>CM075426.1:8972808-10327436 GCA_037832385.1 Rhizophora apiculata
ACAAGTGGACAAGGTATGTCAAAAACTGAAAACTATCCAAGCAAGACAAAACAAAAAAGAAAAAAAAAAAAAAGGATTGAAAGACATGATATTATTTATGTAGCAAGCCAAAACAGGAGTGTCCCCAGGAAGTAACATGCTGAGGAGATGAAGCTACATTGTAATTATCTGGAAAGCATTTGATTTAACATAAGAGCCAACTAGCATGTAAAAACAGTAAAAATGATTTCTGCAAAGCATATCAACTAGAGCCATTTCAACAATTCAGGTTTTCAAATAAAGGATGAGGAAAAAAAAGAAAAATGCTATTTCTTGCCTCTGAATCATACCTTTGATTGTTGAAGCTGTTCCATAACAATCTGCATCAAGAGTATTCATCTAACAATTACAAAAAGAGGGACCAAATACATGTATACCATAATGAAATATTTGCCATACCCCTGACTCCTCGTGGCATCCAGAAGCAAGTGCTTCAAGTACTCTGAGCCTTGACTCATACTTCTCCTCACGCGCCTTAAATAGATTGTTTTGCTGAAGGCACAGAAACAAAAGGAAATCAGTAAAGATGACAAGAAAGACCACTAAAAGTTTAAACAGACAAGACATATAGGTTACTGTTCTCAAGTGATCTGCTTGCGTTGATATCCGCCGCTCAATCTCCTGTACAACTTTTCTCAGCAGACAAGCTACACGCTGCACGACAATAGTATCTGAGTTCTTTTCGCTTTTCAAGTCTATTTGCATAACCTGAATACATGTGTATTCGTTTGCCATGCACACAACTAGATCAAACACACAAAGATACACATACAAGTGACGTATACGTGCGATCCACAGTTATTCATTCTGATTCCGTACCTGAGGAATTCCGTCATTCTTCCTTTCAATACTTTCATCCAGAATTCCATTCACAACACTCAAAAGAGACTGAGTTGGAGCATTCTGCACAGTTGGTGTTGAACTGGCATTAATAAGGCTTCAAAATGAAACCTCCTAAAAAGACAAGGAATGAGAAGAAATTTCAGTAACATGGACAATGCAGGGACTGAGAATTTACATCTAAACTGTTTGATTTCATCATCTCGGAAATCTTCGTTGCCGAAAGATCGACATATCGACCATGCTTAAATTGAAAAACCTCATGAAATTTGTGTCCAACATGATGCATCGATGCAGCTGATGGCTCTGTCATGGAAGGACAAACATCAAAGATGAGCTACATTAATTTCAAAAGCAGACAATAGTTCTGCTGACAGCAGAAAAAGCCATCTCCATTACTTATATGTGGCACTAGTGACGTATGATTACATACGGCAGAAAACGGTGTGCAACACTTGTCCATCGTACTTCATTATAGCCCAATGTCTATAAGCCAGTGATACCCATTTATGCCAATAATATAACCTCTTACCATCAATTTTGTTGTTTGTGTGTGTGTGTGTGCGTGTAAGAGGGAGAGACAGGATGGAAAAGGCAAAAGAGGGTGAGAGCATGCCTGACATGTTCGGACTACGGAGAGCTTGTTGAGATCTTGACTCGGGACCATTAGGAGATGCATCCCCACTAGCTCTAGAAGGTGTACTAGTTGTTGAAAATTTATCTGCCCCAGGTACAAATTGTGCTCTAAGTGCTAACAGAGTAACCATAACAGTCTTCAAAGATCCCTGGGGTTTGGAAACTCAATGCATAAGACAGCAATTGATAAGCATAGACCAGCAGCTGGATACAACTAGTTGACTTAACACTCAAAATGCGTCTCAATGAACATGACTTGCAGACGATAGGAAGCAGAATTGATTTTTTCTTTTCCTTTAAAATGTTAAACAAAGGGCGAGCATTTGAGTAACGTAAAGATTACTTAATTGTGATTGGAACTCACAAATTCGAATCATGAAAATAACATCTTTGTAAAAATACAAAGGATGTGCACGTCCATTTTTGAATGTTAAACATTAGCACAAACTTTCTTGCTGGATGTAATCGCAGAATTACCTTCTCCAGGTCTGACATTTCAAATTTGGGAATCCCCAGTTTATCCAGATATGCAAGAAATCTCTTAACATTTTCGGAGTGATTAGTACCATTTCCCTGAAATAAAACCATCAACAAATCAAACAAACACCTACTCAGAGACTCTCACAGTGGTAACTTGGCCAAGAGAGAGTGGAAAGATGTATGTAACCTCATTCACAGAACCAGGCCTAAGCCTGTTTAAAATTTGAAGAAGAACAGTGCCATCAATCAAGCAGGCTCTCAACTCCTCAGTTGAAGCTTTTGGTGGCAAATTTACATTGGAAAGCATCCCATTTAACCACTCCACCAGTACTGCCCGTTGCTTACCTAGAGATGAAAATAAATGGGCCAGAAAAGGAATATCGAATAAAAACTCAGGCTGGGGATAAAACAAATGAAGATGAATTAGAAAGAGGATCGGCAGTTCGAACCTTCAGTGTCATCATTACGAGCAACATTAAGTTCAAAAACATCTGAAGTGCCGGATGCTTTGATGCTGTTAAGTCTCCCAAACTGTTTCATGAGGCGATCTGATACTGAAGACATGATGAATACGAGGAGGGTGCATCTAGTTCCAAAGATCAGTTGTCAGAACAAAGGAAACGTGCTATTCTCCACGATTTAACAAAGCTTCCCTGAAAACTGATTGAGCATGAAAATAATAAAGGGAAATATGGTGATGAATTCAACGCCGCCACTAGTTGCAATAAAACATCAATCCAAGCAATTCACGGTCAAGCAAATCGATGAGAATGTTGTTAAAACAGGCCATGTCAGGAAGCATTTTAAAGCATCAAATTAAACCAGCAAATCTAACACGTGATTTGACCCCAAGTGCACTGTTAACTGCAATATTACGTGGAAGCTTCCAACGCTTGAAAACGGAAATCAATTTCCACAAGATTGTTTTCCACAGCAACAACATGGCAAATGGAGAGAAAAAGAGGACAATGAAAGCATCATGCAATCAATTACAAGCTGAAATTAGTGTAAAACATTGAGTAAGTTTGATTTCCAACAATTGACAAAAGCAGAAAACTTTACAATAAAATCATCATCTCAATTTCCTAAGGTCGATGATAAAATCAAGTTCATAACAATGTGATCCCATTAAAGAACTAGGTCCGAGAATTTGAAAAAGAATGAATGCAAATCAGAATTCCTACGTCAAACGAGGGGAGGAAAAGCAACAAAAGGACTGAAATGATCATCAAATCAAGATTGAGACGATACCATGATCTATTTATGCAATCAAACATTCCAAAAAAGTGAAAAAATAAATAAATAAAAAATAACCAACCCGATCAGGAAATACAAAGTAAAATAAGAGATGTACAAGTCAAGTTCATGCACGTAAGTTCCAGGAGAAAAATTGAAGCTTCGTCATTTACACGAGAGAAAACGTTATCATTTCTTTTCAAAAAAAAAAAAATTGTGGTTACATATATTTTGTTTGGTATTCCGTGTACCGTTGGTCTTCTACAGGTGCAGAGGCACAGTCGCTAAGGGAGAGGAGGGGAATTAAAGTGGAGACTGTGCGTGAATTTAGGTGTGCAACTCTGTACGTCTTCAATCATGTGGTTGTCCGCCACGTGTCCGCAACCCGAGAGTGACGGTAGGTCTCCTGTTCGGTGCCATGTTCTCGGGGCCATTGAAAAGTCGAACGAAAGTGGCATTTTCGTCAATGGCTTCTTAAAAGCCTTCAAAGCTCCTTAGCCAATTAATCGGGATCGTGGGTGGGTCGGTGGGTATTATGATTACATAATATCTTTCTAATTTGTTGCCATGTCATTTTTTTTTTTAAATAATAGGAAAGGCCAAGTAAGAAAAATAGGATCATTAAGAATAAAAAAATTTCAATAAAAATGTTTCAACGCTACGAGATCTTAAGACATGTAAAATGTGTGAATGAACAAAAACAAACAACAAGCTCTGTGAACTTTTACAACTCTTTTTTTTTTTTTTTTAAACATGTTTTTGTAGTAATTTCGTCCAACATATCCTTTGGATTTAAGTATATCATTTAATATATTAAACTACTAAGTATAATATCGTGGCCACTAAACGCATGGTTTGAGGACCAATCTTACTCATAGTTAATTGTCCATGTCCAATTTAACCGGACAAAAATAATAGATTTGAAAAAAAAAAAAAGAGACTATTTTATTTTATTAAATTTACTGGATTTATCATGTAACTTATCAATTGGGAGTTAACATATATTACTTGTTAACATAAAAAAGATGGTTCTTTTGGGAGTTCAATAACGTGTAAATTAGACACGTTTCATTGAATTAAATTTCTTGAAAGTCTCACTTATCTTTCAAAATTCATCAATTCTAAAAGGCATTTAAATTTTGCAACGATCAAATTCAATTCATTTGATTGAGGTGATATTAAAAAAGAAAGTTGGACTAATACCTTATACCGAATTGAATTAATTGAAATGAGCCAATGAGCTTTCATCCATACAAATAAGTTGCAAGGAAAAAAGGAGACATGAAAATTACAGTGCCATTCTTGAGTAGCAACCCGATGACCTTAAAACCATCGATGTTCCACTTCTCAATGGACTTCATCGTCAACTTGGCTTTTGAAGACCCAGTAGGGTGGCTTACATTTATTCTCCTAGATAGTGTTATAATGTTTTGAGCCATTCATATTACAAGTTTGGCAACCAGTAAACCCAATTATATGTCTGTTAGCTAAATTAGTTGCCTGACACTCCGATTCTCTCTCCCTCTTTAAAATTATTTTTAGTTGCTAGCTTGTTTGAAATCTTAAAAAATAAAAATAAAAATAAAATCAGTACGATGAAAGGCAATCGGGAAGGATGCCAATTCCACAACTCCGTTGATTTCACATTAAGTCAAATTTGATTCCCTTTCTAATAGTTTGTACCATCCTAATGTCATTTTGATTAAAACAAAAAGTACTTTATTTAATACATGTTAAGGACTCAAGTAATTTATACAGACTCGAGTCCTAATCTCGAACAATATTTCTTAATTAGTACTTTAAATATTCTGTTGCCATTGCAAGTTCTTCAACTACCTGTAGATCATTTTGATATATGCAACACATGGAAACCTAACAATTACTAAAAACAAATATACGCGCTTATATGTATTTTCTAATATTTGACTTAGCTTAGCTGAGTCTAGGCCTTGAGTTTGGACAAATTGGTGTCAGATTTTTTTTTTTTTTAAAAAAAAAAATGGAAATTAAGCTCAATTCAGTCTTAGCATGAGCTCGGCCAAGTTAGAACATCCAATATGATTTATAATTGTTCTAGGTGTTTGCTTGCTTCCTTTCTTGACATGTTTCTATTTAACAAAATGACTTACTAGCTGTATACAGATCCAGTAAAAATGTTTTCTATCAAGTTGTAAACTTGAAGTACATATGTTTTTTTAATGAATGCGGTTGTATACATAGGCTGAGCGCAGTTTTAGAATAGCGTATCATATATCAACTCCCATATATAACAAAATAAAAAACAATCGATAATTATCCACGTAAAATTTTAGTGATAATTAAATATATATTTTTTTCCTCATTAATTTAAATTTGAATTCTTGTTAATGCATCTCCCTCAGAAATGAAAGGGATTTATGGTAGCACACATTGTATATGTTTTGAATTCAGTACTTTGTAAACGCCCGTGAGAAAATTCTGTTTGAAATCATCAGTATTTAGTCGGTGAGTTTTTTTTCATTAAAAAATTTCAATTAAGACAATAAAAAAAGAAAATAATTGACACGAATAAAACATTAACATGAATATATTATTTGAAGACAGAAGAAAATAGAATTAAAAAGAAGAAGAGGCCACTAGGCTAATTATAATTACGGTTCATTGTATAAAGACGCACCAAGACAACGAGGACACAAGCAACATATGTGTAAAGAAAATCAAAAGATGAAATAATGCAACATTAATAAAAGGAAAGTCAATTTGGTTCCACGTTTATTGGATAAGTTAAGGAATCAAAGAAGAAAAAGTAGACTTGGCAAAGCCAAAACCAGTGGCAGAAACTAATGGGCGCCCACAGTCTTCAGATTTTGCCATTGGCTGAGAAATCTATGTACGGATTCCACAATACCAGGAGTATGCAATGCTGGCGCGGCGTGATGTTCACGGAGCATGACCATTGGGAGTTGTCGCGATCGTGTGACACGAGGCGCTTGGGATTAAAACTGGGATGACGAGGTTTCTCGTTCAGGTATAGCGACCTGATTAGCGGACAGCGAAGCATGAGTTGACTTCCACGCGCTAACAGTTTCACGGACCAATGACAATGAGAACTGTCGCGTGGACAAAGTGCGCAGCTGGGTCCCACTTGGAATCTGAGGTTCACAAGGTGGTGGCGAGTGGCTTTCTGCTCGTGGGATTAAGCCGTAATCGGAAGCATTTTCCCTTCCACTTTGCGGCGACTGGACAGTGAGCAACGGACGATTGTCCACGTGGCGCTCCGAACAATCTACACGTTCCTGCTTTCGGACGTTTCACCCTTAAAAAAGAGCAACAATTACAAGAATGCCACTCGGCCGAACCAGCCAAACCGGAAACATTTGGCCCAAGTATATAGGTAGCCCGTTTTTTCCTAAACCACTGCGCCCCCACCTTCCCAACCTTGGGGACGCATACAGGTGTATATATATATATATCACAATCCCTTCATCGCCATTTCCCAATACAATTCACAGCCACATCATCACCATCCCACTCACCCAAAAAAACAAAAGAAAGGGAAGAAAAAGGTTGAAAAGAAACAGCACAGCGCCATGCGGATGAGCTGCAACGGATGTCGAGTGTTGCGAAAGGGGTGTAGCAACAACTGCAGCATAAGACCTTGCCTTCAGTGGATTAAATCGGCGGAGTCCCAGTCCAACGCCACCCTCTTCCTGGCCAAATTCTATGGCCGCGCCGGCCTTATCAACCTCATCAATGCTGGGCCCCAACATCTCCGCCCTGGTAATTTACTACAAAAACTTTCACAACTTTGTATTTGGGTTGTGCTAGTTTATTGAGTTTTGTTAATAATTAGAGGTTTTTTTTTTTTTTTTTTTCAGCCATCTTTAGATCATTGCTTTACGAGGCCTGTGGGCGGATTGTGAACCCGATTTACGGTTCGGTCGGTTTGTTATGGACCGGGAGGTGGCAGCTCTGCCAAGCTGCCGTAGAAGCCGTTCTTAAAGGAGAGCCGATCACGCAAAGCTCCTCGTCGGAGTTGACTCTGAAAGCCTGTGATATTCGCCACGTGTCCAGGGATAGCTACCCGGCTACTCTCGGTCAGCTTCACAAGGTCGTCAAGAGCAGCAGCACGAGCCAATTCAAGCGCTCAGCTCGAAAAAGGAAGACGATGACTGACCCTCCTTTGGAGTTCATTACTGAGTTTATGGTGTCGGCGAGTCATGACTCGGGGACTGATTGCTGCCCGAGTCCCGCGGTTGATAGTGGTAGTGGGGAAGGTGACAGCGTGTCGGTTGAGACCGTGGAGGCTTCGCTATCGAAGCCCGACAAGCCGGCCGATAGAAACAACCTTGTGTTAGATCTCACTTTGGGCCTTACGGTCGGTGATGATGTGGCCCCGAAGTGAAAATCTGGTGCTGCGTAGGCCCCATGTGGGTTAGTTTTTGACCCTAGGATGAGAGAGATTGCATGTGTTGGCTGATCCAGATTTTCAGTAGGTCCTACTTATTCTTTTTCCTATGATTTTTACCTTTTGCAGTATACACATGTTTCCTTCTCTTTTTTTTTTTTTTTTTTCCTCTTTAAAAAGAAATATATTATGACATTATGATAACAATTATCTTACTTAAAAGTTAAAATTATTAAATAAAATTAAAAAATATAGAAAAATTCTTTTAAGCCAGATTGGTGGTTATGGTTTTTTGACTTTTTCACCTGGATTAATTCTATATTGAGTTGGTTTGATTTGATTGATCTGCGGCTTAATCCGTTGACACTAGAAACATAGTATTAGCTGCGATGTATTTAAGGTCAAGATCAAAGTCGTTGTCTTTTGAGAAACGTCTTAACGAAGCTTGTTGTCATTTGACGGGATTAATAAAACAGGAAGAAATTTGAGCCTATAGTTAAAGGAAAATAAAATTTGTATTTAAGTGAATACTATCCAAATACATTAGATTAAGACTATTCGTCCGGGTTTAACTTGATTTTGACTTTCTCTTGCTAAGCCAATCAGTAAAAGCTCGTGGGATTTTACCCAAAGTCTACAAAAAATTTTTCTTCCTTTTAGGTAAATCATCTCCATCCTTCTGCTTGGAACGAAAGTATTCAAAGAATATGGCTCAAAGTCTTCCAATTTCATTACAACACGTCAAGTCCCACGTTATTCAGGTGATCCTAGATGTAGAGGATTCGTTGTCTCAACTTTAACATAAGGTTATCAATTTGGATTTGTCACCTTAATTACTCAAATCAGCCTGAGCCACACTGGCAGAGGGGCAAAGATAGCTACAAAGGAATAGAGCCCAAAGCTTCGAATGAGTTAACTTATTCGTTTAAGAGTCCTGTAATCTTGCTAAATAAAAATTGACTCAAACTTACTCGTTTACATAAATGAATTGATACTTAAATTTAATTTCAAAACTAATTTAATAAACAAGTTAAATTTAAGCAAAAGTGTCAATATTTGCGCTTATATTCATTCATTAATAATTGGTTCAATCATTAAAGAATTTGTATAGTTTATCAACTAATATACTTTTTAATAATAAAAAAAAAAATAGTTGTTTGGTGTGTTGTTAAAATATATTTTGAACCTTTATTTTTTAAATTTTATACACTAAAATTAAACATTTTTATTTTTTAATTGGTAAGTCTCATTGAAGTGAATTTTTTTATTTTAATTTTATTTATGACTAGATTTTTATAATTTTAATATTTCTGCTAATATTTATACAATTAAATGAGTTATTTATAAAATCAATAGGCTTGGCTTCACATAGTTTTGCCTCGTTAAATCTTATATACTAACGGAGCTTTAATCAAACAAGGATAAATTTGGTTTGACTGAACTCATTAGTTAACTAACATCGACATCAAATTTTATTTTTAGGCTCATTTGTTAAACAATTTAAATGTGGGTTTTGTACCCGAAATAACGTACTTCGAGGTAAAATGTTCCACTATTACTTTTTTCATCCTTTTGACCGCGAAAATGGGATAATCCACCCACTTTTGTGTTTTTGTTCCTTGTTTGTTCTTGCGAAGAAGATACACCAAAGAGACAACCATGTGCACAAAAGTTTAGGTGGCCAACACCTGCCAAGAGACAACCGTGTAATTTTCAAATATTAGTATTTGTTTTTATTCTCATGTAAGTTTCAAATAAATCGACCAATTTAATATCAAATAAATTATAAATTATGAGGGATCATAAATATAAAACCGATTTTATTAGAAAAATTAGTTTATTTTCCTTGAATATTCTTCCAAGGAATTTAAATATTAGTTTATATTTCTTTTAAAATTTTTTTTAATAAAAAATAAATCAGTTAAGTCAAATGCCCTGCCAAGTCAATAAAGGAGAGATTAGGTTAATCAACCTAACCACTGAGTTGAACAAGTCACTTGAGTTTATGATTTTTTAGGAAATAAAGTGAATTGAAAAATCTTGTCTTATGGTACTAAGAGTCTATCCCAAAGGAGTAGGAGGTATAGCGCACCGTTGAAGTGGGACTAGGGCTGTAAAAACATTAAAAAAGAGAAAGAAAGAAAGAAAGAAAAGACAAAAAGAAAAAAGAGAAAAGGTCACCAGACAGAACTGGTTGATCTTGATCGAAAGGTACAGCGAATCAAACTAGTTTTAAAAATGGTTAAGCGACCTGTTAAAAATCACTTTGATCGGTTTGTTTATGGTGTGTAACTTTGAAAAACTGTGGAGTAAGTGAATTGAACTGTAGACTACATAGTTTAATACGTTTTTACATGTTTTGTTAGCCCAATCAGCCCTAAAGTAAATTTCACAAATATTTACATGCATACATACGTACATATTGTAGTTAACAAGACTACAGGTAAATCTTATTTACTCATTATTTATATCAATTTTTTGAAAAAAAAAAAGAAGCTTGATATTCAAGTGACAAACCCAACTTAGAGTTTGATAAAGCATACACAAAAGTCTTATAATTAAAATTTTACAATTCATAATTTATGTTATTACTAATTAATGGAACTTTATAATGTAAGATAGCATAAAAATGTAATACTTGCAGAAGTAATTCAAATTAAAAAAAAAAAAAAAAAAGGTTCAAACCATAGCAAGTTGTAATCAAATCATGGTAACGGTCAACTAATTAATCGGGTAACCCCTTTTACAATTCAGTCGTGTACATTTTCTATGAGTCCTTGTTTATGGAAAATGTGCAGAATTGCTAGTATACCCGCATTATTCTATTCACTCGACTTGCTAAACACAAGATAAGAGAAAATAAGTTTGTTCTATTCCATCATCATATCCCTAAACCCAATACATCCTAGGCACCAAGTAGTAGTGGATCCAAAATATTTTCTTTGAGACCAGCGAGCTAATATTAAACTTAAAAATTAAAAAAAATTATAATATTCAAGCAAAATGAAATTTCACGGAACCATAATGCAACCTTACTATGTTACATTTATAATTTTATAGTGGATTATTTGGTAAACATTCTATAACTCTTTTTTATTGTTTTTTTGCATCCTAATTACTTTTTCTCTCTTATTATAATAATAATTTTTTTTTTTCTATACTAATTACTTTTCTGTTTCTTAACGAGTACGAATCTTGTTTTATTTGACTATAATGCTTTATCATAGTAGCGTTCAAATTACATTTTGCGAGTGTAATACAAAATGCTATACTCCTACAATCTTGCGGAGCACACACATTCATATTACCATCCTGCCCATGAAGTAGTAAGCTTCTTCTAATACCCAATGTTGATGCGCTGATCGCCCCATGGGGGGGATTCAGAAGGCTTGAAGTTCTTACCTACTTTCTCAAGATATTGTGGCTTAGATGGTAATACAATTGACTCCACTCTGGTGCGGATTTTAGTCATGGCATCATCAATCGTGACCTTCATCCCCCTGTTTCTCTATGCCCCGTTAAGAACTAACAAGCTAATCATTCACTATGTTAAATAAAAATAATAATAATAATAATAAGAGAAACTGAACCTACCCACATTATGCATACTATGGATAATTGGAAGAAAAGAGTATTGATTAACAATTATTTCCAATGAATGAGCACGAAGCGTCCATAGCAGGCCCAACAGCTCCATCACACCCCAACCCAACAACGGACGAAATATTAGATGTGTGAAAAAGGAAGGTGGCAACTTTTTTCTCTACCTTGCTCTCTTCTCCTCCTAAAAATCTTTATGTCTCATGGGCTGTAGCTTGGTGAGCTGAGTCCATATTGAGGCCTTACCAAATCCCGAAGCTAAATTAGTCTAGATTCTTTTTGGCGGGGTGGGGGGGGGTACCCTTTAATTGTGTTCGGTTTTGTTTTTTCTGTTTGTCTTTTGTCATGAGTATGTGTGTGCGTGTGTGTGTAAACAATTATGTTCTCATATTTTTCTTCTTTAGCAGGTGCATATATGTATTGTAAACACCCAATATGGAGGTTTTGTTTTTTTTTTTTTTTTTTTTACTTCACTAAGATAAAAGTTACCTTTTGATAATTGAAAACTATTTGTACAGCAACATGGTAAGCTGGCGTTTGTTTTGATGACCATGCTGCCACCCAAAATAAAAATGAAAAGAAAAAAGAAATTATGAAAATTATCACTCCTAATTTGCGTGTCATGCAGTTCTAAGATATCAACGTCGAGAAGAAGCTCACAGATCTTGTAAACAGATTTCCGCTAATTGTTTTATATAATTTATATATATACGTGCGTCATTAGGTTATGCGGGGTTTCAGGAAACCGCTGGTTTCATATTACAAAATATATTTGAATGGTACGCTTTACTTACCAAATAATATATTAATAGTGCCCTAGATGTGCAATAAATTTTTGCTTGCATAGATAGGCTGACTTTTCCAATTATCTCCATCTTCTGATTTTTAAGAGAAATTATTATTTTTTTTCTTTTCCCATTTGTGGAGAAATATTCAAGTGAAACCCAATTCATCAAAATACAAATTAATTAATAGCCAACGTAGTTTCATGGGGCAGAGGGCAGGGGACAGGGTGCAGGAATCTTGTATATGTGTTTCTAGAAGCTCTAAACAAGAGAGACATGACGATGAAGCCTAGTGCCTGAAAGTTTCTAATTAGGATTGAAATTAAAGGGGCATCTCGTGACAACTGTGGATAGAAACGAAGAAATTTTCCAACAGAAATGATTACAAAGGATAACAGTCTTACGGGTTGGTGAACATTTTAACCACTCCCAGTGATCTTTGTCCACATGCGTAATTTGCTTAACACGGAGAGAGAGAGAGAGAGAGCAGTGAATAGAGGGCGTCATGAAAGATCTTGGAGTTCCATTAATCGAATATTCTATATACACCAATCATTGTTGCATGCTTTTACAATCTACCTTGAAAATTTAAAGAATGTTGACATTCTAATAAAAGCTGAATGATGGTTTTGATACTCAAAGTAGAAATGACATTAATTCAACAAAAAAAAGCTAAATAAAAAATTTAGCTAGTGGTGTTGTTGTACTGTTAGGCACTCCATTAGGATGTTATGAAATATTATCTATCTGAACGAACCATTTTGAAGGAGTTAACTAACAATTTTACGAAAATAAAACAAGCACATGGTCACACACATGTACAAAGGGAGGCACAGAGAGGGGAGCCCGAAGATGATGTAAGTGCCTACAGGTGTCAATAATATATTAGGTGAGGCGAGCAGTGAAGACAAATCCTCCATTGCAACAAGGATCGGTAGTTAGAAATGGGTGAAGGTGGTTGGACAGGATCAAAGAAGAAAACAATTAAAATCCCAGTGTACCCAGGACTCAACCCCCTTGCATGAAGGCTTGCCTCTCATTCTCCACAATTTTGATTGTTGGTCCAAATTGACCCCATTTTCGTCAATTTGTATAATTTTCCTGTACGTATCATCATCCTCGTAGATGTACGATGCCTTGAGTTCTAGCCTTCTAGGTATTTTCGTCATAATCTCTGAAGCCTAATGACAATTTAGGGAACCCATTTGCCATCTCATGCATATTGGAATGTCAATTTGGTAATTTGGTCACCACAAGAAAACTAATATCACCATGCACGATCTTTGTCAACGTGTTAGATGTAATTGTCATCAAGACTAGAAAAAAAATAAAAATAAAAAGTATATGCAAACTACCAATAGTCATGGCCCGCGGCTTCTTTTTGAAGGATGATTTATAGATGATCCAACATTTTAAGACAACCTCTTCCGGCCGATGTTATAATACAGAGCTTGTCTCCGGGCATCTTCCATAGTTCTTAGAGAACCCCTTGTTGAGCTCGGACTCTGAATCATAAAAATGGAGGAAAATCTTCCCCCTGGGTTCAGATTCCATCCTGCAGATGAAGAGCTCATTACCTTTTACCTATCAAAGAAGGTTTCTGATGTGGGTTTCACTTCCAAAGCTATTATTGATGTTGATCTCAATAAGTGCGAACCTTGGGATCTTCCAGGTACTCTCCGTATCACTTTGAATTAGTTATTTAGAATCCAGCATATCTAATCCCCTCGTAGCTATTTACTGTTCCGGTTTCATTCTAATTTCCAGCTCGCTTTTTTCTGTACTTTGACTTCAGCATCTGAAGGATCGGTTAATTCCCTTTAACTTTGTATTCATTCTTTTTCTTGCCATCCACTTGAACCAATCCCTTGTCAAAAACTGTTACTTACCATCAATTACTTTATTAAATGCTGTTAATTATGAAACATATAGAACTTTTATTGTCTATCAACCTGCTTGTAACCAATTATAGGTTAACCTAGTGTTAAAGGTGAACTTGATTGGGATCGTGATCCTGAAAGTTAAGCACACGATCTCAAGTTCATCAGCTATTAATTTAATTGAGGACCTTGAGCATGTCATCTTTGTTGTTTTGACTTTCTAAATATTTTCAGACTACTTAGCTTGGTTCTCTAGTTAACGCCTAGTTGTCGAAACATATAACATATGTAGAATGAAGTAACATTGTCCACGGCCGCAAGCAGCAATCTGAGGATAGGCCTATATTATTTCAAGATTAGCATTGCTAATTTCAACTGTACAAATGCCTTGTACACATGATTGGTGTCCTTCCCAACTTCGGAATCACTGTTCGAAAAAATTCCTTTTTAACTGGTCATGACATTCTAACACATTAGTAATGCTACTAGCTTTAGCAAACCATTAGAATTATCTAAATTATTTTCAAAGAAAAACAGATATTGAACGGTGCCGAATAAACATACATCTATGGTGCAGGTAAGGCTTCCATGGGAGAGAAAGAGTGGTATTTCTTTAGCATGAGAGATCGAAAATATCCAACTGGACTTCGAACCAACCGAGCCACTGAGGCAGGCTATTGGAAAACCACAGGAAAGGACAAGGAAATTTTTAGCGCTGGTCTACTTGTTGGGATGAAGAAAACCCTAGTATTCTACAAGGGTAGAGCCCCAAGAGGGGAGAAAAGTAATTGGGTTATGCACGAGTACAGAATCGAAAACAAGCGTTCTTTCAAGCGGAACCAGGTACTCACATAGCATTCATTTCCTTAATTCTTAAAGTTTGAACTTTGCATGCTAGAGTTTAATTCATGTCACAAGTATGATCTATTTAACTCAATTAATATTAACTAAAAAAATTAATAATTTAGTAATTTAATATATTTAAAATTTAAATAATTTAAAATAAAAATAATTTAAAAATTAATTGGTTTGATAAATCACTAATTTAATACTTGAATAATTTAAAATTTGATATTTAATAATTTCAAATTTAATATTTGATAATTTAAAATTTTATTATATTTAATACAAATAAATTTAAATTTAATGTAATTAAAATTTAATAAATATAAAATTTGAATCACTTAAAACTCAATACAACCTGATTGAATCTGACCCAATCTAGAAATTTGCGACCCTTTAGGGCCAATAGATTGAATAGCAGCATTGAAATCACAAAACGGCCTCGAGCCTTGGCTTCTGGTTACAGTTGAAACTTGGGTACAAGAGATCTGAATTTGAAGTCTCATTCTTCACTTTAAAAAGCCAAAAAACGAAACATCTCAATCCCAAACTGTAGTTTAACACCTTGCACCTTCCTTTCGTAGTTACATTGTTTTTGGAATTCAATAATGTTCATTATCTAAATGTTTTACTGTCACAGGAGGAGTGGGTGGTTTGTAGGGTTTTCCAGAAGAGCTCAGCAGCAAAGAAACCCCAGCAAGCACAATCCTCGCAACAATCCCTAGGTTCTCCATGTGATACAAACTCAATCATGGCTAATGAATTTGGAGATGTTGAGTTGCCAAACCTAAATAGCATTGCAAGTTCATCCGGTGGGCTCATTAATAATATCTCAACTCAGAGCTATGCCAATGAAAACAATATTGTAAATATGAACATGAATTGGGCAGCAGCAAGGGAAGCTGAAGCCAGTAGTCTTCCTTCATTTGCATGGCCTTCTGGCTTGCTGGGTTCAAATCTCGCCATGAATTCCTTGCTGCTGAAGGCATTGCAGCTCAGGACATATCAACAAAGGGAAGCCACTGCTGATTACTCGTGTCTGACACAAGGGATCTCTCAGCTTGGGTCGACTCATTTGGGTTCAAATGTACAAGCCTCTTCTTCTGAGGTCTTGGACACAATGCTACTGCAGCCACAGCAGGAGCAAGCACAGTCAGTGTGGACTCCATTTGGGTGAATTTGTAAAGTCACAACTAACATCTTTTCCCATATGAATTAGAACTGGACAAAGATCGAGCCTTGCGACTCAGTATGCTAGATTGAGCTAAAGCTCCTATGACAAGCGTAATAACAGATGTAATGGCCATTTGTGTCTTCCAAGTTGATGGAGTGTGTCATGGGGCGAAGTCCCTACTCTTTATTGTTACCGTCATTTTGCATTTACGAATTGGTAAACGTTATATGGACGGAGAGAGATTCAAGTGACGTGGTGGTATAGGCCCTGCATAGGTTTCACACATTTTTTTTTTTAAATATAATGTACAAACAAATTAAGTGTAATATGTGGAGTAACAATAAAATATGCTTATTTGCACAAACTGAATTAATTATATTACATAGCAAATTTTTGAGAAAAATAATAATAAAAAAAAGGAGTAAAACCCACACAAAATTCACATGCCATATCATCTGTGCCAAGGCGTCATCAACAGGCGTCCATGTAATAACACCCTTAAAAACTTGACTACCATGCAAATATATTTCTCTACATACCTCATTTCTTATTGAGATTTATATTGCATTAAACCAATAGCAATTCTCGGCGAGTCACCACAAGTGCAAATGCCTTAAGATCTAAAATTAAGTATCTAAGACAATGACGTTGCCTTGCAAGTCGCCACTTTTTCAACCATCTCTCATTCTAGAGACGTTAGAAAAGTTTGCTTCCTTCTTACCAAACTGTCCTGAATTTTTTATTGATTTTCAGCTACACCCGCAACCTTTTTAAAGTCTCTTACAAGACCTGAGTTGTTTCTTGGCTGTACATTATTTTTCTTTTAAGCTTGTTTGTACAGGGAGATGCGAGGACTCGTGGTTCCCAAGGCGTCGGCATTCTTTTTTGTCACTACGGTATTTTGGCTAGAGAATCCTTTTTTTTTTTTTTTCAACTAACACTGGAATATATATATATATTTGTTGAAGATTGTACTAAACTCATGTAAAAATATTATTCAAAAAAAAAAAAAAACGTATTAACAATCAAGATCTAAAGAAAACGAAATTTCATGTCCATATAAAATACCATGTGAACACTAGCTAGTGTCATAGTTGGCATTAAACAATTTACCAGCAACAGCAATGTTATGGTTTACCAAGCACTCCCATTGTCTACTATTTGTTATATGCTATCTGGGCTGTATATACACTACTACTATACTTCTTATACTATACTCTATCTGCGGTCAACTCCTAATCCAAATAAACCCGTAATCATTTTGAACCGCATAGCTGTCCAAACAGCAATGGCTTTCGTGTAACCGAAGTTGGAATCTAAAACAAAAAATTGAACAAGGTTAAAAATTTGGATCCTTCCTGGTTCAGGTTGCAGAATCTCTTCCGCTAAACGGTTGTGATGCGCTTACAATTTCCTGACCAAGCTCGCTTATCTTGTTGATTAGAAGTTTTTGCTCAGTCTCGAGTTGTACCATATGGTATTCTTGCATTTCCTGAAGGCTTTCCATCTCGCTGAAAGCAGCGGTGAGCCCTTCAAAATCACTATCCGCCATCAAAGCTTGGAGCTTGCTTAATATCTCTTTCATCTGATCAAACAAGTTAGAAACAATCATTTGTCAGATTTGAAGGTCTGCAAATACATCCACTGAGTAATCATACTAAATAGTTCACATTTTTGTGACAAATACATGGCTAATTAACAGGAAATTGGAGTGACTCGAGCACAGAGCTTAGCAACAATTTTTGCAGCTTTTATTGCGTGGAAGAGAGCTTCAAAGCAATAAAAGCTAGAACATTGTTACAAGGCTGAGAGCAACAGCACAATCTATGGCCTAAAAACATATGCATTTGTAATGAATGAACTAGTGTCACCTGGCTAGATAGTTGGTGCGACTTAGCAATTGATCCTTCAGAGTCCAAACTAGGTCTCTTCTCAAGTTCTGGAACTTTCCTAGTGATTTGAATGTGGATCTCTCCTCTTGTCACACCTTGGAGGGGAATCCACTTGTCAGCCATCTCATTTGCAGGCAATCTCTGATATTCTACAACACAATCACCTATACTTGCGGTGGGAAGCAAAGCATTATGATCTTTCACGTGCAACTCAAGGGTACTGCCATCATCAGGGAAGTCTAAGGTTTGATTCCACTGAGGATTCAGGGTTTTGTACACAACCTAAAAGGCAAGGCAGTACCCAGTGAGAAAGTTATTTAAATAGTGCAACAAAAAATGCAAGAGACAGATCACAGCTACACATTAATAACCAATACTTAGTTTTGCAGTGAACCAACGAGTCTGCTCTCACGCAGTTGATTCTAGTCAACCATTCCACACCAGATCTCAGCAGTCATTGGCCATGACCATGTAGCCAAGATGCAACTTAAAATGCTTGAGAGAATGGATGCATATCCAACAGGATGCTCAAATACAAGAAAATAAATTAATAATAATAATAATTAAAAAAAAGAAAAAACAGAAGAAGAGTGGAAGTGAAATAAAGATAAATGAATAACCAACTAAACAAGGACACAAAAAAATGTAGCAGGCCGTCAATCTCTAAATGTCAATCCAAGATGAGAACAATGACTGCATGTGCATACCTTGCAATGTCAAGCCTTTACACTAGTGTGTGCTTTTAGTAAGAAAACTACTATTGTTTCAACATATCAATGGAAATCAAGGTGAAATTTTTGCAAAGAATATCATTGAAGTAATCGTGAAAGTCATGTCAAACCTTTGTTCGCTTCTTAAAGTTTCCATAATGCACCCTCACATATGGGTCACTTGTTCCTCTGAGATCAGCAGCAACAAGATCTTTTGCTTCGATGAGAACAAGTTCTATCCAACCATTGCCTGAACCAGTGGCTGTACCCTATACATGTTCAAGAAAGGGATGGCAAAAGAATTAGAAAACAAGGAAGAAGATGATGGAAATAAAATACCAGAGTTGCAAATGTTCGCCACTTGGCCTAGAGCATAGCCAGGATACATATACTAAGATTGCATGCTTGATTAGATGGCTATAAAAACCACCCATGCAAAGCTCATGTCAGCACATATGAACAGATTACAAATCTTTCTTGAAAGGGGTCTGGTTATACTAAAAGGTTTTTATGTTGTTATATTTTCTTGAAGTCTGAACTACATTGTATATTTAAAGATGATAAAGCACACCTTGGTTGAGTCAGATGTATCAACTTCCACTGCTTCAATTTGTAGCCTTAGTTCTCCTGAATTCACTTTTTCAAGGGGAACCCAGATGTCTCTGACTGAACTCTCCACGAGTCCTTCCAAATTCACTCGTGCAGTGCCAATGTTATCATATGCAAAGACATCTTCACTGTAGCATTTAATCATAAGGTATTCACCACCGCCTATCTCATCAAATTCAAACTTTTGGTTCCAGATAGGATTAGAAGCATGTGCAGTCCTTGTTCTCTGCATAGCCTGAAAATACAGCTTGATTCACAATCAGAGTACAGCAAAACACTCAATAAGAACTTGTTAATAATTTCCATATTTGCACCATTCTCAACTTCAGTTTAAACACCATCATTATGCACAGAAAAGAGAACAACCTTTCCATACTGCAATTTAACATATGGGTCACACTTTCCAGTTCTTTCTTTTGTCACAAGGTCCTTTCCCTCTAGTACTACTACATTTATTTTCCTTCCTGTCCTTAAAAGACAGTTGGATGATCCAAGTGTTGGCTGTAGAGAACTGGTATGGAGCTTGTTCAAGCTATGTGAACCATCAGAAAATTGCCATTCTTTCAATACAAGTTTCACCCTCAACTGCAAAAGCATATATAAGCAACAGAATATACACAATTAGAACATACACAAATAGAAACATTTCAATCAAAGATGACTACCCAGGCTCTAATATTACACCATTATGGCTGCAAAAAGAAATCTGAGTATCAGTGACTGTTAGGCTAGGCCAGCACAAATGTGTGTCTGACCTTAATGACAGTCCCGGCCCAGAAAAGAAATTTCATTTTCAACACACATCTTCAACTATCATACATGTCAGGTACTTGTTTGGGTAAATATCTAGTAAGAGACAGAGAAAGAGAGAAATAGAGAAAGAGAGAGGGAGAGAGAGTTTCCCGCTTCCAATGGCATATGATGGGCAATCAAATTGCACTTGATTTATAAAATTATGCTTCTGTTACAAAGAGAAAGCATAAAGTTTGAGGCATAACTCTATTTATAAGGATGTAATTAACTCCATATTTTACCTCCCCTGAATCAACACCCTCAAATGGAACTACCATTTCAACTTCTTTTCCACAAAACTCAGCACACATGGCTATTACACTGGAGTCAGGTCCGATTGCCCAAAACATCGTTGAATCATCTGCAACATACCTCATCTGCTCAAAAGGTGAAAGATCAACATAAGAATAAAATTGGGTAAGAATTCCTTCTAACTTAAGCGGAGCACTTAAAGTCACTTATGAAAATTTAAACATAAAAAAAATAAGAGTTAACTCATTGCAAACATATGCAATGCTATAAAGATCTATAGGCCCTGCTATAGCTTTATGCTAACATTATACATGCCACAATATGGTTACTTCATGATCCAGAACCCACATAAGCTTACATATGAAGCGTCAAAAGATCTATGACCAGTTTCAGACAGTTACTGTACCTTTATCTCGCAACTTGCCAGAAAGTTACACTTAACACTGCCTGGGGTGCTGTTATAAAGTTGGAATTGAAGAGTTCCAGAATCTTCATGCAAAATCATGTTGAATGTTGTATTCCATCTAGGACTTGAGCCTGGTTTGGCAGCCGTTCTCCTAGTTAATTTCCCAAGTTCAACCTCCACAAATGTCTGCAAATCATTATCATCAATATGCTCTCCTAAACCATTATTTGCAGAATAACTTGGCTTCCTTGGTGGACTTCCTCTCAAACTACCCCTAGAAAGTTTACTGGCTGAAATGACTCTCACAAAAACTATTCCACCAACAGCCTTCTTCCTTAAATCCACTGCAGGCAAACAGTAAGAACGCCGGCGAGGTTCAACCATTGTCTTGACTAAGGTATCAGTGAAAATTTTGTTCTGCTCAAGGAATAACAAGAAAAAAAAAAAAGGAACGCCATGTGTAAGAAATAGCCTTCATCCAAAGGATAAAGATGGAACATTTTATGTCCTTCTTAACTTCAATGTATCTAGTCAAGAGGTTCTACAGCCTCCATTAGGATAAAACTCCCAGATAACAAATAGAAGGCATCCTAGATAATGCAAGTAAAATGTTCATGGTAAAGGCATTATTTACTAATGTTAATGCATCACATGATATCAGATATATATGTGGCATAGAAATAGAGTTCCCCAAGACTTGAGTGAAAAATAAAAGTTAAGTTTACATGCAAGAAGATTGCATGTAAAAAGCAAAGTAGCTAAAAAAAATAAAATAAAATTCCTAGAGGCAAAAGAGAAGCAAGATCAATTCACAAGAGCAGAACAAAAGCAAACACAATATAAATAATATTCCATCACTGTAAAATTATAGTTCATGAAAAATCATACCAACCACGAGGAAACTCCAGGCAGCTCTGTGGCAGGTAATGACTGGCTTCCACCACTACCAAAGGCAATTCCAATTCTTACATCAGGAGTTGATACAAATGAGTATAAAAATGCCCTCCCATCCAGAACTGGCATCAAGACAAGCTGTACATTGTAGGCAACCAAGGAAAGATAATATCAAAACCCACCAAAAGTTCAAAATTGAGAAACAGCATGTCAAATAAACTGTAAGCATGAAAAGTTGACCACCACCTTTTCTCTCACCACAAACAGGACAAACAAAAAGCAGAGCCACATTTAAACATTTGACTACAATGGAAATTCTAATACTAAATTACAAAATAAAATAATGAAAGATAAGTGCATTTGATGAACTAAGCACAAAAGATGAATCAAAAGAGATACAATGGATACTCTAATAGGATATTCAACACATGATATACACACAAAATCTACACCATCAATGATTTTAGCCAAATACACAATACCCACAAGGCAAGACCATAGCAAAGTTATCAAAAGCAAGAGAAAAGACCAATGTACATACTTCACCCTTGATGTGGAGACTATTTACAACTATTCGTGCAGTTCCTCTTAATGGCTTGGCCACCTTAGTCAGCAACATAATGCTCATGTCACTTGTATCCCAATCAACCCCTAGATGCATAATTTGCTGTTGAAAAGATAGACGACATAGCTTTAAAGTCTCAGATATGTTATATTGTATTAAGAACAACTCAATTAAAAAAGGAAAAGAAAAACCAAGTCTGCAACAAGAATTTCATTACACAAATGAAGTTATATAGAAACAATGTTTTCTTACAACTTTTAATGCCATTATATTGAAGTAGAATAGAAACTAAAAAGGATACCAAACACATCCAATCATGGACTTCCAAAGGCACAAAGTGAGTACAAGAAAGAGAAACTGGAAGGGCTTACAGGTCCTTCCTATTTGGAGATCAAAAGAAAATTATCTTGGCAATCTTCACATTTCACAGATGCAGGGCACCTTTGGTTGGGTTGTCATCTTAGAAAATTAAGTTTCCAATTTTTTCTAAAACACACTCAAGCCTTGTGCAGCAGTTAATCCAAATCTAGCCCATTGATGGATTTTATTGAACTCAAAAAACAGCTTTTGCTCGGGTTTACTGAGGTTAGTGGTAAGGTATTCACTTCAACACAGAAAAAGAATACTTTCAATCAAAACACATAAGGTAGTTAATCACGATTGTCTGGACTCAAGCACTAGGATATAGCAGCCAAACAGTTAGTAGATGACATGGGATGACTTGAGCATAATTAACTCAATTTCGGCCCCAGTGGGCTTTAATACCAGACTACTGGATCAGTTACATCGATCTCATGTCTCCACTCTTCTCTGTTTAGGGATAGCACAGATTATTACAATACTAAGACAACAGCCAGACTGCCAGAGAGTAAAGGGAGAAAAACCATAACATCTTGGTAACTAAACATATGTATTTATATCAAAATTCCTTGAAAATTTTTCTTAAATAACCTCTCAAAAATCATATAAGCAAACACTAAAACAAACAGGAAACCAAACCTGATCACCAAAAGTTGACCAGTGAGTCCCAAGGAGACCCAGGCTAGGTGGGCTTGAACCTAGCGAAAACTCCTGCAGTTCAATTTTTTCCTACACAGTATTGTTTTGACAATAAGTACATAAAATAAGGTCAATATAAATTAAGAATCTATATCATTCAATTGAATTAACACAAAGCATATCACTCACTATAAGCCTTGACTTCAGCTGCTTTAAACGTTTCTGCACAACAAGTTTAAGTAATTAGTCTGAGCTGGCAAACATAAATGGGGTGGTTACATACATGCATTTGGAAGAGGAGTATATGGTCGCAAAAGTGTGTGTGTGCAGAGAGTCTATGCTCATATCAAGAAAAAGTCAAATTCCACCCAAAAACAGAAGAACACAATAGGATTACAAAATTTCCAGGAGTTTGTGTTAATCAATCAATTCCTGAGCAAATTTACAGTGATGAGAACATGAAATTCAGGAGTTTTTGATCTCATTTCAGTAACAATGAAAATACGAAAACAAGTTGGCTGCAGCTTTCCTTTTACTATTTCAAACATAAAGGTCATAAAAAGAAATTTCAAGTATCTTAAGTGTCAACAGAATGGGTTAGGTAAGGAGGTAAAAGTCCATTCCAGTAAATGTAAAACTGAAATGAACAAATTTTAAACTTTGTTCTGAATTTGGCTCTCTGACAAGGCTCAAACCTAAAATTGGAGACATACTAGCATAGAATTTTTTTTTATCAATAATGCATTGGAGAAAACAACCAAATAAATTAGGGAATGCAAGAAATCAATTTGTCCATCCAAATTACTAGTGTGTGCAGAACACGGACAATATAGAAATTGAACATAAAACAATATATAACAGCACCGGCCTATATAACAAAAGCTTATAGATATGATCCAAATCTAACCTCAACAATGCATGCAAACCTTGTTGAAAATCTTGGGTTAAAATAATTTAGCCAAACTTCCATCAAAAGCTTGTTCAGCCACTCGCAGTGTTCCACTGGTGTTATTGGCTGTATAATCATGTGAAATGATTAATATATTGCACTATGCAAAACAAAATGGGAATTTAGTGTAAGCTTTCTGCCATAAAAAATAAAAATGAAAACAAAAAATTCAACATAAGCACACGGGAAATGATGATTGGTACCGAGGTGCTTAGTATGACCCGTTGCCACTTTTTATTAAGGTCTTCCACAAGTATTTGGCGTTGATGATGGAAATACTGCACAGGAAAAATGACATCGTAGGATTTTATTTCTAACACCAATCAAACCCACACGCGGAACTGAAAGAACTGAAGATGAACCTTGAAAACAGTTTATAGTATACGTGAATTTGGTATAAGCAACAGTAATACTGTTGGGCAGAAAGCCCCCACTGGCAATGAAAAGGGAAACAAAAGGGCCAGGCAAACCATAATCAAATCCAAGAAATCAGATAACTTAGAACCAATAGATACCAAAAAAAGTCTGTTTCAACTCACGATAAGATATTATCGTAAGAATACACTAAAAAGAGAAAAAGAAAGAAAGTTCAACACCATCTGAAAACAAAGAAAAAAAAAAAAAGAAAGAAATTAAACAAGCAATGATTTCATCAGTTTAAAGACAAAAAATTCCCCGACCCAAAAAGTAAGTCCCCCAACAACAATCTGAAAAAAATAATCAATCCAAAAAAAGAAAAAACAAAGAGCAATAATCAGAAACTTGCCTGAACCGTAGCCAAAACAGCAACAACAACAAGGACCCAATTGGAGAGTGAGAAAACCCATCTCTCAATGCACCAAGCGGCCAAAATTAAAGGGATCAAGAAAGGAAGAAAAGAATTCTCCCTCATGAGATGATTCAAGAACTCCACAGCCTCTGCAATACCAAGAAAAGCAACCCCTTTTGTCCTTGCCATCTTCTAAGCCAGCCAGCACCCAAAGGAAAAAAGAAATGATCTTTCACTTCCCTAACCTACGGAATCACTGCAATAAACATACACCTCCATGGTTTTAAGACAAAAGTGCCTAGAGACAGACTTAAACGGCAGAGGAATGTTAAGGAACTTGGTGAGACTTTGAATGATCTATATTTTATCTGGGGTGTGGGGGGAGACCAGGAAGTCAACAAGTCGTAAAAATGGGCAATAGCTCGTAATATTATTTATTATTAAATAATAAATTTGGTTTTTCTGGCAAATTTTTTTGTCCGAATAATTGCAAAAGACACTGCAAACAACTGACGAGCGTTTTTTTTTTTTTTTTTCTATTAATCAACTTGAGGGTGCCCCTTCTTTTAATTTGGATTCATTAGACTGATCTTGAGTTTTGATGGCCGTTTGTCTGGGCGGTCGGGACAATACGATAATTTCCCCGCGTTTACCGCTGGCATGTTGGTACAAGATCAGACCGATGTTACGGGAAAACATTATTTTTATTTTTAAAATTTAAAAATTATTACCAAGTAAAGTGAGTTAAGCTAATTCACTTTAAAAAAAAAAAACTAATTATTTATTTTTTTTGTTGTATTATTTTGACTCAGTAAAAAAAAAGTCAAAATATATTTTTTTTCCTTTTTTTTTATTAGATTAACAATGAATCATTTCTTTTATTTCTATTATTTATGCCCTCAACAATTTCTTTTAATCCCTTAAAATTTAACCTCTACGTCTAATAAAATTAAAAATTAAGGAAACGTATGGGGCGAAACTGTTACAGTCCAAACAAATTAGCAATTATCAGTTCATTATTAAATTCCTTCTTTTCTGGACAATCCTTTGAGTTTCGGGTATCTCAAACATCTCATCAAAATGTAACGTAGAAATCGTTGATTTTATTATCATTATTATTTGATATGCATTTAATATTCCGTAACTATGTAAAAAAGGAAGTTATAATGTTATTGCTTTTTGCGTTTTTAGTGCATTGTAGTATAACTCTTTTGAATTTGAAAAAAAAAAAATCTTTACATTGTGTGTTACTATGTGCGTTATTCCTAGTTATTATTTTATACAAAGCATATATTGTAGAAACTTACGCGAAAATACATAATTGATTCGTTCAACTTGCATCAAGTTTTGATGGGAACGAAAGAAAAGAAAAGGTCAAAAGGAAAGAATATTATGAGATAGTCGATCAAATAACCCGCTTTTTAGACCAAAACAATGCATTACGGCGGCGGCTAAAGGAGATAGAATTCTACGTAACATGGCTCTCTTTATTTCTTTTCTCTTACTAGATGATTGATAGGACTATAAATTCCATAATAAAAGTCATCTGTTTATTTTTAATAAATTTTACATTCTCTTTTTCAATATTAAGATTTAAGACTTTTAAATATATATTTAAATTATTAATTACGGAAGTGTTTTTAAAAAAACATAACATGTCTATCTTTTGAAATTTAGTAAAATGCCTGGACCACTTTCATCGAAATCAGGAGTTTTTTTTTTTTTTTTTCTTTAATGGAACATCAAGAGTTTAGTTTTTTAATTAAAAATTTTATTAAAATTATAAACTACTTGATAAAAATAATTATTTTATTCTCATAAAATTTATATTTTCTTTTTTAATATTAAACCTGAAATCACGAAATATGGTTTTATATTCCATGTCAAACGCTGCTATCAATTGAAGACAAAAATTATTCTGAGGATAAGGTGACTTTTCAAAAGGAAAGAATTTTGTTCATAAAGCTATCTACCATCGTACTTATTGAGAAAAAGTTTCGCATTCAAGGTCAATTATTAAATCCAAGTCGGTATAAAATATTTTTGGAAACAAGAAAAAAATAGTAAAGCTTGAATTTTCTAATGGCTGGTTGAATCGTGGCATGCCATCAGTCTGTACGGTCTCTCTCTCTCTCTCTCTCTCTCTCTCTCTCTCTCTCTCTGTTTTTTTTTTTTAACCCTCTCTGGCCCTTGTGACACAGTACAGCCGGAATGCTTGGATCCAGCTTGATTGTTGTCTTCAGATCTGTCAACAGCTTTTAGTTGAACGCAGACGTTTGTTTCAGGTTTTAACAGAAACTGAGGTTCGAAAATGTACTTGTGCAGTTGGACCTGTACTTGCTCTCTTGCTTTCGTAACCATTGTTTGTAGCCTTGCATTTGGAATGCCAACAATTCTTGTTAAGAGTTCTCGTAATTGCTTGAGCATGCCTCTCGATATATGAAACAAACTAAATAAAATTCCACAAAATTTCTCCATTTCAAGCAGGCTCTACAAATAATTACATTTAGTAAAAAATAACAATAATAACACGAACAAAAATATTATTTTTTTATTTAAAAAGAGTTGCAATCGAGAAAACCACAATAAAAGGGAAGCCTCCAAGCAGCATGAGTTCATGCTTCGCTCAGAACAATAGCACCGTCACCTTTCTTGTCAATTCCGGTAATTTTGAATTACACGAGTTTATATAATTAAATAATTTGAGAGTATGAAACCTTATCGGCTTAAAATATAAAATTTTCAGATGTAATGTATAGGATAAGTCGGTAACGTATTGAGCTCCTGACTTAAACCCGTGAGGTCTAACCTACATTAGTTGACGAAAATTAAAAGCTCTGGCTTGTCTCTTTCATATGGTTTAGAAAAAGAAAAAGAAAAAAAGTGAAAGCCATGGCAGTCTTGCATTCTAGAGAGCGGCACAATGGTCCACAAGTGCTTTTATTTTACTCATTTCTTATGTCTCCATATCTGCACATCAATAATAATAAACAAAAAAAAAGGAGCAACGTCGCTATCCTTTCTAAATATTTCCATTTGTTGAGGGTGTTCATTGTTAAAACAATAGTGGCCAAGTTTTGACCCAGTTTTATTGTAAGAAGACGTATGTTTTATTAAATAAAGAGTATTACAGTAAAAAATCAAAGTAACAGAAATCAGTGTTAAGCAAAGTTTTGACCCATAGTTTTAGAAACGGCACCGCTTTATTATATCGGCCCCTTTTCCCTGTGTTAATTGTTTTTTTTTTTTTTTCTTCTCCTTTAAATCTCAGCAGTGAGGTTATAATTTTTTTTTTTTTTTTTTTAATATCAACCTTACTCCATTGGTTGGACCGAAAATCCAATGACCTGGGCACCTATCGAGGCTGGGTCATGTAAAACCCAGGCGGGCTTTTGTTGGCAGCCGTCAGTGTATCTCGTTGCAAGAATTCCAAGCTCCGTTTAGGCAATTCGGGCCACGGGTGCATAACTTCTTTAATCTAATATATTAAGTAGTGATAATTTATTTCGAATGAATTTTAAACTTACTTTGGTTATATTGTTTAAGTTAATTCCTTAAACTGCCAAAAACATTGTCATGCGTGCTACAATAATCATTAAGGAATTAGCCCTGGCCATTGACACTTATTTCTCTAACACCGGAGCTTAGCTTAATCATATACTTTTTTTTTTCTATATATATATATCGAGCTCTCCCAGAGACTCGAATCTGTAGACGTCATATTCCATTTTTTTCACTTTATTATTATTCTTTGTCTAGATATTTGTATGCCATCTTCTTTAATCTATCTATGTCATAAACCAAACCTACGTGACATTACATGTAGAAAGAAAAAAAAAAAATAGAGACTTATTGTTGATATATCAAATATATTTGATCTACTATGTGAAAAATTTATTTACTCGATATTTACTCCAAGAGAACCTAATTTTTTTTTTAAAAAAAAAAAGGGACTGCCGTATTTTTTTAGGAGTAATTACCGGGCCTATTAATGAATATAAGTTATATTTTATGTCATTTATTTTTGGCATTTAATATTACACCAAACTTAATTTACAATAGAATAAAATGATTGAAAAATAAAAATTTTTTATTAAGACTTTGTTCCTCGGTATATTTTGTCATTTTGGCATTTAGTGTTACACGACGCGTTTCAATGAGTTTAGTCTATTGTTTAAGGCATAAAAGCGTTCAATTTAATAAATTTTTTTTTTTCTCTCATATTAGCCTTACTGCTGCTTAATTTGGTCATTTTGGTTCTAATTTAGTGTTGGGTGCATTATTGTTGAAAATTAATTTTAGAAAGAATGGAAGGAGCGTGCAAGTCACGTGCATAGAGCGCGTTAGCTTTATTAAGGAAAAGTCGGGAATCCAGCTGCCTGCTCCCCGGAGGAAACAAACCTTATTTTGCCCGCGAAAGGCGACCGAAATATCCGCTGGACTGAACACGGGGTGGCCACATTTCAACCTCTTTCCTATGACCACTCGCAGGTGGCCACTCCATTACAACGGTCACTTACCTGGCGGTGCCACCTTTTATCCCCTTCTTTTGCTCTCCCCTCTTTTTTTCAACAAAATGAAAATCCTTCTTTCCACATGCTCCAATTTGTTTCCAAAATAAAAATAACACATCCACTTGGCATCAAATCTATCTCGCTGCCTGTGGGACTACCATTTCTAATGCATATAAATACACATTTGGTCATTCTCTTTTACTTTCAATCTCCGCACCACCCAATCAATGCCTCAAAATGAGGTTCAAAATTCAGCCATAAACAACAACAAACCCTAACTCAACACACCCCTCGAGGGCCTTTTTGTGTCCTAGAAGTGTGTTCCCCCCCCCCCCCCACCACCAGCCATTAAAAAAAACAACTCCAACAACAACAACAACAAACAAACATGAGCCCCACACACCTCCAAGATCATCATGCAAAAATGAACAGCAATAATACCAATGGGATATGCCCCCCATCATTGAGAATCAACAAGGGCTCCCACGTGATCAAAAAATCGTCGTCGTCCTCGTCCTCATCGATGTTGTCGCCGCCATGCTCTTCCTCTTCATCGTCAGCATCTTCCCTGGGCGTTGCGGGACCCAACAAGCAGCTCCAGCGCCATCCGGTTATCATATACACTCACTCCCCCAAAGTCATCCACACCCACCCTAAAGATTTCATGGCATTGGTGCAAAAGCTAACGGGTTGTTCCCGGTCAGAAGACGATCAAGCCGGGCAGATAAAGCAAGAAAAGGGCAATCCAATGCCAGAGAGGGAGAGGGAGACGGAGACCAAGGGTGTGAAGGGCGTGGTTGGGAATGAGGACAATGAATCGTCTTCCGTGATCACCAGCGATGAGAATTGTGGGAGCATTGGTGACCCACAAGTCAATTCTTGTTTCGTGCCTCCTAAATTCGATCCCCCGAATCTTTATATGGCTAACATTCCTCTGTTTACTCCCAATTCAGCCGATTTTTTGTGCCCGGATCAGCCTTTCTATAATTACACCGACCCTTTGCTTTTCACTCCCAATATGAGGGCCTCTGTGTCATCATCTTCTGCCTTGGAGGGGATGAACAAGATCCGAGATTACTAGGCTTTTTCTTTTTAAATTTGGATTCCAATTCTTTGGTAGAAATTTTTGGTTCTGTTTTGACTAAATAGGTAGCTATTGTTCATTTATTTATTCTTTTTCTGAAATAAGTCACGACGTCAAATAATGTTGTTCTATGTATTCCTGTGGTTAGCGCATTCTGCAGGAAGAAGAACAAAGAGCAAGGAAAAGTAAAATTTTTATAAAAAAAAAGAAAAAAGAAAAAAAATGTAGTCTGTTTCAATTTTAAATTTCTAAATTCATACGTTTGTTCATTACTTTTGTTTGCCTTACAGTCGTTAATTTGAGATCAATTGCACGGTTGATGATTCACGACTTGTAATCTTTATTTTATACTTTGCTTTGTCATTATTAAAAAGACAAAGCAAGCAAATATTCCTTTCATTGTCGTTTATATTATTCTGCCATGGTTGTTGGCTGCATAGACTTCTCCGTGGAATGTGAATGCTTACCGGTCCAGCGTTGTCTGGTGTGTGTGATTCTCTTTTTCATTTCAATTGCCTTTTGGAGATGTTGATAAGATGCATGAATTCAAATGGACAAAAGGAAGGTCACTGCCGTGATGGGTGGCCAGTCTGTGAATTGTTTCAGGTCTCGTATCGTTTAAATTCGAGTACTTTGAGTCTCAGATGTATTAATTTCATTGGATTTCACATGCAGCAAGTTTTGGATTATTCAGATTCAATTTACTCGAATTTTGGATGAGTTATGTTAGGTTATTAGCGCCGGGTCGATTTGATGCTCAGTTGAAATCCTCACGGGAATCATAGCACGTCGAACTTTTATCCAACTGGAGATGCAGATAAGGGGACTTGAAAGGATCAACTTAAATCCGTGACAACCGTACGCCTTCGGGATCCTGGAATCCTGTAGCTTTTCAACCACACGCATCCTTCACACGGTTTTCATGTATGATCCTCCCTAGCTCCAAGCCTGATGTCTCTGCAGTGATGCATTTAAAATCAGCCATACCTCAAACATCTACGACGTCAACTTCTAATATTTATTGTGGTGAGAAATGACAAGAAAATTTTCTTGTTTACACCAGATAACGTGTGAGTCGGTGAGAAAGTCTAAGATTTTCTTTTTCCAAAATTATAAAAACTTCTTTAAGTATTTAAAAAAAAAATTGTGAATGTTACATTACTATTTATTCCAGAATAATGAATGCTACATTGTTTTTAAAAATGGATAAATTAGTGATTTCATAAATTTAGATTTTTGGTTGATACTTTCTTTCACCCTATTCACTTCCCTCAAGCTTTTTTTTTTTTTTTCCTTAATTTTCTTTGTCACAAATTATTTTCCTTCATGTTTTTGAAAAGTACTTCTTATTCGTCTCTGAACATTAATATTTACATGTCATTTGGATGAAAACAACCGTACAGTTACAAGGTATGCCAGTAAGTAAAACCACAAAGCCATAGAGTATATACTATAGAAGACGACTTCAGTATAATTGAATTAAAGCTTATTGGTTCTTTTTTTTTTTTTTAAATTACTTTTCACTTTGTGAATTACAGGTGCTGCCGGAAGCTGAGCCACTACTTTTAATCCCCTTGCCATCAGTCTGCAATTGTTTTCCTTGGGGGGAATATCATGTACTTGTCTCCAAGGTGATGAGCTCTGGACTGAAGCTTTTTGATACTGGGCCCGGAAGATGAGCAAACAACAGGGGCGAGTACTCTACGTTAACACTTCAACAGTCAAATCAACCAATGGACCAACGGGAAAGTTGAATAAGAGCTTGGGTGCTAGAGACCCACTTGTAGGAAGGGTCTCTCTGCAGTCCTTATAGGCCTGCGAAATTGGGGTCATGGTTAACAGGTTTTTATTGGACTTAAATCTTGTTAAGATGTCTCTCCACATAGAACAAAGAGTTTGAAGTCGAAGTAGACATTAATGCTAGGTCCTAGCCCACCAGGGAAGGGACCAGCTCACTCAGCCCAAACAAGAGCTCGCCATCAGCTCCAACCGAGCTCTAGTTTTGTTCGTCCTGGTCTGTTCATGGGCATGAGGTCTTGGGCCCAATGCAGGGCAAGGGCCCGTTCACACCAATGGCCCGTGGGCCCATTCCTTATCGTATGAAATCCATTGTAAAATCCGTACACAAAATGGTAGATGCAAGTCTTCACGGTTGCCTCATCATCTGATGGCCACTGGCGTGCATATGCGTATGGCCGCTATATGGGAAAGAATGAAAGAGTCGTCGAAATTCCTAACTTGCTCCACGCAGACTTTTAAAATTTCAAAACAGTTGAACGGATGTGGTAAATTAAATTCATCTTAAATATAAGTCTACACTTATTCTATCCTTATTGTTGAACATACATTTTTAGTATTCTATTGCATGAACACAGTTAATGGCAAGGCGTCCAGTTGACCACATTCATTCAATAGAGTCGTTGAAGTTCCTGACCCATAGTCAGGCACGTTGAACAACACCAGCACGTTACCGTTCAGATCTTCCCCACCATTCCTTTTTGGGGTTCCTTTTCGCACATTTTAATGTCACACGCTGCTTGTTAAATCATCAGGCAACAAGTAGAGGGAAAAAAAAAAATTGTGATTGACATAAAAGAAAAGAAAAACGAAGAAAAAAAGAAAAATGTTAACAAGCTCGGATGTATTGGAACACTAGGCTTAGTGCAACTTCAACCGCAATTGTACCAGAGAAACCTTTAGTTTGTAACCGAACAAGGAGCTCGATACATCAAGGCCCATCCAACAACCAAACAAAAGATAAAAAAATAAAAAATAAAAAAAAAACTAGATACTTAAATCAATTCATTGAATTAACCTGTTTTCCCCATTATTTTGAGCAAATTCCATAGTCTTTTTGAGATAGAAATTACACCAATCCAAAAAGGTAAGGAAAAGGGAAAGCTACTGTCCCATCGTCTTAACCATCTACTAGCAATGACCATGCAAAAATATGCCTTTCCTCCTTTTTCTTTATATTTATTCAGTAATTACTGGAAACATTTCTCACCATTTCAGAAATTTACAATGAACACGAGTTTACATGTACAAATTACTCAGGCAATTAAAATTATGAAATTATTTCTTTTTCTTGTCATCCTTTTCTCTCTCAAGAACCACGGGGGCTGCAGGTATGCTGAACCACCACTCTCTTAATCTCCTTGCTATTCTTTCTGCACTGGCTCTCCTTGGAGGTGAATACCTTGTAAATGTCTCGAGAAAAAGGAACAGAACTATGCACTTGATAGGTATGAAGACCAGGATCAGTGCCATACACAACAGGATAAATGCAAGTCTCTCGGTTGCCTGTGCATTCCAGAGACACGTTAATTGCAAGCGTTGCTGACACATGCCTGGGTGCCACTTCGGTATAAAACTTTGGTCAAGCAAGAAGCGAGAAAGAAAATGACATGCACCATGCTTTTGATGTACTTGTACATGACAGCTAAGGTGAAAGAACGAAAAGAGACCAGGATGCAGAGTATGCAAGGATAAAGAAAGAAGGAAACCTGAGGAAAGATTGACAACAGCAAGGCACGGAGTTTGAGTAGGACAATGTTTCCATCCTGGATGAGCTGTTCAACTTGGGTTATTGCATTCTGGACGGCCAAAAGTTGCTCCATTGCGTTTATTGGTGGAGGGGCTATCACCTTAAGTGTATCAACTGGCCTTCCTTGGTTATAGCATCGTGTAAGCACCATAAAGACCGCAAAAAAGATCATCACTGTTCCCAAAGCATAGCCCACCCATCCCCTAAAACACAATATCTTGTAAGTTCTCATGAAATAAACCCAGAGTATGATGCATACAGGAAAGTGCGTAATCAGTTATCAAAAGTGCAATCAGCCTAACAAAGACATAAGAAACGCCATGACATTCAGAAGGTGTAAGACAGAACAATATGCATTTCACCAATGCTATAGACACGAGAAAGTGTAAGACTAATGGCAATCATCCCAAACTCAAAGCATGGGAAGACAAAGTTAACAAACTAATATCAGGCCTTGAGGCCGAAAACCCAATGAAGCACATAGAATACCTCTGAAATTCGATTTTGCACATCTAACTCCTGGTAAAAATTAAAGGATACCACCAATGTAACTGCTTTCATTTATTACACTTTATAGGAGTAGATCAAAGGAAAAGTTACACGACCAGGAAGAAGGAAAAGTTACATGACTAGGGAGAAGGAAAAGGACAAAAAGGAAGAAAGAATTTGATAATAATATTAGAATTATGGGAGAGTGATCTTAGGGTTGCATTGGTTCCCTTCTAGAAGAAAGAAGAGATTTTCATTCCTGTTCAACCTTCCTTTCATGCAGCTATCAAATAGAGAAAACAGCTATGGCTTCATTTAAATTTCAAATAGGAAAAATAACAAACAAATGTACAGGATTCATGCCTTGAAACATTTTGCCCAATCAACCTCATTGAGAGTGGAGGCAACCACACAAGAGATTTAACTCTGATAACAAATATCTTCGTCTTTTGCAGAGAAATTACTTTTATTAAAACATAATAAAGTGGCAAGTACACAGTTGAATAAACAATCAGTCATTTTGAGAAGCATAGAAAAGGCAAAAGAAGATTTTTCTCACTTTTCCTGCCACGAAAGCAATGTTCATTACATGATTTTGCTCCAAGAACCCCCATCACTAACAGCAATGAGAGAAGTATGAGCCTTACCTCCAGATGACATAACTGAAAAACAAACAGAACACCAAAGACTTCACAGGATCCTCCCAGTATGCCAAGGAAAGAAGCCCCTTCCCAGCTTCCATAACAGGGAAAAGTAATTCCTGCAGACATGATATAACAGGAAATTCTGTTAGTGAAAAGTAAATTTACTTTTCACATAACTAAGCTGACAGCAAAAGAGGTCATGGAATTGGCTGTAATAAAAGTAGTTTCAAATTGTGGCTGTAAAACAATGATGACGACGACCCTGGAGAAAGGGTAACCCACAAAACTATCTTTTTGACAGCAGTTTTGGCTGCATTAACCACAATTGCCTGCTCTAAGTCACAAATGCCACTACAATTCAAACACTTATGCAATCAAAAGCACTCAAAATCTGCTTAGCAACTACAGTTCGAATAAATGAAAAGTGTAGAATGAATCACATGCATCAAAAAACAAAAGGAAAATATTTAATGTTATGTAGCACCACCTTCATCACTGCTAAATTGGTGTCAATACCATCTACTTTAACTCCATCTACTGTTTCTTGTGCAAGCACTGCCTTTTTGTAGCTGCTTCTAGATTCTTTAACGGCTCTTTCCAGTTCACTAATCTCTCCCACAACTATGTCACCAACAGCAAGACCAGCCTCATGCGAATCACTTGAACTTGTGCCAAGCACAAACCCTAGATTGGAAACCATGGTCAAGGCTGACACTGAAGACATTCCACCTCCAGCATTGTAATTATTAGTGCGGTCTAATTCCTTTGCAGAGGACATGTTTGCAAGAGTTTCCAGAATCAAATCTCCACCGGGGAGTTGATCGCATAGATTGAACATGAGAAGAGATTCAAAACGAGGAGAATTTGCATAACTAATGTCTCTAATAGCCTGTAGTCGCAAAATTCCAAGTACAGCCTTTGAAATTGCTTCATCCCGCGCAGCTCCAGTTATCCGGAACTTCTTTATGAATCTATGTGCATATAGAATTTCCCTGATAATTGCTAGCCAGTAATCACGACGAGTATGTCCCTTAAGCTCAGGAAACTCTAAGACAACTGGTTCTGATCTACAAAAGAAGCACTACAAGTTTAAAAGCTATATTTTCTCAGAATAAGCCCTTTGTCCATGACAATGAGAGACAACAATATAGATATATGTACTATCACCAGTAAGGAAATTTAGTATGCATCATCCTTACAAGGAAATAGATTTGTAGAAGACTGCCTTGTCAAAAAGTCGAGTACCCCATGGTCCAGTTAATTCAGGTTTAACAATCTGTTGTAGATCATCTGACAAGTCATATGTTTTTGGCTTGTCATAGGACACAACACGAAGAGCTTCAAAATAAAGTGCATGGTCTGTGAGTGTTAGCCGTCCTGCAGGCATATAAAAGCAAAAGAACAGAAGAAATTCGCCAGTTATGCAAGAACAGACTCATTCAAGGGAAAATTTAAAATGAAAAAATGAATGTTTAGTGTGTGTTGGTCAAAATGAAAATGGTACTCTAAAAGCTAAGTCAACAAAATAACGTTATCCAGTCAATTACCTGGCCATGTAGATATTGCCACATGTTCAAGCACTGGTTGAGTGGTGACAGTTCCATCTACTTCCAGAATTTTTTCCCTTCTAGATGATCGAACTGCAGATAGAAGTGACGAATCTGATTGGGTCTTCATCTTTTTCAATGCTCTGCACAGAAATAAAAGCATTACTTGCTACCTAGATGCTGGAAGAATAGTAAACTGAAAATTAAAAATATTTTTAAGTAATGGCCTACTAAACAAAATCTGTGAACACAGAAAACAGGTGAAGAACAAGTGAACCACAGAGCTCATGCAAAGTGTTGACAGTGAGGTCTTAGAAGCAAAATATACAAAATTTTGTTTCCTCTGACAACTATTTGGACACAGGATTAGTGGCCCAATATGTTTGCACAAGAAAAGGGCATTTGGAGAAGTACTGGACATCAAACAACACCATATAAACTTAGATAGTGGTTTTGCATTTATTTAATAATATTTTCTTCTTCAAAAAATTAAAATTATTATGAACAATTGGATAAATATGGTTCACATAAGGACACCATGTAAATATCTAGCATATGTTCTAAAAAGTTATCAGACTTAAATATCATGTAAATATGATTACAGTGGTTCAATTGAATAAAGTAAAAGAATATCCATATATCCCTTATTGGCATATGGATAACAATCTCTCAAGCACACATTCAGAGCTTACATGAACAATTTTGACTAGTCAGGGCGCTTCAACATCATATCATTTTTGACTTTTCAAAAGCAACTTACCAAACAGAAAACACCTCAAAAAAATGCTTCTTTTAGCTTGTCTCATGAAGCAAAAAATTTCCATTCTTTGCATCTGATTTTTTGGCTTCTTCAAAGATAAGATTATGAGAAAAAGTTCATCATAAAGGCATTTTTTTTAATACTAAACAAGTAAATGTGTCAATGTGAGAGGGACAAAACAAATGCACAAAATCTTCAAACATACAAAATGTGGTTACCTTTCTAGTCCACTTTGATACTTATCATAGATGCCAAATTCAAGCCGACCATTACTCAACATAGTAAGCACCTCAAAAAGATTTTCAATAATAACCACATCAGCAATGATTGGAATGGCTGGAGCTATTCGAGAGAATGCTTCCAGCCCAACCGTCAGTTCCTCATCTGCCTATGTGAAAATGGCACACAAAAGACACCAAAATCAATAGAAATGGGGAACACAGTACAAAAGACCATAGCTTAAAAAGGTTCAACTTATGAGGACAGCAAAGACTAAGTTGATGCTAATCCTGCTTGTGCATGTACACAGAGAAAGACGAAGGGTAAGGAGGAAGAATACATATTAACGCAAGCAAGGACTTGAACCTACCAAATAGCTCATCATACTGCTATTGACAGTGACAAAAAATAACTTAAAGCACCCTTAAGAGTAGCTACAGAGATAAATTGGCTTGCCAGAACAGAAAGACAAGAATTTTCATTTCTTTTTCAGTATTTAACCCATACAGCAATATTTGAAGCACATTGCAAGCTCTAACTCTAATGAGCCACACAAGTAGAGAAAGCTTCTGGGGAAATGAGCATGCACACACATGGAAGAAATATTTTAGGCATATAATGCATCGAAAGAAATGTAGGTTTGCTTTGCTGCAAAATTAACAATATGCCACTCCCCTGTCTCAAAAAGGGAAAAAAAAGTATCACACAACCAAATAAATAGATGGAAACAACATATCTAAATGAATGAGCTTTACATTGACTGAAGGTTGGCAGGCAGGTGTTGGAGTTTCCCAGGCTAGCATCATGTCAAATGTAAGCCGTCGAAACTTCTTATCAGCTAGATGGCCTGTTTTTTGAACAGACAGAGCAAGTGCTCTGAAGCAACAGTATTCCAAAAAGTTCCTTGCATACTTGGATGGATGCTTAATGGAATCAGAAGCCTCTGCATTGAAGCTTTGTTGAAGCTCAGATGCAGGAACAAGAAGGATTCTGCATTAGGTTATTACCATGCCCATTAGAAAGGAAAAAGGAGAATGCTAAATATATTGTGATGAAGCAATGAATTTTTTTTTTCATATCAGTAATGAAACTATGATATTCCACACTTAAGAAAGAAGGGCAGAACATTATCCTGCATGATAACAAGGGTCACTTTGCAAGTTCCAAATCAGCTGAAAGCTCAGATTGCAAAAGAGAGCTACATCAATAACAATAACAAAACAAGGAGCACAAGAATCACTGTGACCCTTACTTTGAACATCTACGAACAATGATATTAGCAAGCGTAGAAAGCTCTGGTATCCAGTTTCTGTTAGTGGATGGGGAATTTTCCATCTCCTCAAACTCTTCACCAAAGGAACTTCGCTTCCCAAGTAACCATTTAAATGACCCTTCCTTCACTAGACCCTCAAGCATCGTAGCCATATCTAGAGTCACCTCACCAAACTATTGAATTGATAGTCAACAGGAAAATCTCTTCAATACAATTCACTGAGAAGCACTTCCAACTCAGCACATCTCTAAGTCACACGACCAAAATATTTGATAAAACCACTCACTCATTTATCATTGAATAACCAAATTACTCAAATTAAACACCCTTTCCCCAAATAAGTCTGCCGATGCTTACTGATCGAACCACATTTTCTCATTGAGCTGTTGAATTCACCAATTCCCTACCTCCAATCCTTAAAATTACAAAGAACAAACGGGGCCCAATTTCCTTAAAGGGAAAAAAAAAAAAAAACCGTACTAAATTCACCAACAACCCAAACCCAGAAAACCTTTGACTAATCGAGGCAAGAAGTAGCAAAAAGCAAACAACCACCCCAAAATGCGTTACAAAATCCCTCCAAACCTTGGTTTTGATTGAGGCACTCTTAACAACTTGCAATGCAAAGTTCCAACCAAACTAAACTAAAAAAGATTCTTTCTAAAAAAATATATACATATCACCAAGCTTTCATATAAAAGATTCCCCAATTCTTTTCACATCTGCAACCGTTCAAGAAACCCCACCTCAGATTAAGCCCACTGGACCGTTCTCCAAATACCCATCTTCTATCATTGCAAGATTTTACAAAATCTCATAGGCTTTCTGAAACGACATAGAGGCTGCTTCAAGCCACTGCAAGGTTCCTTCAAGATTCCGTCTTCATTTGGGGATTCGCCAAACACGGAGAAAGGGAGAGAGAAATTGAGTTCGCCGATCAAGAAACCTTCTGATCGTTGTAAGTTATTACCACCGACCGAACCATGGAGAAAGCCACCGCTATCAACTGATTAAAGCCTGCCTATGAGGCAGCGTCTGTAGGTAGGGATGATCTGACGTATTCGGATGTAATAAACGCCGATTGCGTGTCTTGTTTCTGTTGGCTAAGACAAGGCATTGGTCTTCTACTAGACAAGTCTTACGTTGGCAATGGCTCTATATTTTTAGGATTCGACTTCCCTTTTGTTCTTATTCTTTTCTTAATTTTACGGGACAGGAATAACACCGATATACAAATAAGTATACTTATTGAGTAATTTTCTATATTTTTATTATTGCTAAATCAAATTAAGATTGATCGGGAGCCCATCCGTTTTCAATTCTATATAACCAACGATTATGACTATAACTCTGTGGTGATATATATATATATTTTTTTTTTTTTCTTGTGAGTTCACATTATATGAACTTTTTTTTATATCGAGTAATTATATAATTGTTGTTTTCCTTGTTTAAAGCTCCGTGTTTTAACAGTTTTAACGGAAAAATATCTTCTTCTTTTTTTTTTTTCTCTGATTTCAAACTTCTCTAATAAGTTACAAATGCATATACTAAGTTCATGCTTCCGCTTCCATTTTGTATACGATAAATGATAGAAAATTAGATAGAAGATTAAATGTAAATTTACAATATTGAATTTTAATTGTTAGTTACAGTTATCATCTTTGTTAATAAATAATAGGTAATTATAATTAATAATTAAGATTTAATGGTATAAAATTGCACTTAATTTTCATTTTTAATTTTGTATATGCATAATAGAACTCTAAATAATAATAGGTGTCCAAGTTGAGCTTAATCATAAAAGCATCACTTCAATGCCACATCAAGTAGAAGTTGGGGGTCATTTGGCAACAAGAATAGGGGAATAATCCACTTGGAATGAAAATATCCAAAAACAGTTATAACGAGAGAGAGTTGCCTCGGCCTGAAGGCAACATTAGAAAAAGGTTTTAAAATGCAGCACTCTTGCTATTGCTTATGAATCAGTTTCAAAAGTACCAAAGTTGATAGGCAAGAAAGCATCTATCTGCGACAACCTATGAGAACAATTCAGGATGAATTATTTGTTCGTGTGTTTAACATAATGGTAAATATAATAACATAACGGAAAGGACGGAAGAACGGGGAAAATTCTTGATAAACCTTTTTTCCTTTTTTTTTTGGTACATATGGGTATGGCCATGTTCAGGGAGACTGAGTCAATTAACCTTTAACATATTTTATCTATTATTTTCGGTATTTTACGTCATGTATATTAACCAGTTTCGTGTTCCACGTAGAATGTGGATCAATTTACTTGATCGAGAGGGTATTGACGAGTCTCGAGCCGGTGGAAAATATTTTAAAGGCAAGCGTGGGTGTCAAAAAAAAAATAAAGGGCACAGTTACTTCAGCCGTCCAGGATGAAAGAAGATGAGAGTAATGTGAGAGGGAGTTTTATTTGTGTGAAAAATGATCTAACAGGAATCGGGAAAATCTATGCTCTTGTTTATACTATTCAATATGTAAGTACTGGAAAAATTATTTTAATAAAATTTGATATTAGGGATTATACCATCTATACAAAGGTGCTGAAGATGCTGTTTATCTAGTTGAAAAGATACTCGACGCTTGTGATGGCGGCGTGCATGGGGATGGTGAAAGCCCGGCGAGTAGGGCTCGGGTTATTGGGCTGAGCACATTTGGACCGTAGCCTTAATTAGAGTATGGGCCGTGCCATACGAACGTCTCAACTCAAACACAGAGTTGAGTTCAATTTTATAAGTAGAGGTTGATACACTGGTACAAATGGATGATGCAGATGAATGGAAAGGGTGGATTACTTCGTTCGGAAACAAGAGTCACCATTATTTGATAGGCTTCTGTAATTAAGTAAAGAAGCCGACAGCATAAGACTGGATTATTAAAGAAATATAATCAACCCATTTGTCCAAAGATCACAACAAAAGAGAGGATTACTAGAACGAACAATATGTACGCATTATCCACTCAGCATTATTATCACGCAAGACTCCCTTTTTTTCTTACGTTTAGCAGCAGGGAAGGAGCTAAACACAATTCAAATGACATAAGCAATCGATATCATTATGTTTCTTAATTCCATTTGGCTTCTTCAAAGTATGTATCAATGAATCATGACAGGGTTTGATTAAACTTCTAAGCAATAAGCCATGATCAATTATTCAACACAAACCTGTCAGCAAAATAAAAATTAAAAGTTAGCTAATGACAGAATTGTCCAGTGAGCCTACCCTCTTCGCGTATGTTCATAATTGCTAGTAAGATACTAAAGGCAGAGAGGCAAATGCTTGTTTGGGTTCGTCTATGTTCTTTTTCACATTCTTTTTCGTTAGTTATTAATTTTTCTCGTTCCAAAATCAAGAGCCTCGGGCCAATAAAAAAGATTGAGAAGGTTGACTCAAAAACGAATTTCATCAAATTTCATTATTTTATTAAGAGATCTTATTAGGGGCTCCGCTGGAAAAGTAAGACTTAACCATTAACCATTAATCAAGAAGGAAGGGATGGTAACGACGGAATCAGTGAATACATAAGATTCTTTTCATTGAAAACGAATCTTAATGATTTATTGGGAGGGACGGCGAAACGAATCAGGAAACAATTTATTTATTCTGAGAGACGATGGGTTAACCCTACAAATTGAAGTAAATATTGAAAGAGTCAAGATCCGCCTGCCCGCGAAGATTATTATGTTATTGGATTCCTAAACTTTAAGTAATCTAATAAAGTCTGGATTCACGGCATGATCAAATTATGAGTGGAGCTCAGTGCTGAAACACTTATACCATTGAAATGCATGCACAATGGATGACTTTCCGCCATCAATGACTTGCCAGCAACCTCTCTTTCCACTTCTAAAGCCTGAAGATGAGTCCATTGTACTTGGATCCTTGAATTTGCCCATATTAGTGGCTTTGCTCTCTCCTATTTCACAAAACGTGTGTCCCTCAATGTAAAATTGGGCATATTTGACAATATCTGTATTGGGCGAGCAAAGACTTGGTCAAACAATAAAAGGTTTGATTTGAGAAGAGAAACATAAGTGGCTTTAAGGTTTATACGCACGTATCTACGGAACCCACATTATTGCCCTGCCCATCCTCTTTCGGCCATGCCCTGGCCCACGAAGGCTGTTCTTCGTTGCTTCTCATTTCCTGTTGGATCAATGCATTGCATCTACCTCTCTGCCTTCACTTTCCCTCACACTTTTGTGTTGACTCTTTTAAAACAAACATGAAAACAAGAAAAATTAAAATAAGAAAGCCAGAAACTTCTCCTCTTCGACCTTGCAATCGATGAATTGGGAACATCCACTAGATCGTAACTCTCCATCTATTCTCTGGGGTCCATTATTATTCAGCCTTTTATCTTTTGTTGATCCATCTCGATCCAATCAGTCACATGCCATTTCCAAACCGTGCTGTTAATTGGCATAAATATTCTCAAGTGACTTTTTTCCCCCCTTTTCTTTTTTTTTTTGTTTGTTTGTTTGTGCTTTCTAGTCTCAGGGGAATACCTTACATTTTAGTGCCAAAATGGATAAATCTCTTTAATTACTTGGCTGACAGGATTTTTCCAGAGTTTGATACCAATTATTGAGATCCTGCTAACCCCTGCACAACAAGGGGATGCTATTAGCCAGCATACCCCACGGTACGAATTGAATTGTTCTACCGTGGATTGTGTTCCAATGGATTGAAGAATTTTTGCTGTTCATTTGATCGAACATACTTGCACAAGCAATCTGGACCACAGTGTACTCAGTTGTAGCTGTCTCGATAAAATTTTGAAGCTTCTCATGAACCAAGAACATTTAAGCTCTGTATGCATCCTTATGAGGACATTCAATAATTAAATATTCCCAGAATTTAATTTCGGGTTCCAATTTTTTGCTGGAATTTGGCAGATTTATTGGGTACTAGTATAGATTTTTCGGTGAGTGTTGGGTACTTTAGGTCACCCCTTTTTTAATAGCCTAACCCAAGATTTAACTATGAAGGCAACACTAAAACTGTAACGTCCGTGCAACTTGAATTAATAACATGGAATTTTGGCTGTCGTATTTATAGGACATTGTACAATTTCATACCTTGTGTTTGTAATTACATTAGTGCACCAATTCCATCTTTATCATTTCCTGTGCGTTTATGTGCATTTGCATATCTACAATCATTCACCTAAGTGAACTCCAAGAGGTGACCTTCAAAAAGAAACTTATATTTTCTTCTTTTTTATTATTATTTTTTCACAACTCACCTCAACCTGACTCTGCCGTGAATGCACATTATTAATTATCTCATCCAACATCACCGCCGTGCCCATGTTCTGCATATAGTCCAAATTCAAAAGAAAAATAAAAAAAAAACAGAGAGAGAGAGGGAAGATTAGCATGACAATTCATTCTTCCATCACCTAACATATAATATAATATATTTTCTTGTTTTGTTTTTGAAAAGGAAACATAAGATATAATATAATATATTTTCTTGTTTTGTTTTTGAAAAGGAAACCATATACCTTCTAGCAGCCTGGGACAATATCTTGCAAGCATCTTAGCCTGTCATTGATTTTTCCTTTTCTAACCTGTTGTGCAATGAGCACATTATCCATCAAACCTTCATAGTCCTTTGGTTTGCTATATATAGGGCACATACTATATACATATATGGATAAGCTAGAGAACAGCATGAGGCTATGATAATTCAAGTTTGAATTGTCTAGGATAGTTTGGTTTGTTTCTTTGTGCTGGTTCATTTGTTCTATGCTTGGATCAATGTCTAAGAATGGAAATGAGTGTCTCAAGCTTTGCAAATCTGCATCAAAATCAGCCGTTGGGTGTTTTCCGAGTATACGGGTGATTGGGGGTCTCTAATACTTAAGAGACCCAAATGGTGGATTGTGTTTATAACGTGGGATATTAGATGCTTACTTCCTTATCGTTTCATTCTCACCTAAAAAAAAAGGGGAAGCAGCTGAGGAGGGCTGCGTGGCAATTCCGGCTTCTTTGGTTGTGTTCCCCTATTCACGAGATATATCCATAACCAAATGAGCCCCTGTTAAACCTTTGGCTTCCAGGCGAAGTAAATGAGAAGCTTAAAGTTAATATGGAATCCTGTGGACACTTTTCTTCCTCTCTTTGTTTTTTCTATTCTTTTCAAGGTCCTTTTAATATTTTCTTTTGAGCTTACAAAAAGTTCTGCAAAAGACCAGTTAATGACATGTATCTTTCGAAGAAGAGTCTTCATTGAGAGGCACTACCTTACCATTCCTCTAAGGAAATTAATATATGGCCATTATTTATTATGCGCCTCACACAAATATTATAGTTATGTGAAATATGACACCATGGCCACTTTGATAGTCTTTAATGTTTTTTTTTTTTAAAAAAAAAAAAATCCAAGTGGAGGAGGGAGACTGCTTCTCTCTCTCTCTCTCTTTTTTCTCTCAGGATTTTGGATCATTGGTTTTAAATTCCAGACTATTATCTGGGTGTTGTGTCCTGACCCACTCTGTTGCCACAACTAGTTTAATCTCTTTTGATCTTTTTTCTCTTTTTTTGGGATGTCATGGTTAACTCTGCTACCAGGGTTGATTTAGTCTCTATACATTTCTCTCTCTCTCTCTCCCTTTTTTTTTTTTTTTGTGGGTTTTTCATTTTTTTCCTCAACCTTAATAGTCACCATCAGGACCAAACAGTAGGATCACATGCAACTACTGTTGTTATTACAGCTAGGTGCATTTGGACAGAAAATGTGCTCGTCAAAGCATGGAGGCACCGAGAAAACAGCCCCATTAAAGTGTTTATGTAATATAGCAAATTAGCCAATCTGCAACCATTGTTCAATCTCCATCTCATTTATAAATCAATCCAACTAAACTTGAAGTTAAAACGATTGAACAACAATTATTTGTGTCTCAGGAGTTGGATTGCCTTACGATCATTCCAAAATGTAGAGAGTATTTGAAACTCGATTTCTGATTGAACAAAATTTCATTAAATGGTTCAATTACTTTTAGTTTTGCACTCTTCTATCTTCTCTGTTTTTCCTCTTATTAATCAAAGCAAATATGTTCGACCCTTCTATGCGAACGCATCGTAAGCAACATTGAACCTTCAAAAAAATTGCCAAAGAATTAGAGTTTGATTACTATCTCATTCACGCAAGTACATAGTTTGGGTGATGAGAAGGAATGGAAGGGAAACAAACAGAGACTAACTGGGTGTCCTCATCAGCGTCTGAGATGTTCGTTCGGCTCGCGGCGGTGCATTTAATTACCTTTACTCTCCAAGTAAATGCTTGGTTCCTAGGCCCCCAGAGCCCAACCAAATATGTTAGTAAATCAAGTAGTATTTTCCATTCCCATAAAGAGTCTCTTGCCCAACATGGACTTGGTTTGATATTTTTCAAGTTTAAAATGTCGTTCTTATTTCCTCCGAATTCACAAAAGAGCACCAAAATTTTCCAATTTTCACAATCTCTCTTATGGTCTTTTGCCCCATTTGTTAATTTTTTTCGCTAATAAAAGTGGCATCCTGCCATCAAATTTTGACTGTACGTAATTCACGAGATTACAATTAAATGCAGCTTATGGCAGTAATAATTCTCCATATCGATCATCATTTTTAAAAGAAAATTTTTTCTGCAAGAACTTTTTGATAAGAAGTTCTTAACTCAATTACTCCCATAAGATAACTTTTTGACATTCATTTACTACGTGCAAATAAATGTCCAGAAAATAAAAATTTGTATCAATATTCAATTTTGGTAAACTGATAGGAAAAGGGAGCTTGGGACGTGACCATTTTTCAGGCTTGGAACTTGAAAGCAGAATGTTTCAAGCTCACATGACAAATTGGACCCTTTCCGGGTCCCGAAAGGCCATTGAAATTAAGTTCGAATGGGGTCGAAGTAGAGACAGCAGAACTTCGAATCCGTCGCCTTTGGATAAGCAATATGCGAGGCCACGGGCTATTCCAGCTTGGATTTCAAAGACAGAACCAAACCATCAGAGGTGGAAGTGTATGTTTTCCTAACAAAATGAAAGTCAATTTGACCCCCCCCCCCCCAAAAAAAAAGAGGAAGAAAAAAAGCCAAGCGATACTTAAATGTGTAAACATTTTCAACTTTTAGAATTTTCTCTAACCCAAGTTGTCATTCTAATAACTATCCTCCTCCATTTCTCAAGTGGCATTACCATAATTTGATTAATGGAACTTGAGAATGTGAAAATTCCATCTCAAGTACAAAAGCACTTGTATAGGTTAATTCACTTGATCCAAATTGATACGAATTTTTTTAGCTGGACTAAGGGTCTGCATCATTTAGGCTGCATTCAATTTGATTTTGTATATTCAAATTGACACGGATTTCCTCAACTGGACTACAGGTTCGAATCAATTGGATTACATCTAATTTGATTCAGATCTTTGATTTGGAAGAGGTGGATTCCTTTGAAAGAAAGAGATAGAGATACAAAAATGTCCATCAGATATGGCAGAAATTTATACCTAAGCACCTTTTCTGAAAATTCAAAGTAGAAATGAGTGGCAAATATGAATTTTATTAACTTTGAATTCAATGCAACCCTTGTGATTTCTGTTGACAGAAACAGAAATGAACAAACGAATCCCCTGATTCGACCTTTCTGGCTAATTCATCATCCCGGGGAAGGTGGGGGGACAGCCGACTTGATCCGTATATAATTGTTGATGTGGCACTACGTGATTGGCTAGGCCATGCCACGAATCTCTAATTTTGGTTCGAACAAAATAAATGGCGCGATGGACCAATCAGTGACACATGGAACAATTTCATTGCTCACTAGAATTTTAATTTTCTTACTCTATTTAATATGACGTGGGTACTTATCCTTGATATGCAATTTGACACATGGAATTTTATGTTTTTGTTTTTGTTTTTTTTTTTTTTTTTAATTATAAATTAAAAGGCTCAGGTACACAATTCAATAATGGACGCAATTCTAATTTAAGAACTTTGATTTAAAATTTCAAATTTCTTCCAACTACTGAACAGTTTCATTAGAAACAAAAAATCTTAACCTTGCACTAATTACCATCGAGAATGATGTGATAAAATTTCATTAATTTATTTTCTTAGAACATTATTCTTGCCGTTAATCACGCTTAAATAACATGATATCTATCATTCTTAAATTATCGTCTCCCACGTTGCAATTGCCACGACTCTTCACACATATCTATCATTGATGGTCACCATCATTCCCACATCGTCTTCCTTGTGGCGATCATCCTGATCTGCAAGTCCATTTCCATTTCCACAAAGTTCACTTTCTTCCTTGACCATGAGTTCGTAGCAATTTACCAACTCCTTGTAAATATGTCACTAATATTGTAATTAATTAGAGACTAAAATATTTGTACTTGTATTTTTTAAGAAGTTATTTGAATCATTAGTTATACTAGAAAAAAATATATTTTTTTTTATTTTGTATAAATTTTGTGTTGTTGTTATTGAATCATTCAAATTAAAAATTTCTATAATAGATATTTAGTCTCTCAATCAATGTTTGTATTCCTTGAGAATAGACCAAAGTGATGGCTTGCAAAAATTACGGGGTAAAGCCGTTTTAGGCTATGTTCTTCGTATGCATTCATTAGAGGTTGGAATGTAAATCAATTATAGGATCATCCAATAATTTTACCATTTGTTTTGTTCAAATATCTAAAACAACCTTTTCAGAAAAAGACAAGAGTCGTTTACAAGATTAGAAATCTTCTCATAATGGAAGCAGCTGCGTACCCATCAAAGGTGCCCATTGTTTTATGCTTCTATTATTATTATTATTATTATTATTATTATTATTATTATTATTATTATTATTATTATCATCATCATCATCTGTGATCTTTTTAAAAAAATAAAAATAAAAATAAAATAAAACAATTCATGGGTCATGTGCTTCTTCTCTTTTGTCCCTCGTAATTGGCTTGTCTAGTAATGCTGATTTGTTTTTCTGATCGAACAAATTTGATGGGACAAAAGGCCGGATATGGTGTCAATACTCGAATTCACAGTTGGCCTCCAATGGGTCGTTTGTCACACAGCTCCACATGCGCACCGTGTAAGTTGTTTGCTCCACACATACGTTAGTTGCGTCTAGGTTGTGTACCGATTGCAAACTCTACGGCATCTCTCTCACTGTCATTTTTCTTCAAAATGTATGAAATACCAAAAACAGAGTCTTAATCGCAAACGACTGCCACAATTGCGGCTGCGCACGTTGCTGATGCGGCAACGGTCCACGCAATGGCCTCAGTTGACCCCACTCCAACATGATTGCTGCTGCATTGATGGCTACCATGGACCACTGCCAAAATAACTCCTATGTTAGAGGTTACAACTGGACTAATTAGGTGAAATTCATATTGAATTTCAACTGTGTTGTTATGAATCATTAGAACTTTAGTTATTTTGATTTAATTAAATTTTCAACATATTAAATTTTAGTTTTAGATGTATTAAATTGTAAATTTTTTAGGCATATTGTTGAAATTTTAAATTATATATTATTAAATTTTAAATCAATACAAATTGAATTAAACTGAATTTTAGTTTAATTATTGGCTTGATACTCGCTACCCTTTGTCACCTCCACTTATTTCAAGCTATCTAGAATTTTAGCAAATGAAAAATAAATAAATAAATAAAAGAGAAGATACTGCTATCTAACTTGAAAGGAACAGTACATGTATGCAAGAGTCAAATAGAGCTGCTGGGATGGCCAAATTTATAGGGAATTTTCTGGTGCTACTTACCTGTATGTTATCAGTATGGGCTTTGAACGCTATACTGAGAGCTGGGGGAACAGAAGCTACGCGGGAAAGAGAGGCACTGTTAAGCATCAAAATTGAGGAAAACCTCCTTAATTATTCATCAAATAAAATCAAAATAGAACATTCAAGAAACCATGAACCACAAACAAAATAAACAAATAAAGACTGACGATGCCGCCTGACTAGGCATGCACCAAGAAGAAATTAAGAACACGTTTTTATATCTTTAGATTTTTTTTTTTTTTTTGCTTAAAAAAATTGTCGTCCAGTCAAACACGTTTCCAATGTCTTGAACCGTGTTAAAAGCCTCTAGAACGAGGAGAAATCATGGATAATTTTATTTTATTTTTTTTGAAAAAGACCCGTTAACCAATTGATTAACAATCCCCAGACTTCAGTTTCAAGAGCTTAAATCACCGTTCTACCTTCTAACTCCTATTTTGCATTTTGGACTTTTGCAGGCCCATCGGTCAATGAGATCTTTTGAGTGATTGAGTGGAACTATAGCTCTCTCTAGGCATTAAATCGTAGCCTTTATTAGGTCTTATTGCATATCTATCTAAATACATTAGTTTAATCGCACCATATACTATTTATGCATAGTTTTTCTATTAGCGAAGAAGGCGCCTTGTTAATCGAAGGACGACCCTAATCTCAGACGCGTATATTCGTGGTAAAACGAACTAATAATGTGTTATTATCTTTGTTTGGAATAAAGATTATTAATGTATAATTAATCATGTGATGATGAGAAGGAGGACCATCCTTTTAGTTGATTAGAAGGCTAAAAACATGCTTATGACTTTTGGATCTTGCTTAACATAGAGGTTTTATTGTACTAATTTTGATTTTTGAGACAGAGATAGCATGGATCTATGGAATTTAATTGCATAAATATGTGATTACAAATGTAAAATTTAACGATTATAATAATAATTATTATTACTATTTTGAGTTTCTATTGCTACTGCACCAAAAACATTTCCCTAACCTAAATTGTTTGTACGTACCATGCGCAGAACTCTATTTGAACTGCAAAGAAAAATGCGAAAATATATATATGTCGTAACTAAGAAGGATATTTTAGTTGTTAAAGTATAATAGTTTTAATATCATTATTATTAAAAGGTAATATTGACTCTAATTCAATATAATTTTAATACTTAAATAGAATTAGATATTTTTATTATATAGAAATTTGAATACCTCAATAATTGTGTAATTGATAAACTAAATTTTATATTTATATTATTTATGGGTATATTTTTTTAATTATTATATTACAGTTTATTAACTTAGAAAAAAAAAATAAGTATTTAGATATTAAAGTTATCTGCTCTAATACAAGTTAACACAATTTAATTCGTTGCTATAAATGATTGATGGGTAAAGAGAACATGGTACATTGTTCGTGGAAAAAAAAACAAACCATTTTGTATATTCTCTGTATTATATAATGGCTGTTATGTAAAACATGCTGGAATTACGTTGGCCCGTGCGTCTTCCATAGACTTGTTCAGATGGACACTTGCGCCAGTTTGGATCTTTGAAACGAGGGAAACACTGGCTGAACAGTCCTTGTCGATCATGCTCAGCTCCAAGTGTGCTTTAATTATTATTAATATTTTTTAGATTTATAGAAACTAAACATCAGATTGTAGGCATAAAACTAAAATTTTAGACATAATTTGTAATAAATATATTATACCAAAATTCAGGTTAATTCAAAATAATAAAGATAATTTTCTTTATTTAGTTTATTAGAATTAAAATTCATATTTATTGCGAGAATTCAAGAAAATTAAAATTCCCAATTTAGAAGTTTACTTTTTATAACCAATCAATGTTAAAATCATTTTAAAGTTTAACCATTTAGCTAGGTTGTAATTCTAGACCATGACCAAGTCTAGTTCTTGACAAGTCCAACTGTAAAATCTATAGATCCTTCGCGAGTTCTTTTCCATCAACTTATATAAATAGGCTGGACGACCCAAGACCAAGTGACATCATTTTGTTTTACATAATTCCTTCTTTCTTTTTTCTGCAATTCTCGTCATAAGCACACATAGACTTTAAGAGAGGAAATTAAATGGAAACCCCATTACGTGTTTACTTCCACAAGCTAGTCCTTTTGAAAAGATGTTAACCAACTACAGTCTGGTAGGCCAATTGGACCTTGGAGTCTATAAGTCATGGACCGGTGGTGGCTTGCATCATTTTAACTCCAGGACCCCAAATTCCAATCTTATGTATTTATATGCTTCGTGAGTCCTTCCGTTTTATGAGAGTGGCAATGTGTTCTTCAAGTAAGACCATAAGTAGTGCTGGCGAAGATGATGATAAGCTCAGGAGGGGGCCCTGGACTGTCGAAGAAGACACTCTCCTCATTCAATACATTGCTGGTCATGGCGAGGGTCGGTGGAATTTACTTGCAAAACGTTCAGGTACAGGAGATTTTTTGTTATTAATATGGAAGCAAACACAAATTCATTTAAACCTATATGCTCCCTGTCATCTTAATTTTGGTCTTTTTGGTTAAAGGGTTAAGGAGAACAGGCAAGAGTTGCAGACTGAGATGGCTAAATTATCTAAAACCGGACGTTAAGCGGGGAAATCTTAGTCCACAAGAACTGCTCTTGATCCTTCATCTCCATACCAAGTGGGGTAATAAGTAAGTCACTCGATCTTTGGATAGTTGGATTATCTTGATTAATTATTTTAAGTATGCTCGGTGTTAATCTTGAAAATATCAAGTTGTAATTAAAATAATGATTCGTTGATCAGGCACAGCCATGGCAGAGACAGAGTCACTGTTATGTATTGATCAAAAAATATACAATTGACTTTCTAATGTTATTATACTTGTTTATCCTGTCCATTGCAGGTGGTCAAAAATTGCTCAATACTTACCGGGGAGAACTGACAATGAAATAAAGAATTACTGGAGAACCAGAGTGCAAAAGCAAGCACGGCACCTCAAGATAGATGCCAACAGCACAGCATTTCAAGATATAATTAGGAGATTATGGATGCCCAGATTGCTTCAAAAGATAGATGGGTCAAATACTTCATCTGCCATGATATCCCAAAGCCCAACAATCTCTCAGCCTATCAGTTATGATACCGAACATTCAACATGGCAGCCTCAGCCGCCGCCGATACAAGAAGTGGTTCCCAGTCGGGGACCTGTTGAAATGATGGCGACATTGCAAAATTTGGAGAATCATGAGCAGAACTCTGATTCAGAGCAGTGCACAAGTTCATGCATTTCTTCTGCTGAGTCGATGAATATAAAACAAGTATCCCAGTTATCAGAAAATCCAACAAGTCCATTACATGGAATAGGCAACTATAGTGACTATAGCACTTTTTTTAAGGATGGCTACTATGTAGACGGCAATTGCTATGGCACGGAAGCTCTCAATCTGGGAGCCGTGTCAGTGCCTGGAGGCTTTGGTTACACGGGTTGCAATCGCCAGATGGCAGAAAGCGATTGGGGTGAATGTGATTTTGGAGATACCATGTGGAACACGGACGAATTATGGCCATTCAGAAACTCATGATAGAGAGAAAACCCAAACAAAGATTGGGTATGGGTTTTGAATACCCAACAAATATATGTACTTGGTAGCATGTGACAGCAGGTTATGTTTGTAGGATTAATTGTGTGTATGTGTGATGAGAGATTGTTGATTCATTTTTTATTTCTCCATTCCAAAAATTGACATCAACTTTGCCTTCGGATCTTGCATAAGCTTTGATCAAATTTTCTCCAATTCAGTGCTCTTTCGGCTTTGTCTTGTAAACGGAGGGGAATGGTGGGGTAGTGGGGAAGCAAATCATTGCCTACTGAAGATTGTTCTGGTACAACTTGGAGGATCAGAGAAGTGGTACAACTTGGAGAAAGAGAGAGAGAGAGATGCTCTTACTGTCATGCAGATTTTCCATTTCAAGTTTATTTTTCAAAGCAACTTGTAAAATCCCATTAAAGCTCTAATATTTTAATCAAATTTGCAGGGTTCCCAACTTGCTACCTAACCCAAAACTGATCCAATTCTAGGAAACTAAACTTTTTCCATAGTTGTCTCTCGAGGCTTTATTGTGTGAAAGGAACCTCACTTACCAACTCAGAAGCATCAAAGGAGGATGACTCAGTTTGACGTTGACAGATGAGATATATTTTGTCATCTTCATTTTGGAGTGAAAAAAGCAAACTCTTTTAAAAATACCCTCGTCATTCCTTGCTGCTTACATGCTTTTTCTTCATTAAGGGTCTCTTTTTCAGGCTAACTAAACACAGTTAATCAATTCAGTCAACCAAATATTTGATAATAATAAAAGCCAACCTAACCATGTAGCAACTAAGTACCAAATTCGAAGTTAAGATTTAAAACTCGCGCCTCACTGTTAATTAAATTCTCCTTCCCACTCCAACTGAAAATGCAAAAGATTAGCCCGACCTATTTGTGCACAAGCTCCTGCAATTGAACACTAAACCCAAAGGTCATAACTCGCTAATTAAGTTTATTTTTGTGCTTTGCTCGTTGAGGCAGGCGAGAGTTCGACTCTCACTTCCGTTCAAACTCTACAAATTAACAAATTTATACGGTACTAACGGTAATGTGAATTGAAGCATTGTGTATTTCTTCTCGCATCTTTAAGCCTATCCTTCTCTTCGCACTAATTTTCAACAATTTAACCATTGACAATTATTATGTCAGAAAAAAAAAAAAAAAAAAAAAAAAAAAAAAAACAGAACTGCATACATATCATCTCGGTGCAGTTTGTGAAAAATTGATTAAAAAAAATAAAGAATTTCCTGTCAACGTGGCCCACTTAATGCTTCAAAGCTTATCAGGACATGCTCATTTCTTAATTAATCGAAAAAGAATTTCGTCGGTTAACTAATATATTGACTGGAAGATGAAGGCGGTGGCGCTCCAAATGGGCGCCGCCCCTTGTGAATTGACAATTCTCCTAAATGAATTCATCGCAAGAACCCAGTTTCGCGACAGAAGAGCTTTTCTTTAAACGGACTGGAAAGAGGCGGGGCTGGTCATGATTTATGACAAAGAAGAAAAATTCTAATTTAAAATTTGACTGGTCAAGGCATTCAGCACTATAGATTGATCTCATGCACTGTCATACTTTAATATGTATGTATATATATATATATATTCTTTAGAAACAATTTAAAGTCTATGCTGTTCTTGAAAGCCGAACTATCAAAAATTCAATACGAAGCATTTTTTTAATATGATATATATCAATCAACTTTTGGACGTTCTCTTCGTGGCCTATTTGTGTCTTGAGGCTACTTGATTTGATCAAAGACGAGATGAATTGTATGAGTTTTGTTATATGAATGCAATCTGATATATTTCAGATATAAATTTTTATTGTGCTGTTCAGATATATATTTTTAATTATAATTATTAAACAATTAAAAATATATAACTTATAATTATAATAATATAACATATAAATTTGTATAAAATAAAAAGTTTAAATTAACTACGAAAGTGTTGTACACTAAAATTATTAAATTCCAGAGAAAATTTCTTGCCATAACCTCGTGGAAAAGACCACAGTGTGTCATTAAAGCCTAACCCTACGGTCCTAGAACTCAACCATACAAGTGTCTGTCTCCGTCTCCGTATGCGTTTAAAGTTTCTGTCCGCATAAAATTTCAAGCAGAGGCGGTGAGAAAAATCTAATTTCAGCGCGCGGGGTAATTGCAGTTCCCGATCGCAGGGCTTCGAATTCGATGATGTGGGGACACCAGCCGTGGGCCTTAAGCTGGCTTCCACCAGTAATAAGCATCCAGATTGTGGGCCATATGCCTAAAATCCGAATGTTCAACCTTCATCAAGAGCTTTGCTTTAGTTTCCCCTTGATAACTTGTTACACACACTAAAGAATAGCCCACGCGACACACAAGATTATTATTATTTTTTAAAAAATTTTGTTTTTAAATTAGTAATTAAATATTTATGTTGCACATGATTGATGTTTACATACTTGGTATTACAAAAGCAATCGATAAATTATATTATGTTATTTCTTATTTGCATATGTATTGACTATTGTCTTTTGTAACTCAAATTTGTCAAATCCTTTTGAATTTTGTGCTTTTCGCATTGGTTGCTGGACTGTTTCTGAAGGTGTTGATACAATTAATAATCAATTAACAGCCACTCCTTTTATTTATTTTTAAATCATTCATAAAAAGTCAATAAGAGACGTTATGTATATTTTAATTTTAATTTTATTAAAATATTGTGAAAGATTATAATCTTTCAAATTTGAGTTAGAATTTTATTTGACTACTTCTTTGGCTAAACATTAGTGTTTTAAGGTTTATCAAATTTGAGTTTTAATTTTTTTGTTATAATTAAAGTTAAAGTTAAATATTTAAATATTTTTAAAATTTCGTAAAATCGTCGTATAAATATTTTAGTTTCAAGAATCGGAAAAAAAAATAACTACTCTTTTTTTTTTTTTTTTTAACTTCAGCCACATAAATATACATGTAAATACTTATTGTTAGAAAATGAAAAATTTGTAGCAATACTCATATTAAATTTGAACCCCATATTTTTTTTTATTTTTTTGTCCTATCAAAAAATCTAAATGAATATAACTTATATAGTTAAAACAATTTTTTTCATAATTTTATAATTTTTTTAATATTAAAATTCAACACCGTGAGTTTGAGATTTAAACCTTATATTTTCTTAGTTAACCTTTGACTGAAAAACAAGAAAAAGTTTGGGCTTTTTGCAAACTCTGGCATCCATTAAAGATCGACTGCTTAAAGAACAGCAAAGGCCCAAATGGCCAATGAGCCATGGGCTAGCCCGATTTATTATTTTTACTGACCACTCAGAACCATCCGATACGCAAAACCAACCAAACAGATTTACGCTTCTGAGTCGCAAACTTTACCGTCCACGTGTAAAAATAAGCAATCGTGACCCTTGATCGTTTATATAAACTATAGGCCAAATATACGAACTCTAGGGTTTCTGCTCTGGTCTGTAATTTGTAAACACTTCGGTGGCACTCTTGCTCGCCCTGCTATCTTAGATCTTCGCTTATCTCTCAGGTAATCCTCCTTTCCTTTCTTCCCAATCACAACATTGCTATCCGTTTGGTTTCTGGGAAAACGTGAGGAAATAGAAAAGAAAAGAAAAAGGTAAAATTTTCTTGTATTTAATTCGTTGGTTTGTCAATCCAGACCGGTGAAGATGTTTACCACAAAGCAGAAAATAAGCAAAGATAAGGATGCTGAACCAACTGAGTTTGAGGAGTCAGTGGCGCAGGTTTTTAACTATGTTTCCATGTTTGTGATACTAACTGAATAAAGTGTGAATTGCATTTTCGATGATGATATGGGGCGTTTGCGTTTTTGTTTTAGGCACTGTTTGATTTGGAAAATACGAACCAGGAGCTGAAAAGTGAACTGAAGGATCTCTACATAAATTCAGCAGTGTGAGGATCCTTTACCAAAAAAAGAAGAAAAGTGTGCGCTGTAAATTGCATTTGGTTCTCACCCTCACTTATTTTGTTCGCTTCTATCTATCTATCTTGCAGTCAAGTAGATGTATCGGGAAATCGAAAGGCTGTTGTTATTCATGTTCCTTTCAGATTGAGGAAAGCTTTCCGAAAGATCCATGTTAGGCTTGTGAGAGAGCTTGAAAAGAAATTTAGTGGGAAGGTAACTGATAAATAATATACCATTGGGTTTTTGTACTCTGTTATTTATCACTATTATGAGGGCTTGGTAAAATTGCATTTTTCTTAGAAACTCATATGCAGCTGCACAATCATGGAGACATGTATACATTTTGCTTGATTGATAGTGTTTGACTTGGAACTGACCTTGATGGTTATTTTGTTTTTTGGGACCTCAATTAATCTTTCACATTCTTTCCATTCTCTCTGTGATATACTGAATTATTATATTTAATTGAACAGAATGTCCCATTATCAAATAAATTGGTGAATCAGAAATTGGAATGCTTACAAGTCAAAGGCTTGTATACTGCTACCTGTTGCTAAAAAATTTTATTGTTGTTTTAGTGCAACTGTCACAAAGTCAGTTTGTCCCGAGCATAGTGACAATAAAGGCTTTTATCATTTGTTTTGTTGGAATAATTTTTGTCAATCCACTTTAAGTTTTATTCAGGCTTTCAGGGTATTGTTGTTTTTAACCTCCTCTGAGATTTTGTTTCAGGATGTAGTCTTGATTGCTACCCGGAGGGTATTGAGGCCTCCAAAGAAAGGCTCTGCTGTTCAACGGCCTCGAAGCCGCACCCTCACTACTGTTCATGAGGCAATGCTGGAGGATATTGTTTTGCCTGCAGAGATTGTGGGAAAGCGCATCAGATATAGAATTGATGGATCCAAGATAATGAAGGTAACAATATATCACCCACATAACTAATTTAGTTAAAAATACAAGAGCAGTAAACATGGTGCTGTGGTGCAAGTTTATCAATGATAATCAAATTGGGCTAATTGTTCCCAAACAATTTGGTAATGGGTAACAAATTAATAATGACATGCTATTATGCTGAGCTTCACCGGGATTATTTTTAAGCTGTCTGACCTATTCATAACAATGGCAACCATTTTGTCCTGTTGGCAGGTATTTTTAGACCCAAAGGAGCGAAACAACACAGAATACAAGTTGGAGACTTTTTCTGCAGTTTACAGGAAGCTTGCTGGCAAAGATGTTGTCTTTGATTATCCGGGTTCTGAGGCATAGTGCCAAGGTTCCATGGCACCTTTTAAAATGTGTTCCCTCCAATTGAAGTGTTCCATTTAAATTTTGATGTTTATGAGTTGGTTTAGCAAGCAGGAAATGTTTGTGGATTATGATGGATATCATATTTGTCATTTCATGAGATTTTCATTTCTGTGGTATGAGTGTTATCAATGCTGAATTGTCATCTTTTCTGCTCTGAAATTGTGCATCTATGTGATTAGATTACGCAATTTTGAGTTCCAATCCCAACTTTTGCTGTATGATGCGTCTTTTAGGATCAGCCAGCCAACTTTTGCTTCATTTTATTTTTTAGGTGTTGGCTGTCTAACCAAACCAGTTTGGCTTTTTCCCAGTGTCATAATGACTAACGATCTCTCCAATGGGGATCTGGAAAAATATTGTAATGGAATTTTCTGGGTAGAAAACATTCTCTACCGATTTACCTTTGGATCTGCATATATGACGGCAATATTTGCCCGCATCCATTTGTCTATTTGCTTACACCAACTCCGCCGGTCCGAGCTCTAAATAGTTGCTTTAGGAATGATATCATAAGAAAAGTCCAATAACGGTTGGAGCTGGCTTGATTTGGAGTTCAAAGCTATTTAGAGGTATTCTGGAGCGCACTTATTAACGTGCCTTAATCGAATATGGATGTTGGGTTATGGAAATCTAACGATTGCAATTCTTCCACTGGCGACTATAACAGAGATTTTTTACTTGCTTCAGTTGAGTCTCGAAATGTGATTATCAAATCCAAGAAAAACGCAACAAATGGAAACCAAAACCATTCAGTGCAATAATGTTTTACGATGAACCCGTGACCCTAAAATCGAGCAATTGCTCTGGGCCATCTATTATTGAAAGCGGTAACGGAGTAGGTGACAATGAGATATAAAACCACTGCTACTTGAAATAAGATTCTATTTGCTTCACGGCTTTCGTTTTTTGACATGGTCGATCAAAACATTTCCTTAGAAGACACGATGGTAGTTGCACAGCAACGTATGAAGGCTCGAATAAATCGTAATAGAAGTTCTTTAACTTCAAAGTAAAATCCCAGTTTTATGTTCCTTTTGTTCCAAGTCCGGCAAAGCCCCCCTGTAATTAGGGGGCAAGGGTAGGAGTTGGAAAATTTTATTTTTTTATTCTTAGGTGTAACACAGGAGTCAAGGTCAAAAAAAAAATATTTTTTTATTCTTAGTGTGGGGGCCAGGAGTGGGCCCCGGGTCGGTGAGAATGCCGTCAGATTAACAATTTTCCTCCTTCCAGAACTCTTTAAACGGCGATGGTGGAATTGACGCTTATTATATACAAGTTTATGTTACAGTATTATTACTGTAATACATTTCGCCTCTAATTCCTATTCATATACATTTCATTATTGTACAAGGACAAGTATCATTCTTCGTAGCGAGTATAACGCGGGAATTTCATGTAATAGTCAAAGTTAGGATTATGGAGTTTTCCCCCAAAATATTTTTTTTAAAAATTTTTCTGGGTCCAAAGGTTTTCAATCATGGGTTGGAACGCAAAAGGAAATAAGCTCCCCAACAAGGAATATAAAACCAAGACGAACAAAAGACAACTAGAGTGTAAACTAAAACCAAGGAATTATGCTTTACACAAAACTATAAGGTGTCATCTACCTTCATCAAGAGAAGAAACAGATATAGAGTTTCTGGAATATTCCTCAACAAAACTATTGGTTCCATAAACCTTGGGGGCAACATTGTTTGGACAACTGGTATTAGTGGTGTTCGTGAATGGAGAAGTAGTTGTTGTTGTCCGATGCCCTCTCCGGCCTTGAATTCCTGGTTTACCTGGTCTTGGCAAAGTGAAAGAGTCGCTTGAAAGCATGAGATGAACCGAGTTCATATCAGGCCTATCCGCAAAGTTTTGTTGACAGCACAACAAGCCTAGTTGAACACACATAGCTGCCTCGTCTTGATTGCACTTGGCAAGACTCTGATCAACTATGTCCAATGTCTTTCCTCCTTCATAGAGCATCCATAACTATATCCGAAAGATAGAAGCAAATTAAGAAATTCCGAAGTTCAGTGCTTTCTACTGGCAACGGTTAATCCCTGCAGCCCCTCCTCTTTTCCATTTCATACATTTCATACTTTATGATATTTTGTTACCAGCATGCAGCAGATTAAGGCGCTCCACCTGTCATTATGGCTCTAGCAATTATAAGGACATGATCAAAAGGATCTGTGTCTCTAAATTTTCACTTCTAGCACCTAAGTCCACATGACTCATGACTAATTAGTGGCCTTGGCAAGGCAAACAATGCACATCAGCTACTCTGGAGTCTGGCTTCATAGGTATCATCAATTACATATGTTAGTTAGCACCCACAACACCTTAGGTTCTGCCAAGAAATTTACATTACTGCATAACAGATACACTTCAAAATCTTTTTCTAGTTATGGCATGCAACTCAAAGAGAACTGACATGACATATGTCTAGCTGAAAAGATCGAAGATGCACATTATGATGTAATTTCATGCAAACAACTGAACATGCACTCCAGATAAAAATCAACTCACATAGCTCAATAAGTCTGCCTTCTCTCCACCAAGACTTAGGTCATGATTCTTCCTCCCACTTACAATTTCTAACACCAAAATCCCATAGCTGAAAACATCGGACTTCACAGACAAATATCCATGTATTGCATATTCTGGGGCCATGTAACCGCTGTATTCAACAAAAGAGTCATACTCTCATTTTAAGATAATTGAGAACATGCTAATAAGGAAATTACTCTAAACAAATATAGCCAAGAAATTTTATTAAGTAATAAAAAATGAGCAATGTAAATACTCACTGAGTACCAGCAATCTTGAATGTATTCATGTGGGTGTCATCTCCAGGAAAGAGCCTTGCCAAGCCAAAATCTGATATTTTTGGATTCAACTGTTCATCCAGCAAAATATTGCTGGCTTTGATGTCTCTATGAATAATCCTTGTAGGGGCTTCTTCGTGCAGGTACTGAAGGCCCCTTGCCACGCCTGTAACTATTCGAAATCTCGTAGTCCAATCTAGAGTCGAAGACTTCTTCTTATCTTCTCATGAATTCAATTCAATTGTTAGAACTTCTACCATAGTATGTTCAAAGAGCTATTTAACAAACCTGGCTAGCAAAGGGAAGTTTTATTTACCGAACAGAAAGTAATCAAGGCTTTTGTTAGGCAGGTACTCATAGACAAGCATCTTCTGGGGTTCTGCACAGCACCCCAACAAGCTGACCAGGTTCCTGTGCTGAATTCTCAATAACAATTTCACCTCATTGGTAAATTCCTTGTTTCCCTGTGATGAAGTTAATGAAAGCTTCTTCACAGCAATTTCTTGACCATTAGGCATCAACCCCTGTAATGTTTTACAAGCTGCTATTCAACAACCATTTCACATTAATACAACGCGTACGCATACAAGGTATGACTCCATTTCCAATTGCAAGCCCGAACCCATTTGGAAACGGATTCACGGGTCTGTGTCATGCAGCTCACAAACCAAGTAGCCTAAGATTAAAACAATCATACGGGTCGGCCTAATATTGGGTCCTGGACCCAAAAGGTGTATACGTTAAAGCAAAAAGGGAACACAAACAACCAAAGTTTCTTCGGACAAAGTTGGAGAGAATATAGGGAAATTACCCACCTTGAAAACGGGGCCGAAGCCGCCGTGACCGAGCTGATTCAAGTCGGAGAAGAAATTGGTGGCGATTTCGAGCGTGCGGAGTTCGAAGAAGAAGTCATTAGTCTCGGTGGCGTCGTCATCGTCACCGTCGGCGGCTGTGCCGGACTTGAGCTTCTTCTGGAAGCAGATGCAGAAGCGCGAGATAATGCCCATCAAGGCTGCATCACGGGGGATGTTACCAGTCGAGCAAGGTCTTGAAGAGAAGAACGACGGGGCCGCCAGCGCTGGCGGAAGAGAAGGAGGAGGAAGTCGTCGACAGATCCGCGTAGACGTTTGCCGAGATGGACGTCGAGCACCGAGAGAGAGACACCCAGAGGCCGTTCTCCGCCGGCTTTGAAGTTTTGTCATTGATTTGTAATAGGACTTTTATGCCTGGCAAACGGAAAATACTCCGACACGTTGACACAAATAATAATAATAATAAAATAAAACGTTGTGTGTGATCATTCAAAGAGATTCTTTAGTAAAAAAAAAAAAAAAAATTGAATTTACTTATTTATTATATTCCTATTTATATCCATAATTATCACAATTAATTATATGTTTTAATAAACGTTTTAATTTATTAACAGTGTCATACTTCTGTGAAGATTGTGGAATTAAAATTAATTATTCGTAAAGAGTCTTTATGAATATTGGTTAATTGTATACTTATAATTATTGAATTAAAAATAATTATTTGTAAAGAATTTACAAATTCAATTGAATAAGAGTTTATTTATTAAAAAAGCATCGTTACTCAAGTGTAGGTCATGAAATGCAAATGAAAATAAAAAAATTTTAATAATTTTGATTGATTATTTTAAGAAAAATAAAAAGTAAAAATAAATAATTAGTTACTTTATGTTTATAATTCTCTATAACTCTTTAAAATTAATAATTTGGTTATTAAATGAATTTTGTTGAACAAAATTAAATGAAATTAATTTCAAACCTAAAATTTAACTAGTTTTACGGTAAGCCAATAATTGCTGCAGGTCAGATTACCCGAATCTAGTCAACGGAAACTTAATTGGACTGGTACGTTGGGTGGCCAAGCGAGGCAATCTGATTCAACGACCCATTTCCGGTTGGACCGAAACTGGTGAACCGGCCGGGTCAACCATACCAACCAAACAGACCCTTTTTAGGTGCTATGTGTATTGACTTATTTATCCTCGTGATTTAAGCAGATGGTCTCTTTCTTTCCATCTCCTCATCTTTCTACTGCTCGTTAGCCCAACAGCTATTGACGGCCGTCCTTCCAGAGTCTCTTCTCCAACGCTTGTACCCGCCGATCCGAGAGGAGGGAAAATTTCTGTTTGGCCGCCGAGAAAATAAGCAGAAACGAAAGGAAAATAGTAATTAAAGTAAAGAATGATGAAGTCTTATTCTTCTCCTTCCCCTTCTACCTCTCCCTCCAATAGAATCAACATCGCCGCGAGTGCTCAAAGGCTCGATGTAGATAATCGGATTTCCCTCCACTACTATTTTCGGATCGCCGATAATATCCTCAAACAGGTTTATACTCCAATTAATTAATTAATTAATTAATCATTTATTTATTTCTTACACTCAGTAGTTATAAGTTCTCAATGTGAGTCTTAGGGTTTTGCGGGTATTGCAGCGAGTAATTTTTTTGATTTTGTTGTGGTTGTTGATTTTTTTTGGCACGCGCTTCTCTTACAATTGCAATCTTATTGATAATTTATAGCTGCCTGAAATTTTTCATAAAAATGTTTAGTGGTGATACATTTTTCTTTACTGGTGGTAACATGCGCTATGGTGAATTACAGTGGGATTTTTTTGGATGGTAATTTACTTTGATGTCCAATGCTTGCTTGAGTAATAAGTTTTACATTTTTTGTGCTAAGAAATTAGAAATGTTTGGTTTAGCTTGGTGGTGAATTGGTAGTGGAGGTGAATGCCTGTGGTTGGTTCATTTCTTAAGCAATGCATGTGGCTATGTTGTGTTTTTTCATGATTGCAGTATAACGTTTAACTTTGAGGGACACCAACTGATTCTGAGTAAGAACTTAGGAATGCAAAAATAAGCTATGTGAAATATGGTGCTGCCAACTAATGAACAAGTGAAAGACGGTAGTCATCAATTTCAATATAGTTTTATGGTTATGTATAAATAAGTCTTGAAGACATTGTCTAGTTATTTTTGATACCACAGATAGGTAAATTTTGAAATGATTGTATGCTTTTGCCTGGATTTTCTTAGCAGTTTAATTATCAATTATCAATTAACTAATTTTTTTTTTTCCTTTTTTTTTTTTTTCTAATTTTGGTTTTTTTTTCTTTTATCCAAATGAAAATTGAGCTCAAAAAAATGAAGGGATCAGAAAAAATCTCACCTTGTTGGGTTAGGTTGGCTTAGTTACTGGATCCTTCATTACTTTTTGCAGCCATTGAATAATTTGTTTATCGGTTGGCAGTATACTGGACCAGCCTTGAAGGAGAAGCTTGTTTTGATAGTCATAACCTATTACATGTGTCCTGGTGGGGATGTCTTGGGATGTCTCTATGTACTGATCATCATGGTAACTTGATTCAGACATTTGGGATGAGTAACAATACCATTGCTGGTATTAGTTGGGGTCTTCAGGGGTTAAATTTTATTCATTTAGTGGATAATGAAATATTCTACTGTGTCAACTTACTAAGGAAAAAGGTTCTACTATGGCATATGAAGATCTGCACTGCTTCCTACTTTGGTGCAGTAATAATTCGGATTGCCTGCACCAGAATGATTCAGATGGATATTTTCTTCCTAGAATTTATGGTTTTTCTCACCACTGTCTGGGATTTTCCGCATTATTTGATTATGTGTTTATGCTTGCTTGGTCCCAGGGAAACATCTAAATAATACAGTACCCTAAATTTCTTATTCGTTTTAATGTTCAATTAGTAATGGTTGGCATGAAGTTAGTGGTGCATTTTCCAATTTCTTTTTCTAGATTATAATGCCTTTATTGTTATGACTAACTGGTGTTTTTTTTTTTTTTTTTGTTCTTGCATGTATTGCAAAACCTGGCCTTTGTAGCACTTTAATGCTGGGCTCATGTATCTCTGTTGCATGAGTAATGTATTTGATATAGCTTTTACTGTTTCCTTGCGCATTAAAAAGAGGACATTGTTTTACAAATTGATATTAAGAGAGCAATTTGTTTCCATTGGAAAATGATATATGTAATGTTTTGGCCTCTTTGCATCCTGGCACGAGGCTTTTACAATTGATATTGCTGTTTTGCTTGGAAAAAACTGAGTTATATCTCTTGAAGCCCCATTACAAGATGTGATTCTGTGGACTATGTTTGCTTGGTGCCTTTATCCTTGTTGCTTCTTTGGAAAGTGCTCTTTTGTTCTAAGAAAATATGAATGTTGATTGCTAATACTTCTTTGTCGGTTCAGGCTGACATATTTCGAGAAGAGAAGAATATCATAGATCTCTATATTATGCTTTTAAGGTTTTCAAGGTAAGCTTAAGAGCTGTTGATCTTAATCTCTTCCTTGTAATTTAATGGGGTAATGAAGGCACATCTGCCTGCAAGTTATTGCTGAATGGTTTCAGTGTTGCATGAAAAATGTGTAATATTACAGGAAGTCTTATAAGAAGCCCCTCTTGTGATATTTTCCCCCTACTTTTATGCCAAAATACCTTGCTGAAACTGTTTTACTGTTGCTTCAGTTTGGTGTCAGAAACAATACCATGCCATCGAGATTATAAAGCATCCTTGCCAAGCAAAAACTTATATTTGAAAAAGGTAAAGTCACCTTCATTTCTTTTCTATACTGGCTTTGTTGATACAGAGTTTGGCTTCTATTGATGTTAGATTCTTGTTGCAGAGATTATTGAGTGCACTAAGCGAGCTAGAGGAGTTGAAACCGGCAGTTCAACATAAGATCAATGAGTTAAATAGAAAACATACACATCAGATTGACGGATTTGGTTATGATCATCCAAATGGTTCATTAGAGTGGCCTCCTGTTAGAAAGAAATCATCTGTTAGCTATGATGTGGCAAAGGTAATGTTGGTGATTTATACTGCTGGTTATGAGAGTGAAATATTGTTTCAAACTTTTGTCACTAGTTGTGAGTTCTCCATGTTATTCTTTTCTATGTCTGACAGGCAGTGAGATCAGCTGCACGACAACCTATGTATCAAGTTTCACAACCTCAGCAATTTTCCCATGCTAGGCCTTTGGAAGAACAATTCCACAGAATGTAAGTAGTATTTTAACAAATACTTGCTAGCCAGTTCACATACCTTTCCTAAACTCCCTCCCCCAATCCTTTAAAAAAAAAAAAAAAAAAACACTAATCATTGGAAGTGGATTCTTTATGCTGGGAAGTTTATTCTTATTAATTTTTGGGCTCAACTAAAAATTAATTTTACAGATGAGCTTGCCAGGAGTCCTGATCATTGGATTTTATGAGCATGAAAATGCTAACTGAGACAACAGAGTTTAAATAAAGGCCATGGAATGAGCTTATAGATTTTTAGTTGAATGTATTTGGCTCATTCTGTTTGCAGTGCTTTTAAATATGTCAGAATTTTTACGAGTTCTAATGCAGTGAAATGAGGAGGTGAATTTGTTTTGAGCTCTGCTGTCCTTAATTGTCTTTACTTATTTGCTTGTTCCATATAGGTCTTTAACTTTCCCACGCCCAAAGGAGGAGACACTCTCTAGACATTCTATCTTGGGTCCGACTGGGCTTTATGGGCACTGGCAGCCACCTAGGATTGATAAAGGGGTATGGAGTTATTTGTTTCCACCTGTTTTCTATTCATTCATGGAGACTCATGCTGAGCTATTCAATGTGAACTTCTTGTGAATGTAGGTCCAATATCCAAGCACCATAGATCTGACTCCTGTTGAAATCCCAAGGTTAGACTTTATATAGACTTTGAAATTATATATTATATGTCCTTCTGGGTAGTTCTGAGATAGACTTATTTTTCAATGCATAACTTGACTTGATAGAAGCTTCATGTATTAGTAGTTGTTCATTGGAAGAAGTCTTGTACACTTAGACATTATTTTATTTCCTTTTTGTGAAAACAGTCTACAGCAGTCTCTGGAAAATGGATTTGCAGTGAGAAAAGAACCTGCTGGTGCTGAAAGTGATGGCCCACAGCAGTCCATAGGAGATATACATACTGTAAAGTCAGAATGTGGGGATTTAGAACCTGAAAGATCAAGTCTAAAGTCAATTCCTCCAAATGATGATAGTGAGACAAAGCGTGCCAAGGAACCTGGTGCCATGATTTCCTTTGAAACAATAGAAACCCTTGCTCCCACAGATCTTACCAGGCAACCTTCACCTCCAGCTGTGCTTGCAGAAGTGCAAGATTTGCTCCCTGCGACTTCCCCCCAACGAATGGAGGCAGAACGAAAAATGACCATATCATCACCCGAGGATCTTGTCCGTTCAGAATCTCCCTTGCAGTTGCACATCGTAAGCTTCTCATCAAATTTGAACTTATGTTCACTGTGGCTAGCATCTTTGTGATGTAGCTTTTCATGAGAAATCTTTGTGAGGATACAAAGTTTCTAGCTCAACTAGTTTTGCTCTAGTTAGTTTTTCAATTCTCTTCATGGACGTCCCAGTTCCTAGTATTTCCTCGCTTTCAATACTCCAATGAATGTGAACATGTCCATTCACTTGAAATGTTTTGGTGCTGCATTATGGACATCAGGATTGAGTAAGCGTGCTTACTGTTCTTCTAACTGTGGCTTCTATTTGCAGTCAACCACAATGATGGAGAATTTCTTGAAGCTTGCTAAATCAAATACTGACAAGAATTTAGAAACTTGTGGTGTCCTTGCTGGTTCACTTGTAAGTTCTGACAGCCTAAAGGTTACTGTTGTGGTGTTAAGTGTAACACTGATTGTTCCACGATGTCGCTGTGCAGAAAAATAGAAAGTTCTATGTCACAGCTCTCATTATCCCAAAGCAGGAATCGACATCAGATTCGGTATGGAAGCTTTATTATGCTTTGAGTAGAGCTATTTGTGCCATTTTTTGTTTACTGTGTGTCAGTCTGTGTCTCGTGTAGCTGTGTATTTGTGTGTGCATGTTTGACCGTGGCTTGTGCTTTGTCATCAGTGTCAGACAACAAATGAGGAGGAGATATTTGAAGTGCAGGATAAGAGATCTCTTTTCCCCCTTGGGTGGATTCATGTGAGTACCTTCTTCCTCTCTCTCTCTCTCTCTCTCTCTCTCTCTCACTCTCACCCTCTTATTAATTGTTGACATTGCTTAATTTTTCATTACATTGTCAAATGTTAATAATTCCATTGATCTTCATTACACACCTGATTACCACTGTCAACAGAATTTCACTGCTTTGGTGTTGGTAGTGTATCCATCATCCATTCTTTTGTAGCTTCTGTTTTCCTTGGCTGGGCTTCCCAAATGATAGGTTTGTGTTCTAGCATTGAAGCGTGATTCTCACCATTGTCTGCCTTGCCAGAGCATGGGTCACAAATTAGGCATCGTCTGCTGTAAATCCTGCTTGTTTCTCCTTGAAATCAGCTTATTAGGGATTGTTACAGCATCATTGTGTAAGGATTATTGAGAGGTAAAGGGATCTAGGGTTTTGGTGGTGGAACTTGGTAGGCAAGAATGCTAGCAGGTCCTCAATCTGTTTACTTGTACTAGCACAATCAGGGAAGTCATTATATCTATAAAAAAATGTGATTTGTTGAAGTATTTCTTGGCAGATCAAGAAAGCTGCTGTCAAACAGACACTAAAAATGTCAGTCCCAAACAGTGATCAAATTTAATGATGAGAAATACTTTACAGTTGTGTCCACGTTGCATTTTCCAATGAAAATGATTTTGTGTTCAATTGTCATCGGTCTCTTGGTTTGATATATTACATTGTTTATTTGAGACCCAAATGGAGTAAAAATTTTGGCAAATCTGCACCATGCCAATGAGTTGGCACAAATTTGTGACTATCAGGTGAGGGTGAAATTCCTCCTTGTGGGGCCTTTCTAAGGAAAAGCCCAAGAGGCCCCTGAGACCAAAGTGTACAATCCCTCTCTTACTGCAGTACAGACAAACCTGTTCTCTGTCAATCTTCATTGTTATTGTGTTGCTCTTCTTTGACCTAATATCTAGTGTTTTCGGCTTCTGGTAAATCCTGGGATCTGGGAAATATCTTTTGAGGACTTGTATTCATGTAATCGACAGTTACATTAATTAATTGCGTGCAATTTCCAACATTCTAAAGTTGGAATATTTTTAAGGTTTATTTTTCTTTGATATAATTTTGTATCCTTCATCGACTTTATCCTAATGCTGTCCATTTTCTCAAATGGTGCAATTCAGACGCATCCTACACAGTCTTGTTTCATGTCGTCAATTGATCTTCACACTCATTACTCATATCAGGTGAGGTTTTTTTCTCCTATTTTGAAACTTTATGCCAATGAGGAATTCATGTTCTTGGTAATATGATTTGGAACTGGTTGATTTAGGAGTAGATATTGGCAATTTGACACGCTGTTGCTGCACGTATACGTGAATGATGCCATGTTCTGCATATGCCTGAGAAAGAACCTATTATGAATTTTTGGCTTCCATTGTGTTCTGCATTATTTTTCAGTTTTAATGTTTTGCTTTTTCCAAGGGAAACAAATTATCAAATGAGTTAATACGACTGGGATAATTCAGAGTTAGAGAAAGATGAATACAAACTTTGAGATGATATAATTTAAGCCACTTTTCAATTTAACTAGGCATTTTACCCGTTGCTTTTATGTTGTATATCTGATATGAACCTTGAGTTGACATCTATATTGCAAAAACGTGTCCATGCAAGCTCCCCCTCCCCCCCAAAAAAAAAGAAAAATTCTAGTCTTGCTAGACAAACCTCACTGGTCAGTTTTGCTTGGCAGAGTGCAAACAAAAATGAGTTTTCCAGACAAATGATCTTTCTTCCATGGCTTGATTATATGCTTTGTTTTTTGCATTAACGGCTTGTTCATTGGTTAGATTATGTTGCCAGAAGCTGTTGCAATTGTCATGGCACCCAGAGATACTGCAAGGTAAATGTATTTCTCATCGTGAATTTCAAATTTCTTCCATATATTTGAGATTCAATCAAAGTTTTCCTTTCTACCATGGGCAGAACACACGGGATTTTTCAGCTGACAACCCCAGGAGGCATGTCAGTTATAAGAAACTGCCAACAGCGTGGATTTCATCCCCATAATCAGCCTCCAGACGGCGGACCCATTTACAAAGCCTGTACGGATGTGTATATGAATCCCAATCTAAAATTTGATGTCATTGATCTGCGATGACCTCAATTTGTGGCATATGAATGCATTTTATTTTACCAATGAAATTGTTTATACACTGCCACATTTTTGATGTGTTGATCTTACAGTTGGTCCTGAAAATGCAACAACGCCTACTTTTCTTGTGCAAAGATTAAATGGAGGGAAATATTTCTGGTGCCCGTATGCCTATTTTACTTCTCTACTAACCTGTCCATCGTTGGAACTCATGAAGTCTCTGATGGATGTGTTTAAACAAGACAGAAATTCCCAAATTGTTATCTCCGAAGTGACGTTTAGAACATCGCATGGGCAGTAGCATGCTCGCATCGAAATGAACTTGGGAAGATGCAAGCAGCCTAAGGATGATCATGAATAGATATGAGTGAGGTGGAAGCATAAAAGCAAAGGTGAGGTAACGATCTCAACAGAATCTGTTTGGAGAAGTTAACTTTTCTGGGTGGTTGCATGCCTTTGGAATACGATTGCCTTGCCCATTTAATTGCGTGCAATCTTTTGGTCTAACCAGACCAGGCCTGTGAAAACCTTCCTGTCTGTTGCTCAAATGTTGCAAGAGACTTGGAAAATACGTTCATACCTCTTTGCAGGGCCAAGCTTTACTGCCTTTTTTGTTTCCCACACTTTTGCCACTTCTGAAGGCATCAGTCTGACTCATCATTACCCAAGTAGTGGGGGAAAGCTCACCACCTCCCACGCATAGAATCATAACCATCTCCACATCAATGCGTCTCCTCACATAACGCATGGATGGTGATGCTGCTTTCATCATTCATCAATGGGGCTAATGGGGCTAACTAGGAACGATACCGAAACCCACGTCAATGGCCTTATGGCAAGTAGGAATTAATGCAATAAATTGGCTATTGGTTCAAGCTCAAAGGTGGAGCCTACGTCGCATGCCATGGCATCTCCCCACCTCAAGTCTGGTTTACTTAAAAGTTCCTTCAAACCGGTTGATTTCTTACTTCCCTTACACCCAAGTAAACCGGTGTTGCGTTTGCTGAACTTGAAAGCGTTGATTAGTCAATCATCGTTCAGCTTCGGGGCACACTACCATACCCTACTTTTTCCATGGTGCCGAGTAGCTGGGTAATATTTCTCTCCCTCTTTTTTTGCTTTTGATAACATGGAAGGCTCAAAGCCTAAAAGAGCAAAAAGCAGAAACTATACTACATGGCCTCTTGCCCATGTAATATTATATCAAATTGCACATGCGCCAGACATCAAGGGATCTCTCTCTCTACCCCCCCCCTCTTTTATTTAATTATTTATTATTATTATTTATTTTTTTTTTTTAACGAAGGGACTATTTGTACAAAGAAAATGCTCTATACAGGCAAAAGGATTGTGTGGGTCCTACTTTTCCTTCCTCTTTTGCGCTCTTAGGTAGTCTTTTCTTTTTTGTAAATATAATTTCCCATTTTCTATACTGTGACCCAACATTTTTTTAAAAGGAACAAAGCTACCGTGAGTAAGAGAAGAATCTGCCCTTGTAACGATAGCAAGATCGTGTTTAGTATATAGTACACTGGTTCAGAGGAACTTTGACTTTTGTTCGCTTGTACTATTGATCAGAAGGCACGGATACATAACATAAAACCATCCTTTTTATTAAAAAAAAAAAAAAGCTTTTTGTAAATATTTATGTCTCATTCAAAGATCAATCACGCAATAATTCATTGTTGAAAAAATCATGTAATTACTTCTTGGAAAATTGCACAAGAATCGTCTTACAGATCTATGAAGTTGACATTTCTAATTACATATATTTATGACAATGGAATCCTAACTTTCTGAATTGCAACCGAAGTTTAAGCAACCAGATGATCTGAGTAAATAATAATTAATTTAGTCAGGAGTCAATTCTTCTTTCCTAATGTCTTCGAGGGCATTGAAAGATTAGCAGGTTAATGTCTAAATTATTATATCTTCAATATTTATTGCAAATTTACTGTGAGAAAATGGATGACGTGTCTGGAAAGAAGAGTTCTCATTTGTAAATGAGCTGCCAAAAGTTTCAACTGCACCCAACAATATTTTTATTTTTTTATTTTTGAATAAATTAAATTAAGTTTTATTAAGAAGATTAAGAATCCATACAATACGAGGGAAATGCTAAGACGAATGGCGAGAAGCATTTGAACCAGGGATCTCCTACATTAGATTGGATGAGAAGTATAACTTGGCATCCGCTTCTGTTGTAGTTTTATGTTTCTCTATCCCCTAAAAGCACACATGTCAGTTAGCATAGGAAAGTAGTGGAAGTGAAATTATGATTAGACATCAGTATTATCGGACAATTCATCCACACCACAATGGGTTGACGAGTCATAACTCAGTTTTGATGTAAACTTGGTTTTTTAAATCATCAAAGGTTCTGAATAGTGGAGAGAATTATTGACCAGCAGTTGATGTTCCGTTCTTCTCTCTCATGGCAGCCAGCTGGTTCCTTGTTTTCCGGCCTGCGCCTCAGTGCATGACGACACGGGGGAGCCATCACGTTTACGGAAAACCTTTATACGACCCATGGAAATGGGTAGCACTTCAATCACTAAACCATTGAATTAATCCATAAAAGTGAGTTGTTACATAATCAATCGAATGTCTGGGTTTCTTTGAGACATCTAAATAGTTAAACATTTGAATTTTTATTTTAAAAATTTTTAGTTTTAATCTTAAAAAAGAGAGATAAGATCTATAAGAATAAAATAATTTATTTTTATACGTGATTTATGATTTAATTAATTTTTAATAAGGAAAAAACATGTTTCAATGCGACAAAAGAGTTGCGTTCCCGATGAGTAGCCTTTACTAGGGTTGCTCAAGAAACGCCCCAGAGGAGCTTTTGATTAATGCTACGTATACGAGATGAAAAGTCTCGCATACAAGAAGACCCTGTGTTAGGTGTAGGCAATAAGCCGAGGTGTCTTATTTGGGTGGAGTCTGCAAAATGCACTTGATTGGAAAAGGTAATGTTTTGACTGACCGACACGAGTTTGGAGACATAATTGGACTTGTGAATGAAGGGTAGCCTCCTTTTGTTTTGACTTGAGAATGAAGCCAAAAATGACCGTAAAAGCAAGAGCTAGTCGGGAGCAGACCTGTAGGCAAAGTGTCCAAGTTAGTACAAAATTGAAATCAAACGATGGAATAGGCCATCAAACAAGTTCATCTCGGCTTGTGGAAGTGGGTACACCGGTTCTTGTTTTGTTATTTCCCTGGTAGATTTTTAAGAATATCTTGTGTGTGGAGCTCCTCAGTGCATGGGAACTCCAAGATGTCTCCCACCAAATGCCTGGCAAGAGAGCAATAAACTATCCACGTTTTGTCTCCTTTTGAAACGAGTCTAGCAAAGCAAGCTAAGAACTGTAAAATCTACTAAAAATATTGTTCGCTCACCCAGTAAAATACTAAAATTACGGCTAAACCAAACAATTTTTTTTTAAATGACAAATGAGAATTGTGCTTCCACCTGAAAAAAAAAAAGAAGTAATGATAATAATAATAATAATAATAATAATAACAGAACAACAGTAGTAGAAAGGGGGACATAGCGTTTTCAAAGTTTGTGTGATGGCAGCAAAGAAGTCAATTTTGGGGTGGTAAGGAGTGTCAACACTGATTGCTTCTAATAAACAACTCGATTATTCTTGCTTTCCCTCCAACTCTCCAGTAAACGGTTGCCGTTGTACGCAACTCCTAGATTAATCCAAGTCACTCCGAATAATTCAGATTCGCATTGCCTTTTGACTTCGATGACTTATTCTCGAACTATTAAAAAAAAATATATATATATATATTTTTTGTCTGGTTCTTTCCTCTCGAAGAGAAAAAAATAAATAAATATATTTCTTTTTGAATCGATGAGGTAATTTAAAAGTTACTTTTCTGTTTCACGGCTTGTAAGAAACACAATCGTAATAAATGATGAGATTCGTGTTCTTATCTTGTTTGAAACTGCCAAATGTTCTCACAAAAATCACTCTTGTATTGCTTCATTTATCCCACAAAAATCTAATTTATTTCTTTTATTGTCTATTATTTATTTCCGTCTCTTCTTTCTTTTCCTCAAGCTGTATCAGACGACTTTTCTCTGCAGTCAGCTCCATTCCTGGGAAGATCATTCTTCTGCACGCGATCCTTGAAATTTCTATGTAGAGAATCATATCAGATTCTCAGACATTCAAGACTTGTCTTCTCAATCCTTTGAAATCCTCTCAACTCTCTTTATCTTCTCCTTTTTTGACTAGGTAGCTGGCCCAAACAATCTTTTTGTCAATATTCAAGCCTGAAGTATGTTCTTCTCAGCACATCATATTTGAATCCTGTTTCCACCCTTTCTTCTTCTTCTACCACATGTCCACTCATTCTTTGAACTTATTGAAGTCTTCAATTTTCTTTACCACTGTTCTTGGACACCGTTTTCTTTGTTTTGCATGCAACAATTAATCTCAAACTCCGATCTAATATGTGCTCAGAAACAAGCCCCCGGATGTCCTTTTCCAATGATCTTGGCCAAGAAGACGACCAATCATCAATCTACCCGGAATGCCGAAAGGACGCAACCCTTTGGGATTCCAGTTCTGATTTTGAGTTCAGCATTTGCAGCAGTTCAGATCATGAGCCTTCCATGGCAGACGAACTTTTTGCGGACGGTATGATCCTTCCGTTTCGGATTCAAGAAAGAAACACCGATTCCGATAAGCAAATGCATAAATATGCAGCACCGAGGAAGGTCTCACTTCCTCCTCTTCCTTGTGCTCCTCCCACTACCGATTGTCAAAATTCAAATAAAGCAAGCGCAAAGGAGATCACGTTCGTGAGTTCTGAAATAGTGAAGGAGAAGCCTCAATCCAAGTCCTTCTGGGGGTTCAAGAGAAGCGCTAGCCTCAACTGTGACATCAGAAGGAGTTTAATTTGCTCGTTACCGCTTCTTTCAAGAAGCAATTCTACAGGTTCAGTGCCAAATACTAGGCGAACAGCATTGAAGGATGTGCAGAAGCAGAGTCCACAGAAGCAGCCACGTTCAGAATCAATGGAAAAATCATCATCCTCATTCTCCCCTTATATTTATTCGATGCCCCAGAAGCCCCCGGTAAGGAGGAACCATGGTGGAAACCATGGCAATGGTTTTAGGATTAGTCCTGTTTTGAATGTGCCATCTCCTTACATTTCTAAAGGCACTGCTAGTCTTTTGGGTTTGGGATCCTTCTTTCACAACGGGAAGGAAAGGAAGAACAGAAAGTGATTATTCTACATGCTTTTCTTAATTAATTACCATGGAAATTACCTGATTCCTAATTGCTTATCTTGGGTGTGCGTGTATATAAATCTAGCTAATTGGGTAACAGCCAAAGAACAATTCCAACCAGGTCAAGAAGACTGGGAGAGGGATGGAAGGACAGAGACCTCGCGGGTTCTTCCATACCTATACGTCAGAAACTGAGGAGACATTGTAACAGGTGTCCGTCTTTCATGGCTTGTCACCTTCGGTTTCTTCATTTTTTATTTTTCAATTCTCCGGATTAGGACCTCCTTTACTTGTTCGAAGGCCGCAAATATTTGGTGTATTATTGAATGGGAAAAAAATTGCGGATCAGAGTGTAGACGGAGAGCATGGGTCTCACATCTTTTTGGGTTTTTGTTTTGTTTTTTAATAAATATATAATGGGCATCTAATTGACGTAAAATATATAAATAAATAAGCTAAATATACATATAACTATCAAAAAATTTATTTGCACAAAATTAATATATCTTTATACATATAATTTAGTTATATTTACATTGTATATTTTTTTTTTCAGAAAATAAGGTAAGATTGCATAAGAGACCCCGTTTTATGTACCCTGAGGCTACAGGCTCTGTCCTTGTGCCGAGACCGAGTGAATATATAAATGGATGTTGCTTAATCAGATAATCTTTTGTTTCTTGCGGTGAGATTACGACAGAAGTATTATTTTGATACTATTGTTTGGACAAGCTTTAACAACTACCGGGCCAGCGGGGATTTTTTCATCATGTAATAGTCCCACAAATTCAACGCTTAAATCAATTGATTTGACCTGCTTTTGACGAAGACACGCCACATCCATAGTCTGCCCAGAAATTTCGATAGCGACTCGCACAAGAAAGTGGGGTGCTTCAATTACTTTGACAGTTTAACCATTGAAACTATTTAAAAACATAACGCTTTTACACTTTTGTTCTTTTTGAGGAAGAAAAATATCATTATGGATTATATAATGTAATGTTCTTTTTTTTTTTTTTTTTTGAAAAAGCAACTTATAATGTTTGAGACATAGACGCCTATTAAGACAGAAGAGTGGGCTAAGAATAATATTAGGGCAAAAATTAAAAGAAAAACCTGGCTGCTTCGCTCGAGTAGGCAATGTTTCTGTGGCCCCCATTTCTTTCCAGTAAATTAGGCCATGGTTCTCGTTTCGCACGTGAAACATTACTAAATAAGGCATTAATTAAGTTAGTCATGGCTGTACGAAAAGAAGAAAGAAAGCTCTGGCCCGAAAAAATCGAACTGCAGTTTCCTTTTCTCTGATAAAAAAGAGATCAGCGGGCACTTGGTGGGGTTGGGGAGGCTCCGGCAATGTGGTGGCAGAGTAAGAAAAAGCACAAGTCTTTACATTTGCAGCTTTGTTGCCGTTGTTTTAAGTTTATGCTCATAGTGAAGAAAATTAAAACAGGTATTGTCTTGCATTTGCCATTGTTTTCACGCCCGACAGATCAAAAAAAAAGATGAGAAACTTTCAAAAGCCCTCTTGGAAGAATGCTAGTGAATGTCACATAACACCTAATGACAAGATTTCGGCCACTCTACTTGCATTGGCCATGCAAAAGCATATATACAGAAGAACACATACATACATACATATATATATATATATATATAATCTATACCTCTGTCAATGAAAGAAAGATCTTTGCTAAGGTGGTGATGTGGAGGAGCAGTCGGTAATGGCCGTTTCAGTTTTGATCACCCGGGTGTTATAAGATCCACAAAATCCACACTTATGATACAACCAGTGGAAGTGCGACGTGCCCTTTCTATTGCAATCATTGCACAGTATATCCTGCGTAATACGAACATTAGAACCCTTCAAACTGAAGCATAATCATATCACTGTCATCGGATAAGGTCGAACACATATTCTGCACAGGCAATCTGTCTTACACTCTGCCAGTGCAATTTAAGGGGCTGGAGGTGGGGTGAAGTTCGCCCAACCTCAAATTCTTTTACATAAACTTTATTTTGTTGGATTTACCGAACGGGAATATGGAGGATAATTCATTAATGATTAGAACTGATTCCAGAATTTTAGAAGCTAAGAGCCTACTTCCTACGAAAAAAGCAAATGCCTTGGACCCCAAATAGAACTTCAAACCAGTAGCAAAGATCCAACGACTACAATGGCAAATATACCTGACAACGGTCCCTGTACTCCTCTGGAAGTTCCTCAGTGGCCAACAATGCATCAAGCATGCCAAAGTAAACCTGAGAGTGTTTTTCACATTAATATTGAATTCATATACAAAATGGAAAAAATTATTAACCAAAAGCAGATGGATCATATAATCAGCCAATTGTATGAAATTCACTCCTTATTGATCATTTTGCTCTCAGCACCGAAGGACATGGACTTCGTGATGCAGGTCCAAGATGAGTAACTCTCCTTCATAGTATTATTTAGGCTACACCTGTAATCCTCTGTTTTCATATTAGATGATATGTTTCTTGACCAGAGGAAAAGGCTGTTCAACACCCATTTTTCATCATACTCACAACAGTAATGTGTCTTTGACCAATAGATGAAAAAAGGGAAAAGGAAATTGTGAACCGATGATAATGCACTTTTTATCACAAAAAAATTGCATGTGACGTAAACACTTAAAAAGAAACTATTAGACAAAATAATAATAATAATAATTCTTACCGCCATATCTCCCATGGATTTGCTGCATATTGGACAGGTATAGTGGCTGCAAGTGTATGCCTATAAAGAAAAACTTGGAGTAAGAAACAACACAAAAACCTCTCCCAAAACATTCTGATGGAAGTTGGCAAGAAAACAAAAGAAAGTGGAAGAAATATGGATTGGAAGCAACAGTGTTAAGGAAACAGAAACCTGGAAGCAAGCCGAATGCATATAATGGCCGCAAGGTAAAGCTCTGACTGTTGCACTTGATGTAAATAAAAAATCACAGCAGATGGGGCAGTTTGTCTCCAAACCTTTCTCCAAGCACTTATGGTTTGCTAACTTAATTCCAAGGCAGCAGTTGCATGTCATACAATGAAAGTAATCAATGCCAAGGCCCCTTCCAACACGGCATAAGTTGCAAAATGGACAATGATACACATTCCTGAGGCAGAACATATGCCAATGATATTAAGTGAGGTGCTTATCAGCAGTCATAATTTATGGATCAAAATTTCTTAAGTTTACAATAGACCAATTCCCATCTAGTCACACATTCGTAGATAAGTTTGACTAAGAAAATACATAATAAGCAAAATACAATAAAACCACTTTCAAAGTTGTAACCTCTATCCAAGTCCAAATAAAAGGATAGAGATATACGCTTACACCTTCTAACCATCAAATTTAAGTTGCTTGGCTGATAAATAAGAAGATTTGAATTATAACTCATTTACCTTTCATCATCAAAAAACTTGCATATATTACAGTAGTACTTTGCCATAGAAAGTCCATTGCATGTTGGTGTCATGCAGAAGGGCCCAACTGCCTGAATCTTCAGGCACTGCATGCACATCATTTCTGCTGTGGCTTTTCTGCAGTAATTGAACAGAAACATCATATATTTAGAAATTTACTTGAAAGTTTAAGTGTAATATACAATGACCAGTATTACCTCTCCATTGAGTGATCACTCACTTTGTCATGGCAAAATCTACAGGTAAACAACTTGCCACAGCAAGCAGCACGGAGTTTACAGTTTCTTTTGTAGTGTTCGCAACCAAATATTTGTTTCTCTGCATCTCGAAATGATGGTGAGCATCCCATAACATCATCACCACCAGAAGTTCCTCCTGATGTTGCCTGTGTTACCTTTTGCTGGGTGGCTATCCAGCGACTAAGGCAATAAATAAATATTCAGGATTTACTTACAAATAAAGCATCCCTTAGAATTTAAAAGGAAAAATTACAAATAACATTTGCCCATAAGCTGCAATAACACTTCAATACAATACTTCTGAGAGTTACATTTCACAACCTGGTGTTTGAGGTGCAGTGACAACTAACACATTCTGTGAAGAAGTTATGAAATATTTCCAATGTGCCATAAGTTAAATAGTACAGAGACACCAAAGGAACCTTTAGGCCTATAAAACCTAAAATATATTTTTTATTCTTTACATCTAATTTTCTCTCCCATCCATTTATCTCTCTCTATTCATCTCTACTTCTCTTGTTTCTGTCTCTCAATCCCATAAAAATAAAAAACATAAAGTAATGACCTGCTTTATGTTAATAAAGAAAAAAAAAGAAGGAAGAATGCAATGCCTCAGTCAGCACTACTTTCTCTCTGATATGGCCACCACTGCCACTCCAAGCTTATTTCTAGCTTAAAAAGGGCCACCAAATGACAACGTTGATCATCCACTATATCCCAATCAACCCTCTAAGGCACCATTCAAACAGATCTAGCAAATGAATCAAATATCAAAAATCAAACCAAACAAAGAACCAATACAGTAGCCAGTATTTCTGTAGCCTACCAGTCAACCATGACCAATCACCACCAACCAACTAGGAAGGCATCAATGACTCAATCTTTTAATCACTCCATTTCATATAGCTGAGATTTTTTTTCTATGTTAGTCCAAATAGCAAACAAATCAACTACATGAAGGCCCATGTAGAGATCAAACAAGGGGAGGAAGACAAAAAGATAAGCTGATAATTGCTCTATGATGGCTAATTTCGATCATCTGTGAATATTGATCTTTTCATCCACATTGACTAAGCATAGTTAGTGATAGTATATGAATGTAATTTCTGAAAATATACATCTGATGCATTACAGCAGCCTATATACAGAATGTTATTTGCAGGAAAAATACATTGGCTCCATGCAATTGCAAGATCTGTATATCAGAGGCAAATAAAGCAGATTCATGACTAACCTAGTTATAAGATTTTGAACAAGATATGCTTTTCTCCTAGGATCAAGGATTGAGTCTTGATAAACTTTTCTAATCTCAGACTCAAGCTCATTTTGATTCATGCGGAAGATATCTTTCCAACCAGGCTTAAACATCTGATCACTTTGGTCTAAGCTTTCATGAAACTCTTCACCTAGACAAGTAAAGCTAAAGTGAGAAAGGACAGTGCAGTCAACAACAAATGAGCTTGATAAACTAGTCAACATGACGCTGAATAGTTTACTACTAGATATATATAAACCTTTAAAAGTGCTAGCTTCTGATGAGTTGTTTGGTGAAATAGATTTTATTGTTCCTTTCCAGCATTCATTAAGCCACTCGTTGAACATTGTGTTTTTAGTTGCCTGCTTCCAGGTGTCCATCATCTTGTTCTGCTCATCCTGAGTAAGGGCAACAGTTACCCAAGGTAACATAGATTGCAGAACTTCAGCACCAGTAGTCCCAATTATTTGGCCAACTATTTTCTCCTGCTCCTGAACTGAAAAATGTATGCCGAACAATGGCCACAGCTCAAGTTCTTCTCGGAAAATATGCTGATCTAGAGTAACTCTTATGGATTTGCACATTCCTTGAAGTTTGGTGGCTAGCTCATTATACTGTCCCACATAATCATCACCATGTGCGGGGGAAGCCTCAACATTACTACCTGTGGAATCTGCCACCATGGAGGCCCTCTGTAAGCTCTCATGGAGGCATTTAAGCTCAGAAAGGACATGTGAAATCTCTTCAAATAACCGCTCCTCTTGCTTATGGTCCAAAGTGTATGAATGACTCACATTGTGAAGTGCCTCCTTGGATTCCAATGCTGGAAATACAATATCATCTTCAGCATTACTATGGGCTCTATAAAAGCCCCATAATAGACGAAACCTTCCTACAAACTGCTGAAGAAACACCTTGTCACAATCAACAAGCCTTCCAGATTCGACATCCAGATACTCCAAATCTTTGTGTATTGCTTTATGGAATTTGAATATTGTATCAATTGGTCGTTCAGTATTTGCTATGCCAGAAGCACTATTATCACATTCCCAGACAAAAAGACTGGAATTAAGAGTTGGAGCAGAAGAGCTCAAAGACAGGGATCTCAAAGACTTCCCTCTTGAAGGAGAATTCAATCCCAGATTATTGCTGGTTACTCCTAAACCTGGGACATGACAGTGCAGATCTATACATGATGGTTCACAGGCACTTAGAGTCTCCACTGGACTGGGGACACTGACATGTTTACATGACACTGAGATGTTTCTTTTAAGAGGCCTTTCACTGTCATTTCCACAGGCTGATATGAGGCTATTTCTAGAACAAACTGCAGAAGCACATGCACAAGATGATCGACCAAATTCTTCTTCAATATCCATAAACTTTTCAGCAGGACAACAATTGATAGAGGTTGAAGACAAGCATACACCTTGATTATGACCCTTGCAAGTCCAACCAGTAAAAAGTGTTACCAGAGCAGTATCCACAGTGGGGGCTGAATAAATAAAAGATACAAACTCAGAGATAAAGATGTACTAGCTCAATAATTAAATAGAATCTCATTGAGTAATTATAAGAGAAATTGATATAGAACCTGCTGATTGCATGTTTTTGAGGAAACTCTGAGCTTCGTCTTTAGTTAAGGACCCCACCAGCCAAGGCAAGACACGTTCAATCAATTTCAAGGGCATCACACACAAACTTTGGTATAAAAGCTCCTGTTGTCTTCTGAAGCTAAAGAGTTTTCGAGCTAAAGGAAGAACCTGCATATGCAAGGAACTTAAATAAATGCTCTTCAAATTTTAAAAGGGACATTTGGGCATGATATTTCCATTTGAGAAGGATGACATCGTATGAATTTCCTTTGTTTTCAGTTTATTGAAAAGAAACTACAAATCTATATGGCCTATTTTTTTGAGTTCAATGCACTAGTTTAGTAATAGTGGAAACAGCTGCATAACTTTGCCCAACTACCAAACATATCGTATCAGAAATGAAAGTTCACCTGAATTTCTTCATTATAAAAGTGTCTTTGAATGGTTTCCATTATTTGGTCAGCATGCAAGCATAGCTGTCCATAAAATTCAGCAGCTGAATTTGAGCTTGCACCCACACTGTGGATACTTAAAATTAAACACCTGAATTGATTAAATTGATTTTCTTCTTCAGCATGCTCTTGAAAGAAAGAGAAATCTCCATCTACAGCAGGAAATATGACCTTGTCCTCGGCAATACTGCCACCAGAAAAGGAAAATGAATAGATTGATACAGAAACCGTTAGCACCATGACCATACATTTTTCAGTTAAAATTTTGGCATGCTGGATACTGGAAAAGATACCACGATCTCCAACACTACTCACTCATTTAAAGCAGAACAACCTTTCATTTTGCTTGTCAATGATTGCATGGAATTGTAAAACAAAATGAAAATTTTTGGTCACAGTAAAACACAACCACCTTCATGTGCAGTTAAAGAACTTGATGAAAGCAGAAGCAGAGCTAATTTCTACAGAGTGACATGCATATTGCTTTATGTGCCCTTTCAAATGTTAGAGAAGGTCAGATGAATAGAAAAAAATATACCTGTGGAAGATACAAACTTCAGCAATGAATTGTAACCGGTCATCAAAGGCTGACAAATTAGTGAAATTTCCAGAATGTTGAATCTTCCTAGCCTCTTTGGCTATCTCATTTAATTCATTTTTAATGGCATTATGCCAAAACAATATCTCATTTATTGGATGCATTCCCACATCATCAAAAGCATGATCACTTGACTCTAAATATTTCCTTTTCTCAATATGCTTGTGTGTATCCTTGACTTTATCTAATTGATCAGCTAATGTGTCAGATGCTGAACTTTTCTGACAGTTGATCTCAGGATTGTCCAGATGACTTTTAACCATCATACATTCCCTTCCTCCTTCCATCCAGGTGAAAATGACCTTCAAGGAAAAAAATCACTTTCATAAACAACTCACTTTCAGAAATATATACATCCAGACATAATAAAAAATGTTTAATGGAAAAAAGAACCATTACCAGCTGAAGAAGCTTTTCTTCTGGAATTATCTTGCTTAAGCACCTGCAGATATCCTGATATTCGATAGGCGAAATAGAAGATACAAGCCATGGAAGAAACTCTGCCATCACATTGACAGGAATGCTGCATATAAACTGCCATATCAGAAATGCCTGCTCTTCAAGTGAAAATTTCTCTATAAGCAAGGGAAGAACCTGGCATAATCAAAGAGAAAGCTAATTAATATATATGGTTGAGCAAGGATATCCTCATTCTTTTAGAAATACAAAATCATCCAATATTTCTTGGGAATCCTTACTTCTTTTCAATACAAAATTTTAATCTTCTTTAAAAGGGTGAGTCATTGTACATTTAACAATATACAGCATATTCCAAAGCTTTTGTATTCAACAAATACAACTATCAGTGATGGCATCTGCATATGCATAAATCAAGCAAACTGAAGAAGAAGCAAGTATACTGAAAATTAATGCTGGAGACACTAAGCAGGAGCAGCACAACTGCAGTCAATTTTCAGGATAGATCCTATCTCATAGGAACAGAATCGGTAACAAGTTTGTACAATCTAATTTCCAAGATGAAAATGTTTGAGTGTCTGGGAAACTTAAAATACAGGCTTAGTCTTCTTGCCGTTTACATTCTTCATATATCTATATCTATTTGCTATTAAACATTTTCCATATAGAAAAAAGAGTCTACCAGATGAAATATCCCGAGCTAAATATATAAATACCACCACATAAAACCTCACCTGCTCCTCTTCCTTTGCCAAGTGCTGAATAAGTGATGTCTGAAGGGCTCCTGTAGAAGAAGCCAACTCCCTTGGGAAGCTTTCATCATTTTTTGTATATGAATTTAGGAGTTCAAATAAATGATCAAACAGATTGCTTTCACCTGAGTGCTCGAGAGAATAAGTTTTTGCTACATTCTTGACACGTTTATCAAGAGCTGCAAAGATAACCTGCATCCACAAAATACAAATGCATATTTATACATAACAAGTGAAGAAAGGTTGGCCATTAAGGAAACAGAGGATGCACAAATACATATATTTCCTTTTTTTTTTTTTTTTATTTTGGTAAGTAAACTTAAATATTTACATATTTAGGGGGCATGATCCAGCCCACTTATGAAGCAGCTCTGTACACTTCTCTAGCAATGTGTATCACCAGAGAAGTACAATCAAATATCATTTCATGTTGATATCAGCTACAAAGGGTGCTTATTCTATACTTATTTTGTGCTCACATTTTTGTTTATGGCAATTCACAAATCAATTTATATCCAAAATAATTATTCTATAGAATGGTTAGAGCACAAAGGTGGAGAAAAAGAAATGAGTACATCAATCACTGACAAAACAACGCAAAAAACATGGAAACAGAGAATTTCTGCACCCTTAGCATCAAAAGTAAGACGTCTTCTTGCCAGAAATAAAATCAGCATCCACAGATGGACTGCCACAAATCAGATACAAGAAAAAAAAAATTGCTCCAATTCTACAAAATATTACAAGCATTATCCAAATCCCAAGATAGTGCCAATTATAATTAAAAGCATGAAAACAATATATAATATATAATAAATATTAAGCATAATAAGCCAGTAACATTTAATTAACATTTGTCCAGCATAACTATGATTTGTGAATTTATTGAAATGAAAATATGTTTGTCATATTAAATGAATCAATAATTCTGACCAGTGGAATTCCCCCTCCCCGAGATTTACATGCGTGCAGATAATCGAACCAAAGCACGCGTAGTATACACTGTGATGTGAAATTGGTACGATGTCCTAAAATATGTAATTGCATATATGTCGTTTATGAGTTTTTCTGACCACAGGTGAGACCTCTTTCGGTGGAAAACCGTAAGAAGAGTAACATACAAGTTAATCAAATTCTAACTCCACACACCTCAAGGTTAACATATCTAGTAAAAAGTTCCCATAAATCATCAATTTCGAAGCTGCTGAACAATGTGGGAGCATTAAAGAGTTGATCTCTTAGCACCTCTTCTTTTTCCACTCAAAAGGAAACGTTGAATAAACTCAAAATTCAGAAACAGCAATAGCCGAAATATCCATAGCACATAGCACAAATATAAACATGAAAAAGAAAGCTGATAAAAAATAACTACACTCTTTTTTCTTTGAAATTTTCTGTACGAACGTTTAAAAAAGGTCACCGATCGCTAAATTTTCCTTACGGTGAATTAAGAAAGAAAAAAACAAAAAAAAAAAAAAAGAAAAAGAGAGGAGAAGAAGAAGAAGAAGAAAATGAAACTGTTAACTGTAGAGAAACGAAAATTGAAAAGGTAAAAGTTAAATGGCGGTACGTCGTCTTCGGCATTGGAGTGGTGCTTGTAAAGCAAGCGGAGGAAACGGTAGCGGTCAAACAGCGGAGCGATGTCAACGGGCTGGCCGGTGGCGAAGGCTAAGGCCAATCGGTGAAGCGCGTCGAGCTCATTTCGAATCGCTTTGTGGAAGTAGATAAAAATTAGAATCGGTGAGTTCTTCAAACACACTTCCTCGGAATTCACCTCCTTCTTCACCCTGTCCGGCAGAATCGCTCCCTCCCGTCTTTGCAATTCCGGTAACGGCGCCGCCATTTCTACGTACAATCCTCTTTCTCTCGGTCAGTCGGTCGGTCGGTCAGTCAGTCGGTCACTCGCTTCGCGTTCAGCGTTTCTGTTTCAGTTAACTGTCTCTGTCCCTCTCCCCCTCCCTCTCCCTCTCCCTCTTCCTATCCGTCCGTTCCGTTTTTAATTGTTTCGACGAGAGTGCGAAGAAGACAGCTTCTTGCTTCTTTATTTTCAATTATTATTATTATTATTTTCGTATCTTTTATGAGGTGGGGGCGGGCGTATGGTGGGGATCTGATATGGGGCATCCGATCTCATACTCTGGATTGCTAGTGGTGCCACGTGACATCGTAGTTGACACGTTGGATGATGATGTATTCAACCGTGCGAGGAATTCTGTACAGAGCTGCTGCTGCCCGTGAGAGACTCTTGAGTCCTTTGACCAAGTGATTGGTATGCTTTCTATTTAAAAAATTTATAAAAATTGATTGAAAAAGAAATGATCATAGATAACGATTTTAGAAGACTTAAAAGCAGTCTGATTAAAAAGTCATTATAAAAAAATGATTGCATGTTCATGTAGAAAATTTAGGTAAATTCCTAGAATAATGATAGATATAATTGATATTTGTCATAACATTAACGATGACAAATATGAGAGAATTTATTTTTACTTCTTAAATATGTCGCGACATCATGATGGAATTTTAGAAGAGGTGATGTGATTGTGAGATGTGAATAATTATATTCATTCTATGTACATAAATGGTCACTAAACTTTCTTGTTACATGTGTCCTTAAAATATCTACAATTAGTGAAGGAGCTGGTTGGAGATGTTGACAGGAATGCAAAAGTTATTCATTTTTAAATAATGATAGACTCTATCGATTGAGTACAAGAATTTTTAATTTTTTAAGTAATATAATTAAATAAAATTTAAAAATTTTAAATCGTTATAAATATTATTATTCTTAATTTTTTTGGTGAGATGAAGGTGTGCCGGCGGCATTTAGGAAGCAAAGCACGCAGGGCTCGTGCGGGGGCGTGCCACCGATTGGCTGCCCCTTAACCAGCCCACGCCCTCGCAAGCCTTCGCCGGATTACTCCATTGGATGGCACATCTCTTCGCGGGGACCATTTATTTAGTGCATAACGATAACTAATATTCTTTAATAAGTCCATGGCTATGATGCATAGATACGCACATAACGACACTCTCAACTTTTGAAAAATTAGAATACAACTTTAAACTATATTTTAAATGTATGAACTTTTTTATATAGTTGATTACAATAAGAAATAAAAGTATATCTGAAATAGAAAATTTCATATTATAAATATCATTTGATTGAAATTTTAATTTGAGGTTAATTAAGTATTAAGTCAATGTTGATTTAGGTTATTTTCTTATTATTTTATAAAATACATAATAAATTTTATTTTATAAATAAATATAACAACTTTTTTTTTAATATACAATACAAATATTTTAAAATATATTTATTTTTAAAAATTATTTATTTAGTATTTAGGAGAATCTAATAATAGTCGCTCTTCATATTAACAATAAATTAGACTGTGCGTGGGGGCTAATTGAACTCGAAGATAATATTTTTTCAACATATACTTAATTTAATCTTTAACTCACGTTGAATATGTCACATGAGTTTTCGGCTATCTCTCCTTTTCGGAAGAAAAATAAAAGAAAAAGGACACGTCATCCACCCCATTGCTTTTGCATCTTTTAAAATTTCCTCTTTTGTCAGAAACGAAAGGATCGTAAGGTACAAGTAACCCTCCAGATTATAAGAACCTCAGGATTAAATTAAACTTTCAGAAATTGAAATTGATCATTATTGAATATAGTCAACAACATCTGTACAATTATTTTTTTTTTTTCCTAATGATTTATTCAAAAAAAAAAAGGAAATTAAATTACTTTCATCTGTTAGTCGCATAAAATGCAGGCAACACCATTACTTGACCGGCGCTCGAGCTTCAACTTTACGTTTTCTCTGCTGCACGCGTTAAGCTTACGTGTGGTTCGTCTCTGCCTAGCTATAAAAGTAGATTGGGAATGCACTTGCATGCTCTACAAATCTTTTTCGAGTGAAAATCTCCACTATAGTTGGAGATTCCGCTATCAATATACGAATCTAATCCTGAACAACTTTTTAAAGTTACGTAGCCATTTTTATCATGTCCAAATGCTTCATTAAATGTCATTTTACCATATATATATATATATCTAAAATTTTAAATTATTAAATGAGAAGTCTACTGTATTGAATTTAGGTTGAAAGTATAAATAGAAAATAAATTAACTATTAATATTGTGTAAAAATTTATTTTACTTAACAATTTAAATTATAAAATAATATATATATATATATATATATATATAGACAAAAAGGGGATGAGTGGGATATTTGTGCGTTACAAAAACGAAGATTGGCTTGTTCATGTGTGCCACTTCTGCGTAGGATGCAACAAATAATTAGAGAACAATTTGGAGTAGAAGGAAAAAAAAAAAAAGACACAAAACAGCCGGCCATGTAACCATTTCAACTCACAAGAGTCCACATGCAAGTTGATACCGTCACGACGAAGATAATTTATTTTTATTTTTTCCCAAGGTGCCAAACTACAATTTTGCTTTTGGATGTACTAGGTTTTCATGCTATTAATATATTTGGAGACCTCACGATCTTTGCATAGGATTGGAATCAGAAATACAATATTTAAAACGTAGAAAAAAAAAAAAAGGGTTGGTCGAATTCTAATTTTATGTTGATTGGCTATGGTCATGGTTGGTTGAAATCGCCATTGATCATACATACATCTGTTGATCGTCTTCATCGCAACGTCTTGTTGGATATTATTGCCACCGGCACTATCGTTGCCAAATATTAGCATCGCTGGAAAACAATTAATGTTCAAGACAACAGTCCGTTTGTTTTAAATTGTTAATAAAAGCTAATCATATGTAGTAAAATCATTGATAGCTGTTGGGCAACAATTGATTTTGATATGCCAATCACTAAAACAAGAAACATTACTATGGGGAGCTACTGGTATTACACACGTAATCACTTTTGAGAGGTTGATTGTACGTTGTGGGAAACAATCCTAAGCAACTTTTTGGCCCCCATACAATACAATCCGGCAGGGGTTTGCACATTTACCGTCGAATTATGCATCATCGCTTCATATGCCCACCTTTTTCTGTGTTCTTGCAGAACAAAGAGAAATCCTCGAAGAATGACTGCTGCCTGTACATATTTTATTTACTGTGGCAGATTCCACAAGCATGACGTGACATAATATTCGACAACGTAAATTTATTTTTCCACAAAGCATATGCTTTAATATTACGTGATTTCTCACGTAATTCACTTGGATTGTGTATTGTTCACGATGCTGATAAGATAGCGAATCAATTGTAAAATGAGATGAATTCCGATTGAATTATTTTATTTTTAATATACAAAAAAAATTTGTATAGAAATTAGGCCCTTAGTTTCCAATTGCCTAATTCCTGAGTTTTATCAATAACTACGAACCAACAGCAATTTTAGAACAACATTGGATGATATAAAAGCTTCAACAAGTTACCCGCAAAGACTAAAATAACATTTTCAACGACTCATGAATGATATCCGTTGACATGTGTCAACTCTATGGGGTTAATCTCTATTTGGTTTTCCCAAGTTATCGTAAGTATAAACTGCAAGATGCCATCCCATGGCTTCGAGCATACACGAATGTAGTTTTATGATTTACGGGTGAACGCGGGCCTAACAAAGTTGGACTGATCTCAAATCCTTCGGCTTCGGCCGATGACCTCATATATAAAGCGACGGGCCAATCGTGGTGTTGGGTCGGGCCTGACTTACCTTTAAAAAATTAAGCTCATATCTAATTTTACAGACCTTCAAGGGTCCAACTGCAAATGTCATCGCGTAAATATTTGTTTGAATAGAACTCAAAGAATAATAATAAAAAAAATTTATTTGAACCACCGAGTATAAATATATAAAATTTATGAGAATCACCAAAACAATCTTATTATATAATTTACAGTTAAAAGAATCTCTTGATAAATAATAATAATAATAAAAAGTTATCACCCAATATAAATTTTTGAGTAAAGTTTGAAATCTAATAATTAAATTAAATGTCCTTTCCAAGGACAAATAAAAAAAATATAAGTTTTTATTTCTAATTTTTTTCTCTTAAGAGGTAATCAAAATATTTTTTTTCTTATTCTAATCAAATCAGATTAATCACTATTTTATTATTTTATTTTGAATAAAGATATTGATCTGCACTTCGATTAAATTGTATGAATATGTTATTGGATAATGTGAACAAACTTAATTTAATAAAATAAAAATTCTCAAAGCAAAAAATTTTTAAATATAACTCTATCTCATTATTATTATTATTTTTAACGTATTTGTGTAAACCAAATGGAAAGGATAGTATCTATTTTATTTCTACTCTGCAAGCCATACGAGGCTTCTCCTTCTTCTGCCTATGTATATACTCCATATTGCAGACTGACTCTGTCACCCTTAAAGCAAGGAATTTCGTATTAAGGCAGTGTGACTTTCAGCATTGAACTTGAGCAAAGCTTCCTTAAAAGAAAATACACGAATTGTCCTTTCCACGAAAGCCTTGTAATTCTCCCTCTCACTCTCAATCATGTTTCGATTCAATCCACATCACCATCAAACAGCCAACTCTTTATAGCTCCAACAAAACAGCGTCTCTCTCTCTCACTTTCTCTCTCTCTCTCTCTCTCCCTCTCTCTACCCTCCATTCCAATGGCTTCTCCGTCGCTGATGGACACCCTTTTCCAGCGCACCCTGGACGACATAATCAAGGGCCTCCGTCACCAGCAAACAGGCGAGTCCGCCTTTATTTCTAAGGCCGTCGAGGAAATCCGCAGAGAGATCAAGGCCACCGACTTGCCCACCAAATCCACCGCCCTCCAGAAGCTCGCCTACCTCAATTCAATCTTCTTCGTCGATATGTCGTGGGCAGCTTTCCACGCGATCGAATGCATTTCCTCCCCTAATTTCACCCACAAGAAGATTGGCTACCTCGCCATCTCCCAGTCTTTCCACGATTCCACTCCCGTGATTCTGCTGATCACCAACCAATTGCGCAAAGATCTCAAGAGCAATAATGAGTTCGAGGTGAGTTTGGCCCTTGAATGTTTGTCCAGAATTGGGAGTGTTGATTTGTGTAGAGATCTGACCCCTGAAGTCTTCACTTTGATGTCCAGTTCTAAGGTTTTTGTTAGAAAGAAGGCTATTGGTGTTGTCTTGAGGGTTTTTGAGAAATACCCAGATGCCGTCAGGGTGTGTTTTAAGAGGTTGGTTGAGAGTTTGGATGCTAGTGATCCGCAGATTTTATCTGCGGTTGTTGGGGTGTTTTGTGAACTTGCTTCCAGAGACCCCAGATCGTATCTTCCTTTGGCGCCTGAGTTTTATAGGATTTTGGTTGATTCGAGGAACAATTGGGTGTTAATTAAAGTTTTGAAGATTTTTGCCAAGCTTGCTCCTTTGGAGCCTAGGTTGGCCAAAAGGATTGTTGAGCCAATTTGTGACCATATGAGGAGGTCTGGAGCAAAATCTTTGATGTTTGAGTGCATCATGACTGTGGCTTGTAGCTTGACTGAGTTTGAATCTGCTGTTAAGCTCGCGGTTGCAAAAATTCATGAGTTTTTGGTGGAAGATGATCCAAATCTTAAGTATCTAGGGTTGCAGGCACTGTCTGTTGTGGCACCAAAGCATTTGTGGTCTGTATTGGAAAACAAGGAGATTGTGATCAAGTCACTGAGTGATGCGGATCCCAATATAAAACTTGCCTCTTTGAGCTTAGTTATGGCAATGGTCTCTGAGAATAATGTTGCAGATATTTGCAGGGTCTTAGTTAATTATGCACTCAAATCTGATCCTGAGTTCTGCAATGACATTCTGGGTTCAATTTTACTGACATGTTGTAGGAATTTGTATGAGATTATAGTGAACTTTGAATGGTATGTCTCACTTCTTGGCGAAATGGCAAGAATTCCACATTGTCACAAGGGACTAGAAATTGAGAATCAGCTTATTGATATAGGTATGAGGGTAAAGGATGCCAGACCAGAGCTTGTTCGCATTGGTCGTGATCTGCTGATTGATCCTGCATTGCTTGGAAATCCTTTCTTGCATAGAATATTATCTGCTGCTGCTTGGATTTGTGCAGAATATGTGGAGTTTTCAAAAAATCCAGTTGAGCTGATGGAAGCGCTATTACAGCCTCGTACTAATCTCTTGCCTCCGGCAGTCAGAGCTGTTTATGTACAGTCTGCTTTTAAGGTCTTAATCTTTTGTCTTCATTCCTATCTCTTACAAAGGGAAAATATTGCTGATGATATGCCCTTGGAAGTTTCAGCTTTGTCCTCCCGAAGGGACTGCCCAGAAAGTTCTTATTTAGCAGCATGCAAAGGTCATACCCATCGTGAGCAGGATGAACAGTTCAATCCAAGGGATTCCAATCAATCATATGAAGATCTTTCTATTTTGGATGACCAGAAGGATCAGACATCTATATCTGCTGTTCTTGAAGAAAAACATTTTACTCAAGAATCTATTGTAAACTTGTTGAATTTGACTGAGTTGGCCTTGGGCCCAATTTTGGGAAGCTATGATGTTGAGATACAAGAAAGAGCTCGCAATGTAGTTGGATTTGTTGAGTTGATAAAGCAAGAAATAGTTAGCTGTTCGCTTCCAAATGAAGCAAATTTGAAGAAGGAAGAAGCAAAGGCTTTCAAACTTGTTGAATTGTTACGTGATGCCTTCTGTGAGGAGCTTGGGCCAGTCTCAATAAGTGATCAGGAGAGAGTTTGTGTCCCAGATGGATTAATGTTAAAGGAGAATCTTGCTGAACTGGATGAAATCTGTGGAAGCATAGTGTTGTCTTCACCAGTGTCATTTTCTTTGGCAAGTCCATGTTATGGGGAGACTGTTGGCCATCCTTTCACTGATCTCCAAAGCAAAGAAGACACAGAAACATCAAATGAGGCCACCTCTTTTCTTGCAGAACACCGAAAGCAGCATGGGTTGTATTATCTTCCTTCAGAGAAAGATGAAATCCAGACAAATGATTATCCACTGGCCAACGACCCTACATCCAGCATTACTGCCCATGATGATGCTGATGACCTAGTTAAACTTACAGGGCAGTCATTAGTCCCAAAGAGAAAGATAAACCATGCAAAGCCCAGACCTGTGGTAGTAAAGTTGGATGAGGGGGATGTAGGGCCCATCATGGCAAAGAAATTAGGTACAAGAGATGATTTGCTTTCTGGCGCTGTTCGTGATGTTCTTTTAGGAAATGAAGCAGCAACTGCTTCATCACGAAGTAATACAATTGATAAGCCATCTATTAAGAGAAAAGGGAAGGAGAAACTAAATGTTGATGTTGCTGTGTCAAAAGAAAATTTAGATGATGGAGGAAAGCCTAACCAAGGAAACACAAGTTCAAGAAGAAGCAAAAACCAGAGTCACAGTAAAGAGAGAAGAAAGAAAAGCCCAGGGAACAAAAATGCTGATGAAAGAGATGGCAAGGAGGATAAAGATAAGCAAAAAAGTAGACATCGCCATAGTAGGCACAAAGCTCGGCAAAAAGCGGATGTGTCCTTAAATGCAGATGAACAAGTACCAGTTCCTGATTTCCTATTATAGCATAAAATATAAGGGATTCAGAGAAGAAGATTGATTATATCCACTTATATTTCACTACCCTGACTGCAAAGGTTAGCTTTTTTTGGGTCTGATTTCATATGTTCATTTTTGTTATGTCAAAGTTTGTGCTTTCAAGTATTTAATCCGGGGAGTCCCTTTGCATGTCCCACAATGTGGATGCCATACATTGTGGATGCCATTTAAACATTGTAAACTTCAAAAATTGAGGTTTGTCTACCTGAAAACATAAAGGAAGAGTTGTTTAGTTCCTTTAGGTGTACTGGTAGGGTTATTATAGTTTTATCTCTTACTCTTGAAAATTTTACTAGTGAAGGGGAATTTTGAACTCTGTTCATACAGTGATCTTAGTGACTTGCTAGTGTTGTAATACAATTGGTTTTGATCAATTCTTGATTTCTTATGAGGAGATGTATTTGGCTCAGACTACATCAACTTCTTGAGACAAGGAAATAGTACTTTGCATGTTAACCATGTGATTGCCCTCTCAGGTTGGGTGGCTTATTGCGTCAGGGAACCACACCTGAACCCAAGATGCTCTTAGTTTGTTGGGTTTCTCGATCTAAGACATTTGTGCATTGTATATGATTGTCTTTATGTTGTCGCTTTATTTTCCGTCCTCAACTCCTAGGCAAGAAAGGAATGTTGAGGACCACTCAGAGAAGGGAGCTCCATCGGTGATCTCACAGGTGTTCCAAGCATCGTGCTAGTGTCGACGAGCCCCTGGAGTCTAATGGGTGGGGTTAAATCAGAATGTCAACCGGGTGACCTTCGGTTTTGATGTAGAAGACTACATTCCAAGGACGTCTCTTTTCTTTTTGGTGCCAGGAAAAACAAAAAAAGAAGTGTTTGAGGCAAACAGTCAGCCCTGAAATTCGGATGGTTTATTAGTTGATGTCCTGGATATTTGACCGGTAATCCAGTCGCTTATGGAATACTAAATAAGCAATCATTTGATCTTAATCTGTCATTTTCAATTCGTCAAAAGGAACTACCGGGAAATTTCAAAATGAAACGACCCTAGCCTCAAGCCAGCTATCTTCTGGTCTTACGATACTACATGAAACCAAATAGGGGCGGCTTCTGCTTCACAGGAAGGCGTGCAAGTAGTTCCATAAAATCAAATAAAATAATGCCCTCAGACAAAGTACGATTGATTCAGTGATGCGTTCTTCCATCAAAGTAATCGTTTATGGGTCCAAAATAAGCCTAAGCTGTGACTCTGAAAGTCAGGGATAGAGTGGCTTTTAAGGGTCAGCCACTTCTAGTTCTAAGTCCTGATTTGACAAAATCGCGGGTCAAATGCCTTGAAAGCAGACGCGTAGCCTAGTGCTAAATTGCCAAACTTAAATTTACCTCTGCTTGCTGGAAAGGGACACAATGGATTATTGAATCAAATTTTCCTTAATAAGCTTGTACGGAAAGGCAGGCCTCATGAATATCAGAGCCGACGGCAAATACCACATTCACAGTGCATGGCTTCTTCTTGGTCTAATTTTTTTCTGCTTTTGCTGCACCCAAAGCCTTGTTATTTTGAGTAGAGAACAAGAATTCAGAAAAGACAGAACGCTGCACATAAGCCGTCTTAAATTTCTCTTCAAGTCGTCAAGATCCTAGTAGGGTTCTATTCAACTCCTATGTCAAGTCCCCTTTTAATACAAAAAGTTCTTTCTATCTGATTTCAGGGTGTGAAGGAAAAATGGGTGAACAAAAGCAATCAACATCGATTGCTAAGCTTATTATTTCCCGTTTACAAGTAAGCCAAGCTTTCCTTGTTCTGTTCTTTCTTGTTGGCTTCTCGATAGGAATCACGGTTAGTTTATATATGAAGCGCTTCTCCTCCAGCTTACAAGCTGTCATCTTCTTTCCTTCACACTCACCACCATCAATGTTGCTAAAACTAACGCCACCAATACTAGCACCATCCCCACCAATAGTAAACACACCAAAGCTGTCGTCACCACCACCAACTCCGCTGCCCCTGTCACCTCTTCCTCCGTTAGCTAATGTTGGACTTGTCGGATCAACAATTAGGACATCTATCCTGCACGACATGGACAATGAGGAGCTGTTCCGGTGAGCAGCTATGGTTTCGAGGATTCAAGGGTCTCCCGATCGAGTCCCTAAAGTTGCTTTCATGTCCTTGACCAAGGGCATGATGGGCTTTATACCATATACGACCACACTCATCCCTCATACAACAATTCGGTGCCTCAGAGTTCTGTCTATCATGGAAGAAGAATACCAAGCAAGGTCAGTCATTTACATTCTATAGGTCCAATATGGAAGGCACAAGGTCAACGATTATATCCCACATTTAATGGATAATATTAGACCTGTTCATACATATTTATGAATGCAATGATCATGATAAACTAGTTTACTCGTCAACTATTCAAATAGAGAACTATTGTAGAGCCTTTTGGGGGGGGGGGGGGGGGGCGCCGGGGGGCTTGCATTTGCTCAGTATTTGGCCCATTCAACGCTTTAAGCTTCCTCTTTTCAGCATATTGATCAGCTCACAGAACAATTTCATTGCAGCAGGCGGAATGGGGAAGACCATGAATGATTGATGCAGAAAGGCGCCTTTTGGCCAATGCTCTTCTTGACCTGTCCAACGAGAGATTTGCATTACTCCCAGAGGGACCTGCCTCTCCTTATTTAACGTCAAAACAATATATGCCTACTTAATGAATGTAAACCAGAGCTTCATAACTTCATATGACGATCCAAGAAAGGCAGGTCGTGGCCGATACAATTCCAAAATGTTTCCTACAATAACTATATCCAATTGGCGTAAAGGGTCTCGGTGGTTTGAGGTCAATCGCCAGATTGCCATTGAAATTGTATCAGACACCAAGCATTACCCTGTCTTTCAAAAGCATTGTAGTAGCTCTCCATATTACATGGACGAGCATTATATTCCCACATTGGGTGAATATCCGTTGCCCGGAGCAGAATTCGATCAGGAGCATCACTTAGGTTGGTTGGTTAAAGAGCGGTCCACGCCCAGGAAAGTTTGGGAAACAAGGCAAGAATTTGTAGCCTTTAAGTACTTTGTTTCAGGGCAAATTGCAGCATTTCTCTATCAGACGTGTAGCTGCTTCGTCAACGTGCCTAAGCATATTGGAAGGATTAAAAGCACCAATTTATAGTTGATGAAAACGCATGAATGGATGGATCGAACCTCCAGATGTTTCAATAAGATTTGTGCGTGTGCATACGTTTTTTTTTTTTCTCTCCTGTATGCAATATGCTAAAACGTCACTCACATCTACTAAATAGACAACGTAAATTTTGTGGCATCTTCTTTCTATGTAGTTGTATATAGAAAGAATGCGTAAGAATTTTTTTTTTTTTTTATAGAAAAAGACTGTGTATAGGAATTTTTTTCCAAATTTATAAATGTGAGAGTTTCTTGTACTGATATGGCTTCTTTTTTTTTTAATTCTTTTTATATGGTTGATATTTGGTTATATGATACTATTTGCTGTTATACTAATATCAGTGTGGTATTTGGTGACTTTTTGTTTAGCGTTTTAGAGTCCAGGAAGTGATGATAGAACCTCCGACAAAGAACTAATTGCAGAATACAAAATTAGTACTTTTTATGTGTCAACGGAATTATCTCTGATCATGCATCGGTAATATTGCTTTAATTTGGTAGACAGTGGCCACGGCCAGACAAAACAAATAAACATATCCTAGTAACTGCCAAATATTAGAAAAGGGAAAATCAGTCAATTTTCTTTGGAAAATTAAAAAAAAAAAAGAAATCTAAAATTACAAAAATAATAAAATGCGTTTGCCGGGAGTCGAACCCGGGTCTATTGCTTGGAAGGCAATTATCCTAACCGTTGGACTACAAACGCTGACGTGCAATTGTACAATTCGTTTTATTATTTTGTTTATTTGACTGTATGTTAGATTTCCCTTGTGTCCAAAAAAAAAAAAAAATAAAATTCAATTGGAATACAGAACCAGATTACAATTTCAATTTTCGATTCTTACATCAAAGAACTAACATAATTGTAATTTTCTGTTGAATGAACGTATATATTTGATATGATCGTAATTTTCATTTTTATATTTTGAAACTAATCCACATTTGTAAATTCTCTCTTTTTTTCTTTTTTTATTCAATCCATCCTCTGTTTAACCCGGTTGAGTTTGACATTCACGAAATCTAGTGTTTTTAATTGTAGATTGTAACTACTATCCAAAGTTTTAATAATGGTTGCAAGGATAAACCGATTGCAGTTGGGTGCCAATATAACCTTAAATATACAAAATGCAGCCATAGTTAAGGACTGCGACATTGGTGGGGTCCACATGGTCCCATCTGTGAAGCCCCAAAATAACACTCACAATAAAATCCCGTCAAGAAGTTCGTTTTCTTCTTCTTCTTCTTCTTCTTCTTCTTTTTAAGGTACATAAAGCAATTTAATTTGAAACAAATCTTAATTATTGTCATGGCTTGGGCGAGGAGTGAGAGGTAAGCACCCTTTATGAACTTCATGTCATTAGCTTTGATAATATAATACGCTCAGCAAGCAACACCGAGAATATCAAGAGAATTTGCAAAGAAGATATCATGAACATGAAGTAAGATGAAATTGCAAAGAAGATGGTATTCGGTGGGATTATGGTCCGTACAGCCAAAATGCATTGGATAGGCCATCCATAAAGGAGGTGATGGATATGTTTGAACGTAGCATACATGCCTTGGAACTGCCACCAAATCCCATCTTCTATTCTTTTGCATCGTCTCTCCCCTCGGATTCTTTTCTCCTTGATAGGGTGGAGAGCACGAAGAACACCCTGTAAACAATTCAAGTTTTTGTTTTTGAAAATCTTCTATTGATTGAAACAAGTTTTAGATACAAGTAATAATGTCTTCTTGTCAAATGAAAAATTTGTTGAGAGTAAAAGTATTTAAAAGGTTGTTATTTTATATTGAAAATAAAATTTTTATTTTTTATTTTTTAATATTTATAAGATAATATTTATTTTATATAATAAAAAAAAAACTCGAAAAAAGATCTTGCATGTCTATCTTACTCGTTGAATTGAGCATCCGAAATCAGCTAAGGGTCTGAAATACAGGACAAACTTCAATTCCGGGAATGAACCCCAAAGGCAAAAATCTGTCTCAACAACCCTACTGCAAGTAAGACTAGTCTACGGCCAAAGCAACAAAAGGAGTCTCTCTCAAAACTCCTTGTCTGGTCAAAGTATCTGCAATCAAATCATCAGCTACATAATTTGCACTTCTTCTATTCATGGTTCATAACCACTTTTGTGAAAACTTTCCATGGTTGCTAGATCTCATTGAAATTTAATTCTGTAGTCTGACCCCATCACAAGCTTGAAGGATGCCATGTGCCCTTTTAGTGAAAGCGTTTTTGGAGGCCGCTCTGATTGCTCTGTTTCTGCTCTCATTACCTCTATGTGGAAGAAGCCAGGCCTAGTGATCATTTGCTTGCAGGCCAATTTTTCCATGGCATAGAAATGAAACGTAGCAACCCACAACTTTTCCATATGCTGGCCCTTGATCGCTTACAGAAGTTAAGCATGCTAACTGTCAGTGGTCGTTTTAATTTAAGCCTGCTAACTGTGGATGCTTGCTTTAGTTTTGAAAGCACAAGAAACATAACCCAAGTAGCTGCAGTCATCTTCAAACTCATGCTATCTCCATAAAAAAAGACACGAGCCGACTTGGTTGGTTGGCTTAATCGCAAGATCTTCGATTTCTTGGCTTGGTCTTCAAATTTTCCACTAGGAGCCAGCTGACAAATTGGTTCACAGCTTAACTTAACAATGGTCATCATCAAGCACATTAGATTGTCCACTTCCATTACAAAGCTAGATTGTTCGAAAGAAGGGCATTCAAGTTCTAGTAGTTGTATTCCTCTGTCAAGGGCCTTTTTTTTTTTTTAAATTATAAAATTTTTATTGAGCTCGTTCCCTTTCGAATATCCAGAAACATGTTCAAGTTTAATCACAATTTGTGGTAAAGGCATGCCTTTCGATTTTACAACATATATTTCCAAGGTTCATTCAACATAATGAATGAAATGTCAATGATTAAGCTAGGTTATGCATTAGTTGGCAGAAAGGCATGGATAATTAAAAAAATTCTAGCTCAAAACACCCATTCTATAAGCTGATAGAAGCTCCAACATTTTATGTACATCCCATCAAAAACACTCAAGAAGGAATATAAGATAATCATCAACTACTTTGCATATACTCATTAGCATTCTCATTGCGATCTTCTCGGGAAACCAGTAAAACGATGAGATTCAGCTGCTAGTATTAGGTGTTGAAGAAAGGCTAATCCATTTCATAGTGACAGAATCTGGTGAAAGTGGCGGAAGGCCATTCTTCAACAAGCCAATATCATCTGACTGGTTATCCATCTTCTGTGCCTTTTCTGAGCTGTAGTCACATCTTCGTATTTCCTCTAGAATCTGCAACACCTCTCCCATACTTGGTCTTAATTCTTTTTCACATTGCAGACATCGAAATGCCAATTCTGCTACTGCAGCCATCATTTTTCTTGTTGTAGAGTCTGATTCAAACCCAAGGTTTGGGTCTACAAGTTCATGTAATGCATGGCCTTGGATCTTATTGATTGCCATGTTGGCCAAATTGATCTCATGCCGGTGCCTAGTGATGTCAACAGCAGGCATTGAAGATATAAGCTCAATCAAAACCACCCCAAAGCTATAGACATCGCTCTTATCAGTCAGCTGGTAACACTGATGATACTCTGGATCAACATAACCAGGAGTTCCTTGCGGAGCAGTCGAAACATGGGTAACATCTGTTGGAAAGAGACGAGAAAGACCAAAATCTGCTACTTTCACACAAAAATGGTTGTCAAGGAGAATATTGTTGGTTTTCACGTCACGGTGGATGATATCAGAGGCATGGAGATATGCTAATGCACTAGCAGTGTCCACAGCAATGTCCATTCGAGTGGGCCAACGAAGTGCACCTGGCTTTGCTCTTTCCCCGTGTAGATGATCAGCAACTGTCCCATTCGAAATGTATTCATACACTAGCAAAAGTTCGCGGCTATGGCGAGAAGTACAACCATAAAGGGAGACAAGATGTCGATGGCGCAAGCGTGTTAGGATTTCAACCTCATTCATGAACTGTTCAACTCTCTTGTAATTATTCTCGTATAATCTCTTGACAGCAACAGCACGTCCATCTCGTAGTTTGCCTGATGAAGAAAAAATTATGTAGCACAAAAAGCTTTTAATAAATTGCTTATCCAAAGAATAAGGCCAAGGACAATGATTCTCTTCTCTTACCATAATATACTGTGCCAAAGCCTCCATCACCGAGCTCTCTAGACGATTCAAAATTATTAGTAGCCTCTTCAAGTTCAGCATAAGTGAAGATAGGGACTCCAAGGGAACTCCCTCCCTTCTCAAAATCTGTCTTTGAAGAGAAATCTGACATGATGCTCCGAGAGACAAAGGGAGAGGGAGCATATTTCCTCTTGTTGCGATATTGATAGATGTAGAATATTACACACATTAGGAGAGCACCTCCAACGGCTGCTGCAACACCTGGGTGAAGAAGGTACAGGATGATAACCATTCTCAATGACATTAGTGTTAACATAAGAAAAGCCAACAGAAACAGAATACTGCATAGAAAGATGAAACATAGAAGAGGGTTGATACAAAGCATATTACCTATGGCAATCTTAATTTTCAACTTGCTACCAGTGCCTGCAATAGAACACAATCGGGAAATGAGTTGTTAGAATGTTTATTTAATGCATGTGTCAGGACAGTTTTATACACAAAGATACCAGCCAAAATCTACATTTTATTGTCTACTAGATAATTCAATTTGGGTGATTTGAGCATCCCTGCACAGTTTTGGTAGTTCTAGTTGTTATGAGAAGGAGGAAATTTAGCACAACCAAAATGGAGGCTGACATTTACACCAAAATGAACGCTAACGCTATCTAATCAAAGACTACAAGAATGCAGCTTCAGCACCTAAACTTCTGTTCAATTGTTCATGCCATGAGGGTTTGGCTAGTTTTCCAGCTCCTTGTCAAACTACTGCAACCCTCTTCCTTTGTCCGGGCCGAGTTCGGAGACACAAATAGAGAATAGCAGGACCTCAGGAGCGAACAGAAAGGTGCACAAAATGCTGACACATAATGCTCCAGTATTGGATATATTTGAGCAACAAATACCCGGAAGTCATCACATGGATTCAATTCTTCAAATGCTCAAGTGGGAAAAAAAAAAAAAAAAGTACATCTTAGAGCTATGGGTGTCCAAGAAAAAAAAGAAACCTAAAACTTCAGTTATCAGACAAAACCAAACAAGTAACAAAGAAAGGAACATTCAATAGAAAAAAAAATAAAATAAAATAATAAGGGAAAGAAAGAGGAGATGGGAGGTTGGTGGAGATTTTGTTATTCGGTACCCACTCCATTGACCACTCTGATGACACCAGCAAGCGAACTGAACTTCAACTACTCTGTGACCTCACCATGTGGTAGAAGAAGGAGGAATCGCCTACCGCACACAATCCGTCCAAATCAGCTCATCCTCCACGAAAAATCCAGAAAGCTACTGTCTACTGGCATCCAACCAATCCAATGCTTGTTGACTCGTTAAAGCATTAATTTGAAACGAACGGAAGTGACTTAATAATGCGTTTTAGAGGCTGTTCACATCGAAAAACTAAAAATATGTATTGAAAAACTAAATCCCGTGTTGAAAAACTAGACATGAACCAACTGCAATTCGTCCAATTTACCAGGTGTAACTTTTCTGTTGATTATATCTACCAGAAATATAGAAGAAGCAGCAATAAGAGGTTCATCATTTCCCGACCATTCTAAACAGAAATATGGAACAGATAAAAGACCACAACAACTCATATTCGAACCCAATCTAACTAGCGAAGTGTCAAACAGCTATTCTAATCCTCGGAAGCCAAATTTTAGGTTCATCATCCCAACAATTCTATTCCGATAAGGTAAAACAAAAGGAAAGAAAACGTCACACAAATGAAGGAGCAACGTAAATCGAAGTTCAAGAATAGTTACCCTTGCCACAGAAGGTGCTAGTTTGCCCCTCACGGCAAAAACAAACGAATTCGTTTCTCTCAAACCCACATCGCCCACCACTGCGAGCACAAGTGCTGCAATTTGGTGCAGTCCAATTCAACATGAACCCCTTCTGCAAAATCTCACTGTAATTTCTAGCATACGAGTACTCAGTATTATAGACAGGAGCATTAACGAGATGGAGGCATGAATTCAAGGGATAGTCCTTTTCCAACCATTCGATGTAAAAAGAAGCAAAGGAAAAGTAAGTATCATTGGTATGCCCACCACAAGTTATTGGGTACGTGTAATTTGGAGGATTTGAGTTGCAGCCATACAAGAAGGAGAGATTAAGGTTGCCAGGGACAATGTTAAATGGGGTTCGATCAAGGCTAACGTTTTTCAAAGGAGATGGACATGAATTGTTGTAGGCCACTGCATTAGCCACCAGAAAAGAATGGTTTGCTGGAAATATGTCTTTAATGATGTATTGGTCACCGGAGATAGTGAGTACGGTGTTGTTATCCTGGCAAGTAACATGGAAACCCGGGTATCCACAATAGGTTCCCTGATCGTGCAGGAGAAAAGGGTAGCTTATGTTGGGGCCATTGCCACAAGATTTGGGTTCACAAGCCTGGAACTTTGAGTTCAGGGACAGGGATTGGTAGGCTAAGGTGGTGAAAACGATGAGAAAGATACAATTTTGAGGGTGGGTTTTGAGGGTGAAGAAGCTTTGGGGATCCATTTGGAGTGGAAGAGTTGGAAAGAGAGGAGAAAGGAGGGAGAAGACGACAGAATGGGATAATGTAAGGATGGCATTTGGAGAAGGCAAAGTCACTGGGGTTTGGTGGGACTTTGGTGGCCCTTTGAAATGTATATGATTAGTGGTTCACCGAAGACTTCAACTTTAGTTTTTTATCGGAGTTTTTAAAATAGGGAGAGAAGGACAAAAACAGTTTGGTCCATGGTTTAGAGATCAAAGACGCGTTTCTTGGGTTTTTTCCCTTTAAACTGGTTTTAGCTAAGGAACTAAGGAACTAATGACAGGCTGACAGCACGTCTGAAACAGAGAGAGTGCACTGAAATCAATGGCAGGAGGTGACAACAACATGCATTTGCACCGGTGAAAGGTAAACGTGCTTGGCCAACTGGCTAACGTCACAAGGTTTTTTTTTTACTAAGTCAAGAAAAAAGAAATGTGATATTATTATTATTTTTCAAGAAAATTATATATATATAAATATATATATATATACATAAAATAAAAAAATAAAGAGGAGAAAATTTCAATTTCTCTTTCTTTCTCGACACAAAATTAATAAACTATTTACTCTAAATAAACAGTCTTTTGTCTGTGAAAATTTTTGGCATAAGTGAAAGTGACAAAAGTACTGGAGGTTCGCATGTGTCGGGCACATTACTAGTTGATATGGGCTTTGATTGAGGACTCCGGTTCCACTATCAATGGTCATCAGCCTCTAAAATTCTTAACCCAACAAGCTTAATTAGCAACACACGAAAAAAAAAATGAAAAAAGGGAACTGATCAAAAAAGAAAAAACGAAATCCTTCTTACTCGGGGTGAACTTAGCCTCTCTTGGACAAAAACCAAGTTGGAGTGGAGAACGTGTGGGAGATAATTACCTAATGTAATCCAAATAGTCCAAGTCAAATGATCCCAACGGGGCGATGCCAGTCCAAATTAGAAAGACCCACTAAAGTAAATCGAGTTTGGGCTCCCAAACCAATTTGAAAAAAAAAAAAAAAAAAAAAAAACAAATCAAAACAAGCAAAACACAAAAGCAGGAAATGGAAGCAACACCGCAAAAATATTAGATAAGATCATAAGAAGGATATCTTTATTGCCTGCTCATAGTTGTATTGAAATAGAGATGTGTATCCAGGCTCCTTCTCTCTTGGACCGTTGACAGTTGAAAGGTTGAAAGTAAACACGGGAATTATAAGGAAATGCATAGTCAGGGTCAACGTTATATGAAGCTAACTACGAATTGTCAAAGAGTGCTCTGTGTTCCATTGTGAGAATCACATTATAACGAAATAAGAGAGCACAAACATTATGTTCTATAATTCTTACTATGACATCAAGTTTGAAGTTTATGTGCCTCTGGCGATCTGTGTCTTAGGCAAAAGATCTATTGCAACTTAATTGAACTAGATTAATAGCAATAGCAGAAGCAATGCGTTACCAACCCGTAATACCCTGAATTTCATCTTTTATTTACCGTGAACCGAACGTCAAAAGCCGAGAGTAAAGCCGAGAGTGGGTGGTTCCTTAATTGAACTTTGAAGTCTAAGAGTGTGCTGGTTCTTCCATTTTGCGAGATGCAACCCACTAAAGAAGCCCAATGACCTGTGGGCTACGAAGTTCCAATGGACTCATTCTTTAAGAAAAAGGGTAGCGGGATGCAATGAGTAAATTTCGGCTGCCCTTTCAACACACGATTTCATTTCTACTCAATCATGGTCCCCTGTACAAGAGGACAATTCTCCAAAACTTACCAAATCTATGGTAGTATCTAGTTTTCCTGGACAAAGCCTACACTTTTTTATTAATAGGGAAAGGAGAGAGATCTTTTTTTAAAAGATTTTTAAGCTACGATTTTAAAATTTTTATGATTTCTTACAAAATCAAAGTCGCACGTCAATTCCGAATCAATTTTTTAATATAAAAAAAGGAAAAATGCTTTGTAATCTATACAGCTTTTATTTTGATGGACAAGGTGAGGGTCCTAATCCTGACACCACGCAAGGACTCTTTACTTTTGATGGCAAAATAGCCTAGGTCCACTATACATACCTATCCCATTAACCATGAAAGTCATGATTAATGACAAGCTAAAGGGCAAGATACACACGTCAATCGAACAAACACATTCATCAATAGAGGGCAAGATATTGATCAATCAAGAGCATGGAAAATGCATACCCACCTGGCAATTTTAGGCATCGGCGGTCTAAATAGTAACCATCAGTGCAAAAGCAATGGAAACGGGAGGTAGTCAAGTTGGTGCCACAAATCCCAGCCGAATCCTTACAGTCCTTGCAGATGGAAATATCCTCGTCATAGTCATAGAACACGTTAAACCCCTCTCTCAAGAGATCTCTTACTTTCTCCAATCCATTTTCAAAACTAGGATTCAAAAACATGTCCTCAAGATCCTGCACATCATCCAGAGTAGGCACTTCGATTCTGTCACACCGCCCAATTTCCGGGACATTACGCATCCAGAGCTCGTCACTTCCATAGAATACACGGTCCGGTTCATCTTGTATGGAGCACGAACTATTGATTGTCGGTGTTGTGAACAGGGATGTTGCACAATTGTAAGCCAAGCTCAGGTTCGCATATCCCAGGTCAAGTCGGAAGAGGTTTTGGGGGAAAGTTATGCTGTTCATAATTTGAGGACAGACACCATCGTACAAGTCACTTCTGGCTATGGTCATCGTGTTCGAAGATTGGTTCACGACAATCACCCGGAAATCTTGTTCAAGGATGGTTATAATAGGAAATTCATGGTCTTGGCAGTGCTTGAGCCTGAACCGTTCTTGGCCACAGAACTGAGGCCTGTTATCCCCAAGAAAGGATAGGAAAGGTTGACCAAGCGTCCACAATTGTAAGGCTTTTGGCATTCTGTGTAGTTTGGATGATTTTGACAGTAATATGCTGGGAGAAAGATTAACATAAAGAAGAGATGGGCAGACATTTTTTTTTTTGGGGGCTGGAGGGAGCAGAGGAATTGGTACGAGATGGCGTTTGATAGAGGAATATATTGTCTAGGGACAACTTGATGAGTTGATTTTTCTAGGGAAAAATGAAAGAGATGGAAAGGCAGAAGGAAGGCTGCTAATTAATCAATAAGTATGAATGGAACGAATATGAATTTCATTCTTGACAGGATATGTCCTGATTTTGGAAATTTCTTGAGCAAGAAGAGGATTAGAGGGTTGACTATGACTTCCACTATGGGCAATAGAAAAATCTTGCAGTAGAAAGAATATGGCGGGCGGAATACGTGAAAAAGATGGCTTAACCCGTCCCTCGGGGTTAGCCATTGTTTTGGACTCGGTAAGAAGGAGAAAAATGTTAGGTGGATTTTTTTTTGGTAACTTTTTATGTTTAATTATTTTAACTTATTCAAAAAATATAAAAAAAAAAGTTAAAATAGATTTCTTTTTCTTTTTCATAAATTTTTAAGAGTGAAATCATGTATAATTTTTTAAGGTTAAAAGTTAATATATATATATATATATATATTATAAATTTTTAAGATTACAATTATGATTTTTTTAAGGTTAAAAGTTAAAATAAATTTTTCTTTTTTTCTTTTTTGTTTTTTACAAATTCTTAAGAGTGCAATTATGATTGTTTTTTAGGTTAAAATTTTTATAGCCTCATATGTGGGTGGACCCTTACATAAAATATCTACTTACATTTACTAAAGCCCTAATAAGAATAATTTTGAGATTATCGCATCTGTAAAATTTTTCTGTTGTTGAGCAGGATAATCTATCTTTGCCTCGATCTATAGGGTAAATTTACTCTAACAATGAAAGCTAACTTAGAAAACCGACGAATGGTCTAAAAAAGAAGAGGAAGATGGACTAACAATACGAAATACGGCTAAATTTAACTTGGAGATTTAATTAGAGAACAATGGATTCCTGTGTTCTTCCACTATTCCGAGCAACAGGATCAACGGATTTACGAGAAGCTCTTCCCTTGCGTTAGGGAATTTGCATTAAGAAGCTAAATTATTCATACAAGACTCCCGACTGGTGCTCATGCTTCTAAATCTAGAACACCATATGTCATCCTCATGGGATTCTCATTGGGGATTGTCTTGTTTTATTTTCAATGCGGCCCGAAAGCAAAAACTAATTACAAACAACATCTACATTACGTTCGTGCAGTTGTGAATTTTAAAAGGCCATGATGTAGGGAGAAAGTACCCTTTCTCGTGCCTAGTTTTGTAAATATATCCCAGCTTTCACGTTGGTCACCGGACTGAGACCAGTTCAAAAGTCCTCCAATTTGCTCGTACAAACCAAAAATATCTTTGTAGGATAATTCTAACAAGTCTTTTCTCGTATGGAAAATAGAAAATAAGTCTTAGCAGATATTTTTGAACTTAGAGTCAAGTTCTAATTTTAGGGTAAAAATTTATAAAAATAAAAAAAAATATTTTATTATATATTATATAATTTATAATCTAATAAATTTCTTAATAAAATTTATCTTTTAAAAAGTTATAAGATTTTTATTATACCTATATGTTAGTTTAATAAATTTTTCTTTTTTTATATATTATTTTAAAAATATTTATTTTAAAAAAATATATTTATTAAATTAAAATTTTAAATTTATAATTTCAAATTTTGTCAAATATAAAAAAAATAATAACTGAATGTTATTTAACAAATTTTACGAATAAATTATATCAAAATTTTGTTTAAATATTTTTAATTAACATATAAAGATAAATATATTTAAAATATTATACATTAAATTATTTTTTTTCTTAATAAAAAATTTATAAATTTTAAATAAATAACATTTATTGTGAAAAAATAAACTAATAAAAATAAAATTTAAAAATTTTATTTGAATATATACTATTTTACCTTTAATAATTATTAATTTTATATTTTTTTTAATTATTATATTATAATATAAAAAATTTGAAAAATATTTTATATTTTACAATCAAAATATTTTTTTATAAGAGATTAAAATTTTATTTTAATTATTAAAATTAAATATTTAATATTTTATTAATATTTTTAAATTTATTATATATATAATTTTGAATTATATAAATTTATTTAATTATTTTTAAATTTAATTTAATTTATATTTAAAATTAATAAAATTAATTTTTTTAAAAAAAATTTACATTTTAAATCGAGAGTTTTGACTTATATTTTTTATTTATAAAAATTTTAATATTTATTAATGCATTTTACTTTGAGCTCCAAATTCTCACCCTTCTCAAGCAAGTTCCTGGCTTCGCTAACGATGACCATCATAGTTGTTTTATGGATAAAATCCCGTCAGCAAAACACGAGAAGCATTAAATTTTAAGCACTGGGAGAAGCAACTTAAACGACCAAATTTGAAATCAAACATAATTATTAATCAAATTAAATATATAATCTAAAATTATAGAAATTATAATAATAAATTAAAATATTTATTATTTTTATTTATAATTTTATAAATATAATGAATATATAATTTTATATTATATAAATTTATTTAATTATTTTTTTATTTTAATTAAATTTTATTTAAAACTTTTCCTTATATTTTATATAAATTAAATTAAAAATTTTTATAAAAAATTATAAAGGACTGTACATACCTTTACAGGAGCCACGTTGTGCTTTGCCATCCTTACAAAAGCACAGAAACGCCGCTGCTGTGTTGTCATACCCACAAAATCCATCCGAAGCCTCGCACGCACTACAGTTCCTAGCCGTCCCCCAATCGAGCACGAACCCCTCTTTCATGGCCCGGCCATATCCGTTAATCAAACCGTAAATTTCGATCATTGCACTCGTAACCGTCGCAACAACATGATCCTCACAATTGCCTTGCCAATCAACCCCGTCGACACTTTTCTCCACCTCGGTCACGTAGGACTGTCTTGTACCAGATCTTAAGCAATCTATAGGAGATGCAGAGTCCGAAAATGGGTTGGAAGTGCAATTGAAGTAGAAACTGAGGTTCATGTTCAAATTTGAGTAAAATAGAGGGAGGTTGCCTAAAGAAACGTTGTGGCGCACCCTAGGACATTCTTGGTTTTGGTTTGCGGCATCGACATCGACTAAGGTAATAGTATGCTCTGTGTAGCTTATGTCTCTGACACGATAAGTTTCACTAGGCAAGTTAAGCAATGGGTCGCCATTAGAGCATGAAATACCAAAATATGGGTGGCCGCAATATAGATTTGAGGTGGCGCTATTGAGATGCCAAAAAGGGTATTTGATCACAACACGGTCACCGCAGTTGTATGTTGTGTCACACAACTTTGAATTCGAAGTGGAGTCGCCAGCGCCGGGGCCGGCGTTGATGATGAAGATGAGGAGAATATAGATGAGATAGGAAGGAGGTTTTGACATGTTTGGAATGATGGATTGAAAATGTGAGTTTGGTTGCTAAATATGTATTTATTATATTCGACAATAAAAGTCATCTAATTATCCCAAATAAAAAACAAAATGAAACAAGGTCATACATACAAAATTGCAAAGCTCCCCATATATATATCGCATATAATATTCAATTATTGTGGGCGTGGCACATGGTTTTCTCTAAAATCCTCCTTTCAACGGCATGAGGCTTGCAGGTGTTCATTATGCAAGTAATTAATAAATTGAGTAAATGGTATATGAACAGTAGGCATAAATTAGCTGCTGAAATTCTTTATCATTCCCTGAAATAAAGATACTGGACAAGTAATAGTATTGACTCGTGGAATGTTATGAAAAAATATTACATGTTTGCATAAATGAATTCAATAACTATTTTAACATTTATCGCATTTAACTGTAAAAACAGCGTTAGATTGATTTTGTATAACTTTTTACTCCCAAGGAATCTATGAAATTTCAGTACAGGAAGAGTTTTGTACTGAAATTTGACTACATAAATCCACTGAAAAGTTGCAGTACAATCTTATAAGTCGTGCGTTGGGTACAATTCTGAGAAGACATATATCGCTAATTGTCTTCAAAAAATAACAAAGCAAAGGAGGACGGAGATGCAAATTTTTTTTAGCTCTGTCTTGTTTGCAAAATTATTATAACACAGACTGGCGGCACCCACTTTCCCTTTGACCATTCTCTTTTCAATTATTCTGGCCACGGGAGCTCACCTTCCTCTGGGTTTCTTGGTTATTATACCATAGCACTTCCAAGAAGGTGAGGTTTGTCAAAGTATTGTATGTACGTGGAAATCTAGGGACAATGTACCAATTGAATTCAGCAAGAAACAAACAAGCGTCGAGTCTTAAGAATAATTGAATTCAAGTGCTTCCGGGGGCCTTTCCGTGTATGGCCCGCGCGAAATTATTGTACAACTTCGTTTTTTATTGGATTTCAATCAACTACTTGTTCAAAGAAGTCAGTGGTCAAGTTTTTCGAAGACAGCTATAATACTAATAATAATTAATAAAAGTCTTCTTTTTGAAAGAAGAAACAACTGTTAAAAAAATAAGAGAGAGAGAAAAGTACTACAGAGCTTCATCTCTATTACCACGAACTTTCTCTTAAGATACGGTTTAATTAATTAAAGTGTATTAACGACTTGGTCAACTCAAAAAATCTATTTAGGTGTATTAATGACTTGGTCAACACAAAAAAATCTATAAATTTTAATAATTTGAAAACAATCAAAGAATCCAATTCTCACACATTCCAAAAAAATTCTCATATTAAATGAGATTTAAGTTGATATCCCTGCATGGTATCTTCAAATCTACAACTCTCCCTTCTGCTTTATTAACCATTAACAACTAATCATTTTTAGAGTTTTTAAGATAAAAATAATCAAGGTGTATCAGATATTACTCGGCTTGCGATCAAGTCAAGAAAAGCAAGTTAAGAGTTGTCACTCACATAGCCCAATCTTTTCATCAAAAGTGGATGCTTCGCTTAACTGGTCCAGCAGTCACCCGGTCTCCTCCTCATCTTCATGCCTTTCTTTTGCTTTGGAAAAATTCTACAGTTTTTGTTTGGTGGGTCATCTTCATGCCTTTTTGTTTTGAGCTTCATGTGTTTTAATTTTTAACTAGAAGTCCTGATCTGCCTGCTTTTATCCAAAACTGGGTAACAAAAACTAGGTCACGAGTCCAATTCTGGTGGACCTCTAAACTTATCAACATGTTTGCAATGCTTTTTTTTTTTTTTTTCTTTTTCAATGAAAGCCAAGTAGATCCTCAGTTATATAATGGTGTTAGATATTTTAAAATAAAAATTAAATATATTTTTTAATTTATTTAATAATTATAAAAAATTATTTTATAAAAAATATCTTAAAAAATCTATTAAATTTAAGAGACATATTTTTTGTCAAGTAATATTTAGACCCTGTGTGGGTGTGGATGTGTGTGGTGGGCGGGGGGGGTGATTTTATTTTCATTAAAAGGAGAAAGAATACATAGAAAATATTATTTTTTTTAGTAAAAATAATATATTTTATTTTATGAAAAAAATTCAATGTAACTTAATGGTAGCATTTTGAAAATAAATTTTATTTTAAATAGAGTGATATTAGATATATGATTTTAAATAATTTTTTTATTTTTAATATAATTTTATTTTTAATTTAATAAAAAAACAATTAATCTGTCATTTTAATAAATTATTTTTTTTAAGCTAAGGATCAAAGTATATATTAATAAAAATTTTTGAATAAAAACATGAAAAACTAACATGCTTATGTAAAAAATGGGTATCAAAATTTATTAATAAAAAAAGAATATTTATGTACATATACATATTTAACTGCATTCAATTTGAATATAGACATATTAAATTTCAATATAAATGTGAACTTTTCCTTAAGCTGATATCTGATAAGGTTTTATTGATCACTTACTTATCTTTTTCGGACTCTATGTCCTGCCGGCTAACTCTGTTGCATCGCAACCAAATGTAGCAAACCCGAACATAATGATACGAAAATATTAGTTTTACATACTTCTTTGTTTAATTTTGACTTTTATGAACAACAAGCAACTTTTACCATTTATTTTTATACTTTAGTTCTACTTTTGTAAAGTTTGATATTGTGGTAAATATTTATTTTTTCATTCTAAAAAGAAATAATTTGGTAAATAAAGAGACTAATTTAAGTTATTTTTATATTCATTAGTTTTACATTTTATGATTAGTTTATTTGTCGTGGTAATGAAAAGACACCACAGCAATCAAAGCAGAAACTGAAAAATGAAACTTTTGTTTTGCAATTTGTTATTTCGTTGTACTTGTTAAATAACAATATACACCGAACAAAAGAAAATTTACTTTGAGTATCACGTATCATGAACAAAGAGTAAAAAGTAATTTTATTTTTTGGAAAAAATTTATCCAAGAAAACATTTAACAGAAACATTGTTTTTTTAGAAACAAGCAGATATCACATATTTTTTCGAAAAAAGAAAGAAAAAAAAAAAAAGGACCGGCATGCTTTTAAAAAAAGTAAGTGGAACGGGTCTCAACAACTTCTCTCTTTTTGTCTCTCTCCCCTGTTAGGACCCTGTTATGCCTTTTTATTTTTTTCAAAAAAAAGGACCGGTGTGCTTTTTAAAAAAGTAAGTGGACCGGTATACTTCTTGCTTTGAGATGTAAAGGTGCACCTATTTGTTTCGACATAGAGAAGAAAATTTGCGATTGTCACTAAGACGTGACTTGCACGGCACTGCTCATAGTCTTTGTGTATTTTGCCTTTTGTCAAATTTTCGTGTGAAGGTGTTTGTCACGAACAAAACTTGAAAATCTTTTTCTCTTCTAATGATCAAGAATTAATCTTCAACAGTTAAAATGGGCCGGCTTTTGGGAATCCTGTCGAAAGAATACACAGGTATATCACTTGGCAAAAATTTAAAAAATAAAAAATAAAAACAGAGACACATTTTATTGACAAGAAACTTCAGTTCATCGAGGTACCACTTCAGTTGTTGGGGCATGATCAACCGAATAGATCTGAATTCCTAACTTACTTTCTTCGTCTTCATCTTTTCGTACAGAAAAAGCAGGCCCTTTTGCGTTAGCAAAAGCAGCATTTTCACTCTTGAGTAGCCAAGCAACCTCCAACATAGTTGGTCTGTCCATAGGATTTTCCTAGACGCATAAGAGAGCCATTTGCATGCATCTGATGATTTTGCATGACGAACACAAATCGTCCAGGGAAGGTTTGATGAACTCTAATCCTTTACCATCTTTCCACAATTCATACGCCTGAAACATTTACGTTAACTGTAGGTAAACTTGGAGTTGCATCATTTACAGCTAAGTTACCCCAGTTATTGAGTTGAAGGGCATTGTTGAATTTATGTACATTGGGGAAATTACGAGACTTGCGTATTCAAGAAAGTTCAAGTTTTCGTGTGTACGATAATAATAGGTAGTCCTCTTGCTACTTATGATTTGCAAGAAGCAGAACTCTGCAGCTGTAAACGTCATATTTTCTCGAGTATTTCACTCTTTTATGTACTCATGATCAAATGGCTACTCACTGCTTACCTGCTAGGGAAAGAACCCATTTGTCATCAGGGAGCCGATAGACATTGTAACCTGCCAGCTTATTCCGCTTTGCATAAAAGACTTTAGTTTTAATTGCCTCCGTATCATCAAAATTGATGCATATCGTTCCCACAGCGAAGAAGTTCACCGCAAATGTGGAATTGTAGACTGCAGCAGCCCCAAGCCCATAGTTTTGTACAACGATTTAATGGACTTGTAACCCATGGAACCATTTGGAGTTATGGCTGGACCGGACATCGGAGCACCAATACTACTGTCATTGGGGTTTACTGATGTCCAACAAAAGCCATGGTAAGGCAATACCAAAACTAGCTTCCTAGCAGAAAGGCCTCTCGCAAACAATTCTTTATGCCGCTATTGGCATTAACCCAATTTAAGTCTCCATAACGTGCCGGCATGCGCACCTCTGACATTACTGTTTCTCTCGAAACATAAGAGACACATGCAACAATATGTATCCAATCGAAATTCTTGATACGGGAGTATTGTTACTGTGTGTTTCAATTTTCCAGAAGTTGCATTATAGTGAGTCAAGGAGAGGAGAAAGAGTACAGAGAGCTTTGTTAGGTTTACAAGAAAAGTAACTTACTTTTTATTGATTTTCATTTATATTTTTATATATTTTAAATTTAAATTTAAAAATTTTTAACAATTAATATAAAATATAATTTAAATTTATATTTAAATTTAAATTATAATCCTAACATATTTTTAAATTAAATATAATCAAAAGTTTAATAAAATAAATTAATATAATTTAAAATTATATTAACATAATTAGGTTATATTTTAATAATTATATTAATTAGCTTAACTAACTTGTGAATTTTGGTGGGAATTTGAAACCAAAAACCAAAGTTGCAAACTTCCACCAACTTCCTTCAACAGGGAGTCAATTGGATACGTGACAGAATCCAAAGAAGGTGAGTGATAAGCAGCCATAACCAAGAGCAACCTTGGCTTGCCTGATTTTCTAGACTCGAGATCTGCAGCTTCTCGCCACTCATCGAAAAAGGTTCCTGAAGTGGTCACGTTGATGCTCGTACTAGGGACAACTCCGGACAGGTCTAGACCACCAAAGCGATAGAGCCTTGTCATGTACATGGAGCATTCAATGAAGGACATTCTTTAAGACGACTCATTTATCATTGAAGAAAATGTTAGAAGGTCTTCCCAACCTGCCAAGATGGACAAAAGTGATACAACTGAAGGGGTTTTGCCTTTGATTGTACTTTGAATGTAGAGAAATATTTTTCGTTGAAAGATTTGATATAAAGCTGGTAAAGCACGAGTAAAAAGTGTAGAATCAATGCCAGAAATAGGGAGCTTGCTGCCGGAGAACCAGTAACCTGCTTGAATCCAGACTTCCTGTGATTTAGAGCAATGAAACTTCAATGAGGACAGATAGGAGGAAGATAAAGGCAATCACCAATGGTTTACAAGCCATGGAAACTACCACTTAATTGACAACATCAAGTTCGAGTACAATTTATGTAAATTAAACTTGTGAAAACATTATATTCAAGAAGATCATTTCTTTCCAACCAAACTGGTTGTATAGTGTGGTCAGAACTCTTGAGGATGGTATTTTCTGTCTGCTGTGGAAAGATGAAACATACAACCAAAAGACAGTCTTTACAGTTACTTCAAGGTCAATGATTATACTTATAATGCTCAATGATCATTCCCAACTTGACCTCTAAATTGTTATTTTATTGGCTCCTTTTGGGCTTCTGTGGGAATAAGGATTCCTGGCGTGCTGAATTATTCACTCTCATTGGAAACCAACGTTCAAACTTTCAGAACATTGAACAACAGAAATGTTTCCTGGCGTTGACGGCAAGGTGCCGGTCTTTATCTGTTGAGTAGTGTAACCATCTTAAAATACTATCCAACACCCATCTTCATTATTACTCGCTATAATCTATAGTCAATACTGCAACCGCAAACTTGTGTGTATTTTATCACTATAGGCATAACACAAAGATGCATGATTGTTGAAAAGATTAGAAACTGCCGTCTGTACGATATATTTTACCGAGGTTGATAGGCACCCAGTAGTTTGCATATCAAACCGATGATGACAACTTATGCGACAAGTGCAGATAATTGACATAAAACAATACGCAAAAAGCAGATCGCAATAGCACAAATCAAGTTGTGAATATCAAACAGCACACAACACTTTCAAAACAAACACACACACACCCGTACATATATATTTCAATTTGGAAAAATTAGTCGGAATATATTAAAACATCCCAAAAATTTTATAGATTGTCACTGGATGAAATTGAAAACCAAAACGAAATTGAATTTTTTGGCAGATTTATTGTCATCACCAGCGAAGCTAACATAGTTGAGCTGTGTCGACAAATGCCCCAATGAAAATCAGACTCTGGTCCGATTTTGTTACTGTTCAACATGTTTCGCCCACCAAAACCTTTTATTTTGCTTCCACTCATTTTTTTGGCCCCCAAAATCTTTTTGTTTGTCCTCACCTCACCGATAGAAATTCCTGAAACCTGGTCAGCGTCCAACAACTTCAGAAATCGTTGCTTTGTTTATAGACGCATTTTCAATGTCTAATGGAAGCTTGATTTTGCATTCTTCAATCCTCACGGAAAAGGCAGGTAATTTTGGAGTCTTCATATATGCATTTTCATTTTTGAGCATGGAAGAAACTTCCAAAATGGAGGGCCTATCCCTAGGGCATTGTTGAACGCATAATAGAGCAATTTGCAGGCAGGTTATTAATTTGCAATGGGATAGCCTATCATCCAGTGAAGAATCCATTACCTCCATGCCCTTGCCTTCTTTCCACAGCTCATATGCCTGTCAATAAATAATCCAACATGTACGTCAAATTCAAATGCTTTTCTGCAATAATGTCAGTATGGACTTGGACTTACGTAATCTAGAAGGCTCAAATCTTCGTTCAAACCATAAAAACAACCATTCCTCTTGCCACTTATGATTTGTAGAAGCAACACTCCAAAACTATAAACATCAGATTTGGTGGAATATGCACCTTGTTCAACATATTCCGGAGGAACGTAACCACTGCATCAGAAATGTGATTTCAACCAAATGGTCACAAATGAAAGGAAATGTTGCTACACATAATTTCAGTTGTTGTATGCTTACTATGTTCCGACAATCCGGCCAGTGTTTGCTTCTTGTCCATCATTTGCAAAGATTCTGGCCATACCAAAGTCTGATATCCTAGGCTTCATATCCTTGTCCAACAAAATATTGCTGGCTTTGAGGTCACGATGAATAATTGTCAGTCTTGAATACTCTTGCAGATATAAAAGGCCTTGAGCAATCCCTTCAATAATTTCCACTCGTTTTTGCCAATCCAACAAGCATCGTCTATTGGGGTCTGAATAGATGAGATAAAAACACAATGCTATTATATGACCATTGCAGAACTAATAAGTAAGCCTGGTGCAGGGATCTAATATTGAATCATACTCAATGGTTAAACAATACAAACCAAATAGATAGTAGTCCAGGCTCTTGTTTGGCATGTATTCATAGATCAACATTTGCTCTTCTCTCTCGATACAGTATCCCAAAACCTTGACAAGATTCACGTGTTGTAGTTTTGCAGTAAGCATAACCTCGTTCTTGAATTCCTCAAATCCTTGTGTTGAGGTTTTTGAAAGTTTTTTCACTGCTATTACTTGTTCACCTAGCAGCATACCCTGCCAAACATATTCATTTATTGTAGCGTTTCCCTGGAAAAGCTGAATGCCTAAGCTAAAGTAGTATCTCTATCTACAATCATATTAATCGCAAAACACACCGAGTGATTATTGTACTTGGATAAAAGTGGGACAAATTAATCCATTCTTAATTTTGTAGGATTGCTCGCAACCAATCAAGAATAAACAGAAGGGAACAAACTGTGAAGCCAGATTGATGACATGTGTTATATCAAAGAAGCAGTGACACGCTGTAGATGAATTTTGTAAAGATTCACCTTGTAAACTGGGCCATATCCACCCTCCCCAAGCTTATTTTTGAATGAAAATCCATCTGTAGCTTTCTCAATGTCAGCCAAACTATAAACTATCAGATTTGGAGCATTACAAGCAGTCACGCTCTTTACCGGTGACAAGGATCGTTTATCTGCATTCCCTCATTTCCAACAACAATGAGATGAATAAAAACAAAAAACTTAAAAGGGGAAAAGAAACATATAGAAAACAACCCCAAAATCATAAAATTTCATGGTGATCTCTATAGACAAAAGAGTTACCCTTTGATTTCAGATTTTTCCTTTTTGCACAGTACAACAGGATGCTCAGGAGCAAAACAACTGGAGCAGTTGCACTTAAGATGATGACTGATAATGTGGCCCACTTTGGTTTGCTATCTCCTTGCATTTGAAATGAGAAAGAGTAAGTCAAATAGAGAGAAAACTTCCCACAAAAGACTACCCTTTTCAATTACTTTCATTTAGTTTTTGCAAGTCTTCTCTGCTTTCTTTGAAGTGGAAGACCAGAAGCTGCTGTATGTCTCCTTTTCACAAATTCTCTGGTGTAATGATAAATTATTTTCACGAAACAGTCATTTAATTTTCTCACGCAATTTAACAATTATGAGATAGGACCGTGTTTAAGGCATAAGATGAAACTTAGGCAGGTCATCAATGTACACTACATTACTAATTCAAGCATGTCAGAATGAAATCATGAAAGAATGACATTGTGCAGAAGTTTCATAAAAAGGAAAAAAAAATGCAACTGTCTGTTATTATAGATCAATGATTACAATTAATTGAAAAGAATTTGTTTAAGGGCCAATTACCCTCTTTCATTATCGATATAAGTTCCCTTACCATGGAGTAGACCTCTTATATGCTTAGACCATGATAACGAAGACATACATAAGCATTCACAATTGAAGACATCTACTAAAATCTTAATTATAGAATGCCCAATTACTGATTTACCATAACAATGGTTATTTTACTCATCTTACTCTGTTCTGCTTCTTGTTTGCTCTAATCTTATCTAACATTTGGAAATTAATTAATAAATTAATTTAATTTAATTAACCACTATATCTCTATAATATGTAAATTGTTTGGAATAGTAACAGCCTGCTTCATTCACTGTTGTTGTCTTTGCCTAATATTCCATGCCTCTTTTCTCAATTCATTCACACAAATCTCATTTTCCTTTTCTCCCTCTCTCTCAGATAAATTGGACTGAAAATTTTGCGTTCTTTCTCTAACTCTCTCCCTGCTCTGTTTGGTTGCCAAGAAATTGCGAGAACACGTACTTTCATAACTCATTAGGATTTTTGTTCTTTTACTTTATTAACCGTTATTCTTCTGTTTTTTTTTTTTCCGTTATTTTTGCGTTTTCTTGCAGCGATTGTGCATGAGAGTGAAAGAGAATTATTTAAAAGCAAAGGAATTAAAAGAAAAGAAAAGTAGAAAGTGAACGGCTTAGAAAATTTACATAATTGACTGTTGAATCAATTTTTTTAATATAGAAAAGAGGAAATCTTGTTCGAGGATGGTTATAATAGGAATTTCTTGGCCTTGGCAGTGTTTGAGCCTGAACCCTTCGTTGCCACAGATCTCAGGCCTGTTATTCCCCCAGAAAGGATAGGCAAGGTCGACCCGGTGGCCACAATTGTAAGGCTTTTGGCATTCTGTGTAGTCTGGATGATTTTGACAGTAATATGCTGGGAGAAAGATTAAGATAAAGAAGAGATGGGCAGACATTTTTTTTTGGGGGCTGGGGGAGAAGAGGAATTGGTAAGAGATGGCGTTTGATAGAGGAATATTTTGTTTAGGGTCAACTTGATGAGTTGATTTTTCTAGGAAAAAATGAGAGAGATGGAAAGGCAGAAGGGAGGCTGCTAATTAATCCGATAAGTATCAGTGGAATGAGTAAGAATTTCATTTTTGACATGATATGTCCTGATATTGGAAATTACTCGAGTAAGAAAGGATTAGAGGGTTTACTATGACTTCCGCTATGGCGGCGGGAAGCTAGTGGTATTACAAAAAAATAACTAAAATTTCAGTTAACAGCAATGTTTTGAAAACCGGACTGAACTGTCCAGTCAGACCGGTAAAACCGAGAACCGGATTTTAATTTAATTCAATTCATTTTAAAAATCTTAGTCTTAAAAATTAACGGATCAAATCGTTAAATCAATTGATTCAGCGATAAATAAGTTATAATTTTTTTATTTAATTAATTCAAAAAATTTATAAAAAATAAAAAATAAATTTTAAAAATATTTTAATTTTTTTAAAAATAAAAATTATATTATTAAAATATTTTTTATATATTTAATATTAAATATAATTTTACCAGTTTAAATTTAATTAAATTATTTGAACCGATAAATCTGTAAATTGGTCAGTTTTTTTTGTTCAATGACCACTTTGCTTCTAAAAATCTTGGTTAACAGACAAAACCAAACAAGTAACAAAGAAAAGAATTTTCAATCGAAAATAAAATAAAATAAATAATGAGGGAAAGAAAGAGGAGTTCGGGGTTGGTAGAGATTGACACGGACGGGAGCGACTTAATAATGCGTTTTAGAAGCTGCTGACATGGAAAAACTAAAAGTATGTATTGAAAAACTACATCCCATGTTGAAAACTAGATATGAAGCAACTGTGATTCGTCCAATTTACCGAGTGTAACTTTTCTGTTGACTATGTCAACCAGAAATATAGAAGAAGCAGCAATAAGAGGTTCATCATTTCCCGACCATTCTAAACAGAAATATGGAACAGATACAAGACCAAAACAACTCATATTCGAACCCAATCTAACTAGCGAAGTGTCAAACAGCTATTCTAATCCTCGGAAGCCAAATTTTAGGTTCATCATCCCAACAATTCTATTCCGATAAGGTAAAACAAAAGGAAAGAAAACGTCACACAGATGAAGGAGCAACGTAAATCGAAGTTCAAGAATAGTTACCCTTGCCACAGAAGGTGCTAGTTTGCCCCTCACGGCAAAAACAAACGAATTCGTTTCTCTCAAACCCACATCACCCACCACTGCGAGCACAAGTGCTGCAATTTGGTGCAGTCCAATTCAACATGAACCCCTTCTGCAAAATCTCACTGTAATTTCTAGCATACGGGTACTCAGTAGTATAGACAGGAGCATTAACGAGATGGAGGCATGAATTCAAGGGATAGTCCTTTTCCAACCATTCGATGTAAAAAGAAGCAAAAGAAAAGTAAGTATAATTGGTATGCCCACCACAAGTTATTGGGTACGTGTAATTTGGAGGATTTGAGTTACAGCCATACAAGAAGGAGAGATTAAGGTTGCCAGGGACACTGTTAAATTGGGTTCGATCAAGGCTAATGTTTTTCAAAGGAGATGGACATGAGTTGTAGGCCACTGCATTAGCCACCAGAAAAGAATGGTTTGCTGGAAATATGTCTTTAATGATGTATTGGTCACCGGAGATAGTGAGTACGGTGTTGTTATCCTGGCAAGTAACATGGAAACCCGGGTATCCACAATAGGTTCCCTGATCGTGCAGGAGAAAAGGGTAGCTTATGTTGGGGCCATTGCCACAAGATTTGGGTTCACAAGCCTGGAACTTTGAGTTCAGGGACAGGGATTGGTAGGCTAAGGTGGTGAAAACGATGAGAAAGATACAATTTTGAGGGTGGGTTTTGGGGGTGAAGAAGCTTTGGGGATCCATTTGGAGTGGAAGAGTTGGAAAGAGAGGACGGAGAAGACGACAGATTGGGATAATGGAAGGATGGCATTTGGAGGAGGCGAAGTCATTGGATTTTGGTGGGACTTTGGTGGCCCTTTGAAATGTATATGATTATTGGTTCACCGAAGACTTCAACTTTAGTTTTTTATCGGATTTTTTAAAATAGGGTGAAAAGGACAAAAACAGTTTGGTCCATGGTTTAGAGATCAAAGATGCGTTTCTTGGGTTTTTTTTCCCTTTAAACTAGTTTTAGCTAAGGAACTCATGACAGGCTGACAGCACGTCTGAAACAGAAAGAGTGCACTGAAATCAACGGCAGGAGGTGACAGCAACATGCATTTGCACCGGTGAAAGGAAAACGTGCTTGGCCAACTGTCTAACGTCACAAGGGTTTTTTTTTTTTCACTAAGTCAAGAAAAAAGAAATGTGATATCATTATTATTATTTTTCAAGAAAATTATATATATATATACATAAAATAAAAAAATAAAAGAGAGAAAATTTCAATTTCTATTTCTTTCTCGACACAAAATTAATAAACTATTTACTCTAAATAAACAGTCTTTTGTCTGTGAAAATTTTTGGCATAAGTGAAAGTGACAAAAGTACTGGAGGTTCGCATGTGTCGGGCACATTACTAGTTGATATGGGCTTTGATTGAGGACTCCGGTTCCACTATCAATGGTCATCAGCCTCTAAAATTCTTAACCCAACAAGCTTAATTAGCAACACACGAAAAAAAAAATGAAAAAAGGGAACTGATCAAAAAAGAAAAAACGAAATCCTTCTTACTCGGGGTGAACTTAGCCTCTCTTGGACAAAAACCAAGTTGGAGTGGAGAACGTGTGGGAGATAATTACCTAATGTAATCCAAATAGTCCAAGTCAAATGATCCCAACGGGGCGATGCCAGTCCAAATTAGAAAGACCCACTAAAGTAAATCGAGTTTGGGCTCCCAAACCAATTTGAAAAAAAAAAAAAAAAAAAAAAACAAATCAAAACAAGCAAAACACAAAAGCAGGAAATGGAAGCAACACCGCAAAAATATTAGATAAGATCATAAGAAGGATATCTTTATTGCCTGCTCATAGTTGTATTGAAATAGAGATGTGTATCCAGGCTCCTTCTCTCTTGGACCGTTGACAGTTGAAAGGTTGAAAGTAAACACGGGAATTATAAGGAAATGCATAGTCAGGGTCAACGTTATATGAAGCTAACTACGAATTGTCAAAGAGTGCTCTGTGTTCCATTGTGAGAATCACATTATAACGAAATAAGAGAGCACAAACATTATGTTCTATAATTCTTACTATGACATCAAGTTTGAAGTTTATGTGCCTCTGGCGATCTGTGTCTTAGGCAAAAGATCTATTGCAACTTAATTGAACTAGATTAATAGCAATAGCAGAAGCAATGCGTTATCAACCCGTAATACCCTGAATTTCATCTTTTACTTACCGTGAACCGAACGTCAAAGCCGAGAGTGGGTGGTTCCTTAATTGAACTTTGAAGTCTATGAGTGTGATGGTTCTTCCATTTTGCGAGATGCAACCCACTAAAGAAGCCCAATGACCTGTGGGCTACGAAGTTCCAATGGACTCATTCTTTAAGAAAAAGGGTAGCGGGATGCAATGAGTAAATTTCGGCTGCCCTTTCAACACACGATTTCATTTCTACTCAATCATGGTCCCCTGTACAAGAGGACAATTCTCCAAAACTTACCAAATCTATGGTAGTATCTAGTTTTCCTGGACAAAGCCTACACTTTTTTATTAATAGGGAAAGGAGAGAGATCTTTTTTTAAAAGATTTTTAAGCTACGATTTTAAAATTTTTATGATTTCTTACAAAATCAAAGTCGCACGTCAATTCTGAATCAATTTTTTAATATAAAAAAAGGAAAAATGCTCTGTAATCTATACAACAAGGTGAGGGTCCTAATCCTGACACCACGCAAGGACTCTACTTTTGTTGGCAAAATAGCCTAGTTCCACTAGACATGCCTATTCCATTAACCATGAAAATCATGATTAATGACAAGCTAAAGGGCAAGATACACACGTCAATCGACCAAACAAATTCATCAATAGAGGGCAAGATATTGATCAATCAAGAGCATGGAAAATGCATACCCACCTGGAAATTTTTGGCATCGGCGGTCTAAATAGTAACCATCAGTGCAAAAGCAATGGAAACGGGAGGTAGTCAAGTTGGTGCCACAAATCCCAGCCGAATCCTTACAGTCCTTGCAGATGGAAATATCCTCGTCATAGTCATAGAACACGTTAAACCCCTCTCTCAAGAGATCTCTTACTTTCTCCAATCCATTTTCAAAACTAGGATTCAAAAACATGTCCTCAAGATCCTGCACATCATCCAGAGTAGGCACTTCGATTCTGTCACACCGCCCAATTTCCGGGACATTACGCATCCAGAGCTCGTCACTTCCATAGAATACACGGTCCGGTTCATCTTGTATGGAGCACGAACTATTGATTGTCGGTGTTGTGAACAGGGATGTTGCACAATTGTAAGCCAAGCTCAGGTTCGCATATCCCAGGTCAAGTCGGAAGAGGTTTTGGGGGAAAGTTATGCTGTTCATAATTTGAGGACAGACACCATCGTACAAGTCACTTCTGGCTATGGTCATCGTGTTCGAAGATTGGTTCACGACAATCACCCGGAAATCTTGTTCAAGGATGGTTATAATAGGAAATTCATGGTCTTGGCAGTGCTTGAGCCTGAACCGTTCTTGGCCACAGAACTGAGGCCTGTTATCCCCCAAGAAAGGATAGGAAAGGTTGACCAAGCGTCCACAATTGTAAGGCTTTTGGCATTCTGTGTAGTTTGGATGATTTTGACAGTAATATGCTGGGAGAAAGATTAACATAAAGAAGAGATGGGCAGACATTTTTTTTTTTGGGGGCTGGAGGGAGCAGAGGAATTGGTACGAGATGGCGTTTGATAGAGGAATATATTGTCTAGGGACAACTTGATGAGTTGATTTTTCTAGGGAAAAATGAAAGAGATGGAAAGGCAGAAGGAAGGCTGCTAATTAATCAATAAGTATGAATGGAACGAATATGAATTTCATTCTTGACAGGATATGTCCTGATTTTGGAAATTTCTTGAGCAAGAAGAGGATTAGAGGGTTGACTATGACTTCCACTATGGGCAATAGAAAAATCTTGCAGTAGAAAGAATATGGCGGGCGGAATACGTGAAAAGATGGCTTAACCCGTCCCTCGGGGTTAGCCATTGTTTTGGACTCGGTAAGAAGGAGAAAAATGTTAGGTGGATTTTTTTTTGGTAACTTTTTATGTTTAATTATTTTAACTTATTCAAAAAATATAAAAAAAAAAGTTAAAATAGATTTCTTTTTCTTTTTCATAAATTTTTAAGAGTGAAATCATGTATAATTTTTTAAGGTTAAAAGTTAATATATATATATATATATATTATAAATTTTTAAGATTACAATTATGATTTTTTTAAGGTTAAAAGTTAAAATAAATTTTTCTTTTTTTCTTTTTTGTTTTTTACAAATTCTTAAGAGTGCAATTATGATTGTTTTTTAGGTTAAAATTTTTATAGCCTCATATGTGGGTGGACCCTTACATAAAATATCTACTTACATTTACTAAAGCCCTAATAAGAATAATTTTGAGATTATCGCATCTGTAAAATTTTTCTGTTGTTGAGCAGGATAATCTATCTTTGCCTCGATCTATAGGGTAAATTTACTCTAACAATGAAAGCTAACTTAGAAAACCGACGAATTCAATAATTTCCACTCGTTTTTGCCAATCCAACAAGCATCGTCTATTGAGGTCTGAATAGATGAGAAAAACACAATGCTATTATATGACCATTGCAGAACTAATAAGTAAGCCTGGTGCAGGGATCTAATATTGAATCACACTCAATGGTTAAACAATACAAACCAAATAGATAGTAGTCCAGGCTCTTGTTTGGCATGTATTCATAGATCAACATTTGCTCTTCTCTCTCAATACAGTATCCCAAAACTTTGACAAGATTCACGTGTTGTAATTTTGCAGTAAGCATAACCTCGTTCTTGAATTCCTCAAAACCTTGCGTTGAGGTTTTTGAAAGTTTTTTCACTGCTATTACTTGTTCACCTGGCAGCATACCCTGGCAAACATATCCATTTATTATAGCGTTTCCCTGGAAAAGCTGAATGCCTAAACTAAAGTTGTATCTCTATCTACAATCATGTGAACTATAAAACACACCGAGTGATTATTGTACTTGGATAAAAGTGGGACAAATTAATCCATTCTTAATTTTGTAGGATTGCTTGCAACCAATCAAGAATAAACAGAAAGGAACAAACTGTGAAGCCAGATTGATGAAATGTGGTATATCAAAGAAGCAGTGACACGCTGTAGATGAATTTTGTAAAGATTCACCTTGTAAACTGGGCCATATCCACCCTCCCCAAGCTTATTTTCGAATGAAAATCCATCTGTAGCTTTCTCAATTTCAGCCAAACTATAAACTATCAGATTTGGAACATTACGAGCAGTCGTGCTCATTACTGGTGACAAGGATCGTTTATCTGCATTCCCTCATTTCCAACAACAAAGATATGAAAAAAAAAAAAAATACTTGAAAGGGAAAAGAAACATATAGAAAACAACTTCAAAATCGTAAAATCTCAATAGAGGAAAGAGTTACCCTTTGATCTCAGCATTTTCCTTTTTGCATGGTACAATAGGATGCTCAGCAGCAAAACAACTGGAGCAGTTGCACTTACGATGATGACTGACAATATCGGGCACGTCGGTATGTTATCTTCTTGCATTTGAGATGAGAAAGAGTAAGTACAGAATCAAATAGAAATAAAACTTCCCACAAAAGACCACCCTTTTCAATTACTTTCATTTGGTTTTTGCAAGTCTTCTCTGCTTTCTTTACCGTGGAAGACTAGAAGGTGAAGCTGCTGTATGTCTCCTTTTCACATATTCTCTAGTGTCATCCCGATAGGAAAAATTATTTTCACGAAACAGTCATTTAATTTTCTCACGCAATTTAACAATTATGAGATAGGACCATGTTTAAGGCATAAGATGAAACTTAGGCAGGTCATCAATGTACACTACATTACTAATTCAAGCATGTCAGAATGAAATCATGAAAGAATGACATTGTGGAGAAGTTTCGTAAAAAAGAAAAAAAATGCAACAGTTTGTTATTATAGATCAATGATTACTATTAGTTGAAAGGAATTTGTTTAAGGGCCAATTAGCCTCTTTCGTTAACGATTTAAGTCCTCTTACCATGGGGAAGACCTCTCGTATGCTTAGACCATGATAGACATACATAAGCATTCACAACTGATAACATCTACAGAAATCTTAATTATAGAATGCCCAATTAATGATTTACTAAAGCAATGGTTAGTTTTCTTATCTTCCTCTGTTCTGCTTCTTGTTTGCCCTTATCTTATCTAACAATTAGAAATTAATTTAATTTATTTAACCGCTATATCTCCATAACATGTAAATTGTTTGGAATAGTAACGGCCTACTTCATTCACTTTTGTTGTCTTCGCCTTATATTTAATGCCTCATTCACGCAAATGTCATTTTTCCTTTTCCCTCTCTTTCTCTGGGTCTAGCAGATAAATTGGACTGAAAATTTTTGCTCTTTCTTTCTCTCTATCTCTCTCCCTGCTCTGTTTGGTTGCCAAGAAACTGCGAGAAAACGTATTTTTCTGTTCTTTCATTTTACTGACTGTTATTCTTCTGTTTTTTTCTTTTTTTGGGGGGTGGTTACTTTTGTTTTTTCTTCTAGCGAGTGTGCATGAGAGTGAAAGAGAGTAATTTAAAAGCAAAGGAAAGCAAAAGGTGGACGGCTTCGAAAATTTACATAATTGACCGTTAAATCAATTTTTTTATGTAGAAAAGAGGAAAAAAGGTCTCTAACCTATATGGTTTTTTATTTTTTTGGGACAAGGTGAATAACTTGGTTAGGGGAAAATAGCCTGGTCCCACTAGACATTGCTATTCCATTGACGATGAAGTCATGATTCATGATAAGCTAAATGACAAGAAACACGCGTCAATCAAACAAACACATTCATCAATAGAGGGCAAGATATTGACCAATCAAGAGCATGGAAAATGCATACCCACCTGGAAATTTTTGGCATCGGCGGTCTAAATAGTAACCGCCAGTGCAAAAGCAATCGAAACGGAAGGTAGTCAAGTTGGTGCCACAAATCCCACCCGAATCCTTACAGTCCTTGCAGATGGAAATATTCTCGTCATAGTCATAGAACACGTTAAACCCCTTTCTCAAGAGATCTCTTACTTTCTCCAATCCATTTTCAAAACTAGGATTCAAAAACGTGTCCTCAAGATCCTGCATATCATCCAGAGTAGGCACTTCGATTCTGTCACACCGCCCAATTTCCGGGACATTACGCATCCAGAGCTCATCACTTCCATAGAATACACGGTCCCGTTCATCTCGTATGGAGCACGAATTATTGATTGTCGGTGTTGTGAACGGGGATGTTGCACAATTGTAAGCCAAGCTCAGGTTCGCATGTCCCGGGACAAGTCGGAAGAGGGTTTGGTTCAAAATTATGTTGATGAGGATTTCGGGACAGACATAATCGTACAAGTCTCTTCTGGCTATGGTCATCGTGTTCGAAGATGGTTCCACGCGAATTACCCGGAAATCTTGTTCAAGGATGGTTATAATAGGAAATTCATGGTCTTGGCAGTGCTTGAGCCTGAACCCTTCGTGGCCACAGAACTGAGGCCTGTTATTCCCCCAGAAAGGATAGGAAAGGTTGAACAAGTGTCCACAACTGTAAGGCTTTTGGCATTCTGTGTAGTTTGGATGATCTTGACAGTAATATGCTAGGAGAAAGATTAAGATAAAGAAGAGATAGGCAGACATTTTATTTTTTTTTGTTGTCTTCGGGGAGCAGAAGAATTAGTAAGAGATGGCGCTTGATAGAGGAGAGTATATTGTCTAGGGACAATCGATTTTTCTAGGCAAAATGAAAGACATGGAAAGGCAGAAGGAAGGCTGCTAATTAATCAATAGGTATTAATGGAACCAATATGAATTTCATTTTTGACAGGATATGTCCTGATATTGGAAATTTCTTGAGTAAGAAGAGGATTAGGGGGTTGACCATGACTTCCACTGTGGCAGTAGAAAAATCTTGCAGTAGAAAGAATTTAGCGAGCGGAATATGTGAAAAAGATGCCTTAACCCGACCCTCGGGGTTAGCCATATTGATCATCTTTTTAACCCGACCCTCGGGGTTAGCAATATTGATCATCTTTTTGTTTGGACTCATTAGGAAGGAGAAAAATGTTGGGTGGATTTTTTTTCCTTTGTCTTTTTTTGTAACTTTTTTGTGTTTAGTTATTTTAACTAATTCAAAATAAAAAAAACGTAAGTCAAAAAAGATTTTTTTTGTTTTTTCTTTTTAAATTCTAAAGTGTGCAATTATAAATTTTTTTTAGGTTAAAAATTTATAATCTCGTATATGTGGACCCTCGTATAAAATATCTACTTACGCGCAATAAAACCCTATCTTTGCCTCAATATATAAAGTAAATTTACTCTAATAATAAAAGTTAACTTAAAAACCCCACGAATGATCTAAAAAAAATAGAAAGAAGGTGGACTAACAATAAGAAATTCAACTAAATTTAACTATGAGATTTAATTAGAAACCAATGAATTCATGTGTTCTATGTGAAGATAGTCTTTCCACTATTACGAGCAGCAAGGCTAATAGATTTACGAGAAGCTCTTTCCTTACGTGAGAGAATTTGCATTAAGAAGTTAATTATTCATACAAGACTCCTAACTGGTGCCCATGCTTCTAAATCTAGAACCCCATATGTCATCCTCATGGGATACTAACTGGGGATTGTCTTGTTTTATTTCCAATGCCACCCCCGCAACTGCGAATTTCAAAAGGCCAAGATTTAGGGAGAAATTACCTTTCTCGTGACTAGTTTTGCAAATATATCCCAGCTTTTGCGTTGGTCCCTGGACTAGGACCAGTTCAAAAGTGCCCCAATAGGCTATTACAAACTGAAAGATATCTATGGAGGATAATTCTAACGAGTCTTTCCTAGTATGGATAACAGAAAATATGTATTAACAGATATTTTTGTACTTAGTGTCACAGTTTAATTTAAAAAAAATATATTAAATTTATAAAAATAAAAATTACTTTATTATATATTATATAATTTATAATTCAATAAACTTAATAATAAAATTTATTTTTTATAAAATTATAAAATTTTTATTATATATATATATGTTATTTTAATAAATTTTTCTTCTATAATATTATGTTATTTTAAAAATATTTATTTTATAAAAATACATTTATTATATTTATAATTCGAGTTTTTAATTTTAAATTTTGTCTAATATAAAAAATTTTTTTTAATATAATAAAATTTGTAATTTTATTTTATTTTACCAAATATTATTTAAAATAATGAATATTATAAATAAATAATATCAAATTTTTCTTTAAATATTATAATTGACAGTATATTAGATCTTAATACATAAAAATAAATATATTTAAAATCTCCTATCACACCAAATGTAATATATTAAATTAATTTTTTTTTTAATATAAAATTTATAGTAAATAATATTAATTGAAAAAAATAATAATAAAAGTAAAATGTGAAAATTTTATTTAAATATGTATTTTATTATTTTTAATAATTATTTATTTTATCTTTTTTTTTAATTATTATATTATGATATAAAAATTAGAAAAATATCTTATATTTCACAACCAAAAACTCTACTTATGAGATTAAAATTTTATTTTAATAATTAAAATTAAATATTTAATATTTATATTCATATTTTTTATAAATATAATATTAATTTATATAAATTTATTTGATTATTTTTTTAATTCAAACGAATTCTTCTTAATTTTTTTTTTTTTAAATTTATAATTAAATTAATTTGATTCATATTTTAAATGAAGTAAATTAAAAATTTTCTTCAAATTTAAGATTTGAGACCAAGAGTTTTTAATATATATGTTTTATCCATAAAAAAATTCGGTATTTATTATGAGAAAATACATTTTACTTTGGGACGCGAAATTCTCACCCGTCTCAAGCAGATTCCTCGCTCCGCTACTGATGACCATCGTAGTTGTTTTGTGGATAAAATCCCATTAGCAAAACACAAAAAGCATAAAATTTTAAGCACTTCAAGAAGCAACTCAAGCAACCAAATTTGGAATCCAACAACATCAAACACAATTATTAATCAAATTAAGTATAAATTAAAATGTTTATTATTATTATTATTTATATTTTTATAAATATAATAAACACATAATTTTATAATATATAAATTTATTTAATTATTTTTTATTTTAATTAAATTCTATTTAATCTTTTTTTTTGACTCATTTAAGTTACTTTGTCTTACATTTTATATAAGTTAAATTAAAAATTCTCATAAAAAAAAATATAAAGGACTGTACATACCTTTGCGGGAGCCACGTTATCCTTTGTCATCAAGGCCACAAAATCCATCCGAAGCCTTGCAGGCACTACAGTTCCTAGGCGTCCCCCAATCGAGCACCAACCCCTCGTTCATGGCCCGGACACATCGGCTAATCAAACCGGTGTTCATGATCATTGTGCTCATAACCGTCGCAACAGCATGGTTCTCACAATTGCCTCGCTAATCAACCCCGCCGATACCATTCCCCACCTCGATCACGTAGGACTGTCTTATACCAAATCTTAAGCAATCTATGGGAGATGTAGAGTCCGAAGATGGGTTGGAAGTGCAATTGAAGTAAAAACTGAGGTTCAAGTTCAAATTTGAGGAAAATAGAGGGAGGTTGCCTAAGGAAACGTTGTGGCGCACCCTAGGACATGTTTGGTTTGCGACATCGACATCGACTACGGTATTGGTATGCGCGGTCTACCTTATGTCTCTGACACGATAAGTTTCACCATGCAAACTAAGCAATGGGTCGCCATTAGAAATACCCAAATATGGGTGACCAAAATATCGATTTGAGTTGGTGCTATTGAGATGCCAAAAAGGGTATTTGATCGCAACACCGTTACCGCAGTTGTATGTTGTGTCACACAACGTTGAATTCGAAGTGGAGTCGCCAGCGCCGGATCCGGCGTTGATGATGAAGATGAGGAGAATATAGATGAGATAGGAAGGAGGTTTTGACATGTTTGGAATGATAGATTGAAAATGTGTGTTTGGTTGCTAAATATGTATTTATTATATTCCACAATGAAAGTCATCTGTAGGTGGACCAATTATCCAAAAAAAAAAAAATCATACAAACAAAATTGCAAAGCTCCCCATATGTCGCAAATAATATTCAATTATTGTGGGCGTGGCACATGGTTTTCTCTAAAATCCTCCTTTCAAAGGCATGCGGCTTGCTTGTGTTCTTTATGCGAGAAATTAATGATATTGAGCATATGGAATATGAACAGCAGGCGTAAATTAGCTGGTGAAATTCTTTATCATTCTTTTCAATTGTTCTGACCATGTGAGCCCACCTTCCTTCCTTTTGGTTTCTTGGTTATTATACCATAGCACTTCCAAGAAGGTGACTGGGTTTGTCAAAGTACTGCATGTTCATCTAGGGACAATGTACCAATTGAATTCAGCAAGAAACAAAGAAGCGTCGAGTCTTAAGAAAGTCCGAGTGCCTCCGTGGGCCTTTCCACCCGTGGCCGCGCGAAATTATTGTACAACTTTGTTTCTTATTGGATTTCAATCGACTATTTGTTCAAAGAATACCTTTAAGTCGGGGTCAAGTTTGGGAATCACAGTTATTATAATAATAATAAATTTTTTTTTTAAAGAAATAACAATAGTTAAAAAAATAAAAAAGAATTTCATCCTTATTATTATTACGAGCTTTTTTTTTAAAAATATAATTTAATTAATTTAAATGTGTTGAACACTTGTTCATTGTAAAAAATAAATAATTTTTAATAGTTTAAAAATAATAAAAAATTAAATATTTTTATAATTTTTAAAATTTTTATATTAAGTAAGATTTGAATTGATACTCCTTCGTAGCATCTTCGAATCCACGGATCTCCTTCACCTTGCTAAAAACTAATTATTTTTACAGTTTTGATAAAAACTAATAATAATCAAGGGGTTTTCAGACCTAGTTTGGCTTGACAAGCAAGTTAAGAGTTGTCACTCACACAGCCCAATCTTTTCATCGAAAAGTGGATGCTTCGCTTAACTGGTCCAGCAGTCACCCGATCTCCTCATCTTCATGCTTTCCTTTTGCTTTGGCAAAATTCTACAGTTTTTGTTTGGTGGGTCATCTTCATGCCCTTTTTGTTTTGAGCTTCATGTGTTTTAATTTTCAACAAATTGAGACAGAAAGGGAAATGACCGTGAGCTAATCACTTTGTGGCTAATATGCGCAATCTCAGAGAATTGGGCCCTGGGAATATGCCACTCGGATCTCCCATGCGCCACGAATAGGATGGATAAATATTAAATTGCAGCCAACCCAAAATTAGTGTGCACCCTCCCATTTGCCTATCCACACTACAAAAACCTAACCGGAAGTCCTTATCTGCCTGCTTTTATCCAAAACTGGCTAACAAAAATTGGGCCACCAGTTCAATTCTTTGTGGACCACTAAACTCATCTTCATCGCCACGCAGATGAACAGTGGGGCCTTCCCTCAGAGTCGTATCGCAATTCACACATGTCTGCAATGTTTTTCCTTTTTTTTTTTTGTTTTTGTTTCTATTTTCTTTTTCAATGGAAGCCAAGTGGATCGTCAGCTATGTAACGGAGGATTAACCTGTCATTGTAATATATATATATATATATATATATAATTGAAGTAAATATTGATCAAAATCTTGAAATAAAATATGAAAAGTCAATATGTTACAAAAAAAAAAAGATATAATTTTTATTAGTAAAAAGAAAAAAAATACGTGTATATACATATATAAAATATACATAAGTTGAAAATAAATATGTCAAATTTAACTATAAATTTTAACTTTTCCTTAAACTGATATGGTTCTATTATTTACCTATCTTTTTTGGTCTCTACGTCCTGCCAGCCAACTCTGTTGCATCCCAACCAAATGTAGCAAAACCCAGCGTAATGATTCGTTGTTGATGGATCGGGTGCTTCTGAGCGGTTTCTAGTCAGGCTGCTGGTGTCATGTGGCATATGAATTGCTTTAATCCAGCAACAGTATAAGATATATTTTATTATTCAAAATCATCTTATGATACGAGTACTAGAATAGCTACACTATTATTATGTTACATACATAAATTTTTTTTTTATTTCAAATTATCGTGGTATTGAAATATTCTAGTCAAACTCAACGAACTGCAAGCATTCAAAAGCAGTCTTGGTCAAAAGTTAACACCAGATACAACACCAACTAAAATACTCTAAGCATTCTGATATGTTTTTGTTAGTTCTCTCTTCCGATTAGCTTTCCCTGAGTCCTTGCCATTGATTGTGCTCTTGTTGATCTAAAAGTGTTAGAAGAGAAAAGTTTGTTGGCTAATATTTATAGAAAGCTACGAAAGGTAAAAGAATATACATATATATGAATTAATCATATTATTTTTATTATTGTAAATAAATACAAATGTAAATAAAAATTTATTACTTATTTTTTTATATTTTTATGCATCTCAATAAATATTATTATTAATGTTAGATAAAGTCCCAAATCTCCGTCAAATGTCAGAGGGAAGCAGTCGGGGTGTTAAGAGCACTTGTGGTGCAGGAACCTACTCTTATGCCTCGCACGTGAATTGGTTGGCCATCCAAAAATGAGCTTAAGCCGAAAAAACTAGACAACAACAAAACGAAAACTTTTATTTATTTTTGTTCAGCACACTGGAAAATTAGTTAAATCTCAAGACCGGAAAACAAGAGAAGAAAACCAACTATTCACTGTCAAAAAAATTATAAAAAATAAAAATAAAAATAAAAAACAAAACCAACCATTCAAAAGTCACAAAGTAGTTGCCATGACCGTGATGGGGAAGGGGGCTCTTTTTTTTGTATTAACTTTTAAACAAGAGGGGGGCATCTCTTTTTATTTGGTAATGTTGGTAAACTTGGAATGTAATTAGAGATATAAATGTTAACGGTAGCTCAAATAATGAATTTATTTACCCAAAATAACCTTAGGAGAGATTAACATATTATTTTTGTTTTTTTGACAATAAACATTATTAGAAATATATTAATTATTAAATTAAGATTAGCATTATTAAGTGATAAATTTATTTAATTTTTAATATAAATAAAAATTAAATATTATTAAACTTAAATAAATCTCTTTTATATCTTCACATGCCATCATAAGCATGAACGAAAACATACTTAAACATTCACAATTGATATCATCTACTAAAATCTTAATTATAGAACGCCCAATTAATGATTTACTTATCTTACCTAACAATGTGAAATTAATTAATAATTTAATTTAATTAACCAATATATCCCTATAATTTGTAAATTGTTTATAATAGCAACAGTCTGCTTCATTCACTTTTGTTGTCACCTCATTTCTGTCCTCGTTCACACCAATCTTGTTTTCCTTTTCTCTCTCTTTCTCTGGGTCTGGCAGATAAATTGAACTGAAAATTTGCTCTCTCTCTATCTGTCTGCCTGCTCTGTTTGGTTGCCAAGAAACTACAAGAAAACGGATTTTCATAACTCATTAGATATTTTGTTCTTTCACTTTACTAACTATTATTCTTCTGTTATTTTGTTTCCGTTTTTTTTTTTTTTTTGGCGTTTTCTTGGAGCGAGTGTGCGTGAGAGTGAGAGAGTAATTTGAAAGCAAAGGAAATAACAGAAAAGAAAAGGAGGAGGTGAACGGTTTCGAAAATTTTCTTCCACTTTTCCTTCAATTTTCCTCCGTTTTATTGATTGCCAAAAGGGGGACTACGAGCGTAGAGGTGTGAGATAATAAGAATGTTGGGGGCTGGATTACAGTTTGGGAGCGTTCGCGTTGAGGATCGGTTCTGTGTTCCGGTGAAAGAGAGAAAGAGTCAAAGCCTGAAGCACAATCAACAGCAGCAGCAGCAAGGACGTAGAGAAAAGATAATCGACAGAAACAAGAGTGAAGATAAGAAGGATGGCTCAAGTACGAAAAGCAAGGCTGCTGATGCTGCTTCTAATGATAAAAACGGCTACAAGCAACCTCCAGTTCCGGTCACCGGCCGCTCAACGGCCTCTTCCGCGGGTAGCAACCTTGAGAGGTTCCTAAAATCCACTACTCCTTCTGTTCCCGCACAGTATATCTCTAAGGTTGAATACTGCTCTTCCTATTGGTGACATGTTTTGGATGAATGATCATTTTAATTTTTATTCTGACTTTTTTTTTTCCTGTTGGGGGGGGGGGGGATAACTTGTTTTATGCTTCTGAGTTGGGAGATGTTATACTTGTCTTTTTGGGTTTTGAGGATTTTATATTTTTCTGTTTAATTAAACATAAAACATGGAATTGGGTTTGTTGAAACGTGTTTTTGTACATTTGTGGACATTGTTGCAGGTACCTTGTCATTTGGATGCTTTCAGTTAAAGCTTATGGGTTGTGATTCCTGCTAACAGAATGTAGGATGATTCAAGAAATGTCAATATTGTCTTGAAATAGTTTTTAGTTGTTGTCTCATATCTGATTCAATGTATTAAGTCATGACATCTTAAATCAAATTCCAGTGATTTGACATACTTTTGCAACTCAGTAGGTAATCTTCAACTTTGCATGCCTCATAGAGCTATCTTGTTACTGTTTTTCTGCCCTTTTTCTAGTTATCCATTTGGAATACCCTGAAAGGGCATGGTCAGTCGCAAGTATGTGCCATGCTCTCTTTTTTTTTACTCTCTCTGTTTTTTTTTTTTTTTTTTTATCTGTTAAAATGTTGATGTGCAAGATATAGTAGTAGTATTGAGGTTTGTTGGTTATACTTTGGCCTCCAGGATTGCAGAGATGAATAGCTCAATTGAGCAGGCTGAAAGTTTACAATGGCTTGGCTTTGTTGAGATGGATTTTGCATGACGTGTGAATCATAAGAAAGAATTTTAGTTTCTGAAAGATGGTTTTGATTGATTGCTTGGATTTTTCTTCTAGAATGTGCTTCTTTTTGGTTATTGGAAAGAAGCCAAGACTGTGTGGAGCGAATTTTCTAAATTGAATCTCTGAGACATTTAAAACTCAGTTCTTTGGGAAATCAAAAAAGAATGAAATTAGGAAACTTCTGCTTTGAGTCTTCAACTAAGTACACAAGAGGATATTGGTTTTATGAATGAATGAACTTGAATGCAGAAGCACAATATCACATAGGTCGCTGAACATTTACTACTACAATTTTCTAGGTCTGAAGTGTAATTGTCTTGTTCTGTTTGGTGTAGACAACAATGAGGGGATGGAGAACATGTGATGTGGAGTTTCAACCTTACTACAAACTTGGTGATCTGTGGGAGGCATTTAGAGAATGGAGTGCGTATGGGGCAGGAGTGCCACTGGTACTCGATGGAAGTGACTGTGTTGTTCAATATTATGTTCCATATTTGTCGGGCATTCAATTATATGGTGAATCTACAACAAGGCCAAGTCCGAAGTCAAGGTACCAATTTGGTGAACTAATACATGTCAAATATTGTAACCTTTGAATTTGTTATCAGGGCAATGCACAATTTATCTTTCTGTTAGGTTTTGACCCTGTAGTTTTTTCACTGCCATCTTTTGTATGGGCATCATTTTGGAACATGGTTTCAAGCAATCAGTCTTTTTTAGTTTATCTTTTACATGATGCTGGTATGCTAAATTGCATCAAGAGCTAGGATTAACAATGCTAAATTGCTTTACATTGAAAGAATCGGTGTTGTTGGCAACTCTTTTCCTCCTTGGCCATCTTAGCTTTTGTAACATAACCAAATTTCCAAAATGCAAGCTTTCTTTCACTTCTAGGTTGATCTTCTTCTAAAATTCTTCTTATTGTTCATATTAGTATCAAAAAGTTTGCTCAGTGTCTGAAAAGTGGAGAGCGTCTTTCTTGCTATGTAGAATATAAGACACACAGCCATCAGCTGTGTGGTTTGACAGTAGAGCATGTGGGCTCTTATTTCAAGCAACCAAGGTTCAAAACCTGGTACCTACAGACCAAAAAGAAAAAATGAATATAAGACACTCAGGCTTATACTTTTATTTTTCCTCTAAAATTGTACATTCTGGATCTAGTCCATTAGGAAGCCGTTTGGTCTTAGGGGCCTCTTTTTGTTTCAGAAAGTTCTCAGGAACTTAAAAGGAAGTGCTTGATGATGTTTGCAGAATTATATTAGCATAGCTTTCATGGTTTTCTTTCCCATTCCACAATATTTTTCATACCTATTTGTCAAATGAGAAAGAGAACAAGAACACTCATTTGCACAAAAGACAAGATACAGTGAAGATTCTTATCTCCTCTTTGTTAGTTATCTGCTGATGGAATTATTGAAGTGTTTGAAATATCCATCATAAAATGAGAACAGTCGACAAAGCTCTTATATGTGTCACACATGGACTAATCAAGTATCAACATTTCCTAGTTCCCTTTTTTAGCCTTCATTCTGTATAAACATCAGCTAGGCAGGATAATCATTCATTGCTGCGTTTAATTTAGTTTAGTTATATATATATATCTTTTGCTTTTTTGTTGCATGGCTGGAAATGTTTAGGCTCTGAGATAATTTGAACTGTGAGGCTTGAGTGTTTCATCATCTGTGATGCTTTGTTGCTTACCTAGTGTTTGGCTTTCTGTGTATGAATTTTTCTTGTATCAAGATGGACTCTAGTTGTGTGATTCTCGTAGTTGCAAATTTTAGAATATGGCATTGTCTGTTTGCTGAACCTGATTCAATTTTTTGATACATTCAGGCAGGTTGGTGAGGACAGTGATGGCGACTATTACAGGGATTGTAGTAGCGATGGAAGTAGTGATTATGAGTTTGAAAAAGGCATGAAATTTCCTAGAGAGTTGCACACCAGTAGTCATCATCAACTTGCAAGCAAACTACCTTTTAGATTAGGTAGTTTTTCTCTTAGAGATGAACACAGTACTGTACAAGAAGGCTTTTCTAGTGATGATGGTGAAACTGGGAATTCTCGAGGTCACCTGCTTTTTGAGTTTCTTGAACAGGATACTCCTTATAGCCGTGAACCTTTAGCTGACAAGGCTAGTTAATCTTATTTATTCTGCTTCAGTTATCTTATACTTGCTTCTCTGTGTTGACTTCCTGAAATTTTCACGTTAAAATTAACAGATTGTGGATCTATCTCGTCAGTACCCTGCATTGCAGACTCTAAGAAGTTGTGATCTACTGCCAATCAGCTGGCTATCTGTAGCGTGGTAAGATTTCAAGTTTTCAAAAATGTTATCTGATCCTACATCAGACTGAAGAGATTTTTGCCTCATGAGTATTGTCAAGGTTTCAAAATGTCAGATGGCTTTTGTAGGAATAAACCATGAGGGTATGCAGGCCACAATAGGCAATACTTATATCTGTTGGGCATGACCATTATGTCTAGTATCAAAGTGACCTTGGGTGTACTATTGTGTGGGTGGCTGTGGCATAGTGTCAGTCCCCTCATGAGGACGTCAGGATATCAGAGGGTATATACCCACAGATGTTTGCTAAGGTGATTTTGGGCATAGAAGGGCTGTCAAGCTCTTAATTATGTGAGACACTTTTTGTATGAGAAAAACCATGAGGCTCCACAGGCCAAGGTAGATAAGATCTTGCATTTGTTTTGCAGGGACCATGACACATTTCCATTCATCAAATGAGGATTTATTTGCTATTGTTATACTTTTGTAGGTATCCCATATATCGTATACCAACAGGGCCCACATTAAAGAATTTGGATGCCTGTTTCCTGACTTACCATTCACTTTATACTCCTGCAAGCAGTAAGTATGGCTCTTACTTGGTTGTAGACTTGTAGATGCTATGCCATTCTTTGGCTTCCTTTTGGTGACATTTTTTAAGTTGCTGCTGTCTGTCTTCCTTACAAATTTGGAAAGGATATGATCCATGTATTCAAAAGTAGTAGTTGAAAGTAGGAAAGAAGGGTGAGTCTTTGTATAGTTGTAAAGGTTACTCCATTGTGACCTTCAAGATCAAGTTGTGGCTATAGCCTCTTTGTAAAAACAAAGGGAAGATTGCATGGATCTAACCCTTCCCAAGACTCCACAATTCAATAGCCTTGTGTGCTGGGATGTCCCTTTTTTGGTTGGTAGATTCTTACTACAATTACATGGCTGTGGCAATTTCTTCTTTTTAGTGTCATTTTTTGGTTCATTAGAAATAAAGCCCACATTTTCTGGGAATCTGAGAGAGTTGAATTTGAAACCCCAATCTCCCTCCAAAAAGCTTTGCTCTTGTGGCCAACCAGGCTAGCCTGGTTGGTTTTGTTTTTAGCATCATTGTGGCATATGATGTGTGATGCATTGCAAGATTTTACATGCTCATGCTTGTTGAAGGATCAAGTGGTTTATGCATCTGCCTGGCTAATGGTTGTTGAGGACATTGATAATGGATCCATCTTTCATTTCCTTTTCTTAAGTTCTGTGAGGTTGACGCCATTTTGTTGTTGAGGGCATTGATAATGGAGCCATCTTTAATTTCCTTTTCTTAAGTTCTGCGAGGTTGACACCATTTTATTAGGTTTTTAGGATCCTCTACAACCCTCTAGTTTCATATTTATCCAGTCATGTTAATGTTTTGCCTGAATTTTGACTTCTGCCAACGGAGAGCTGTTGCAGTTGTCAGAGCCCCTTTTTTCCAGTACACTCACAGCTGGGTGCTTTAACCATAACTTGTGCATATTATTTTTCAGCAATTCACACCTTGCAATAGACGCACTCACACCCACAGTTTCACTTACCTATAAGTTAAATCTATGCTTTCATAGGGATTAATACACCTCTGGATGGTAGAAATTTGTTCATTAATGTACTTCCTGTTTCAGGTAGCAGAAGCAACCCAGATCCTGTAATGATCTATCCTACTGAGATGGATGGTGTTCCTAAGATCTCTTTGCCCATCTTTGGCATGACTTACAAGTGCCGGCGATCGATGTGGACACAAAATGGGGTGAACGAAGTACAACTGTTAAATTCCCTTATGCAGGCTGCATACGACAGGCTTAGATTACTTCAGGTCAACCATCCAGATTTCCAGTTCTTTGCCTCACATGGCATGCGCAATAGATAAAACCAAAGGATGCAAATAGCCAACTCCTTGCAATTTTGTTCTGCCGAATGGTAAATTTCAGGGTGTCATGTTACCAAACTGAAATAATATGTCATGCGCTGCCTTAAAGGTTCATCTACAGCAAAGGGGAAGATAGAGAAGTGAGAGCTGCGGAAGAATAACAAGTAAATGACATTGGGGGAAGCCGAAATCCTGAGGACTAGCAATAAGAAAACCGGATAGTGGTGACCGTGGGAAAAAAGAAAAATGCACGAGAATTTCGCCAATGCAAGTATCAATTTGTTTGTCTCCTTTGACATACAAATAACTTATCACGAGAGAAGAAAGGTGGTAAATTATGACAGGTTTCGCTGGGAGTTTTGATGAGTAAAGTTGGGGCTGTGTCCATGCTTTGGTGCAAGAAGACTAATCTTGGCACAGTATTTACTTAATTTTGAGTTTTAACAAAATTTAAAAAACTACATGAGAGCAATCATGTAGTGTATTGATATGTATATATCTTTAGTTTCTTGTAGAGAATAATGATCTTAACGGAGGAATTTAACCTTTTTAATCGAAAAAATGTATTCGAAATGGAAAAATTTTATGGGGTGTTTAAGGATTTTACGTTAGGTAAAATACATTGGGTCAAACCAAAAGAAAAAAAGAACTTTGATTCCTCGATCTACTTTAATATATATCCTATCTATTTATTTATGTATGTGTATGGTAATTGACAAGCTATCTCCACATAGAGCCATGCTAGAGTCCACCTCTCTGTTTCCCAGGGAGGAGCCTTTCCTTATTCCTGCCCGTTCTGAGCTAATCAGGACAAGTTCACAAGGAAACAATTCCGATGGGATGGTTAGGCAGGTGACACCTTTCACTCTTCGTATAAACTCTAGGATTACGTGTGGCTTTCATGACCTTAAACATTGCTGTTTTCATTTTACACGCGAAAGTATTATTTGGTTATGAAAGGCACAGCATTTGTGTCACCGTATTGTGACACGAGGGTGAAAACATTGTAATGAAACCCAACCCGGTGCCGGGATGACTCGGTGAACGGGTGACCGGCTTTACGAGACCATTTTTGGTCCAGACACGGGTAAACTCTACCGGGCGGTGGCATCTCAAGCGGTTTCACGAACGACCTTTGGCCTTCACTTCACGCATCCACACCCACACCTCCGTTTCATGTTATTTTCCTCTCGTCCTTTTTATTTCTTTGTTTTCCCTTTACTTTCTGTGGATCTTGACATTTGTGTGGATCAACCTTGCATAACGCCGAAGGGTTTTAGATTTGTATTATGCAAAGTGGGTATTGTATTCTGCCAAAGAATATGTTTTTGCTTGTACCTGCCGAAGGATTTGAGATTTGTTCTGTGAAGATGGGATATGATTCTGCCAAGGAACTTGTTTTTCTTGTACCTCTCAAAGGGATTATTTGTGTGCTTCAATTTTGAATCAAGCAATTGTCCTAGCACATGCATGATGTTCAACTTAGGACATTGGATAGGATCGAAATCTCCATGGAACGTTGAAAAAATTCCTTCATCTCTTTACCAGTAACCACCCATTGATTGAACTATTGATCTTATTCAATGACTTAGGCTTCTGTCTATAATAATGTCCAGTTTATAATGACTATGGGTGATAGGATTAAGTTAAAACATTCTTTTTTTGTGAAAAACAATGTGAGACTATGTTCATGTGACCGAAATATCCCTTTGTAAATGACTGAATACGTGCAAGGATACCGATTATAAGAGACAACACGGTGGTTATGAGCGTAAATGATAGTTCTCTTTTAATATTACCTAAATTGAGGTGTGAAGTTGGTTAAAAATTGCTCTCCCGGATTATGTATGCGACAGAATCGCAAGTGGTTGAGTTTCTTTGACTAATTATCTTTTAACTAGAGAGAGAGAGAGAGAGAGAGTCCAACAATTGATAAATTATGATAACCAACCAAACTCAAACATGGTCCAAATTGGCGCAACCATGGTCCAAATTGGTGCAACCGGCATCTGACCATGACCAACATAATGCTTCCAATAAATATTGCTCCGCTACCAGAACATACATATGATATAAAACACATTCACTGATCTTTGTGTGTCATGCACCAAGATGCATGACGCATACACATAGTGGCATTGATAATTAAGCTGAGAAAAGCAATTTATAATTAATAGAGGTACGAGATCTAGCACTTGGGGTAGGGAGTTCCACAGGTTTTAGCAACGTTCCGGGCATTAGGCGAGTTAACGAACTTGGCAAATCTTGGGTCCTTGAGGTACTGGCAGAGGCATGGCTTCTGTTCATTGATCCTGCTGCAGCACAACTTGGATGGCTTAGAATTAGATGTGAATGCATTCACACAAGGGCTCAGCTGGGTTGGGTTGCATGTCACTGCCATTGTGACCTGTGCCTCTGCCATGAGTAGCACTAGGAGTGCGCAGAGCGCGACATGTGAGGTCTTCATTTTCCCAAGACCTTCTGTGTGTCTGTGGGTGTGTGTGTCTCAGAGAGAGAGAGTGGGAAGGGTGGGTGTTTTGTAACATTACGCTTTGATGGCTCTCTATTTATAGAGGGAGAAAGGTTGGAAAGAAGTGAAAATAATAATAATAATAATAATAATAAAGAAATTCAAGTGCCCTCAAAATTTATGGAACAGTTTTCGCCCGAGCTCACGGCCCAAATAAGCCGAGTTGCCGTTCCAGTTATGAATTCCGGAGCGACGGGATTTCTTATAAAGAAAAACAACACAAAAACAAGGCAAGTTGGGTCCCGCTCACTTTGAAGGGAAAAAAGATAATCAACTAAATAGTGGTTAGTTAATAAAAATTATTTAAAATGATTAATAAAAATTGAAAAAAAAAAAAAAAAAGGGTTGGATACTACAGCGTTGAAAAGTCAAAGCTGGCTAACCTAACGAATTAAAAAAAAAATATATTGATCTCCGATTTAGATGTATGCATGATTTGGTTCAAACTGTAAATCAAACTGTAAATCAAATCAAACTGTATTTAAAATGTTTTTTGGTTTGATGGCTAAAAACATAGTTTGGCTTGAAACTTCTAAAAATAATGGTTTAGAGTTTAGATTTGGTGTTTGAACAATGTCAAATCAAACCAAATCATTAACCATAGTTCATATATTTTTCTCGCTTTACATCTTTTATATTAGGACATATATGGCTGTGTATTCTGAGATTATAATTTTTTTTTTTTTTGTATATATATATATAGTTTTTTCTTGTTGTTTCCCTTGTCTTTTCACAATTACTATATTCAAAGTTATTCACACGTAATACGTGAAATTATAAATGATTTAGAAAAGGAGCCGAGACACAATAGCTTATGATTTGGCATCAGTATCATCAATGACAGTTTTCCTGTTACTTGATGAAGCTTTTCTTTCCCTCCTCAACTTATGCCATTTTTTATTTTTCCTTTTATTTTTTGTAACTCATGAATGAATAATTAAATGTTATTAGCATGAATTATGGATCTAGCATTACATCTCGATCCGAAGTAAGGAACAGCCACTGTGTATATTTATATCTATATATATATATATACTTATTCGCTGCCAAAGATGAAAATTGTAATTTCACGTGGAGCGATGGATCGTGTTGCCCACTTTTGACAATGGTGCCGTTCGGCTTTCGGTGATGTTGATGCCAACGTGCCCCGGCCCACTTTTTCCCATTACATTATTTTACCTCATCCACCGCCACATGCATTCTCATCTGTAATTTGGCAGGTTCTCAAAATTTTTGACGTCATGGGCCCTGTATGATGATTTCAAGCTAGCTAGCTCCCCGGAGTTGGTCCTATCCAAGCAACATGGGAAATTAATGGAGTGGTGTGGAATTTCATCGCACTTTGTCTCCCTACTCCCATAAAGCACTCCTTGCTTCGACTCCAAAAGTTCACAATTATCAGTACCAATTTCCAAATGTCGAGAACCTGTATTCACACTTTTTAACCAAGCCTCGTTGTACCATGTTGGTTTGGGTTGAAACCAATCGGAAGTACTTGACTTGTCCAAGTGACCACCAAATCTATGAGACCTGGCGAGGTCAGAGGATCAAAATTCTGACTATTTTTGAGTTAAAAAAAAAAAAGGAAAAAAGGACCAATTTCTCAGCTCAAGGGTTCCGAGGGCCGGGGTCTGGGGCTGAAAATTTTGTCTAATAAAGCAAAAGAAAATGACAAAAGAAAAAAAAAAAAAACCAGCTCGTCGTGTTAGTTAAAAAGTGATTTAAAGTGAATTGCGTCCCGAAATTCTTGAATGCTTTTTGGAGTATAAAGTCAAGTCGGTTTTCCTTGGCAAGTGATCGGTTTGCTTCGGAAGGAAATGTTGAAATATTCACCACTTCAATTAATGGTTGGTTATGCATCCTGAAATATGTACTTTGGTACGTTAGCAAAGAGTCATAACGTCCTGATCGTTCCACCGTGGTAGTCATGCTATGACTCTGAACCTCGTGCAATGTCTTTTCCTACACTCGCACGTTTCCCTTGTTTTTTTTTTTTATCGTTTCAAACATTAATTGGTCAGTTCTAGAATCGTGGGAGAACGAGTTGCGAATTTTGTAATTCATAACACAATGAATCTCCTAATTTTTTTTTTTTTTTTAAGAAGAAATGAAAAGTCATAACGCAATTCATGCCGAGCTTGGTGTATCAGGACCAAATTCAACTGATGCCTGGGGGTGACCAGAGTTTAGAAGGAATTAAAAACAAATAATATTCAAACAATTCAGTTACCTTTTAACCTCAGCGCCGAATTTAGTTCTAGTTTTAGGTCATTCTGGCTTTTGTTGTGATTTTGTTTTGGTTCCAAGTTTAGACTAGTTTTGAACTGATTCCAACTTTTTTTATATATATATTTTAAATTTTTCTTGAAAAAAATAAAAAGGTCAATGACTACTTTGGAGTTTTTTTTTTTTTTCTTTTTTTTCTTTTTTTTGGAATTTGCCAGTTCTAATCGGCAATTCAAGTTCCTAGTTTTTGCCTGGTCTGAATGTCACCCTCGATTACGCCTAGGAAGTTTGTTCCTACTTATATCTCATGGACAAAAACTTAAATAACAATTCCTATTGTGCAAGTTTGTTCTATTGAGAAAAATCAGATAATTGGATTCAATGGAAAGTCAAGGAATGCTTCGGAGAAAATTTTGATAAAAAGAGATGAAAAGAAAGAAAAGCTTATGGAGCAGTCAGTCTATCATGACAGCACAATCATTTGGCCCTGCACGTCAGGATCTACTCGAAATGCGACAATGGAATGGAAAACTAATTATCACATCCAAGGGTTGGCCTATTTGACAAAATGGAAATGCCCACCTTGTTAAACAATCTTTAGCTTCAAGATTTGGCAACTAGGATCACATTTTTTAAGAAGTTTATTGTAGTTTCACACCCAAGATACCACGAGACAGCAATGCACAAAATTAGAGATGAAGATTCATATCGCCATCGGTGATTAACAAGTTTATGGAAGTTTTATACACACGACAGCAAGTGACAGCAATGCAAAAAAAAAAAAAAAATTAGAGATGAAGATTCAGATCGCCGTTAGTAAATCCATAGGCGCGTATTCTCCGGGGATGTCTTGGTCAGTAAGCATTGGATTGCGTGTTTTCCTCTTTGCTTTGTTGAGAAGAAAAGACGTTGGCATTTTGTAAATCGCTTTGTGTCTTGCCGGGACAATTGCTGGTCATCATGGTTAAAATAGAGTGCTTAAAATCATATTGTGGGTCCATCACCACCATACTGGCCGGGTTCTTCCTTTCATATGTACTGTTGGTCAATGTTTCTGCAGATTAGGATAAGGATCTGCTAATAATAAAATGAAAAAACAAAATGGCATTTATAAACCACTTGTACTATTTAAACCATGCAATTGGCGATAATAATTTCTCGTTGTCCATGCCCACCAGCCACAACTCAGAAAGTGGACAGGCTTACTCTGGACGTGGGCTGATTAACGCACACCTGGGAATGGCTATCTTCAGGGTTGTCCCTTGTAAAAATCGTTTATTAATTTATTGTAACCATGAGATTTTATTTTTATTTTGTTTGCGGGAAGTACCCATAAGATAGTTTATGAGTGCGAATTGCTGTATTTATTCGAGAAATCCACAAAACAACAAGAATTTCATTTTTCGTTTATTTCTGTCCCGTTGGACCAAAACCAAAGTTCTTTTTTTTTTTTTTTTGTTGAGTAATAGTTCAAGTAAAGCTTTGTAATTATCATTCTCTCTTCCGAAGATTCATGTAGTCTTACGAATTGGAACAACTAATAAATTTATCAAATGAATGGTAATTACAATTCCTCTTATCTCCTCCGCATTCAAAAACCATTTTCTTAAAGTTAAGGTAACAGTTATTTTTTTTATCCGACTGTAATAAAAATTAATCCGATAATAACATTTCCCCTTTGCATGCATGCATTCCACAAGAACACATATTATCTGCAATTGGTCTACTCCACTTAACTGTATAGACAATTCTGTTTGGGACGATTCTTGATGTTTAAAATGTTATTATTTCATGCATACATCTTTATTCTCTTTGGATCAAGATTTCAACCATAAACATACTGGAATGCAAAACAATATTTTCTCCATTCCCCCTTTCCTTTTTCCCATTTTGAGTCCACTGAATGGCTTATTGAGCCAGGAATAAATAACAGAAATAGTCCATATAAAGAGGATGCGTATCTACCAAGAGGAGTCCATGGCTAAAGCCCAAACCTGCTAAAGCCATACCAGAAATGCCACAGCCAAAACTTGAAGGCAAATTCACCCAAACTTGTGCTTGCAGAGACTCTTCTGCCACTTCCTTAGCAAGCTCTTTGAAAATTGCAGGGTTACAGATCTAACTGATAGCAAAAATACATTGGTACAAGAGTGTCAATAGCAGAACACATTAGTATACATTCTCACACACGAGTTTGAGACTCTACTTTATTCCTGGCGAGGCCTTTCCTGGCTGTTTTAGGGGAACTTGATATAAACAAGTAAGTAAAGAGAGAGCTTTGGCAAGGAGATCAAGAAATGAGATCAAATTCAGGTAAATTTCTAAACGCTATGCTACTCTGAAACCAGTTAATGTACTTGTCAACTCTTGATCCACCCACTGGCTTAATGTAGGCATAAAAGTACAACTTGCTTCTGACTTGTTCAACTTTGTACTGGAAGTTTATGACAATGCCTGTGCTTCTTCGCTCAGGCTTTGTAGTAACTGACATTGCAGTGTCACTTACCATTTTCAAGAATCCTTGCCCATATTGGTAGAATACAAGTGAATCGAAGGTTCAGATCAAAACTATTACCACACAATATTGTCCCACTGCAGGAAACCTCCATGGCCTCTGGCATTTGTGAATTTGTAGACAGCACCTGACACTAGCAACATCAGAAAAATTAAGCATTGTCAAAATGCAAGACCATATATAAGGGATGGGAATACCAAAATGCTTCCAAGACAGAAATCCAAATATTGCACATCAGCAAATCGAACAGTAAAGCTTAATACCATCGTAGCCTCCAAGAACAGGATCTTCTGACAGCAATAGTGGTGTATCTAGGTCAACAAATCTGTACAAAACATTTTGTGACTAAAAAGTGACAATGGGTATTGCATTATTGAGGAGCAAACAGTATACAGGGCACTCAACCAGGAAATGAAGTCTGCATTATCATTAATTTTACAGCAAAGACTGAAATTGGAGTGCTTACTTGAAACACCCAAGGCCAGCAGCAAGGTGGCCAGCAAAGCCCATGGCCAATTTGGTCTCTACCATACCACCAATCATCAGATCCAATCCTGATGCTCTTGCTTCCTCAATGATTTTTAGTGCCCCAATGACACCAACTTTGGCAAGCTTAACATTAATGACATCAGCAAGCTGCCCTTCAACTATTTTTTTCACATCAAATAAACTACGACAGCTCTCATCGGCTGCAACAGATATCCCATATTTGTGTTTCCCAATATGTGAAACGTGACCAAGACCTTCCCAATCATCTCTATGAACAGGCTGTTCAAAGAGGATAGGAATCACTCCCATTTCTGTGAAAATCATTGCATGCAGGTTGGCTTTACAAGTCAGAAAATCTAAACATGTATTGCAATGGATGAAATAAAACTCAGTGGCCACATGAGGACATATTTCACACACCAAATATGAGTATGCACAAACATGTAAAGACAGTTTTTTTTTTTTTTTTTTTTTTTTGTTCCTTTTCCTTTGGGATCAGGAAAGATCAAATTATGCACAATCCAAGAGATTTCCCCTGTTCAATTTTTTGGAAAAGCTTGTACGCATAAGATAGCATTGGTATGCTTTCATACATCTCTTACCATCTAACTTTTCAAGAACTTCGATAGCTTCCTTGGCTTTGTATCCCTCATTAGCATCCAAGATAAATAAACAATCAGGATGGGCTGCACGTATGGCTCGAAGAACTTCAATGTCTGCCCTCAGGTTCTTTCCCACCTTGAGCTTCAAAGTCTTGAATCCTCGTTTTCGATAATTGGCAGCCAATTCAGCAGCCTCAACTGGTGGCACAATTGGAATCTGCATACATGATATGGCTGAAGTCAGTGAAATTTCTTTAGAAGATTCTTTTTAAAAATCCATTCCATTTCCTTCCATTAAGGTTTAAAAAACATATGGTAGGAAAAAAACACTAATGCCTTTAATTACATGTGTGTTTTTAGTATCCACTAGCTAAATGTAAATTCTTTTAACTGCAGAAGCACTGAACTGTTATATCAGTAGTTACAGTATCAGAAACTCCACCAAATAGTTTCCACAGGGGTACACCAATGCTATTAGCCACTGCATCAATCAGCGCCATCTCAACTCCTGCCCTAACCTTAGATTACAAAAATAGTTTAATTAGCACCAGACATTTACTGAATATTGTAATATGTAAGAGTTGAACTGCATAATAAAAAGGATGCATGAATTTTGATAGAACAGATGTCATTTGCATGCATGCATGCTTCACATATCCATCAGATGTTTAATCAATTATATTAAAAGTATACAGTTATTTGCACTTAGATGCCAAATTTGTTCACCAGCAATACACATGAAGCTACAAAATTTCAACAGATGCAGGGACAACTAGATCTAGCAAAAGATTATTGTACTCGCTGTAATGTGTGCTTGTGTTGCACACAAGAAACTTGTCACCAGAGGCTTCTAAATAACAGGATTGGGTAGATGAAACACACAAAATGAATCCTTGATGAAGCCAAATTGATCTCACCATCAAAAATTGTGGTCTCATTTTGTGTCAACATTTAAATGACTTAACTCATTTGTTCTCAAAATTTAATCAGGAAACTAAACAGGAAGCAGAAGCATACAAAGTTTTTAAGTTTCAAGTCTCGTGTTTACTTTGATTTTTTAGTCTTCGGTGCAGAAGTTCATGATTTCTGAAATACAATCACTAACTTCGCTAATATTTTATCAAACAAAAGATAATTAAAAATAACTAGCTTGATCCATTCATATAATCCTCCCAATATTACACTACGCAATTCAAACACCTAGAGAGAAAAGTAATGGACAAGCTAACACAACCAAGTAACTAACAATAGAAAGCGACAAACAGATCAAATCCCAAAGGCCAAAAAGAGGTGAAAAAAAAAAGGACAATTACACTCACCGAAGCAAGCTCATGCCCAGGAAGAACCCCACAAATCTTTTCCAAAATCAAGCCCAAAGTCATGGGCTGAACGCTCTTCAGAAACTCACAAGCCTCCCGAGCCTTCATCAAGGCTGTGGGCTGATCTTCTGCGGTAACGGACGGTAGTATCGGAGTCTCGCCCCATCCCACACACCCATTAGCCAATTCAATCCTGATTGCCACATTCTCTACATTGTCCAGCCTAGATGAGGCTATTGTAAAAGGGGCTATCAAAGGCACGTTCATTGGTCTACTCTCTGCTCTCTGCACATTTACTGTCAAAGTTTCCAACAAATCGTTAAACCCCAATTTCTTACCTTTTGAGGGTGTTTCCGCAGCCAATGCTTTGGTTGGACATAGCCTGCAAATGGGTTTTGGAAATTTCGAGTCTTTTTGAGGTTTGAGGGGTTTTAGGGTGGTTTGCAGGAGGGAAAGTTGGAAAGACACAATGGAAACCATTTGCTGATTTGGAATTTTGGGTCTTCTTCGGGCAATAGATTTGACGGTTCTTCTCGGAGACTCTGATTGGTTTTTGAGAGAGAAATGCCAGGAGCTGCCATTGTTGATTGATATTGTCGCAATAGTTTTGATCTAGCGAAGGTTACAAAACGAAACTTTTTTTATTTTTTTTTAAATTGGAGATGTCCGATATTTTAAAAATAAATTCGTTTGCTTTCCTTTGTCTTTTCTCCCGGTGGATAGGTGAGAGTGACTTGGCCTCGTGTTTGTAGGCAAAGTTTTGAAAAGTGAATCAAATTAATAAATTAAAAATAAAAAAAAATTGTAAATTGATATAATTTATTTTAATAAATAAATAAATAAATATATATATTTTTATTTAATTAATTAAAAAATTTTAAAATAATTTTTAATATTTTAATTTTTTAAAATAAAAATTATATTATTAAAATTTTTTTATATATTAAATATTAAATATTAATTTTATTAATTTAATTTTAATTAAATTATAAATTATAAAAATTTTTAATTTAATTATTAAATTCTAAAAAATCGTAATTTCTATCTGGTACAAATCTTAACGCTCAAAAAAAGGTCAAAAAAAATTAATATTTAATTATATTAAAAATTAATATTTATTTAATTATTTTAAAATTTTAATAAAAAATATAAAAATTAATAAAAAAATATTTAATATTAAAATATTATAATTTTATAATTTATATAATATTTTATTTATTTTATATATATATAATTTAAAATTATTAAATTAATTAAAAAATTTTAAAATATTTAAATAAATTTATATTTTTAAAATAATTTAATTAAAATTTTAATTAAATTAAAAATTATAAAATAAATAAATAAATTATTAATAATATAATATATAAAATAATAAAAAATAATATTCATATCTTATGTAATTCAGGCATTTTAAATATAAATAATATCAATTTGGAATCTTTTCAGAACGAAAAATTGTTTCTGACGACATTAGCCAGCACTAATTTTAACTCACCGCTCTTAGAAATGCACGACATTTGACCTTTAACTTAATGGAATTTCTCAATTTCTTTGCTGGCGAAAGATAGACGCGATTCAACAACCTTAATAGTTACTTACAATAGATATAATTTTTGCCTTATAAAAAATTTCTTAATTAATGTTACGTTATTATTAGGAGGCAATTTCTTAACTCGAACAAAATATTTATAAATAAAAATAGATGTAAAATAAATAATAAAAAATAATATTTAATTAAAATTTTTTAAATTTTAAAGTTTATTAAACACAATAAATAATTTTTAAAAATTTATATTATTTATATAACAAAATTAATAATTAATAATTTATTAAAATATTTTTAATTAAATTATTAATATAAAATTTTATTTATAATAATTTATAATTTAATAAAAAATAATTAATAAAAATACATAAATATTAATATTAAAATTTTTAAACTTATAATTAAAATTATTTTACTAAAATTTTTAATTAAATTAAAATATTTTAAATAAATAAATAAATATAAAATTAAAATAATTAAAATTATAGTATTAATTATAAAATAATAGAAAAGAATGACGTGTCGAATTGTGAAGCTTACATTGTGGCAATACAAAAATGACAAAAAGAAAAATATGTTCTTGTTACGGAGACATTCCACAGTTTTTGGTGTAACTTTACTGATCTACATGGCTCCTGGATTCCATAGCTTCGATGTGCTATCTTTACTTATGTAGAAGCGGTCATGCAAAGTAACGTTCAAGGACAAGCCCGAAGCCATTCTTTTCTTCTGTTCTAGTTTACTTTATCACAAAGCTTGGAACCCCATCTGCTCTTTATATCGATACATGCGCACAAAATGAGTTGGTGCACATTGCATCAGCAGATGTTGAATTTTCCTGATCAGAGAGCAGGAGGAAATATTACTTATTTTTCAGTCTTGTCACCATGCCAATTTATTCTACTGATTCCGACGACGAAACGAGGTCGCTGGCGAAGCTGTTCGGCCGGCAGAGACCAATCCATGCTGTTCTGGGAGGAGGAAGAGGTACTCGACATTTTCATTCTTTCTTTTCTTTTACTGTCTTTTTAGTTTTAATGCGGATAAAGCCATGGAGTAATAAAAGTACAACTATGACATTAACTGTTTCTCTCAGGAAATGTAGTTGTAGTTAATTAATTAAAGTTGGTTTGCCACTTCCTGTGTACTTACAGTTGCTTTCAAAATCATGGGCTGAAAATTCGCTTTTGCTGAGTTTATTAAGCGAAATTGAGATTGAACTCTCCAGAATATGAACACAAACGACCAATTCGGTCTTGCAATTTGTTTGCAGTTGCAGATGTGCTATTGTGGAGGGACAGAAAGATATCGGCAGCTCTTTTAACTGGAGTGACATTGATATGGCTCCTCTTTGAGGTTGTGGAATACAACGTTGTGACCCTCTTCTGTCACCTCTCCATTACCCTGATGCTTATTGTCTTTATATGGTGCAATGGAGCAGAATTTTTCAATTGGTACTGCCTGCATCCCTCTGCCAAAAAAGCCAACCATCTTACTTAAATATCCACGACTATTGGACTTTTGAGTTCTATTTTCCATTTCCATCAATAATCAAAAGAACTACAGAGTGTGATTTCTAATCAAGCTATTTTCAGGACTCCTCCGAGGATACCAGAAAGTATTCTACATGAACAAACATTCCGGCAATTAGCTTCAACGTTCCGCACAAGGCTCAACTGGACCTTGGGGAAACTCCTTCACATTGCATGTGGAAGAGAACCGGCACTTTTCTTTTTGGTATTGTCACAAACCTTAATTTCATTCCTTGCATGCAAATGGAACTCAAATTTCCATTAACTTGTATGCTTACTTTATATCCATGGTTTTGGATACCAGGTACTTCTTGGCCTTTATGTACTATCCGTGATTGGAAACTACTTCACCTCCTTAAATTTCCTCTATCTGGGTAAGGAATTTCAGTTGCCTCATCCTCTTATCATAAATTTTCTGAGCTTGTCTTCATATTGATCCTCTCTGCTGTTGCTTGGACATGAAGGTTACCTTTGTTTGCAAATATTGCCATTTTTATACGAACGATATGAGGAGGAGGTAGACTACTATTCTGGTATAATGAACCGAAAGGCGAAGAAAACATACAGAAAATTTGATTCCACGGTTCTAACCAAAATTCCAAGAGGGCCCGTGAAAGAGAAAAAAAGCAGATGAATTTACCTTTTCTTGTATATAAATCTATGGATGTGACAAGCTGCAAAGTTCAATTGTCCAGAAGAAACTTGTTATCGTACAATCAAGTGGTAAACTAAGAGTATGTATGTTTATTCATTCGATTATACCATGTAACTCCGAGTGAATTTGTTTCAAAGTACATAATTAAGGTGGATGCGTGTAACTGTGAATGGATAAAATTAGGATCAATTCAGTTATCAAAGATAGCCTAAAGGAAAAGTAAAACATTAGATCTGCTCAACTACTGTTAGGCCTATGGCCGGTTAGGCGTGCTATAAAATTTTTTGTCCAAGTCCATTCAATTTCCATGCCCAAGAACAAGTTTAATAGTTTAGGAATGGGTGTTCTCAAAAGTCCCACATTGACTGATTAAATAACAAAATATTCTGTTATTGCAAAACAGCAAGATTAGAAGTTGAATAAAAAGGCCCAGACCTAAGTATGGTCTACACCGATCAACACCCACAAGCAGATTGCAATAATCTGTCCCTCCCCATAAACCATTTACATGATCTCATCTATCATTCATAATTATATTTTTGTTTGTTGGTGATTGAGCCAAAAACCAAAGAGACCAAAACTGGGGTTGTTCTCCTGGACTTCAAGGTATTGTCATGGAAAGTCTAAAAAATGAACTGATTCTCTATGTAACAAGGTTCGAAACATCATTCAAGAGCTATGCCACTGAAATGGAATGCACAAACCAGCCCCGTAATGTCAAATGGTATCATCACAGGACAAATTATGAAGGCAAGGAAAAGAATCCCTGTAAAAATTGGGGCATCTACTAGCTGTCTATGGGACTGATGAGTGGTGCTGGCAACAAGCAGCAGACGAACAAAAGACGCTAATGCTATGTAAATTCCTTTCATCAGTTATAACAAAAATGAAGAGCACACATAACGCCACAACATTTGATCTTTAGCTACTTTCCTATCTATATTAGCTAATAATATCCACATGGACAAGCAGAACAGTCATTCCTTGGCATTCTCCTTATCTGTCTCATGCAACTCATCAAAATCATCAGTCTCCTCGTCAGAATCTAGTAACACGTCCAATTCAGAATCAGACTCTAAATCTTTGATGTCATTGGCAGGCAAATTTAGCCCTTCCATCAACTCGTCATCACTGCACCCTGCTAGCTTCCTCTTCAATATGGCCTCAAAGATTGATGGCAACGCCTCTCCATCACCCTCATAGAATTTCTCGATCTTCTGTTTTATCCCTGAAACCGTTAATCCGACACTTCAATTGAGTAAAACAATGGAGACATGAAGCCATAGTTAAAAAACAGATTCCTAGAAAGCTCAGACAGCACTGCCAGAGAACTCAGGCATTTAGTCCCACAAGAACTAGAAGAACACATCACAATCATGCATACAGAAGCACAATCAGCACCCTTCATCCAAGGCAACTGAACTGCAAACATTGACACACAGTTTACCAAATATCAACCATTGAATAAACATGAACCAGAAACATTGATTTTCAGCTTTTATTAATTTATTCTTTTTATTTGGAGATGGGGGTGGGGGATTCACAAGGGAAAAGAGCATATAGGTCACAATTTTTTTATTCCAATTGTTTCAAATCTTTTTTACATATTAATTTCGAAAAACTGAACCCCAAATGAAGTAAAGCATCACTGCACATCTAAAATCCCAAAAAAACCAACATTTTTTTCTTGTAAAAAAAAAAAAAAAAAGGTACACAGAACGAAAGCTAATGTTTTTCCGCTGCTTTCCCGGGAGCAAAACAGAAACCCAGGAAGAAAAATAGGAAACTATATTCGGATTCTAAAATACCCACCTTCGTTGCTGATGGAACCATCGATGGTGACATCTGGGTTCTGAGTCGACGTCTGGGCGGTGTTCGGTTCGCCGGGCGAGCCATTTGACTCGGACGAAGAATAGGACCTGAGTACAGAACGAGCAAACCCGGTAAGTGGAGCGAGTGAAGGTGCTAGTTCCCCGTTGCACTTGGGAAGAGACAGAAGAGAGAAACTTCCAGCAAGAGCCCTTTTCATGACTGCCTCCCTTTTTGCAGTGCGTTGGGGAAAATGAATAGTTTTGAGACTTATAAGATCATCTCTAAATGGGCCCAGATCTTGTCATGTGATATCTGAGCCGTCAGGGCCTAAAATTTATAATCCGTTTAACATAAATTATATAATAAAAATATATATTTTATTTTTTTTTTCAAATATCACATATTTTTTAATAACAAAATTGAAAATTTCAAAAATAAAAATTTCGCTGAGACTCCTCATCCTACTATTCTTTTTGTTCATATTGTTACATTATTGATATTAGCATTAAGTTTCACGGCTTTTATCGATCGTTTTTATTGCGTTGTCTTTGTTATTTGCTCCCTGCTTTTGTTAACTGTTAATCACATTCTAATAATTGTTGTTAGAAAAAGAGAAGAGAAGAAAGAGAGAAGAGGACGAGAGCGTTACGAAGGAAAAGCGTACGGGCCAAACATGATGTCACCTCTGTGTTCCACCACGGTGGTAAGAACGAAGATCTTGACGACATCGAGAGCTAATCCGAGTCCGAACATCCTTTCCCTCGTTCTCCCACTTCAATAATCATCCGTTCAAAAAATAGGTGCATCGTTAAATTCAATTTCATTAAAATCTTGGTTGATATTAAAAAATTCTATGAAAAAGAAAAACTATGTAAAGACAAAGTGACTCTGCTCCTAATTTATTTTTATGCAGGTCATAATTATTGTAATTAATTATTGCGCTAATTACAATTAGAGAAATGATAGCCGGACACATAAAAAAAAAATCGTTGCAAATTCGTCGTCTTTGACCCATCGGAGGACATCATTACTCGTAATAAAATAATATGTATTTTTAGATTTTTTTAAGACAAAAATCATGTAACATATATAATAAAATAGACATAAATCAAAATAAAATATACATTAAAATGAGTGAAAATTTTAAGAATGATGATAATTCATAATATTACACTTTTTCACTAACATATATTTTGTTCAGTTCATTAATAAATTTTGTTAATTTTTATGTATATTGTATAATTTTTATAAAAAAATTATTACTCGAATAAGCAATTAAAGGTTATCGTTGGTTTAACGATTATAATAAGCAAACAGCGGTGTAATTCCTTGTGCCTCCCGTCTAAACATTTGGGTAGGCAAGAATGGTAAACATGTGGGTCGGAGTCACAGGCCTACTTTTTATTTATTTATTTATTTATTTTATTGCCTTTGCTCCAAAAGAAAATGGACAAAAAGTGGAGGGGCAGTTTCGTCGTTTAGGGCAACGGTCCAAATAATGACACTTTTTGAATTTCTGTTCCCCTCTCGCTTGAACTTTCCTCTCCCAAATTGCCTATTCTTGCCTTCAAAGTCTTCCTTCCTTCCTCCACCTCAACCAAACCCTCACCTAATAATAATAATATAATATATCCTCACACACACACACACACACACACACACACACACACCCGCACACACGCACGCACACAGATGTGTGTGTATATGTATATATATACAAATGCTAGACTTCACATTCACAGAAGCCACCATCTCTTTCAACAATGGCAGATTCAATCTCACACCAAGAGCTCCACTCCACCACTCACTCGAAACCCACTAGCAAAAACAGGTCCTGCTCCCGTTTTCTCTGTAAGTCTCTCACATTCTTGATCTTTCTCGTTGCTATTCCATTGTTCCCATCACAAGCTCCAAACTTTATTAACCAAACCCTGTTCACCAAACTCTGGGAGCCTGTTCACTTGTTGTTTGTTGGAGTTGCCGTCTGCTATGGCTTGTTTAGTCGCAAAAGAACCAATTTTGATGGGGACCATGAAACCCACTCCACTGTTCTTGACGATTCAGACTCTTCTTATGTGTCCAGAATTTTTCATGTATCTTCCATTTTTGAAGATGGTTTTGATAATTCTTGTGTGTCTGATGACAAAAATGTCTACCAATCTTGGAATTTTCGGTACCATAAAGGTGATCTTTCTATGGTCAATGTTGCCTATGATGGTTCTGTTGTCGATGAACAGAGGAAAAGTGAGTCGTTGTATTCTGAAAATGTTTTGCAAGTTTCATTTGAAGGTTGGAATTCTCAGTATTGTGGGGGGGAATCCACTGCTGCGGTGTCTCAACCAAATTGTGTGATTGATGAATATGGACATGGAATGGGTCGCAAGTCATTGGGATTGCCTGTGAGGAGATTGAATTCGAGGGTTAAGAAAGCGGGTAGTCCTCAGTCAAGTGATGAAACTAGGTCTAACTCAAGCTTGGAGGCCTTGTCTAAGTCTAATAGTACTGAGAAAAGCACAGAGGATGCGAAGTTTGGTGATATGGGTCCTATAAACTTGGAGGAGAGGTTTAATGACACTGTTCCACGGCTTTCAACATCTGCAAGGATGGAAATGAGAGAGAAAGTAGGCTCTGTTGCTAATGGCTCTTCACATTTGAGGCCTCTCTCAGTTGATGAAACTGAATTTGATTCTCTCAAATCTCACTCCTTGAGGTCAACAGCATCATTCTCAAGCCAGCCTGGTTTGGCAACATATTTGCCAACAAGGCTCTCTCCCTCACACTACATTGTTTCTGAATTACCAAACTCAGAAACAGAAGAATTAGGAAAAAACAAAAGAAATAGAGTGTCTTATCCTCCTGCTTCTCAGTGCCCACAAACAATGAACAGCAGTTCTCAATCAGATGCTTTTCACTTGAGGAGATATAGTAGTGGCTCTTTGTTCCAGAAGGATTTGCAGAAAAACTTGGAAAGTGAGTTCAAGAATTTAGGTGGGAATTTAAGAGATGATTCATTGAGTAGCACTGAAAAGGGGCAGGCATCTTCGAAATCGGATAAGAAACCTACAGTGCTAGTTAAAGGGCCATCAATGGGAAAATCTGTTAGGACAATTCGGGCCTGTGGATCCACTTCAGAGGGCAAAAAAGCTCGAGATGCTACTAAAAATCATGCCGAAGTCTCAATCAGAGAAAATCTCGACAAATCAAGGGAAGAAAAAGCTGGAAAAGGTGAAACAAGAACACCTGATAAAATGCAAACTGGCAGCAATAAGAAAAGCCTTGATGACATACCTCATCTTCCCAAGCCATCATTTGAAAAGTACACTAAAGAAAAGAAAGAGGCTTCTGGAAATGTTGCTGTGGTTTCAGAGATTGAAGCTGATAGCTCAGATGGAGGTGCTGTGATCGGCATTGGCTGTCATGCCGGAGATGACACTAATGAAGTTGATAAAAGGGCTGCAGAGTTCATAGCCAAGTTCAAGGAGCAGATTAGGCTTCAAAAGGTTGAATCGGTGGAAAGATCAAGAAGGTTCCACAGAACTCATAACAAATATTTAGGTGATGCTGCACAATAGATATCTAAAATGTAGACATGAAAGTGATGATTAGCAATCACGTTTCTCTTGGATATTCTGTTTCCATTTATGCAGATGCAATACATGAACTTAGTTGAAGGTTATAGTCTTTGCATAGAGAACCAAATATTTCATCATATCTCGAAGGAAGTTTGATTGTGCACCTTTCTTTATCTGCTTTGATAAAATGGGGTTATGAACTGCTGGAGAGACCCTCAGCAAGGCCATTGCATGTCTTGCACTTGCTCCTCATGTACAGCTCGTGCAATCGGTAAGCTTCAGCGATGACTCGGAAAATTTTGATCATCAAATTGCTTGTTTCGGCAAGAGACCTGTGTAACGTGGTTCAAAGCATTTATTTGTCTTTCTCGATCAACCATTTGATATGTGGAGTTTATGCCGAGGCCTGAGGAGAGGCTCATGGGAAGAGCCAGTGCCATCAGTTAATTGATCGATGACCAAAATGCAGTACCTTTACATTGATCGTCCGTGGTTATGCTTCAAAGAAGAAACTTTAGCGCATTGATTAAAGCCAAACCATCTGGAAATCTAACCCCTAACTCATAGCAAATCTTCTTGGTGAACTTCGTGGAACTTAATATTTTGTTTTGAGGCAACAAGTCGTTTTCACAGCACCTTCGATCACTAGAAGCACAAAATCTGAATACGTATTATGTGTCTTTTACCAATTAGATCTAGTGGGTCAACCGTGGGCCAGGCAAGAACGAGACTGGTTATGGCCCATGGTTGGCTGCCAACGTTTCTCGTCTTTTTAGCCTTTTATTGGACCTGTGCAATTAAAGCCATATCTTTCAAAATTGAACGCCAATATAATCACGTTAAATGGGCTTTGTAACGTGAATGTAACGATTACTCGATTGTGTTAGACTGGTACCCATCTGCGTGACATTTTATTGTTTTGAATATGTGAGTATGTCTTGCTTCTCTAATATCTGCTTGAGTTTGGTCATCATAAAAAGCCACACAAAAGTGTGTAGTAAATTGTTTTTTTTTTTTTTTTTAATGGGGTTTTGTGTTTGTTTTTAAATAAATTTCCATGATCAGGTGCTAAGTTGACTTGCATGTGAATTTAAAACTATGTCTCTCTGGAATCGTTACCCAATTAACCCAAAAAAAAAAAAAAAAAAAAAAAATTTATGTCTCTCTCTGATTGAGGCTAAAGATACACCTAAATGTCAAAATTATCTCATGCTTCAACAACTCAATCTAGAATTATATGATCATTTAAACAACTCGCCTAACCAGCCTCGTCCAACAAAACGTTTTTCACGATTTGACCAGAACTTGATTTTTTTTTTTGACCCCTTTCTATGCTCCTTTTGAAAAGCATAAAATAATAATAATAATAATAAAGGGATTAGGCTGACATCGTGTAAATAATCACGTCCATGTTTCTATTCTCGGCCGACAAAATTGGGCCATCCACACTGCGGTGGCCTGCATTTGGTCGCAGTAGCGTATACGGAAGTGCTTGCTTGGAGAAAAAAATGTTCGGTTATTATTATTATTATTATTATATTAATATAAAAAAATATAAGAGAGTAGCAGATATGTTTATTAAAAGAAATAAAAAAAAATATATTTTTACTAGAAATTATAGTTTTCGAGTTTTCTGACTTTGTAGATGATTCAGAAAACTACTCTCTATTATTTTTCGGGCTTTTTTTTTTTCTTTCAATCAGAAAAATATAAAACACCCCTTGTTTTTTTTAGTAAACACACGCATATATACACATATAAACACAGAGGAAAAATAAAAACTGAAAAATATTTTTTAAAAGTGAAAACCCGGAGCTGTTTTAGGCTCCATTGAAATTAAATTCGTTATCTGTATTTATTTAGTGAAGTTCGTAGCCATTTAACATATGGTCAATATGTCTATTTCTATAGAATTATTCATTTCACTCTCGTCTTTCATTTTCTTTGCTTTGGGCGTACACTTTTGGCATTAGAAAAAACAGATTACGCCCACGTCTGGCATTAAAAGCCTCACCTCTTTCCCGAGGGGAAAACGTCTTTTTTTTTTCCTTTGTTTAGTTTTGCATTTTGGTGATGTTTGAGTCAATTCCTACAATAAAAACAAGTCATTCATGCCTGATAATTACTCAAATCTAGACTAATAATAGGTTTAGGCTTGCGACCGAGCTCACGACTCGGTTCGAGCTCTCACGAAGCTCCAGCTTGCGACTCAAAATGAACAGACCCCACTCGGTGGAATTGGTTGTCACATCAACGTTAAGAATCTACAACTGTGATGTAATAAAGGTTCCATAAAATCCCTAAATCAAATAAATCACTGTCAGGGAGAAGTCGTATATATATTTTTTCTAAATCGCTTATGTATTAATTTAAATATTAGTATGTTAATTTAAAAATTATTTTGGTTTCTAATTTTTCTATTTTACGACACGAGAATATAAGAGGAGTCAACTTTTTTTTTTTTTTTCTAAATCATGGCTTGCGTTTCAAATCAAAGCTGCAACTGGATCTCCGGCCGCGGACCACATAACGATGATAAACAAATAATTAAATAACGAAAATACCTCTGGTGTCTATCAAAGTCCGAGTGACTTGAATGTATGGATAAAAATTTTTATGTTTTTAAGGATTTCAATCAGATCAATGGTTCCGGAGGACATCACTGTGTTTCTTATCCCCATTACGCGTCATTGGCTTTTTGGGCAGTAGTCCTCGAAGAAATCGGGAAAAATAAATGTCATGAGAGGTTCTTTCTTCTCTTGACCCTACCAAAGGCAGAAGAGAGAGAAAAACTAGGTGGCGTAAAAAATGTCGGACTCAAGTAAACATAAATATAAAAATTTTGCATGCTTCGATTTGAGGGACCAATCTTGTCCCATCATTCTTTTCTATTGCATATGTCCTTTTATCCGTAATCTCGGAATTCACTGTATAAACGAAGAAAGAATTGTCAGGGAGACAAGGCATTGTTGAGAAAAAAAAAGAAAAAAAAGAAAAATTGGAAGAGATATTCTGAAGGGGGGGATAGCTCCAGCATACTCCAGCTGAAATGGCGTGTGAGACATTGTTAGTCAAATTTATCATCCTAGATGTATCGAATTGATGCACGTCAAGAGGGATGACAGTATGACAGCTCATGGATTTCGTTGTATGGATCGAGGGGCATTCTTTTTCATACTTTAACCATATTAATAAATACAAAATGCTTATTATTAAAGAGAAAAGTTTTTAAAAAAAAAAAGATGCCAGACTTGTGCCAATGGTATGATATTAATAAATAGCGCAAACCTCTAGTAATAGGTTTAATCCCTGGTAAAATAAAAAAGAAAGAAATGGATGGAATCTGAGAAGGAGATGAGTATAAGCAAAGCAAAGAAAGTAAAGTCAAAAAGGTACGTAAAGAGCCCTGCACTGCACCCTATTAAGAAAGAATAGCACTTCCAATCAGCTTCGCTCCTTTTCTTGCCAATTACACAAATTTCCATGAAATCCACAGGTTGTTCTCAGCACTACCGTGCCTTTATCGTTGAAATTGCATCTTTGTTTCTTGTTTTTCTTTTTTTTGAAACGACTTAGTTCAAATTAGAGAAATAATTGTACCTTATGCCTAATATTTTTTTTTAACAAAGAAGAACAGTAGTTCAAATTGCACCTTGTGCCCAATAATTCAAATTGCATCTTATGACTAATGGTTGATTTTAGGTGCAGATAACCATTTCAACCATTATAGGCTTATTTCCATTGACACAGTGAAAATGAAAACAAGAGATTTAAATAATTTCTAATGTGCATTTCCAAAAGCAAAAATAAAAACAGGAGAGAGGTTAAGAAAATTAATGTCAACCTTTGGGTTTTTTATAACGCTTTTGTTTTGCCTTTTACTTTTACGAGTTAGCATCCATTTTAGATTAAAAACAAGCAATATATATATATATATATATGAAAAAAAAGGCCATTAACGGATTCCAAAGTCTCAGTCTGCTATTCTAGAGGCATTTATACCCACACTTCAAACCAGAAGACAAGCCATGCCCCACCCAGGAAGCTATTGAGAAGTAGAGAGTATAAACAAGCAAAAATTTTTCAAGAAAAGAGAAAAAAAAAAAAAAAAACTCTATAATAATCACTAGCAAGAGGGAAAAGAAAACATACAGGCAAATCATCAAAACTGCTAAAACTTGCTCTTTTCTAGTTTTCTCAAACCAGATAAAACTCTCGACATTCCCTCTCACCTCAAGTCACAAGCGCATTCTCTCTCGCTCTCTCTCACTTAATATTCAATTGTAGTCACCTCTCTCTGTATATAGAGAAGAATATCATGCCTGTTTTTACAGAGAACATATCATCAGCAGTAAAAGAGCAAATCAAGCTAAGAAAACCCAGAAACCAATTCAATCAAGAACCACTCATTTCAACAGAAACGGATCCAAATCCACATATCAATCGTCCCACCTCCAAGTCTTCAATCTCTTCTCTTTTTCTCTCGCCTTTCTTCACAAACGCCGCTGCTGACACGAACCCCACCAACGGTAATAAGAAGAAAGGCTCCACCTTTATTGGAGGACTCGGATGCAGTGCAGGGGCGGCCCAGCAGGTGTCGGTGCCTGCGGTGATACGGTCATCGGCGGACTGGGAGGGAAAGAGGATGAAGAAGAAGAAAAAGAATCAACAGCAGCATAAAAGGAAGAAGGATGAGAACAACAAGGCCAGCCATCAACGTCTGGCTGAGGGAAGCAACGGTAACAGTATAAGTAACAACAGTAATGTCCAGAGCAATAATGATAATAATGGGAGTATGGTGATTCGGGATCTATGGTGTGGTCCTGGAATTGGGTTATCTGCAGATGCTGTCGTTGCTTCCGTAGACTCTGTTGTAGCCCGAAGGAATGTGACTGGTAGAGGCAAGATTGATAATGGAGAGAAAATAATTCAGAGGGAGAGGGAGAGAGGCAGGGAGGTATTCTTCTATCCACCTTTCTTATGCATGCTGAATTTTGTCTCGTGGTATGAATATTGGAGGAATTCTAGATTTTCTCTTTTTTATTTTAGGCCTGCTAATACAGTTCTGTCCCTGTCTGATTTTGCTGGGAGGCTTTTTGTGTGCTTGATCTTCTTTTTGATCGTTGGATGATGGTTTTGGACATTGCTGTTCTTTCCGATTCTTAAATCTTAGTACACCGTTGGGTTAGACTTGTTTCTCCCCCGGATTTCTATTCTGTTGGTGGGATTTCCTCCTTGATTTCATTCCACTTTTTATGCCTTTTCTTATTAGTCTATTTTATTTGTTGGATTCCAATTTCTGAATGTTCTCCAGTTGGCTTAGCCCTTTTTTTTTTTTTTTTTGGGTTTCGGCCGGATTGGGTTAAAATCGGTTGAGTTGTCTCCCGATTAGCGAAGGAACTGTTTTAGACTTTCGGGATGAGTAACAACACTTTCTATTCGCATTTTTAGTTTAGTTGTGGCCTTTTGGCATTTATTGTTATTTGAATGTGTTTCCCAATTTTGTTATTTACCTTACCTGCATCCTTATTGTTCCCAAAACTGGGGCTTACTTCTAACATATATCCATCAATATTGGTTATGAATTCTTACCCTTTGAGAACCAAAATAGTGCCCAGTCCCTCTTCTCTCTCTCTCTCTCTCTCTCTCTCTCTCTGTATATATATATATATATATATAAAGTGATTTGAGGCAAACTAACTCTTTCGTGTTGTTTACTTAAAAGGACTTGGAACTAATAGGTGTCTATGTGTGCGGGTATTTTACAATGATTTTTTTTTTTTTTTGAATACTGATGAATAATCTGATTATTGTTTTCTAACTTTATATTGGATCATAATATAGATAGATGATAACAAATTAATAAATAAGTTATAGACGATAAAATTGTGATAAATTACTTATCTATTAGTGTGAACGAACAAAAGTTAGAAAAAAAAAAAAAAAAGTCGGACCATTTAGCATTTCTTTTTGTTTTTTTGTTTTTTCTATTACTTTCTCTTGTTTTTTGTTTTTTGTTTTTTTGGTGGGGGCTGCTTGGGTGTTTAAGTCAATCAGTTCTGACTCCTGTTTGGATAGTTTGTGGTAAAATGGGCTTGCACGGCCTCTTCTGATGATGTCGAATTCGTCGTGAATTTTAATTAAATTAATAAAACCTTTCCATTATTATTTTATTTTTTCTTTTTGGGCATTTTGTTGAAATACATTAATTAAGATGCGTGCACGTATAATTTTACGTTGTCCCTGACGCTAAACTACTAGGCTTCAGATGAATAGCCTATTCCGTGGACCCCACCGTAATTCAGTAGCCTATTCGTACGGAGCTTCTGATGACAAGTGATTGCTAGTTTTTGTAGTGTAGAAGGATGAAGATTTTACTTTGGTTATGACAAGTGCAAGCGAATGCAAGTTTCTTGGTTCTCTCGTTATTTTGGGTTTTGGTAACTTGGATTACATGTACTTGACTTCCTTTGTTCTGTTTTTCATGTTCACTTGTTCAGTTATGCACAGTGAACTTCTTGATCTTTGTTTGAGGTGTTTCTATGGGGCTAATCTTCTTACATCAATTTTGGCAGCGTTCATCTTGTTTGCCGAGAAGAGCAGCAGTGAACCCTGACAGGCTTTCCTTTTTGGATACCGACCCTGATTTTGCATCACCTCGGCCTGAACTGGAACCGTTTGGGACTAGGTATTGTCGTCATTTTCGACATCCTTCTTCTGATGGATTTGCTGAGGTGTGTTCAACTCCCAGGATATCAATTTTGATGTTATTACCATTGTTGTCAATTGCTGTTGCTTACGTGTGATGTTAGTTGTTTAGTCTGCATGCTCAAGAGGTTATTAGGAGATCATATCTTTCGAGCTATTGGTGGGTTTGATATTAGTGGTGAAAATGAGGATTGCTTCTCACTGTGGCTGATGCTTATCCTCGTTCTCTTTGTCATGATGGTTGTCATTTGAAACCTACTTTTGGTTAGTTTGAGCAGAAACTTCCAGGTGTTTTTATCTAACAAAGTCAAGCGCATCAGTTCATTAACTGTTTTTCTATTTTTCAACGAGGGGTCATCTTTCTTTTCTAGTGCAGGATGAGATTGATTTTAGTATCCTCCCTGGGATTTTCGTAGGTCATGACAGGGTCAAAAAATTATGACTGTTTCTTCTTCCCTGCTTTCTCTGTCTCTACTTCGATCCAAAGGTTGGACTTATCATAGCAAAAGTAGTTTCCCTACGTAAAACTCCACTTTCCTGGCGTTTATAGGACATTTCCTTGGGTCGTCAATGCAACCCAATGAAAATTTACGTGCTGAAGTACTTTGTTTTATTACTGAGAATTTGTGTGTTATGGATATGACGATAGCATGTGGAAGTGTGTCAGTAAGCCGTTTCATGAAAAGCAGCATAGCTTGGCAATATCATTTCTCTTCTCCCCACGGATGGACATTTTCTGTTTGTTATGTTTAATTTCATTGCCTAGTTTATCTGATACTTAGTTTCAGAATGTTTAATGCATGTCTTATTATTTTAATATTTACGCAACTTCCATGAATTAAGAATGAGCACTTATATGCATGTATCATTTTCACTGTGATATGAGAGAATTCATCTATCTGTATAGTGAACATACATGTTGATTTATGATCATTGTTTTGGTACATCACACATTTGATTGTTAATTGCTTGAGGTTGAGGAAGTCTGCTGACTATGCTGGGCTGCAGATTGTGGTTTTCTTTTGAAAAACTCTGCAGATACTTGTAAAAACCATCCAATTATATATTTATTGCCCTCTAGCAACTGAGGTTTGAGCTGATCACAATCTATGTTGCCTCAATCATACCACCTGTTGAGAAATTTGGATTCCAATTGCGGTGACTGGTCTACTAATCAATGTAACTGATGCTGAATTTACTCATGCTTTGTCTTGGAAAACAGACAAGAAATGGAATGATTTTATGTTATTTGAGGATGATGAAGGATTTAATTGATCTCTGCTGTTGGATGTAATAGCATTTTGTGAAATCAACAAAGATCTAATCAGTGCTGAAAAATTGCAGATTATGATGCTTCAAAATAGTGTTATCATGGGAGAAACATTGGATCAATTTAGAGAGTGGAGACTTGATATTGATCACATGTCATATGAGGTATGATTTTTACCGCAATTATGCTTTTCGATTTCATTTTAATTGTGCTGATTTGTTCGGTTTTAGAGCCCATGGCTACAAAGTGTAGACCTGCGAATTTTGAGTCCCAAACTTCATGTATGCATGCTGAAGGCTGAAACAGTATACTGGTGGCTCGTTTATGAAATAATGCACTGGTGGCTTGTTTAATGTCCCTGTTGGGGCAGATACTTTACTCTGCAGCGTTTGACATTCTCGATATATTTGCATCCCCTCTTTGTTGCCAGTCATTTGATTTATCTCGTTGTGGGGTTGCAAATAGGAACTGCTTGAGCTGGGTGATAAAATTGGTAATGTTTGCACTGGACTAAAAGAAGACGAAATAAGCAGCTGCATTAGGAAAATTAAGCTCTCATTTGTCAACGAGTTGTCATCGCACAGGTCCATAATTGTGGATAAGAAGTGTGGTATTTGTCAGGTGAGTTGACACCTACCTGGTTTAAGTTTTGCCATCCCGCTTTTGAATGTTGATCTTCTGATGCTTCTAATTTGTTTCTCTTCCATATTTTCATCTGTGTTTTTGTTTTGTTATCATTTATTCATTCTTGCACGAACGCCTGGACTCAGGAGGAATACGAAACCGATGATGAGTTGGGGAAGCTGGGGTGTGGGCATGGATTTCACATCCAGTGTATAAAGCAATGGCTAGCACAGAAAAATACTTGCCCGGTCTGTAAGACTGAGCCTGTAGCGCGAGGCTAGTGCTGGTGTTCTTTATACATCCTGGGTGGCATACCTTGTATCTGCTGTATATATTTGATTATTAATGCATATTATGAACATTCTTTGCCATGAAGCTTGAGCCCCATTTTGGCTTGAAATGTTGGACCCTTTTTTGTATGATTCGACGTAGTCATGCTGATTAAGTTATGGGCACAGAATTTGACAGAAGTCATTACAGTTTGAATGGAATCATTGCTGATTCGAGTGATGCTTTCACGGCTAAATGTTGAGCTTGTTGGATGCATTTTGATGCAGGAATATATTCTCAGTATACATCCTGGGTAGTGACCCAGGATATATTTTGATGCTTTCACGGACAATCACCACCGCTGATGCATTACTATCAAATAAATACTTTCCAATACCCATCGCCAATAGTAGTGACCCAAAAAAAATGTTTGATGTAATACTTTCATTATATGGGCTTAAATTGGGAAAGATAAAAATTGACAACATATGATGCATACAAAAAGATCATTAAGAAGGTGAAAGAAATCAGACGGAAGGTAGGACAAAAGGAATTAGAAAACCCAAAAATCGACAACTCGATATTATTTCACATTGTTCGATACTCTTGCTATTTCATCTCTCTTTTGTTGTCGCATCTGTTGTGTTCCCCACACTGTACAACTACAACGCCCCGTGATCCATAAAATACAACAGTATGCACCAGCTGCCTTGATTGCTTATGCGAAAATAATCTAGTTTGACACAGAAAACACGAATAAATTTTATATTATAAATAAGATATTTTGTAGCATGTTCATGTTTTATATTTAATATAAAATATTTTATATGTAGTATACAGACATCTTGTGTCCACGCATCGAACCCTTTCTATGCAAGTGACGAAGATTTTTCATTTCAACTACTTTTGTTCTCCATGGATGAATGGTTATGAGGTGAAAAATGTGCTAGGGGAGATCCAGTCAAATACCATGACAGTGGAGGAAACTAATTGTGCATGGATGCACACTTCTTCTACAGCCGGCAGGAAATTGACAACATTGGGCAGCTGTTAAGACAGAAACTGATTAGATGACAGTGTATTTATGATGTGAAGTAGAAAGAGTAAGTTAGGTATGGCAGCACGGCAAAAAGGCGGTGCGCTCAATTAGATATAGAAGCTACTCGTCCGTATGGTAACCAGCTAGAAATCATTGGCATTTCTGGCATTACAATTTTGAAATTGTAAAATACTCACTAATTAGTAATCAAAGCAGTTATCTTTCTTGTAGCATTGGCATTGAGTCTGCAACTTTCCCTCCACTCGTATTCTCATTATCTCAGGTTTGTAAATTTTATCTATTTCGGACAATTTCTGGAATGCGTCGGCCCACCCTCTTTGCTTCCTTTTCTTAACATGCATAGCAAAGCTCATACCTAACCAGTTGGCATGCAACATTGGTTGTCCGGTCTGCTACTATTTCGCCATGGCCACTTGCCCGCCATTAGGTTGGGTTTCAATCGCCATACATATGGGCGGGCTCGCTGAATCCCTCACATGTATAAATCAAATTTGCAATGAGACCAGAACTCTGATTTTCCGAAACAGTGCATCCTCAGCATCAAAACTGCAGTGCCTGGCTAGGTCAATATCCGACAACTTGTGAGAAAAATGGTTGGCTTTGCATGTGGGACAAGAGCAGCTGCTTACAGAATCATCTATTGTAAAGCTAAAAAAATGACAGTATTTTTTGCATCTGGCTTCTATTAAAAGACTGAGCTCTGGAATACAAGCCTTCTCAGTATGGACAACCTTTTTCGTTGTTATTTCCTTGCATTTGATGACTTAAGTAAGGAAAGGATTCGCCGTGCAATATCTGCAGAGGCATTTGGCTTTGCAGCTTGGAGAGCCCTACCAGACATCTCCATCATCAGACTTTCATTTCCTATGATGGCAAATACACAACAAATAGTTTAAAAAAACCCGTGGAAATAAAATGAAGTTGACAGAACTTGGTAAGTTAGATATAAAGGCACAGGCAAGAATCTTGTCCCTCAAACAGAGCACCAAAGACCAACGAAGGAAAATAGAATCCTATGGAAGTACTATTATGCTGACTCAAATAAACTAGTTGATACTGTTGAACCATAAGCAAATATGAGCAACCTGACTCGGTTGAACATGAATGTCATTGCAATCAAAATCTTGCTAAAATGACCTGCCAGGCTCAGTGAAAAATGGCCAGATTTTAAAAGAAAGTAAATAGAATGCTTGAAATAACTACTATTTCATTGAAAGTGGATGGCCTAAGTTAAAGTCCAATATATGTACTACGTGAAATGAAGAAAAACCTCAATCCGCATCTAAAGATGAACATGAATGTTAGCTTCAATTTTTTTTTTTTTACCCCATTAAGCAACGCAACTAGTAGCTGCACAAGTTCATAGATACAGAAAATGGGATTACGCTACAAATCACACAAAATCAGGAATGATATGTGATAGACTCAAAGATGAAAAAGACAATGCATCAAATTTAGAAAAGTTATAGCACTAAAAGTTCATCCAAGCAAAATTAGTATACCTTGAAGGAAAATTAGTACAGCACTTCTCTATGAGTATGACATAAAAGATTTACAAATTCTAGAAACAGAAGCCATTTCCAACATAAGAAATGAATTAGATATACCTAGAATCTCTTCAATTGCTGTTCCCAGGGTAATTGAATCAAGTTCATCTTCAGTTATAACCCTTGATCCTGCCATGTCTGCCATCAAAGAGGCATTTTTCAATTGATTTCCTTCTGCTATTTTTGGTGAAGGTATCTGCAAGGTAGGAGTAACATTATTCCTCCGAGAGATACAACCATTATAGCCATGGTAAATAGACATAAGAAAGTGCAGTAGACAGCTGCATTGTACATTCTATTTCTCTTGCCCTGACCTCATATTAATTGTGGGGAAACTTCAGATAGCCAGATCACAAGGTACCTACGGGAGAACTAATGGAGCTCATAAAAGCATCAAATAATGTCAAAAGATTGAAGAAAGACCCACGGAACTGGAGCTGGCAGGGGATCCAACATCAATGGAGATTTATGGTTTTGGAGATATGGAGATATAGGGACTTTTGGCTTCAAACATGTGCCAATGATAGCACTACTCTGATGGTCTACCAATCAAATATGAAATGCTGAGATGTTTCTGTAATGTCCAGTTAATTATATCAAATAACACAGCAGGTACAAGTTTCCCTAGTATCTTGTTTTATGAGCTAATTACAGTTGATATTTGTCATGATCAAAGATAAATACCCCTTTTTAGAAAATAGGGCTATACTGAAAGTGAAAGAATTGTTTCAAGATGTTTATCAAATGTCATTCTCCTTAAGTCAAAATTCGCCCCCATAATAATGCAACCAATTTATAGCAAATTTCTTCACATGATGAAATGAAACATATTTGACTGCAGTTTGTACTACTAAAATCAAGTTTTTGAGAAGTTTATATATTATTCAGAATTGTTCTACTATGAAACAATATTTTCCTATACCTTCTCCTGTTGATCAAAGAAGAAGTACCATATATATATATATAGTAGTCTAAAGGTTATTTGGCCAAGAAAGATGTCTCTTGGATCCAATAGACATGACTGTTTTAATGTGTCTTTTCATGAATGAATATCTTTTTGTAATCACCAAATAAACCAAGGAACAGGTCTAATTTTCATTTTGAAAATGTTCCAAAACCCATAACAAACAGCTTTGTTCAACAAAGACACTTTAATTCCCAATCTTTAGTCCACTCATTGAACATGGAAGTCACTGAACTTTGTGCTTCTATCTAGACAATCAAATGATCCTTCTGGGACAGAAAAGCTTCTAATTTTTGAATAAATAGAAGGCATGGCAACAGCAATTGTGAAGTTATGATGGAATGAATTACAAGCAGAAGCTGCAGCACGGAGAGAAAATTGCAAAGGCCTTTTTATTTTTATTTTTATTTTTTTTATTTTATGGAGAGAAAATTACAAAGTTGAAATGAAGATTATCGGAGTTTCTCATCTGAATCTTAACTTAAACACTGGAAAATAGAGAAAATAGCATAATTCTCGATATTAATGATAAACCAAACAATATATAACTAAAAGCATAATAATAATAATAATAACAATAAAAATAAAAAGAAGAATCTTCTCTAATTTACCAGAATAGCAGGTTTCCCAGTAGCCAAGATCTCAGAACAAGTCACTGCCCCTGCTCTAGAGACAATGAGGTCTGCAGCTGCATATGCCAAATCCATGGAATGCAAGAACCTTCATAATTTAAGATATAGTCAGAATTAGGGAGAACATAAATGAATGATTGGTATCTGGAACAACAATTCAAATGAAAAAAGGAACTAAGCTGTTGCTGCTTCTCAAAGCAAAAGGAAATGGATTGGCAAGTTGGCAATAAGACGCAAGCTACCAAAGAGGGGTACAGAACAGGATTAGAATTAGATTTATTTATGTCTATTGCCAAAACTGAAGCACCTAATTTGGAGAATTGCACTCTTGTGCAAGGTTTATAGAACAATAACTTGGAGCAATTTATTACTTTGATTTTAGCAGCTAAGCCAACCTATTATGTTCCATTTTTTATTAATTGGAAGTCCCTTTTATTTGCTAAACCAAATGCAGAAATAGGCTTGTTTTGCTTAAAATAGACCCTACTGTCATAATAAGTCCACAACTAATTTCAATCCATCAAGCTTGCAGAAAAATAAAAGAAAATAAGAAATTAGGTGCTATTTAAGTCTCAAGCTAATTTCTAGTATGTGTTTTCTCACAGCTACTCACTGAAACATTAGTAGAGAATGCCTCAAAACAGTAACCAATTCACATGACTTAGGACAAAGAATTCATTGACTTTGACAACTTCATTCCACAGCGACGAGCATATCCAGTTACAAAGTACACTACCCGAAAGTGCTTATCAGAAAAATCAAACAAACAGTATGACAAAGTGACATATTAAAGCCATTCGTTCACAAAGGAACAGCTAGAACTTACGGGGCTAAAACCAGACGGGTATTATTCTTGACAAGGCTTTCCATCTCGTCAAACACCTCAACCCCAGTTTGCCATATAATAAACCAATTCTTATGCTCCATCAACATCGGACCATAAAAATGCAACAAAGCAATATTAATAGCATTGGCCCCCAAAGATCCTCCAAGCACCAAAATCACTTTGGCCTCCTCCTTTCCTCCTCTATATGTTGGAAAGAACTCTGACATTGCCACACCCTTTGACACAAACTGCCTCAACGACAACCTCACTGGGTTGCCACTCACCACACAATTGTGTTTCCTAGGAAAACACTCAACCGTGGAATTGTAAGCCACAAAAACCACCTCAGCAAACAAAGAAAGAACGTAATTTTCCATGCCTGGAACCGAATTCTGTTCTTGGATCACAATCTTAATGCCTTTAAGAAAAGCTGCTAGGCAAGTAGGAAAAGACGCATACCCTCCAGTTCCAATCACAATGTGAGGGTCGAAGTCTTGAAGGAGCTTGAAGCTGTGGAAGGTTGATTGGATCAAATGGAAGGGGAGGGAGATGTTCTGAAGAGAAAAAAGTGGTCGGAAAAGCCGGACCGGCGGAATGGAAGTGAAAGGGTATCCGGCTGAAGGGATGGAAGTGCTTTCCATGCTGTTGGGGGTTCCTATAAAGAGAATTTGAGTATTTGGGTTTGCAAGTTTGAGCTCATCGGCTATTGCAACTGCTGGAATTATGTGGCCCCCAGTTCCACCAGCTGCAAAGACCACCCGGAAATCCTGCTGGACTTGACTGGTAGAGCAGTGGTTAGTTGGTGATTGCCTGATTGCCGTATTGATAAGTAAGAAAGGATCTTTAGAGACCTGAAACATTAGCCTTTGAATCATTAATCACAGAGAAATGCTCATACCTCTCATTGTGTGCGTGAGTGAATTCACTTAGAGAACGAAAGAAACTTGCCTGGATTTGGCGGAGAACTTGAAGACATGGGAGGGCCGGAAGGAAGAGGAGTTGTGCCAAAATGATAGAAAAGAGGTAGACGTAGACTGGGAAAGAAGGTAGAGGTGGTGGTGGTTGTGGTGAGGGATGGTGGCGGTGGCCATTGAAGGTAAGGGTGGATCATAGGAAGAGTGTTCAACATTAAAAAACAAACCTGCAGCATTTTGACTATAACTATATTTGTCGAAGGGAACCTTGGGACCCGAAAAGACGGGCCTCACGTGAGTTTTTTATTTTTTAATTAATTTTTACAGACTCACCGGTACAGAAATCAAGCACGAGGCTTACAGTAATGGAAAAAATTATTCAACTATAATTTGGTTATTATGAATTTAAATTGTATAACAATCTTTCCACGAAAATAATGGTAGTGTTAATATAATATTAAAATTTATCAATATCACAACCGCTATGCAACAGAGATTCCGTGCAGTGATTTATACATAGCATAAAACGTACTTTGGAGGTTTGAAGTTAAAATTATCGGAACACATTGTGATAACCTCGACAGTAACATGTTAATCCTGGGAAACTATGAACTTTGCCACTGTGGTGCACCCGTGTGTTGTGTTGCGGGTGCTGCCTCTATTTTCTTTGAATTCAATTCGATGCCCCTATGGGATATGATACGTTCCAAGAACAACACACTTTCTAATTTTAGCATGTAGTTGTTTGTCCTTAAACTTCTGTAAAATGGTCCTTAGGATGCCTTTTGTTCATGTCCTCTATGTACAAATACAATTACAAACTGATTCAAGGATGACTTAAAAAAAACCATGTGCATAGATGTTGTTAAGGGCATTGTTGTAACTCAAGATATCTACATGGAACCCGTGCATTTTTTTTTTTTAATTTATTTTGCCTGTTTACTTGTTATATTTTTTTTCAAAATATATATATATATGCATGCGGGAACCCACATTCCTGTGCATCCTGTCTCCCCATCCGTCCTTATGGCGGGGGCCCATATTAGTTATCCATCTCCCAAAGCAAATGGCAATCCAAACAAACATACCTCAAAGCAAAGAAAAGAGCAATACAATAATACCAAAAATGGCAAGGCGATATGTTGTTTGTTAGTTTAACAGAGAGGCATTAGAAGAGACAGAAGAAGAGACGGCTACTCTAAAAAGGAAGAAAATTGTTTTCTCTATCACGCGCTGGCAATGCATAAAACAATCCATTGCTCATGCATGCGAATCTCTCAAAGCCACCTTTTAACCCGACCCCGCCAATCTATGTCTACGTTTCTCGTATCAGATCGCCATTGCTGAGTGTCTCTAATTGTGAGAGATAGTAAGGTTCGGCTTCCTCTCTATGCCCGTGTCTTAAAAGCTAGTTTTATAATACAAGCCACAAAAATTCCGTCGCTTGAATCAGTTACCAGGAAGATTCCTATTGTGTTTTACGAGAGTTCAATTCATATGTTATTGTTTGTCCAGTGTTTTCTTTAAACTGCAAATACGTCTCTCCGTTTTGTTCATTCTGTTCACTAATTAATCAGCAGTAATGTAAGCTTTTTCCTTGTCATTGTTTGTTATTGGTTACTCTGACTTTCCATGCACACCATAGGGCCCAAATGGCAATTGCTATATTAATCTAATTAGCATTAAATTTTCGGATGCACAGATAAAGGTTAAAATTTTGGATTCCTAGGAGGAATTTTCAGATCATAATGAATGGAAGTTTGTCTTCTATGAAAAATCAGAAGCTGGAATATGTTTGGCCCTCGCATTCGATTTTAAGTTTTATCCTTTTCGCTAATTTGATTAAAACCAAAAAAAAAATCCCCTGGTTAGTTTATTTGAGAATCAAGATGATTAATATTAGATGGCAATCATCAGCAGGGCTATCTCCTGTCACGATAGTGTCAATATTTTAATAGCTTCGTCCTTCTATTTTGGTAGAACATCCTTCTTATGATAACTCTTTGACTATTAGAAGCTCTATTATCATCTCAAGTACCAGCTAAAGGAAAGGCTAATTGAGCATTATGGCCACTTAATTCTTGGCATGGTTGTATCTGGTTTTATTCAGCAGTCTTCACATTCGGCTATCATTAGTAATAAATGACTAAACTTCTGACCTTTCTTGTGTAGTAGGAAAAAATGCCAGAGATGCAGTTCGAGCCTCATACTTTACAATCCCATGGAGGAAAGGTTCTGAGGGTGCATATGCATGACTGGCTAATTCTTTCACTTCTTGGAGTGATAGATGGCGTTTTGAACCTCATAGAACCATTTCATCGTTATGTTGGGGAAGGCATGATGACAGATTTGATGTACCCATTCAGGAAAGATACCATACCTTTTTGGGGTGTTCCGGTGCGTGTCATGCCTAAAAATACAGGGGTTTATATGCCTTAAACGATTATATATACTGATCATTTAATGAACTTGTGTCTTGTAACTGTGGATGCTTGGTTTCTCTGTATCATGTTACAGATTGTTGCTGTATTCTTGCCACTGGCTGTATTTTTGGTCTACTACTATTACAGGAGAGATATTTATGATTTACATCATGCCCTACTCGGTATTTCTCTTGCATTTCAAATACAGTTTTACATTCGTGAGGCTATCATTCCCAGAGCTCTAACTGGAATTACATGTGTATCGTGCGAGTTCAGGCCTTTTATTTTCTGTTCTTATTACTGGAGTTGTAACGGATGCCATCAAAGACGCGGTTGGTCGCCCGCGACCCAACTTCTTTTGGAGATGTTTTCCAGATGGAAATGGGGTATTTTTATATTTCCATATATTCAAAAATAACATTCTCAATATTTTACCATCAAAGCTTATTTGTTTGTTACAATGTTCTTGTTTTGCTTAGCATATATACTTCATTTCCATCCCCAGGTGTTTGATCCTGTTACAAAGGTCGTTCTTTGTCATGGAGATGCCAAAGTTATTAAGGAAGGATACAAAAGTTTTCCCAGTGGGCATACTTCATGTAAGTAAAGCTTGTACTTCCAGATTTATGGTTTCCACGAGCAGCCTAAAACCATTTTCTCAAGCGCTTTTGGCCCTGAAAGTTTTTTTTTTTTTTGGACCGTATGAAATGTTGAGAAAAATATTACCCAGAACGAGAGATGTAGACTTCATTAGCGATATCCCTGCCTTCAATGTATACTTTAACATGAACTCATTCCAAATTCTCATTGGTTACATGTGCTAAGCCATTCATTTTTTCTGTTTATGTGCAGGGTCTTTTGCAGGTCTCACATACCTTGCATGGTATCTGTCGGGGAAAATTAGAGTGTTTGATCGCAGGGGACATGTTGCTAAACTCTGTGTTGTCCTTCTTCCTGTGCTTCTTGCTGCCCTCGTTGGTATTTCTCGTGTTGATGACTACTGGCATCACTGGACAGATGTTTTTGCCGGGTCTCTTATTGGTCTGCGCTTAATTTTTCAGAGTGAACCTTTTCTTTCTATGTGTTTGATTATTTTCTGTGCTGGGATGTGCATTTTGTGAAACTAATGTCTTGCTAAAGTTACCTTTTTTTTTTAAATCCTGTGCAGGAACCGTCGTAGCTGCATTTTGTTACTTGCAATTTTTCCCTTTCCCAAATGATGAGGAAGGTAAGCCTGAAACGGAAAGTTAACTGTATTTCGCCGTGCTATAAACTATGCTGTTTAAAAAATAATAAAGCAAGATACCCAGATGCCTGAAGAATAAATGAACCTAGAATTCATCTGCACGTATAATTGGTGCGCATGGCTATCGTTTTTACCGGCAAGCACATTTTCAGTTAATTCAAGCTCGTTTCTGTCAGCTTGTACTATCTTCTCTGAGCTGTGCTTTTAGTTCGTTGAACTGTCATTGGCGAAGGATGCAGATTTACCGCATATGAATCATTCCGACATCCTAGCCCATGTATTTGAATGAGATGTAGCTGTATGATATACGGCCTTGGTGAGGACAGAAACAGACCTGTAGAAGTTGAAGGGCAAATTAATTATGTGACAAAATGCTTTATGAGTATTATAGTGTAGATTGTACCATGATCTTCTGTGTCGTTTATTGGATAAAATACTCTTGAATATCCATTTTTTTTTTTTTTTTCACTTTTCATGTGTCAGTATTCAAGTACCAGGACCAGCTCTAGTTAAAAATATGCTTGCACATTTTTGCCACAAATTTTTTATATGTGTTTTTTTTCTTTCTTTTTTTTTTTCGTTTCTCCATTTTGAACATTTAGGTTGGGCTCCGCGTGCTTTTTTCGATATGTTGAGAGAGGCAGACGGCATTCAACCCTCCAGTTCAAGAGCGAATTCTACTTGCTTGCGAAGATGGGAAGATATTGAAACTGCACTCGAGGCACACGACAATGGAAGAGAAAATCCAGAATCAAGTTCTCAGGGTAAAAGCCACGGTTGATGATTCACGTTGACACAACCCAAAACCTCGTGGGAGACAAAAATTACTTCTACTAAACTAAATGTTTTAGCACTATATATATATATATATATATATATATATATATAATCTTCTTATCATTTCATATATTTGTTCTGTTTAACATTATTTTACCTAAAAATTTAAATTATTAAAATAAAATTTAAAATATAAATTATATATTATATTTAATAAATTTATTTTAATAATACAAATTTAAAATATTAATTTAACTCTAAGACCTCTGTGTTGTAAACTTAATTAGCATGCAAATGAAACTATTGGGAGTTAATGACTAGATGTATATTTTCTCTTGAACACGAGCTCTTACCTGCTGTAACACTGACAGGAAGGTAGAGACTCAAATCGTTACGGTTTTCTGCATCTCAACAATGGCAACCCCAACTTACCGACCGGTCTGTGTACTGAACCGACAAGTCTTTGGGGCGTCGTTTTTAACTTTTGCCGACGTAAACCACAATCCATTTGTTGGTCAGGTTCTTTTTTCATTTTCTATTTTTCTTCTTCTTCTTCTTCTTCTTCTTCTTCTATTTTTTTTTTTATTTTTTTTTTCAAACCCAAGCAATAACTAGTAAAATAAAATGAGGTATCAATTCCACGAGAAAAAATAGAGCTAAAATGGCCCGCAAAAAATATAGTGTGTACCACACTTTGATTCGGTCAAAGACAGGGTTATTTACAATAGAATAATCAAAAGACCCCATAAAAAGTATCTCATTATGAAATGACAAAGTTTGATAATGCTAGTCTGCAAAGTAAAAGAACATAATCATTTTACCAAGCAGACCACAAGTTTGAACAGGTCTTTAGATTTGGTCTGCTTTGATTGCAAGTTCTTCGACAAGGACAAGGTAGAAATTCCGGATTCTTGGTTGTTGTATAGAGAAAGATGTGAAAGGTCAATTCGATATAATCAATTGAATTCTCAAGAAATTTCGCCTGCGTTTCTGGCTTGAATTACCAGCCCACGCACGCGTTTTTCTTGGTTAGTTTGTCTTGATCCAGAATGAGAAAAAAGAAATGTTTCTTATTGGCTGTCTAAGCTTTAAAATTTCAAACCAATTTCTTGGTCTCTCTCTCTCTCTCTCTCTTTTTGTGGTCCACCTATTTGACCTGAAGACATAAACGGCATCGTGCTACGTACATACCGACAACTACTATAAATCCAAAATGGGAAAGTTTTGCATTAAAAAAAAATAATAAAAAACAGCTTGGGGTTCGCTGCCGTAGTCGTCCCAACGTGGGACGCGGAGCAATTTCCTACTGGTTAATTAAATTTTGTCACGGAACATTCTATTTTCTAAGAAGAGGATTTAATTAAAGTTAATTACTTAGTGGTTTGATCTTTAGTCTCATTTATTTATATTTTATAAAATTAAATCAAGAATTATTCTTTTAAGTTATAATAATTTTTAATTAAAAAATTTATTTTTTAAAATTATTTTTATATTAATATTATTAATTAAAAATATTTTTTATTTTTTTTATTAATTCTATTACGCAACGTTTAATCACATAATGAGATCATACCAATTATTATTTTATATTTTATTTGATATTTAATTAAAAATTATATATAGAACTTAATAAAAAATAAGTAATTTTAATTAATAATATTAATGTAAAAAATAATTTAAAAAAATAAATAATTTTTAAACTAAAAAATTTCATAACATAAGAAACAAGTTTTTTTTTTTAAAAAAAAATTATTTAATTAAAAATTATTATAACGTGGAATAGTAATTTTGGACTTAATCTTATTTTGTAAATTTTTTTCCCTTTTTGGTTTACAGTGATGCAAGGATGATGCAACGATGATGAATATGAGTAGGATTGGAACGTATAAAATGGGGAGTTGATTGATTAGGTACATGACTTTCATCGCACTAAAAAATAATAAATATCAAACGCACATTTATTCTGTGTAGATAACTTCAGTGATCGACGGCCTTAATGCCAAGTAAAAGCTAATAAAGTGAGTAGGGAAAGAAATTAAATCAGAACTCAAACCCCCTTGGTTTCGTCTAGACCAATTGATGAATATGAGTAGTAATATATCCCAACCCTCCAAGTTCCTTACCGTAATCTTGTTGATTGCTTCCATCATGATAGCCCACACGACCGAGGCTAGTTCAGGTTAGTATGTCCCTCCAACTCGTGCCTTGCTGAATTAACATTTTTCTTGTTTCCCTTTCTTGTAGTACTTGCGTCTTTGTAGCTTGTGGAAGGCTTTTTCATTTTTTCGCTTGAATCAGGTAGGTTTTTCTTCAACCGAATGAAAATCGGAGACTCATTATTATGGATGGCAATTCTGGAGGAGCTTGCCGAAACAATTAATTAATTTGGTTAATAATAAAAAAAAAGAAATTCATTTCCACAAACAAGATAAAAATCGTGTTTGACCGTGCATGATGTTGCTGTGCTTTGGTTTCTTAAAAAGTAGCAGGTATTTCATTAAAAGTGAAATGTTGTATATGCATTTTGAAAAACAAAGACGCTGTTTCTTGCACTTCTAATTAAACATTCTAAAAGCAGGAACTTTAAGTTGCTTGAAATCACCATAGAATTGTCCAATGTATCCTATTTGAAAATTTAATTTTGATTTCTTCTCCTAATTGTTATTTGGTCTAAACTAAATCTATCATTATATCATCAACTTTCCCTTGGCCTGCCACATGAACTGTTTAACTCAAGCTTAATGAGCCTGTAAATGTGCTACAACATTACATATCTGTGTCTGTGTGCGTGTGTCTGTCAAACATGCTTGGCCATGACATTCAAGCGGCTTCTAATTATAGATTGCTGCTAAATACAAATGTGTTTGTAACGATATTGATTTTGGGGGCTAGTTGCAGAGGCGATCCGGAGAGAGCTACGGGGCCTGCGTATGCCCATACCACCTCCTTCACCGGAACCTAACCCGTGGAGAGCGCAAAGTCCATCTGGTGGTCCACAAGCTGCACCCGGACCTTCCCCGACGCCCCTTTAGGCGACCGCCGTTATATTGGACCATATGTCCTCGCAATAAACGGAGAGATTGGCATCCCCGTCTTATTTATGACCGGAGTATGACCCGCACTTTGCGCGTCATGTTTCGTCTTTTTTTCTTCAAAGAATTCTACAGGTGGAATGTTGAACGATTGATGACCAGTTATTTGTAACGTGAAATAATCAGTACAAAGTTTTTTTTGCCAAAAAACTTGTACAAGTTCATGAAAGGTAATTGTCATGGTATAAGAATAGGTTCCATCGTCCATACTGGGATCTGAACGCAAAATTATGCATACGGGATACACTTTTGAATGTTGCCACGGCATACGCAATATAGGATACAGTATTATCGCGCACAACTTATAGATTAAGTCCCGTAGTGACTGATATACTCCCGTCAAATGAGCACTACAAAATGTGTGATACTATTTGACCCAAAAAAAAAAAAAAAGAAAACAAGAAAAAAAAAGATTATTAAAAGTTTCCCAGGAACAAGAGCATGGACGCTAGCCATCATATTCCCCGAGAAGATCTCCTGGGAGGATACGAGACTAACGCGTTAAAATGACCAATCTGTTTGAAGTCTATTTGAATTTGTTTTTCTCTCGAATTATTTCCAGGCGTAGTTTGAAGACTGTAATCATACAGTAATAGTGATTGGAAAAAGACACGGTCAAAACCCTGCTTTAGCTCCCGACCGGGAGATGCAAAAAAATTAGTTATAAATTTTTATAATTAAATTTTAAATTTTTTTATATTTTTATTTAAATATTATACTTTTAAAATTTATTTTAAATTATTTTTTTTTAAAAAAATAGTTAAATCATTAATAATTATCATTTGATCAATATATGATTTATAGCATTTTTTATTACTTTCATTCATAAAGATTAATTTTAAATAAATTTAAAAAATTTAAAATTTAAATTATATATATAAAAAAAAAAAATTTACTTGTAAAAATTTAAATTTTTTTTTTTTTTTTTTTGGTATATCCTGACCATAAACTTTGGCTTTAATTTCAATTTAGTTCTTTAGTTTCAAAGGTTCTAATTTAGTACGAGAGTAAAATACAAGTTTTGTAAAAGATCCTAAACCCAAAGGATCAGTGTTGAACTAGCACAATGCATATCCATTGAGAAAAGAGAGTTACTGTAGATGCTAGCCAGCATAATTGGTGAAGTTTCTTGTAACTTGTTTAGAATGATAAGATTTTGTAGATTCCAATTCAATTATATTGATTTTTTTGTTTGATATTATAGTTTTTAACACTTTTTAAAAAATATATTAATGTGACAAAATCAATTATTTTCACCAAAGTTAGTGACAGCGGGGTACAATTTAAATTGCTATTTAAAAACACAAAAAAAAAATTTATTTTATTTATTTATTTAATAATTTATAACAAACAAGATATTAAAATTAAAATTTAATTTCTAAATCAATGAAATTAAATTTTATCAAAATTTTAATTAAAAAGATTGTTAGCCTTCCGTTTAGACATCTAAAATCAATTTCTACCTACACCCTAAACTCGGGGATTTATTAGAAGGGAGGGATACCAACTCGTATTATAACTTTATATATATATTTTACATAATAGAGAACGTAAAAGTAACCAAAAAGTATTAAAATTTTAATGACAAGTTATATAGTTAAAAAAAATTTATATTAAATAACACATAAATAAAAATATTTATAAATTTAATATTTTAAAATTTTAAATTAAAATATAACGTTAAATTTATAAATTTATTTTTTATTTTAAACATAATTTATAATATAATAATTTTTTATATTTAATTAAATTTATTTATATAACCAGATGTAATTAATTAACATATATCTTTTAGTTTTAAATTTTTTTATTTTTTTAATAAATGATAATATAATAATTATTTTATATTTAATTTAATTTATTACTGATTAATATTTTTCATTAATTTCATGTTGCTTTTAAAGCATTGTTACCAAATTTTGTTCTACAAAAATAACTACTGCATCTGGTGTACTCAAAAAAATTCGGTAAACGGACAAAAAAAAGTTCAAAACTTCCAATATAAAATTCGGTGAAAGAAAGTACATCTTTTATCTGCACGGCCATGTTACCACGTAATCTATGTTTGTTTCTTTTTAATCGTACTAATAAGAATATTACAATAAAAAATATGAGATCTTAAGTCAATATATGGGACACGATTTTGACGCCTTGCTTTTGATATATATATATATGCATATGGATGCTCTAAGCTGTTCTAATATAATAATGATAATTATAAACCCCATCCCCACTCCCCCAAATGGAAAGCATGAACGTGTCAAAATATCCGCTGCCCAAAAACGGCTAAGTAGATCTCATCCCGTCCACACACTTCCTCTTCTTTTAGTTTTAATACAATTGACGTCTAAATGGAGAGCATGAAAAGAAACAAAAATTTTTAAAATGGAGAAGGCACGACATGGGCCATGCCGGGTGCCAAGGATTTTATCTTCATGCATCGATCAGATCACCTAAAAAAAGGAATAGGATAACCTGGGGTTTGAACACGTGTCCTGAGTGGAATCTCTATCTGATAACAACCCACCGCCCCATTTTAAGTTTGTGTCACTTTTCGAGTTGCGAGTTGTTGCAGTGCGGATAGGATAGGTGATGGCAAGAAGGCTCGAAGCATTACAAGATTATTATAAGGGATTTGTGTTGAGGGTTGGTTTGAATCTTTGCTTTCCTGCTCCATGCTTCTTGGCAAGTTGCAAATGGCCAAATGGGATAAAAATCTCTCTCTCTCTCTCTCTCAACTTATGGCAAGGGATTATTCTTGCTAGCAAGGAGAATCCAAAGGATTTTTTGGCATTATGGTTATTATTCCTTTTCTTCTCAAAGTCATATGCATTCTTTTTTATTTATTTGTAGAACTTGATGCCCATTTTGCAATTGGGCAGATTTGTTGTTTCGACCTGAAATCATGTCGTTATTACCATTTCTTTTTGTTTTCATTTTTGGTCCAACTAAACTTAGAAGGAATGACTAGACTTCACTTACAAAAAATTGATTTAATGTTCGCTAGACTATACCTGGTTGTGTTCATTATCATTCCAAAATACCTTGCAAGTAGCTTTCTTGAGTACAAGTCTATCTTTGACATGTCTTCTCAGCGTGATAATCTACAAAGTTCCTATCTTTTTCTTTTTGGTAAATCTGCATCGAACTGTAGCGTTGTGCTTCTTAACGTATGCAAGAATCGAATAGATCAAAGTTGGAGCTGGAATATAGTAATAGATCCCATTGGAACATTTGAAAGTTGCAATTACTTTGAAGGAAATGAGTCACCTCCACTTCAGGACCATTAATGAGTGACCTCCACACACGTGACATGTCTCCAAAGTCAAAGATCCAGTGTCTCATGAGGCTATTCCGGATATATAATTTCATATAAATATTATCGCTGCCTGTATTTTCTGTTGTAGTTCTCTACATATACCCGAGGCAAGAAAAAATAATTGTGAAATGGCATCAACAATAAGTGCGTGTAAAATAAAAGGTACACACAAAATAACAGTAAAACAAATACCAGGAAAATGCCTTGAAGTTTTCGAGAGAAGCATATGTATTTGAGAGTAGCACAAACAAAAAGCAGACCCGCTGACTTGTATCAATATATAAAAGAAATGAATCCTTCCAAAGAAAGGGTCTCATTTCACAGGGATGGCTCTGTTTAATTACAGCAATCCTTTTCAAGCATACCACATTAATGTTTTTACTTCCCAGGGTCCAATTTGTCCACATATAATGGATATTCATTTTCTCTTGTTTCAACTACTTGAAATCTTCATTTCCTGCTAGACAGTGAAGTGGGGTGACATCCACTTGGTCGATAAAATCACAAGATGTGAATCACAACAACTTACCCGAATGATCTAGATGATGATGATGTACTGTCATGGTAAGAGGGTATCTTGACTTGAGTAATGATGCAACAAAAGATTTGCAGAAATCCTATTCACATGGCAAAATCTGCTGCAAAAATCGGTGATCATGAAATAGAGTGTGAGCAGATAGATAGACATCATATGGTACGCTATCTATTGCTGAATCATTCAACCCCTGGTACTTGAAAATGAGGTTATAAGCATACAACCGCTAGATAGGTTTGTTTGCCAACAATAGATATCAATTCCAATCTGTAAATCGGGTTAATTAGGTATGTCCCACAAATACTTTACAGGAAAATAATTACTAGCTTATAGTGCATATAAAAATGAGAAACTTTCATTGTGCGACGCTGTCTCTCCCTCGTTAAGTAATTCGGTGTAATAACTCAATCAAAACTAACCTGATTCGCACCACCAAATTTGGGATATTTTGGAGAACGGCCGCTGTGTAGGAGTTGATATTCATTTGTGCTAATGTAGAATTTTTCTTCAACGTGATTTAAGTCTTATCGAGTTGTCCCACCAAATTAACAAACTGATATATTGAGATAATCCCATCCAACAAATACTTATATAGATGCATGAGATAATGATTATTAACTAGCACTTATGAATGATATATTAATTATTTTTTCCATTAAAAAATACATTAAGTTGTGAAAGAATAACTTTTTTTTTTTAATTTTTATAATTTTTTTTAAAATTAAAATTTAAGATTTCACAGGTTGAATTTCAAGTTTGTGATCACTAAATATCCCTGAAGCGATAGGATAAAAAAAATACTGCTCAAGTTTCTGTCTTTGTAATTGAAGGATAGGACACATCACATCACATGACCATGACCATGACCATGCAACCCTTTTGGCTGTCAAAATGGGGACTTTGATAGCGAGAGAGAGAGAGTGTGTGTGAGAGAGAGTGAGAGTGAAAGATATTTGTGGTATATATGCCTGCATCATAAAGATGTGTGGAGGGTACCTTTCTAGGGTTGTTTGGTAGTTACAAGTTGCAACAGCTGCACTGTGAAATTACTTTGTGGGTGTTCGGTTTAACTTTTTTAAGGAGTATTATTGTTGTTGGGCGACAAAAAAACACGAGATCTTGTGTTTGGTAAATATTTTTGGAAAATAACAATAGTAGTGATCAACAATAAGTAACATAATAACAATTATTAACAGGTAAACCAAACGGCGCCTTGGCTTTGTATCTCGTGAGAATTAGCTGTGGGTAAACCAAACGGCACCTTTACTTTGTATCTCGTGAGAGTTGGTTGGAAGATAGAGAGAGTAGAGGAGATGACGGGCAGTCTATCAAAGTGGACACAGCCTCAGAAACTATGTACCTCACAACCCTTATCATTCCTTTCAGTGGGCGTTTTATCGTTTTCCTATAAATAGAGGCTGCTGGGTGCCTCTTAAGAAGCCATCCAACCAAAGTCTTATCGGTCCCTACAGTTGTCTCCAAAGCTACTTCCTTTCCTTTTACAGAAATTTTCCTTTGCAAATGTTTTTGCCTTCTCTGTCATACTTCAATTATCAAATATCATAGCTTAAAACACTATGGAGAGTTGTTAACCTAAGGGGAAGAACCAACTTGGGATTACGTGGATTGAGTTCACAATTTCAAGTTTGAATTATCTTTGGTGTATTTTATGTTCAAGTGGGAGCAGTAGTGAGCTGCTCTAGCAACCTGAGTATTTTGGCAAAAAAGCTATGCAGGGAATAGTAAATTAGAGACTTGGGGAAAGCGAGAAGGCACTGGTGATGCTGTTGACAGAAGATAGAGAGCACAGATGATGGTGTGCAATTTTTGGGTTCTGCATCTCACTCCTTTGTGCTCTCTATGCTTCTGTCATCATCTTTGACCTTTTCATTCTTTCCTCGTATTCTTCCTCCTCCTCCTCCTTTTATTGATGCTTTGTCTTCCTTAAAAGTATACGATTTTGCTTTTGAGTTTGGAAATTTGCAGTTAAAATTCTGGAAGCAGTAGGAGTGTTTGGAGGTCATGGGGCTAACCAAAGTATCTAAAGAAGATCTAGGTATCATCATTTTTTCCCATTTAATTCTTAATTTATTCTGATTGTATACGTTTTATTCACGTTGTTAGTCTAATTAAGTTATTTATGAAATTGAGTTTTAATTTAATATGTGGTTCATTTTTTAGATTTTTTTTTTTTTTTTTACAGTTTAGGCTGACTAATTTCTTAAAATTTTATATTTCACTTTTTTCACTGGTGTATCTGTCTATCTTCTGTTAGTTTTTTTTAATTCATCCATATTAATTAAGTAAATGTTCAGTCTAGATTTGTTATTTTGTATTTCTCAACAACGTTAGATTTAAGAATTTTTCTTCGATTTCTTTAGCAAATAAAGTATTTATCTGTGGATGCAATTCTCTAGTTGTGCTTTATTCGCGGAACACTGGAAATCCCTAACTACGCTGTGTAAGGTACGAGAAATTGAATTATCGTCTCGTCTAACTAGGCCTATTGGAGTTTAAGGTACAACAATACGTCTTAATATATCAAGCCAATAAGCGAAAAGGGATACGATTCCCTTACAGAACACAAAAAACTGAACATAGGTGTTTGTTACAATTATCATCACATGCTTTTGGGAAAATACTCATCTATTCTGTTGGTGTTCTTAATGAAGGAAACGCTCAATGAAGTTGGACAAAGGACACGAGTCATTCCTCCAAACCCACAGAACTTGGTAAGAAGAGGGAGTCTATGGTTTTGTGATTAATAAGAGCAAACATTAGTAAATAGTTTTTCTTTTTAAAACAAAAAAACAAAAAAATTTTCCTCTTGGACTAAGATCAAATAGTACAAAGATGATCTCTAACATTCTTTTTTTTTTTTTTTTTATCAATTAATTTTGATTGAGATTCAGAGACTTTTAATTGATTTTTGATACAACTCAGGTACCACGGAAGATTATTGATGAAAGGGTTCTACGCGATAGTGTATCATACAAAAGCCACTAATAGCATGTTGGAGAACTATATACTACTAAATTAACAACTCGCGCAATTGGTTGAAACCACAAAGAGCTTTGCATATATTCTACGCTTTGTGATTTTATCTGTCCACGTTCGGATATTGAACTGTTCAAAATTCCAAATTGAGGCATATCTGCGTTAGCTAACTAGATGGATATGGGCATAATTTTTCTTATAATTGCTTTACTCATTATTCTTTCTCTGGTTTCAAACCTTTCTACCAAATTGATTGCTGTGTCCCTTGCAATCATATCCATGAAGACAGGAAGAATTTCCAAGATTCAAATCGCAAACAAAGAGACTTACAGATATGAAGAAAGAAAGGGAGAAGAGAAGATGAGAGAAAAATATTGGGGACCTGAATTTCATCTTCAGAAGACGTAGGAGCGCTTAACATCATGATGATGTTGTGCCAATGTTGCTTCAACTCATCATAATATTTATTGTTCTCTCTGTTATAATATGATCTTCTTCTTTTTTTTTTTTTTTTTCCTCCTCTTGCCATTGAGTGACTTGGGTTCAGTGACAAGCCTTGTTCAATCCGTATTGAAGAATCAAGAATCGAAATGGAAAATATCTTCTGACATTTTGCTTGGAGGCAAGATATATTCTTTTTAATCTTCAGATACTCTGGAGGCAATTAAAGGCCAATGGGTAGAACCCGCAGCGGCCAACTTTGCACTAGCAAGCAAAAGGCTATTGAGGAATATTATTGGTTTCAAGTAGACTGCGTTTTTTCTTATCTAAAACTAGTTGGTATGCCGTGATGCTATCACCAGATCTCTAAGTTTGTCTATCAAATGCAAAGTGAAAACTTCAAACTTGAGTCCCTTTGGAGTTTTATCTTGAGACCTCAGCTCTAGTCTTAGGAAGGAGAATGTGAAATTTATGGATTCAATGTGACGAGTCTCTTAATAAAATAAAATCTTAAGCTTGAAAGAGATAATTGCTTGCTAATTTTTACTAATCCTTGTACTATCGCACAAACAATATACTACACATTAATAGCCGCAAAAATGGCTTAATTATTCCTATTAATCCAAAAGCACGATTTTTCATACCGAAAACACTCGCATATGTGTGTTTAGTTGTAGAGTTTAGATTAGAAAAATCAACGAGTGGAAAGCATATGACTTATATATGGAATACGAAAGGTGTTGAACACTCACAGAATGTATGACTTGCAGACTTACATTAGCCCTCAGGCTGTCCAAAATTCGCTGTAGAATTATTGCGTTGTGGCCAACCAATATATTCACGGGTTTTTGACATGTACCATCCACAATCTACATGGTCCTAAACAAGAAAAGAAAAAGAGTACCAAATTGGAAAGATACCCAATAGAATCACGAGAATCCAACTATAAAGAACGCAGGAGAGGCTCACGTGAGAGAGAGAGAGAGATAGAGAAGAGAATCCAAATTTGCTTCTCAATTCTAAAAGCTCTGATCCAAAAAAAAAAAGGGTGGTTCAATTTTGTCCCAAGTGAAAGATTTAGATAAAGAAGGAAAAAGAATAATGTAATCAAAAGGAGAGATTTACAGAAAAGGAATTGAAGAGATTAAAAGTATATATCCACCATGGGCCTTTTGCGAGAGAAAGGATTCGGAACCAATCTTCCAACAAAGGAAACCCCCCCTGGAAAAGTATCTACAGAGATTATAACGAATCATCGTTTATTCTTCAAATCACTTCTTCTTTCCAATTCATCAAGGACAAACACAATGTCTGTATAATCTCTAGTTAATCTTTCCCGTAGATTTTACATGGACACATGTTTTCCAACACAGGAATGCATGTATGCATTCGTGTGCAACAAGTGTTATACGAATAATCATTTAAAGCACTCGTAAAAATGTGCAATTAACAATAAATCATGCACATAGCTATGTCAATGAAATATATGTAAACGGGTCTACATTTCTAAGGTTAAAAAAAAAAAAAAAAAAACAGAAAATTAACGATATAAAATATATTACTGTTAGTTGAATAAATGTTTTTGAGTTAAAAAAATTAAAAAGAAAAAAAAAATGCAATCATCGAATGGTATCTTACTCATGCCGACAATCTGTCGAATTCTTAGGTAGATCTCATATTTGCGTGATCATATGGATGAGCAAATGCGGAAGGGAGGACAGAATATGGCCAATTTCGCCTATTAGAAATTGACCGAGGTTGAAGAAGACGTGAATGAAGGGGAGCGTATTCAGTGGCCCTTCATAATTGACCCGCCGCCCTTACAAGTTGCCCGTCACGACAACGATAAAAGGACACTTTGTCTTTTTATGTGAGGGTCCCGGTCCAGGAATCGAAGTCCTCCAGTACCTCATTTACGATGAGCGTTTGTCATAAAATTTCTAGTAAAATTCAATTCAATTTTAACAATAAAATTCGATTCAGTTGACTACTTTTATTTTATGTAGATTATTAAACAAATAAATTGAATTAAATTCTTTCATTTCATAGACACTTTTACATCAGTGTATTTTTTAAATTATGAGAACTATATTATATTAGTATTTTGTTTTAAAATGTGAGAATTATCATATTTTACAAATTATCCTATAAAACCAAAAAAAAGAAAAGAAAAAAAAAATGAAGGCATTTAACTGACTTAGATTTTACAAATTTTTGTCATTATAGATATATATAAACATATAAGACGTAAATTATTTGATTTTTATTATGATAGGGAAAAAACATGAAATATGATATTATGGTTACTTGCACCAATCATTGCCTAAAAGAGAAAATAAAAATGTCGAAAAAGGCAACAAAATTATAAAAAATCTCGTTCTTTACGCAACGGTTCAATAACTAGATCATAGTAACCTTTTCTTTGAATTGGACTTGGACTCAGATTCGAGACATGCAATCTTTTCTTTGACAGTGAAATTAGGACACCGCGAGTGAGAACCTATAGAAAATTGAAGTATTATTGCCCCATACACAACACGCATGACTGGAAAATTAGGACACGGCGAGTGAGGAACCTATAGAAATTTGAAGTATTATTGCGCCACACACAACACGCGTGACTGGAGATTTTAAACAAAGATCCCGCAGCCAAAGCCAGGACTGACAGTTGACAAGGGTAGTGTGGTTTCAACCACCCAAACTTCTGAATTTTCCCCTAAATACAACAAGGAGTTGGTGCTACATCTTTTACAAAATCTCAGGCATGCTGCTGCAGACGAGGTTATTCATTCCGACAAAATTTGTACATACAACCAAGTCATGTTAAGCGGAGGACAAAAACAAAAGCTTCAAAAGTTTGCCCCGAGCAAGCAGCACTGTGTCATCAAAGTGAAGTGGCGAGCTAGATGATTGTACAGTCACCTGAATATAATTACAAAACGGCTCACGTTGTAAGTTCATCTCCCTGTCTAAGCAGCTCCTGCAGAAGACAAGTTGCACAATTATCAATTCCTGTACATTAGTCAAAGCATTTCTCAGTGCATGTGAAGCCAACCTAGCCCTCTGTCAATGCTATTTAAAGTACTAAAATCAAAAGGATATTCTGTTTGATGGGAAAAATTAAAACATAGAATCCTATGATTCACTTCAATTAAGAGAGAGAACAACTTAAGTTGACCTGAGGATCTTTAATTATAAGAAGGATTTAGAATTGTTACATCTAACATTAAACTCAATTTATAATAGAATAGAATAACGAAAAAAGATTTATGTAACCGATTCAAATTAAATTTGAGATTGAAGCTTTATTATTGTTGTTGAATTCTCTGATTCTCCCCCTAATCCCTAAGACATGTCTTCTCTGAGGGTTATGCCAACACTGATGAGGAGTAACAAACCATCCCTTGGTCAACCCCTTCAAGAAGGAAGAACAAAAGCAGGAAATCAAATATTTATGTAGGAAACTGCTTGATAAATTCCTTTGCAATAATAATGCACAACAATTTTCATGAGGTTCTAATTGAAACTGTGCATGTAACACATAAACAGCACATGATAAGCAAGAACAAAAATTCAGCTTACTTGATATCACTAAAATTGAGGACCACTACAGAAAGCAAAACCTCCTTTATTTATTGAAATATATATCAGATCGCTCCCTATAAAAAGTGTCCTCCTCAAAGAATTCATTCAATAACCCCCAAAAACAAACGGAAAACAAAAAGAAAAAAAGTAAAATGCACATTGAACTTGCATGTATAGGGCCAAGTCCCTTTACCGATTTGGTAGCAGCAATTGATAATTGTTGTCTTTCTTTCTTCTCACGCAAGCATTCTCCACACCAACTAGAGAAATCCTTTTGGTATTTCTTCATCTCTCTGAAGACCGAACTATATAGAAAGAACAAGAACATAAGTGAATTACTCATATGAAAAAATGAAACCAATCCACCTTAAAATTACCAATATCAGAAAAGCTCAACATAAATTCAATACTACAGTCAATATGAAAGTCATTTAGCGATTTTATTGCCACTGAAAATACCAGAAGAAAAATTTTGTAATAAAGTTCATGATGACTAAATCAAAAGGCCTTGCATTGAATGAAGACTATCTTGTTGCATTAAGTCAAATGATAAATGAACATTATTAACAGATAAGGCTTAGCGTACTGGACAAACAGAAAAGGAAGAGTACCTCCTACACCACAGGAGTAAATTGACCCTATGACCAGAAGTTGTAGCCCTAGCACCATGTCTGTGACGACCACGATGAAGGACAGCTTGGCCAGGGACATGAGAGTAATCAAAGATTTCCTGTTTCCACAAAAAGTACTCAATAAAAGTAAAGAGGTTTAAATTAATGCACAAAAGAAAAACCATAATGAAAACAAATGGTACAACTACATCATAAAATTGTATAGCCTCATCAAGTGACAGTAAATAAAAATTTAACATTCAAATGGAGAGAAATGCCTCCTTGTCATCTCCTTGCCCATATAGACAGTGTTTGGCTACTTGAAATTTCTTTTTATTCTAGGATCCAGCACAACAATCATCCCTCGCCGCCACCCCCACCCCTACCCCCCTTCCTCCCAACCAATCTGTACCACAAAATGGGTGTGAAAACAAGGGAAGGGTTCTTGCAAGACAAATTGAGGAAAAGGAAAAAGACATGCTCTCACTGTAGCATACTATTGTCCTTATGGTATCATATTTCCTGACACAAGGACCTATGGAACCAAGAAAGCCAAACACATAAACACTAGGATTTAGAACATTCTTAGACAACTTATCACAGAATTTAACTAATATCATTGACAAGGGAATTGAAAAATGCAAAATGCTACAAGTATTTTCTGCATTCAGAAACAAGAATCTTATCATAGAAGAAACCATAGACATTCAAAATAAATCCTAGATTGTACACAATTTTTATTTCATCAAAGCTTTGCACTTAGAGAGTCATCTGCTCTTAGTTGACACCAATATGTTCGTTAGTAAGATATATTTAAAAGTTGGTTAAGGGAATCCTCTGAGTCTTCCCGACATGGTTAGTGAAATAGAATCCATTAACCATTCAATGATGTGTGTAGTAAAAAGAAAAGCCTTTTTTCTGTCCTAACCCTGATTTATATCAATGTACTTGAAATGCTCTACCTTAACAACTAGCATACCTCTGACTGACTTCCAGTATTGACATGTTTATCACATCGTGTGCCTCGGAAAAACAACTCTCCACCAGAAAATTGTTTACCCAAACAAACATTCAGGGTCACTTCTGAGTCATCCACATGAAAGCCTACAAGTAGAAGACCATTACCATTAAGACTTCAAGGCTTTGAAAGAACGTGAAACAAGACCAAAAGGAAAAAAAAAAAAAAAATGCACGTGTGATTTTGGTAATTTATCATTTTTGTCTAGTATTTTTGCACAACCCTACAACAATATACCAAACATCAACAAAAATGTTGCATGTCTCATTAAATGGCACTGCAATTAGCAACAAGCACAATGTTACTATCAAGATTATTATGCACCCAGGTTGGATGCCATTCACCTGGAGCTGCACAGGACTAGAATAAAAAATAAAAAACTAAATATTCATAGATATCACTAGACAGAGAAAGGAATAAAACAAGGCACCTACCTAATTCAACATCCTTCTCTGAACCATATTCCACAATAAATCCATGATGAGAATCCAGACTTGATCCACCAACTTCAGGAAAGAAAACTGCACCAGACCAAAAAGATAGGTATGCATACACGTATGTGTTTGTGTATTTACCATATCACATAATGGAACTTATAAAATCAACCAATATAATATAAGCAAACATTCATTACCTTTAGATATAGGACGAATATAACCTTCCATAAGTTTGTCTAGCATAGTTTCAAGACCAAAATCATCTAGAACAGCACCATACTTGTTCATTGTATTTGGTCTCATGATGCGAAATTTTGATTGATCAACCCACTTTTCAAAATTTTCAACCTAGAAAATCAAATAAATGTAAGAGAACATTAGAACAATGCATGCTTAAAGGAAAACAAGAAGATTTGATCCAAATGCCACATTTGCGACTAAATTTAGTAGAGTTTACCTCTTCTAATAGTAATTCACAAAATTGTGGCTGAAACATCTCAAATGTAAGGACACCAGGAGAGGGCTCAAACATTATTTTCCTAAAGCTTTCCTCTGTACTATCAACCACTGCCTCAATAAAGGAGGGACTGAAGAAGGTTGTGGGATGCATTGTGTATAGATCTCTATTTAAAGGCTGTTCAAATATTACAAAGAGCATTGATAAAGCAACTATACTTTCATCCAATGGCAGCATTACACACACACAATCCACAATTCACAATTCATTCCCTTATAAAGCAGAAGATATGCATCATAGAAGGAAAAATCAATTATTATATGAATGTATCTGTGGTGGGTTATGAAGCTCAAGAAGATCATTCTGAGCAGCCATCCTCAGACTCTTTCCTGTTGACAGATTCTTTTCCTATTTATCAGGTACTTTCTGCTCAATTCCAGATAGTGCTGTACCTTCCTAATACCAGGAGATCTCCAATTCACTGTCATTGGAAACATAAGCAACCTAATGTCATTGAACTGTAAATTTTTGTGACAGAAAGGCAAAGCTTCACGAAAAAAAACCTCCTTTTTCACTAGTAGCCTGAACCAAATGGGCAATGCTGCATGCCCATACGCAAAAAGAGGCAGACAGTTATGACCATTTTTCCTGTTCCTGTGATTCTGTCAATGCCAGGCTCTTACATTATACTATTTCAACTTGGAGACTCCATTCCACCCCACCACAAAAAGAAAAGGTTAGAAATATTAGAAGAAGAAAAATAGACTAAGTGTCTTCATGTCTCATACCTGATAATGTGACATTATCTTCTGCCTGTATTCTCTGTGTCTCTGAACCTGAAAAATCAAAACTTGTGAACTTCAAAAATGCTCACACAGGAATAATGTACAAGTAACTTGTAATTACAATTTCCCTTTTCTTTTAATTTCACTATAAGGATACTTGATATAAATTGAAATATTTCATCCCACTTTGCTTGTTCACAACCAGTAGTCCCATTGCCTATATATCATTAGGTGTACAAATTTGGGAGACAAAAATAAACCAAAATGATCTCTCTCCCTCTCTCTCCAGGCCCAATTACCTTAGATGAGATAACAAGTCTTTAGATATGCTCGCAAGGCTCAATTGCCTCAGACGGGATAAATAAGTATCCAGATATGCTTATCCATGAATAACCATTTTGGTTGTTTTCAAATGAATTGGATGATCATGTGATTTGGAACTTCTCTTCTTCAGAAACATGAGGCTATAGAAAGACATGCTGAAAAAAAATGTCCAGGTTGGGAAGGACAATAAATTAAAATATATGTACATACATATATACCCACAAGGGATGTATATCACAAGAGTCCCCAATTAAGCTGAAAAAAGTGGGGGAGAAGAAGAAGACCATCTAGTCCAGATGACCCAAAAAGGATACTGCAAAATGAAGTAAAATTACAGAATGGTTTCCAGAAAATCTTACAGACTAACAAGTAGAAGGAATATTTAAGGCATGAATAGCACCTAATCATACACTTCTCCAGATTCCTGAGCATAGTACCAACACATTGCCAACAAGGGTAAGATTTTTTTTTCCACAAACACATTGTAGAGCTTTGTATGGTCAAATCATACCAGCAAAGAAATTACAAAGGAAAGATTTGTGACCCTTTGTGATTTAATGTTAGACAATTTAACTTTGAAGCAAGTGACTTTAGAGCACTGTACTTTTTCTCAGGAGCAGAACATACCCCGATGAGCCACATAATCAAATCCCCATCAAATATTGATCCCATAAAGACCACCCATACATAATTGCAGTTTTTTTTTTTTTTTTTTAAGAAAAAGGAAGATCATTGCACGTTAAATTTATGTTAGCATAGAAAACAAAATATCACGCCGCTTGCAAGAATACGAGGCAACGGAAGAGTATGGGCATTCTCGTCATTTGACTATAGCCACCAGACCGTTAGAAAAACCTGCGAAACACCCACGGACCTCTGACTTTTGATTTCGATTATCACCCAAACAGACCCCAAATAAAATATAAAAGAAACAAATTTAACCCCAAAAAAAAAAAAAAAAATACAACGAAGTAGAAGTTAGAAAAATATAAGTGAAAGTAAATAATTTTCAATAATTTTGATTGGTTACTCTAAAAACACTAAAATAATTTAAAAATATATAATTAGTTACTTTAATTAGGTGGCTTCCTTTTAAGTCTGACAGTTAAGCCAACTCTCTCTCTCTCTCTTTTTTTTATTTGAAAAAGAAAAATAATAATTAAAGGAAAGAAGGGGAATTTCTTTAAAAAAAAAAAAAGCATTAAAAAGGAAAGAACCGAATTCACTTTCTTTCGCTTTCCTGCAGATTCTCGCTAGGCACATGTTTCCGAAAAATAGATTAGAAAGAAATAGAAAAAAAAAAACTGAAAAATTCTGCATATAATGAACATACTCTGGTTCGATCTCCATGGGGCAAGTACTTCAATAGAATCTCCCTCATGAACTTCACCTTGTCGCCTCGACTGGCACACAGCATGCTCGGCGGCAGGTACCGCTCCAGCGAACTGAACACCGACGGACTGAAATCCAATTGCAGATCCTCGTAGCTCTCCGGCTTGTGATCCTTGTTCGGGTTCAGCCTCAGCCTCTGGCTCGGAACCACCGAAGCAAAAGGCTTGCCGGACTCTCCTGATTCCAGCACTCTGTTTCCGCCTCCGGTGACCGGAGGCACATCTGGGCGATTGTCGGACATGGCGTAGGTCACGGTGGGGAATTCAGGGGAGAGTAAAAAGAAGTTGCGTTTAGGATATTGGTGGTGAAATGGAAGCAACTGGAGAGAGGTGGAGTTAGGGTTAGGGATTGTGCTCGGAAATTAGGGTTGGTTGCTTGCTGTGGACGTGAAAAATGACGAAGTTTTTTAGGCGCTGTGTTTCAGTTTTAGGGCTCAGCAGAATTTTTTTTTTTTAGGTAGTTTTTCTGCCAGGGCATTGGCATTATGGTTCACGCGAGTTTCAGCACGTGTAAATGATGAGCGTTTCTAGTTAGCGGTGACTAGACCGGTAAAATGACTCGGGCATTCTCGAAGTTTGCTCGTATTTTTCGACTTTTAAAAAGAAAGTAATATATATATTTTTTTATATTTGCATGCAATGTGGGATTTGACATGTTTTTATTTTTTTTAAGAGTATATATTGTGTCGAGCACATATTTGTCGGAAGAAAAACAAGGTAGACATTCTTGTCGAACACGACCTTGGCGTCTGTTTGACAAGTTAAGGAGAAGTTTAAGGCATTTTTATAATTTTAAAATTCAAAATTAAAATCTAAACCAAAATTTTCATTTCTTGCTCATTCTTTAATTGTTTAGTTTGCTCCTTCGTTCTTTATGATTCCTCGTCTTTTATGTTAACCTTTCTGGATTAATATTTTAAGTTTTGTGTTGATATTTTAGATATAAATGCCTGAGTGGTGTGATTAAAAAATTTTATATTAAAAAAAATATATAAATTTAATATTTTATAACTTTTTATTAAAATATAATATTAAAATTATAAATTTTTAATTTATTTAAACCTTAAACGAATTTTTTATTAGATTCTCTTATTCTTGTAGTCTTGCTTGTATTATTTTCTAACACACAAATACTTGCATTATTCTAAACCGATTGCGTTATTGTTATCTACATTCGAATCGTACCCTCGACCGGTCAAGGATCAATTTGAGACAAATTGGTCACGAATCATGACCTTTCGCTCCCCGTCAAATCCCATACATTTTACTCGCAATTTAAATGCCCATAAGCAGCTGCTACTTAAGAAAATATTACGATCGAAATACGTTGCCTACCAAATCGTCTTTGTGCAAGGGCCAAGCACCGGAGAATTAGCAAAAACCCTCGACTAAACAAAGTTACGCGACGAAAAAGTGAAGAAATTATGTGATCTAATAAATATAATTACATAATAATATTTTATTTTTGTTTTATAAGATTTAGAAGTAGTAGAATTGAAATTTCGAAAATAAAATTTTCTTACCTTATGCTTATCCATTTTATGTAAAAAGTAAAAGATAAAAGAATAAAAAACGGGAAAGGAGAATCAAGTCACGAGGTTACAAAAGAGAATAAGCCTTTCGCTAGTTCCCGCAATTTTCCCAGTAGCCAAACAGAGTCAAAGAGCAAATTAGGGATACAAGATAAATGAGATCCATGGCAAAAGAGAGCGAAATTGTCAATCCAGTCACGGAAGCCGATGGGTCAAACGTCGAGCCCGCTGTCCACAAGCGCGAGCGCGAAGCTTCGGAAGGAACGCTCTTGGATGAAGAGGCAAAGAAGCAGAAAACAGGAACGTCTTCTCGTGGAGGAGACGCGGAGGGGAAAGAAACGGGGAGAGATTCCAGTGCGGTGGCAGTGAGCGGAGAGAGCAAGCGAAACGGTTGCGCCAAAGACAAGCAGAGTGTGGTGCTGGTGGAGCAGGACAGGGCTTTTGAAATCGAAGCCGGTGCAGCGGAAGATAAGGGTTCCAGGCACTCCATGGAGGATGCCTGGATTGTGCTACCGAATGGAAGTTTGGACACTCCTGGAAAATTGAGGTTTCTCTGCCCCCCATAGTCCATTGTTTCTAGATCAGGGTTTCGATTTAGCAATAAGTGTTACTTTGAAACTAATTTTTGGGGATTTGATAGCAGATGTTCCCACTTCGCGATTTATGATGGACATGGAGGGCGTTTAGCCGCGGAGTATGCACAGAAGCATTTGCACAGAAATGTTCTCGCGGCTGGCTTACCACGTGAGTTGGTGTGTCTTGCTTGGTCTAGTTAGTTCCATCTGTGATCTTTTAACTGTATATTTTCTGTAATTGATTTTTTTTTTTTTTTTTTATATGGAAGTTCACATTCAGTAGTCCTGGATTCTTATTTGTAATATTGGAAGGTTGTTTGTGTTTTTTTCCTTAGCAAGATGATTAAGAGAAAGCAAAAACACTGCTGCTCCGTTACTTTCTTGGCTTGTAATGTTTTATTTTGGTTCGGTCTGTTGATCACGTGTGTTTGCATTTTACTCTTATTTTGATTATTTAGTATTTTATTTAATGGTTTTTTGATGCTCTATTGATGTTGCAGTTGGATGTGAAAGCCGCCAAAAGGGCCATACTTGATGGTATAATTTCAATTTCCAAGTCAATTGTTTTTATAATTTTTCTTTTTGGCTCTTTCTTATGTAATATATTTCACTTATTTACCTCTTTTTGTTTTCTTCTTGTTGCAATCTAGGTTTCTGGAAAACTGATGAGTCTCTCCTTCAGGAAAGTGCTTCAGGTAAGTGCCATAAATTCAAACCTTGTAACATGCAACACTTTTTATTTGGAAAGCAATGATTTCCATTGTTACTATTTATTTTTCCTACAGTTTTCTTCTTGCTAAGTTTTTGGAGGGTGGGGATGGGGGGAGGGTAGGGATGTTATGTCATTGGATTCACATCACAAGGCAGCTAAGACATTATGAAACCACTGCAACATATCTGGAACTGTACATAAGCTCTGAGGATTGCAGTCTAAATGGCTAGTGACAATTTGCATAAATTATATTTACCACTGTTGGCACCAGGTATATCTCTTTTTAATTGACCTCAAAAAATATAAGTTTTAGTTTGTCTGCAGTATTTTTGGTCAGAAGATGCACAGACATTTTGATGGAATATGAACATGGTCTCTTTTGGCTTCTGTGTTGATTGTTACTGCAAAGTGATGTGGACATCTCCATTTATTTTACATTTTCCAACCTTTCTCTATAGTCCTAATATTAATTGTGGAGAACTGAAAATATTTTGAGAAAATTTTCAAGTTTGACCTAAGCATTGTCCTTTGTTTGATTGTTTTATACATTTTTATTAGGGGGTTGGCAGGATGGTGCTACAGCTGTATGTGTCTGGGTTTTGGGACAAACAGTAAGTTGCAATTTTTAATTCTAAATGTAGTCCCCTTGTCATTTGTTAAAATCCATTAATTATTGTTCTTTTCCTAGACATTGGTTTTCATGATGCACTAGGAAGCATTAATATGTTTAAATGCTCCTGAGCAGTCATGATATTTTATCAGCAAATTTATGTATCATGAGTGTGCATTCATGCAATTCCTGTGATAGCACATGCCTGCAACTGAAGTTTTGTACACTGAGCCTGCAAATGAACTTCATTTCAATTTTGTTTAATACTCAGGTGCTCTCTCCAAGTCCCCCCCTCCCCCAACAAAAAATATAAAAAAAAAAAACTAGGCCTCCTTTCCTCTTCAAGAGAAAACCTATAGTTTTTTTAAGCTAAAAAGGGGCATTCTACCATACTTTAATGTGGGATTTGATACTTTCTTCGAGGGTAAGAGATTGGTTTTCAAAGAATGGGGTATGAGGTTCATAGGAATGGAGAGAGTTATCTTCATTGTGTAATTTATGACTCAGTAAACCTCTTAATGGACCCAAAGAAAAAAAAAACCCTTATGTAGCCATGTTTTGAGCTTCCATGGGCCTGTGATTTCTTCAGCGAATGCTAACTTTGCTTGTCTGAACCTCAGTTTTCTGATTTTTTGTTTTTTCTTTTTTTCTTTTTTTTTCCATTTCGCTTGATTCTCTAGTCAGTTCTTATCTTGCCTCCTTTTGGTCCACCTTGTCCTGTGCATACTGCAAGAACCGTTGGTAGCTGATATGCATCAGTGCATTCTGCTTCTTGTTTTCAAAGTTTAGTTTCACTTCTTTGAGGGGTTTTCAGAGGTGGAATGTGGCTGTAAGGTTGCAAACTTGAGTTCTTACTATATGATGACTTCAGATGATCTCTTCATTTTTGCATGTTTCTTTTTCCTGCCCTTAAAATTTTCCTGTCATATGTCAGGAGATGTTAATCTATGCTACTGCTAAATGTTTAGGCTTTCATCGCTAACATTGGGGATGCAAAAGCTGTGTTAGCCCGATCATCTACTGGTGATGCATCTCAGAAGCAGCCAGACGGAATAAGTCCATTGAAGTCCATTGTTTTGACAAGAGAGCACAAAGCCATATATCCACAAGAACGTGCCCGCATACAAAAGGTAGATACCATTAATTTCAGAGTATAATCTTATTGAATGCTCTGCTTCACTTTTTCTCTGCAATGTTTGTTTTTGGAATTTCATTTTTATGACAAGTTAAATAGTTACAGAGTTATATATGTGCACTTTTGGGAGTGAAAATGATGTAGGACGGGGTAGAGAACCAGAGGAAATAGAGAGGGAATAAAAGAAAGGGGAGAACCATGGGAATCAGCACTCATAAACTAGATGACATTTGTCGATATTTGCCAACATTAGATACAGGAAAGGGAAGGTAGGAGACAAGCCATCAGCAGCTCACAAGTCTCAAAGACTCAATTCAACGCATCATTAAAAACCATCCTATTGCTTAAGCAATAGTCCTATTTATATATTCACCTATATATGGATTCTAGGAAACCAATCTTTGGGAGAGAAACAAAGATGTAATGAAATAAAAACTTCCCAAATTAATTAAAATATCTACCCTAGGAGTTATCAAAATTTAAAAGACTATCATAAATATTAGTTATCCATAAAATCCTAAATAATCAAAGTATCTATTTTGGATTTTTCATCAGAAATTTTCTGAAACCTAGATGTAAGGGATTAACTTTCAAGAGAAACATGGAAATGATTCTCATGGAAAAAGGCCGAAAGAAATGATTGTTTAATATCTTATTGCACTGCTTTTTGAGGGCCAAATGATTTATAATTTACCTGATTCTTTTTAGCTGTTTTGCTCACATGGCCTATCATATACATTACAGATGAGTCTTCAAAATGCCTTTTTTTTTTTTTTTTTGTCTTTTCTTTACTCTTCAAAAACAAAAAGCATGATTTGATGGTCAGTAGAATTAGATGCAGTATTAATTACTTGCACACTTTTGGTCCTTGTCCTGCAAAGGGAGAAAAAAGCAACTTATATTATATATGAATGTGAAAAGAGTGTCCTGTAAATTGGAACTATACTGCCATTAATATACCAGAATGCTTGCTTGGTCAGGTTAAAGCTAACACTAGGTAATTTGGTTGGCAGAGACAAGTTTTGACTGAGCTTAGGCATTAAAACTGATTGATTGATTGATTTTTCATTCAGCATAATACATGGTTGGCTAACAAGGCTAGTGATAACTTGAGGCTGGTCATATATGGATAGCATTTAGTTAAATTCACATTGTGTGCTGATTTTCCAATTAGAAAGCAAGTTCACACTTACATTATAAGTGAACAAATCTTTAAGAATTCCTGGCTTCTGGTTAAGGTGTTCAGGCTGACAAACTCATGTACTCTGACCTTATGTTCTCCATTGTTGTGTATGTGCTGATCATTTTTTTCTTGTGCTGCTTGAATAATCATTTCCTTTATTTTATTTACTCTGTTTGATTGACAAGCAAAAGCTGAATTCAAAAGTTATTATGAAATATTAAGTATGCAGAGAGATGGCAATCGAGTTCAGAATAAAAATTTTAAGGACATAAAATGAAAGGTCGTTCCTGTGTGCTAAATGAAATTTCAGTTACAGATCAGGGATCTGCTTAATGCATTAACGTGTTACAATTCTGAGGGAATCCGGTTTTTCTAAATCATCACAATTTTATGACTGTGCTTTCCTGTTTCTAGGCTGGTGGTAGTGTGAGCTCTAATGGACGACTGCAGGGACGCCTTGAAGTTTCTAGGGCCTTTGGAGACCGACAGTTCAAGAAGGTCCATGGTGCTATTTCTTTTCATTTTTTCATTTTGCATAATTGACATTGCACTCCCATGTACTATGTAGCATTGGTGGAAAGTATACTTGGAATGGAAAAAGAGATCTACTGCTATTCATCACATGTAGTGTTATAGACCTAGAGCTGATTTCAAGCTTGGCAATCTAAAGAAAATTTTCAAATGGAAGGAGAACTGAACCTGGTGTAACTTAAATAAATATTTGGTTACATGTTGACATATGCTGTTTTGAATCAATAATGCATTGAAGGAGAAAAATTAAGAACCTACTCGACTGGAATACATGAACCATAGAGATAAGCATGTCTTCTCATGGTTGGAATAATTGTGCCAAATTGCTGAGTGCATTATGAGTTGAATCAATTATACATGTGTGTCTTTTATTTGATGGTCGATCCTGACCTGTGATAAAGATGTTTCCAAAATTGTTCTTTTTTCCTCGTGATTTGTTAGGATAGGGGTGGGAGTATTTGACCCTATCAACTTGTCCTCATCAGGGAGATGATTTACCACTAGGCTATACTCATTCTAGTCACAAGTGTATGATGTAAATTCTAGCGTACCTTAATCTGGTCAGAGAATCATGTACTAGCAAGCTTTACTCAGCTGTTAAAATGATGGGACCAACTTGTGTTATATAATATTTTCAGTCAGTAAAAGAATAGATATTGTGGTGCAGCTTTTGAACTGGTACACGCCATGTCATTGCACGGTGCTTATTTGTTTTTAAGTGTAATGGTTATAGTTCTGTGCTATCTGTTACCTTTCTTGATGATCACCAAACTATGTTTGGATTTAAGTCAGTCTACACTCTGTGATGTTGCTGTCACCACGGATATGATTGTTTTAACGTCACAAACAAAGCAATCCAGCCGTTTTGTTGTGATGATTGCAGGTGGGAGTTGTTGCGACCCCAGATATCCATTCTTTTGAAATTACAGAAAGAGAGCACTTTATGATTCTGGGTTGTGACGGCCTATGGGGTGTACGCCTGCCATTCTGTTCTCTAATTAAGTCTTACATTGTCCTCTGGTCTTCTCTTTTGAGTTACATTGCTAAAAGTGGGTTTATACTTTGATCTTTTCAGGTTTTTGGACCAAGTGATGCTGTTGAATTTGTCCAGAAGCTTTTGAAGGTAAAAGTACATTTTTCACTTTCTTAATGGTGATAAACTATCCAACAGTTCTTCCCATTATATGTAGCCTTTATGGTATAAGTTACTGAGAGGTCTTATGTGGTTGACAGGAGGGCTTGAATGTTACTGCTGTGAGCCGCAGGCTTGTAAGGGAAGCTGTTCTTGAGCGGCGTTGCAAAGATAACTGCACTGCAATTGTTATTACTTTCAGTCACAAGCAATGACAAAGGGACAACACCTTGCTTGCCATAATAAGTTTGGTCGTCAGTTGCAAAGAGTTTTCGGTTCCTACTTCGGTTGGAACTCCTTAAGCATTTGCTGTTGTATCGGTTACCATCAAACATATTTGGAGTTGCCCCGGTTTGCATGGTTAGTGACTGAACTTGGGTTTATGCTCCCATCACTTAAATTATAAGTTGCACCATTGCCTTTGATATCACACAAGGCAACCATTATTTCTTCCATATTTTAATTTCCACAATGCAATAATGCCACCAATCAAGGATATACAGCGGCTTAATCAAAGTTCAGAATCCTAGGACTTAACGAACTTACTGGAGTTTTCAATTTCTGATCAGAAAATAAATGTCTAAAAAGATCGACCAAACATCGCTGGGGCATGATCCCCTGGTGCTACTCATTCTACCCTAAGAGACATTAAACAAAGACCATGACTGATGTCATAGGCGAGGTAGACATGTTAAAGCAAAGAACAGCAGTCATAGAATATAAAAAACGAATAATAAAAAAAGGGACAATTCAAACAAAATTAACATCTCTAACGTTCAAAAACAGGAAACATTAAGCAACAATCATACTCTCCAGTAAAATGCTCCTGGGAACAAACATCTTAAAATAACATACACAAACTGTAGCCAGAAAAGGATGATTGCCTTCAATTCGAAACTACCTGACAGTAACAATGTCGTCAATCTTCAATATCATCCGTACACACTCTGTTGCCAGGGTGATGGCACTGGTGCTCACAAGCAATGGCTGAACCACATTCTCCTCCAAGATATTTGTAATCTGGCCCTTCCTCACATTGATGCCAGCGTTGATCTCCCCTTGGGCATGCCTATTTCGCAGCTCAGTTACAATGGCAATAGGATTCAACCCTGCATTCTCTGCCAATGTATACGGTATCACCTCGAGCGCCTCAGCAAAAGACCTCACACAGTATCCTTCCATCCCATGCAACACCTTAGCCCATGCCCCAAGCTGCCTAGATAGCTCAATCTCTGGAGCACCACCACCTGCAATCAAAAACCTTTTATTCACCAAACATCTAACCACACATAAGGCATCATGCAAACTCCGCTCTGCCTCATCAATAACTAGCTGATTCGATCCACGTACAAGTACCGTAGTAGTCCTTCCCATATCCTTAATCCCAGTGATTTTCGCTATCTTGCCATCTCCAAGTGAAGCCTCCTCAACAAGATCTGCATGTCCCAATTTCTCCTCCTTGAAATGTTCAATATTTGCAATGGGCAAGCAATTCAAAGTCTTAGTAATGAACTCAATCTCATCTCTCTCCACATCCTTAATCACCAAAATCTTTGCCTTTGCCAAATAATGCAAGGACAGATCCGTCACCGCATCTCTCAAAATGCTCTTCTGAATCAACAATACATTGCATCCAGTTGCCTTAATCTTCTTTATCATACCCAAAATGTAATTTCTTTCTTCTTTCAAAATTCTGTCCATCTGTGTATAATCAGAAACCACAATGCTCTGTTCTATATCAGTCTTTGGAGGTGAAATTTGGAACTGAATCACTGCTATCTTGGCATTCTCAATGCGTGTGGGCCCACCTGCTGCGTGGCTCACCTTCTTATCAAATACCAAGCCTTTAACCATCTCAGTGTCATCCACAGTTCCACCTAGCTTCTTAACTATCTTAATATCCCTTAGATCCAACAAGTCCGGCTTGGCCGGGTCCACAACAGAAAGAACCGCGTCAACTGCTAACGGAGCAAGAAGCGTTGAATACTGACTTACTACTTTACTATTCAACGAAGTGCTCGCAGACTTATTCAGAGATTCACGGTCCGATAACTCGACTGGAACCGCCATGGCGGTTAACGCATCAACAGCTTTAATAGAAGCCTTATGAAGAGAATCGGAGATTACCGTCGGGTGGATTCCGCTCGAAAGCAGCGAAAGGCACTGTTTCAAAAGCGCGCCAGCGATGACGACGACGGTGGTGGTGCCGTCACCGGCGGCGGAGTCCTGCGACTTGGAGAGCTCGACAAGCATCTTAGCAGCAGGCTGAAGGACATCCATCTTGTTAAGGATGGTGGCGCCGTCGTTAGTAATGATGACCTCGCCGCTGGCCGTGGAGATCATCTTGTCCATTCCCTTAGGGCCGAGGCTGGTCCGGACCGCGTCGGCCACGGCCTTCGCTGCCACGATGTTGGCCTGGCGAATATCCTCCTTCCGCTTGTTGTCGACGTAGGACTCGGTCTTCGAAACTCTTGCCTCAGAGACTGCCGGCGCCGCCATTGATCTCGAAGGGTCGGAGAGGTGCAAATAGGAGAGAGAGAGAGCGAGAGAGAGAGAGGGAGGGGCAGAAGTGGTAATGTGAGAGCTGGGGAAATGCCGAACGGAAACCCTAGAGGTATTCTCTTGGAGAAATGGAGTGAAACTGACAGTGGCACGGCGAGGTTCGAGAGAATTCAACTTCAGCGAGGAAAGAAAATGGGAAAAATTAAAAAATTTTTCTTAGACCCCCCCCCCCCTGTGATTTTTAATACGTTTGATTACGCTCCCACGATTTAAACATTTTAGAATTATGGCCCTTTACGTTTCAGCCTTGTTGTTAGTCAGTTATCGGACAAGTTTTATATGCCCTTTTTGCCAAAACAAAAAAAAAATGACAATAATTGTGAGGCATGATATAAAGTATGCCATTACAAAGTCAACTGGACTTTAATTAAATCATTATAATGGAATAAAATTAACTTGAATTAAGTTCTTTTGTGACACTATCAAAAATTTTAATAATTTAACGTTACTTGTTTATGTGTTAATTAAATAAATCTTATTTTTTGTCGTATTTAATTTAAGAATGTGTTTAATTATTAATAGTCGCAATACATTTTTTCTTTTCTTTTCAAATTTTTAATTTTGAGAATATTTTCCAGGCAAAAATTTCCCGGATTTCAATTATTATGAACATGAATGTTTATGCATTCGATGCTTTCTCCTGGTACTTTTTCTAAAGAAAGCACGACAATTCTTGATGAGTGCCCCCATTAAAAGCAAATCATTTAGGGGTCAAAGAACAAGGGGCTGCGATTTGCACCAATTTTCAGTTCGGGGAAAAATAAGCAATCTACCAGACGTAGCCAATGGATGCCAAAGCTTGATTCTAATTGGTAAAAGCTGCATTTTTTAGAGCTTCCCTTTTCCATGTATTTCTCCCTCGGACGATCGATCCCTTCATTTTGTTTCTCTCCCGTTATTTGTAGCAGATGTGTGAATCTCGGCAACGAGTTATAGTAGGATGCCAATGCATTTCCATTGACAGCATCTAAGGAATCTTCAGTTATTTCTTCAAATCCTTGGTGTTCACACAATGATTGAACAATGTCTGAGCTACCGGATTCCTTTCTGTACTCCAGTGTTACACCGGACAGTTGGCAGTCCTCCAATAAGTTGCAGGGGATGGTCTGCAGAAGAAGTGGAAGAAAAAATTACAGTTCTCAGCTTCGGATTTCGTGTTCATAAGTGACATAAATGGTTGTTTAGCGGGTCCATGTATTTACCCCCAGCATCCAATTTACATACTTGACATTGCTCACATGGTGATTCATGTCCAAGTCACTCTTCATTGGCTGCAAAATCAAGAAGCAAATGCTTGAGATGGCCCACCATGAGCCCCTCTCCGTTCGGCATACGAGACAAGACACAAAATATATAATGGGATCAGACTTGTCTGTTCTATGCTATGGTATCGTGTCCCACGTACCAAACTCACTTGCTAGAATATGAATCTTTCAATGCTTTGTTAGGCCGAAGAACTACAATTCCAACTGGTTTTCTAGAATTTGTACAAGATTATGAGTTACAACTTTTATGATGGTGGAGCACATTACCCTTAAATTGCTGTTTACATGTTTGGCTTTTGGTGTCCAACCTGCTGATCTTTTCTACAACTTTTTCTTGGGGTGCTTTCTTGTCAGTAAACCAAGGTGAAAGTTCATCTTTGACCTCTTCTGGCATCTTTGAGAGTCGTCTAGTTTGTTTGTTCATCATCACCCAGGTGCTGTTGCAGTTGGATTTCCTTAGAGAATTTAAGAAACCCAAAAACAAAAGGAAGAAAAAGGTATACAGATATTTACCTTGTTGCTCGTGCAAGTATTTCCCCTGTGGCCTTGTTTCTGATCATCCAATCTTTTTGGATTCCATTTTTTTCCGATGCCCCAACCCATGTATTAACCTCCATTACTTCACCCCTGCAAGCATCACCCCTGAGTGATTAGCTTCTCTGTAACAGTTTCAGTTGCTAACCCAATAATCCGGGAAAGGCCTGGGCATAATTTTCTTGTTTTGAGGTTTGTAGATTTACTAAGTTTAACAACATGGTCATATGAAAAAAACTTAAACAACTACTATAAATTTATTTGGATTAGGTGAAATTTTTTGCTATATCAGCTTTTTAACAGACACGATACAGTTAAATAGGGTGAAAACGTTAACATGTTGGTGTATTGGATTCATCTAGGAATTTTCCTTTGCATAGTTAAATTGCAATTCACGAGGGTCATTATCCAATTATGGTCCCATTAGAATAACACAGTTACTTGTTAATTAAGGATGGGAGGACTTACCAGATTGGATAGTCATCAACTTCAACTTGCATCCTTGTCACAACCCAGATGAGGCCGTTCCTTACCATGCTATGAGTGGCACCAAATCCATCACCAAGAAGTCCTGACATCCGTACATGGTTCAGTGCTGTATCCTGCATGGTCGCCGAAAATTTCCAAATTAGACCATTCCGAAAATGTTCATCAACAACAGGAAATGAAATATTTTTTCAAACCAAAATAACATGAAGATGGTTCAGGATGCTCTCTAATGTGGCAGTTTTATCTGCTCCAACTTCATATGACCTTATAACAACTGTCTGTCTGTATTCAACACCTTTTTCAATGTTGATCCCCCGACGAAATGGATCCACCAGCTGCTTCTCCCTTGGGATATTTTGTCGACTTCTCACTTCTTCAACATACGAGACCTCTGTTGTGGATGCAGCAGAGACGAGGCTTCTCCCAGTGCTCCTTGTTGGAACCGTAATTTTGGAACCCCTATTTCCATGGAAACTTGTTGGTGGAATCCTATCAACTTCGGCCCTCAGCTGTTTGTCTGCAGTAGAGGAACGTGGAGTTGGATAGGGAGCTTGGTAGCAGAGAGCGGTCATTTTGCAATTTCCTTTGTTTTCGTTTGCTACCTTGGAGGAGTAGAGAGGGTCTGAAACAGGACTTTGGGATACCGAGCATTTTATAATGAGAAGTCGACGAGATCAACTAGGGAGGTGAGTCTAGAAAGGCCAGAGAGAAGCAGAACTCTTTTGTCCGGTCCTGCTACCTAAAATTGGCTGCTCGTGCTTGACCAAACCTCAATTTTTCCAATCCACACTAACGAAAAGAAACATGCTATCTCTTAACGGTCTTCAGAATGAGCCTGGAGCTTAGAACGAGATGGTGTAGCCTGTTGTTCTCGAAGTGATCGATGAAGTGTTGGCTTTCCTTCTAGAACTTGGAATTATGCGGTTCAACAATAACATAAACAATTTCAGTGCTAATTTTGATACGACTGTGACGGGGAACACATTGCTTAGGCTTCAACTAAACCAGCGAAAAAATTCAGCAGCACATCATAATTTTATGAACCACATTTTAAATCAAAATGTCAACCCTTTGTTAGGATCAAGATGACATTAATTTGCCAAATAAATATCAGACTTTCGCTTAGCAGAGTGAATTGTGCATCGTGTTGTCACCGAGAGTAGCATAAAATTAATTGGCTGAAACGTAACATGCCAATGTGCTATAAAAATCTGCATAATTCATGGTTGATACCAACGAGTAAATCGCATCGTAAATACTTCTTTTAGTTTCTTTTGACTAAATTTTAAGTTATATACCCTTTTTTTAGAAGAAAAATAAGTGACAGGAGGGATATGTGGTTTTTTTTTTCTTTTCCCTTTTTGTGTGTAATATTGTGTCATCAGCAGCCATATAATGCTTCCGTCAGAAAATTTGTCGCCACAAAGTTCCATGATTCATTTACCTTATTGAAACTGTCATCCTACAAAAATAGCAATTTACCACCAAAAAAAAGAAATCAAAGTAGGCCACGAGTGCGATCGAAAATGCTAGTGATGTTCCGGAACTCTTTAAGAATACTCTTTTTTTTACCATCAAAATACTCTTGTTAAACCTACCCAAGAACGGAACCCAACATTGATAAGTGAATCGATTCCAAAACATACAAAGTTTGATATAACACTTAATTCTTAAATCAAATTATTATGACATGAATCCGAACCCGTGTGGTCTTACTCAATTGAGATCATTGAACCAAAAGAAAAAGAAAAAAAATCAGTTGACATCTCTTGCGTGTGATGACCTGAAAGATAGTCTAATTACACTAAAAGAATGCTTACACACATACAACATTATTGGTCTGTACTCATGAAAAGGGACAGGGCATGTAATGCTCTCAGATGGCATCTCCCACATACGTCCATCCAATAATTTATCGTTTTTTTTTTTTTTTCTTGAGAAGATTCAACGATTTATTGTTGAAAGCTATGTAATGAACTTTTTACTTTTCTATTTGTTACTTCTATTTTTATGTCTTTTTGGTTGGATTAATATGATGGGGGGAGGGGATGACCAAGCCTCTACTTTGGTCAGTTGTAATACATTGATGTTGGATGTTACATACGCCTCAAAGATAACGGGGACTAACATATATGAAATTTTAATTCATATATAATTCATTGTTCTTCCATCCAAAATATGTTGGGCTCTTTAGTATATGTAAGATTGTCTCGTGATTATTTAATTCTTAGGCAAATAACCTCGAATCAAGGTTTTAGATTGAATTTTAAGAGCGGCCTTGCATTAAACTCAACCAATTGGTTTATATTTCGTTCATCCAAAGTTTATACAAGACAAACTAAAACAACCTTTTCAATTGAAAAAAAAAAGAAAAAAAGAAAAAGGGTTAATATAGATGACACTGAAAATTTGGATTCTGTATTTCTATTCTTTTAGTTTAAGCTGTACACTAAACATATGAAATGATCAAGTAGAAATCAAATTAAATTCTATCATAAAATTAAATTTAGTCAAAGAGTGGGTGGGTAAATGGATGTGCATTTTCTCTGAGGAATTTGTTAGCCAACCACAAGAGAGGCATGAATTACAAATTACAAACTCTTCTAAAATCAAAATATTCTGTCGTTGTAATCATGAATTACCAATACAGGTTACTATTGTATTGTCAACTGTTAAATCTCTTCAGACTTCCGACTCCTTCCTGCTAGCTACGGAAGGTGGCTATTTGGAATTTATAAATGGATAAAAGTTGTAGGATGACACGAAATTTAGAGGCTTTACATTTAAATTTATTTCTATTTAAATTTGTGGGATTATTTCTGTTCTCAATTCTAGAATAAATTTATGGAAATTCAATGATGCTAAATTCGATGACTTAATATTTTGAGTATATAAATGTTGAGCCTGGAAGGTCTGACAATGGGATTAAGTTCAAAAGGGAAGATTGATTGCTGTTGTTTTCTCACATGGTGCTACTCACTGATGCAAAAGCTGCAATGCTTTTAACAATGTTGGCATAAACCTGCTCAAATCAAGCTTCACATTTTGCTGGTCCAAGTATACTGACTTGAATGCAGTCCAACCCTGTTTTTGGATCACCATCGGGTCCCTCAGAACAACATGGTCAGCTGGATATTGCTCTATCAAGCTGCTCTCTTTTAGCTCTATCTTATATTCCAAGTACCTTAAATTCATGTCTTTTGAGGGCTCTTCAAAGAACACTTTTGAGACCCATTCTGCACTTCCAAAGGGGACCACTTGGATCAAGATTGCATTGTCAGGAAGGAAAAGAATGTTGGTTAGCCCTGCTCCATGAACTCCCAGCACAACATCACAAGAATTCATAATTTGTGCAAATCTTGCTAAATTACCATCTGGCTCAGCCACAACTACATTGTAGCCCAACCTTGTAGCCATTTCTTCAATTTCATCCACATTTGTAAAAGCTCTTGATGTCTTTCTTGAAATGATCATTAGCTTGGGCCTTTTCTTCTCACCAACTCTGATTTTTATGGCAGTCCTTTTCTCTAAAGAATACGAATTTCTCAGAAATTCCCTGAAATCTTTCATTGAAAACCCTGATATTGAAGGATCAACATTTAGCTCTTTTCTGGATAGACGTTTCAGGCCAACAACAATGCCTGGAAAGCAATGGATACCCACTCTCTTATCAATGTCAACAATCTCGTATCTTGACAATGCCTCCACCAATGCTTTGAACTTTGCCATCCACCAAGGTGCTCGATCAGTGATTAGGAACTTCACTTCTCTGTTAAATGATTGAGCAGTTGAATACAGCGGAATCATGATGTCGGCAAAGGCATGGAAATGGTTTCCTGAATATCCTCCAGTAGAAAATAGGATTGCAGGAACATTGTGATTTTGGGTGCACTGAAGGATACCTTGGCGATCACTTACAAGCTTTATTGACCATTCCTTTACATCATTCATTGCTGCTATGTCACCCTTCCGCGCATATGGCCTGATGATCCAGGAGGTGTTTTCTGCTGCCAGGAAATCAATTTCGGGCGTGACAACAAAAACAGTGGAGGAAATTCCGTCAATCCTGATGTCCCCTTTGACATCGCAAAAATCTGATCTTTCCATGGTATTGCAAATGGAAGCAAGCTTATTGTTTATTGCAACCTCTGCATCTTCAAAAATTAAACATGCAACATACATTAGCCTGCAAGTATGTCATATAGAGCGTCTACAATTTACTGGTCAAGTCATTTGAGGCTTACCCCTCTCCATTCGCTCAGAGCTGCTTAAATCATTGAATTGTGCCAGATTCTTTATTGTAAATTCTGCATAAACAAACATTAAACAAGAAATGAATTCAAGTCAGCATTGAAATATAATCAATATTGTTGAATTAGGTACATTTTGTTGAGTGTTATCTGATTGACCGTTAAATGTTGATAAGCACTTGCCCTCCGCTGTTCTGTTTGTCTCACTGACTATAACAGCCCTATCATCTCTCAACGACATTTATGCACCAAAAATCAACATTAGGCAACTGATATTGCAAATCAACTGACTGGCTTGTTTGAAAATGGAGAATGAATTATTTAAAAGATTGATTAAATTGATTTCAGGCAGTTTCCCAGAGATGTTGAACACAGTTCTACACGAACATTGACCCATACTTACCCTCTTCAGTCAATGAAGAGCCCCCACCATCATCGACGATGTTCAACTCTTGGGTCGCTCGAGTTGACAACTGCAAATTCACTGCAATAATGAATGAGAGTTTTAGGTAATTAGCAACAAGTAGCATGTAGACTAATATTTGCAAGCTTCATGTAAAATTGTATTGCATCAAACAAACAAGCTTAAGCAGCTGGGACATAGAGTATGCAGCATGCGCCCACAAACTTTAGTAATCTGCATACATATCTCGACAACAGAAACGCGAAGTTCATATCTTGTTAAGGACTTACAAAATGGCGGAGGACCGATATAAGCCTTGAAGAACGTGCAAATGCACAATGCAAGGAAAAAGCAAGCAACCATGGCACCATAACCCAACTTCTTCTGCTCACTCTTGCTAAAGCTTCTAGCAAGTAATGTATCATAAATCATTTTCATTCAGTTACACTAGACCCTTGATGTCAAAAGTACTAAATTTCAATACAACTTTGCAAATGGTCAGAAGATTTTTGTTGGATATTATGAAGTGGCTTGACAGGGAGTTCGTAGTTGACTATTGTGGCAAGCACTCCTCTGCACGATTGTTTTGTTTAGGAAAGGTTTCTTGCATGCACGTTCTCAAGTTGAAATTGCTGATGCCAGCCCTCAACTTGGATTCCAGCTTTGAAAGTCTTAAACCAACTAAAAGTCAGTAGAAATTTGGGATATTATTTGAGAAAATTGTGAAACAACAAGAAGAAAGAGAACTAGAGGTGGTTACCTCTGAGAACTCTTTAAGAAATTCAATGAGAAAAATTGAAAATATAGCAACGGTGAGACTTTTTGTTTCTTTTCTTTTCTTTTTTTTTTTTTGTCTGTTAATTTTTCAATCCCACGGTTTAATATGTTAGCTTATTTATGAGAGGAGGTGCCTGTTATTGGTACATAAAAGGGAAACTAATTAAAAGTAAAATCTAGTTTGAATCCTAATGATTTTGTTCTTTCTTCGTCCTTTCGACCTCTCTTGTAACCAAACAAGAAACATAAAAAAAAAAAAAAAAAAAAAAGAAAAATCATCAATTGTACACTTTTTTCAACTGAAACTTGACTTAATCCTCTCTCACAATCAATTATGTCCTGGATATTTGGCGAGTAATAAAATTGGCCAAAAGGCAATGCAACTCATCCTTCATTTGAGCGCCAATATTCCATTTATGTATCTTACAGGCATTGGTTTGAATTTCCTTATGCACTTACATAATTTTTGGTTTTCGTTAATAAAACACCTCGAGCATGCCAATTTGCAGAGTCTTGCTTGTAGTCCCACCAATATAATTGAATTATAGTTAGAAGAATTTTAAGATAAAATTTCCATTAGAATTATAATCTCACTAAAAGTTCTTATACTAAGGTTGGCAAATTAAATGATCCTTCACACGCAACGCAATTTTCCTGTCAATCCATAAGGCTTGAAATTCGGGCCTTATTCGCTCTGATTTGAGTTTGTCACACAGCAATTTTTTGTAACTCGACGTATGGAGATTCTCCAAATTTTTTGTTACTATTAGTTGCGGTCCATCCCAACGTGTGTGGAAGCAATTAGCAGAACATTTTTGTGATGAGGATGGGGAATAATTTACATGCCTCGCATTTGTTTAACGGACATAGCACCAAGCACATGATTAAATCGTGAAAGCATCACAAAGATCAAATAAGCAAGTCTAATTGTTCACTTCATCTAACAAAATGTGCCTGCCGACAGTACAGTTGACTTAGTGCACTTGGACGAGCAGGGAAGCAGCCATTGAGACAGCTAAATTTACAGGCCAATTTGTTTAAAATATTTAGGACATGTTAATAATTTATGACCCCTTAATTAGGCAAGAGCAGGAAGGCACTTGGAAATATTGATTATTTCTCTCCCCACGTGAGTGCTATAGGAATGACGCGTTGACTCGGGCTTTACAGGTTGTACTGTAATTAATTTCCCACATTAATACGACCACTCCTAGCTGATCCCACAGATTTAAAAAAATGGAATTTGATAGCAAATGGCTTCAGCTTCGAGGTGCAGAGCGACCCAATCAAAAGTATCATAAGAAAATAGAATAGAAGAAATGGGATTTGGTTTTGAGAGGACCGTGAGCTTTTCGGTAGATAGCCTCAGCAATCTACCAACCGCGAGTCTGCGAGCATCAAATTGCCAAAAGAAAGTTGATCTTGAGAAATTGCGTTGTTAACAAGAACTTGTACACAGACTCTCTCTCTCTCCCTCTCTATACATGCATGCATACATACATACATATAAGAAACAAATTATATAAGAGATTTTTTTGGTACCCAATATTATCTAATATAATGTAAATTGCACTGCATGCGACTACGTAGTGGAGTCGTTAAGCAAATTGTGGAAGATACAAATGGCCTGAATGCAAGATTCAAGATATTATTTGACTGCAAAAAAGAAAAAAAAAAAAAAAAAAAGAAGTGAAGTGCAAAATGAAACTGTGCCTTCTAAGGGATCTTTATTTATTTATTTATTTATTTTCCCTAGTATCTTAATAACTTTAACAAACGTGACTCCGGTGCCTGGCTAACCGACGATTTTTCAACAACGTGTTTATTTTCTTAGTGTTGGACACATATTTTGTTAGACTCGCCCTACACAATTAATAATGTAATTATTTTATTGATAAACAATAATGCGTATTATAATGTATAATTTTAAAAATTCACTTTTTAACTCACAATTTTGATTTGTGCAAATTTTTTTTTTTTTTTTTTATTGAATGTGCATAGTGTGTCCATAAAATCATTTGTCATGAAATCCGATTATCTTTGCAAATGAAAAGAGTGAGATGACAAATTAGAATACTTTTAATCTAAGGACATTCATATTTTATAGATTTTAACGAAAAAAATTTTTGAGGAAAAAAATGTGCTGCAATATTTTAAACTTGGGGATTAATCCCTCGGAATGGCCCAGAATCCCTAGTGCTAGTGTAGGTGATCTCCTTTTATTTGGGCCAAAACATAGACCCAATTTGTTACGCAAACGCGCGCGATGCTATCAATTGCAATAAGAAACAAAGACAAGTACAAAAAAAGAGTATTTCCTTACCAGAACGAGCAATGCGAGTAGATGGGTTCTACACGTTCAACTTGGTCATGAATCAGCGCAGCCTGGCTTGGGGTTGCATTGTACTTCAAGTTATTTTATTTTATTTTTTTGGGGGGGTGGGGGGGGGGGGTGTTGGTTTCTGATTGACATTTGATCCTAGACAATTGAGTTTTCTATGGTACCTCGTCGGAAGACAAACCTTGTCTTATTAAATGATTTCACACGCCGCAAAAGTTTAAAATTGAAAAAAAAAAAAAAAACTTGTTTGTGGAGTCAATTTAATAATGTAAAAAATAAAATTAGTTTTTTTTTTAAAATAAAGTTACTGTAGAAGTCCTTATAAGTCACCTGGTAAAATTTTTTTCCGGTTAAGTGCGCATTTCTCTGACTTCAGCAAGAAAAAAATTAATCGAATTCTAGCTTCCATTCTATATGAATGTTTTTGTTTTTGTTGGCAAAACTCAATTTCAATAATAGCAGACCAGTTGCAGGTTCACAACGAGCATGTACGAAGGAGCTCCATCAGCTCATAAACATCACAAATATTAGGAAGAGAAAAAAAAAAAAAAAAACACTAATCCTTCCTTCAAAAGTTGAGAATTTTGTACAAATTTCGCTACGAGACTTCCCCGGAACTAGATAGTAGATAAACATATCTCATGTAATTTGATTTGGACCTGACCTTGCCAATTTTTTATTTTTTTTCCTTGGTGTTGAATTCTGATTATTGAAATTAAGAGTAACTGTTCCACCACCAGACTAGGCAAACGTGGCACCTCACCAAAGCCTGCAAAATCAAATGACATTGGGCTTACGGCTCTGGCTTATTGATGCAGAAGCTCAAGAGCTGTACGTAAAGTGACCCTAAATCTACGAACGTCAAGCTTGACATTTTGCTTCTCCAAGTATGTAACCTTAACTGCACCCCATCCGCGTCCATGGACTGATAAAGGGTTTATGAGAATTTCATCATCAGGAGGGTATAGCATAACCAAAGTGCTCTCTTTTAACTTAATCTCGTACTCCAAGTACCTCAAGTTCATGTCTGTTGCAGGGCCTTCAAAGTCATCTCTAGCCAGCCCCTCAATTTCCCCTAATGGAAGTATTTGGATTACAACTGCGTTTTCCGGAGGAACACCATGTTGGTTAGTCCAGCTCCATGGACTCCCATCAACACATCACAAGAATTCACAAGCTGTGCAAATCTCGACAAATCAGTGGACAAATTTGCCTCTGCTATAACAACATCGTAGCCCAAGCTTTTAGCCATTTTTCTGATGCTCCTTTCGTTCGTGAAAGCTCGGGAATTTTTCCTTGATATGATCATTAGCCTAGGCCTTCTGCTTTTCCCATCTTTCATCTTGATTGCATTTGTTCTCTTGAGCGAGTATGTGTCTATCAGAGTGTTCCTGAAATCTCTCATTGACACTTCATCCGGGGACCTGGAAGGTTCAATGCTCAGTTCTTTGTGACTTGCAAGGCCAACAACTATGGTGGGGTAGCAATGGGTTCTTTCCTCTTTATCAATGTTGATGATCTCAAATCTAGACAATTTTTTGAGTACTCTTCGGAACTTGCTGATCCACCAACGCCTAAAATCTGTCGCAAGCAATTGAACTTGTCCATTAAACGGGCGAGAAGTTATGTAGGGTGGAATTACCAAGTCCGTGAAGTCATGAAAATGGTTTCCTGAAAATCCGCCTAGTGAGAAAATGATGGCTGGAACACTGTGATTAACAGAACAATTAGGCACATCTGTGTAATTACTTGTTAAAGAAACCACCGACCAATTCTTTACCAATTCCATAGTTGCTGCATTTTCTTTCCTTGCATAAGGCCTTATGATCCATGAATTTTTGCCAGCCAAATTGCCCACTCGGAATGAGGCTACAAAGACTGTAGAGGAATTGCCTTGCACCCTTATATCCCCACTGATCTCACAAAAATCTGATCTTGGTTCCAAGAAATTGCATATTGACCTGTCAACCATTTTTTGATTCTCTGCAACTTCATGATCAGATACTCGATTAGGCAATGCACAAGAAAGTTCAACTTGACTTTGGTATGGTCTCCACCATACCTAATTGCCCTGTAAGGCTTATGTCCTTCACCAATGATATTTCAATTCCGACATTCAAAGGAAAATTTGTACCACCATAGGTGGAAATAATGAGAAGTTGACATGTTTTTCAGGGATTCAAAAATATTTAATGGCATTGATTGCAGAAAGGAGGGTACTTACTGGTTGATAGATTATGCAGATACGACTTGAGCACAACCCAGTTGCAGAATGCCATGATTAGGCTTCCAATGAATGCTCCATAACGAAGCCTCTTCTGTTTGTAGCTGCTCAAGCATCCAGAAAACTTGGTGGTATGAATCATCTCTACTCACTAAAAGTAATGAAATCCCAAAAGTTAATGCAAAATGAAATCTTCTATTATGCATTATGACCATTAGACATGAAGAGAAACCATTAATGCTTGTCCATCCATGTCGCCTTTTCAATTAAGAAAACATTTTGCTTAGGGATAATGTACATACAAATCATTTCTGAAAAGACAATGCAGTGAAGTTGTTTTACAGCATCAATCTTTTTCTTTTTCTTTTTCTTTTTTCTTTTCCTTTTTTTGGCTTTTGTCCGCAGCAATGGCTGATGCTTGAAAGCCTTGAACTGCCGGCCGTGCGATTGGACATTGTAAGTAATCATCGTATGTTTATATATATATATATGTATTTCAGATGTTATCATCAGGTGGAATGAGATGGTTAATGAACCATACATGTTCCCAGACTTGGCATTTGGTCCCATAAAATTATTTCTATCTATTTTCTAACGAAATAATTATAAAAAAAAAAAAAAAAGTTCCAGCATACGATTTTCTTACATTTGTGGTTCTGATGATGAGATATAGGGAGAGTTAAAATTACAATGAATTTAAATATTAAAGTTTTATAATATAATATTGTTAAACTTAGAATTTAATATAAAATGAATTTAAAATGTTAATAATTTTAACCAATTAATTTAATAATAATTCGTTAAAAATTATTTATAATTATTTATAAAATGAGATTATAAATATTTATTATTTATTTATTTATTTTTATTATCATTATAATATTTAAATTATATAATATAAATATTATATTAATATTAATTTTTTATATTAAATTTATATTTTTGATCAAAACATATGATGTGCAATAGAATGTACAATAATTACCTTCAAATATATAACAAATATAGTTATAAATTATAAAATAATTATTACATATTTTATATTAAATAATAATTATTATATACTCTATATTTTTTATTACACGTCTTACAATTGTTTCAAAAAAAAAAACAAACAAACATTTTGCGCACGGAACCCACATTCTCCGTAGGGTCCACCTATTTTTTTCGTTAAATTAAATTAAAAATAAGTGCTGGGTAATTGCGCGAGAACACCACCGATACCATAAAGGAAACCGACCGTTGCTCGCTTCCCTCTTCCGAGAAGTCCAAACGCGACCGCCGAAAATTTGAATTTAAATTAAATTTCCATACAAAAATTTTCTTCTTCCAACACCTCTCAAATGAGCTAGAAAGCAACCGAGAGCTTCAACCGGTAGAAAAACGATGTCGTCCCGCAAGGTCCTCTCCTCCCTAATCCTCCGCACCTCTCTCCGTGGCTCCGCCATGCCCACGTCCTCCATTCTCTCTGGCGCCACCCACTTATCCACCTCTTCTTCCTCCTCCTCCTCCTCCTCCTCCTCCGCGGACGCGCCACGGGAGCAGAAAAAAAGGGGCTTCCATCATCATCGACAAGACCATCGATGAGTTCACGGGAAAAGGCGAATCAGCCAGGGTGATCAGCGCCGTCGTGGACGTGGGCGTTCAACGACGGACTCCCACCGACACTGACGGCGCTCGAGGTGTTGGATAACTCCATTCGGTTGGTGCTGGAAGTGAGCTCAGCACTTGGGCTGAATTTTATATGAATGCGGGATCAAATCTCCCAAAATGATCTTTGCTGACCAAGCAACTGACAACTGATTCTTGTTACAGGAATCAAGTTACGCGGACTCTACATTTTTCTTGAAAAGCCTTATCCTTTGTGGACTTGGCAAGTGATTCCCGAGAGGGTAATGACTTGTACAGGGAAATAATTGAAAGTGGCGTCATTAAGCCGGGAGAAAAACAGGTTGGTCTGCTGCACTTACTTCTTGCTTTGCAATAAAAAGTGCAAGAGAGTATCATCAACTTCTTGGGCGCATTTTCCTCTATTTCAGAGTGAGAGTAAGTGTGCATTCGTCCATGGTCAAATGAATGAGCCTCGGGGAGTCCATGTACTCACCGTGGCTGAGCGTTTCAGAGAATACGAGGGCCATGATGTGCGTCTCTTCATTGATAACATTTTCCGCTTCACCCAAGTAAGTCTAGTACTGATCTGTTTCTTTTTTTTTAATGTATTGCCAAGTTGATCTGATTAGTGGATTACATTAATCTTTGCTTCGATTCTTTGCAGGCTGACTCAAAAGTGTCTGCTTTGCTTGAACGTATCCCATCTGCGGTTGGCTACCAGCCTACCTTGTCTGCGGATAAAGGATCCCTTCAGGAGCGTTTAACTACTACCAAGAAGGGTTCCATAACACCAGTGCAGGCTATTTATGTTCCTGCTGATGACTTGACGGATCCGGCTCCTGCAACTACTTTTGCCCATCTTAATGCCACAGCAATTTTGTCTCGTCAGGTATAATTCTTATTTGATTTCCCAATGTTTTGCAAGAGCCAAATTTTGTCTCATACATCTGACAATTCCCCAGAGAGCCTCATGCACTAGGCGCATCTCTGGAACAATAAACAATTGGATGGTGGGCCTTTGAGGAGAGAAGATGATTTATTTAGTAATTCCGCTTGAGAATAACAAACAAGCCCATTGCGAAGTCACCTCTAATTGAGGTATGGCCTGCAGTTTTGTCGGCATATCTCTGGAAGAGTTGCACAATAATTTCACTGCCAAAGTGTTTTGCGATAAGGCTCTCAAGGCCAGCTCTTGCCTCTTCTGCAGTAGGCAATGAGATAATGGGCCTTTGAGGTAGTGGAAACAAGCTTGCGACGCTGAAACACCCATGATTCTGTACTAGTGTGGTTAATTCCTCTACAGAAGGGCTATAGAGAGGCAAGTTAAATGAGTCAATCTGATCTCTGCTTAGCATTCCCTGCAAGGATTAATGTGTTAATCATGAATTAACTCAGTCAAATTCCATTTTCCAAGCATGTCGCTAAGAAGCGTGGTTTGTAATTAAGGCAATAATGTCGGAGGACTGGCAGAGGCAAACACTTCAGTGAAGGCACAAGACTCCCACATTATGGAGTTTAGTGCAGGGTCAAATGTGTGTGTGCAGCTTTACCCTTAATTTTTCACAAAGAGTTTGCTTTGGTGGTTAAGCACGTGAACTCCAGGTCATAATGGAATAATCTTACCATTACACTAAAGTTCTCCTTCCCAGCCAACACATCAAAATAGAAGAATAAACAAACAAACATGTAAAATTTAACATGAATCACCCTGTTCTGTATTTAGGAAATATCGTAATATAGCAGGTGCTGCTTTTGCATACCTCATTAGCCATGTCTAGAAGACAAGACTCCAATGGATCAAAGAATGGACCAATTGAGACCTGCAATGGAAGTGTTCCATTTGGTCGTCCTGGAATGAGAAGTGTCATCAACCCTCCAGGAACAACCTCTTCTGCTCGAGCAACTAGAAAGGACTCCATGTCCTTGGCATATTGCAGAGAATAGGCCTGACCAACTTCTTTTGGTGCATTTGCATAGTAGATTCTGCCCCTATTACATGCAGGTGAATTCAAGTGGCCTAGCTCATGTGGTGCCTTGGAAAGCCATTGTAGGGCAAAAGCCGAGTAAACAAAGTTAATCGAGGATTTTGGAAACAATCTATGGTGGAAAGATCCCGGAACCCCAGCAACAAAATAGTTCCGATTCGGAGGAAGATTGGAAAAGAGAATGTTGAAGTCATTTGAAGCATGGTCATTGAAGAACACTTGAAACTCAGGTAGACTGGAGAAACCATCAAGTTTTAGTTTCTGTGTAATACCTTCCACTATGTTATCCACAGCAATAAATGTTGCGGGTCCTGTTGAACACCCTAAATCAGCAATGGTGAACAGGTTTGAAGTAGCCTGGGACATGTCAAGGTGTTCTATGATCCTTTCAGCCATCATTGCTTTTGCCATCTCAGCTGCCTCTTTCTGCATTGACAGGGCATAGACGATCTTTTTGATGTGTCCCAAATATCTATTATAATTTTGATTGAGAGAGAGTTTGAGATACTTTGTTGCATCCCAAAGATATCTCGTTGCTATAATAGTGAAGACTATATAGTTTGGTCACATTAGCAAACCATGAAGGGATTGATTATTCTTATTAATTATTAGAACCACCCTCTTTTAGCATATAAAACTCATAGGTGATTGTACGAAAGATTCCTGTTGAAGTGCAAATATTGGCAAAAGAAATATTTACAACTCCAAACAGGATTTATTTCAATAAACTGTTGATGTAATTATGTAGTCTCTTCCCTTTTCCTTTGCCCTTTTGGCTGGAGGTCGACTGCAAAATCATGAACACCAACTACAAAATCTTTGATCCAACCATGGCCTTCTTTAGTATATCCAATGGTCTCTTCTGCTACTTTTCCTTTACTCAAAATAAATTTAGAGCAAAATAGGGGTACAAATAGATATTCTTAATGTCAGCTTCACTCATGAATGATGTGTTGGAGAAACTAGCTTCCATGGTGTCCAGAGTTGAAGCCGCAGAGGTTGGCTTGGATATGAAGCTTCAAATCTTGTTTTTTGTTGTTGTAATCCATTGGTTGTCTTTTAATGTTTTAGGCTAATGGAAAGTTGTAATTGAACTTTAAAGTTTTGTATTTAGTTAGTGGGAGTAAGTAAATTCCATTATTTCTTTTTGCTGTTTTTTGTGTCATTTCTGTAAACAAGAAGCAACCTGCTTCTTAAACTTTCTATACTTGCTTTTTTGGTTGAGTAAGGCTAGCCATGTCTTATTTAATCATTGTATTTGGGATTGACTCTATAAAAAGGAAAAAGTATCAATGAGAAGTTGCTGTCTTCTCTGCTGCTCTGGTTTACTGCAAAAAGGTCGAATCACAAAGTTTCTCCTTCTTCTTGTTAGCTTTATTCCTTCAAGATGATGACAAAATATTGGCGCAGCTGATTTGCCTTTTGGCTGCTGCATCTGCTGTTTTTGGTTCCCAGCTTCCCTTCAGGCCTCAAAAGTTAGTTAAAGTCAATTAACATGGTTGCCGGAGCATGATCTCAGCTTATATTAGTTTGTTTCACTAAATTTAATATAAAATTTGAATTAGAATTAGATTAATTTTATATTTCAAATTTATATTTAAATTTAAGCTTTTTTTAAGTATTTGTTGGAGTGACATTTTAAATTTCAATTTGAAATTTGTACCGTAATCAAGCAACATGAATAACAGAGAACAATGAGCAATGAAAATGTCGTTGCCTCTCACATATGTCACACAGCTCTTTCTCTCTGTTCCCTTCCCCTCTTCCCGGTTTTCTGCTATTGCAGAAATTGAAACATAAAACAACAACAAATGAGTCCAACTATACAATATCATATATTAATTATAAATATGTCCAACCATTGAGTAAAAGATTATTAATAAAAGTTTTCCGTATATCAAATGTCATTTATAATATTAACTTCTAATTAATCACTAAACCTCTTGCAGTTCTATTATCCTATTTAAGGTATTGAGAGAAAACATTCCGTCTTTTACGTCGACTCAACTCATAAATAAGTATATGTCACATCATTTCAAGAAGATTGGTAATGATAATGTTTTTTAATATTAAAATATTAGTTATAAGATTTTAAAAAAAGAGCGTGCACCCCACATATTGTGGGAAATAAAAATTTATTAATTTTTAATAAATAACTAAAATTTTTCTGCACAATATCGTTTTCCAGTATCCAAACATATTTTTTCTAGGGCTCTCAAGTCTTTGCTTGCGTTGAGGCTTCCATGTTTGACTATATATTTGTGTCTGTCGGCGGAAATTGTTGTCACTTTTGCATTTTTTTTTTCTTTTTAATTTTGGACACAAGAAAAGTTTAGTGATTAACTTGTTAGTTGTTAGAGGAGAGAGATGAGCAGATCCGAAGAAAGCGCAGAAAGGAACAAAGTCCTAAATTTCCACATATTATTAGTATTTGGAGAGGTTGGGGCCGATCCAGCACCCAAAGTGCTGGTGCTAGGTGCTATCCAGGCGTAGTAGTCAACGTATTTGCACTGATTTTGCTGAGTCTAGAGGGCCAGCTAGATGTAAAGAGATCTGATCTGATTTTGGCGTTTTTGGGTTTGTTTCTTTAGAATAGCTTTTGGGCTACGCTAGAAACTTGGATCTATTAATTGTGGGTTTCCTTGGCGTAAGGGTGCCATGAATAATAATATATTTGCTGTTTAATATATATATATATATATCCCTGATAGTATATTACCAGGCAAAGCAAATGACGTCACAAATCCCACAGCACCCAACCAAGGGACAAAAAATCAATCAGAGCTTTTAGGATCAGGATGAAAAAGTAAACAAAAGAGTAAAGACAAGCACCTGCTTATCGGAATTCTTTGCGTAGCTGTTAGCTCCATCTCCACCAGTCATCGGATATGATTCTTCCATCTCTTTCTTTCCCTCTCTCTCACCCTGCGTTTGTTGATGCTAGTTAAAAAGATGAGCAGTTGAACTGCTTAAAAAGCAAAAGGTGAAAACAAACCTTCAACAAGGCATAATTAAAGTGTAGGACCCCTGAATTTCAGTGCGATGATTATTTCACGTCACTGTCAAAACCCACGTCCCAGTGACCTCATGGAAAATTATAATCAAAGACAAAAGAACAGATATATGGACGGCACCATGCGAATGATGTCGTGGACAGAACGTGAACCACGTTTACTTTTTATTTTTTATTTTTTATTTTTTGAAAAATATCCCATATGATGTTTGATGTCGAAACAGAGAAGAGCGTTCCAATAGTTAACAACCAAAATATTTGCTTTAGAAACCCGAGTCAACCCCTAGAAGGAGAGTGAGATTAGTTTAACTTATTATTTTATTGACTACACATCAACTTGCTCCCCCTGATTATAATTCCTACATCGGCTGACAAAGACCACCAAGGAGCCGTCTTATGCTGGGGGCAACCAGTTCTGGTGAAAGCTACCCATGGGAGCTTCAGGAATCAGCAAGTGTTACGAGCTGATCAACCACATTTGGATCTGCAAGTGTGCTGATGTCTCCGAGTTCGTCTAACTGCCTGGCAGCTACTTTCCTGAGTATCCTCCTCATGATCTTTCCACTCCTTGTCTTCGGAAGGCCAGGTGCCCAATGGATTTTGTCAGGTGCTGCAAATGCTCCTATCTGGAAAGTGGATCGATAAGGCTTTAGAGAATTGAACTGAAACATGCTAGTTATTTTATATTTAATGCCTCCACCCTCATGGTAGGCGTGTGTTCACAAATCTTTATATCATAGTTCAGCCAACAAGAATGATAGAATTCTATCTATACAACATAATGTTCATGGAACTGGTAAGCCTATCTACATATGGCTTAGAAGCAGTCTACAGAAATTGATTTGTAAAGAGAGGTGAAGTATCAGAATATCTTAATTACATCATGAGTTGTGCATTTGAACACAGACCTGTTCTCGTACTGTGCGTACAAGACTCCTCCGGAGTTCATCACTATGAGGAACACCATCCACAAGCATAACAAATGCATAAATACCCTGTCCTTTAACCTAATTGCGAAAAAATTGTTAAAAAGTCAGTTAAAACTAATAGTAGTAAGCACCTGTAACTATGATATATAGTTTAGTTGTACAATGAACTACCCCTGCATATATGATCCATATTGTAGTTGTATAGTTAATGCAACTATTAACAGGAAATCTCATACCTCATGCTCAACGCCGACCACAGCAGCCTCTGCACATTGAGGATGTGAAACAAGAGCAGATTCCACTTCTGCTGTACCAATGCGATGGCCACTGCATGTATTATTCAAACATCAGAAAAAATGAATCTAAAACAGTGCACACATTGCAACAATATTATGGAACGACTCAAAAGAAAGGTTAACATAATCTACTGCAACTTCCATTTATGGGTCAAATATTTTTTCCATCACTAAACTTATCATTAATGTACAAATATATCATCAAACTCCCATTTGTAGCAATTACATCACTGAAAACACATGCCTATTTGAAATGCCCCCACTCTGCAATTTCATCACTAATATATTGCATCATTATGCATTGTTGTTTAAAATCACAACCAATAACATGCAACTATAATTAACAGCAAAAAGTTACTGACACTATAAATTGACAATTGGCAATGGGTGCAACAACATTGCTAAATTTATTAAAAAATATTCCTTAGAGGTAAGAAGAAAACAATCAATGATCCTATTACTAAAATATTTTACCCATCAAAGTATCTGTTTATACCATTTTGATATACACAAGAATATGAGATAAAAGCAGACAAGACTTGCACTTCCAACATTTACCTAACTTTGGCTAGGATTTATTCATATTTCTCACCAGTCTCTCAAGTCAGCCTTGTTTTTTAACATCCAGTCCTGTTCATACTTGTCTAAATACACCCAAAAGAGAAGTGGTAAAAGCTCATTATGTCCAAACCCACCTAACATTGATAACATCATCAACTCTTCCCGTAAGCCAGTAGTATCCATCCTTGTCCCTGAAAATAAATATAATCATCAGTCTTTCGGCTGCTCTTGCAGCCCCAGGTGCAGTGAAATCCAGGTTGGGACACCATCAAGTTTCCAAACACAGAATACAAATCATTAAGAGATGGTCATGATAACTGTGATCATAACAATAGCAATGAAATACCTGCTACAGCCATCCCCACTGAAATAATATCCAGGGAATGGCTTGAAATATGTGGTTTCATATCTTTCATGATCACCATACAGAGTTCGGAATGCCCCTGGCCATGAGCCTTTCAGACACAGATATCCACTGCACTCTCCTTCAATCTCAATACCCTTCTCATCCACTATGACAGGCTACCCTTGCTCCAGAAGAAAATAAGTGATATATAAATATATGTATGCACTAGCACACAACTGCAAAAGCATATACAAGGGGAAGAAAGGAGGGAATGAAAGAGATGTAAACAGGTAAGATGAATATTTCTGAAGCCATCAAGAAACCTGAACACCAAAGAAAGGGAAAGTTGCGGAACCAGGCTTCTGTGGCCAAGCACCTGGTAATGGAGTAATCTGCCATAAAACCACGAAAACCATTAACTGAAAAAGGTCAAATGAAGGCAACATAGACATAAAGCAACTACAGAGTACAGAGTAATATAAAAATCATGAGGAAACTAATGTCAGGGAGCGATGAATTCTTGCAGCAGAAACATGTCATAAAACTGACATGAAGGTAAGAGAGATAAAAATACCATAAAGCCCCCAGTTTCAGTCTGCCACCAAGTGTCTGATATAGGACACCTCGAATTTCCAACTACATTGAAAAACCACCTGTAGGGAATAGGATGTGTTACAAATCATTTCTAATCATAATATAAAGTCTCATGGATCAGAAAAGTAAAGTATAGCTAAAAACCTCCACGCGCTTGGATTAATGGGCTCGCCTACACTTCCTAGAACCCGCAAGGATTTGCGTGAATGGCGAGTAACATACTGCATAACCCATAAAGCTGATATCAATAAGCCATTTGTGAAATTCGCTTCAAAATTTTGTGCATGTGTACACATGTGCATGCAAATAAAAGTTGACAGCCATTGAAACAGGAGTCTAGGCACCAAAAGTGGAGAAATTTAAAAGTTTAATTTAGATCATTGGTTAAAATTAGATTAATCAAGGGGAAATTCCACAATATAGCACAGGATAGAAGCATTTCACAATGTCACCATCATCTCCTGAGAGCACCCATATTAGGCCAAGAAAGTTGCAAGGACAAAAGGCAAAATGGACATGGTTTAGAGCCATATAAACTGGAAAGATTTAGGTTTACAAACAGTTACAAACATGATCAAGCAGATCCGCAAACATGAAATTTGAAGTTTGACTCGAAATAGTTTGATATTTTATCTTTATCATGATTATTAGTAATAATTACAAATCTCTAATCCCAGACATTTTTCAAGCAATATAAGAAAAATCTTGCCTCATCACCATCACGCATGAGGGACCGCACCAATGTGGGAGCAGTGTAGAATATTGTCACCTTGAATTTGTCAACAATTTCCCAACAGCGACCAGGATCAGGATAATTTGGAGCCTGCTAGTGATTTACAGACATTTAGCAATCAAATATAAACAAACTTACAGATTCATATACCAACTGTATAACTCAAACACACCCCACCCCCAATAGAGGAGCAATAAGAAAAGGAATGCTGATTGTGGTAGGAAGCACTAACTCTACCATTGAACTTTAACATGCATAGTCCCCACATTCTTGTATACTTCAATAAACTATGATCAGCGTTAATTTATTTGAATCTTCTACAGAGTAATATTACAGCTGGCTAGATACTACCACTTTTCTTGTCCTCTTTCTTACATCAATTCCATTTTGTTTTCCTATAAATAACAATTTTGCCATATCACTTATCAGAAAGCTGACTTCGAATTGAAAAAAACACAGGCAGGGCTTTGGTGTAATGGTAAGGTTACTCCATTTATGACTTAGAGGTCATTGGATCAAGCCATAGAAATCGTCTCTCTGTAAAAACAAGGATAATGTTACTTGCATATAACCCAGAGCTCACAGTTACAGGAGCCTCAACATTATTGAATACTGGGATGGTAAATCATCTATTTAATCTCAAGCATTTGCAAGTTCATGTTAAATTACCCCTTCAAAAACAACAACTGTAGCTCCATTGAGCATGGGTCCGTAAGTCACATAGCTATGCCCAGTGATCCAGCCACAGTCAGCTGTGCACCTAATATTATGACAAACAAAATCCAATTTATTATAGAACTGCTGAAATCTCATTAGAGAAGCCATAAATATATGTTTGGATCTTTACCAGTAGATGTCAGACTGTTTGTAATCAAATGCATACTTGAATGTTGTGGCAGTGTAAACCATATACCCTCCAGTTGTATGGAGAACACCCTTTCGAAAAATTATGATTAGAAAAAAAAAAAGAAGGAGAGATAAGAATCTAAATTAGCATAATGCTGCTACCACCTTTGGCTTTCCAGTGCTCCCACTGGTATATAGCAGAAAAAGCGGATCTTCTGCATCAACCCACTCCACTTCACAGCTAGTAGGATATTTGGGAACAACATCCTGAAAGAAAAATTCACTCATTAAAATGCAAAAGACAATGTCCTTATGAGAGATATATCAATTGATTAATATGATCCCATCCAAGCAAGACATACAATTATGTGTTAAGAAACATAGCTGAACAATCATCACAGTTGATAATTAGCATTCACTCAAACTTTATCTGCTTCCTCTGCCATGTAGAAATAATGTAGATTTTGTCATGAGAAGGCTATTGAATATACACATATTTGAATTTGTAAAATGATTAAAAAAATATTGTTTTCCATTTGCAAATTGTATATGAGATTTTCTCCTTATTATTTATGGGAAGTACAGATATTTTCATAGAGGTTTATATTACTAACCTGCCACCAGACATCTCTTCCCTCCTGACACCTGGTGCTTTCCCTCTTCATGGCAGATTGATTTTCATAGGTTAAGCACACATCTGCACACAAAACAGGGAGAAAAAGAAGATGCATTGGGAGAGGGGAATGAAAAAGAAACAGCTTCAACTTGTTTAACATCACATGGAAAGAGCACACCACTAACTACACTGAAAATTATGACAACAGAGCTACATGGCCCAGTTGAATATTATCTTTCTAGCCACTGAAAATTAAAGGAGATGATGATACTTCAACTACAAAGCAATTACTTGGTTTCCACACCTATTGACATGCTGTTGTTACTGCATTGAACAAGGGCAGCATCAACTATATCCTTGAGGTTGATAATCTTAGATCCTCTTTTAACGGCATTACAGGTAATTACAACTTTTGGTTTGCAGTCCATGATTCTCTGCACAAGAGATTCCGCAGAAAATCCTGCAAATACAACCTGAAGGATTGGAAAGATAAGAATAATTTAGTGTTAGTGTCATAGAGATGAAACAGTTTTAGAAAGAGGAAGATAGTTGAAATGACATTTTTTTTGCATTAATTTTTATGGAGCTGGAAGGGATATGGCAGTGCATGATATTACAGAATGAACAGCACCAATGCGGGCACAAGCAAGCATGGCAATGGGGAGTTCCATAAGCATCGGTAGATAAATTATGACAGCATTGCCCTTCTTAACACCAATGTCCTTCAAGTAATTCGCTAGCTGTATAAGAAGATAAAATATAAATTTAAACATCAAGATTTGAAATAGAAGTAGAGGACTCAATGGGTGATATATCATTAGTCTATAGAAAGATGCACACACACCCACACAGAGAATAAGTAACAGACCTGACAAACTCTGTGAAGAAGCTGGGAATAAGTTAAAGAATATTGGAAACCAGGCTCGTTGCCTTCCCAGTAAATAGCAATTTTGTCAGCATTTCCAGATTCAATATTTCGATCCAAGCAATTGTAGCAGATGTTGGTAAAACCACCCTTGAACCACTGCAAATATATTCATGACTAAAGTCTTTTTTCATTTGCTATTACACTACTAGTTAACCAATAGCTACCATAGAAACAAAATCAATTTGTAAATTATTAGAAAAACTTATGAATATATACACCGGTAATGCCAACTCACAATTCCCATTCCTACTCAAATTTCAAGAGCAAGAGAAGGTAAAATTGATTGAGAGAGAGACCTGAATGTTGATAGTACCACGGCAAACGTCGAGGTTCTCCAGGTAGACTGGCTGTCCCCATTTGTGCTTCCAGTAGAACTGCGAAGCAATGTCCGACCAAAATCCGGCGGGATCTTCAACCGACCTTTTATACATATCCAAGTACTGAAAACTCCATACATACATCATTCATTTCATCGGTAAGATCACAATACATGAATAAATAATAATAAAAAAATAAATAAATAAATCAATGATTGTCTTTCGGTCAACGACCTTCTGTGGAGAGGGGATGAGAGCCTGAGCGGAGAAGCTATCGCCGGGGAAGACGAGATCATTCTCCTCAGTAGCAAGAGCCTCACCTAATATAACGGCATTCAGGTGAGATATCTTGCCGGCGCCGGACGGCAGAGTGGACATCGATTCTACATGTCTCAGGTGACACCCGGTCGTCTTCACACTGCTCCGACTACTCTGATTCGCCATTATTATTCTCTCAATTTTCTTAACGCTTCTTATCTGCGAAGCTGAAAGTAAAAGCGAACTAAGGAGAGCAGACGGCGGCGGCGGCGGCGGCTTTATAAACAAAGAGCCGCAGTCTGAAATTGAATTTGAATGGTTGACCGTTGACCTTTTGGGAATCACGGAAAATGACGTCACCGCTCGGGCAACCGGAATTTCCGCTGCGTTTCCAAGTCCAACATATAACGAGGCAAGCAGGCGGTGCAGCAGCTGGAACTGGTGGGTTCATCCCCCACATCCTCCTTCTATATAATACATGAGATGCCGAAATGATAAAAAAAAAAAAAAAAAAAAGAAGAAGAAGAAGAAGAAATCATCTGATGCACCAAACGGTACAAGATGAGCACTTAATATTTATATAAAAATTAATTAGTTGAATATTTATATAAAGATTAATTAGTTTAAAATATATAATCATAATTAATAATAAAAATTATATAAAAAAATAATAAAAATTTAGAAACGTTAAATTAATGTATTTATATAATAAATTTAAATAAAACATAAAAATTAATAAATTTTATATGTATATAAATTAAAATTAAAAGTTATTTATAATTTTTTAATTTTAAAAATTATTATTTTAATATTATTAAATTTTATCTCAAATAATTTTAGAATTAATAAATTTAAAATTCTATTATAATATAGGGTTTGCACTTTTCTCTCAATAGGACTTGGCTCTAAACTTCATTATGTCATTTGGTATCCGATTATGAAAAATTAAAACTTCATTTGAATAAGGTAATCAATCAAGAGTAGATTTGGGCAAGTGGACTCCTTTCCAGCACATTATCCCATTTTCAATATTTTTCAATGTTCAAGTCTCTAGTACGCTGAACAATATAAAAATTTTGAAAGAAAGGCAAAACATATTCATAAAAGCAATAAGAAAAAAGTAATTATCAACATTAGAATATAATAAAAACTCAGAGAAGAAATTTTCTTGATTTTTCGTTTTGATTGGCATGCAATTTTCTCCATAAGATTCACCATTTATATTACATTACATGTTAACTAAAACACACCAAAAAATAATAATAATAATAAATAAAAGATAAAAGAATGACATGTAAACAAAAAAAATAAAATAAAATTATTAGAGTGGAATTAAGCAGAAGACGATAATGCCAAATCATCCATTGTTGTTAACTCATCAATTGAAGGTGCGTACATGAAAAAAATTAATTGTTAAAATTTTTGAAAAATAAGTTTTTAATTACCTAATTCGTTTTTTACGATTTTGCTTTCTGAAAAAAAAAAAAAAAAACTTCATTTTTTTAAGAGAAGCCAAACACGTCCATGTATAGGCAGCAACGGCGGCAAAACGCAGCGGCTCTGCATCAGTCGAAATCGCAGAAGATGCAGAGGCATTTCAAGTCTAAGTCCCGCACTCCTGTAGGCATCGTTCGGGAGAGCGGCGATCTCCTCATCTAAGCCAACGCAATAACTCCTCCGATTCTAGCGAGGAGAAGGTAGAATCGGAGAAGGAGCAAGATTGAATCTTTTGTTTGGCGGATTTTTTTTTCTGAAATTATTTGAGTTTTTTTTTTTTTTGGGTTTCAAAAAATATTTTTTTATGGACAAGAACATTGCGTTGGACTTAAGATTTTGATTTGAGTGTTTTATTATGTACTAATTACTGCAAGATAGAGCGAAAGACGTAGTCATTTCAAGTGCTAATCAGATAGTTTAATGGGCAATTTATGTGGACCACACGGGAAGTTTATTTTGCAAAAATTTTAAAAATTAATTTTTTAAATTACACGTCAGCAGTTGTGTGGTTCCAAAAAGCTTCGGGCGTTTCCAACTAGATGATACATGACAAAAATAATAGAAAAATTAAGATGGAGAAAGCACTTCCAACGGAAACAGAAGTGTTAACGGAAGAAAGTAATTTCAAAAAAAAAAAATATATATATATATATATATATAAAATAAAAAGGGCCTCCGATCCAAGAAGAGTAAATTGTGCAGGAATAATTTTTAATTTAAGCCTTAAGAATATTTGATTAAAATAACTAAATTTCGGTTTCATTGCTAATTATGAATTTATCTATATTGCATAGGATCACTATATCTATGTTAGTCCGAGCATATAAGATATGTAAAACCATAATCGTTATAAAATTTCATAGAAACATCACGACATGACTGCAATATGGGATTATCAGTTCTTCCGCTGCAATATGAAGTTGTGACATTTGACATAAGACGGGATCATCGGAAATTAGACATCGATTAGGATGTCACACAGATTGCAGCCAACGTTAATCAGCTAGGATTTATGAGAGACTCATAATGAAAAAAAGAAAAACACACACACGCGTAGAACCGGAAGCGAAGGAGCCAAAGGAAACAGAAGGCCAATTATGCCTTGCGCTTGAGGAAGACACACATTTGACCAGCAAGTTCACCGGCTGTCGGCAGGGGATGATCTGCAACTTTCATGGCATATCTTTGGAATAGTTGCTCAATAATTTCATCACCAAAGTGTTTTCGGATAAGGTTCTCATGGGTAGATCTGCATTCTTCCGTAGTAAGCACCGAAAGACCGGTCAAAGGAGATTGCAATACCATTCCAACAATGCCAAAGCATCCATTATTTTTTATTACAGTTTCCATCTCATCAACTGAAGGGCCGTATATGGGTAAGTTGAAAGAATCGACTTTGTCACTGCTTATTATTCCCTGCAAATTAATGTTAAATAATAAATAGAAACCAAATTATAAGACAAATATTTTTTAATTGGTCTCATAAAAATTTGATTATATCAGTTTCTTAATTAATTTCGTAACTTTTACATCTAAGCATGTCACAATGTGTATGTTATGATGGTAAGATTATTGAATTCTTAATTTTAGCAGCTAAGTTTAAATCCTGACAGCAATGGAATAAAGCCAAAGAAAAAAATGAGAACTCGTCTAGGTAATTACCTCATTAACCATATCTAATAGGCAGGATTCCAGGGCACGGAAAACGGGGCCGGGCGAACATTGTGATGCAAGTGTTCCGCTAGGACGTCCTGAGAAGAGAAGAGCCATTAGGCCTCCTGGAATAACCTCTTCTGCTCTAGCACTCAGAAAGGACTCCATGTCCTTTGAAAACTGAGAATAATAGGCCTCAGCGACCTCTTTGGGTGCATTGTTGTAACATATTCGGCCCCTGTTGCACGCAGGGGAATCCAAGTCACCTAGCTCCTGGGGTGCCTTGGAAAGCCAATGCAGTGACAAGGCAGAGTAAACAAAATTAAGAGTGGCCTTTGGAAACAATCTTCCATGAAATGAGCCCGGAACTCCAGCAGCAAAATACTTCTTATTTGCAGGAATATTTGCGAAGAGAGTGTTGAAATCATTAGAAATACGGTCGTTGAAAAGGATGTGAAATTCCAGGAGGTGATTGGCGTGGCCTTCAATCTCATACTTGTGTGTTACGGCTTCCATTATATTTTCCACTGCAGCGAACGTATTGGGTCCCGTGGAGCATCCCAAATCAGCAATTGTAAAAACGCTTGAAGCTGCATTTCCCACCTCCAGATTCTCAGCAATCTGCTCAACCAACAGTGTTGTAATTGATTTAGCTAGTCGTTTCTGCATTTAAATTGAGTATAGAATTCTGTCAGTATATGTGCGAAATACACAGAAATATATTTTAGAATTTTCTGTCTAGGTCAATTCAACTTGTTAAGGAGTGTGGTTGCAAATTCTTAAAGCCTTCTTGGTTTTGAAAACATTAGAAGTATTACTGTTAACTCAAATTTGCCAACTATTTTTTTCCCCTTAACATGGGGCTATCTAGACCTTAAATTATTACACCGCAAGTGATAATACAGCCAAATAATTGCTTGTCCTTTACTGGATTTGTTAATTTTTAACAACTTGTCAACAAAAAGTACTAATGCTACATCAACTCAAAATCCGGATTACATACCTTAAAGTCGTGGGCAGGGTATTACACTCGTTATTAACTCCAGAATTTTTAACTTTTACTTCATATTTAATAATAATAATGAATCACTTTGCTACAATAAGCACTAGCTACTTCGTGTCCAAATCGATTTTCTATGGTACTGAAATGGATCTTAAGATTGAAAGTTTTGAATTCCAATTTCATTATCTATATAATCAAAATACAATTGAATAAAAAAAAAAAAACATAGCTACATATAGTTCCGTAGTCCAATGAAATTATGTACATGAATCGTAGATAGTGCTCAATTAAAAAAAAAAAAAAAAAAACCAATCTTGAAGTAATAGAGATTTACGAGAAATTATTGGACATAAATAAACTATGTTATCCATCTGCACTTAAAAATTTTTCGTCTTCAACTAATGGACATGATCCTAAAGTTAATTCAAATAGTGAAATCGTGGGATTTTGAATCTAAAACATCCAAAATTCACTCAACATCACCAAATCTCACTCTAGAAAATCGAAATTACCTCTATTTTATGAATTATCCTTTATTCTTTAGAAATCATTTAAGCTTGAAAACTAAGCAGCTAGTGCGTGCCCGCCAAACCAACAATCAAGTAATAATAGGTGAAGGCTTACATACGATACACACTACAAAAGAAAAAGGAAACAAAAATAGGAAAGAATAAAGGATAATTGTTGAAAAGAATGATTAAACTTATATTTAACAAGGTTTTAATAAAATAACTAATTATTGAAAAAATTTAAAATTTAATAAATTTAATTATTTTAATTAAAATTAAATCGATAAAATTAATATTAAATATTAAAAATATAAAAAATTTATTTTTTTAATTTTTTACAAATTTTTAAAATTAACTTAATTAAAAAAAATTATAATCATTTAAAATTTAATCAATTAATTTATTAATTTAAATATTAATTTTAAAAATAAATAATTTTTAAAAATAAATAAAATTAAATTATAATCTAATTATTAATTTTTATTAATTTCATTAACAAGTTTAATTTAATTTTTAAAACCTTTTAATTTGAATTCAAATTTAAATCCGAATCTTAAAATGTAATAAAAATCATATTTTGACTAACAGTCATGAGTAGTCAAAGTATCGAAAATGAAAAAATTAAAAAAAAAAATAAAAACAAAAACAAAAAGGGACAGATACAGCTTTTCATTAACCCAAAATTTGGCTCCATCTCTCTACACTCGCTCCATCACCCCCACTCTTCTCACCGGAATATAGTTTCAGTCTTAAAATTCATTACTTATTTAAAAAATCTTTTGTTCACCCAGCATGACATTTTTTTTTTCTCAAAGAAATAAAATTAAAGAGGAGAACCTGTATGTCGGAATTCCTGACATAGCTGTATTGTCCCTGTCCACCAGTCATTGCAAAGGATTCTTCCATCTCTCTCTCTCTCTCTCTCTCTCTCTCTCACACACACACACACAACAAGCCCTTTTAATGCTGGTTTGTTCTCTCTCTCTCTCTCTCACACACACACACACACACACACAACAAGCCCTTTTAATGCTGGTTTATTTGTCTATTCATTCAAAGTTCAAAGTCTTCGCCAGCCGCCACGATGGAAAAATGAATACATGATAATTACACTAAGCGATCTGTAATGGCTTGACTGGCATCGTGCTACTACGGCTTGAACCATAAAAAACTAAGGAATATGTAAAGGATACTGGAATTCAAATGCATGCGCATTTGACTCATTCGTGATCAAAGAAAAAATGCGCAGCTGCCCATCCCTTTGTTTCTGTCCGCGTACGTTGCTGATGTGCGATCACAGATAATTCTTATAGCGTGCTTTGGCATTTTGGCGACAGAAAACAGAGAACGCAGTTCATGAAATGCCTAGCTATGCATTTGACTCGGATATCCAATTAACGACTTTTGGCACTGCTGAAGCCGCAAGTAGCTTCCGTAATTCACACGCATGTTGCAATCATAAGCTCATCTTAGACTGAATTTATTCATCTTAGATACTAAGAAATTTTATTAGAAAACAAATCTAATAAGTCATATTATTATAAGCTCATTTTAGACCTGCCTTAGCAGACATTTCATTATATCTGACCTAATACCCCTCGCCAAAGTTAAATAGATAAAAAGGAGAAAAAGAAACTTGTGTCCTTATAAATAAAAAAATATGCATTTAGTGTTACATTACGTATAGTTTAAATGTAAAATTTAGCACCCAAAATTCAGAAAAGTCAATAATTAAAAGTGCCTCAATCTATTTACTACATCATCGGTGACTTCTTTAGACTTGCAACATCTACCATTTACATTTCCACAACGTTGCCTCTTCAATTCTTTCTCAAACATTACTAAAATATTTGCATTACATCCAAGCGTTGCCAATAGGCAATTCAAAACAATAGAAAAAAAAAAATCCAGACAAAATTTTCCACAGACAATAGACAAAAAAAAAAAACAATGCAAATAATAATAATAATTATTATTATTATAACCAAGACAATGCATGGGGCCGCAACATGCCAGATCTAGCAAACATTAAATTCAATGAGTGAGATGCGAAAAGAGGTAATTGAAATCTGCATTTGCTAACGAAGCAACCTCAAACTCTTCATGTCAAAAGCACACATATTGAGAAAAAATTACTATCAATCGGTTAACAGCCAATCGATAAAGCTGAATTGGGTACACTCCAACATTTAAGACATCTTAATAATGGTAATCCCTGTAAAGGCTGGGGCTTGGGAATCACTTGGACACCAGCAACAACACTAAAGTCCCTTTCCATATGAGAAACATGCAGCGAACGGACCCACGTGTGCAGATATTGTATTTGAGTGGCCTGTAGGTGCTCTCCAACACTATTTAAGTACACAAAAATTCTCCTTTGGGATGTGTCTGCCAGTCACAATTAATTGCTTGTCACCAGAATACGCCCGGAATTTAGGACTGCAACTACGGTAATGCAAAATGGATTTCCCATAGAGGAAAAAATAAGATACTGATTTAGAACTGAAGGCCGCAGAAATTAGACTTAAGACTCACAGGACATAAATGCTCAACAGTAACTACTGAGGCTTGGCAGTGTATATAAAATCAAACAGTCATATTAATTGCAGTAAATAAGATGCACCAGACAAATATGTCCAATTGGGTTCAGAACCACTAGACAGCATTGTCTTAAAAGAATTTCCAGCACCAAGTCCCAAACTAAGAGACAGCAAAGTCGAGGGCTGGGGGTGGAACTCACTGAATGAATAGTTCAGCAAAATATTAGCATTTGGCACAGGATGAAACCCCTATATTATATGACTAGTCTATAATGTACATGTTTATTGTTGATAAATGGTTCAGTAATTCAAAAGCAATCTCAATCACTTCACCATGTAAAAAACTACATACCTACTGACATTCAAATAAGCACTCAAAATTCAACCTCAATATATCAATTCAACCTTTCAATTTTAGCACACAAACCAATGTTTACTTGGACTTGGTTATGAGAAATTCATAAAAAATGTACCCAGGGCCCAGACTATGCAATGTCCAAAAGTCTCAGATATTTTTTCCACTGAATGCCTAAAGTTTGATCGGCAAAATATGTTTCCCATTCATGTCTGAATATCATTATGCAAACCAACCTTATAGGTAGAAGTGAATGTGTGATGATTCAAAGTAGTATATGTCACAACCACTAGGTATAGCCTACCAAGTATAAAAACTTGGGGGGTGAGATCTAGGGTTCCAATCCCTGACCTCACTCATAGTTAAATCCCCCCCTTACCCAGTTCAACTGAACCCAAAATAAAAAAAGGAGCTTATGTCATGATCTTCACATTAAGAGGGAAGGAACCTGTGTTATAAAAAACTGATGTTTAGATGAGACCTCAAAATCTTAGATTGGTTAAGAATTCTCTCAGCCTTGCAATATATTAAGGCATTTGTTATCTCAGAGGTTAAAGAGTGAAGCTTGAAGATTGAAAAAAAAAAGAACCAAAACAAAAATGAAGAATGAAGAATTTTCTCTTTACAATGCTCACCTTCAATGCCAAAATTATTTTAAGCATTAGAACTTAAAGAAGGAAGTTCAGTAACTTTCCCCACTGCAACTGTTTTCCCTGAAACACAAAGCATTTCACTTGACGTGAAGTAGAGCACTCAACCTGAATAAAAAAAAAAAAAAAACAATATTCATTTGCTTACCCTCGGTGCGAAGTGTAAACCTGCCAAGTTGTGGAAAGTCTTGGAACTTCTCAATGCATATTAAGTTATTCACCTGGAAAGTAAGTAAAGAGGTCAAGAATAATATAAAGACACATGGTTAGCGCTACAACTTTAATGGGGAAATTTCCATAGTGTCTAAATCTGTTTGCATACATATATATGCAATCAGTTATGGGGACGAACAAATATCAGACTCAGGACTCAAAGGGGAAAAATGCCATAAATCAGACCCAATTACCTGGATGCGGCAGACAACAAGAGCACCATTCTTTACAAAGAGGACTTTCTTTTTCATAGGTTTTTTTGTCTTGGTATCGATTTGCTGTAACAGCTCAACAATCTCACATTCCTCAACAACAGAATGAATATGCAAGACAGCCTTATAACCAGCGGTAAAAATTGCCTGCAGCATCAATTGGATATTATCTAATTGCAACATTCCAATTTTCATCAATATATCCCTAACTATATATCATAGACATGACCAGAATCTACCAAAAAGGAAAAGGTGACCCAAAAATAAAATCTATATGCATACATTGTCCAATAGCTCCAGGATATGTAATTGTGCAATAAACTCTGTAACTGCAGTGATTGGCTTTGCTGCAAGGAAGAAATAACATAAACTTTAACACTGTAACAATAGCAGAAGACATAAAATTGGCTCAACTAACATGCCTGATGGCAAAAATCAATTTCTAACTCTCAAACCCAACATACACAAATCCACCATTCATCATGCACTTCAGAGAAAGGACTTCTAACTTACCAACACTTGACAATACAAAACCAGCCAATATGTCCTCCTCGTCAATGCTAGATAATCTAATCCGTAGATTTTCTCCAGGTCCTGCACACTTGACCTTGTTTTCATCAATATATACAGCAAGAACTTTCACCTGAGTCTGCAGAGACAAATGTTAGGCCTGACCACAGTGGAAGAAATTGAGGAATAAGAGTAAATAAAAATAAAAATAAAAAAGAGGTTTCACACCACCTTATTTGGCATGACCAACAGAGAGCCACCCTCAGCCACACTGCCAGATTCTACCTTGCCCATAACAACAGTTCCCATATCTTTAAATTTGTCAATAATAGGCATCCTGCAAGGTTAACAATTGAGGCAGCCAATAAATCTCACAAGTAACACAGTGATGCAGTCCAAAGGAAAAAATTGTTTGAAGAGCTTAAAACTTCCATGCAAGCATAAGCTCATTAAAACCTTGCTTTGAAAGATGGGAATTAATGATTGGTGAAAATTTGTTATATGAAATTCTTTAAGCAGACATAAATTACCATCTAGTCCACTTAAGAAATAAAATTAAAGCAAGTGACCAGGAAAATAAAATAAAATAAATTGCAGCCCCACCAATATTATTATAATTAGTAAACTCCGACTATGCCAGATTCAACTAATTGTTGGATTTGGTTTGACTGATCCCAAGCTCTAGCAGAAGAGGGTGCTTGGAGTAGAATGTCGGCCAGGAAGACTCAAATCCTTTATGTTTTTATTTCTATGCTAATTAATCTATAATGAAAACAAAAGTGAGATGGAAAATAAACTAGTCAAGCAGTGGGAAAAAGTCAAAAGAAATCAAGAACTGAAATTTCATGGCATACTAAGTCAAGGGCCTGATGGCCTAGATTTCCCTTTATTCCTTTAGCAATGGCCACATAAAAGAGAAATCCTGTCAGGCTCTTGAAGAAAACATGATTGGTGAAGGGTTTTAGAAATTAGATAAACTAATGTGCATTACTCCACAAAAAAATTGTAGAGATAACAACAGCATTTTGTGCAAATAGAGTAAACAATAAAGAAACACAACGTAATCCAAGAATGCTCCTCCAAATATACTATAAATTACTTAGGTATGCTTCTGAAACTCATTGGTATTAAATGTTGTTTATGTGGGTGAAAAACAGAGAAGGTAAGCAAACGAGCACACACAGAGATACATGAGTATCTTACCTAAAAGGTCCTTTTGGGTCTCGCAGAGGTACTTCAATGGCATCAAGAGCTTCAAAAAGGCATGGACCATCCCACCACAGACATAATTTCTTATCCATTCTTTTATTAATGTTTGCACCAATGAGACCAGATATTGGAAGGAACTGGACATCTGCAAATTGAGCCAAGGGTAATGTTAGCAAGAAAAACACCCAATGCACGCAAACCTCGGCAACATAGACATAAAAACCATGCAGAAATTCTATCATATAAACTCAACCATAAATTTCAAAGGCAAATTACTCATAATTTTTTTTAATGTATTACTTCAATTAGAAAATAATTATTGCATAATAACATTTCTTAATCTTTTTCTTTCATATTCAGTATTTCAAAGAGATACATATCTTAACAGTAGGGGACCATCTAATATTTAGAACTTAAACTCAAGGTGAGCTGTAAACTTCAGTTTGAATCTGTTTTCTTATGAAGGAAACACCATTTCTAAGCAATAATTAAATATTGAAGCATATCTACATTATCAAGTTAAACAAGAAATTTTAACATATATATTTAACTGTATAATTGCACAAAAAAGAGTTACAAAGAAATGCAAGAGACCAAAGAAAAAAAAGCTAATTTGCATTTATGTTGACAAGGATGGTAATTGTGCACTAATAAAGGCAAAGGACATGAGGAAAAAGGTTTAAGATTCAAAAAGATTGAAGTAGTTCAACATAATTTAGGTACTTTTGATTTTTTATTCATATGTTGATCATGGAATTCTGGCTCCTTAAATTATACGTGATTAACTTAACGATTACATATTTTAACGCTAAAAAAGATGTCCAAATGTACAAGGTTTCCACATTGTGAAGTGGTTAGATGTACATAATTTAAACCTTGTTTTGCTAGGGAGGCTAATTCCATAATTCAAACCTATGACTTCTAGGTTACAATTGAGTAATATTGTCATTAAACTAAGGCTGCACTCCTTTAAATATCAAAACTATCAAATTAATATGTGGCAAATACAATTTCATATCCTCATTGATCACATGCTTTCACAACAAATAAAACATCCCCAATAACACAAAATTACAACAGCAGTAGAATTTGTCATCAAAACTACTAGTTCTACTTGATTGATTTGGTGTGTGTCTTAATGGCAGGTGCAATCAATCAAAGAAAAAAATAACACTACAAAAAAAAAAAAAAAAAAACAAAAAAACAAAATTTGTGAAAATGGGAAACTTGAAAGAGCTTTATGGGTCACAAACATTTTTTATTGCAATGTAACAAAAACTTAATTCAGTCCATGGCCTTTACGCATGGACAAGCACCTGAGCTATGCACCATTCCAATTACAGAACCTTTGTGTACCAGAAAATAAAAATAAAAAGGCTTAAAAACTTTCTCCAGATATTGAATATAAAGGGAACCTTTTACTTTGGAAACAAAGCAAAACTACATCAATCTAGATCATACTCAGAGCTTAGCCCAGCTATCCTCATGAGTCTTTAAAAGTAATCAATCGCTCAGCAGCCAAAAAATATTGGAGAAAAGTTTTTAAATACCTTTCCTCACATTGTAGCCGGATGATTTTAGGAATGGTGTCATCTTTGATTCAATTTCTTCATACCTGAAATGGGACAAGGAGAAAGAAAAAGGGTGAGGGCAAGTAGCAGCTGAATACTTTATGAGCACGGAAAACACAAAAGCAGCACACACAAAAAATTGCATGACAGTGCCATTGATGAGGAAGCAACAGTGGACAAACACTACAAAAAAAGTGAGAGAAAGAGCCATGAAAAGCACCTTTCCTTTGCCCAGTTCACAGTGGAATCATCCATTTTATTTACAACAACAAGCAGCTTAGACACACCCAGTGTTTTTGCAAGCTGAACATGCTCACGGGTTTGCCCTCCTCTCTCATATCCAGTTTCAAATTCCCCTCTTCTAGCAGATATTACCTGTTAGTGAGAAGGAAAGAAGCCCACCAAAATTCTAAATCATGCTCACTTAAAAATTGAAGCATAAAACAAAACAATTTTTTACTGACTTACAAGTACACCAATATCAGCCTGAGATGCTCCACTGATCATATTTGGAACATAGCTCTTGTGACCCTAAAGATTCAATATGCCAAAGGTTCTGAGTCAGCACAAATGAAACTAAGCAAATGAAAAGAAACAATCTCCTACTTCTCATTTAATTTTCAGTATACTGTCACAATTTTGCATGAATAAAAGAAAACTAAAATATCATAGAATATACCCAAGAAACTATCCTTCCATAATCTTTTCGCATGCTTGGCTTACAAAAGAGAAACCAACATTGTTTTTCCCATTGACAACATGTTGCTGGCTCAAATTAAATTGAAGTTCAAATGAATTGTCATGATTACAGGGGACACTGACAAACAGGTTTATACACAAATTTAATTTCGTAGGCTCCATCTTTGATTCATTTAATGTTTTCAGTTAACCTCTAACACAGCAAGCATTGAAGTCAAATGTCCACTAGTAGTCAAACCCTATATATCAAATGATTAGTGCAAAATCCAACTTTGGATTACTAATCAACAGATTCATAACAGCCAGAAGCCAAAGCCTGCAAAAGGTTATTAGCTTTTTCCTACAAAATGTAGGCACATGTCATGCAAGGCTCCAAATTGAAACAAGCTATGAGAGTATTCCACAAATTAACAATTTATGCTATAAATACTTGAAATTGATTTTCTCAACCTAAGTCTGTGCACTAGGCTTGTCAACTAGGCTAAGTTTGACTGTAACCCTGAAGTCATATGACTAATATAGATGATGAATAAATTGAAGTTTGCTAATGCTGAACTGGATGCTGAGGGAAATGAAAGAAGGAGAAAACAGCGAGAGGAAAACCCCACTCAATGAGCTATGTATACAAAACACACATACATCTATAAGCACACATGATCACACAGAAAAATGAATATGCATCATCTAGAACTCAACACCAATAAATAAATGTATGCACATGTAAAATAAAAAAAAAAAAAAACAATGTTAATTTTGAAGAGACATGCAAAGTAGCAACCTTTGACTTGGACTCTAAGCTTGCCAACAAAATCGATCTACTGTATCAACTGTAGGCATGGAATGAAGAAATCCAAAACATCTTATAGAAGTCATCCTCACCGGGGCATCTAAAATTGTGAATCTAGTTGTCTCCGTTTCAAAATGTGCTCTTCCAACTTCTACAGTTTTACCCTGTAAAAAAAGCAAAAATCCAACACATCAATACTGGGCTTATACATCACTTCTGAGAAAGCACAAGGGGTCACAATGTACATAAACTGTATTGGCAACAGAGCGTAACTTTCCAGCCCCAAAAACAAAGTCAATTTTTGGGACATCAGACTATACCTTAACCCTCTCCTCTTCATTAGTGTCCATGATATATGCCATATACCTAGAACATGAAATGGTTGTGCTCAGTAAATGGAGGTCAGAAAGAGTGGTTGGAAAAAACAAAAACCATTATGCAAGAATTACAAAATTGACACTTAAATCTGACAGCAAACCATGGTGCAAAAATTAAAACAGCCACCCATTTGGGGCAATGATTAGGCATCAAAGGCCAATGGAATACCTCATTCACAATCCAGAACACTAAATAACAGACATAAATATGCACAATATGTATTCAATCACAACAGTTGGGAACTTGCAGCAGCAATATTACAAGTATGAAATTAAAAAAAAAAAAACAACAATAAATTTCAGAAGGAGAAAAGATATAGATTCTTACAGATAATTCCATATACATGCAAACAACAGGTATCTTGAATTCCAAGCTATGAAGGAATGCTTATGGAAAATCATCCAACCACACAGACAACATTGAAGAAAATCTGAGCTTTTCACACATAAGATTATCATGTAGACTCATTTGATGCTGAAGACACAGGTGCTTTTTATGCATATGGGTGGATTTATTTTAATATACTGACTTTTACACAATTCAAGGCCTTTAATAACCAAATGCTAAAGATAAGTCTTTCCTCTTATTACTGTTTCACTAACCACATATGCATTAAGGAAAAAAAAAACTTTAATTAGAATCAATGAATACATAACTTATTATGGCTGAGCACCTATACTTGCCTAATTCTGGAATTATTGGTCTCTTTCCCAGTTTAAGCAACTTCTCTTTCCTTCAACAAAATTCAAACCTACCTATTTAATCCACAAATTTATCAGTTTGCTAACATTAGTTCAATGTTTCCTTGTCTTAATTTGTAAGTTATTGACATAAAACCTGCATATGCAATGGACATGAAGGCAAACATCACACATTTCAATAAGAATTACTATGACAACACATAAAGTGACACCTTCCCTACCCCAACCCACCCCTGCAGTTTTTTCTTTCCCCCCAATCCAACTTGGTACACCAAAGCAGACAAGAAGAATTTCAGGAAGAGCCTAGATACCCATAACAATAAAGATAAAAACCCAATATGTCTAAGCAAATCTCATTGCCTAGCTATAGTCATTGCTTTGACTAGCATTCTGTAATGCATTAAGACTGCACTTTCATGCTTTTCTCTCCTCTTAAAAAAATCTAATATATCCCAAAAAAGGAACCCAATTTGTCTCCTTGAAACTTGCAGAGTAGTGAAATTGCACTAAGATTAGTTTAAAAGTACAAAGAGGGGAAAAAAACTGCACCAGCTTTCTCTACTTTTGTCCTTGGCTTCTTTCTCATATTTTTGAATTGTACGTTCGTCAACTTGCCCACTAAGAAAAAGTATCTGTCCTCCAATTGTGGACTTGCCAGCATCTGCAGCAAAACAATTTCAAATTAAAGCACAAAAATGAGAGCTGACTAAACTGAAAGAGAAAAAAAGAGAAAAAAAAAAAAAAAAAAAAAAGAAGCGAACAGAGCAGAGTACAACTCTAGGCTTGAGAAATAACAATTGAAAACAATATAACATACCAAATGAGATGGAATACTTACGATGCAACATTAAATGTAAGATCACACTTATAATGCAACGAATCAAAACACACATAACAAATAAAATGATATGTTGTAACACTGAAAATAAAGTAGAAAATACTTTTGGCACTTTGCCTAGTAGGGAAAATTAGAATTTTCTACCAACTAATTTGTTGAGTTCTAGATGTAATAAAAACTAGCCAAAGTTACGTCAGACTGAGAAAACTTGAAGATGCCAAGAAACATATTCATTCTTGATTCAATCTGATATTAAAGGAATCCTTGTTAAGGGCCATAAAAAGAGCAGTGGCTTCTAGATGCTTTTTCAGTAATTTACAATCCCAAAAGGACAAAGAACAAATTCCAAGAACTGCAGATCTCCTTGCCCAGTAAGACTAGAAGCCACTGCCAACCAGCTAGCCACCAAAGGCAACAATACTGAAGTCCCCAACTTGCTTCTCTAGTGGCAACTGGAATTAAACCAAAATCCAATCTACTGAGTCAAGACCACATCACAATTTTACTTCTCTTGGCTCCTCCAGCAAGGTTCTGGCAAGCTTTAGATGGTAGTATAGCAGCAGTCAGAACCAAAACAGAGGTGATAGCAGTGATTCAAGGAGGTTGGTGACATTATTATGCCATTTTGCCTCCCCCCATAGCATTTATGCCAGGAAAATGATTCCACTTTTCTAAAGCAGAATTAATCTTCCATGAAATAACTAGTGTTTTCTTTGACCAAAAAATTACTTCTTTTGACCATTTTCCTAACTGCTCTCCAAGAAACAGAATATGAGGAAAAAGTATTCAAGAAAAAAATTTTCCTGCAAAGAAACAGACCTAAATGAAGAAAATATACTTACAACACTCAGACCCATTTGAAAAATGCTGTCATTCAAATCTTAAACCACAGGGTCGACAAGCCATAAACAATTAGTTGCTGTAAAAGCTTAGGTGGTAGCTTGCTAAATAGAAACTGGGAAGTCACCCCCATGGTTCTGATTCTAAATTTTCAATTGTTGGACCATACATTTGCAATATGATACCCCTTCACCAAAGAGACAAAAAAGAAGCTACATTAAAACAATGTTCAATGAGCCAGCTACAACACAGCAAACAAAAGAAAATACAATGGAAAAAACAGCCCTAACCTTGGATCATGCTAAAGGGCTGCAAACATGACTACCCACAGAGAGGCAATTAAATGAATACTTCAGAAGGTAACAGTATAGAGACTAGCATTTGTCAACATAACCAGCTATCACAATCCAATGCACAAACAGATTACATGAAAAACTACTCGATAACAATGGCTTGACAAAAAAAATTTGAGGTCTACCACAAAGGGTCAGAAGAAATTAAGCAATTGCAACCAAAGTGAACTTTGGTTAAACCATGAAGCCCATTTAACCTACCAACATGGCCGATGAAAACCACATTCAAGTGCCGCTTCTTATTAGTTTCTTCAATCTCATCTGGTGCTTCTTGACTTTCTGGTGCAGATACTTCCTTGTTTTTAACCTCTAATTCTAGCCAAATATTAAGTATGGAGTATGATCAGCAAAGAAAATATAAACAATATAGACAACTGGAAAAGCAGAAACTACAGATACAGATAAATATCAGCAATTAGAAGGAAATCTTCCATTATACCTTTTGACTCGGCCTGCACTTCCTGAGAATTTAAAGTCGTACTTTCCTTTGGATCTGAAAATGCTCAAAATGATAATTATCCAGTCATGCATCAATATGCAGCTTTAAATGATAACTTTGAGGACATAATCAATGGAGCAGATAGTCAGTAATTACCAACTTCTAGAATGCTACAGAACAACATGCTTTGACTAGCTTTTCCACAAAGAACTCAAAAGAGAATGCAAAGAACGTGCTCTATTTTGCAAAGGAAAAGAGATAAGCAGAGACAAGGCAATGTCTTATATTGTGAAGAGAAACGGTTAGGTGATGGAGAAGAGGCATAACATTCTTTACCCAGAGAAAAAGTACAGCTACAACATAGAGAGAGAGAGAGAGAGAGAGAGATGGAATGAAAGAAGATTTGAAAATAGGAAATAGAGTTCCAAGTGAATCGAGCAGGTGTGAGTGAAAGTTCTAACATTTATCTAACCACTCAATGTTCAATGAAATGAACACAAAAGCAAAGTAGGCACTCATTTCCTATTACAAACAGATTGCACATTAAAAAGAAAAAAGAAGGTACAAGGTTGACATGTCAAGTATTCCATAAATCCATCCCAATGCACAAGTGCAAGTTATCCTCATTTTGCAATATCTAGCAACATGGCTTGTCAATGGTTAAAATTCATGTGTGAGCTTGCAGCATACAATGCTGTTGACAGAACATGAGTTAAAAGGCAAGAGGAAAGAGAACAGCTTCCAAGCAACTCTATCAAATTTTCTCAAAAGATAAAAAAAAAATCTATGCTGCAGATCACAAGTGAAATCAATCCAATGGCAAGAGACACTTGCCTGGAATTTTACAACACTCAAAAGGCCAATATAAAGGGAGACGCAGAACTACATGATTTTCTATGGCCAACATAAAGGGAGAGGCAGAACTACATGATTTTCTATGATTTGCTGACAAGGCAATAATCCCAAAGAAGAGAAAGGCATTCTAATAGATTCCAGAGCTTCTTTTAATTTTTCAGCAACTTCTTGTTATAGGTATAATTGAATAAGGTGCCTTGCCAGCTTTAGAATCAGGGACACATTAGCCAATTCTCATAATTGAAATAAACAGTGACTTTAATCAGAACCTAACATGAACATAAACCATGGAAAATTCACCAATGCATTAACAAAGGCTTTTGTCAAAACATAGCACACTAAGAAAGTTCCAAACATGAATTTAACTACACCACCGACCTTCCTCCATTTTATCCCACTTGTCCACTTCTTCTGGCCTGGCATCTTCTGGCTTAACCACCCCATTAATCCCTTCTGCCAAATCAATGCATCAAATCAAATTCATCAAACAACAGCAAAATGGTATTTAAAAAAAAAAAAAATCACAGACAAAGCAGTTGCAAAGAAGAGTCAAGCACCACCTGCAGAGTCAAGCTGCAAGGAACGAATCTCCTCCTCAATATCTAAAAGAAAAAAAAAAAACAAAATAAAAAAAGAAATATTATAAGTACGGCATATCAGGCAAGAAAAATAAATCAGAACCATAAATTCATCACTACCAAAGCACCATAAGCCACCAGCACGCTAGAAGCCAAGTCAAGAAAAAACGCGGAGCATCATTGAATTCCTTATCAAAAACCACCCAAAAACGTTTTTTTTTTTTTTCAAAGAGAAAAGAAAAAGAACAAGAATCTTTGCGCTCTTTCGAATTCAATAATCAAAGACAAAATGCATGTCCCTTACCAAAGCTAAAATCAAAGAAAATAACACCACACGTACGGGAAAAACCCAGTAAACCCTCTATATTTACAAAAAAAAAAAAAAAGACCATGAGTTTCAAGAAAAATAAAAACTTTAGATCAGAAACTCGCAGAATCATTAACAGCGGAACTTCAAGATAATAGGCAGATCGACAATAAACCTCAGAGGAGCATCGAGCATCGATCGACTTCTAAGTAATCTAACGGAGATGGGAAGAAAATAAATAAATAAATGAAAATACAAGAAAAACATACAGAATGAAATGGAACTGGACAATCAAGAATAAAGAAACGGAGATGAGGGCTTGAGAACGCACGTACCCATTGGTACGAGAGCTTTGCTGTTAAGTGTACGGATGCTTATAGTGCTAGGGTTCTTGAGAGAGAAGGCGTGCTGCGTTTTTTGGTGGGCGATCTGCCTGCGTGTTGTCCGTTACGATTTTTTCTAATTAATAATAATAATAATATAATAGACGAGGCAAGTTTGCGTGGCGACTAGACAAATAGTATGGAACAAGAATAGGGATGGGCCGGTTCCCCCTTTTCTCGCCACCCGGATCACCGCCCGGGCTTTTTTGTCGGTTCATAGGATCCCAATTTTATTGTGGAGGTGAAATGTTGGGATGTGGATGGTATCATTTTCTTTTAATTTTCCACTCATTTATTTTTGTATATCATTATTAAGGAAACTAATTGTAGCAGCTGCACATAAAAAGGAGAACTAATTGAAGTGCACAAAGAGTCATATAGAGTTAATTAACTTGTTATTATGTATAAGCAACCAATTAAAGATTACACATTAGTTGATTCGGAAAGAGAGAACAGCATATCCACAAAGACTTTAGAAAATCTTACACATTCATGTATTATCAATGAATTTTTTGGTTTTAGCAATAGTATTGTTAGTGGTAACTCCATCAAAATCAAATGTATGGTGTAATTAATCCAAAGAATACGTGTGAAATTTGTTTGCAATGTTCTTTTTAGTGGTGGTTTTTTGTAGCCATGTATCCCATCAAAGAAGTGATGATACGAATTAATTTGAATAAAATTTATGTAAAGAACAAATTTACGAGTAAGATATTATGTTTCGAATCAAAATTTTAAAGTATTTAATTTATTAATCATTTTTACTCAATTTTCTCTCACTCTTATTGTAATATTTCTAATATATATATATATATATATATTTACTTTTGAAATTTTAATACTACGCAATCGGCTTTTTTGCTCAGAAAAATAGAAAAAGAAAAGAAAAGAAAAAAAGGTAACAATTTATGGCCACCTGGACTGGTTATATGCGTGTGTAGAAGTACCATGCAGCAGAAAATTGCCTGAAAAAATGCTCGCAGGTGGTTTGCACAGTAGCCTGGGCCAAACTTGATCCCAGCCCAAATGAGGCCCAAATTCTCTTCTTAAAGCCTTATATTATATTATGGCCCGGTTATGGATTTGGGCCCCAATCTTAAATCTAGCAACTAGATTTTTCATCTTCTACTGCAAGGAGGGTGCACCGGACAAAATTAACAGGAAGACGTGGGACGAGGTCTTGAAAAAAACGACCACAATATTTTAGTCTTGGTCGTTATAATTCAATACATTACACAAAATTAAAAATCTCTTTCAAATTTAGTTTTGGCAAAAAAAAAATGTCGTTAAATTTTAAATTTAGTAATTATTATAATCAATTATAAAAATATTAATTAAAAATAATAATTATTTAAATAATAGATATTTTTTTATTAAAATTTTAAATTAAAATATTAATAGTAACCAAGACTTTTGCCTACGTGACAATAATTACTGATGCGCTTGGCTTTGAGAAAAAGGAGGTTCCGGCAAGATGCGGGAAGAATGAAAAGCAGTCTGATCCACTCTTACATCGTCACGTGTCCTTGAGTTCTTCGCTCCACTCAATAATTTAATATACATAGATAAGGTCGTTGTGGGTGAGAAAGGGGAAAGGCTAAGAGATTGTCAAAGTTCGGACAAAATGAGATCTAGCTTTTAGATTTCGAGTCCCGGCACAGCTGTTGTGCTTTTGGCGTCACTCGATCCACTACCTCTCCGTCAGAGTTCCTCACCTGCTCACTTGCCTACGTGGGTTTAAAATGCACAGGGATGGCTGGATGAATGCATGGTGCAAAGACGTTGCTCACACACAAAAGGCTAATTTGGTATGGAAAATCACAATGATAATAGTAATTAATTCTGTCCTTTTTTTAAAATATTTTGAATGACTTTTTTATTAAGGTTTAAGAATGCCATCGTTCCAGATTAATTCATATGAATTTTCAAACTGAAAATAGAAAAAAATAAGTGTATCATGAGTCTGATAAGGTGCAAAATTATGAAGTTGACAATTTGATGATCTGAGATTTGACTTTTTTATAACATATAAATCATAATATTTTTGGGCTGAAAATTATCGGTTTCACTTTAATTATTTAATTTATGACAACAAACAAAATATTAATTAATTTATGTTTTTAAAATTAGTTCTCTTTAAGAGTGGAAAGGTGGCAGAAATCTGATGGTCCGAAAATCCCAGGCCAATGTAAGCACGGATGTAGAGTATGAAAATAGCGGGAAACGTAGGCTGAGTGGCGCACGTAAGCACAGTCAGCGAAGAACACTCGCCGATAATAACGTGAGAGCTCCGTGGCTTTTGTCTTGTCACATCAACGTCGCTTTTGTCTAATCGAAATAATCTTTTTTTTTTTACAATATTATTTCTTTGTTTCATTCAAACACCATTAGCTGGCCCGACCACTTTTCTCGACCGACACGTGTCCGTAAAGACAAAGACCCATTACCACGATTCATCATCTCGGGTTGGTCTGGTCTGGCCGGGAAATTAGAGTATAAAAATATTTAAAATAGCAAATAATTATTAAAAATTGAACAAAGATAATACGAAAGAATATAAAAAATTAATGAGAAAATATTCATCGTAACCTCTTTTTTTTTTTTTTCCCCAACCTGGATTACACATTCTTGAACTTTTTACACTTCACTCGCCCCCTCATGAAGGCTTTTTGACGGCCCCAAAAAAAAAACAAAAGAAAATTTTAGCTCTACATGACTAGAATTCCATCCTAGAATTCCATGCGCAAAATCTCAATTTAAAGACCTCAAAATAAAACATTTAATCCAAATTGTATTTTTTGCTCTCATTATCTTCTAATCCAATTTGTTCATAAGTTAAAAAAATAAAAAAGGAATGACCACAAAATTAAAGTTCCTATTTGCTGACACAACACAATAACCAGTCCAAAAAAGAAAAAAAACAATTGTCTTTTTTTCTATTGCAGCAAGAACTTGAAGAACCCTCTATTTATTTATTTTTCTTTTTTATGTCACTAAAGAACTCATTCTTGCCAATAAATACTTGCATGAGTGACTACTTCTTAATTATTTTTTAAAATGTTATTTAATTATATTTTAAAGTATAAATCTTAATGTGTTAAGTTTATCAATCCACGGTGACACCAATCGTACCGTGACTAAGTTCGCATATGACCACTTCAAGTGACAATAAAATGATTATCGGATGTAACTATATTTGTATTGATTTAAATTTAATTTTTTATTAATAATATAATTTTAAATTTTAAATTTATTAATTTTAAAACTAAAATTTTAAATAATAATTTTTTTAAAATAAAATAATAATATTAAAATTTTTTTGATATTAATTAATATGCATGATAATTAATATTTTCATATTAAATTTTATATTTTTTTTAAAAAAAACAAATTAATATATTATTATTTTTAAATAAAATATTTAAAATGTAAAAAATATTTGATGATACAAATTAGATAAATTAAAAAAAATTAAAAGTTTATATTATAAATAAAATATTTTATATGTTTTTATTTTTTCATTTGAGTTACACCGAATCCAACGCTTAAAATATAACAAGCATCGGAGTACTCGTCCGAACGAGCTTGCACGGCACATATAATTCAACTCTTAAAAAGGTTCTGCCACCGATGCCTTTCCTAATTCTATGATGCTGGACAGAGTATTCATGGTATTTTTAGCTTCCATTTTTGCTTTAACGAATGCATTTATACGTACGTAAGTCGTAAAGCACAGTATTGAAGTGGACATAGCGATAAAATGAAATAAAATGTCTGTGTAGAAGGGGGAGGGTGTAAAAAGGAAACCAACAACGCATGTGATCATCAACAGTTCATCACAGCAGTAGCAGTAATAATGGGGAATCTAACATTGGAGCCGGTTCCCAAGAGACTTTTCTTGATAGAAGCAAAGAAAACAGCTCCTGCCGACCCCCCACCACTATTTACTCTAAAGAAAAGCACTATAAAAATATCATCTATCCAGCCGGCTTTTCCACTAAAGGGTCACTGGTTCTCAAGGGCGAGGGTTAGGGTTCGCTCTCAGTAAGGTTGGTTTGGAAAAGGGACTTCTTATGGAGGAGGTGGGTAGTTCTAGAAAGGGTTTTGTTGGTGGTTTTGGGATTTAGATATTTTCTGGGGTTATTGGTAAGGAGTCTTAACTAAATAGTAGTTTTGCAGATAAGCCTTGGGTAGTTTTCTCTTTCATGTGTAATATGGTCGAGAACTTTATGTTAGGATCTCAAAGTTTCCACGGTTGAATTCAGATGTTTATAAGAGTTCTTCCCTCTTTTAGGGTTAAAAGATGCTGGGGATGAGATCAGAATGATCAGGAGTGAACGCAATTTATTTTTGTTCCTGGGAAATTTTTTCTTTATGGTTGCTCTTTCATGGACATGAGGTAACAGATTTGTTTTGTGGATGTTCTTCAAATTGGATTCTGTCTTTTATATAACTTTGTTCCTCTTCTTTTGTCCCTATTGCACCGTTTTCTCTGTTAGGTCCTTTTCTTGTGTTTTTCTTTTTGTATTAAGTTCAGGTTTTTGATGCACGGAGGTGAAAGTACATACTTAGATCTGTCAATAATAGTTAACTAGGAATTAAGTTTGACTATGTTGGGGTTATGTGTTGGGGTTTCGGGTGTTGTCAGTGATGTCTAAACCTGAGTGAGATATATAGGGTACAAGCAGTGGAGCTCCTTGAAGTCCAATAGAGGTTCTTGCTGGGTAGATTTAGCTTCTGAGCTATGGATCCCACAGCCCTATCCCATCATCTTCTGGGGGCTTTTTCGTTGGATAGGGTTGCGGCTTGCATATCTCAGGAGCTGCATTACCTGCTGTTAGATCCTTGTTTGGATTGAAGGGAGCTCTACACCTCTCTCCTCTATATCTCGGTTTTATGGAGTCAATTCGTTCTTAAAATAGTAGATCTGTTTCGGATCTAGATATGTTTTTATGTACAATTTTTATTTGCTTATGTACCTATCTAGCTTCCTCCACTTACTTTTTTTCCACAGATTTTCTATTGTAGGAACTTGCTTCAAATTGAATAAGTTAATTCCAAGGGTGTTTTCTCGTCTGTTTTTGCATTCCATTTTTTTTTTTTTTTTTGTGTCTTTGCTTTATTCGTGCGAGTGATGAGCCTGCAGCAGGATCAACTGATCTCCATTGGACAAGAAGCCGTTGAAGAATGAAACAAAGGTGGTTTTTGCTTAGGTCACACGCAGCACAGTAAACTTAATCTGTCCTGCCAACGTCGAATGCGCTTATGCTTGCAAGAGTGCGAGGGACAGAAACTGTTGGGTTGATCTGTCTAATCAGTTTAAATAGATCTGTGGTTAAAGATAATGTAGTAGTTTCCTGAATGTACAAAACAAAATATTTTACCGGAACAGATATTAGATGACTTTCCAGGCATCCATTATTGGCCTTAAATTCTTCTGAGTAAACATGTAAAATACGATGTTTGGTCTACAGCTCTATTTTACGGACTTATGCTTGTGTGGTTGCGTATGATGTAAAAGATTAGTTGCGTTGAAAACTAGAGATTAGATGTAGGGTAGTTCTCTTATTTCGTTGTTGCTTCGTTTCTCTCTCGGTTGAGATCAGTGTGCAGGACATGGTTTGCTGCATGATATGTTTGCGGAATTAACAGGGTTGCAGGAAATATATAATATTATTTTAATGTTTTTCTATGTTAATGTTACGAGCTTGCTACCGTAAATGCATTCTTTCGTAGAGATTGTACGCAAAGAAAGGCTCAACATAAAGTGCTAAAACTCTATCAATGAAAGACCTAATTTTGTGTTGATAATTGTTCTGTCTGTTGATTTTTCTCTCCGTCGCCAGTCCGATTACTAAAACACGCCCATTCTCTACGCCAAAAATAATTGTTTATTTAGCTGCCTGGCGAGAGTAAATTAGAAAAGATGAATTAATCCACAAAAAATCCGTTGTTTAAGAATATGCTAAAATTACGGATGGGGAAATGTAAATAGTCAAAAGTAAAGCTAATAAAATGAGTTTTACGTATGACTGGCAGATGAGTCTAATTTCTTTTGCGGGTCCTCTGCCTATCTCTTGACAAGTATGTTGTCTTTATAGATTAGGTAAAATGATATATTTTTAATGAACAAAGAAAAGGACATTATTGGAAAACAAATCATGGCCCATCAGATTTTAATCAAAGCTGACTAAACCTAATTCTCGTACAACATACTCAGCTATTTTCCTCCATAAAGAAACATGAGAAGAATATGATAACCAAGAAATCGAATAATTCCGATTAAACGTGTAGTTATATCCCTAAATCTCTAATTCAGGTGGCTGAAAAGTAACGTTTAAGATAACATGAAGCATGTTTACTGTCTATATCGTAGGGGCGGTAAATACAAGGAATACGCGCCCTATTCATGGCATAGTCATAAAATTACGTTAGCCTCTAGTAGGAGAATTTGTGGCATTGAAACCGAGTCTAATTCCCGTTTGCTTGCAGCGAGTTGTTGGTCGGCAGAAAAATCTAAATGTCACTTATGGGCCACAAGTACATTAAACTCGGCCGAACAGGGGTCGAGATGCAGTAGGGGGCCGGAGCTGTAGTAATCGCCGACCTTCCAACTTAAAGATGAGATCAGGGGTTTGAACATCTCCGTATGTAACTTTTTTCTTTTTCTTAATTTAATTAGACTAAAATAGAATTATCAAAAAAACTAGAAAAAACCCAAGGAGGATCTTGGCCACTACTTTTATCTGAAAAGTATCAGGGCTTAAGCGTAGGAATGTCTAGGGGATCCTGTGTCTGGTGCAGGCTGCTTATCACTGACACCAAGCACAAAGAAGAAACTTATGGCTTGATATTTATTTTTGCCCCTTTACAAGAAAAGGTCTTACTTACCATATCAGACATAAGCAAAAGCAAAGCAGCGTCCATTCTGCAATTTCGAGTCCAGTCTTGTGGTCTAGTTCCTCCCCACCTCTCACCACAATCCAGAAAACATGTTTGACATCTTTCAGCACTTCCACGCATCCCCCACCGGTCTTACTTACCATATGGGCACGGGCACCAGTAGTTTCGGGCTTTCAGTTAAAGATACGGGAAGTAACACAACGATAAAATATCAAGTGCACCACCAATTTTACATCCAAGCAATAAACGAATCCCACCATAAAGCTCGGACAAATGTAGAAATACTAACAGGTGCACAGGCTAAAAAAAATCCAGCAGCGCCTTGGAATTACCCCCACCATCCCACCTTTCGGAATCCACCAACATAGCCTGCAAAATGACAGGTGAACAAAAAGGTTATAATAAAACCTTTAAAAACAGCAATTTCCATACTTTCTAAACCAGTAATTGATTTAACTCCATCCATTAGGAGGATTTGTTACGATAGCCATTCATGAGCGGCACAAAGTAAAGACACTTTTGAGGCAATTATTTTCACTTTATTTCATTTCACATATAACTGGTCGGTACTCCAATGATGCTAACTCTGTTAATTGAAAGACTTTTGGTCAATTAAATCATGCCTTTTCCAGTCATGAAGCCATAGCTGACCACGATCTAGTTTATTTCCAGTTCAGAACTACTGGTTAAAGTTTCGTGGTCAGCAGGAAACATAACTTAACTGGCTAGGAATGGTTCATCTCCGTTTCCAGGCTGGTTTCAGTTCTGGATCAGAACTCACCTACTTCCCCTTTTAAGAAAAGAAATTTTAATAAATTTTTACAAATATTTCATAGCATATTTTTCTCAGAAAAATTAAACAAAAAGGTATAGAGTTGGTTTGAGATAATTAACTTATTTGTTGTTAAAACTTTGAAAATTTTAAATAACCAAGATATGAATTTTATATTAAAAAAATAGTTTTTTTAAATTTCCAGTTCAACACCAGACAGATTTTGGTTCTGATATTTTAAGGGGAAAACGTTCTGGTTCAGTTCAGAACCATTAATTGGTTTCAGTTGTAGTTCTGGGTTTAAACCGGTTCAGATCTGATTCTGAACTGGCCCATGGTTAAACATATACAAGGCTGTAATCCTTATTACTAGAATTGGGCCTGACTCAAATCATTCCAATGAATTGGGCCGGACCCTAGAACCCCACTACTTATTCTAGAATATCACCAAATCACGCACTAAGGGGTTAACGTACAAATTGGTCATCCACAACAATTAATCCCAATCAAATGACATGAACATAGAATCACACCTCAATTTCGTCAATGCTCCAAAGAACCATTCTCTATGTTCACTTCCAAGTTCCAGCCTCTGAATACCAGGATGCCAGTTAGTTTCTATAATGGTAACTTGTAAAAGAACTCACCGAAAAATTAAGTTAGATTACCTCTCTGTAGCTTCTCTCTTCAGTTCTTCTATCTGCAGTTCAATTTTAGCACAGGCTGCTTCAATTTCTATATTTTTCTGGCAAAGCTCCTTCCATTGAGTGGACAAAGCATTCAGCTCATATGCAGTATTTTGCTGATCATTCAAAAGAGAAAATTTTTTTAAGGTTGAAATGCACCATGGTATTCAACAAAAAACAAGCTACATTATAAACAACTCACAATAGAATTGAGGAGCTAAAAATATAAATCAAACCTGATGATATTTCCTTTCTCGATTTACAGCCTCAATTTTTTCATTTTGCTCCTGAGCTAATTTTTGCACTCTGAAAATAAGAAAACATTCAAGAAAGAATGCACAAGGCAACATGAAAGCAAACTTCTACTGTTGATAAACACAAAATGCTAAAGCCCCTCCACATGGATGAATACACATATAAAGAAATAAACTGTATCAATTTTGAACTTTTTCCTAGTAAGCTATTCTCAGAACTTTGCATTGCTGATATCCAATGCAAAAGTTACTACACTGCTTTTCAGCTTGTTTTCCCATGCCACTGACATATGAAAGAACAAAACAGGATAAGCACAGCCACCAATGTCTATCACAGGATTGGGTGTTCACTGTACAGACTGTACATACATGGCCAATGCATGGCCCATATTGAGCTATGAGGTATGCTTAGCTTGCCACCTTCCAAAAAGCAACAACCTAGCTCTGAAACCCTCCCTCCCCAACTCCCCAACCCCCCCCCCCCACCCCTCCACCCCCAAAATGGTGTGCCCAGGGCTAAAAAGGGAACTGTTTATATGAGTGGGCAAGCACATTTGTCTACAGCATTTATGACTTGTCATAAATTTCAAAAGCACTCGCATTCAGTAGTGAGCACTTTTCTACTTTGTTAAAAAAGACCAAATTGACATATTTTGCATATTTCAGTCTTGCAACATCTTATCTCCAGGGGCTTTCCAGTTCAGTTTTAGAACCTTAGGTTTTGAGTGAAAAAGAAAGGCTTACTAATAGTCAAATGCTAGTTATGCTGAAATGATGATGAAACCACTTACACTATGTTTTCTTCCAAGCAATGCAAGTCTATGGGTACAACAGTATGGAAGAGCAACAGATCCTATTTGATGGAACAAGGAAAGAAAAAACAAAAGAGGAATGCCTCATGACTTAGGCTGAGGCGGTAAAAGAAGCATTCAATTAATCATTATCAAGTTTCAGATTATACAACCACCACAACAACAACACCTTGATACCAAATTTAAATAAGGTCGGATACAATAATCATTTTTTCCATTCCGTCCTATTATAACTGAGTTTGGTGAGGGAGTAGGTGTCCTAAATCCTTCCTGACCAAAAGTTCCCAAGTCATCTTAGGTTGCCATCTGCCTTAGTCCCTCTCCTCTCACCATCTAGCTAGACAAGTTGCAGGCTATCTACTTCAAAACAGAGTGCAATAGAAACATTTGCAGCTATCCAAAGCCTCATGCTAAGGTCAACATTGGGAACAAATTTCAGGAGTCTAAGATGGGATATTTCATGATAAGTAAAGCCACATATCTGACTGATAAATGTATCCCAAAAAATAAGAAATTTGGTTGTTTGAAATTGTAGAAAATACAGAAAAGAAATCTTAAGACCTGGATAGCATTACTTCTAACTGTTGGTTGTGCTGTACCCAGACATCAGGACCATATTTTGACATCAGATCCAGGTTTTCCAGCCTGCAAACCAGTCCAAGTCTCCTTCGTCAGCAGTAGAAAACAAAATTTGAGAATGCATACAGTGGGTTGGTTCATCCCAGAACATGAATTTGTAATGAGAAAACTCATTTGTGACATTGTACAGAAACATTTGAGGTTAAAAGAAATAGTGCCTTTGGAAAGAAGGAGAAAAAGAAATGACAGCAACAGATGCCAACTAGAGGCAGTAGGCAACACTATATGGTGTGCCAAACATGAACAAAGAATGCTTAGTGTATGGTCCATTTGACATGTTATCACTGCCATCCCTATTTTCTATTTGACAGCACCACAATCGCACCAAGGACAATCAACTCTCACCACAAAACATTTCACTACCACCCACCACAAGTCTCAAATCAATTAGAAAGGCTACATGCATGTAATTACACACCTGATTACTTGATGTTGCAACAATCGTTGTGCCTTTTGAAGCGCCAGCTTCCATGCAGTCTCATCATTCATCTTATTTGCAGGTGGCAAATCTAAGTGGGCATATCTTGAAAAATCAAGAGTAACTGGAGGCTTCCCAGCTCGCACACGCTCGTACTCTTTAGCAAGCATTGGGTAATTCTGTGATAAAGAAACACCAATCAGACATGCCAAAAATAGACTATTGACCCCAATCTTGTTTCTAATGCTTCCATGTCGGCTGCAATATCCCCATTTTCAAAAGCTCATTTCCTTATCCAATAATTTTTCAGTAACCAAACAGAGGACAGTCCAACCAAACAACACATGAAATTCATTCGAAATAGAATCAATTGAACTTACTCAGATCATAACTCGCACATAATCCCTCAGAACTGAGCAAATTGAAATAATAATAATAAACCCTAATCAAAACAGCCATTACTAATTTTCGAAAAGAGCAAGAACGGAAATGCTGCAAGAAAAAAAAAAAAAAAAAACCTCGAAATTGAACGTGGGAAGAGGAGGCAAGTTTTTCAAGAAATCGGATGGTTTCTTTGAACTCCGACGCATCTCTTCCTCAACAAGCCGGTCAACCTCGGTCTTGACGTAATCGTCGTCGATGTACGGCAATGCATCGATTACTTCGGCGTTTGAAGAGGCGGACCATGGCCGAGACGGCTCCGGTGGAGCTTCGAGCATCAGAATTTCTCCGCCGCTGCCGGTGGTTGCCATTGTTGTTTTTGAATGTTTGGTTGGTTAGGAATAACAAGCTGAGAAGGACGCCCCGTTGAGCTTACACTAAGAATGCTGTTAAATTTGAAATAGTTACAAATTTTTTTATTAAAATTTTTATTTATAAGAAAAATATGATAATAAAATTATTTAATAAAAAAAAAATTAAATTTAAATAATAAAAGGTGAAAGCTCTCCTTGAGTTGTAATAAAAAAAGGCCTCCCTATGATCAAACAACGCAAGCGGCCCAAAACAGAATAGGAAACAATATTTGTTTCAATCCAAAATGAAGCCTTGAACATGTTTCCAATGCAAACTAGAGCCGGCCCATTGTCACCAAACATCACAAAAAGTCCACCCTGAGTCCCCAAGTGACGCCATAAAAACCCTAGTTATAGCTCTCCGCCAAACGATCTATATAAAACTCTAAACACAATTCTGTTTCTGTCTTCTCTTCCGCCTCTGAAAAAACAAAAAGATAGAAGGAGAACATTATCTTTAGAGAAGAGAGAAAGAGTCGGTGTCAGGAACAATGGCCGAGGGATTAGTTCTACGCGGCACCATGAGGGCCCACACCGATCAGGTCACGGCGATCGCCGCCCCAATCGACAACTCCGATATGATCGTCTCCTCGTCCCGCGACAAGTCTATCATCCTCTGGCATCTCACTAAGGATGAGAAGTCCTACGGTGTCCCTCGCCGCCGCCTCACCGGCCACTCCCACTTCGTTCAGGACGTCGTGCTCTCCTCCGACGGCCAGTTCGCCCTCTCTGGCTCCTGGGACGGCGAGCTCCGCCTTTGGGACCTAGCCACCGGCTTCTCCGCCCGCCGATTCGTTGGCCACACCAAGGATGTTCTCTCCGTTGCTTTCTCTATCGATAACCGCCAGATCGTCTCTGCCTCCCGCGACCGCACGATTAAGCTCTGGAACACTCTCGGCGAGTGCAAGTACACCATTCAGGACGGCGACGCCCACTCCGATTGGGTCAGCTGCGTCCGTTTCAGCCCCAACACGCTTCAACCAACCATCGTCTCCGCCTCCTGGGACCGCACGGTCAAGGTCTGGAATTTAACCAATTGCAAGCTGAGGGCGACTTTGACCGGCCATAGCGGGTATGTGAACACAGTGGCGGTTTCGCCAGATGGGTCGCTTTGCGCCAGCGGAGGGAAAGATGGGGTTATATTGCTGTGGGATTTGGCAGAGGGGAAGAGGCTTTATAGCCTGGATGCTGGGGCAGTGATTCATGCTCTCTGCTTCAGTCCCAATAGGTATTGGCTTTGCGCGGCAACGGAGAATAGCATCAAAATCTGGGATCTGGAAAGCAAGAGCATTGTTGAGGATTTGAGGGTGGATCTCAAGGCGGAAGCGGAGAAATCCGACGGTGCTGCAGCTACTACTGGTGTCAAGATCAAGGTATTATCCACATTCCTCTTTGTCAGTTCGGTATCATTTCTAGCTCTTTTTCCGGTGCAAGTTAATGATGATTTGCTGTTGTACGTGTCTGTTATAGAAGATCTTTAGTAATTGGAATGGATTCAGCTGTTACAGACTTCTTTTAATACATACTGGTTGCGTATTTTTGTGTTACTGATTGCTATTTGTACTTTTTCTGCATAATTCTAGGTGTATCACCAAGTTTAGTTTATGGAATTACCTCTACTAGGCTGTTCAATTGGAGCATGACATGAATCTCATATTGTACTTCATTGTTTTAGATCCCTTATTATTGCTTAGAAAAATGATTCTAATTTTAATCTATCTTGGCCTGGATTTCATTACCTGTAGCCTTGCTTTGATTAAATAGCTCTCTGCATATGTTTGGTTGGCCCCTACATTGTTGTTATTGATAAGTGCTTTTGACAGATTTTGGTTCTATTGATTCTATTGTCATGAAGTGTCACTCATGTATCCAGTTTTGTTTCTTAAATCCTCATCAGAATAATATGTGTTTGAAGATGTGTGTATGGAAACATGAGCATAACAAAATGAAGCCCTTTTCTGACTTTTTGAGATGTTAAACAACTATGCTGTCATAATTTTTGTGAATTGCAGAACATCTACTGCACAAGCTTGAACTGGAGTGCCGATGGAAGCACCTTGTTCAGTGGTTATACGGATGGTGTAATCAGAGTCTGGGGGATTGGTCGCTATTAAGAGGCTTTGAGTAGTTGACTGATGCCAACAACGACAAAGTTTTGATCCCAAATTTAATTGGGTTCAGTTCTATTTGTTGGCTGGTGCCTTATTTTATCTTCATTTTGGGATCAAATGGCCAATGGTTTCCCCTGTATTAGCTTTGTGACTTAAGAGTAAGGAATTTTGGAATTGTTGGATCATTAGTTGTTTCGTTTTGTTGGATATTATATGCAGCTCTGGGGCCTCTGTTACTTTGGATTTTGATGCTTCGCAATGTTTTGGTCTTGCATTTCGTGTTAATACCAACTTTGTTCCACATTCGGTCATTTGGATTGTTTTTCTGCTCGGCTTATTAAATGGCCTTTTTAAATATGTTATTACGTCGGTGGTAGTGTTACTGCTGTACTAGTTAGTGTAGTAATATTAGCTGTTATTAGTTAAGCCGAGGGAGTAGGGACCCGTGGATACATCAAAAAAAAGGTGGATTGCAAGCCTGCCCACGCTCGACCGATGGCTCTTAGGAATCTTTTAGCGAGGCCACTGGACACCAGCCTTAAATGGTGAGAATTAGGACCAGGCGGTTGAGTTGAAGCCTAGGATCATAATTTCTCACGAAGTGTTTAATCTCCAAGCGGCCGTTAGTTTTTTCTTTTCATTGCACAATCTTATTATAATTAAATCATTTACTGTTATGCCATGTATAGGTATCAATTAACTGCAATGAGAAAAGAGCCAATCTAAAGCATTTATTTCTCCAACAGCATTTCCCATATTATATGAACTACCATAGCTAGACATCAGCATACATCAATTGGCAAAAGGAAAAGAAAGGGAAAACTACATGGGATGTTTAAAACTTAATGCAGTAATATTGTCCATGTGCTTGGTGTTGATTAGCACTGTTAAGCTGATGACTCGTGAAGTTCAGGCTAGATGACCTGGTTCCTGGGTTTAATAATCCATGCAAAAGGCCGGGACCTCCTCCTTCAGGTTGCGGAAATGTTACTGCTCCCCCCCCTGGCCAGCCCATCCGTGGACCCGAGGTGGCCCGCCCGTCCCCCGAGTTGAGATCTTGCACTTTCGCTTGTCAAATTGAAGGGCCGTCTGGCCATAGATTGTTGTACTGTGAACAATGGACGTTGCTATATTTGAGACTAATTTCTAAAAAGCTAACCGAAATCAACTTGACAAACGAGAAGTAACAATGAAATTTGTCGAGATTTTGCAAATCTTCTAATTTTGTAAATTGAAAAGTTTGACCGCGATTAAGTTAAGTCTCCCGCAAAAGGTGCAAAGTTAACACCCAGTGGAGTAGAATTGAAGAGCGGTTGGTTTGGTTTGGGTTTTGGAATTGGTGGTGTTACCAGCAATTATTATAGTCTAATGATTAAGGGACTGGTTCCTTTCAAGTAATATCTCGAATTTGAGTCTCTACAAAAACATTTGGTAGGACTGAATATACACCTAGCGGGTGGATTTAATCCTCTATGAATTCAGTTCGGTAGGGTATCGTTGTTGTTTCTTCATATTCCAAATAACAGAAAAAAAAAAAAAAAAAGGTGGTGCCGATTCTATGGTCAGGAGATAGAATTGACCTGGTTCCTTTTAGTTAGGTTCAGCTTTAGTTCTCGGCCGATTATGGGTCTAATCTTGTACCAACTTCTTCTCTTTTTAAGGGAAAAAATTATTGAAAAAAATAAAAAGAAAAATGACCGTTGTCCTTTTTTTTTTTTCCCTTATATATATATATATATATTTGCGGCAGTTTTGTCTGAATTCTTGCCTTGTTTTTGCGGTTCCAATTTTTGGAGGCGACCGTAGCTGGACCACCGCATGTTCGAGCTCCAATTAGAACCGCGACCAATTTTAATTCGGTTCAAACTGGAGAGTGGTCAGACCAGCGCCCAAGTAGAAATATTGAAAAACTTGATCTTACGTACCGGTTGGATCGAATTTTTCACGTGGCAAATGTCCTGTAGAAACCCATCTATGACAGCCGCGTGACTTTAACCTCTCAACCACATTGCTGTAATTTGTTTGCCGCCTGAATTTGACATTTGTTATTCTTCCCGCCATTTTCTCTCTCCGTGTTTTTTTTTTTTTAGTATTTTTTATTTTTTTATTATTGCCAACAAAGAACGAGTATTGCCGATTGGTTTCCTTCAATTTACAAAATAACAAAAAAAAAAAAAAAAACCCCAAAAATCTGAAAGAAAGGGGAAAGGAAAGCCAAAACCCCAAGGAAATCTAGCAGCAAGTGAAATGGGTATCAAGGACCTTCTCAGGTTCATGAAGCCTTACATTGAACCCATTCACATCAGCAAATATGCAAGCCAGCGAGTAAAAATCTATCATTCCATTTCATTTCCTTTTTTTTGTCTTTTTTCTTTTTGGGCTCCTTCAGCATCTTTTCCAATTGGGTTTCTTTCTGTGAGCCAGTTGATGTCATTATTTATTTCTTTTGGTCTTTTTTTTTTTTTTCTAATTTTTTTGTTTTTGACAGGTGGGTGTTGATGCATATTCTTGGCTCCACAAAGGAGGTAATAATGGAATTCTGAAGTTGGATTTGTTGTTGTGCAGTCAGTCTCCTAAAGATTTGATTTTTCTTCGCGGATGTGAGTTGATGGAATTTTTTTAATGATTTATTTTTGGCCTTTTTTCAGCATATTCATGCAGTATGGAGATTTGCCTTGATACAAATGGAACGAAGAAACTGAGATACTTAGACTTCTTCATGCACCGAGTCAATCTGCTTAGGCACTACAAGGTAACACCAGTGGTTGTTTTCGATGGCGGGAACATTCCCTGCAAATCTGCTACAGAAGATCAACGACACAGGTTAATTTTAAACATTTTCTGATTCCATTTAATGGTATTTCAGGAACAGAAGGTTTGAGAAATGCTTTAGTTCTTATAGTGCCCGTTAGGAGTTGGTATATGATTTTTTTTTTTTTTCCTTTTTGTTTTGTCTTGTTTTTGTCTTTTGTTTTTTTGGTTCAGGAAACGAGAAGCTAATCGGGAGTTGGCAATGGAGAAGCTCAAAGGGGGGAATGTTGATGCTGCTGCTGAGCTCTTCCAGGTGTGAAAGGTTTCTATCTTTTGCTATAAGAGTTGAGTCCAGCTGTTTGCTAGAACTATAGTGCTAATCTATCTTGGTTTCCCCTTTTCTTTTCATGTATATGCTTGGAAATTCTAGTGGTTTTTGAAACTAATAATAGATTTATTTTGGATGCTGGATTGAATCAATATTATGTTTTGCTGCTACATCTTCTTATGTTTCTTTCTTTGGGATAAAGTGGACTTCATGAATCTTGTAACGTCTTCCCTTTACTTGTCAGTAATCAAATTAAAAAGGAGAATAATAAAATTGAAGTTTCTGACTTTCCATGTTAACTCCCGTTTGATTTGGTTCTAAAAACTTGAAAATTTTAGTTTTCTTAGATTATATGATGTCAGCAATCTTAAAATTATTGTTCCTTCTCTTTTTCTCCATTAAGTTGCAATGTGTCATGATTAGCTCATAAATCTGTACTTATGATGGCCTCTTTTCTAGTTATTTAAAAAATAATCAATTTGCTCTTGTTTTCATACTTTTAACTTGTAGAAAGCAGTGAGTATCACCCCGTTGATGGCACACCAGTTGATTCAGGTACACAATCACCATACTTTAACCGGCTATATGTTCCTCATAATTGTAGATTTGTTGGAGGGTCTACAGTTTCTGCTTTTCTCCACATTTCTTACTTTTGTAGTTCTATCGCTGTTTATTGCTTCTGGTTCCAAGTTTATGACACACGACATCCTATGGTCATCTCCCAGACTTTGAGATCAGAAAACATAGAATTTGTTGTAGCTCCTTACGAGGCTGATGCACAGTTAGCATATTTGTCAAGTCTTGGAGCTGAAGAAGGTGGTATAACAGCAGTTATCACTGAGGACAGTGATTTGTTGGCATACGGCTGCCAAGCTGTAAGAACTTCTGAAAAACTTTGACTTGTTGGCAATAGATGTCTAATGTTGTTAACTGTATAAATTACTGAAGCCACTGGTATCTTTTTATTTTGATCTGCATTGTTTGTTAACAGACCATATTTAAAATGGATCGATATGGCAATGGTGAAGAGGTGGTTTTGGATAAGATTTTTTATGCTGAGTCATGCAAGCCTTCTTTTCAATGCTTTGACAGGGAATTGTTCACAGGTTAGCTTTTTGAGATTGTAGCTACTTAAACTTGTCTGTTTCATGGTAATAAGAAAAATAAGGTCACAATTACAGACCAAAGTCAAAGAGGTGCTTTTGAAAACAAAACCTATGAGGATCTGGTTACCCAAGGGTATTGCCATCCTACTTCTATTAGGTATCTATAGAAAATGGTCTTTCAATGTACAAGGCTCTCACATTGTGGAGAGGAAGAATAGAAACCCTGGAGTAAGAATAGTAGTTACCCTTGAGCTAGAGGAAGTTCAAAGGCCACCAGTCCCAGGTCAGATCTTTTCAGGCTTGAGGGGCTAAGGCTTGTTTTCTTAATAAAAGAAGACTGTCAGCCTTCAACTGGTCACAATGGAGTATCCTTACTATTCTAGCCCTTCTTTGCGCATCTATAAGGGAGACCAAATTCTTATATAAACTTTCACTGTCCTTGTTTTTCCACAATTATGATAATAGGAACAACTAGCAAATAATTTTCATGCATCATAAGTTAACAAGATGAAGAATGAGCCTCAATGTAACAGTAAAGGTTACCCTATTGTGACTCGGAGGTCACAGGCCAAGTCATTAAAACGGCCTTTTTGTGAGAAAACAAGGGTAATGCAACATAATGCATTGGGTTTGCCCTTTTTATGGGTTAACAGGATAACACTGTTTATGATTGCATCTGAATTGTAAATTGGGTACAGTTTTACATATTTGCAGGTATGTGTGTCTTATCTGGTTGCGATTTTCTTCCATCCATTCCTGGAATCGGTATTGTGAAAGCTCATTCCTTTGTTTCCAAGTATCGAAACTTAGACCGAGTAAGTATGCTGTAGTGGTTTGTGATATAGCCGATGGAACACATCACATTTTGATCCTGAGAAAAATGAATTTTAAAGACCATGATTCAGGCTATTATATAGGCCTTCTTTTGATATATATAAGTTTTTTCCATGAGCTTGTCATGTCATTTCAGGGCCTTGGTGCATGTTATCAATGAAATGGAATGTTAACTGAATCTTTCTTCCTAACTCCAATACTCATTGCCCTGAGAATAATGGATTATATTAGACGGATGCAATTTCACAATTCAATGTCCCGAATGTTTATTACTGTTGAAATTAACAGAGGTTTGGCTTTCAAAGGAATAACCTGAAGTGTTAAAATAAACATTGCATAGTTGGGACAAGTTTGTCAGTGTTATAAATAGGCTGCCTCTCCAAGGTAATAATTAACAGTTGAGAAAAAAAGGCAACTCAAATGGGGGAATGGGGTGTATTGGTTTAAGAGTCTTGGTTCAACAATAATGACAGATGATGATTCTACTGTCAGCAACATAACCTCAGCTGAAATGAAATTTGAAGTAGAATAAGGTAAAATCGCTTATGCATTAGTTTGCTCCTGGCTGATGTTTATCGGCAATTCAAAGTTTCGATTAAATTTGTTGAACCATTTCACGGCTTATAGCTAAAATCAGTTTTCCATGATTACTTATAGGTATAACATAGTAAGGTTATAGTTCAACTTGTAAATGATTGACCAACATAAAAATTGAGTAGCTTGCTTACAGGTTTTATCAGTATTGAAGTTAGAGAAGGGCAATCTAATGCCTGAAGATTACTCTAAATCATTCAGACAGGCGGTTGCAGTTTTTCGACATGCTCAAATGTAAGAAATAATAAAATTAGATCATGTAACATGCTTTATTCCTTGAGGCTCTTTATGCTTCTCCTGTTCATGCTGAATTTTTCATCCTCTTTGCAGATATGATGCAAAATCTAAGATGCTCAAACACATGAAAACTCTTTCACAAAATTTTCTGGAATCAATGAATGGGGAGCTTGATTTCCTTGGGCCGTATCCTCATTCCAATTAATGAGTTCTGTTTGTAACAGCTGAAATGCTCACTGCTAGCCTTCCACCGGCAAAGCTCTTGTTTTAGAATATCACCTGTTTCTTGCATCATTAACAGTCTCCTTTTCAACAGAAACTTTATGATTCTAGACATTGTTACAGTCCAGTTTAGAAACTGTATTATTTGACTCATCTGCTGGTAGGGTAAACCGTGAAAGTCATTCCTTTGGGTGTGATGTGCAATACTTTTTCCTTGACTGAAATAAATGGTGTCAGAGATATTCCTTCTTCTGTAGCAAGTGCAATTGCTGAAGGAAACATAAATCCAAAAACCATGGAGGCCTTCGATTATTTTCCAAGTTCTCAGTGGGAGCCAAGACACGTCACTCAAATTTGCTCCAGACTCCACAAAGCTAATGCTATTGTTGCATCCAGAAAAAGGAGTCATTTTGTGGCCTTTTCTTCTGGTGAACCCACCAAAAATGGTGCCACAGGCAAGTTCTTAACCCATAAACCAGATTATGAGAAACTGCACATTAGGCGGCAAGAATTTCTACTGCCAAAACTATAAAACTTTTCCTAGCATCTTATGAGATTTCTACTAAATCAACTTATTGAAGTCTTGTCGTATGTCATATTTTCTATCGCATTTTAATTCATAATGACTTTTGTTGAGATAATTTTTTCCTGCAATAATTAACTTGCAACAACTTTTGAAGTCACTGCCATAACATCCACTTCTCACTACTAATTCTATCATTTGTTGTAGTGAAATGACCTCAAATGCATATATCGAGATATATACATTTCTAAATATGATATGCTGACAAATGCATGGGCAACACATATATCTGTCAATTTATGAATGTGCATATTTTGAAGTCATCTGTACACGGGTAGATATGGCATTCAATATTGTTCATGAGTGACATCAAATTAGCAAGTTTTGAATGGGTGGTTTTGTGGTGGCAGGCATGATGACGAAGCAGGATGCAATTTTAACTGAAAGGAAGTATATCAATGAAGCCTTAAGACTCCGGAAACTTGTTTCTCCCCCAGAAGTTCCCATAGGAACAGAAAAAGCATTTGTTCATAATAATACTCCACTGAAGGGTCAAAACAATCCATTCATGATACGAGAATTGGAGGAAAGCCGCTGGGACACAATGGAAGCTGGCACTGAGGAAGTTCTAGCTCTTAAAGAGGACGAAAAGGAGAATGTATCACGTGTTACTCCTAATGTTGTTCGATCCAAGGTTTATAAAGACAACATTTCCAAGAAGAGAAAACACATTGAAGTATACTTGGATCATAAAGAGATGAAGTCTGAGCAATCTTCAGAGTTGACTGAAGCAGAAAACATCTCCATTACCAATGACTCCCAAGACAGTGTGAATTCAAAACCTAGGAAAACTTCTGTTCAGAGAAGGAGATGTGGAAATATGACATCGAACAGAAATATTAACAGGAATTTGGGGAACAAGAAAAGTACTATCCTAGACTTTTTCAGTCAGACCTGAATTAAATTATCTATAATTTTAAAATTATTTTGGAGGGATCTTTAGGCAGCTTTTAGTTTATCCATCATTGAATTGCTGAAAGACAGCATAGCAAAAGAACAATAAAACATGAACTGAACAAATATTGTTGCGAGTTTTTGGCGGAAATTAGAAACTTTGTTCCTGCACGATCAAGAATCTGTGCTACTTCCTGTTGCGATTTCAAGTGCCAATGTATAAGTTGTTAGGATTTTAAGCCGAGGATGACCCATAAACTCAATATCTTAATACTTTGAATTGAGATGTGATGTTGATTTTATGAATATATTATTTACATGGATTCCTCCCAATTTTGAGCTCTCCAAGTGCCAAACAGATCATATAACACCATATAAATTTTGGCACTCGATTTCTCATTGAACTCTAAATGTAGAAGCAAATAACATTAGGATAGCCTAAGTAGCAAGGCAGAAACAAGATCATCGGTAATCTGCATAATCGGCAAAGTCTTCCCTGCAAGAGTTTCAAATGTTTCATCAGAGATCTCCTCCGTCTTAACTAGAGATGATTCCTCTCCACACAAAATCACCATATATTATCCATGAATGAGAGAAATAATACTTACACTGCTTGGGTCCCAAGTGCAAGGGAAGATAATAGTGAGAAAGGTTTGTATACGGGATAATGCCTGCAGCTCATTAAAAAACATTATAATTACATCATTCAAATCACATATTTGCCGCATCATGAGTTGGAGATGAAAAGGAGAAACCCCAAGTTGTAGATCATTCTTATTGAAGTTTGACCTCTTTCGACTATGCGGTCGACCAGTAGTTTGCGTCTCCCTTCCTGTTCACTTTTCCAGTTGCATCTACATCAGCAATGAGACATAATAATACAATTAGGCAAGGCTAGCCATTTGACACATAACACACTGCTTCAAAAGATCATGTCGAAGACAACAAAAGAAATTTTTGGACGACTGATGAAGTAATTAACTGGGAAAATTCTGGAGCATGAAATAGAGGAGCCGTATGCATCAAAGTTCACCCTTTTCATGAGATTGATATCTTCCTGTCACATTAGAAGCATTTGGTATCATGTCTAGCGCACCATATTCTATACATCTAAACTATCCTCACGAGAATAGTATCCTCAGTTGCGTACACCACAATTACTACACTGGTTGAACTATTCATAAATTTAAGTTTCAAAAAAATTTTAGGCACATGTTTGATCTATCCCACGTGTTTATCCTACTTAATTTGAAACTAAAAAAAAAAAAAAGGTGACAAGTTTGATGTGCCAAAATTTAAAAAAAAATAAAAATGACACGGTAGGTTTCACTCATTATTTCTTTTGATTTATTTCCTATATGCATGTTACAAAACAAATCAAAAACAAGAATTAATTCTCCAAAAACAGAAATAAGAGCAACACAAACATAAGGAACAATTAAAAGGCAAACAAAGTCCATATCGATAAAAAAGAATTACGAAGGTATGGACTCTATATATACATATATTGTTTTAATTTATAAGGACTAAAAATTAAAATAATTTTACTATTAGATTTTAGGTTAGGGGTCACATATGTTGTTTTTAAAATAATAATAATAATAAATCTATGTATAGTTACAAAGAAGATATTAAAAAACCGAAAAGAAAAAAAAAACGCAGGTATCTTGGAAACAGGTATCTCCAACATTAATTGCCTATGATTAAGGAAGACAAAGATCAGGTGAGCTAGAGCTTACCTTGTATCGGTGATACTGGTAAACCGTGGCATCCCACGTTACATTCCGGGCGGTATTACCTGGTCCCGCACAATCGCAACGTCAACGACAGACCAATATTCTAACAACTGAAGGAGAACGGGACGGGGTTAATCGCCATTCGTTTGGATTATTGAGTTATCGAACGCACAATATTCATTTTCAATCACAAGTCTACAAAAAGTAATGAAATTTTACTGCAACGTCAGCCATTAATTTACATTAGGAGTTCTTGCTACGTACAAATTTGACCATCTAATCGCAGAAAGTGAAAAATAATATAAAATAATATTAAAGACAACAAAAAAAAAAAAAAATCACTAATTTAATCGACCCGAATCAATCGAGGCAGACTTGTCCGAACACCATTTTATTTTTAACCATTAAATTTTATTAAGAAGATAAAGTGAACTCATCAAAGTCATTATTGCTACAATTATGTACGAGTGGTAAATAAATCTACATAACTTGACCCAAAAAAGCTAAAAACTTTGAGCTAAAGCCTAATTCTCTTTAACTTTGACCCAATAAATCTACAAAGACGCTTCCCTCCGGCCAAACGTCTTATCCCTTGTGAACTTTTAGAATAACAAAATTGTTTTCTACATTTCTCGGCTATCATTACATAATCCTTTTTTGGGTGCACTTTGTCATAATATAAGAATGATAGAAAATAATATCAACTGAGAATGGCAGTAAAATTTTATACAAAAACAAAAAAAAGGCATTAACCATAAATTAAAAGAGATTTGATATATATTATAAGAAAAATAAATGAATTGATAATTTCAATTTTATTATAATCCCAATTTAAAGATACTTATTGATTGGAAAAGGAGGTATAAGACAGGGGTGACTCGAGCTAAAACAGGATGCATATTGGCAAAATTCTGTATCTGAGAAGTTGAAGACTTTAAGAGGCTAGTTAGTTAAAAGCTTTTTTGTTAACTTTGCTAACTCTTTTCTGTCTATGAAAACTCAAGTTTTGGCAATTGGCTGTGACGTAAAGTAACCGGAGTTGAATTATTTTGTCGGGTTTTCCCATCTCCTACTTCCCGATCGTCTTCTTCATTGAATCTTTGTGAGCTATTTTGCCGCATCAATGAACTTCTCAACACCATCCTAATCAGCACAATCAAATTCTAATTAGGCACAAAAATTTAAAAAAAAAAAAAAAGACACTGACTACAGAAGTAAACAACACTGCGGATAACCATGAAGACCAGTTTTAATTTTTGCCCTCGTAGTTCTTATTTCTTGACTAATTAAGCTCCGAGAAATAACTAAAGCCAAAAGTGCTGCAAGTACAACGTAAGAGAATCAAGCATGTTACATGCTGCGAAGACATTATTCCTGAAATACCAAAGAGAGCGTGGCCCCGCTTAATATTTCTTCCTTGTCAGGAGTTGCTTGAACCAATAAGCAGACATTTTTGGATATCTCTTCAGATTAGCATAATCAACATAGACAATGCCAAACCTCGACGTGTAGCCTAATCTCCACTCAAAGTTGTCAAGCAATGACCATGCCAAGTACCCAACAACATTGGCCCCATCATCGACTGCTTTCTTCAGTTGAGTTAAATAGCCCTTGTAGAAGTTGATCCTGGTGGTGTCATGCAATCCCTTTGGAAGTGTGACGTTCCCGGGGTCATCCATTCCTTTATAAAGAGAGACAAATTAGGCAAAACCCCGTAAAGTCCCCAAAAGAAAGAATAATATTCATACTGATGCATACCATTTTCGGAAAGTATCACTGTGGGGTTTCCATAACGTTCTTTTATATATATCAGAGCCTTGTACATGCCCCATGGTACATTATAAAGCCAATAAGAATTTGCCTGAAGAAGTTCAATTAATCAGAACCTATGCAATCGGAAACCATGGCTCCAGCATTGTTAAATTGTGATAGAAGTATGTGAAGAGAGAAAAACTTACTTTTGGACCAATTGGTGATCCATTCTTTGAATCTGTAAGATTCACAAGAAGCTATTTTAGTAGCCAAAACGATACACAAACATTGAAGTTCCATAGCTTCTATATTTATAGAGTAGTGAATTTGTAAGTTCCTTACAAGCAAATCCAGCATTCCAGTCTTGCTGATAGCTCAGGTACTTTGGTTTTGCTTGACGTGGATCATACATGTAGTAGGTTGTATATTGGTTGATACCCACAAAATCAATGGAGCCCTTCACCATCTTAACTTCATCCGTTGTGAATTTGGGTAGCCTATTTCCAACAATCTCTTGCATTGTTCTTGGGTATTCGCCATAGACAATGGGATGAATAAACCTGTATATGGCCGAAATTAAATACTGGTTTTGTTAGTACATATGTCATGTGTACCTGAGGCCCATATATCTGGTGAGTTTCACTATAAACTCGTACTTGCTATGACGCATTCGTTCTCCATCATATTAACGTACTTTCTAGCCAAATTCCTTCAGCTTATTTTCGATGGCAATGATGTGCTAGTTTCTCAGTACTAATCCAAGGGATCAAGTGTAAGGCAACTCGTGAATGCACCCAACAATTTGGATTAGCTAGAAATTTTAGCTTGTTATGAGAAACGTATCAATGGATGTTCATCATTATGGTCATTGAGGCATAAAGAAACTTTACCATCCAACATGGAAGTCCCTTGCCCTTTGAGCTGCATAGTTGTCAGCTTTAGATCTGGTTAGTGGTTCATACCAAACGAAGTCCAACAGAATTCCAATCCTTCCCTTTTGCTTTTCCTGCAATGTAAATTCTAATCAATAAATGTAAGGATATCATGTTCAGAATAATCAGGTCGAATACCATCTTCCCATTCACAACAAAGAACAAGTGCAATCTTACTTGATATTTTGCACGATATCTCTGAACTGCGGCTGCATGCGATAGAATCAAATTGTGAGCAACAATATAAGGCTCTGTTGCAGAATTACCAGCGGAACAGTTTCCATATGCTTTGGAGCACCTCCCAGGAGCAAAGAACCCATTATCATACCCAAGCGCTGCCACTACTCTTGGTTCATTGAATGTCATCCAATTCTTCACCCGATCGCCAAAGGTCTTAAAACAAAATTCTGCATAATCAGCAAAGTCTTTCCTACAAGAATTTTGAAATGTTTTGTCAAGTGTCTGCCTTGACTATTGATAATGCCCCGACGCCATAATCACCCTATGATTTTGTAACCGAATACCAGTGACAGCAACAACACTTACACTACTTGGCGATTCAACAATCCCTTGTACTTGTTCTCAAGTGCCAGTGGAAGATCATAGTGGTAAAGATTTGCATATGGAGTAATGCCTGCAACACATCCAACATCATATTACTCTGTCGTCACATGCAGTTGCAGTAAAATAATTTGGAGATGAAAATTCTAAATTACAATGCGTATATTATCTTTATTTTAACTTCAAACCTCTTTGGAGGAGGTAGTTGATCAACCTATTGTAGTATGCAACTCCCTTCCAATTCACTTGTCCAGTTCCATCTACATCAATAATGAGGAAAAAAATAATAATAATAGTAATACAATAATTATACCAGGCCAGCAGTGACATTCTTCATGGGTATGGCTTTAAAAAAAAAAAAAAAACAAGGTATAGAAGACAACAAAAGAAAAGTCTAATTAATTACCTGGGAAAATTCTGGACCACGAAATGGAGAATCTGTATACATCAAAGTTCAGCCTTTCCATGATATCTATATCTTCCTGTAACATTAGAAGTATTCAACAGCTTGTTTGGTGTAGGAAAAATTAATGGTCAATAATTTATACGGAGGGGAGGGGCAGCATGCGAATTGTTCATAATTGTCATAGCAGAAGACTTTGAATAATTTCACTGCTGTAATAATTGAGGAATGTTTCGGAAAAAGGAAAACCCCCGGGGGGGAGGGAGGGGGGGGGGGAACGTTGTAAGAGTCACAATTTGGAACGAAACAATGGATCGGTATGATATCTTAAAATTTTCCCCAGTAAAAATTATTTTTAGCCCCAGTAATTTAAAAATTTAGAGAAAAGACATTTTTCGTTAGATATTCCATGAAAATTTTTATAAATCACAAAAAAAGTGCTTCATTGCCCATGAGTACGTACGTATTTCTTACCATTTTTTTTAAAACCGTAATTACTTTATCTTTCAATCAAAAATTTCAAAAGAAAAATTTTACTCATAACTTTCAATCAAAAATGACAACAGTATTTTCATCCTCGCCTTTTACAAAATCATATGTCTTCAGTTCTTCTCTAATCACTTATTATTATTATTATGAGGAGCTCCTCTGTTTAAGATATATGTGAAAAATACTCTCCGAGTACTCTTAAACGAAGAAGGGAAATGAGATTTTTTTTTTTTAAATTAAGAAGGATTATTTTTTATAGGATATTACTAGAAAGACAAATTATTCATGGATATAATAAATTAAATATAATATAATTTAGATCATTAATTATAATTACTTAATTTTTATATCTATAATAAATAATCCAAATTGCTCTCCATTCCTCTTCTTTATAGATCCATGTCCTCGTATCTTTTTCAATTTTTATATTAGGAAGGGAAACAGGATGCGTGTAAGAACTTACTTTGTAGCGATGATACTGGTCCACCGTAACGTCCGCCGTGGCATTATTGGCGACAATACCTGGTCCCACATAATCGCATGCGATTACAAACGACAAATTTATATCTGAAGCTACACATTACCGTGAACCCAAAACGACCACCAATAAAACGTCTTGCCAAATAAAATAAATAAATTAAACAAGGCCAAAAAAAGAAAAACGTTATTTATTATGAATTTTTATTTTTTCTTTTAATTATTATTAATACTATATTATTACCGGGAATTTTGACAAAGGCATCCCAAATGCTGGGCCCACGGCCTTCCTGGTTGGCCATGCCTTCAACTTGGTAGGCCGACGTTGATGTTCCGAAGATAAAACCCTTGGGGAAGCTCTCTCTGGACAACCCTCCGGTGTCGAAACTCACCGTTTCCGGCTGCGTCGACAGAGTCGCTTCATTTAGTTCTGCGGCGCTTGCCAGGCACTGAATGCTAAGCAAGAGTATCAAAAATGGCAGCTGGGCCGCTCTCATATTGACAGCAGAGAGAGAGAGAGAGGCTGTGGGAAGTGGCTCTGTAGAGAGTGAAGAAGGTGAGAAATGCAGTTGGCGTTTAAATAGAAAGTAAGAGAGAGGAGTAGAAAAACAAATTGGATAAAATAAGAATTTATCCAAACAAGTTGGACAATTATTATATGTTACATATCATATGTCTGATTCTTTTTCTTTTTCAACAAGAAAAAAAAAAAGGCAAAGATAGCCACAATCCTAATGCGCAAATGTTACTGTGTTAATTCGAAAGCAGATCTACATTTTTTCAATGAGTATTTATCTTTTTTCAATTAATTAAGATCATACATTAAAAATTTTAAAATTTGAAATTAATAATTACGATAATAATACACTGTATAGATTGTTTCAATATATTTGCATTTATTTAATATTTTTGTGAATCTATGCGTTATTAATAATTTGATATATTACATAAAAGTGTAAGTTTACATATTACATTACCATTATTATATATTTTTTAACATTTTTATGCAAAATATGTTGCATTTATTTTCTAAGAAGATATCGAGAACTTGATCTTTGAGATCTTCTCATATCTTTATTTTTTTAACAGCAATCTCATGTTCAAATTAATTACTGGATAAAAAAATATTATATCACACAAAAAAATGGCTTGCGGTAGTATACAATGTGTAATTTCAAGTCATAATAAAAAAGAATTTTCAAAATTGGAATTAAAACAAAAAATTTAAACTGACCAATGATTAAAGCCTAGGCCTGTAGATATGGACCGACATTGACTTTTTCTAGCAATCAGTTTAATTAATTGGAAAGAAGTTTTAATTATAAAAAAAAAAAAATAAATTCTAAAGTTCACTCTAAATTTTCGAATTTTGTTGACCATTAGGTACCAACCCAGTGGTTGGACCGACATGATTTTGACGTCGGGGATGCGAGTGGATTGTGGACAAGCGTGCGCGTCCCTCCCACGTGGTTGTGTGCATGCGCACGTACTGATGAGACGCCCGATTGCGGTTATTATTCGATATTACTGGCTTACTATTACTAATAATTGAACTAAGATTTTAAAATTTAATTAGATTAATATTATCTATCATTATTCACTCAAATAATTTGGTTATTTATCCCCCAATCATCATATAATAAAAATAAAATTACCAAAACACATCTCTTGTATGCTGTTGACAGATGAACAATAATCAACGCGTCGGAAAAGTTAAAAGGAAATGGTACCTACGTGTATTCCCCACAGCTGCGCCACTGCAGATTAATAATTGTGGATTGTGCAATTGGTGGGCGAACGCTGCAGAGATCAGCCTAGGTTACGACCCTAAAAATGATGGATGGGCCAATCGGTGGGCGCATGCTACAGAATCTACTACTTTTATGTCCCTTCTCTTTTTGTAATGTCACGTGCTTGTAGATATCAAATAATTGTCTAATAAAATATATATATATAATTTGAGTATATATATATATATATATGGTATGGTACGTGCGAATTAATGTACAGATTATTTGTTATTATTTTTATTTAATATTTTTTATAAAAAAATTAATATTTTAATTATGAACTTTTTTTTTATTTAATTATAACGTTAGTAATTCTGAAATTTTATTATTATACTAAACTGGTAAGTAATTTTACTCCTAAAAAACTGCGATCTTTACAGTGGTCAACAACTCTTGGAGGAGATGCCGCTGAGACCTTTTTATTTTTTTATTTTTTGCCCTCTAATATATAATTGCTGGTACCTTATGCTTATGCTTGGCACATTGCCTAGTATAATTTTGTTTTGTTTTTTTTTTTTTTTGTTTTATCCTTAACAATAAAGGAGAAGCGATAGAGTTACTCATCACATTCTTCGCTTATAATTGATTTTTTTTTTTTTTTTTTTTTGCGTAGTTGGATAGGAATATAAATTTTTATTTCGAAATTCCAATGTCACTTGTCATTTTATCTGACAAAATATATCTATTTTATTAAAAAAAAAATCATGTAAAAGCCACCTAATTTTCTTCTACCTCTGGTATGGAGGTTGGAAGACCCCATGAAGTACCGGGTCATAATAAATTATCATTTGGACCACACAAGAGATGACATCCTTAAAGAAATGTTGAGCGGCCGCACCAGAGATCCCATGTATATGTTTATTTGGAGGTAGCTAATCTTTGTACCAATATTTTGCCATCCGCTAAAATTCATGATATGATAGAGGTGATGCTTGAAAAGTACGCCATACCCATGTGCATAAAAACAAAAGTTTATGTAAGTGCTATCATACATACATATCATTATCCAGTTAAAGATAGTAAACACGATCTCCAAAGCACAATCTTCTTGAGAACTGATACGATTGTGTTTTTGTAACATGTTCTTGATGAAATTGTAACATTAGAAGTTTATGCAGGAAAAAGACCAGAGTGCATGTGCAAGATGAAAAATGATCTCCTCGACCTGTCAAAGTTCAAGCTGACACTGAAAAAGAAAAAAAAAAAAAAAAACAGATTTAACATGACGTGCATAGTTGCATAATGATCAATAGCGTGCCCCTGAGGCATTTTATCTAATTCTGATTCTTCCTAAAGGGTTTTGGATTTCATATGGGGAAATGAAAAATGACAGTTTCATTGGCTTTCTTGAACATGGAATTGTTATCGGGTAGGTACAACCTTGTTGGGGTAATTAGGGAAAAAAGATCTGCTAAACAACCACTAGATATTGCTTAACAATCACCAAGTATAAAAAGTTGGGATAATATCTTGAATTCAAATATTAGGTAATTAAATTTTCTCCACTCAAACTGGACCAAAACGAGATCCACTGAAATATTACATGGAACAGACCAAAGGGGTCACACAATATCAACTGTTCTTCGCGATAACAAAAAGTATCTCAAGGGAAAAGTCCGGTAGCTGGCATCACTCCTACTGCTGCTGGAACTCCCACATACTTGGTGGTCTGGTGACCTCTATTCTAGGGTTATGGGTTAATTCTTTCAACATTTCGTGCAAATTCATTTTGTGCTGCTGAAGGTTTCCCTTGCAAAATATTAGGCATCAACTTCGACAGAACTCATTGTTGGTCGCTCCTCAAACATACAAAACCAGTGAAGCTAGAATACATACCCCAAGCTGCAAGAATTGAACAACTGACAACTCTCTATCAAAACCTTCTCTTCATGGACAGCAATTTGAAACGTAATCAGAGAATTACGAGGGGCTACTTTACTCTCACAAGAGCACCAACTCCTCGTCAGACTTTTTCCTCCCGGCTTGATTGTGAGCCAGACTTGATCACAAACAAAATCCATACAGATCAGTGCAGATGCTGATCACTGTCTTCTTAATAACCTTAATTCATCTTTTACATTGTCGGCTTAAGCTCCAAACATGAACACAAGTATCCTCACCAGAGTTTACTATGCCATGCTCATCAGTGAAAGCCAATCCGTAAACCCCACCCAGATGCGCTCCCTTTATGGTTGTCCGATTGGATGCTGGCTTGTCAACTTCATAAATAATGACACAGGTGTGAAAAGATCCAATGGCAACCATATTGTTATCAGGAGACCATGCGAGGCAGTTTATACGGGCTGTGTGATACAACATATTCATGACCTTCACCCGTGAGAGAAAGATGTGCAGAACGAGCAAGATTTCATGCTCTTGAAAAAGGTTAAAAAAGTCATAGCATAATAGTCCATGGGTGTGTCCCAAATCAAGAACCAAAAACCCGTTCTATATATCATACAACAAGGCATTGGCTGCTTAGATTAGGACAGTGTCCTCCCATAAACCACATCAATTGCCCTTACAAATGCAAAAAATGGAGAACAAAGGAAATTAATAAGAAAACACTATCTGAAGTACTCTTTTAATAAATTGTAGTCCCTGTAAGATTAACATGCTGTAAAATAATGCTCGGTTCTAAAGCAAAAGTATACCAATTGGAGCCTATGTTTTTTTTTTTTTTGGGGGGGGGGGTTGGGAATCCAATGGTTAGTTTACATTCTTGAATCTTCAATAGAATTTTCCAAAAATGGACCGTTTGAATTCTCTCTCTTTATTTACATTTTTTTCAGTCATAGGTGAAGGGTGGAACTTCCACCTCATGCCTTTGGTCCTAAGCCTCACCTTTAACCATTAGGTTAGAGCTTCAGTCCCCAATTGACTACTTAAAATTTGTTAAACCAGATGTGCAAGAGTCTTGACCAGTTGTATCTACTCATAGGCTTGATTGGCCATCAAACGACTTCCTAACCCACACCCTGTTAGGCTGCCAAGTCCACTAAGGAACATTGATCATATCTAATAATATCATTGCATTGATGCATTACTGTATGATGAATTTCAGAAATTTTGGAGAAACAGCTATGCAAAGAGAGAGTCAAAGTCCAAGCATCAAAATCAAAATCTCTAGCAAGTATTTCATGCAGGACACACAATGCAGTCGTTCAGAAATTGCACAATGTAATGAAACTCTCAGAGAGAGAGAGAGAGAGAGAGAGAGAGAGAGAGGCCATAGTTTCAATTGAACAGGGAGATTAATGGGTATACTTATAAGAAAATCATTGAAACTTAAGACAATTCATCGTCACATTATTAGCCAGTTTGCTGATAGCCATGAAAAGTCCCACAACAAGTCATGAGTTGTTTTGCTTCTCTCTCTCTCTTCTCCCAGACAAAACACACATGTGAAGGGACAGATGTGGTCGAGAACACAGAGGCACATGAAGACAGACAAACAACTGAACGAGTTTACAAATCAGCCAACTCTACTAAATTAATGTAAGAAATAAACAAGTTTACAAACAAAAATATTCTATTTGAATTTAAATGTTTGATAGAACTACCTGATGAGGGACACAATCCCAAACTATAGCTTCTCTATTTGCATTAGTAGATGCAAACATTGAAACATCTGGAGAGCAATGCATGACAGTGATAGCACCACAATGTTTCTCAAGGACTGCTTATTCTGTAAGTGCATCTCCGGTGACAGAAAAAATGTGCAATTTGCCGTCCCTGCACACCTATGACTGCTTCATTTCCATCAGGTGTAATTGCTGATGCTATTGCAGCAAAACCTAGAGTGGTGGTTGATACAACTTTCGTACAACGAAGCATGACAACACCTGAATCAAGGGTGATCAAATCAAGCTCAGGGCAGAGAAGGGCAAGACTTAAGTCCTTTGGTTGATTGCCAATATCAATGGAATCTGCATCTCCACATGGATCCTCATGCAAATGAACTCTCCATATCTGGTTGACACAAACAATGGAAACATGATGGGCATTTGATCCACAAATGAGGGAATTCAAGACTCAAGTACATTATTTCTACTGGCAAGCATTGCATAATGGAAGAGAGTTCAATATTCAAATAGCTTCTTGCACAATAATGGACGAGAAGGGAAAGATTATATACATCCAACACTCTGCTCATAATAATTGAGGAATAATGCACAACAGTAATTTAATTAATTCAAGCAAGGATTGAAGTATGTATGCATGTCAGTCACCTTATTATCAAATCCTGATGTAACAAGTTCCTCTTCAACGAGAGCCAAACATTTTATTTGAGCACTCTCTTTCCTTCCTATTTTACCACTGTAACCAATGCCCTGAATCCATTTAACCATCAAACCATCATAGCTGCTTGTAATTATAGTCTTTGGAACATTTTTTAGCACAGACAACGAACTAACATTTTTCATGTGCCCAGATATTTGCAGCGGGATTTTATCAGGATCATTTGAAGAGAAAATTGCGATTGTGTCACCAAGAGAAACAGTGACAAGATGGTTACTCTGCCAGAGGCAACCAACACTTTTGCTAACTTGTCAGCAGACACAGTCGGTACCTATATAATCAATGTCACTGTTATCAGCCCCAAAATGGGAAGATATAAAGGAGGTTGGAGGAAAAAAAATGACATAACAGATAGAACATTACTTTGCAAAATGATCAACTGTTGGAAAAGGAATCAATCACGTTGGAAAAACAATTAGGTGAGCAAACAAGGAGCACTTCTTTAATCAGAAAGAAAACACCATTTGTACTGGGCACAGAATCACATGTGAAGCATGGCAACAGAAGAGAGACCAAAAGAGGGGAATAAATTCCAGCACATAACCTTTGCTTGTTTTTATTTGTTTTTTGAGGTGCCAGTACCTCAACTGATTAGATCTTTTGCGCCACAAGAAAGATGTGCATTTACTTTGTAAATAAAGTCAATCACGACGTTCAAAACCCAACACCAGGTTTACCTGTTTGCTATCAGGACTCCAGGTAACAGCATAAATACTGCCCTTGTGGGCATTGTCAGCGGACAGATCTCCAATCTGGTCTCCAGTCTTTCCATCATAGAGTAAGCCCCTCTTATCAGAGTTTACAGTGATAAGTTTGCTACCATTTGGAGAGAACCTTACACTATTGACAAAAGATGTGTGATTCCTGCAGTCCAATGTACAAAAGCCTTTCAGTACAAGCAGTAAGACATCAAGAATTGGGGCCAGGCAGCTCCTTTCCAATGTTTGTCCTATTTACTTTGGAGCAGATACAAGAGGTTAAAGGATATACCATTCTACAAACAATCTTTAAAATTATAAGGGCAAAAAGATGGATTATTCACGTTGATGGTTGCCGAAAGTTACACAAAGTTGCAAACCGAACTGAAAAATATTCCAGTATGATGCACACTTTTTACACAATAGCAAGCATATTCATCTATCATTCCATCAGAGTCTTGGATATTTCACTCTGGAGAGGGCAAAAGGACTCCCACTGTCCCACATTACCGGCCATAAGAATGACTGACTCTAGCTATTGCATTACTCAGCAAGCAATAGACAACATGCTGCAATGGAAAAACCAATCAAGACAAAACCGTGAGAGAGTTTGAACTTAAAAAGAGGCTCTTCATAGAAATTTACCAAGAAATCTTCTCCGCACGTCGCAATGCGAAATGGTCTCTTTGGCTTAAATAGACAGCTCAGAACTCGCCTCGAATGCCCATCGAATTCACCCACATTAATCCCGAAACCCACCTATTTTCAATGCCAAAACAAAAGAGAAAAAACAACACACTTTAATTGACAAAATAAAAGCCTTATTTAATAGCAAAGAAAAATGATGAAAGAAGAAAAGGATCATCAATCATCGCATTACATGAAAGCGCGAACAAGCGATTTTCCCTTGGCGTCACCGGAGGCGACGATCCTCGGACCATCTGAGGACCACTGGAGATCGTCAATCCTGCCGGCCCAGACCTTGAATTCATTCTTGAGGCGCCCCAGATCCTGACGGTGCCAGGGACGTCGGCGGAAGCGACCCACTCGCCGTTGGGGGAGTAGCAGGAGACGGTGGCCTGGTAGGCGTGGTCGCCGTAGACGGAGACGTCGAGAGAGTTGTCGAGGTTGAGGGTGACGACGGAACGGTTGTTGGTGTAGAGGATGGCGTTGGTCTTGGGGTGGCCGGAGATCAGGATCCCACGGCCGCGCTACGTCGAGGGGACCCAGGCGTAGGTTTCCGCCAGTTGCGGTGGCATCTTTTGACTGGAGGATTGATATGAATGTGTTTAGAGAGCGAGCGAGCCAGCAAGAAAGGAGCGTGGAAATGCGGGAGAATTTGAAAGTCTCGTTATTTTATGGTTGGCGTGGGTCGGGCTGGGCCGCTTGTGGGGAGCCACAATAAAACGAGGACTAGCACTATTACACCGGGTTTGGATTATGAGAAGAGGGTGAGAAAGAAAAAGTATTGGAAGGCAAAATGATGAGAAAGGGAAGTATTGGGAAAAAAAGAAAAAAAAAAAACAAAAACAAAAACAAAGTAAATTTGGCATGAAATTCATCTAAATATTTTCTTACTGATTCGGTTAGAAAACTTGTAAAAAGGAGGGTTCAAAATACTCTAAGGGGAGTTTTAAAAATTGAGGATGTATTACTTATATTTACCTAGGTATAACAATAAAATTGTAATTTAGTATTTTTCTTTTTTTTTCCTGTTGTCTCTCATGACTCTCAAATCTCATCAATTCCATATATTTCTAATTATTTTCAAATCTTACTAATCTCATATGCTCTTAATTAACTTTAAATCACACTAAAATAATTTAGTCTCTTAATTTTATTTAATTATTTTTTAGTCAGAATTAACATGATTCTCATTGACAATGTTTTGAACACTTTGATTCCCATCTTCCTACTTTTACCATCAACATCAATGGAATCTTCGAGACCAAGCCCTTTACCATCAAGTAGGTATGATATTTGCATTATTTTTAAATCAAATTATATACTATTAGGAAGAAAGGATATAAGTGTCATTTTATTGATATTAATTTTTTTTTTCTCTTTATTTTCTCATCACATCCAAATAATAATATCATATTTTTCATCCATTTTTTGTTTCATTCATGTCTAACTTATTCACACAATTAATTTTTTTTTTTTTCCCTCACAACTTTCTTTCGTGCCCTTCCTCGAACTAAAACAATGCATTATTGAGGGTAAATTTTTAGAAAATATACTAACAAACTATAGCTCCAATGGCAAGGAAAAAATTATGCGTGTGTGAGTTACAAAATTATGACTTTCATTATAAAATTACGTGGAAGCTATTACGTTACAAATCACCAACAAAATTTAACTTTCCCATTTTTATTTACAAGTTCCAAAGTCAACAATGGTACCTGAGCTAGCCCCACATGAACCCTCCAAGTCCATACCAGAGACGATCCAAGTTCCCAGCCGATTGGGTGTTGTAGATTAATGAGCTGGGTCCAAGTGAATGTAATCTGCTTACTGGCTCCAATTAAAATCATCTTTCGTTTTCTAGAAGGTGGGGGTAAAGGAATGTCATGTCAGACCGGCCTCGCAAGACCAATCTGCATCTATTATACTGTACAAGTTTGGACTTCTCAACTTAATCACATGAGTCAAAGGTCAGGCCCAAGAATTGGGTTCCAAGCCACTTCTACAGTCACATAATTTTATAATTTTGTTAAAAAAATAATAAAAAATCCAGTTCCAATCCCATTCAAAATCAATTAATTATTTTTTTTCAAAAAAAAAAAAAAAAAAACCCTCCCCGCTTCTTTATTCAACCAAGCATACACCATCGCTTAGAAAAGAAAGAATAAATTTCAGTTGGAGCTAACGGCACACGCGGTAAGCAAAAATGAAGATTGGATTGTTTTATTTTTCCTGTAGACAAAATACGGGAGCACAAAGAGATTATATGTAACTAGCTCAGTGTCATGATCTCCCGGGCTGGCTGATTCCTCGGCAGGTGTTTCGCAATAACTGGTGCTTAAGGTTGCATACTTTGTATAGCAAAGAACCCCCTCGCCGCCCCGGCCCCCCCCCCCCCCCCCCGGCGGGGCGCCCTCCGTTTTTGTTCACTTGTTTCGGCTTGTCCCTAAATGGGAATTGAATAACAAAGCACATGGGGCGCAACTACCAAATGAGGAAACCCCATTTGGGGGAGTTCACATGATTTTATATAGGATAGTTTATTATAACCAGGGTCGAAGGACCCAAAATCAAGGCATTGCCAACGACAACTAGTGATTTCCATGGAATATGAACCCATTACTTTGTCCCCAACCGTTTTTGTCTCCATTAGATTGAATCTTTAACCCCCTTTTTGCTGCCAAAGCTTTTGGACCCCTATGATAGTATATTAGGTGAAACATGCTTGCATAAAGCAAGATTCGGATGCTTCGATCCCATTTCTATATATATATATATATATATGCATATATATAATTAGCAAGAGCTCCCAATCGTGCAATGGTTTCCAATTCCAAGATGCGAAGAAACGTCCAAATTAAATCAGCAGAAAATTAGGCTGCCTTGTCCCGTTATAACTTTTATACTAACTTAGAACAAGGGATTTATTACAAGCAGATAAGATTGGGAAGAATCTAATATACATAATCATTATCAATTGCAGAAACTGACATGCAATTATTGACATAGCAACTATACTAAATCACATTGAGACAACAACAATAAATACTGAGCAGAATGAGATCACCCTGACGATTTTATTTTTTTAGCATTTCTTCCCAATTAATTAGACCACCGCAAAGGGGCGGATCATTGCGTTGTCTTCATGGTCCAGAATCTGTAAAAAGAGAAAAAAGAAAAGAAAAACATTTTGAATTAATCACTGATATTCCAACAACCGATAAAATTAATTAACCGCAAGATAATAAAAACCTGAAGTAACTTACGTGGCAGTGGTACACATAGCCTGGCTGTGCAGTTGCATCAAAAGGATAATTCTGGCCAGTTTCCACCAAATTAAACTTAACCACAATGGTCGTCTGGTACCCAGGTTCGATCTTGACCACATTCTTCCAAGTCTTCTCATATGCAGGAGTATCAATCAACGGCCCGGTTGCGTGCCCAGTCACGTTGCATGCAACTGCATCGTTTTTGCTCGTCATGCATGCATTAAATCCAGCCAAATCCACTAGTTGTTGCGTTTTGATTGCTTGCATTGTACCTAAATGTACGTGCAATGGATGGTTGTCGCCTGTCAAGTTTATCACTTCCCAAACTTCTGTGCTCCCTGCTTCTGGTTTCTCCGTTACTGGGTCCTCAAATCTCTTCCCATTTATGTACAAATGGGTTGGACTTCCGGACGGGGTTTGGTACTCGTACATCACTATGTACCTTGTAGTGGTTGCTCCGGCAACCGTCGCTGCCGGAAGGTTGACCAGGTTAGGTGGGATCCGGGAGGTGTCGTGTGGAGTTGACGCTCCGGGATTGATTATGAATTTCATGACTTTGCTATTCAGGGAGTCAACCAGGCTACCATTCGGGTATGGGTATGGTGCATCATTGGTCAACTCGGCTGAAGCGGTTTTTGACTGGGAAAAGTCAACGACAACGTCAGCAATCTCGGATGGAGCCAAGACGAGAGCGGGGGTTGTAACTGGCGAGGGTAGGTACGACGCGTCGGACCCAACCTGAACGAACGACAGGCCGTTGCTGAGTGACAGACGGAAGTAACGAGCGTTAGAGGCATTGATGATGCGGAATCTGTATTTTCTACGTTGGACGTTGAGATACGGCCACGCTTTGCCGTTAACGATGATGGCGTCACCGAAATACTCGGGTTGCCATTGAGGGTGGATGGTAGGGTTGTTTCCAGTGTAATTCATGTACAAGGATCCGTCTGTATTGAAGCTTCGATCAACGATCACTAGATGTCGATCGAATTCTGGGCCCCACGGGAGGTTAAGGTGTTGATCCAAGGTCTTGTCTCGTAAAACGTAGGGCCCGATCAGACCGGCCAAGAGATTGACGCGTGTCAAGCCCACGGTATGATCATGGTACCAGAGATTACCGGAGTGCTGCACGTTGGGATAAAAGTATGTTTGTCTACTCCACGTGGAACCCGTATCACGGAAGCCGGCAGTGAACCAAGCCAAAGCATGACCGTCTGATTGGGGCGGGTGGATCCCACCGTGGAGATGGACGACTGTGGGGACGCCACCGTTCTTCGGGATAGCGGTTGGGATGCTTGGATCCCATGGGAGTATGTGAGATTTAGGGAGGAAATTCTGCCACGTCACGTACATGGGCACTCCACGCATTGCCTCAATAACGGGACCAGGTACAGTGGCGGTCGCGGCAGATATCCCGTAGGCAAATACGGTTGTGTTTGGTAGATCTCTATGAAATTGCTGCAAACAATTATTGAGTTCATGCCGTTATTAATTAATATGGTTAAAAATTTATAAATAAGACATTAGACCCACTTGTCAAGGTCACTGACTTAGCTCTGCGTTGTATGTTACAACGAAGACAAATTTAGTTTTTAATCATTTATACAATACGCCACAAATTGTTAGAAAGGATTAGCCTACCAACCAAAAAATAAAAAAAAAAATAAATAAATAAAAACAAAACATTTTAGAAGCAGAACCCCATGTGTTTTAGTCAGTTAATTATCGTGAATTGGCCACTTCTATGGATTCTGTTTTTGATGACTAGTTGGACACAATATACAATCTACCCTCATCAACCAAATGGGTATAACAAATGGATCGTGTCCTTCTCGAGGAATGTCTCTGTGGTCATCAATGATTAATGATGAGTATATAAAACAGTAAAAGATCTTGGATCATATCTGTATCGGCAAAGAAAAACAATTCGGTGCCAGTAGAGGAATCCAGCTCCGTTGACTTCGTTCTTTTTCATTTTTTCCTATTATCACAAAGGTGGATGCATGGTGAAGAACTTCACATACCCATTTTTTCTGATACATGCCGATGGTGAGTCTGCCTGGCCTGTGCGAATTTTGACCGCAATCTTTGTAACCCCAAAGCTTGGGAATCTGAGGGAGTTCATCCACATACATCTGAAGAGAAGCAGCCACTCGGAGAAGAGTTGCTGCAGTGAGTGGAGGAGGTTGTTGTGCTCCAACAGACATGCTAGAATAGCACACGATGAGTGGCAAGAGCAGTAGTGATGCTGTGACCTTCATCTTTGCCCCTGCCGAATATCATACAGCAACCCCATGTGAGTTCTGTTAAGCAGGTCAAGCAGTAGCATGCCTATCAATGGCTGAGTGCTTTTGCTCCTGAGATTAACAGTAATAATTTCTTGTGATTTACATTAGTATCGGATATTTGTGTCAGTAGCATTAATTTTGAACGCTTCTTCGTTTTTTTTTGTGACAAGCAGGAACATTTTTGGCGTCCACATCTCAGATGCGTGCAGATCACTTCTTGCACATTTATTGATTAAAAAGAAAAAAAAAAGGTGTAAATTAAAATTTTCAAGCATGAAATACTCATACTAAATAGGAAGATTGAACTTCGAGATCCGTCTTGCACTAAAATCACACCAGACCAAAGTCATCAGCCACTTGGTCAATGCAAATGGAGAGGAATATGAAGGTTGTCTAAGATATGCACGCAGGAAATTAACAAAAGAGACAGCTGAACATGTATGCAGGTAAATAAATAGCTAAAGATGGACAAATACGTACCCCGAAGGAAGAGGACACACAAGGACGGGGAATCGAATGGACAGGAAGCTTGGAAGAGAGTAGAAAAGCAAAGGCGTGTGCCAAGCACAAGTCGAGGGATGAAATGGATCTCTAGCTCCCCCTTTATTTTATATTGGATGGACAGAACGTGGTTTTGGCCTAATACAATCCACCTTTAATTTCCTTTCTTCTCTCCTAAACTAATATCGTCACATTCTAGCCACTAGATTCCTACGGTTTAATTATATTATTCCTGCCAGACTGAGAGGTGAACATGCTAGATTAAAGGTCAAGACTATAAAGATCAGATTGCCTAGTTTTTCTTCGGTAGGTAATTCAGGTTCTCACAATATCTTGATTTTTTCTAATCCCTTTCAAATCTTTAGAGACTCGTTATAAATGATCCGTCTTTTTTTAAAAAAAAAAATAAAATTAAAGAAGGATAATATCTATATATATATATATATATACATATATACACACACACACACACACACACACAAAGAGATAAGATTAAAAAAAAAAAAAAAGACAAAATTTGAATTTCTACTTCTTCCATGAGCATAAAATTAGAAATTAACTGTTCTGGACAACCAACCTAACTTGTAGCATAATATATAATACATTGAAATATTCAATACCACCACATAGTGCATAAAATATTTGAGTTGATTACAACGGCAAAGATAAAATAAACAACTGTTCCCCGCGATGACTCGGAAAGATCCCATTGCAACCTTTAGACTTCGTGATATATGGAAATGGGATTTAGCGTGCGCAAATTGAATTCTATGGCATCACAGTTGTATTATATATATTTATAGTAGCAAATGAGCTGTCATACAATTGACTTGGATTAATTCATTGCGTTCCTAGCTAGTACCTGGTCCGGGTGCCCGCGATATTTAATGTCGACTTATGGACTTTGGTACTTTGATCGTAAAATGAGGCTGATAAAGAAAAGTTCATACTTTTTGTCGGTGTTATTGGGTCAGCATCGTCACCGTATGAACCTTAATTTGGCATGGTCTATCGATCTTGCCAATATACTATATGTGTATTTGATTCCAAGGATACTCGAGCACGAAATTGAAACTTTTGGGGGATTAATTTGTTTAATATATAACGGAAAATGATTGTCCTGTCTACTGGCTCTCTCTCTCTCTCTCTCTATATATATGTGTGTGTGTGTGTGTCAGGAAGCTAGCAAAAGAAGGACACAGACCTTGTCAATTTCTTCAATTGAGTTCTTTCTACACCCAAGCTACGACATTCATTATATCTGGAAAATAATAATTTCTATAAATGCTTTTGATGATTTGCTGAAATTTTCATTGTATCGAACGTTTAAGTTGTTATGGATGCTAGCAGTAATTACTAATAAGTTATATTTATGAATCAAATTAATACGTATATACTAGCAACTGTCTGCATCATTTCGCATATAGAGTTGGCATCAGCATGTATTTGACGTCTTATTGGGCACTTTGCACACTAGAAACTCCAGTAGTCTACTTGGGGAGACCAAATAAGCGCAGAATTCATCCCAACTTGAGCTTTTCATTAAGATTAGCAGCACAAAATCCAAACATACTCTGAAATTTTGGAGACTAATTATTTAAATTAAGGTGAAAAAACTTTATAAGAAGACTATTTTCTCTCAATCTTTTGGGGTCTGAATGTCAAAATTGGAACTGGAATTAGTCAGAAACCGGATATCGCGGCTATTTTACTACCAATTTGTTCCCGTGTGTTTGCCATGTAATATATGTGTCTAATGGGATTTTGGATTCATGAAAATCTCTACACGACTTTTTTTTTTTTTTGGTACAATTCCTAAGCGACTTAATGCATCAAGTTTGGAAGTAAGTCAACAGAAATTCGGGGTAAGGGTGTCCTTTGTATTCAACCTATATAACAAATTTTAATTTTGTTCTTCAAACGACAAAGGGAAAAATAGAAAGGAAGAGTGGGGAAGAGAGAACAGTTCCGTTGGAGTTCACGGCACAGCAATGGGGATTGGATTGTTTTCTTCAGAATTGTGATGTACACGCAAAGAGATAGATTCCCGTCGCGGTCTTCTGGCTGGCTATCTGCCGGTCTTTCGCCATCGATGGTGCTGACGCAGTTCATTTCTGCACATTTAAGAATCCCTTTTCCCTTTTCCGAATTGGAAATTTTTTTTTTTTTATTAAGTTACTTCAATTATAATTTAAATTTGAAACTCTCAACGTCAGAAGCCTATTCACTACCAAATGCACTTGTTTTTGAGGCAGGAACTGGGATTATATAACTTTAATTGGGTGTTCAACCCCATAGTTCTTTAAGCCACTAGGGCATTGCCGTTGATGGTGTGAATGCCAAATAGTCACTATTCATACCCATACACGGACTATATATAATCATGTAAAAAAAAAAAAAAATTGTGTTTTCTGTCCGCGTCAACTTTAAACAGTTTAGGTGATGCATATTGTAAGTTGATTTATGTTCTAAGTGGCCATGTGCATATATTTATTATTATATATCATTTCAATAATTATTTTCATTAAAAATTCATAAATTTTTAATTATATGCATCCAATCAACATTCGTGGTCGACTCAATTAAAATTGTTTTAGCAGACATGTGGATGTTCCTTTTTTGGGTGGTCATCAACAAATTTTCAAACGCAAATAGTAACCCATTAGTTTGCTACTCGAATGGGAATCCATTACTCTGGGGGCTTAATCAATATATAGATTAATAATTAGCGTTGCTCTTATCTTAATTGCCCTTTTCGGACTCAAATAATCAAAATACTTCAAGTGCGTAAACCTTTTCTTTTCTTTTCTTTTCTATCCTTTTTTCCCGATCTAAGTGCGTGAGCCTTTTCAATGGACCACTAGAATCATTTGTGGTATGCATCGGGCTGGAAAAATTCGGAGTAAGAAATGATTTTACCCAAGCCCAATTCGGCCTCATTCAGCAAGACCCATAAAACATGCCGACTTTTAAATTCATAGCCCAAGTGCATGGTGTCCAGAAATATGGAGGTCCAACTTAGCATACGTTTTTCGGGTTAAACGGGGGCTAGACAGGTACATGGATTTGGATCTATCAGAATCTAAGTTGTTTATCTATAGTTCATGTGTATTAGAATTGCCTTCAAGTAGAAAGTCTGGAGTTTAAATTCCAATTTAAATCAAGAAACCAAATAAATAAATAAATTTTGTCATATCAAGTTATCTTTCATCCCACGGAATCGGGTGGCAGGAAAAGACAAGTACTGGACCCAATGTTGGCCCTTGAAATGAGTCATAATTAACTTTAGTAGGGAAAAGTTCCCGGTTATACTTTATCAGTTTGCTTTTGTATTACTTTACTTTTTTTTTTTTTTTTCATTAAAAAGTTCATACCATGAGTAATGCAATAATCTTAAGAAATCTCACACTCTCTTCTCAAAATTATAATTAAAAATCTCTAAATAAAAGTATAAATTTTTAATAATTGTGGCATCGCTAAGAGACTATATATACTGTGGTTGTGAAAAACCCAATTTTTTGAACATCAAGATATTTGAGTTAATTCAAGTCTAGGTAATTTCTTGTAAGGCCGTTTTGGGTCGTGGGCCATACAAGTTTTCACCAATATCCAAGTTACTCAAGCAACTGGGTCTTGGGTCCGAGCTTTTTATTTTATTTTATTTTATTTTATTTTATGCTGATACGGGAAAATAGAAAAGAAACAAAGTCTTAACACCCCAATAGCCGGCACGAAGGAGGCCAATATTTTTTTGTGGAAGAGATTCCCACAAGTTGATAGGCGGCACCGTTTTCAGTACCAAGGTTTGCTAAGGTAATCTGCACAATAATTATTATATTTCCGCAAAATACATTGCAATTGGCAGTCCCGAAGGATGTTTTTTAAGGCGATCGATTGCATTCAATTAATAAAGACCAGCAAAGGTCATATTTCTAACCAGGTTTGGTAATTCTTTTTTTTTTTTTTTTTGGGTTTTTGGGAGAGCAAGAATCAGATCCGACGCTATAATGATATTCCGCATACCTATTTCCCAGACAGTTTGTAGCGCCACGCAGATTGCTCTCAACCCCCACCAATGGTCATAGAGAAACCACAACTGTTAGGAAAGCCGTTAATCTAACAACCACATTCATTCCTTGCAACTCCACCAAACCCAGACAAGCCCCGTGCTCCCTTTGCGCAACCATCGACATTTGTCTTCAAGAAAGGTGCTGCTGGCGGGTTCCAACTAATGAGGCGCTCGTGAGTTTGCTTGGCCTACCCCAAGTTCCCTGCTGACCAAATAATTCTAAGTCACAGTTTTTTGAAATTTGGGTCATCTCGAATTTAGATTATTTAGAGGTTTTTTTTTTTTTTTTTCTTGGTTCGAATTATATGCTATTTCAAGTTTTAATATCGAATTAAAATTCAGAATTGAATCGTTTTAAATATTGGGATCATTTCGGATTTAATTGAGTCATTTTCATGGTAGATTAATTATATGTTTTTTTTTATTATTTTTCTGGGTGTGTGCGCTTCTTAAACTCTCTTTGTTTTGCAAGAACTTGTTATAATAAAAAGAAGGGAGTTGTTATTTGCACACAACAACTGCTTTATATACGTACAAAAAATTTTGTGAATCCCAATTATACTTTGTTTTTGTGTGTATATAAAGCTTTTTGGGCGGGGGTAAATAACAATTGCCTAAAAAGAACGGCAGTTTCCAAGCGTATTACACGTCGAGTTAGGACTTCGCAGACAGGTGAGGATGCGGAATTGCCGAGAGATGTATGGTATAACTTACACGTGGGCTGCTTTGGATGCACCTCGTTGAAAGGAAAGCACCCTCGTTTCTGTGAATCTAACAGTCAAAGTATCATCTAGGATGCACCGCAATAAAACCGTCAACTCTTGGATTCAAAATTAGTCTGATAAATAGGCAAAGAGAAAAACTGTGCTTGAAAGTTAGTTAATTGTCAAATCGATGGATATACTCTATAGTCCATATGTACATATATATATATATATATATATTTTATGGCGAAATATTTTTCATTTGGAAAAAAATAGGACAATGTCAAGCACGAAAATATTTCTATACAACTATAACTCTGAAAAAATGATATGAATTCACCTGTAAAAAATGCTATGGTAGTTGAATTCGTTAATACACTAGATAATCGAACTTGAACAATGATATACAGTAAAAGAATTAAAAAAAGAGAGTTCAATACCGATTAAATGCCAAGTTAAAAATTTCTATTTTTGTTATTTTGCTTGGCCAAATATATACTTTAAATGGTGTTTTTGTTGGGCATCAGATTTTCCATGGTCAACGGAACAATATAAAAAGCATATATATATATATATATATATATAGATTTACCGTAGGCATTTTTGACATTGAGGGGGAACCGCCAGCTATAAACCATTCTAAGTATACTTTCTCTGTCAACAAGAAAAGGAAAAAATAAAATAAAATTCTAAGCTCTAGATTTTTCTTCAAGTGAAAAAGGGAAGTGTTTCATTATAATCCAAATTCCATAAGTTTGAGCTATTCATGAAACTTACTAATAATTAAGAATTTTAAATTTTTTTATTATATAATTCAAGATTTAATAAAATTTTTAATAAACTAACAAAAAAAAAATTGAAGAGTTTGAATCATTCGTTTAGTTCATTTCCATTAATATAATGACTATATTATTTACTGCTAACGAAAACTACATGTAACAACATGAATGAAACAGATTCAAAGAATTAAATGAGATGAGAGGATAGCTATCAAATCTAGTTAGGGTCTCAATCCAATCAAGAGATTTCGTCATTGGTTACCGGTTCAACCATCAAAAAATTATTCCAATGGATTGTGGGAATTTGTATACTTATTTTTATCAAAAATTATAGTATTTACTTATTTAAGTTCATAGACTAGGTATATCAAAATTTGATGCCGAAATAGTTGTTTTAAGAGAAATCTTATGATTTTTATTTTTTATTTTTTGGTAACATATGAATTTGTTTCCTTATGCAAACCTTGTAGCTGGAATTGCAGGGAGGGAGTTGTGCGTCTGGCTAAGCAAGAACTTAAGTCGCGCCATGCGAACAAAGTTGCAGAGTTTATTTATTTATTTTGTGTAAAAACCAATCGACCCAACTGGCCAGTCAGAGCGGACCGCCGTTTTATGGAGTTTCGGTCCAATAGACTGGGTCCCAGGCCAGGTTTGGCCACCAATTCTCAAGTTTGATCAGACGGGTATTTTTTTTTTTTTTTGTGTTCAATCACAGAACCCCACCGGCTAAGCTCCTGTTCTTCATTTCGTTCATATCATAAAAGTGGATTCATATGTGAGTTATAGAAGATTTATCCTCTTTTGTATATCCTACTCACCGGCCAATAAATCTCTTATTGGTAACAAAAAAAAAAAAAAAAGTCATATTGTAAATTAATTTTTCTTTTATTTCTTGGGAGATCCAACGATTTGTGGATCACATAATGCTAGGTGTAGCGCAGAATCCACCTTGAGGTTTTACGAGACAATAGTAATTAGGACTCTATTAATTATTTTAACACACATGTACACTGTGAATTTTAATATATCTTGTTGATGGGTAGATTTTGGCATGGATTAGTTTAAGCATGTCTAGAAGTATGGGGTTAATTTATTGGTTAGGCACAACACTTTCAACAACTCCACGACAGATGATCATGTTCTACTAACTGCAAGTCAATGGAAGGAAGAAAGCTGGAAGTTCTTATATATCATTGCTTCATATTTCACACGGACTTAGGCCTCTTTCTCTCTCTCCCCTCCCTTTTACAGACACACACAGACTCTCTCTCTCTCTCTCTCTCTCTCTCTCTCTCATCTTTCCTATACTTTGAACCCCATTTGTGGCTTTGCTTGAAAATTAAGAAACTCAATGAGGAAACCACGATGTGAGAACAAGGCAATACATAGGGGAGCATGGACCAAGCAAGAAGACCAGAAACTCATAGATTATGTAAGAAACCACGGAGAAGGTTGCTGGAGCTCAATTCCTCAAGCTGCAGGTATGTACACAACTCAAAATTGACCACAGAATTAATCTTCGGTTCAGGGCAGCCATTACTTGGTTGTCACACTTCTTCATTGCCTCGTAATGTAAGGCATTCTTGACTGGATATCTAGGCTTGCTCCGTTGTGGAAAAAGCTGCCGACTAAGATGGGTAAACTATTTGCGGCCTGATCTTAAAAGGGGCAACTTTGGTGAAGATGAAGAGGAACTCATCATCAGGCTGCATGCCCTTCTTGGAAACAGGTAACCTTCACATCACATCTTTTTAATTTTATAGAAGGCAAATGTTATACGGACGGGGTACAGAAGGATGTGTCATGTGGGGTAAAATCTTAAACGTTGATTGTAGATTTGCAGGCATGTAATACATAATCATAACTAAAAATGAAAACAAAATTGTTCAATCAACAAATTATGATATTTTTACAGTACCTTTCTCTCGCCGTGTTAAGAGAAATACAAGTCCATGCAATAAATCCTTCATAGAATTTTTAACCCTTGAATTTTTCGAGGAAATGGAACACCGTAGTATTAAATTCCTGAACCCAACACACAAGGCAAGAAGATTATTAGTATTCAAATATATAAATCTGATTGACTCATTTTTGTACAATAATAATATTGTCTTTTTCACCAATAGCCTTCTTATTTTGCGATGTTCCTTCAGATGAAGCCTTCCCGCCATCAGTACCACAAAGTTTAATTTCCTTCCACAGCCTTTAGACCCTTAACTTGTGCGATGTGCTACAATATTCTTGCCAAGTCGTACCCCATAGCTTAATTAAGATACCAAACATCTTAGCCAAACCAAGATTTGAAAATGAAAATGTTGAAGCGATACGTAGATATTAATGCTATTATTTTCTTAATGTTTATTTTTGACATTAACGCTGAAATTTGAAATTTGATGCCGACTATATTAATGTCCTCCTGCCTGTCTGTTAGGTAGATATATATGGAAAAGATAACAATATATATAGCTAGCCTTTAAAAATTATCCAAAACCTCAAAAATAACTTTTATTTAGTTAATACCCAATTGGTTTGCAAGTTTATTTTTCTCTTGTGCAATGCTAATGGGGATGCTAATGATCACAACATTCTAGGTGGTCACTGATAGCTGGAAGGTTGCCAGGGCGGACAGATAATGAAATAAAGAATTATTGGAATACCCATCTGAGAAAAAAGTTAATGGAGATGGGCATAGACCCAAACAATCACCGCCTCGAAAAACTTGGAGCAAGAAGCTCATTGATGCCGGAGAACCGTAGTGAAAACCCAGGAAGCTCTAAGGAGGATAGCATGCCAAGCCTGCAGGAGTCTACAAGTGGATCCGAGAGCAACCACTTCTTTGTTTTGCCTGATCTTAATCTTGATCTTGCCATGCAACCTCCTGTAATGGAAAATAGACAGCAAGGTTTCGATCCTTCTCCAGCTAAACTTCTGTTCGGAAAATTGCTCATTTAGTTGTAAAATCGAGCATTTGAGCTCCAAATTTCTGTATCCATAAGCAAACGAGTTAAATGATAGGCAAAGGCAAGAGGAAGAAAATTTGGTTGGATTTTGCGCCAAAGATTGTTGTAATTAATTTTTAACAGTTTAGCTATTGGAAGATATTAGAGATGAAATTTTTTTTGGCCAACTTGGGAAAATCTTGTGCCAAAGATCGATCCATTTTACAATCCCCACCGAATTAAAGCGCTATTGTACTTGTTAAAATAATTTTTTTTCCTCTTCCGCTGTACTTTTTTTTTTTCTTTTTTACTAAATGGCGTCAACTTCTGAAAATCCTCCGAAAAGGATCTCCAAGATGACTGGAATGTCCTCCAGATAAGTTTGATCACGGTTCCAATTCGATTTCAATCCGAATCGAATCCAAACCGGATCGGAACTACTGGAATTGCCAAACTAAACCTAGGACGGTGCTGGGGAACAACTACAATATTATAAGTAGTTATACTATTTTAAATACGTATCTTAGATACTCTCAAATTCTATGGAGCAGAGTTGTATTAACTTTTTTCGACACACAGTTCTATTCGACAATATAAATTGCAAAACCAGCATTTTTTTTTTTTTTTTTGCATTACGGTTTGCGCGTTGTTTAATCAAGATAAGTACGGATAGCGATATGTCGTGTGTGTGTGTGTGTGTGCGCGCGTGTGACTGTGGCTACTACTTCTATTTTCTTATTTTAATGAATGCCATGCACCATTTTAATTGTATTTAAGCCTTAACTTCCACGGAGAAGGTAGGAAGGGACATGACGGGTACCCTTCCTGAACGAACGTTCTGAACCGTATGCACCTACAAGTCAACTTATTTATCCCCCATGCAAAGTTGTAGCTACCCATTATGACACAAACCTTTTCCTGTCCAGTGTGTATAATACATGAAAATGCACAGTTGAAACATGGTTGTGGATAAGTGCATTCCTTTCTTGAATACCTGCCATGAACAGCAGTTAGTCCGTATAGTTATGAGAGGTAAGTGAGGGAACCTACTTTACAGTGGCCTAACTCTTTTATTAAGATCAGGCAGCATCATTTCATCCCCCTGATAGAATTTACTTACGCAGCTTGAAGTTCTAATTGGGAACCTAGTTTGGATGATGCCAATAGTTAGACTGAATAAATCACCCTGATATCCTCAAAGAGTCGCATGGAATGGCTATTGTAAACATGTGTGAGCTTGATTAAGAATTTTCTTCAAAAAAAAATGAACACATCCATGTAATTTCTCAACCAAATATCGTTCTGAAAACAAATGTGATTAACTCGTTACATTTAACCAACGATCGAGGCCCTCTTCCGAAACTCTTCATTAATTCAGTCGCATATATCTTTCCGTCCATTGGCAAGAGTGGTTGTATAATTATGGTGGCATAACAGCAATCCCGCCGGTTTCATATGTATAAAACAGGGAAAAGAGCATTGTAATCACATGGAAAAAGAAAATAATCACATAATTCATTCATACAATAGATGAAACGATTGTTTAAAAAGATTAAATAATTAAATTTGAAAATTGAAATTAAACTCAAATTCACCGGATCAGAAAACATTATTTAGTTTCATATGTATAAAACTAAAGGGTTTTTTCTTTTTTTTTTTTTTTTCTTTTTTGTTTTTTGAAGACTAATTAAATGAAATACAAAGGGAGAAAAGTGAATATATCATGGAATGTCCCGGCGAGAAGCGGCATTAGCAACATTAGCAGAAGGACCGGAGAGAAGTTCAGGAGACTGGCCGCTGCCAGAAAGGGTGGGACCTTCGGTGGTTCCACCACCTTGGTTAGGCTTGACTTGGAGGTGTCCTTCGGTGCCATAGGCTTTGCGCTTGTAGTCCTCCAAATCTGTGTATTTCAGGTATGGACTGCTCTCCATTGGCAACCCATCCAGCTCTTCTTTCCCCTTACCTTGATCGCTTTCTGTCCTTCTTTGTGCTTGCTCCATCTCTCTCTCTCTCTCTTATGCGCTACATGTTGTTGAAATCGGTTGCTTACGCGTATATGAAAGAAATGGCGTCCAAAGCTCTCGCAGAGTCTCAGCGACAACCTCTCCTCTTCTCTTCAATCCTTCTGACTCGTTCAGCCACTGCTTGTGTGACCAACGCTTGGCCTTAATTATTAAAATGTGAAAATTTCTATTTTGACTTCAGTATATTTCACTTATTATCTTACATAGGGTCTATTTCAAATTAAAAATAGTTATAAAATAAATGTCCTAATTACTCAATTTAAACTTAATTTCTTGTATATGTTATCCAAATGTCCCAACAAGCGATGGATTTTTTTCATCCCGCCATCTCAACTCTATAAAGCCACATGATCCGTTGATTTAGCGATGTAAAATCGTTTCGCACGTCTTTGTGCCTAAAAAGTATTTTTTAGCGCATGTTATGTCATGGTGTTTGTTTGTTTGTTTGATTTTTTTAATGTAATTGTAAACTTAAAAACTTGATCTCCTAAAGCATTTTCTAACGAACAAAAAAAAAGAGGGGCAGGAATACCTAAAGCTTACAGACTACACAACAAAACGAGTTTAGATTAAAGAAGAGGACCAATTGAAAAACACATATATTGTCTCCCCAAGGCACAAGCTGATTCATATGCCCATCTAACTATCTCTTGTGAAGAGTAAGCCAGGCTACAAAATGCTAAACATCAACCCATGACCAAAGTTTCCTTCAAAACTATATATGTGTGTGTGTGTGTATCCCTTCAACCATCGCACCAAAAGGCTTGACTCTTGACTAATCTTAACGCCTCCCATGGACAGGCTCCTTTTGGGCATCGAAGTAGACGATGGCAACCGGCAGCCCCAAGTCCAAATGAGCGGCAAAGAAGCGGGTGTTGAAGTTGGCACGCGACTGTGGTTCCTCCAACATCCCCATCGGCCCTTTCTGCCGGAACATCGCAAATATGTAGCGGTGAATTTCCACCGGCGGGCTAGGCCCGACATAGGGCAGGACCTCACTCCCTGCACCACACTTAAAGCAAACTTATCGATCACCTTTCTTTCGGTAGCAGCTAGCTAGTTAATAAAAAATACTAGTTGTTACTACTAATCAGTGAGGAATGAAGTGCGATTTCTGTAAAGAGAAAAAACAACAAAAAACTTTACTGGAAATAAACAAAATACCCACGTAAAAATAATTTTTCTTCAAAGCCAAGGAACATTTTAATGCGGTTTTGTCTCTTGTTTCGGATATGTGGAGGGAATTCAAATTTCTTACAAGGTCTATGTTCAAAGAGTCACGAATGATAATGGAAATAGTCTAAGATATGAAAATAAAATATTCTTGTTCAAAAAAAAAAAAAAGAGTAAAATAGTCGAACAGAGTTAAATTGTGTGGTATACATATCAAGTCAATTATTCATTCAATGCTCTTTGATGTTGCCCTTCGTCTTTCTTCTCATGACTGTAAATTTTCTGTCCGTTAAGACTTTCTGTCAAAATATAACTTATTGATCAATAAGCCACATTGCAATAAGTTTATTCGAAAAATTTATGAGAGAGGTGTCCAACGGGTTGGGTAGCTTTAAATAAATAAACTAATAAGTACAAATAAAAGAAACATCTAATGAACTTGACGATGGAAATGATGGAAACAATAATTTTTATAATATGTCATTTGATTTTTTTTCTTTTATTCTTTCTACCTTGTCTAACATAGAGATCAACTCGGTATAATTCCAGAATCCTCCGATTTTTCAAATTCATACTATTTTATATTTCGAGTCAACAATATAAGACTCCAACTTTTATTTTTTCCAAAAGGGATGAGATGGGTTATAATTTGAAGTGAATAATTATAACGTTAGTCTAATCTAATAAAAAAAAAAAAAGTAACAATAACACTAAAAAAAATAAGTGACATGATTATAATAAAAAATATAAATTAATTATATATTATTTAATGTTATAAATAAATAAAATTAAATATAAAAATTATTATATTAATTTTTATATGTTATTACGTAATAATATTCATAAGAAAAAAAAAAAGTAATGTTAATCCAAATTAATCGATTAAGCTATAACCGTTCGATTCACGTTGGCGAGTGTCCGTGGGCCGACACACCTTTCCACCTTGGCAGGGAGCTCCAAATTGGGCAAGTTCACACCTGGCAAACGGCGATACCAAACTCAAGGCACTTGCAAGCACACGAGGTATAGCCGCCAGCTCAATGTAACACGTGGCAAGGTCTGTTTCAACCCCCGATGCCTTGGGCATACTTGGCAGTTAGAGAATTCGCCACGTTTCCATAAAAAAATGATGCATGCAACATAGGAATCAGGAAAGAAACAGAGCGTACGTACATTACAAAGCCAAAAATTAAAAATAAATAATAAATAAAAATAAAAGCAGCGATGAAAGAGATCCTTACAACGCCAACTCTTAATCCTATGAAAACTACTACCCAACCCCGGCCCCACCTCCCACCACCAAAAGGAACATACCCAAAGTTTGAAACACATTTGGTGTAGCTTAGCATGTACGCAACATGATGAAAGACGTCTGAAAGCTGTTCTTTGAAAACCTTGCATATATATACTGGGAGAAAATTAAAAAACTACCAGATTTTTCCTTTTTGTTTTTTTTAAATACGAAGAAGGGAGTATCTCCGGATTGCTAGTATGACTCACTGTTTTTTTTCTTAAGTCTTAACCCACACACATTTCCTAGTCCCACTAAGATTTTCAATGAAAGAAACAAGACACTTCTCGATTGAATTTCTTTCCATTAATTTACTCCGTCATGGCGTTGAAATTTGTGGAAGGGGTCAAGCACTATTAGACTAAACTTTCAATATAAGTTCTTGGTTGTAGAAACATAGTTTAATGAGAAGAATGTGTATATATGTAAAATTTATACGTTCTCTGCTATGAATCCTATGTGTTTTACGAAGATATAAACCTAGGCCCATTAGCTCGGAACGTGTCCACGGGCCAGGCGAAGCGTAAGGCAAAGCCTAGACGCGGTAAGCCCTATAACTCGAATGTGTACTCAAATTTTTATTTGCGTATTTGTGCCAAGTTGGCATGATGTCTAATCAACATGTTCGCCATCACAGTGACAAACTAGATTTAATAAAAAAAAGAAAAAAGAAAAAAGAAAAAAAGGCATATCCTATCAATACGGTAGGTAATTTGCGAGCTCTAAAAAGAGGATGAAGGGTTCACAGAAATTTGCCTCGGATGGGATTGGTGCCTCCTGGGATATCCACCACAATCCCGAAACATGAAACCACACGTGAAGATCATAATCTAAACAAAACCGTAATGGGAGTCTCCATGTTCTTATTACAAGATAAAAAGCAACTCTATAATAATTAAGCATATACCAATGCCAATGGACCCACTCTCGCAAGCTGGGCTCCGCTAGGACTTGGTGCATCCGGGTCAGTCATCACCTGGATGAATTATTAATTAACTATCACCAATTCACCATTCAACACTCCTTGCATGTATCGCTTCTCCAATTCTTTGGTTTTTTTATTTTTTATTTTTCTTCTTTGTCTTCCATGAAACTGCTGGTACTCTTTTGCCAACTAAACCGAATGAACCAACCAGTACAATTAAGTTGTAGGGGTAATCCACACACACACACAAACATATGCTCGTATATTTAAGCCACACATGCATGCAAGGACATAAAAACGCGCAAAATGATGGTAAAAGAGCAAACCAGAGCATAGACCTCATCACGGGACCCAGAAATAGTCACTTTAGGAGGGTTCACAGCAATAGATGGCTTAACATCGCACCCGTTGGGGACATGTTTGGACCCATAATACACAGACATACAAAGAGTAGACACAAACATGTCAAGCACGTCGCCAATGACGCCGTCGACGGCAAGGGGATCAATAGAAGCAGTCGTGGAAAACTAAAACTAAAACTAAAACTAAAAGGGATGAAACTTTTGGGAACAAAAGAAGAAGAAGATCAACCAAGATGGATGAGAAAAGGCTCAACTCAAGTGAAGGCCGGCGCAATGTAAGGCTTTATATGGTGGGGTAAAAGGTGAATTGGCCTATTGGATTAGTGTAACCTATAGGCCATACACAGGGCGTCATAAAGTTAATTGAAGCAGAGGGCGGCACGCGGAGCGATAACCCTGTAGATAAAACCAACATCCTCTTGTTTCCTCGTTTAACAGGTGGTTTAATCACTGCTGTTGGGGGTAAGCATTCAGTGACACTTGAGTGGTTCTAAGGTAAAGATACAGGCGGTGAGTCTGGGCCTTAGAGCACAGAAATAAAGCCCATTGTCTGTTGCCTTGTGGAGTGCACAGTGGTTTTGCAAATGCCAGCCGGATCCGACTTACACAAGGGGTCATACCCATGGGTTAAAAATCAGAATAGCATGGCGCATAAACTAGGATTATCTTTAAAGAATTGCCATGGCTAAATAATTGTTCTCTGTTGACCAAAATAATAATAATAATACTATTAATAGTTTTCTCTTAGAGGTACGGCAATTTATTGTCATGGCTCCATTTGGATATAGAGCGGGCCTTCGTGCGACAATGGAACAATAATTCATCTGCAAGTCGAAATTTTTATGTATCCTGTTGTTTTTCCCTTTTTTTTTTTTTAACCACTGAAACATAGAACTTTCATCCATCAATAAAGAAGACAAATAAATATTAGAATTACTAGGTGGCAACATTTTGACGGGCGTGGGGACGGCACAGCTGCCTTTTTTTTTAATAATTTTCCTCGATGAAAAAACAAGATGAACATTAATTTTGTGTTCTATATATTAAATTTTTCTACCAATGTGTTGAATTTTAAAACCACTCACAAAAGTAATATTCGTTATTTAGTCAAAGCTTCTTCAAAGAAAAGGATGTAATTCTAGAGTCGGTAGTGGTAGATCAAGAGAAGTGCTTCATTCAGAAGTCAGCTAATACCTTACTGATCTTAGCCGATGTCTGATAGATGTTGGGTAACAAATGCCTGTCAAAGCCATAGCAACTTGCCACTCACTTCCCCATTTGACAGAGAATATGCCAAAATGAGGCAGTGAAGATGGCGGGCCCCGTTCCTGTGAGAAGTTGATATTACAAAAACTTGCCAGGACAAAAAGCATAAATAATTATCGCGCAAGGCTGCCTCAACACCACGTGCAACCATATTTCAATTTTACAAGCTGTCTTCCAATACAAAGCACCAGTTAGCCCATCACATGTTGGTGGACACCTACCACACCACAATGATTTTCAGATTTTTGGACGAGACAACTAATGGCTCTTACATTTCTGGGCACTGGACAGAGATTTTTTGGGGAGCTATCCATCTCAGGAAATAGCTACAGAAACAGCTCTTGGCCATGCCATAACAGAAATGCAAGGCAAAGATCAATAAAGAATTTTACAATTTCACGGCAGCAATCCTCGAAGTTTGGCAAATGGTACTGCAATGAGGAGCATTTGTAACAAACAAGCTAAGGCAATATTCATTGTATAGACGGATACTTGATGGGTGCTTGGAGGAGAATTGTTGGAGATTTGAGAAGAATCAACGGCTAGTGGCATCCCATCGCTGTTAAGAGTGCACGATTGAGGGTTGGAACTATCTGTGCTCAGCATCATGGCCCGTAAAACTGCAGAAACTGTGTGAATGTATGATGTCCGATTCTTGGCTAGGAGCCATGTGATGCCCATAAGCTGGCAATCTTTCTTGTGCATTTTGGTTGTTCTTTCCTCTGATTTGCTTGAATTTAACGGCTTCTTGTTGTTAAGCTGCATCAAATTATTATCAGTCAAACAACTAAACAGGTCGTTTTCTAATAGGACTAGTTAAGGTTGTTGCTTGAAAGCTATGAACTAGTACTTGTTTGGTGTAACATCTAAGCACAATCAAGAGTAAGCTGCGGTTTAGGCTTCATTTGTCAGCAAGATCTCAATAATGCAGAAGGACCCATTCATTATAGTAATTATTAGAGTTTCGTAAGTGATCTATTCTAAGTTTTATTCAACAGATAAAATCTTTTGAATTGAATTGTTTTTTGACATAACATTGCAGCTTTTATGATTGAGAGATTTTAAATTCAAATCGCGTTCCCTTGCACGTGAGAGAGCCTATTAGAGTTCAACACTTATATCACAATTATGAAAGAATGAGTCCATTTAGAAGGCTGTCATCATCCATCAATGAAAATCATAAGACTTGCAACTATGAAGGAATCATCGCTCTCCTATTCACAAACTAAATAACAAGAAAAAGGGAATGACAAATCCTAGAAGTATAATTTGTTATTCAACCGGGCAATAAAACAACATTGTATATTAAGATATTACAATCTAGATTACATGACGTCTATACTAAAATCTGCTCAGAAATACAAATCGTACCTAACCAATCTACATTTAGTGGGATAGGGATAACTAGCTGACACCCCACGATTCACATGCTCCTGTTACTGATGCAGAGATGGGACAAAATGCTTATATATATTAGCAGAAGTGAAATACAGAGGCCCAAAATCAGCTGTGTATGTTCTACCCTGTTTTTAGAATTCGTATTTTTCAATTAACACAAGAAATGAGACGCAGAAGCTTTCCCAATTTAACTAGGGTCCACAAAGCATATAGTAGAAGTGACTTCTTCGTGAAACCCCATTAAAAAAAAGGATCTTTTTAAAAAAAAAAAAAAATCACATAACGAAACCGAAAACTGGGGGAAGAAAATGGAGATTAAAGAGAGAGAAAAAAGAAAAAAAAAAGGACTTACAAGATGGAGACTGTTTAAGCACTTGGAGCAGCCACCAAGACTAGGGAAACCATTCACATTGGTGGTGCTACTCAAGCAATCTCTTTCTAACCTCTTGACCCTTTTGTCCCCAACAAGCTTTCCATCTTGGGTCAATGAAAATGCCTCGGGGCAGTTCAAGGGGTGCAACCTGATGCCACAATAACAGTACACCAGGTCGCAGGTCTCATTGGGCTTGACCAACTCTATGCCTCTCTCTCTCAGCGATTTGCCAAGGTCGTCAACGCACGTCTCCGAGTCATCAGGAAGCAGTGGCATGTCCACTGACGTTGGAACCAATCTGCTTGCCCTGCCAAGCGCGGTGGCAGAGTAGGCGGAGAACAGCCAGGCTGCCAGGACCGGGCAGCACCGGCTCCTCCGAAGCTTCTCATTGCCGCCGCTGCGGCTGCCGCATGCTGACTTTATGCCATGGAAGAGCTCGTCCGGGAGGTCTAGAGGACAGCCCACTTCGTTGGATTGTTCGGGGAATGCAGGGATTGTTGCTGAAGGTGACAGGTTTGGCAGAAATGGCTGGACTTTTGCCGGGTCCGGGTCGGGTGAACCCAGAACGAGAAGAATGGGAGAGAAGAAAAACAAGACGGGTGAGAAAAATAAATGCTTTGGAGACATTGGTGGTTTATGAAATTATGGTGGGTGTTGTGGAAGGGGAAGGGAGGATAGCGGGCGTTGCCTTTTAGGTTGCGTGGATGGAGAGAGAGAGAGAGAGAGAGAATTTAAAGGCAAGCATTGGGGTTGGAGAAAAGGAAAGGAGAGGAAAGGGAAAGTAAAGGCTGAAGCAGTGGGGTTCGGTAGAATTTGGCTGCTTCTTGCTCAGTCTGATGATATTGCTCTGGTTAGATCCATCAAATGTTCATAAATTTTGGTATTACCCTGGAATTGCTTGGGATTAGAAACAGTGTATCACGTTGAAGTTGTTAAAAAGTACTGATTTATGAGGTCTTAATGGGCGCTAATTGTGGATGTACTGTACACACGTGCGGGGGTAATTCGTTCACCGCCACAGTTCTGCAATAAAGTTATCTACTTGCGGTAGCTGCCTAAAAAAGAGCAAGCACAATGACAAATTTGCAAGTTGCCTTGTAAAAGAAATGGCATTGGGAAGATTGGGCTTGACAATTGTATCAGGGTAGAAGTTTAGGATACCCTTAAAAATAAAAATTAGGTCACTAGATATTCATTTTCGAGTTCTAATAAATAATTTTTAAAAAAATGAAATGGGTACAATGATCTAGAAAAATGGGTACAACGTTATTTTACAAAAGCAATGAATAGATTAGTAAATACCTATATAATATATATATTTAAAATTATTGTTTTATTATTAATCATTGTAATAGAAGGATTAAAAAATTTGTTCATACGTAAGTTATAAGTTTAAATTTTTGTTAAAACATTTGGTAGAATTAAACGTGCATTTAAACATGTAAAATTATAAGAGAGATAAGATTTTACTGCCGTGTATCATAAAGTGTGTTCATATGTAAATTTAATAGTTAGGATTAGCGCAATCTTCTTTGACGGAACTACAAGGTATCACTCATTTTATGAACTTTAAAAAAAAAAAAAAAAAAATTATTCTCCCTCCCTTAGTCCCTTCGTTATGGACAGATAAGACTCAACGTCAAAGTAGAAATGGCGAAATAAACAGTCAGGAGATCAATCTGACATGGGGGCGTCTAAGATGGTTAGATAATTGCTGAAATAAAACAAGCAGTAGGTAATTAGGGATGAGGGCAAACTAGGGTGAATCGAAGGATTTAACGGGAGTAACCCCACGTGGAATTTAAAATGGAATTCGGCATCCAATTGTGCCTTCAGCGTCTATGTACGTTCCTAGAGAGAGGTATTCATTTCTTATATATAATATTTCTCCCACATTTTATTACGCAAGTGAGAGTAATAACAATAAGAGTTACAAGGGTAAAAACCATATTAACAACTGAGGATTTAGTTGAAAGGAATTGCTCGTCATCATCGAGAGCCTAGTTTCAGAAGAACATGACGCTCCTCCCCAAGGCATGAATACAAAAAGGAGACAAAAGGTCATTACAATGTAAGCTTGAAAGCAATAAGTCTCTAATTTCATTTGCTATAAGAGAAGAACAAAGATCCTTTATTTAGTTAAAAAGTACTGTGAGTATGATTAGGATCTAATGCCATGTTTGCTAATTAGTGCTCTAGAGATTCTATGCTTCATCATTTGGCTCCTCCACCACTAACTGTTAATTTTTAGTGAGATTGTGGAGCTTTGGAAGGACGAAAATACTCATTGGTGTTGACTAGAACCCACTTACACAATGTTTACCGGAAAGAATTTTGATTTTAGACACTCTTTGATAACTTAAAGAAACACAATTGTTTTGCACGATATAAAATATCATATGGTTGCCCTGCAAAAAGTGACAAAGAAAACATGCCAGCCATCAAGGATGAATGTGATCTTTTTGGTATAATGACCTCCAGACTAGACCAAATTCAATTATTTTGTGGCTACCTTTTCGATTATAAATGTTAGTTTACCATAGAATACCCCGGAATTGGCGCGGCTCTCATCATCTCTGCTCTCCGCAACAGAAACACTGTTTCACCAAAAAAAAAAAAAAAAGCGAGAAAGACAAATTTTAACCTTTTTCTTCAGGCCAGTAATTATCTGTTTGTTTCATTTTTTGAGAAAACGAAACACCTTGTTTTAATTTATACTAAAAATGATAGTTCTCATTTATTTAAGTTTAAATCAAAGGCCTTTAAGTTACATGACCTAGTTTCAAAACAATTTGACAGTTTTCATTGCCTATTCACACAAGGTTAAGTGACAAACATGTAACTCATCGTTTTTTTTTTTTTTTTAATTTACCATGAATAATGACTCTAGATGAAAGCATTTAACATTCAACGCATACATAGGTATTTTTTCTGAATTGTCACCTTTTTTCTCTACTTATTATTTATTTAGCATTCACATGTCATGACCATATCTATTTAGTGGAAAACAACCTAATGTTTTTTTTTTTTTTCATTATATCATGACTATATTTATTTTGTTTGTCACATCAAATGCAACACTAAGTCCAAGTGCATTTAACAATTTATTCTACTATCTATCTAAAGGTGCGGCCATCTTTCTGGTGGAGGTTGAGGTGCATTACCTGTATTCTCTGATGTGCATTAATTGAAGAATACAATATTAAGAGTCAGCAAAGATCGATTCCACCATTATTGATCCACTATTTTCTTGTGAATCAACAGTTATGTATGAATGACAGTCGATCGGCATAACTTATTGGCCACCCAAAGCACGAGGTACACCCACTATTATTAAAGCAATTGCTACAGACATAAATTCCAGTCTGACTCTGCTCACGACAATGCATCCACGAGGGGTTTTATGCAACCGGATTCCGGAGTTTACCTGACTCATTTCGGTTCTATTACATAAACACAAAGATCAAACACGGAGCCTTGATATAAGGAGAGGATTCCTCTCTCTCAAGTCCTTCACCTTGAATGAGTTCTCTTTCTGCGCCAATCTCGATGAAAGTCGAACCATGGAAACCATTTGAAAAGGAGTAGAAGAAAACTTTCCCTTTCCGGAGTTCACCCGACTCATTTCGGTTCTATTACATAAACACGAAGATTAAACATGGAGCCTTGATGTAAATCACATGATTAAAACTTAACCCTATTTAATTTTTGTATTCAATTCTTGTGTCTATGTTTTTTATTTTTGAATTAGAATGTAGATTTCACAGGGAGCTGCCACACTAGAAAAACCACATGGAGAAAACAATTTTTAAAATGGAATGGGCTTGATTTCTGGGATCTCATTTGAGAAATTAACTAGATTTGTAGATTTATCATTTGTTTGAACAATAAAATAGGAGAAAAGAAAAATAAGAGAAGAAAAAAAGAAAATCCGAAAAGGGTACGTAAGAAAAATTTTTTATACTCTATATGTTTGAACATGGTTAGTGTGAGAAAAGAAAATTAAATATTTGAAAGAGTAGAAACTGAGAGAAAAAAAAAAAAAGATTATTTGTTATAATTCTAATTTTATCGTTTTACTGAAAACGATGAATATTTTATTTTATGAATAAAGCAGGGGAGTCAACAAATTTTTACTTGAAATAGAACGAATGGATTTGACTGCGGCTTGTGAATTTTCGAGAGAATGCCGTTTCTTGGACTGCAGCGTTGACTGGGAATGCACGGAACAGGTTGGTTGATGAGGCAATGGACATGGTCGATGCGATGACAAGTTACGAATGAGATTTCTTGGGGGGAGTTAGCTTTTAATATATTTTACTTAAAATTTTAAATTATAAATGAGATTAAAATATAAATTATATATTATATTTTAATAAATTTAAACACTTATGAAAATAAAAATGGGCGAAAAAAAGCACTGACTTATTGGAACAATAAAAATTTATAATTCATTATGTACGTAACAAAATTCAATGAATTTATACGATTACAAAAATTTTAATATCATACTCGGGACGGGTTTTATGTGGACAGCAACGGTATCGGGAAAATGCACAACATCCGGATAATGTACTACAGCTTTTAGCTTCACTATTTCAAAATTCAATGTTACTCCTGTGATTCTAGCACCATTAATCTGATTAATTCAACATGGAAATAGCACTGCTTTGTAACTGATCGTTAAGAATCTATTGGGCCAAAAGATAGAGTGGGAAGGACGAGATTTAATGTGCGATAGAGAGGGAGTCAGCTGGTGTCCAAAATTGAGTCAAAGAATCCCAGGCCTAACTGTTGCTATAAGCTTCCATTGACCTTTTCTCAGATATTTGTTTATTGTTTTATTCGATTTTTTTTTATTTTTATTTTTTATTTTATTTTTTTTTTGTGTTGCGTGAGACAAGTTTTGGTGTTACGGTAAAATTATTTAGGTTACATTGCATTATGCCATGTTGCTTATTTTCAATTATTTTTTATAAAAATGGTCACTGCAAGAAGTACCTTGTGCAAATTCAAAATGTTTTTAAATGGAAGTTTACATTGAATGCCATAAATTAGCCCTACTTTGTCACCATCTATAAAACCATGCCTTCCACCTTATACCATCTCGTATCAGAGAACTTCTTTCTCCCAGGTTTCGCTTTTTTTTTTTTTAAATTTTCGCGGAAAAGCTTCTTGTACTACAGAGATTGTGGCATCGTACTCCCAAGTGGATGGAGCTTGCAGGGGGCAGGTAGGGAAGCTTGTTCCTTGGCTTCTTTCCTTAATCAAGAATATGCAATCTCACGTCCACAAAGCAAATTCAATCCTTCTGTGAGAGCATCTTTGTTCTCTGCACTGACAACAGAAACTTCAACCGTGAGGTGAGTCCGCCTTCTTTGTTTATTTCATGAAATTGCAGAAGGGCAGTTCTATTTACATTCTCTTGTTCATGCTCCCTTGCCGTGTTTATTTTTCTGGTAACATTGGTTCATCCGGTGATTCCCATCCTCATTTGTTGCCTTGCTACTCATCGGCCTTTGTTCTCATGATTTCATCTGTTTTCATTAGGCTATACTTGCTCTCATTATTCTCTGAATGAGGAGATTGTAAATCATTCTATAAGGTTAAAGAAAACGATGATGTTATGGTGTCTCTTGTGCGCCTTAATATTGTCTGGGTTGTCTACCGGCTAATCCTGACTAGTCAATTGCTACAATTCACTGGTTTTGATGAAAGTACGTACATACAAATGCTTACTAAATATCGATAAGGTAAAATCTATTTGTATGTTCACGATGACACTGCTCGTGTTAATCATCCAGCTTTCAAAACATTCAGAGGGGAAAATCTTCAATGCATATTTCTATATTGTTTTGGAATGAATCTCAGACCTGCCATATGGAAGCCATCAAGAAAATGCCATAATCCAAACCCGGATACAGGTAAGTAATAACTAGGATTTTTATGATAATCTTGCTATGTAAAGAATTAACTTCATTGCACGTTGCCCCTTGCTCAAACAATTGAGTGGTTGTTAGCATGGTATCATTGTCATTTTGCTGCCCAGCATGACTACAAAGCATATTCTACTTGCTTGTTTAAAGGAACAACTTCGCTTTTATAAAGTCACCTGTTTCAATTTTAAATAAATTCCACAACAAAGCCAATCATATGCCTAACATAAAACAAAATTTCAATTTTGGCAACATTTTCAGCAAAATGCTTCCTTCTTAGCCCACGTTTAAGGGGCTTCTTAATGACGCACCAATTTTATGATTTGTCTATCTTTTCCATAATTAACAATATTTGTTATTTTATATAGACTTTTGTAATATTAGGTAAAAGTAGCAAACGTTTACAACATTTGAATATGTACAGAAGCAAGCACATTTCCTCCTGCACCATTACTTGCCATAGTACATATTCTACTTGGAGTTAGTTTGCACTCTAAAAGCAGAAACTATATTATTGATTCTGCCTTAACTCATTACTTTCATGCAGTAAATGTTAAGATCCAAAGAGTGTGAATTACTTGCATGCAATAACTATATACTCTGTGTATAACATACAGAAGGATGGTGTCCCTTTTTATTCAGACCAAAACTTTTTATCCTATTGAACTACACCCAGCAGTGGAACAAACTGAACTTTGGGGCTACATCAAAAAGACTGGAGAATCTGTCTTCTCCAGAATACACTATCACTCATGCTATTTATGTCAATGAAGTCCTACTGTTGTTAGCAAAACCATGGCTTCTATTAATCTTTGCTACCGCTGATTATGAGGTAACATCTATCTGATATGCACAAAGAAAGGCATATCACGAGATAAACTATATGATTCTGTCTACAGGATGTTTTATCAGGTATGAAGGGAGGCAACCTTCTGAGTCATGTCATCAACAGTCTCATCACCAACCTCAACAATTGTCTCCTCCTGCTGAGAATTATATAAAAAAAAAAAAAGGATAAGAAGGAGACAAAGCAAACGAGGCTTTGATTGTTGCATTAGAATACAGAGATCTCCCTGCTAGCAAGCTTTAACCACTATCACATGTTCTACGTTACCCATTTAAGAACATCCTTATTTTACATGTTTTCACTCTATTGGCACTTCCACTATCAGATTAATGGCAATCAACCATCACATAGATAAATACAATATCTAATTAAAGTAACATAAATTACCTCCGTATCTTGCCTTTGTTGCATGCCGACACACTTGGAGGCACTAATGCTAGCACTCTTCAGTAGACTTTTATTGCTGTAATTTGGCTTGGCAGGCCCATTTTGTGCTTCCAGTTTTGTAATGTCTGAACCATTGGCTTGCCCTGTAGGACTCTGAAGACTTGATGCAACAGAAGCTGCAGTTCGCCTCTCCAAGTCATTGTTTCCCACTTTCTCATCCTTGGGAGCAGGAACTCGCTCTCTGATAAAAAGATAAAGTTGTAGCTCTTGCAAATGGATGGTATAATGCACATGATTAAATGGACTGGGATCCATAATTTATTACAATGTTGACCAAGATTCAACAATAGCATCCAAGCAAGAAAAAGAGTGCATACAAAGGCTACATAGATGATTAAATGGACTGGGATCCATAATTTATTACAATGTCAACAACAATAGCAGACAAGAAGCAAGAAAAAGAGTGCATACAGAGACCACGGAGAGAGAGAGAGAGATTGCTTCAAAACTGGAGGAGGTTGCCTAATTTTTGGTCCCCAGGAGCAGACTTACATTTTTAGGGTGTATTTGATAGTATTTAGTTAACAAAGCTTTCAAGAAAAGAAGACATCACTACATTAACGTGGTTATTAGCTAGATGGTTTTAGATGTCTCTTCCAGTTTTCCAATTATGGATAGGATCTCTGAATTGAAAAATTGGAATGAAAAAGAGGGCTTTGTTGAACTAAACCCTTTAAAAATCTCATATTCTATGCCAATACATACCTTGGTAATGAAGCATGTTGTCTCTGGAGTGGCGTACTTCTTTCTCCTTTACCATAATGTTCCTCAAGATGTGCAAATTGCCGCTTGAACCGATCAACACCACTATAGTTGACATGAAGAAACAACTTGGGTTATCTGCTTATAGCAGAAACCATGCAATCACAATTCATCAAAATTTTCTTTTTTGCATCACTTTTTGATGAATAACTTAAAGTCTTATCTACCAACTATAATGTGTGTGTTGATGAAGAAACTGAATTTTTTTTCCCATGAACCACCATGCATACACTACTCACCAATTTATGAAATTCTCAAGTGAACATGTATTGCCAGACAAGGAAGAAAAAAACATTACAAGGTCATTCTACAAAAACTTGAAAGTTCTTCCATTTTTGCAGCAATCTAACAAATTATGCTCAAAGCAGTAAGGTCATGTCTCTCTATGAAGTAACAAGACACTGAGCCTTTGGTAGAACAACCTGTGAATAGGTTTCTTGGTTTATGGTTGCCAGGTCCAGCCTTAAAATTTGAAAAAAACTTAGAAACAGAAAGGGATGACTTAATTTCATTTCTTAAACAAAAGACAGATGACAAAAATGCAATTTGATACCAAAGATATGGATGGAAAATAGCTGTCCTCTCTAGGGTATAAATAAGTGTCCTTGGTCTAATATGAGGAGTGTTTGTCATTAAGACCAGAACATTTAACAGTCAAAACACCTGATGCCATGTTGCAAAGTATGTTGAATATTATGGTCATGGAATAATGTTCTTTTGAGGATTGTCATTCCTGTGCTCGTGTTTTTTGTGTTTGGCTACTTCTTCATCATCATGCCTTCTATGGCATATCGAACAACTGTTCGGTATCCAAACAGCCACTAGAAAACCATATTCAGCTCCTATAACCCCTAATTTCTTATCGTCAACAAAACAAACCCAAATTCTCAACTATCTATCTCTAGGCCCATTCCAAGACTTCTGAGGGCAGATTTGTAAAATCTGTCTGTTACAATCAATAGTGCCTCAAAATGTTTTCATATAAAGATACAAAAAGAAAACCAATTTTAGGATGCATATTACATGCCACCAAACAGAGCAGCATTTTCCCCCCCCCCCCCCAACTTCCATTGCATGGTTACTTACTGGGAATGGATTATCTAGGTATCTGTTTCAAAAAGAAATTTTTCAGAAAAAAGACAAACTCTCATGTTTTACCAGGTCAAATTTACCTAAGTTAATCATAGAAGTCTGTGATTAACTTCTCACAACTGCAAGACAAATGGAAGCTTTCAGGGTTCAGAAAAGATAAGGAACTTAGCTCAAGAGAAGACTATATTAGGCAGAACTCAGACCACTAAACATTAGTACAGAGCTTCATAGGAAAACCAAGGAGCTCATATAAAAAGCAATTCCACTATGATTAAATTAGGAGTTCTGCCACAAGATAACTGCAAAATTAGCTAGTGCTCTCTGACCAGTGTATGACTCATATCAGAGGTTCAATACAAAAATACATGAATGGCCTACTTTTATCCACAGCTTTCTTACCTTGGGTACATAAAACTTGTCTGCTCTCCACCACGAAGGTACTCTTGCAGCATCTGAGGATGATACTCTAATATCTGCTTACAACAACAACAGCAACAACAAAAACAAAAACTTAATCCCAAATTTCACTGGGGTCATCCATAAATATCTGCTTACAAACAAGATTTAAATACAGCCACACTACTGTGAGAAACAGAGACTATATGAAAGCAACATATGTAAATCTCAAGGCCATACCTCTCGGTAGATCAATTCTCTGACATCATCTTTAGTCAATTTCCTCCTCTCAAATTCAAATTCGAGTTTTGAAATAGGTTGAGTGGATGGTTCACGGTCAACATTTGCCAAACCACGGAAGTAGGGATCAGCTAATGCCTGCCACCACAGGTATTGGAATCATGATAGGCAGAAAACTGATAAAGAGAGTCCTTGCCCATCAGTTTTTAGTTTGAACTTTGAAAGCATGATTGTTTGAAGCATTGAATCTTGCTTACCTCTTCTGCTGTAAGGCGATCTTTAGGATCAAATGCAAGCAGGTGCACCAGCAGTCGAAGAGCCAAGGGATCTGCATTAGGAAACTTTTGTGAGAATGGAACCGGATGTTTTCTCCGCATGTTACTAAGGTACCTCCTGGCCTTTTCATTCCGAATCTGCAATCATCATGATACATAGAAAATTACAAAAAGAAGCAATAACTATTTTGTCTTTTGATAATACAAAAGCGGGGATTACAATTAAATACAGACCCTTGAAATGGATTCTAGAGGAGGAGTGCCAAGCAAATCCGTCATGAGATCCAATTGGTGGACCACATTTTTCCCAGGAAACAATGGCTTTCCTGTAAGCATTTCAGCAAATATGCATCCTATGCTCCAAATATCAATCGCAGGGGTGTACTACAAAAGACACAGGAATATTAACATCAATCCTGTTTTCTCATACACACTGGCCAATATGAATCCTACAATAAAATTGCATTGCATGTTCATGACAAGAATATTTCTTTTAAGTAACTCAATCATATTCTTTGAATTGACAGTTATTCCCAAGACACAAATGTCTGCAAACTGTTGAGAAAAGCAACAGCCACCTTCTCTCATGGATTCAGGCTTTGCAGCCCAAAGAGACAAACATTCTTGGTGTTCTTTCTTTCTGTTTTCATCTCTTTCATGGTATTTTATTATTCATCTAATGACTGGATTTCCAATGATGAAAAAATAAATCTGTAAGGAAAAGAAGACACAACAGAAGCAAAGGAAGCAACCAAAGTGAAAGGGTATGCCTATTGAATTTTTGGTGCTCAGATGAGAAAAAAAAATTCTGTATCTTATGCATACTTAAAGCCACCTCAGCAACTGAAAAAGGATAGGAAAGCAAAAAGCAAAGTTGAAATAAGAACTATATCAGGCAGCATACTTTGGAGAAGAAAGAACCACAGAGTTCAGGAGCTCGGTACCATCTGGTTGCCACATAATCCTTCACAAAATTTGAAAAAATAAATAAATTAAATTAGAAATGCAGTACACTTGATGCTTTCTTGGCCCAAATTTTCTTGAGAAAGGGAAACCAAGCATAATAGAAGGGAAGTGCAATTAAATTTCATGACTGTCATGGTAGAGTGACATACAGTCCAAAATATAGCTGATGGTGCATCATTAAAAGATACTCGAGCAAGACCAAAATCACATATCTTCAATTTGCAGTCAGCATTAGCAAGAATGTTTTTTGGCTTTAAATCTCGATGAAATACATTTGCTGCAAAAGATCCAGAACTTTGAATCAAGCATCAATACAACCATAGAAAGCCAAGAGACACAGAAATGCACTGACCTGTATGTATATATTTCAGACCACGAAGAAGCTGGTACAAGAAAAATTGATGATGCTCAGGGGTCAGATCATCATTTGCTTTAATCACTTGATGAAGATCAGATTCCATCAACTCAAACACAACATATATATCTCTGAACTCCCTCCGTGAAGGTGGAAGCATAATATGCTTTATTGCCACAACATCAGGGTGACGAAGCAATCGAAGAAGCTTAATTTCCCTAAGAATACGTGTTGCATCAGATACATGCTCAAAAACATCATTAATCTTCTTTATTGCGACCTTTTCTCCAGTATGAGTATCAATGGCAGAGCCAACAACACCATAACTCCCTTTACCAATGACTTCCTGTATTTGATATCGAGTTCCCTCTCCATATTCAGTGAAGAATTCTGCTTCTGCTGAGCCCTGTACAATGATTGAAAATCAGTATTATCAATCTAAGACTGTAATTTTGATATGGAGAGAGACAATCAGGAAGTATGTATAAAAGTGGGGATCTGGAAATTTAACTTGTTTTATTTTATCATATCACTGAAACACATTTGAAATAATAATAACAACAACAACAACAACAATAATAATAATAATAAACGAGACAAGAGAGGAACCATATCATTCAAAGCCTTGTTAGCGCTAACAAGAAACATCTCCTGAAATTTGTCTTAAAGAGATACTTGAATAAACTCGGAAGTCATGAGATACCTATCATCTTTTCCATGTACAACATCCTATAAGCTTCATATGGAGCCCATGGGACAACATGACAAGTATGAATACCACAATCCACTGAACGCAATGGGAAGCTACCTATTTCTTGTTCGTTTATACACAATGAAATGCCAAAATGACTGTGAGACCATATATTTCAGGAATGAATGGCATATCTGAAGATTACTTCATCTTGTTTCTTTTTCTTATTTTTCCCTTCAGGTTGAGGAAACCCAGTAAATGGATCCATTCAAAATTAAAGAGCCAAGAAAAAAAAAATATATCATCACCATAAAAAATAACGAGCCATGTCTGGAATGAGGTTACACGCATACTAGAAACAAACTCTTCCACAAGAGTTTCAACAACACGCTATGAAAAAAGAACATTAGACTCTCAATAACACGACACGGTTGGAACCGTGGCAGAAAGCATTAAAAACACAAGCCTTCAAGATATAAGGTGATATAAATAAACACAACTGTAGGCATTCAACAGTTACATGACAGTCCTTCAATTGGAAAAATCAAGCTATTACAATCGTATGGGCACCACTACAACCCATGAAAAGCAAGAAGTACTTTGATCCTCCATAAAAAGAAGTGAAAAAAAAAAAGGAGAGGGGGGAAATAACATAAATTTACCACAGACTGCCATCATTAATCAATTAAAACAAATACCAAGAACCAAAGAAGCAAACTTCAGACGACCAAAGAAACAAATGTACAAAAAAAAAAAAAAAAACCCAAGAAACAAAGAGAGATATAAAAATGAAAAGAACCCAGAAACACGCAGATCGGCATCTGGGCATTAGAGAAGAGAAAGATCAAAAACCTTCTTGTGAGGATCCATGACAGAGCCAAGAGCGCAATGGGTGGTGCGTTTGGGAATTCTAATAAGCTTTAATCCAGAAATATCAAAATCCACAATTAGCGCTACCTCCTCCTCCCCCTCCACCACTCCTCCTTCCTTGGGTCCCTTCTTGCCAACAACAGTACCCGATGATTGTGGCTGGCCACTATAATTTTGGACACGACCCACAACGTTGTTCAGATCAGTTTTATTACTGTTCGTAGCAAAGGTATTATCATTATTACCAGCCCATGTAGCAGAGGAGGTGAAGTTGTGGCGTTGAAACCAGCGTCGAACACGGTCCGCGAGAGTTCCATTTCCCATTTATTCGTTTCCCAAATTCGTCTGCATGCCAAGCATTGGTCGCCTATCCCCCGACTCCGCAGCTATTTTATATGCTATTTTATCCCCTACACGCCATCTTTGTCTTCCCATTTCACACGGTACATAACAATACAATACTTTGTACTTACAATGCTTGTCCGTGTTGGATTTAACAATGTGGGTTTGGTCCCTTTTTTCGTTTATTTGTCTCGTTTTTGTCTAGGTCGGCTTTGCCAGAGAGGGGATTGGGTTAAAGGGCTGTTGCTAACTTTGATCTTTTAAAGGGGAAATATTATCCATGTTTTTTTTTTTTTTGAGACAATGGGAAAATGTGGTCGACTAAAAATAAATATCTTGGTCATAGAAAATAATCTGATTTTCCACAAATTGTGAGATAGGCAGAGGGAGAGAGAGAGAGAGGGACAGGGCACGAGAGATAGAGAGAGAATGGGAGGGAGAAAAAAGATAAATTATATTCTTACAAACAAATTATCTTTAATATTTTTTCTTACATAAATTATATAAAAAGTATCATTACATATAAACAACACATAAAAAATAATAGAAAAATTATATAATATTTTCATATTTAATTTTATTTATTTAGAAGATCAAATAATTCGTGCTAAGTTTATATTTTTTATTGTTAGTATATTAAATATTGTTATTCAATTTTTTTTAACTTAATATTTAAACCTCCAATATCTTCGTTATAGTAAAATAATAACCAGCATAAGGAGTGTCGTACCATTCTTTCATCTATTATTGGGAAAAAGTTTGGTTTGCAAATTTGTAATAGGTCTTAAACATTATAATGTTATTTTATAAGTGTTATTATTTAATTTTTTAATTTAATATTGAAAATATTATAATATTTAAACCTCCAATATTTTGGCTATAGTGAAATAATAACCAAGATAAAGAGTCTTATACCATTCTTCCATCTATTATGGTGCGAGAGTTGAACATATACGCTGATTTGAAAATTTGTAATAGGTCTTAAAAATTAGGATTTAAATTATAATTGACGTTAAAGATTTCTTTTTTTTTTTTTTTAATGCGAGCAATCCCTTTTTTTTTTTTTTTTCTCCATCTCTGTTATGTCTTGTTTTTAGGATATGAAAACTGATTGCCATTGGTTTTTTTTTTTTTTTTTCCCATTTTTAGTTCAGCTGCCTTTGCTGGACTTTCCAATTTTTAGGTTAATTTTAAATTGTGCTCTCCTTTTCTACAACCAATGGATATGGATGGATAAATCTGGCAATGCCAAATCTTACGAAATCTTGGAACCTATCAAGAAAGTCGTCACATTAAAATTATGCATTGAACTTATTGCGCAATAAAAGCTACTAAAATTTGACCAATTGCTAAACTTCTAACATTAATTTAATTAAAAATTAATTAATTTGTTTATCCAATTAACTACTACAAATAATCTAATTTTTAAATAAAAATCTAGATCTACAGCCATTTGTTTGAAATAATTTTAAAAAATAGCTGAATAAGAAAAAATCAATCTTTAATTTTAAACTGCTAATAAAATTTGTCCATACTCTCAAAAAATAGTAAAGATTGTCATGTTAATCCTAAGTTGACGTGAACTCAATCATATAAACGGACATAATATGATTAAGTCTTAGGTCGCTGTTATGTCATGTTTTCTAGGCACAATTGTTGTCTCTTGCTCGCCCTCAAGTGGGTCGCATTGCACACTCCCTAGCTTCCATTGCCAATTTGCCGCCCAAATACACAGTGTTAAGGTCAAATATTTATCGTCATACCAATATTTTTAAGGTGTTAATGAAGGGAGACCATGCGTAAAATCTCTGACGCTATACACCAACGGCCTAGTTTAATAATAAAATAGTTGAGCTTTTTACTATAACGATCCTGACAAGTTGTTAGTCACATGAAATGTAAAGGAAAATAATTAAAGTCGGTTGCAATAAGCCCATGTGTCGGCAAAGCTGCTTTGAGTTTGGGTCTTTCGTCCTGAAGAGCATTAATAAGCGGCTATTGACTCTCTGGACTCCATAAAGTCATAGTTTGCAGCTTGTTAGGCCGGCAATTTGATTTTCTGGCAGGTGGGAAAGTTTCGTCCTTTTGGAGCGTGGAGCCTGTCAGAGCACATGACCACAAAAACTGAAGAGAGTGGGAAGAAGAAAAAGAAACACCTCCCAGTTCATAAAAGTAAAACTTTTTTAAAGTTAGCTGTGGCCGTCTTCGTCAGGGTTAATGTATCGACAGAAAGCATCCCTTCCACATGCCAAAGTTGAAAAAAGAGAAAAAAAAAAAAAAAACAATGTAAGTACGTTAATTATTAAAAATTACTTATTATTTAAATATTATTAAATTTATAGAAATTAAATTTTTTTTTATAAATAATAATAATAATAATAATAACAAATGTTAAACTTAAATTAATGCCAAAAAAAATACATCAATTTATCAATTAAATTATGAGTTAAAATAAAAAGAAAAAATTTGACTCACCGTGAATCCTTTCACGTAGACATGATTTTCAGCAAATCAACATGATGGGTCTCATGTTGTAAGAACCACCGTTAACCTATGCGAGGGAATGGAACGTTCAGTTAATTGGGCTATCGGGCGATTCAGTAGTCAAACGCTCGGTTTCGAATGTGAACAAGTACAAGTGTGTTGTATTACATAATTAATAAAAAAGATTAATATACAAATAAATCTTTAAATATCCTTTTATTGAGCAAGAACCCATTAAATCTCTTTATTGGTCCTCGAATTCCGAGCCCATAACTGTTTGCTGGCGTAGGCATGCCCGTGGGTTTGGATCCACGAAATGGGCCAATTGTATTTTTATTCCTATATATTTTCAGCCCAACTTGGTCAGTTATAAGATCATATAAAACATTTGGGCTTAAAGGGCTTATGCTCAAAATTAAGTCCGAGTTAGCTCAATAAACAATTGTGAGTGGGTCTGGCTGTGGATCCACCTCTGCTTTGCCAACATTGTCTGAAAATGTGAATCAAAGAAATAATCTGAAAACTTGCACGTAAAATAATTGCATGACATTTTAAACCTTCAAAATTTTGATTAATCCTTGGTGTGTCGAGTATGCTAAAATGGTCCATAGTAGATCAATAAAGTTCAGAGGCTCGATGGAATGGGATAAAAATTTAGATGCTTAAGTTAACGTTTCCTTTATTTTGACAATTTGTGAGACAAAGCCACTCTTGTAAGGTACGATGTACCCAAAAAGACAAAGGGATACAGTCATCCAAATAGCATTTGTACTTGCATCTTGTCCTGACTTCCTCACGCCTACTCTGCTCGTTTCTTCGCTTGAATCTACCGCAACCAACTCTGCGATTATCACCGCTTGTGGGTCTGATTGGCATTATCTTCCTACACTTTAGCTTTCGGTGCCGGCCTCTGCGCTTCTTTGGCCCGTAAAACACCATCTTTCTCCTTGACCACCACCTCCTTTTCTTGATCATCATCTCCCAGTTTCCTGCCACGCTTCTTCGTTGCTTCTTCACTGCCTTTCTCCGTCTTCTTTGCCTCCATTTTCTTTGTCTTTGGCAGTCACCCGCTTCGCTTCTTTGCCTCCTTTTCCTCTTTCTCCAAACCCATCTTCGTTTCCATTGTTGCTGCAGATTTTGGAGGTCTTAAGGGGCTTGCCCAGCGGTCCTTGTAATGTTGGTATTCCTTTTTCAGTTACAGTCTTCAGGGGCTTAACCGAGAGAATTGCCTGAGCTCCATTAGAAGCCTCGGTTGCTAATGGCATCTTGTGTTGCTTCTGCTTCTTTCTCCGTTTCTTGGGATTGGATGTTGGTGTGCAGAACATGTAACAGCCATTGGCAGTGATGGTGAGCATGCATTTGTCAGTCTGCTCAGCAAGATGGTGAGAAAAAAAGCTTTCACGAGCCCATGGCAGGTTCTGGGTGTGTGACTCTATGTAAGAAGATATAGATGCTTGGGTGGTAGAGCCTCCTCCTTCTTTCAATGCAGGCATAGCCTTGTATATCATCTAAAACAAAAAAATTTGCAATTTCATGTCATTCAATTCATGATCCGAAAGGCATATCAACAAGGAGAACTAGGAAAAACAGAAGAAAAATAAAAGTTTGATTTTGAGGAGCTTGCCAAATTGAGTAGTAAATTTTACTCTTACCTCTGAGTAAGGTGGACATGATCAGGCCACTGCAAGGATTTGAGTCATTCCATTTGCTGCATCCTTCTCCAGCTGTAACTCGACGAGCTGGTTTTCTGACCATAGTTCTCCGGATTAATGGAGGCCGTGGCTTGATTGAAGCAATTGATTTGATGGTAATTTGATTTCAAGGAGCTTGAAGTGGTTAATGGTTTACAAAGGCAAGAGAAAATGCCCCTCATCATAGAACTAACATGATAGCCGAAAGGAGTGCCTGCCTTGAGAATGAGAAAGATGGGGCAGCTATGTAAGAAAATCTATCCGGCATAAACCTGGCCTTCAGGTTGAGTTTCCTAACAGCTGATCTAAAAGACTAATATGTTGTAATATTATACATACATGTAGTTTTGTATTTTTATTTATATCCAACAAAAATAAATCAAGGCAAATGAAATGCCAGTAGGAAAATTTAATGACAACCGTGGAATGAGATGTGGCCATGTGGGTCGCTGGAGACTGATAATTTTTTTTCCCACAGTTGCCAAAATTAAAAGGGAATTTTTAATATTAGAAAAACAAAACACACACACACACACACACACACACACACAAAAAACAATAGCTATAAATGCGAAGCACACTCACGCGATCAAGAAAAGGTTAAATGGAAGTAACCAAAAATGAGAGCCGGCGTGATGAATGTGAAGTGTCCTTTTTTGGACCAAATTGTGGAGTCTAGATGTGCCCACTCTTACCTATGTTTTTCCGTTCCCAAAACATGGGATAATTAGCCCAAATTTTGAGCAACTCATTATGTATTTAGGAACGGGTTGGTTGCGATTAATAGAGGCGAAGGTTTAGGTCTTTGTCGGGTTGAAGTTCTTTCTTTTTTTCTTGGTGCCATTCCTTTTAGGTGGAGTCAACTCACAATTTTATAATTTTGTATATGTGGGCTTGGTTTTATTTATTTATTTATTTATTTTTGTTTTATCTTTTTCAAATAAAAAAAAAAAAGGTTTCGATTAAAATTTTTTTTTAAAAAAATCAGTTTACCTAGCAATCTTTGACGTAGCAGCCATACTTCAGCTACGAGATGCGGCAAAACGCACCACATGAACTATAATAGCCAAACTAAATTAGATGCTTTCCGAACTCAAGTTCATTCCTACGCTCGTTTACCCATGAAGATTATGTATGTGTGTGTATATACATGTAAAATAAATGGTACATATTTTCAAACTTGGATTATTGCCATATTAGTCTACTGGCAGACTTAGGAAAGTGCAACTTAAGATAAAATCCTTTCCTAATTCAAACGAAAAACTACATTCTTTCTCAACCTTGCACCGTCAATGGAATGATCGAAGGAAGTACACTTCCTTGAATACGCGAGAGCCCTTGTTAGAATACAGAACAGGCAAGTGCCTTTATGTAGTCAGCATTTATTTATCATCCTCATGTGAACTGGTAGAACAAGTTACCAACGAAGAATCATTTAAAAGGGAGATGGATAACCCTAACACTTATATCTCACGCTAAAGAAACATAAAATTCTATAACATAAAGAGGTACATGAGTACAAGCACACCCCCGACACCCAGATTTTTCCTTTTAAAATTTGAGTCACCAAATATTTCATTTTTCTGACGTCAATTTATATATATATATATGTCCAAATTAGATCATAACTATTTCAAATAGTTTAAAAGTGTATCTCTGCCATTATATTCTTCTTTTTTTTTTTTCTGAAAATTAAATGTTAAGCTCTTATGTGATAATTGAAGTGAGATAGTTGAAAGTCACCCATTTCAATCAGTTTGACAAAGTCTAACGGGATCGTATTTTGCTTATACTTTTATTACTTTAAATTATTGTTCAAGTTGGGGAGGGGGAGTATCTTACATTATTCAATAGATAGATGAAGCCATTCTCAACGGTCGGATGACTCACTCGGATTTATTAATCTCATTTTTTTTTTTTTTCAGCCCCAACGAAAAAGACTTGCTTATCCCCTTCTCATTTACGACTCCACCTGCCCTGCCTCTCTTTCTCTCTCTCTAGCTTCTCCCGAAAAAAACGCCTCTTTTTTTTTTTTTTTTTTAATCTTTCCCCTTGAAAAAAACAGGGAAAAAAAAATAGAAACAAAAGGAATACCGACTTTCCGTCTCCAGGTGGGACAAATGGATCCTCCGTTACCTCCACCGTCTGCTCCTCCACCTTTCATGGCCGCTGCTGCCATCAACTCTATCACGGCAGCCGACTTCTCCCTCGCGGTAGCAGCCACGACAGAAGCAACCGTCGTCAACAACGTTGCTCAAGCAGCCAACGCTACTCCAGCGGTGACCCAACCTTCGGCATCTCACCCTCCGTACGCAGAGGTAAAATAAAAGGCAAAGGGTTTTTACCTTGTTCTTTATTTTTGTTGGGCTTCTTCTTCTTGTTTTCTTTTGTTTTTTTGGAGTTTTAAGCAGAAATTGCGAAAAGGTCTGATCTTGATGCCTTTTTTTTTCTTTTTTGTGTGGATCGCTTTTATTTCTTTCGAAAAATAAAAATGAAAAAAAACAATAAAAAAAAGATGATATACGCAGCAATTCGAGCGTTGAAGGAACGGAACGGGTCGAGCAAGAGGGCAATAGCGAAGTACATAGAGAAATCCTACACGGGTCTGCCATCAACTCACTCGGCCTTGTTGACTTACCACTTGAAGCGCTTGAAGAACAACGGTCTCCTCGTTTTGGTCAAGAAATCTTACAAGCTCCCCGGATCTGATTTCCCTGCCCCGACAAACAACGTCAACAACGTCAACAACGTCGACGGCTATGCACAGTCTCAGCCTCTAGCGGCTGCCGGCGCCGACTCTCCTCCTTCGGCCAAAAGGGGCCGTGGCAGGCCACCCAAGCCCAAGCCCAACGGCCAGGCGGTCCATGCCGCTGCCCAGCAGCGGCCCTTTTCGGCTCCTTTCCTTGATTCAGTTGAGGAGGTCAACTCTGCTACTCGGCCGCTTTTTGTTCCTTCCACCCAGGCCGCTATGCAGTCAATGCCTGGTGATCAGCTGGAGCTCCAGCCAGCTACTCAGGCTAATTCCAGTGCGCAGCCAGTTTTGGTTGCTCTTGGGCTTGCTGATGAGCAGCCCAATGTTGCCAAGAGGGGCCCCGGTCGTCCCAAAAAGCTTGTGGCCCAAGGTGCGGCGGTGGTAGGCAGAGGTAGGTCGCCAAAGAGTGGGCTTGCGGGACCCAAGAAGAATCCAGGAAGGCCCAGGAAGCCTAAGTCTGTGTCTTCTCGTAATGGGATTAAAAGGGGCCCTGGACGCCCTCCCAAAGCCCAACCCCTCTCTGTGGCTGTCACTTATGCTTCCGGTGGAACGGTAATCGGCGTACCAAGGCCCAGAGGCCGGCCCAGGAAGACTGCGGGCGCTGCTTCTGGTGTTGGTGCTATGCTGTTGCCGGCCAAGCGATCAGGCCGGCCGCCGAAGTTTGGTGGAATCAAGAAGCCCAAGAAGAGTACTGGAAGGCCTGTGGGCCGACCCAAGAAGGTAAATGCCCTCATTTGTAAAATTTTATGTGACATTATTATTATTATTTTTTAAGTGTTTATTGAGTTTGGTGGAGTGTTATTATGGTACAAATAAAAAATAAAAAGGGACACGGCTAAGCATTTTAACCGGACTATCAGAATTAATGGGAAACCTGACACAACCCCGACTTGACCCGTCTGTTTTATACTCCTAGACATGTGAATTATTCTGCTTCTCAGCCTTTTAATAAACACGTGACTGTATGGAGTCTGTCTAAGGAAATGTCTTATTTTGAGTGATTTTGGTAGAGCTGGGTGCCTCATGGATTGTGAGTTGTTTTAGTTAATTAATGGACATGGGACGGATATTTTTTTTTCATCCACAGATAAAGTTTTAGTTGAAGTCATGGCATATGACCTATAACATAATGATAGCTGTCACACATACGTGGAATGATGAATATGTGTAGTGAAATGACAACAATGAATTTATAAAATGTGTGAAGTGATGGAAATATGTGACAGTCGAGAATGCTTCTTTTTCTGTTCATTCATGAAATTTGGAAAATGTAGTTGACTTAGTTATTCGAAAAAGAGATTGTGTTATAATTCTATTGTTTTTTTTTTTTTTGGCTTTTGAATGTTCAAGACCCCATTTCGTTTCTGGTAATTTTTACATTCATCCCATGATGTTCCAATGTTGTTATTAAATTCGAACAGGTTGAAATTTTGAAGTTTTCTGTCTTTTATGTTCACTTGGTGTATATCCGTGCTTCCTTAATTCTCATCTAAAATTTCCATTTTGGACACAAGAATGGCAATGCATCATGGGGAGCAGCCGAAGTGCCTGAACCTCGATGGCAAGCACTAACAGAAGCAAATGCAGATCTTAAGGGCAAATTAGAGTTTTTTGTAAGTCTCATGACCTTTCAGAAACCAAATTATGCAGGATGTGATGGACTTGCTTTTGATTCTATGATTATCTACCTGCAGCAATCCAGAGTGGGGCAGGCCGTTGGTGCACTAAAACCTCTGTTAACCAGTGAAACCGCAATCAGTGCAATTGCAGCAATCCAAGAGTTAGAAGGGCTCACAGCTATGGACATTAATGCACCTTTCAGAGAAGAACCTCCGCCGCCGCAGAACCAAAGCTGAGGCGAAAGGTTTAAGGACCATGAATTTGTTTCACATGAAAATGATTTCACTTTATGTACCACAGAGTTGTAAGAAGCTATCTAACCAAGATAGAAAGACAGAATGACATGTAAATTTGCATTAGGGAGAGGTCTAATTGTTGTCGATGTGAAGTTGATGATGTAGTTTAGTTTTTCATGCATCTTAAGACTATGCATCGTTTTTTCCGAATTGTAATTTTCGTTGAATCTAAAGCACATTCCAAGTGAAATGAATTGCATAAAACATTGTCTTTTTATCTTCCCGAAGGGGAAAGTGACGTGCCCACAAATTTGACATTGGTGTCCTTCTGGGCACTGGTCCATTTTTGGCACCAAGTCGACAAAAAGAGTGTTGGGATAAATTTATGTTAGGACTTAAATTTTTATATTTTTTTTCAATATGGTTATAAGCTTTTGTCATATGTATACCCATGTGCATATACCAAAATTTTTAAGAAATTGTAAGAATTGTGATCCTTTTGTTTTATCCTTATGATTCCCCCACGTGTAGCAAGGACCTTTCATTCTCCCACCTCTCTCTTTCTTGTAGCAAATTTCATCGTCCATGGCAACCCAATGGCACACCCTCTTTTGTTTTTTCTTGCAAATTTCCTTGAGTTCCCTATTGTCGTCACTAAACACTACCAGGTGATCATGCACCTCTTCTTTTACCAAGTTGCGCCAAAATTTCGTTGTTCGCAGAATGATGGATCCGAATTTCTACCTGATCTCGCTGCCTGGCTCTATTTTGTGGTAGCCGATACTATGGTCTCCAGATAGGTTATGTGCCTTCAGGATCCAGCCGCTGCTCATTTCATTGGTCAAATATCACGTACCATGTTTTCCTTAACCCCCAATGTCTCCAAAGCATTTCTTTTTCTCATCCTTCTTGTTTTTCTCTTCTCCCATTCTTCTTGTTCTGGGTTCACTTGACCCGGGCCCAGCAAAAGTCCGGCCATTTCTGCCAAGCCCGTCACCTTCAGCAACAATCCCTGCATTCCCCGAAAAATCCAACGCGGCGGGCTGTCCTTTAGACCTCCCGGACGAGCTCTTCCATGGCATAAAGTCAGCATGCGGCAGCGGTGGCAATGAGAACTCTGGAGGAGCCGGTGCTGCTCGGTCCTGGAGCCTGGCTGTACTCCGCCTACTCTGCCACCGCGCTTGGCAGGGCAGGCAGATGGGTTCCAACGTCAGTGAACATGCCACTGCTTCCTGATGACTCGGAGACTTGCGTTGACAAACTTGGCAAATCGCTCAGAGAGAGGCATAGACCCAATGAGACCTGCGACCTGGAGTACTGTTATTGTGGCATCAGGTTCCCCCTTGAACTGCCCCGAGGCATTTTCCTTGACCCAAGATGGAAAGCTTGTTGGGGACAGGAGCGTCAAGAGGTTAGAAAGAGATTGCTTGAGTAGCACCACCAACGTGAATCCTTTCCCTAGTCTTGTTGGCTGTTCCAAGTGCTTAAACAGTCTCCATCTCGCAAGTCCTTTTTTTTTTTTGTTCTCTCGCTTTAAACAGTCTATGCAATGAATATTGCCTTGGCTTGTTTGTTACAAATACTCCTCGTTGGTATACCATTTGCCAAACAACGAAAGCCTATCACTTCTACCCCAAAAGTTGAAACCTCTGACTGGATAGCTTCCGCATTCACTAGGCGGTTTGGGATCGTTGCTGGACTTGCATCGACTGCCTTCCTTGCTGTCGGTGTGATCTCAGAACAGATAGAGACAAGTTTGGAAGTCCCCCAGCAAGAAGCCAATGCAACGTCTGAAATATATAAATTTTATTCCTATCCACTCCAAGTACCTTGTGCCTTGCAAGTTTCTCAAGTTTCATATTCATTTCCCCAATTCATTCTTGCTTGCATGGATTCAACGAATAGGGTGTATTTATTCTGTTAAAATCAGTACATAATTTCAGCGGTTATGCAGTACCATTGAACATCATCTTCTGTCAACAATTCCGCACAGCTTTTTGATGTAATGCGTGAGTCATCAAATGAACTTGATGAATTGGAAATCCTGCCAAGTTTCAAAACTATATATAATGTTGAAGTTGAAAAAGTTTCAATTGCTCCTGCCTGATTTTCCCATCATCTGTTGAGCTAATATTGATTCTCTCCTACACAAAGTTTATACAACTATTCATATTCTCCTGTCTTAAATGATAGATGCCTGGGAAAAAAGGTCGATTTTAGAGTTGATATTTTGACCCAACGCAGTTGTTCACTTCTCTCATCAAATATGCTTCAGACTAATTGGAGGACCCAAAAGATCAAATTGTCTAAGTTTCTGACTTGACCACATAGCTCATGGCCAATAGCACCAGATGAAGCTCATTGGAAAACAAAGTTTCTGTTTTCTAGCGTCTGGTAAGGTTGAGTTTTAGGATTGGCACACCAACCATTATTACCATCTCCGAGCTTTCCTGGGACAATTTCATCTGTTGAGCCTTTGAGTCCGAAATACTTGTCCATAGCCAAAAGTATCAACAAAACAAAAGACCCATAGCTAGCCGATCATAGCCACAACTTTGTGTCTTAATACCATGCAATCGGATACACATTTGTATCTCCGTCACAAGTTCACTGAGTTCCACCTCTTCTCTTGGTTGAGAAATTATAAATATACTCCAATCTTGGCCTAATTAATTTTCCAGAGATTCTGTAATCACAATAAAATAATTTTATTGTAATTTCAATTGTTTAAAATATATATAGTTATATCCATGGCAATGTAACGAATAATTTGTTCTTGCTCTAATTAAAACTGCAAACTCGTGGGAAAAATTACATTTATTGGACGCAGGATGCCTTGTGGAATTTGCCAATTTATTATTTGGCAGTTCTGGAAATTGCCATTTTTTTTAAAGCATTTATGGAACTCGTCAATCTATTTTGTTCTGTTTGGTGTTTTTTTTTTTCTGTTTTTTTTTACAGCTGACATTGTGCAAATTGGTTTTTAAGAATCTAAACACAAAAATGCCACAGGAAAATTTGTTTCGATTCATTCGTATGTTCAATTATTGGATCAATCAGAATAAAAGTCTTCAATAGGAGTTTAGTTTTATATAAATAAATAATCTTTATTTTCGCGGCGTGTATTCTTTAAATATGTATTCGAGCTCTACAAGAAAACTATGTCACATTTTTTTGGGTTGCTATCGACTATTTTCTTATATTACACAAACAAATTATTTTTTTTATTACATTTAATATTGTATATATTAGAAATTTAATTTTTTTTCACTTGAGAGCCACTTCATACGTGCCTTTCAGGGAGCCGTGTAGGAGGCCTAAGGCTAAAATTGACTGGGAAACGGTGTTCAAGTGCCAGCCACACATACTCTTCCAAAAGTCGGCGTTGGCAACTCAGAGAGACAGTGAGACAAAAGATACCAAAAGAGAAAAATATTAGCCAAATTTTTTTATTCTCATAAATATTATTTTACTAATCTTAAAATTAAGGCTTAAATTTTCTAAAATAAAAGTCAAACACAGTTTTATTTATGGATTAATCGGATCTCAAGATGAGATATGGCAATGCATGCATAACTCCTTCAATAATTCCAAATCAAAATATTTATCAAAAAGCGCCAGTAACGGTTGGTTGAGAGTTTACGCTCACAATTGTTAATTATAATTATGTAATAAAATAATTTAAAGTATACAATTAATTTTTACAATAATAAAGTAAGTGTCAGATGTCCCCTCCATAGAACGCCATGAGGCTTCTGATTTCCTAATTAAACCCTAATAAAATGTATAGGCACGTAATTAGCCCGCGTCAACCCACTCCCCACAGGCTGGTTTGACTAAAGAACGACTCCCATAAAACGGTGGTGCCAAGCGAAGAGCCACGGAAACCGGAACTACCCACAAACCATAATCCATAAAGACAGCGTAGCAATATCATTAACATATTCGGGTCCATCCATCAATGAAATGGCCACCGTTATCGACTCCCATTTTCTTGCTTTGACTGCCATCGTCACTGTAACTACTCTTTATGCCTCTCTGGGTTTTAGATTTTGAAGGGTTTTTCTTCTTGTTGATGGTGGTATTACTTTTTTTTTATTCTTTTTTTGGTGTGTGTGATTTTTTGTTTCTTGTTCTTGTTGCAGGTGGGTTATCAGTTTCTGTTCTTCATTGTCACTGCTCTTCTTAAGTTCGATAAAGTCACAGACTTTGCTGGTATCTGACTCCTACTCGATTCCTTCTTTCATAAGTTCTTACCTTTTTCTTTTTTTTTTTTTTTCTAATGCGGTTCTGGGCCTCAATTCCCCTTTCCTTTTGAGTTCTGGTGATTGGTGGCTCAGAAATCACTCTCTTTTTATGTGCAATTTGCTCGATTTTGTAAAGTAACTGAGCTGTTGAGGAGTGGCAGGAAGTAGATGAGGTATAGGTGATAACAAGTAATTATGCAGTAATATTTTTAGAATAAAATTTGTGGTTTTTTCTTTGTTTATTATCACAGGTAGCACGAATTTCATTATACTTGCTGCCTTGACGCTGATTGTGAAAGGGTCGTGGCATTTTAGACAGGTAAATCATAAACGTCTCTTCTTGTATTTCAATTTATCTTTTAGCATTGCTTTCTCATGTTTCTTTGATTTTTGAAGACTATTATTACCCGACCAATCTCATCTCTGATTTAGCAACGAACATTGGTTAATGATGGGACCTGCTATGCAACTTACAAATTTTTAGCCAAAATTTTTCCAATGAATGTATATATAAGAAAATTATGAGCATTCTACATTCCATAGCATCCACCAAATTCTTTTTGAGAAGTTCAACCAACTACTTTCCTTTATGTTCCATCACATTCTTAAAAACTACTCTTGATCTTTTTCATTTCAAACTCGTAAACAATCTCTCTGGCTTAGATTGTTGTTGACATAATTTTAACCAGCCTCCTAGAGATAAGTGTTCCGTTGAGAAGACATGTTCTATTGAGCATGTTGCTTATGATGTAATGTGTGCTTTCCTTGGACTAATTGGTGGGGACAAATGATCTGTGAGGTCCCTGAGGAAATTTTACATAAATTCTTAAATCGAGCTAAAATGATGCTTTAAGTGGACTGTAGTCACTTATGGTTTGAAATATTTTTGGTCGTACTTGCTAACTTTCCCATTATATGCAATACAAACATTTGTGATGATGCATTGGTGTTGATTGATTGTTTGTGCTTTGGTCCTGTTTAGTCATGAGACAATCGTCATTACCCTGATCTTTAGTTCACTGTAGGGATGAGGCAACAAAAACCAAAGTCATCTAATGCCAACAAAATAATGGCATTTCAATCACATCAAGAAACAATGGAGAGATGTAAAGAAAGGAAGGTGGTGGTCAGAAATAACTACCGCAAATCTTGCCTTATGTTACCACATGCTTAGAAATTGTCCATTATGTAGCAAGTGCTGCGATTCCTTTTGTTATGCCTTGAACCTACTAAGTATTGTACTTGCTAGGTGACTACTTACTAGTATGAATATGATGGAGTTTTCTTCATTTTGTTTTAAACATTCATTTGACCTTATTTTATTGCATGTGCTTCACCCATGTTATGATTTCACTGTTTTTTTCCCAGGTGATCTTAAGTTTGCTGGTGGTAGCATGGGGTCTTCGCCTGGGATTGTTTCTACTGATGAGGTACTAATGATAATGGCATTCTGCATTAGAATTTTTCTTGTTCATAGGCAAGCACCCTTTTATTGAAAAATAAGGGTATGATTGTGTACATTTGACCCTCCCCTAGACCCAGAGCATGGGAGCTTCATGCACTGGGACACCATTATATGCTGTGTTACTGGCATTGAACTTTAATTATTAGATTTTTCTGATTTCTTTTTTATGCATTGCTGAAGTCTGGTTGGTTAGAAACCAACAGAACTATGTTAATTTATTGTTTGACATTGAACATAGCCAATCAATTATGCAAGAGTCATAACTGAGCTCTACAAATGTAACGTTACAACTTCTTCACAATGTTTCATGAGATCCTGAGCTTTCATGTGGCCCCTTGTCCTCTTTTTTGCCATTCTTCTTTCTTGGTTGGGGAAGGCTTGTCTTTCTCAAGGTATTGTTAGAGCAGTTTGGCAATCTAAACAACTGTCTCACCAATTTAATTGTGGAAATGTTCTGAACAGGATTCTAAAATGGGGGGAGGATAGGCGTTTTGATGAAATGCGTGATAATCTGGGTAAGCTAGCAGTTTTTTGGATCTTCCAGGTATTTAATTCTCTGTTTTCTCTAAAATCCAAGTGCCGCTGTGTCTCAAAAAGTTTGATGTTTCAGATGCAATCCAACTTGTTCTTCCCTGCAGGCCATATGGGTCTGGACTGTGAGTTTACCTGTAACAGTGGTCAATGCAAGTGACAGGAATCCATCTCTTCAGGCTGAGGACATAATTGGTTGGATTATGTGGTCCATAGGTGTTTCAATGGAAGCAACAGCCGATCAGCAAAAACTGACATTTAAGAACTCTCCAGAAAACAGAGGAAAATGGTGCAATATTGGACTGTGGAAATACTCCCGGCACCCAAACTATTTTGGCGAGGTTTTCCCTCATCTTTATTTCGATGTCACTTTCTCAGTGTTGCATACTTCTAATGACAGTTGAAAGGACAAAGTTTTGATGGACACAGGAAATGAGGCCTTAATAGATGCCCCATAAGCACCCGAGTAGGATTATGAGGCCAATTATAATTTTAATATGTAGTTGTATACTTATTTTTTCTATATCTAACCAAGGGATATATGTGTTTGCTCTTTAATTTGAATAAGCTGTAATGCAGCTAAAATTTGAACTTTTGTTGTTATTATGATTGCCAGAACAGAAAATGGAAAGGGGAAAAACAAAAAAAAAAAAAGAAACAACAAAGACTGGCATTGTATCTTTAAGTTTTTTCTTGTCCTCCAAAAGCTCTAAAGCTGTCTGATTGACAAATGTTGTGCTCAGATATTTCTTTGGTGGGGAATTTTTGTAGCTTCTGCACCTGTGCTTGAGGGTGCAGAGTGGCTTGTAATTCTTGGACCCGTCTTTCTCACACTGCTGCTTCTCTTCCTCAGTGGCATACCATTGCTTGAGGTTAGCTTTTCCTTCCTCAAATATTATCCTACCCATTGTTGTCATCTCTCTGAATGCTTAATATGTGCAATGTAAATGGGAACAGGAATCCGCTGACAAAAAATTTGGCAATAGTGCTGCATATAGGATGTATAAAAGGACAACCAGGTTAACTTTCATCTTCTCTGCTTTTGTCCATGCCGGCATGTGTGTATGTGACTCTACCTGAGTGCAATCTAGCTGAATTTAACCGATTTCTTTTTCAGCCCTCTTATTCCACTGCCCATGGTAGTTTATGGGAACTTGCCTTCGTGGTTCAAAACAATTTTTCTCTTCGAATTTCCCATCTACAGTCGTAACCTTCCACAAGATGGGTCAACTTGGTGAGATTTTCACTTCAGCCTTCTGCCTATTTTAGGCTCGCATGAGTCAATCATTTTTCATTTCTGGGATTTTTTTTCTTTTTATAACTGCGATGCATGTCTTTGCTTACTCTTACTTGTCCCCATTGCCAATTTCTGTATCTGTTAATTGTGCTTGCTTGGGTATTATTGGTGTTTGGTCTGAGTTAAACAAACTTGAAGATTGTTTCTGGTTGTAATTTTGTGTGGAGCTTTCAATGGACACCATTGCATCTCCTCATGGGATTTGAACTTAAACATTATTGCTGGAATCCCTTTTGCAATGCTCCTTTCTAAGAAATTCATCACTCGTGCAAGGTATAGAACAAGCCATGAAGGTGACCATGATGGGTTGAAGATGAGTTGAACTTGAACTTTTGGATTTCATCTGCCTTAAAACCAAGATTCGGAAGTTACCAAGTTCTTAAAATTGAAAGTTTCCGTGGGAGAGCAGATTCCCAATAATGTGCTTCTACCGTTGTTGGTTTGCTTTTCATCTTCATTTTCTGCTTTGTGCCATTTCTCTCTTCTTGTGACCTGCTCCTCGTTTGTAGTCTGACCTTTAAGCATTGTAAATCACCCTAATACCTAACGATATCTTCAATGTTTTGAATAGTTAAAATTGGTAGATTCATGTTGGCTTGACGGGTTAACCTTACAATTAGAGGAAATTTATGAACACAAATTATACATCCCGCAGTGTTATCGATGTTCTCCCAAGTAAAACTACAGCACCGGGTTTTTTATTTCATTTGATACTTCTGAGCGAGGGTGAAAGCTGAGTTTTACTACAAAAGAAAAGTTATTTTTATTGTAACGTGATAGCCGTGAGATCATGAGTTTGAATTCCGAAAAAAATTTCTGTCTCGTTGATTCCCCGATCTGCACAAAAGGAAAGGCTGTACTTTATTGTGCTTCCTAAGGGTGCTCGTGATGCAGGAAAAGAATAAAATGTACGATTAACAAAATTTGAAAGGGTATTAAATCAGAATGAACAACAACCTTGTTGTTTTGTAGCAGTCACTTCATCGAGAGTGACTACTTTGCCAACCGGAACAGCCATTGTGGTGGTAATTGTGTCGTTCATCTTAGCTTCTAAAATCTTTTGGCTCGTAATTTCATGTATTTTAGTTATCATCCCTATGAATGCTTCCTCGACATTCAAATTCTCCAAAGCTGATGTCTCCATGAAAAATAGACCTTCCTTCACTGCAAAGTTCTTGCCTTCCTCTTCACCGACTTCTCTGGACTGCCCCAAGTCGCATTTGTTCCCAACAAGAACAACAACGATGTCTGAACTGCCAAAGTCTTTGAGCTCCATCAACCATTTCTTCGCATTGTCAAATGTGGGTCTTCTTGTTATGTCATACACTAGTAATGCTCCTAGTGCCCCGCGATAATACGAGCTGGTTATGGCTCGAAACCTACAACAAAGTCGTATCATTCATTTCCGAGGAGATCACAATTTTTTTCTTTTTTTTCTTTTTTTTTTTAAGTCAAACTTATTGCCCCGGCAATCGAAAATAAAAAGAAAGCCGTTTGGCTTTTATGTTCCGTACAGACGTCTAAAAACACAAATAATTAATAAATAATGATCATAATAATGCAATGTATCAACTAACATTTGTATAACTCTTTTCACATAATACAATATAAAATTTCTTACAAATGTGACATTTGGCCAGAATCAATATCAAATCTCATGTCATCATATGTTTACAATACTATGCCATTTTTTTTATTTATTTATTAGGTAAGTGTTATATTTCATTAAAACTAGCGTATCACTAATACCTTTTTTTTTTTATTTAGTGTCGCATCATCAATCAAAATAGTACACAACGCAATATGTTGGTTGTCAAAATTGGCACTTAAAGCTTGCCAAATAAGCTTTGATTTGCAGCTTACACGACAAAAGATTAGCAGCACTTAGAAGTGTGAAAATGACGATTTGTCCAATTCCGTAGCTATTGGTCACCCCAATAAATCAATAGCACATGTTTCGTGGGCCAAAAATACATAGACCATTGTATGTGGATAATAATCGATGTTTGACATTAAGAAAATCCATGCCCCTTTAGACAACATTTCTTATTCTCACACATCGCAAATTTCAATTCATTATTATTTTTTAAAAATACATAATATGTACGAATACCAACAAAAATGTATAAATAGATTAAATAAAATGTGCATGAAGTCTAATAAAGAGTCTGAAATCATAAAATACTTATTATACTTCTTGTCAATCTTAAATGTATATTTTATTTGAATCACTTGTATATTTGGTTGATTTTGATAAATATCTAATGATTTTATCAAAAATAAGAGAAAAAAAATAAATTATAATGACTTCATTTTACACCGACTCGCATGAAGTTCGGGTAATGGAACTCTTTCGGTGGTTGTCTTCTTCACCAAACCTATCCCAAGGCATGACCAAAAGGTGCGAAAGAGGGCTGAAAGGAAGAAAAAGGCAGAACCCACGCAGGTAGCTGGCAGTTGGCTAGTTTTGTAGCGTTCTTTTTCATCATTTATCAGTCTAGTCGTCAGTGGGTATCGTCTGCATCACATTACCATTATTATATTCTAGGCCGGCCATAGATCAAGCACGGAGAGTTTTCTAAATATATTTCTGGGTCCTACTTTCAAGAAAATATTAGTTGAGCTATTAGACCAAATCCTTTGAAATTGCCCCTATGTTAGCTGAAACAACAAGCAACTCCCATCATCTTCATCGATCAAGCATGTCAATGAAAAGGGTTTGGTGGTTCAATTATGAACAAAATTTACACACACACAAAAGTTTCTACAGAAATCCTCTAAATTAATCCTTGTCTTGCACAGTTATATTTCAATCTCAAATTGGCCTACTTGACAATTTTGCGGAGTTTAAAATTCCCGATCAACTAAAGGATGATGATCAGCATAATTCAGAAGTTAGAAGGATACAGAAAGTTCGTAAAAGGACGATCGCATACCTTTCTTGGCCGGCGGTGTCCCATATTTGAGCCTTGATGAGCTTATCACCGATTCTTACGTTCCGGTAAGCGAATTCCACCCCAATAGTTGGCTTAGAATCTAAACGAAACTGGTTCCGCGAAAATCTTGATAGAAGATTAGATTTGCCTACTGCAGAATCCCCTATTAGAACTGCTTTGAAGAGATAATCACACTCTTCATCATATGCATCAGCCATGGCTCTTAATTTCTTTCTCCCTTCCCTTCAAAAAAGACCAAGACCAAGAACAAGGACAAGGACAAGGACAAAGACAAAATGAAATAGATATGCGCTAGACCAAGTTCAGAATATTCAGGTAATAGGAAATGGGAAAAGCAGATGCCGGGTCTAAATTCATGTTTAGATGATGTCAAGTTTGGTCTGCTGTTGATCTTTTCTTGGCTTTGTCTTGGAGGGTATTGAGTATTAGCATGTGAAGATGTGGAAAGAGACATGATGGCTGTTCCTATGATGTTGTCAAGTGCAAATAAGGAGAAAAAAAAAACAAAAAATCCCATCTTTAATTCTTAATCCTTCTACACAGTGACCGCACTTTGCAAAAAAATATTAGTGAAAGCTCATCATGGAGGCCCACGTGTTAGCTCGGCATGAGTGGAAATTTTGTAATTGGGTTGTTCTAAGTTAATTCCTGCCCATCAAGTTACTTTTTCAGGGATCGATTGTTTTTGACCAAAAAAAATCAAAATCAAAATCAAAATATTGTGCTGATTGCTTAAGAGTGCTGTGTTAAGGTATACTTATGGTTAATCATTTTTTGTTTGCTTTATGTTGCAATTAGTAGTGTCTAAATTCGACCATCTATAGGCTGGTGAAATGTTTCTTTTCTCCAACCAATGACAACCTAATCTTATAATAGTGTCTAATTATGGTAGCATATTAATTAGATTACCCTTTTTTTTCTCGTTGGTTTTATGGTTCGTTTTTTCACAAAATATGAGGACATGAAGCTTGCCGCAACCATTGCTACTTATAAACCTAAAAAAAAGTTAGGGGGGGGGGAATTACACAAGAAAATTATCTTAAGCCAAATGAAGTTTGAACACCTCGCCAAATTTTAATTTGAAAGGAGCTTTTCAAAAGCTTAATTGTGCTCCAAAGCAAGAAGTCAAACTAATTAGGGACTTTCGGCTTTTGGCGCATTGCTTGAGGTGATTAGATCAGCGTCTTTGTCACGAGAAAGCAATTAGCATGTTGAAGGAGAGCACCATATGATTGTGTAATGCTTTTTTACAATGGTGAGCAATATAGGCCCACTTCTGCCTACTCTAATTGCATTTGAAAGGAAATCTCCGAGGAGTGAAAAAAAAACAGAAATGTAACATTGCTATCAATAAGACTGCATTGCGAAAATATTGGACAAAAAACTTTCTTCTCCTTTTTTGAATCCCAATTTCCCCCCCCCCCCCATTTTTTTTCCATAGTTTATTCACGTCGGGAAATCTCTAGAAATAATAGGATTTGAGACAAAAATTAAAGAATAGGCTCCAGAATCGGGAGCGTTTCAATCCCATGCGCAAATACTATCTTAAAAATATATATAAAATTTCTAAAAATAAAAAATATTATTTAACTTTTTACTATTTTAATTTGATCTAATTTCTTAAAAACATTTTATTGTAAATTTATCACCATAAATAAACATAAATTGAATGTGATAAATAATTATAATTAAAAAAATAATATTTTAATTAAAATATTAAGATTTTTTAATCAATTTTATATTTTAAAATGAAAATTTAGAGTTAATATTTTTAAAAAATAATTTTAACGCTAAAAAGAAAATTTAATATAAATTATATTAAATGATTTATATCCTAATAATTAAGTTTTTATTTTAAAAAATTTTTATTCTAATCTTAAAAATTATAAAATTTATGAAAATAAATTATATTATTTGTATTATATAATTCATAATTTGATAAATTTTTAAATATTTTGATTTAATTTAATTTTTTAAAAAATTCTTATTATAAATATATCATTTTCAATAAATATAAATTTAATGTTAAAAATCTCTGCAATTAGAAAATAATATCTCAATTAGGACGTTAAAATATTACAATTAACTTTATATTTTAAAACGAAGATTTGGACTAAACTTTTCAAAAAAAGAAAAACATTTGCGGTGCCAAAAGGAAAATTTAATTCAAGTTCTGTTAAATGGTCCATATCCATATGATTTAATAATACGTAAGATGGATTAATTTATTAAAGTTAATTGGGTAGAGTTCTAAGACATCCTCAGTAGCATTACATTTGAATAAGCTTGGACGGTCTGTCCTCTCATTATATGTGATCATCCCCAGAAAACAACGAATTCAAGATTATTAAAAAAACGAACTAAATGGAAGTGAAAGGATTGTAAAATAACAAATAAGGTAGGCAAGACAACTGACAAATCAAGAATTATTTCTACTAGTTTGTTGTCCCGTTCCGGAATATATATTGATGCCAAGAGGTTCAACATTTTCTGAACATAGAGTAAGAGAGAGAGAGACATGGAGAGATTTTGGTTATTCAATGGCCAATTCCACAAATACATCTACATACTGATATGAAGACGCTGTGGGACTCCTACAGTCAGTTCAAGGCTTTATTTTAGAAACTGAAGAGATATGAAATGGTATTCTAGTTCAGAAACAGAGGCAATGGATGGGGCCAAGATATATTACTCCAATAATAAAATCTATAAATTCAAAGAGTGTCCTCCTAAGTTCAGGAATAGTTTGAAACGACGTCCGTTCATTTTTAACGGTATCATTGCAACCTATAAGAATTGTCCTAGGATGAGACTAAATCCCAAAGATCACATATTCAATCCATTCTTTAGATATTGGCTGGGAAAATACTGTTGGCGGCGTCAATTTTTGAACCAAAAGGTGAACCCGGCAAATTTTCTTGCCACTTTTGCAAAGTATTTGACAAGAAGCCAATAATCTTGCGATCGAAGCAAGTAGACTTCACGAACAAACGAAAGAATGGCAACGAAAAGCAGAACACGTTGGAGCTCCAATAATTATCGCACAAGGGAGGCACAGAAGATAAATTATTACACTCGCATCATAAAGTTGCATATGAAAACACCTTAAATCAAATTGTGATCTGGCTGATGCTTACTTGTTTTTAAAGGTAACTTTGGTCCTATTTAATTCAGAAACAGGTGGCATGCGCATCCCTGGTCTATTTCTGCTAATGATTCATTTTGAGGGAAGAAAGCATTACCGGGGCTTTTCCTTTGAAAGTTACGCCCTGTTCCAATTGACTCAAAACAGATTGCACATAATTATCAAGCCTGGAAGAGAGAGTTGCATTAACATTTGCATTAAATACATATTTATGGTCTTTTTGTTAACTGCAATCATATATAAAAACGCTAAAAATGTGCAAAAGACGCCCGTCTAGAACGCATATTTTAAGCCTGTCGGTATTCCATGTCGACACAAGACCATAAATTTCAGTTAATAATTTCTCCATAAGTCAAAGGCACAAGGTCCACCGAGTGGCCACCCACGGTTTTTCATTGTGTTAGTACAGTCAGTTTTTCGTTGCATGACCATCTGTTGGGTTCAAAGTAAAAGACACCAAGCCAAGCCAACTCTTACCAAGAAAGTTTCATTAACTCTCAAATCCCAAGCGCAGAGCAGGAAGCAATGAAAGAGATTGATGAATGAAAGAGATTCATTTCGGTGGTAGCCCAACGCAGCAAGAAGAAACGATGAAGAATTGCATTTTCGAGTAAGCTACACATACACCATAGAGTCTAAAGAATAGTCAAAATGTCAAATCTAAAAACCCTAAAAATTTGCTCTGCATCGAGAGCAGGAAGACGAAGCACTTGAAGCCAGCACAAACCAACTTTTCCTGGATTTATCTTCACAGATATAAAAACAGTCGCTCATCCATATGATTGAATCACAGTCGCATTTAAAAAAACAAAAAAAGGCACTCAATAAAATCACGTAGCTAACGTTTAAAGACCATAGAAATAAAGCAAAGAGAGAAACTCCAATCATATTTTCATTTCCACACATTTTGCACCGAGCAGCCTGCTTGCTAAGCTCGAGTTTGAAATTGAATTCAGAGTTCAGATCTCTCGTTAAAAACCTTCTAGAGGATTTAATATAATATATATATATATATATATAAGGACTGCAACTGAAAAAGGGAAATCTACGGGTCCACGCAGGCTCCATTCCTGGCATTAGAAGCCATCATCTTCTGGAACTCCTCGAAATTGACCGACCCGTCGCCGTCCGAATCCACATTTTGAATCATCCTCACGCACTCCTCAACCGAGTATTTCATTCCGAGGCGATTGAGGACCTGGTGCAGCTCTTTAGACGAGATGAGGCCGTTCTTGTTCTCGTCGTACAGATCAAAGGCGTCGCGGAGCTCGGAGGAGCTGGAGGAGGAGGAGCGGCAAAGGGAGGCGAACTCTTCTAGGTTGATGAAGCCGTCCTTGTCGGCATCGATATCGTCCATAACGAGTTGGAGCTCCTCGGTGGTGTACGTGGAGCCCATGGATTTAAGGACGTCCCCGAGCTCGCCAACGGAGATCTTGCCATCGCCGTTGGAATCGAATTGGTTGAAAATCTGCTGGAGCTCGTCCATACTCTGCAGGCAGAAAGACGAGGAAGATTTTGTCGACGCGCTTTCAATGCTAAGATTCTTCGCTGGAGAAGCAGCCATTGGATTTTGATTTGCTTTTTATTTGCCGTTTGTTGATTTTTCAAGAGAAGAAAGTGATTTTCTGGGAAGTGTTGAGGGCGAGGGAAAATGTGAAGTTTGTTTCCTCAATTTATAGGGGATGAAAAGGAAGAGGCGACGGGCGCGTGAATACTGGGAGGAATTCCGCGTGAACAGGAATCATCCTGGCAGCCAGGTTGCTCATTTGGGGCCGAGTTGAAGAACCACGACAGGCCCACCCACCATTCCCGTGGGGCCGAAAGCAAATCTGTGTTATCTGACCCTCATTTTTGTGGGGTTTATTATTATCCCTTATTAAAAAATTTTATAAAAAAATTATTATTTAAATAATAATAATTTAAAATAATTTTTTACGACATATTAAATTTTAAACTTAATAATAAATTAATCTTAATTTTCTTTAAAATCAAAAAAGGTTACTAACGAAAGGATTCGAATTCTTGAACAAATGTATGAAAATATACCAAATTATTAAATTTTCTATCCTATATTGCGTGGGGATGCGGAAATGAATTCGAATTTTAAAAGTAAGGGGCCCCGTGTTGCGTGCTGGGACGCGCTTTGAACACGCTGAAAATTTTAAAATGCCGACGACGGCCGCGTACCTTTGCCTCGTATTCAAAATATGATATTTGAATTCTATCAAAAAGAGACGCAAAAATAAATATAAAAATATTTAATTATAAATAATATATATATATATAATAACTAATTATAATTTACAAATAAAATTATATATAATTTTCCATTTATATTACATTTCTTCAGAATTTTTTTTATATTATAACTGCACAATTTGATTAGTAATACATGATCAATATCTAATATTATTGCTCTATATAACTCAACTCTATTACTGAAATTGTTTAAAATCAAATAGTCCAAAATTTAACTTTTTCTAATCTTTTCATTTAACTCCTACGAAATTTGGAACTTTTGCCACATTTACTAATCTTTTCACTAACGGATGACGGTCAACTTTTTTTTTTTTAGGATCCAAAAATTATTTGTTTACGATTTATATAAGTCGTTACCAAAATAATATATACATATAAAAGAAAAACACTCTCTCGCCGCCCGTCGAATGCTTTCTGTGTCCCGGTCGCCGGCTGCTTTAATGCCAGCAATGCCTCCGTCTCCTTCACCAGCACCGACCAGGGCATCAACAAGACAGATGGGATTTGGAGACCCCCACGTCCTCGGTTCTCCTTCTCGCGTCTTGCTCATCATCGTCTTATTGTTCTTCCTCGTTACATCTTCTCCAATATTTATTTAGCATAACAATCAAGGTCTCATCCATTAATGAGTACTTGGCACCAAAACATACAGTGTAAAAATACCCAGCAAGGAAAGAGTGGTAGTCGTTTCTTAATCATGCATTTTAACATTTCAATCAAATAGCAAATGTTTTAAAAAATATTATTGATCAGAGCACTGCAGGGATATAATTCTCCATAATCAGGACCGCATGTGAATTGGATGAAAAAAATTCGACAAGGATTGTACCAATGAGAATTTTCTTTTTGTACGAATATCAAAGTAACCAAATAGCATGAAGTGTATTTTTTGGATTCCCACCAATGTACAGTCATTCCCTTCCCAAACACTGTATTATTCCTTTTCATAGTGAAATCTAATCATTTCTGTTTCTGTTTACAAAACCCTCTCTGCTTTCCATGAAAATGGAAAAATCACCGCAAGACTGCTTTTTACCTGCAACATAGGCAAAAGCAGCAATATCAGTTTGAATATGAACACGATGCATTAAGATTTCCAACCTCATCGTGTCAGGGTAAAGGTAGTAGCAGGCCATAATAACACCTACCCGCAATCACGTGGTTGCCTCCAGGGTGCTCTGTAATGTTATGTCAGATATAACTGCGATTCCTTTGCCCGGAGATATTTATGCTCACAAAATATAAAACCACAAAAAAATTTGTATTCAGTAAACATCAAATGAGGAAGCATTTAAGCTAAATCCCAATAAATCAAATAGGAGACAATTTCATCCTGAAGCCATTGGCCAGATTAGGAACAAGTTAACTACTTTCCCACGATTTAATAGGCCACTACATGGCGTTTATTGCAAATGAAGGGAGCAATAAGTAATTAAATCATACCATCTGCATGTCCCTGTGGATTTAAAATCATTGATAGAAACAGCAACCTTATCAATGGGCAATCATTGTTACTGTGTTCCAGAACTCTAACTGTGACTCCTTTGCAGCCCGGATTAATCTGGGCTTAATTACGGCTGGCAAAAGATCTCAATTGTATCAAACTCTGGATCTATCTCATCTGCCTCCATCCTTCTCTCTAACATACTACATGTGTGTACTTCCTACATGATCTTCTAACTGTGTGTTCCCATTTCTATGCAATTTGTCAAGGATCCGCCATGTTATGGCATCAGGAGCTAACCCGCTCCTTTGCATTTCTCCCACAACTTGGTATGCTTCTCTTTTCATACCCAACTTGCAGGCACTGTCAATCACAATATTATAGCTTACTATATTGGGTGTAATTCCACAATCTACCAGTTCATAGAGGAAATGGCAGGCCTCATTCACATTGCCAGAGTGGCAAAGCCCTTTGAGAATGGCTGCATAAACAAAATCATCGTGAACTTTTGAGGGCCAAATAATATCATCCCAGAACTTCTTAGCTTCATCTACTTTGTCAGACTCGAATAATCCATCAATAATTATTGCAGATGTAACACTATCGGCAGCAGTACCATCAATTATCATTCTATTAAAAACACCTAGTGCCTCATCTACTAACTTAAGTTTAAACAGACCATGCAGCACTGCATTATATGTTACAACCCCAGGGCAAATACCCTTTTCAGGCATAACTCGATACAATATATTCAAACCTTCTTCACTCCTTCCAACATTTAATAAACCAATTATAATGGTAGTAAAAGTCACACCATCAGGTCCACAGAAATTTCCCATCATCATGTCATTTAATACCTTTAAAGCTTCATCAACCCTTCCCACCTTGCAAAACCCATTAACAACAGTGTTGAGAGTGATCACATCAGGCTGACACTTATCTTGAAGCATAGCAACAAGAACGTTTAAAAGCTCAGTTGGATTATTCACAAGACAAAGAGCTCTTAAGTATATATTGTAAACCCTAGTTTTGTTCGCCCCCACCTTGTTCAACATGAATTGTAGAACCTGCCGTGCCTTGTAGAGGTCTGTTTCTTGGCAAAGACCTTCAACAAGAAGTTTGTAAGTATACTCCGATGGCAAGTAACCAAATTCAACTCCTTCTTGTAACAACTGATAAGCCCTCATGCAACCTCCAACCTTGCAAAGGCCGTGTACAATGGAATTATACGAGAGAAAACTAGGAGCAAACTTCCTCTTCCTCATTATATAAACAATCCTGGAAGCAGCATGGTGTCTACCAACTCTACAAAGAGAATCAATCATTGTACCATAGGCAAACTCCTCATTCACACTCTTCCCTTGTGGCATAACTTCCGCAATCTTAAAAACTTCATCAAAGAACCCTCCTATGCACAAAGCATCAATGAGATTAACAAAAGCGGCACTGTTTATGGACAAGTCCTCTTCAACCTCCATTGCCTCCCAAAGCTTGCCCATTAACTCTGTCCCACGTTCAACCTCCCGTTCCCTAAAAACCCCCCGAATCAACACGCTATAAGTGAGAGAATTGGGCACAAACCCACACTCACGCATTTCATCGAACAACTGATACGCATCATCGATTTCACCAAGTTTGCAATACCCATTTATCAACGTAGTATAAGAAACAACACTTGGACGATGCCCTCTATTTATCATATCAAAAAACAACCTATGGCCTACATTTGGCTGTGAATATACGCAAAACTGATCCATCAAGCGATTGTAATTAATCAAAGAAGGCACGAACTCAGGCTTAAAATCAAACAAACTGCGAATTACACACAAGGTGGCAAATGGGGATTTAGCATCAAGCAACCGAGCAATGAGAACATTACAGGTGCGCTCATCGGGGACGCAGCCGGAAGCGAGGAAATGGAGAAACCGGTGGTGTGATTCACCGAAGCAGTCAGCGTCACAGAGCGCGTGGATGATGCTGCTTATGTTGAGGGAGTCGGGGGAGTACCCGCGGAGGCGGAGGTTGTGGAGGAGACTGAGGGCGGCGTCGACATTGCTGTCTTTGGCACAGAGGGTGTGGACTTTTCTGGTCCAGTAAGTCCTGTTGGCTATGGGAATGGATGGCAGTTCTTCCGGGTCCAGGGTTGGCTCTAATTGGTGTGATGATGGGTCTGGCATCGGCTGCTCGAAAGTAGAGAGAGTAGAGAGAAATGTGAGGGGTACGGGCGTGGGCTTGAGAGGGATTGGCCTCCTGCCTTGCAGGAGATTGGCGAAGAGCATTTTTTCAGTAGTTTTGCATATGCATCGTTCATTTGAGCGCGCAGTGCGTCCTAGACGACTCCAAGCATTCCATCACTAATTAAGTGGTCAGCTGAGCCTCCCTTACACAACATCACACTCATGGCCAACAAACACGTCCGCGTTTTACGCAGGCTCACACCATATTACACGACATCAATCTCCGAGTCACTATTGCTAAGAGGGAAAAGCGGTTTAAAATTTAGACCAAAAAAAATATTGAATTTATTCATTTATTTATTATGTAATTTATGAGTTAATATTTGTTATATTTATTTATTTATTTAAAATATAATTTATTTGTTAATTTATATTGCATAAATTAATATATAATATCAATTTATGAGTTAGTTATATTAATAAAAAATAAAAGTTAAAATAAAAATTTGCTCATTGCTTGTACGGTGTTTTTAGAATTCTTTACTACTAGCAAACCATTCTTTGGTTCAAAGTGATCGGTCGTAGAAATCGCTAAAGTGGATAGATGGTCAATCCACAGGACCCCTTTGTGTCTACAGAGCCGAGAGGAAAGGTCTCTCCAACGAAAGTTGAGCAACCAGATTCTCGTGAGCCCGGAGTCCCTTCGGATATCTCTTTCGTAAATTACACTGAATTATCGTTCGGAGAAGCCGATTCACAAGAAAACGAAGCTCGAGCCATGCACATGGAGTTCATACAGCAAGACACATTTTCCAAGTGCTGAGCTACGATGAAACTTTGCGAGCAGGCACAGAGCCGCGGACACGCAAGTGGTTGGTTTGGCACATATTCTAGACCTGAGTCAAAAGTCTCACCCGTTTATTCATGCATTTTGATACCCAAGTCAATAATGATGCTACATTATTTGACTAGAACAAGAAGGCTGTCGACCCCTCTTCCAAGACCAAAAATATAAAAAGAACATGTAAGCTGCTGCCCACTAACCAGTAGAATCATCTAAATTGTTAGTCACAGGATTAAAGTTAAAATTCCAGACCATAGAAACACAAAAAAAACCGAAAGGAGAACTCCAGGCTGCAGTCCCGCCAAGAAACTACTCTAGCTTTTTCCGAGAATTTGAAAAAAAAAAAAACGAAAAAAACAAAAGTTGGAAAAAGAAAGGGACAGAGTCCCTCTAATTGTGGTGGAGAATAGATCGAGGCCAAACTAAATTAGCTTATCGATGCGAGTCCTCATTAATAAGAGTGAGCATTAGTTGGCAGTAGTAACCCCTTAAACGCATGTTAAATCATCCACATTAGCTAACTCGCGCGAGCCTCTGCTTGGTACACGGCACAACACAGTTGTTACATCATCATCATTAGCTAACTCGCGCGAGCTTCTGCTCGATCCCCGGCACAAAGCAGTTGTTAAATCATCATCTTTAGCTAACTCGCGCGAGTTTCTGCTCGATACCCGGCACAAAACAGCTGTCTTACGTAAAGCCGAGCCAGAGGCACCAAAGACGATGGTTTTGAGCACATACAGCGCTCAAAAAGCGTTAATTTAGCGATTCCCGATTCCATCATGCAATGAGTGAGACGAAGGAGATGTTATTAACATAATAATTCCATTAAACTAGATGGTACAGACACTGTAGCATTATATAACATAAGTTTATATTTAGATCAGTCCACTACAGACCATGACGACACCACTACTAGTTTATTAAATACAACATCAAAAGCCCAGGCAACGGTAATTAATTAACCAATTAGAGGCATTAAAGATACTCAACGGTGATGTGGGCAGAAGGTGACCAAATATCTACTACCGCCACTGCAAGTCGCAATGCTTGTAGCATCATCATAAGCATAGGAATAAGCCCTGGGACAAGCCGCCTTGAATATCTTTGAATAAGCCGTGGGCTTGCAAGACTGAGCACTCGCAAAGCTGCCAGTGCAGCAGTACCTTGGCGAGTTAAAAGCAGAACAAGCGCTCTTGCAAGCCAAAACCCTCCTATTATCCTTGGATCTGACCTGTAATCCAGTAGGACATATCACGTTCAGGTCACTAACGCACCCTGCATAGCTGCATTTGCCCGATCCCTTAAATGGGGCGATTGACATTGCAAGATTGTAGCCGTCTACAAGGCTGACATCGTAGTAATCTTGGTCATTCCCTAGAGTGATCTCTGCCAGGGTGGCTGGTGGGGCGCCGCCTTGGCCATTGCAGAAAAGTGAGCCACCGCAGTCGCCAGTGGCGCATTGGCCGCGGCCAGAGGCATCGAATGAGCAACCATGACGGCCCCAGAAGCGGCCGGCCCAGAGAGGTGGGAGCTTTATGGAATAGGCCTTCTTAGGTGGTAGCTTGAGGCCTCCACGGGCCAAGATAGGCTTTCCTGGATTTGATTGGATGCCTGGCCACACTGGGTGGCTGCATTTGTTGTATAGAGTTATTGTTGTCGATGAGACCTCTACCGTGACAGTAAAAGTGAACTTTAATTAGTAAAGAAAAGATCACCAAAGTGTAACATTGTTTTGATATATTTATGTCAGGAACAATTTGTAAGCTATAGGCAGTTTAGAACCGGTTGCTCTTGATTCAGTGGAAGTAGTAAAATGGATTAAAAATCTAGTCTTGACTCTTGAGTGAAGAAGAGAAGCAAGTATAATGCGAAAGGTGCGTACTTTTATCAGATCTAGATAATCACAAAAATGGACATCGTAAAAATGTCTTACATCTCATATATGTGTCATCATCACATTTGAGAAGGCGACTGCTTCAGCAAAAGGGGGACAGTTTCTTCTTGTTAGACATACTAGACACCATTATACACAGGTTTGGTACGATGTTTTATGTTGGAAGTCAAAGCAATGTGAGAAAAAAATGTTAAGGAAATCTGTCCCCAACATATCACGACTCAATCAAGTAAGTTACTCAGGCATTCTTGCATGCGCACTCCTAGTGGATGCTAATAGAAAAAAAAAATAAAAAAAACAAGAGAAAAAGGCAACGTGAGGCATGAAAATGTAAGTATGCAAGTCACTGTAGAACACTTGTTAAGATTCACAGAGAGAGAGAGTCGAAAATTGTGCAAATGAGCTAGCCATAAATCATGCATGGTGACCAGGGACAAACATTACAAGGTGAAAAGTGAAGAGAAGAGGAGGGAATACCTGTAATGTGAGAGAATAGGAGAGTGAAAGGCACGAGAGCGAGCAAAGCTCTCAGCATTGCAGCCATGACCACAACAGAGAGAGAGAGAGCTGTTGAACCCCACAAAAATGCCTAGGAGCCTAAGGATAACAAAGAAGAAAGAGACTTCTCCGGTCCTCCTCACTTGACCTCAGCAACACCCCATGGCGGATAGCGATTAAATTTTATAGGCCAAAAGTGGGGGTGGGTGAAGTTAAAATTTTTTGCAAGGGTCAAATACCAATTACTTTTACCGTCTCGGGATGATTTTTTTTTTGTCAAACAAATGAATAAAGTCGCTTAAAATGTGGGGACACGTGACTGATTGATGTGAGACTTTTCCCTGCATGATGAGTCTCAAAATAATTCAATCCTCGCTGTCAAATTTGCCTGGGCCTCGGTTTTCTACCAGTACAGGATTGCCCTGCATGCATAAGCGTGTGCCTGTGAGGGACGGTGGGAGATTGGTGCATTTGGGAAAGTGATGCAGGACAATTGCACGGTTAACAAGGATGTCAGAAAATGTGGTCAGTTGGGGAAATGTTGTCTGCATCCCAGAAAAAAGAAACTCGCCTTCACATGGCTAAGTGGAATCCCTCCCATCACTTTTTCCTTCAATTGATGCCATCCCCGATGCTACTAATCCGTGTAAAGACTGAATATTTTTATGAAGGATTGCCGTTACTTCAAGAAGGTAACACGCGCCTTCAGGTGTGACTAGTGGATGTTTTTTCGAGGTGAGTTGGTCAGCATATCGTGTGACGCCCCGAAATTTTCTCTGTCCATTCTTTGAGGAAACAAAGTCCAAAAATAAATTTTTAATTTTTAAAATTTTTTTAACATACTCATAAATTTTCTAATTTTTTAATTAAATTATAATTTTAATAATTTTTTTTAATATAATATAATTAAAAAAATAAATTAAATTTTTATAATTTAAATTTAAATCTTAATAATTCTTTTTAATATAATACAATCAAATAAAAAATAAACTAAATATTATATTTTATTATTAATATAAAAAATATTTAAAAATACATATTAATAATTAAAATATATTTTTAAATATTTCATTTTAATAAATAAAAATTAATATATATATAACACATGTTAGTAATATATTTTTATATTAATTATAAATTATAACATTTTATTTATTTTTAATTTATCAAAAAAATATATTAAAAAATTATTAACCTTAGTGTTTGAAATTAAAAAATATATATTAAAAAATTAAAATTAAAAATTAGTTTTTATTTTTTTGACATATCCCATCCTTTGAGTCTGACCACTCGCTTCTGGTGGACGTGCCGCGTCAGAAATGTGGCTAATGTTGTCTGATCAGCAATCTTAGGCCGTTCCCGCATCAGTGTCATCAAGATCAACAGTTCATGGACGTGAATGTGTGTTTTCAAATCGATGTTGAGCACACAAGCGAACATTTAATTGATTACGAATAAATAATAAGAGAATCTATTGGAATAGTTGTCGTCCGATGGAACGGACTGTGGCACAGATCTCTAAGCCACAATCTGCCATTGAAATTTTGTTTTGAATTTGGTTAATAAAAAAACTATAAAACAGCACGAAAAAATAATATAATAATAATAATAATAATAAATATAAATTAATTATATATTATTTAATTTTATAATAAAATAAAATAAAATAAAAATTATTATTAAATTATTATTTTATTATTTTTATTGTATTGTTATATAATGATATTATTGAGTTAAAATATTTATTTTTTGGTTTATTAGAATGATTACTGTAAAATGTATAATATATTTTTTTAATTTTATAATTTTTACATTTTAAAATAAAATTATAAGTTCTATTCCGCTCAAAAAAAAAAAAGTTAAAGCATTTAAAAAGTTAAAGGACAGATTTAGGCTAACGGACAGAAACACAACGTTACATGGGAAAAAGGAAAAAGGGCACTCCATTCTGGGACCGTCATCTCACCTTTAAGGGAAGTTCTGAATAGTATCCTTGAAACGGCGTTTTTCAGAAAACGAGTGGAGACTTGGGTTACAGAGAAAAAATTAGTGTTCGCTTTGATTTGGGTTGTGAGATGCTCATCCGTATGATTTAAATTGATTTCGCTTTGATTAACTTTTTTCAAACTAGACATGTTCAATGAACACGGACCAAAAATTTAATGAATAGTCCCCACAATGTCCTATTGGGGAATATTTTTTTTTTAAGTCTCTTATCAAAGGAAGGGTCCACATCTAGAGATTACAAGATTATGCTAGGTCTCGTCCTTTGCCTTCCAGCAGCATGCCCTTCATCCCAGTCGGTGGACCAAACCCACTCGTCTAAAATATTAAAAAAAAATGGTATCCCAAGTAAGCCCAGCCGAATTACGCTGAATCGAGTAACCCCACATGCTCACTGACCGATGTACAAAAGATGCTCCTTTTAATAAAAAGTTTTCGGTACACGGCTTTTTGTAACGATGTTTTAACAATGAAATGAATTATTAAATTATAAAATTTAAAAATTTAAAGTTAAGTTATTTTAATTAAAATAAAATTAATATTTAATATTAAATATATAAAAAATATATAATATAATTTTTATTTAAAAAATAAAATATAAAAAATATTTTAAAATTTTTTTATAAATTTAATTAAATTATAATTAATTTATTAATTTATAATTTAATTGATTAATTTAGTTATCAAATTTTAAAATTAATTTTTAAAATAAATTAAATATTATGCAAAGGTTAAGAAAGTTAAATGAATCAATGGACTTCATTCTACTTTGGTACGTTCTATTAAAAAAGAAAAACAAAAAACTGTTGCTTAAGTGGAGCTTGTGTGACATCAAAACACAAGAAAATGGATTTGAAACTTTTGCCACAATTTTGTCTTTCGGGTTCAAATCTTGCTTCAAACCAAACCCAAAAAGAAAAGGTTTGAGAAGTTCCGTCCCTTTACATGGAGAAACAGCATTTTGATTAAGAGCTTAACAACTAACATCGGAGCTTTCATCCGGCTTATCAATTAGTGTCATTCATTTTGCATCCTTTTCTCCCTGCCCATACTTCTAGTTTTAGGAACCGTTTGTTTGTTGTTCATTGAATAGGTTCCTTTGTGCACATGGTACGTACATAAGACACGATACAATGAGATCAGACTAATTTATACTGTATTATTATCTTATCATATCTTATATACCAAACACGAAGCAATATGCAACAAAATTGAAATACCCAAGTTTATTTGCAACGAATATGGTAGTTAGTCGCAGCCTGTATGTTTCTTAATGTCCTATTGGGTCGCAGCCTGTATGTTTCTTAATATCCTATTGGCATACCATAGAGTGGAAAGGCTTGGGAATGAGCTGTTTTCATGGTAATAATGTCCGGACAATAAAATTGAAACAGAACTCTGCAATTAATAACAAGTTCAGGTTCATCCCATATATGCTGACAATCATTAGGAAATTTGGGCCAGCCCATTCGGCCAGCCAATGAATAATCAATTGGGGCTAGTTCCAAAAATCCAAACTATATGAGCCCAAAGTAGAAACTCTCAAGCTATCCAAACCATATCACGAGCCCAAATAAATCTAAGCCCAGATGAGAGCGATCTCTTCAGCCCAAGTTTGTTTCCCTTGCCGCAGGTTCAAACGGTTATTCATTTGTTGCAACTTACTTTTAGAGTTAAACGGTTAAAGATATGAATAAAATTTATTATAATAAATTTAAATTAAATAATTTTGACTTGATCTTTTAAGACCTTTTTTTCTTTTAATATATATATGCGATGGATGAGTCCAGCAGTGAAGATGCTTGAGCCTCAACTTTATTCATTAATCTAAAACCAAGGTCAAATCCCAATCTTTTGGAATGTATTAAATAATTAATTAATAAAATATCAGATCGCTTATGACTAGGCTAACGGATGATAATTCATAATGTATTTAACTTAGACTATCTTAAACTTTATCTCAAAAAAAAAAAAAAAAGAGAAAGAAAGAAAAAGAAAAAGCAAAAAAAAAGACAATCTTCAACTTTTTAGTAGATAAAGCAATAATAAAGCGGCATGAAAACGAGAACCTATCAATTGGAAAAAAAATTAAGGCATACGTGAAATATAGATTAGACGCATTGGTCATGGTAAATTCGAAAACTTTTTTGATTTGACCCTCTAAATTTACCCTTGAATATACCTGGCTGACATTTTTTTTTTTGTTTTAGGCTTATAAACGGATAAAGCTACATGGGCTTATATAAATTGATGAAACACCATGGTGCTGCGTGCTGCGTGCTGCGTGCTGCATGGGGAAGGACAACATTCACTAGTTAAGACATATGGAAGGTGCTGGGATAGCAAAGAACAGGCACGAGAGATAGACATGATGACCCCAATGATGATTTATGGGATACAGTCGCATGGTAGAGAGCTCAAAATAAAAGGAGAATGGTAAGGAGATGGATAGGTCACATGGTGGCTTTAACCATATGTTGGAAGGCTTCTGGTCCACCTGCCAGTCTCTACATCTCTACATATGTGTCTAGCAGTCCTACGTGTTGTCAATTTCCACGGCAGACTGTGTGGCCTTTAGGGCCCTTTTGGTTCGCTCAATTCACTCTCCGTCATTTCCACATTCCTCATTTCCATGCACAAATATTTAATCCCAATCACCTGTCCACCTGTTGCATATGCCAGAGATAAATCTCATCCTTTTGTTCTCTAAATTGACGAGATGTAATTTTATTGAAAAATATCGGTTACAATGCCAAAAAGGCAACCCAGTCAGGTCAAAATTCTTGTTGAGTTAAACAGTCAACTATTTATACTAGATGGTAAAAACACTCTGCTCCTGTTAATTTCATGTTTGAGTTTGAACAATTTTGTACCGTAACTAGTGCCCACGTTATTAATCGGGATAATTATTATACTTTGAATCTGGGTTGGAAAAAAAAATGTCAAGAATGTGCAAACTCATTATTGCTCCAATAAAAAAAAAAAAAAAAAGACCCGTCAATTCTCCGAAATTCACAAGGCTTGACTAGGCGAAGGTCGTGAATTAAAGCACCACATTAAGAAGCCTTACAGTAAAGATTGAAGGAATGCATGACAGTATTAGCTCCTCATTTCTTCTCTTTGTTTGCTTCTCAAATATACAATTGCTGCATCAGTAATACTGTAAATGTTAATTTTTTCTTTTCACTTGTCATGTTAAAAACTTGACTTACAAACTTAGGTGGGCATGGCTTGGGTAATAAATAGAAAGACAATAGTCCACATCATGTGTCACTTTATTTAATAACAGAAAAAAAGAAAAAGAATTCTTCAATATTCCCATAAAATTACTATTGCTGGGCACAGGAATGTACACTCTTAATGCCCACAAAATTTTATAATAAAACTCTTCGGGGTTCATTTGTTTTCTCTCCATCATCAATTCTTAGTCTTTGGGGTGGCTGGGTCTTTTATTTTTTCTATAAGGATTTTTTTTTTTTGGTGGTCTTTGAGAGGGTGGCGCTTCAAACTTGTAAGTGTACCATGAAGTGAAACAGCACGAATGTTTATGCATCATTTGTTATAAGGTAAACAAAGTCAATAGATACGATCCTTGCGTGAGGTTCAATGGTGCAGATATATACATACATGCATGCATATATATATATATAGATACACACGCATATACATACAAACATATATAATTAGATTATAAGTGCAGACTTTTTGACCCAATTTCAGGAATTGTTACGCTTGCATTTTGACTTTCCTTTTGAATATGTTATCTTATGAGGGAAGTATCAGCCCTAATTTCAAGGTGTGAATGAAAAAGTGGCATGCATCAAAGAGAGAAAGAAAGAAGCAAAGAAAAAGAAAAGAGAAATAAAATTAAGAAAGAAAGAAAGAAAGAAAGCCCTCTTTCTCTCTCTCTCTCCCTCTCTCTCTCTCTAATGAGTTTGTTTTCCAAGTCTGTTTGAACGGAGAGAGATGAGGTTTTGCTGCTGCCTGCTGCTGCTGGGTACATAAACACACACAAACAACACAAACACAGAGAGAGAGAGAGAGAGAGGGAGAGAGAGAGAGAGATCGTACATAGATGATTCAGAATGTGAAGCGAGGCAGAGCAAAAAGGTAGGCTACGAGAGAAGACAATGCGTATTGCCGAGGGACCGACCATGATCTTTCGAAGTGATATGGCATCGCTGTCCCTTCTCAGTGTTAAGCATTCACTGCAATGCAAGCCATTCTACATGTAGCCTCTGTCTCTCTCTCTCTCTCTCTCTCTCACACACACACACACACACCCACGCACATTTGTCCTTGTGCAGACAACATTAGTATATCTCAAATTTCAGGGTCATCTAGCATCTAACCATCCATTATGCTTTTCACAAAAATAGTTTTTTTTTTTCTATAATAATATGAGTAATTCAAATTCTGGATTGTTAAAACAGTTTAAATCGTTTGTAGTTTGCAATTATATCGTGGAATGCAATTAGAGAAATTTGAATTTCATACCGCTCTATCTTAAATTTACCTTTTGTTCAAATTATGAATACTTATTATATTTATTTATTTATTTAAAAAATAATTTATTCATAACTTTATATTATATAAATTTATTTTATAATTTTTTATTTTAAATAGGTTTTATTTATTATATAGTGTAAAATCAATAGTGAATTGTAATAAAAAGAATAGAATTAAAATAAAATTTTCCAAATTATGATATTCTCTGCACTTGTGGGGAGTATGTGTGTCAGTTATTGACCACCGGTTCTGGAACTTGGAAGTTCATGCTTCCGTTGAATGTGTGTGTATATATATATATATATATATATATTCATGTATAGTATATTCATAAGTTTATATTGATATTATACAAATTTATTTGATTATTTTTTAAATTTGTATTAGATCTCAAATAATTTTTTTCACTTATTTTTTAAATCTAAGTTAATTTACTCACATTTTAGGTGAGCAAAATTAAAAATTTTCTTTAATTATACAATGTTTGGATCTCAATTGAGCTTTGATTTAATTGGGTAAAGCGTACCTGCACGCTTAAGTACACTCACTAAACATGGGTAATCAATGACTAGGGAATTTTTTTTGTTATACTTGTGGGCTGTGGCGCAATGGACGAAACATCTTTTTGAGAAATTTGTGAGTAGCTCCAGGTGTGAGTGTTAATGGTTGCATATTATAAACCAAAAAAAAAAATCTAGTTGGAAATCGAATTGAAAAAATGATTTAACTATAGGATTTAAAGTACAAATCTAACTTTCAAATTTTATAGATAATGTCCACTAGACTAATTGCTAATGATAAAAAAGAGTTGCCCTTGCACATGGTTACTCTGACAAATCCAAATCTCGATAAGAAAGATTTCATTGTACCGATGATATTGTAGTTTGACGTATGGAGAAATTTGAAATAAAAATAAGTGAGAAATTGTTACGAAAATTTTTACCAGCTTAATAAAATTGGGGGATATAGATTATCTCAGGTCAAATTTCAAATATGTCTAATTCTATATATAGTAATTTTACCAAAAAAAAATGGTCAAATGAATTTAAGAGGCATGAATTTTTTTTTTTATAAGTTTTATTAAGAGAAAAAGAACTAATACAAATACAAGAGGATGATGTTGAGTAGCTAAATGAGGAAATCAATATGTTGATGAGTGGTACGAATTTATAGAAATAGGGAGAGATTAAATTTTTATTTAAAAGTTTTAAGTTTTGATGTTGAAAATATAAGTGGGAAATGTACGAAAATGAAAAAAATTATTCCTATTTTCTAAGTCACGGTACAATGAGCCCCTTAATAGGAAAACAAAAAAAAAAAGAAAAATCGACGAGTTGCATGGATTTACACAAAATAAAATGACTCATCATCTCACTTTAATAAAATAAATTCTTTAGGGGCTCCTAAATTGATCATAAAATCCTTTTATTTGTCCCTAGAAGATTGAGAGACCATGAGAACAAATCTTTTTGTTGCTTCTACAACGGTTGAATTATTTATGTTCAGTACAACTTCATCTTAACTTGATGACTTTCCATAACAAAAGGACAACCATTGTCACAAACTGATCACGTGATGAACTCATTTTTGAAACAAATGATGGCTCTCTCTTTCAGGAAAACCAATCAAGACGAAGTGCCCATGCCCTAGTCAAGTACATGATAATTTCGTTACTTAAGTTGTTTTCTGAATGACTACTTACGATAAAAGTGGAAACATTATGAACGACTAATCATGTGATGACTTGGTTTTTCAATCAATCCATGCCCGGGCTTCACTTGAATTTCTGGAAGACTTCATATTAATATATATATATATATATATATTGTGGTGCATAAGGCCAATTGTGAGTTAAACTAAAGAGAAAAAAAAGTGGGACTCTGACTTTCCCATGTGACAACGGAAAAAAAAAAAGTAGGATTCTAGCTATAATTCCAATCTTTAATCTCATGACATTTCCGTCCTGGTACATATTTTCCGAGTTTATTTGTGTGGCATACTCAGCACACACGCCCTCCAAAAGGACAACAAGCTGTGACAAGAAAGTACATCCCTCGTAGATGATTATGTTTAACCTTGCACTCAATTTTCAGAAAAGAAAGAAAAAAGAAAAACTGATGGTTTCTTCAAAGATGTGAATGATTTGAGTCCTGGTTTAGGCTAAAACTAATTGGTTTTAATTAATATGCGCTTGCACTTTCATTTGGAGGACTTTCTTGATCTTTCATCTCCATCATTTTAGTGCAATTAAGTTGATTTTGTGAAATATAAGCTAATAGCTCGAATGGAATGTACTTCAATTATATACCAACATTTTATATGCTAAATGTGCAAACAAAAGAACAAAGTCACTCTAAACAAGCTAGATCCGTTGTCACTTCAACATCATCTATAGTCTTTCACATAGAATTCCTATTTTAGGTCTCTGTTTCAACATCGAAGTTTCAAATCTGATTCCATTTTGGATCTTCCTCATTGGAGAACACGACTTACTCTCTCCTTTCTCACAAACAAAAACACACACTTGCACATTCAATTACCAAAACAAGGCCTATATCCTGTCAACATTAGCCCCCGTGATACTCTCTTAAATTTAGTTTTTTTTTCTTTATGAATTCAACCAACATTGCCCAAATGCATTTTATGGTAAACCCCATTCATTCACATCCACCATGGACCACTGCACCAATTCCATGAAATATATATAATTCCACAAAGAACAAAAACAGTTACCCATTTCCAGCAAAAGTACAACATCCAAGCCCAACCCCTCATATCACATAAAGAGCACTCATAAAGAGAAAACTCCTTGATTTGGTTGGTTGGCAACTTGGTGGTAAATTAACTAGTTTTTCAACGGAAGGAACTCAAAAAACTGGTAAGGAGTGAAGTTTGTATTCATAGCTGCAGTAGTAGATAGCTCAGTCTCTTTCTCGTTAATGTTTTCATTGCCATCAGCATTGCCATTGCGAAGAGGAAACAGTTGAAGGGTTTGAGACTCCCCACACCCATCATCTTCCACATTGATGACACTACTGTTGTTGAGGTGCATAAGGCTATTCTCATTTTCTCTGTAGGGTGTTATAAAGATGTTGAAGTCAGGAGCTTTAATGAGCTTTGGGTCCATTGTTCTAATTGTTGCTCCTTGTGTTCCTATGGCTGCAGCAGCAGTGCTACTAGTCATATTAGTTGTAGCAGTAGTACTGTCGATAGTGTTTATGAGGTGGGTGGGAGATGGACAAGGAAACTGCATCATCTGCCACGTGGAATTCCTTTCAAGAAAGCTCTTCCTATGCTGTAGTAATTCTCCCTCATCGAATTGGATCCATCCATCTGGTCGACAATTTGCCACTCCTGCTTTTGCTGCCCCTTGTATTGAAGCAGACTCCTGAAAGTCAATAATCAATAGAGAACGGGAAAAACTATGAATTCCCCGATTGATCCCCTTGGAAAATTTTGTATAGTGTCGGTAAGTATAGGGCACTCCTTTCTTTTTCATGAAATAAAAATAAAAATCTAATGTCCTTATGTTGTCGTTTAATGATGAAAAAGTCATTGGTCATACAATGTCAAGTTTTTTCCTCAAAGCATTTAGTAGAGACAACCTTACGCCTACAGAATTAACTTTTTCCGTGGATGCAATTTTCTTTAGGAAAATATGAATACTGCCCTACTTTCTCACTTCGATTAAGTAAGAAATTAGTGCTGTTTCCAAGGCTCCGTAAGGTCTGTGACAAGACAAAAACTGTACTAGGGCTAGCCTTGCCTTTTCACCATCTAATGATGCACGCATCTAGAATTAGAAGGTAAATGGGTGCCCATATGTCTGACCTAAATGCCATGAAGGCATGATATTAAAGCACAAGACCCAAAAACCAAGCAAGTTTCATAAGAGCTGCCCGACAGAAAGGAGGGATTGCAGCTTTTAAACCCTTTCCATTTCCCAACAAAAAATAAAGCTTTTGTTGCTTCTCCTTACCCTGGATATCTCCTCTCCCCGACCCTTCCAACACAATTAGAGACTCTCTATGTTCCAAACCTTTAAAAAAAAAAAAATATGAACTTCCTAATCATAAGCACATTATTCACGATTAATTGCTTTGTAATATGCTGCTTCATAGGGATTATGAATGGACCTTCGGCTTCAAAAAGACAAAGGTGAAAATAAAATTTAAAAGAAAGGACCTCTGACAGTGTACTGCAGTTTGTCGGTAGTGCCCAGTTCTTGGTCTGTTCACCTTCATAGCCTGTCCTACTGGTCCCTGTAGTAGACAAAAAGAAAAACAAAAAGAATGCAACTTTACATGTCTGAAACAACGAAATAGAAAACTAAAACGCAACACCTCAAACATCTTTAACTAACAACAAAATGGAATAATTGGAAAAGGCCAAAGAGAACAGAATAAGGCCTGTTTTTCATTACTTAATTACCTGATTCTTTCGTTTCAAAGATTTCAATGTCACCGCCGCTGCGGTATTGCTGCTCATCGGGAGCAGACTCCATCTGACGGCGGCGCTTTTGCCTCTCTCTTGCCTTGTGATTTTGGAACCAGTAAAATACATTCTTCCCTTCAATCTTTCCGTATCTTCGAAGCTGTGCAGTGATGTGTTGAATTTCATCGGCTGTTGGTGTTCTAGTCCCTCGTCTGTATAATTCTTCGAGAGTCCTTAGCTGCTCTGGCGTAGGATTCCATCTTGAGCTCACTACAACTGGTTGTGGATTAAACTCTTGTTTGCCATTAGCCATGGCTGCTGCAAAAGCAAAAATGACGTGCAACCCCCGTAATAAATTCATAAAAGACTGAGATCAGGGCACACAGCTAGGAATATAAACAAGAAAGACGCCTACCCAGATGGTGATTTAATGCAGATAAGTCGGTGCCACGGAGATGGCCAATACGAGGAGGGCTAGAGGCTGTAGTGGTGTTATTGTCTGAAGAAGACAGCGGCCTTGGCATGAGAGGTCTAAGCTTCCTACCATTGAAGGAATCTGGCATGTTGAACTCACCACCATCATTGTATCCCATCATCCACATTTTTGTTAACTATAACATATCGAAACTTAGCGGCTAAAAGTTCAAGTTAGTGGGTCAATGGAAAGAGAAAAGCAGAATTAGAGTGTTGATGAGCAACAATTTAAAAGAGGTTTTTTTGATAGGTCTCCCGAAGGTATTCTTTTTGTGATTGTGAACTCAGAAGATGGACGAGGGGACTGAAAAACTTAGTGCGTAGGTGTTTGGAGGAACAGGAATAATATTTGAGGGAGCAGGCAAGCAAGAGAAAGTATGGAGGGCGACGATTCAAAAAATGGGGAAAAAAGGCCCTACCCTTTTATGACACAAGTGATAAATGTCCTTTATAGATATAGTAGACATTGACGCCAATAGAGTGGTTCCTATAGCTGAAATGGGGTCGCTAAGATGAAACAGTTAAGTTAGGCATTTGAGAGTTTCAGGACAATTGAAAGAGATGAGGATTGATCATTATCATCACTCGACTAGTCCCTACACAACCCTACAACCATCTGCAACAAACAAATTAACATACAAAGAGAGATCGATAGGGAAACAAAGAAAGAAAGAGTTGTGCATTTGTATGTTGGCCTATTATGGAACAAGAAGAAAAGTTGGAGCTGGAGAGACCAGGACATGAGAGTTGAGGTTGACTAGGTCATTTCAAACTTTGATACTTTGAGAGAGAGAGTAGGACCATTTGCTACTTTACTAGTTACAAATGACTAGCTAGCTAGGTAGTGGTAGCAGAGGTAGAGGACAGGAGGACAAAAGCGAAAAAGAAAGGTTAGAAGGAGAAGGAGAAGGAGAAGAGGGGAGGGAAGCGTGGAATTTTTGGAGGGGATATCGGGAGTAGCAAATGAAAAACGACGTGACGATCATGAGGTTTATCATAAGCCTCGTCAGTCATCACCCCATCTTCTTTACCCACTTAATCCCCCACTCTCATTAAATTTTCCTTCCCACGTCTCGTGCCTTTCACACTTATTCTCAATCCGAACTGCCCCTCTTTCCCCTCCCCCCCCCCCCCCCCCGGCCTCTCTTTCCCCTTTTCTCTTTTTGTGTACACTTTCTCCCTATCCGCCCCCCCTCCCACTTCTCTCTCCCTCTACTTTTAATAGATATATTACTGTCTCATGCAATCAACTTGATATGTTCATATATTTATGATTTCTATTTTTTAAACATTGATGAAAGATTAATAATATGTTGACCTACATTTGGTACCCATTCTCCAACTTTTTAATCTATATATATATGATAATTACTTAGTTGGATTATTCCATACTGCCGAATAACTGATAATAATTAATGACTGATATAGATGCCCTGGAAAATAGGAGCATAGTTCAAATTTTGAGCTTTAATTTGCACATAGAAGTTGTTGTACACCTTGTTTTGTTCTATCAGTTCAGCAATTGAGTCCTAAATTCAATCCTTTGGATCCATTTGTATATTGGCCACATTCCATCACTACACATTTTCACAATATTTTAAAATAGCTGTTCCTTTGTTTGTTTCTTTTAGATGCCCACGTATGTGTTGTGTGTTATCATTGTCTTGTCCTGCTTTGCATTAAGGGTTTGTCTCTCTAGTCTGTGTGCGTGGATGTGTGGGAGGTGTTGGTAGAATAATGTTACGCTTTTACGTGCTATCACAGTTACTGTGTCTCAATCTTGGAGTCTTCCCTCCTCTTTCTTTCGCCCCATCTGTCCTCTTCTTTAAGCTCATTAATTTCTTTGGGATGTGTCCACATCTCCGGGTCCAGCTGATTTCACGTACACTTATAGCCTCACGATATGTGTGTATATATATATATATATATATAGTCATCATGATGGAATGATTCACAGTCTCACGTTGGTGGTGACCCCATGAGTCCGTGTATATTGGACTTGGACTTGGACATCCAATTATTACTTAATTATTACTACAAATTTGTTATTATAGACACATTGGTCCATTCCATTTTTCTCCATTGGTTTGCTCTTTGTTCTTTGTATAAAAGGTGAAGTTCTCAAGCATCAAGCGCATTATAATGACTTATTGCTTCGGGTCATTATCGTTGATTAAAATGTTTTTCTTGACAATTAGATTGCTAATCGAAAACCATTAGTCTTTGCTTTTACTTTAAAATAATTGTACCTAATTAATGATCATCACTTATTTACACTTCTACTCTTCCTAGCAAAACTTGGAAATACATGCAAGACAAACTTGCTTTACCATCATCCATAAAAATTTTCTTTACTACAAAGTATTAATTAGTGATTTTTTAATATAATATGGAGGCCAAAGACTATGACAATTTGAATTCACCAGAACTCAACTTAAAATCAATAGGTAGGAACCAGGTGTCCCTTCCATTGCATTATGCAAGACAAAATTTTTGTTATTATCGTTAGACTGTGAGTTATATAATGTAAATAATTTTTTTTTTATTTTCATAAAGTTTATATTTTTTTTTAAAAAATGAAATTTAATGTCTTAAAAATATAAATATAATAAATTTTTAATTAATAAAATATTGCTGAAAGACCAAAATATCACATACATTGCAAGATGAACTGGTTCTTTTGCCACGTAAAATAGGCTGCGCAGAGAGCAACTTTACCTGAGCAGCCCAGATCAATCGCACGGCCCAAGAATAGTGCACAGCCCATGGTACCACGAGTATTGATGCCCTTGTCAAATATGGAGACAGGGTCGAAGCAGCTCGGGACCCGACTGATTCCGAGTGGTCTGAGACCCCGTAGACAAGACGGGATTTTTTAGTTTTGTCTTGGGGGCGGGGGAGGGTGTTGTGGGGGATAGGGATTTTTCGGTTTTCAATAAAATCTAATACACCGTTTTGAAAACAAATAAAACTAAATAAAAAGGGTACCGGCAGCTTCTAGGAGATACAAGATAGATAGGGCAAACTGCAAAATAATTTAAGCTTGGATGAGCGACACAAGCATGAAGTCCCCTTTTACCACGTGACAGTAAGCGTGGCACGTTGAAACTTTGTATCACATATTCTATTTGTTATTTCAGAATTCTTTTTTTTTATTATTATTTAATTTAATGTTCGCATTGGTTTTAGGTAGCTTTTTTTATTTTATTTATTATTATTATTGTATTAAGTTGGCGGTGGCAATTACCAAGGCAGGTCAAAAATTATGAAATTAGAGGGGGAGTACCTCAGCCAAGGGATATAAATCTCTTATTTTAATCTTGACTTAATCTTTGTTATTCAATGCGTAATTTTTTTTTTCTCATTTGATGCTTTATTTTAATTTGAAATAATAGATTAATTTAACAAACAAAATATTTACAAAATTATTTAAAAGAATCCTTAAAAATTATGAAAATTAGAGGGGAGTACCTCAGCCAAGGGATACCCACCACGTCTTGACTCTCGTCAGGTCCCCAAAGAAAACCAAAAATTAAATAAAAAAATTCAATATTTATATATAAACAGAGATAGATGGCTTAAGATCAGCATTTTGGTCCTTTCTCCGCCTCAGAATTTTTCTTTTTTTAAAAAAAAAAAAACAAAACAGGGGCACAATTATAAATTCCAAAAAAGAGCTAACAAATATTTTTAACGAAGCCGGCGATTCTCAAGCCAACACCTACAAATGGCAGATTAATCACAACTCACATCGTCCACGAATTAGTCATCTCTCAATGGACGGACAAAATCCTCAACCGTCCGATCAAAATCTCGAAATAATCCCCACCCTTCATCGCAAAGCAGACAAGGAGGGGACCATTTCCATCTCCAGGGTATATAAATTAGCCACCCTCAACCTCCCACTCCATAAAACATAGCAATTGTACAACAGAGTGGCCCCCTTGGGACCCCAGACAACTTGTAAGTCCGAAAATGCGCGAAATTCTTCACATTCAAGGAGGGCAATGTGGGAATCAAATTGGATCCAAATTCTGGGAAGTGGTATGCGATGAGCATGGAATTGATCCCACCGGCAGCTACACTGGGAATTCCGATCTGCAGCTAGAGAGGGTCAATGTGTATTACAACGAGGCTAGTAGCAAAGGGCGTTACGTGCCACGGGCAGTGCTTATGGACCTTGAGCCTGGCACTATGGACAGCGTTAGGACCGGCCCGTATGGGCAGATCTTCCGGCCCGATAACTTTGTTTTCGGCCAGTCCGGGGCCGGAAACAATTGGGCCAAGGGCCATTACACCGAGGGCGCCGAGCTTATTGATTCTGTCCTTGATGTTGTTAGGAAGGAGGCTGAGAATTGCGACTGCTTGCAAGGTTAGTGATATTAATATATATGAATATTTGCGTTTTTCTTTTTTGTTTTTTTTTTTTTAATACTAATCATATATTGATTAAATGTTGGCAACATATTATGGATGCTTAAAAAGAGATTCAACTATATTGGTAAGAAATATGAATAATGACTGTGATCATAATCAATTTAAACCTTTTGTGTTTTTGGTTTCAGAAATAATGTTTGCTCTTAATTTTTTTTGTTTGAATTGTGATTGTATATCAAATTACTTGTGACTTGATATTTTCTATAGGTTTGTGTTTGATTTGCGTTCATATTACATTTCTAGAAAAAAATATTCTTTTGTTATACAGATGTGAACTATTTTGACACAAAAAATAGATGTAGTCATATAAAAAAAATATCAGGTTGACCATTTATTATATATTTGTAATGGTTGGATACAAGATCTCACTATCATTGCCTGCATAGCCGTTATAGATAAGAACGGCTAAGCAGCTAGAAAATTCAATTCTTCCTTTGATCAGAACATCGACAATCCTGCGCAGGATTTCAAGTATGCCATTCCCTTGGTGGTGGAACTGGTTCAGGAATGGGAACTCTTCTCATTTCAAAGATCAGAGAGGAGTACCCAGATCGGATGATGCTCACATTCTCTGTTTTCCCATCGCCAAAGGTGTCAGACACGGTTGTGGAGCCTTACAATGCTACCCTTTCTGTTCATCAGCTTGTGGAGAATGCTGATGAGTGTATGGTGCTTGACAATGAAGCACTCTATGATATCTGCTTCAGGACTCTCAGGCTCACTACCCCCAGCTGTAAGTCACAATCTTTTACAACTTAATATTGCTTCTTGGTTTCCAGCATGATTTTTATTGTTGCTATATTTTTAGCTTTGTTCTTCTCGAACGATATAATCATATTTCTCTATGAATACTTGTTGGATGAGTGGCAAACTTTTCTGCTTTTTTTTTTTTTTCTCTAGTTGGAGACTTGAATCATCTGATTTCAGCAACAATGAGTGGTGTGACTTGTTGCTTGCGATTCCCGGGTCAGCTTAATTCAGACCTGCGGAAACTAGCCGTGAACCTAATCCCATTCCCAAGGCTTCACTTCTTCATGGTGGGGTTTGCTCCTCTGACGTCTAGAGGATCACAGCAGTACCGTGCGCTCACTGTCCCCGAACTGACACAACAAATGTGGGATGCCAAGAACATGATGTGTGCAGCTGATCCTCGCCATGGTCGTTACCTCACAGCATCAGCAATGTTTAGAGGCAAAATGAGCACAAAAGAAGTCGATGAGCAGATGATGAATGTGCAGAACAAGAACTCTTCCTATTTCGTGGAGTGGATACCGAACAATGTCAAATCCAGTGTTTGTGACATCCCACCAAAGGGGCTTTCCATGGCTTCGACATTTGTTGGCAATTCAACTTCCATACAGGAGATGTTTAGGAGGGTGAGTGAGCAGTTCACAGCTATGTTTAGGCGAAAGGCCTTCTTGCATTGGTACACCGGCGAAGGAATGGATGAAATGGAGTTCACTGAAGCTGAGAGCAACATGAACGATCTTGTTGCTGAGTATCAGCAATACCAAGATGCCACAGCTGATGATGACGGTGCATATGAGGATGATGATGGAGGTACAGACAACTGAAGGTGGTTGTCTAGTTTGCTGCTTCGAATGCTTGTTTGCAGCAATAAATCTATATTACCTTGTGTTATACTTATTCTTATGTTGATTGCGATGGAGGCTCAGTAATTTTGCACAGTTTCTTCATGGATTTCTTCTTTAGTCCAGTGTCATTAAACTAGATGTTTCTCTGCTTCAGTTTCTCTAGCGCTTTAAACGTCAAGAGATGGAAATGCTTGAGCTGGACTACACTTTTTGTGGCTATTTGTGTTTATATGGTTTGGAAGAAGCACTTAAAAAGGATGGTGTTGGCGATTACTGTAGCCTGGCAGTGGACTTGAGCCCAGGGTAACTATAAAAACTTAGTAATTAAACTTGGGGCATGCAAATATTAGATATGATGGACAGTCTTTCACCTTCTCAACCATAAACCATATCTCAAATTCCGACTACAGAGATTACTGTTTCTCAGAGAAAGCAGACAATTATGGTGGTTCAGTTGAGTGAAGGTTGATTATTAGCATGTTGACTTCAGATGAGAAAGAAGTGAAATTTTACCATTCTAGAGCTTATTATTTCAAACTTTTGCGCTTCAGAGAATCAGGCATTTGCGATACAATTTGCAGACAATGACTGTAGCCTGAAATCCATCAAAAATCAAGGCCGAAGTTGACCATTAGAGTCTAGGAAATTAAGATACAAAAGAAACAAGCAAAGCCAACAAAGCTATCATTCTTTCTTACCCCAAATAATTCGTTTGTCCTTAACTGGAGTATAATCGATTAAAGCTATTAATTGTGAAGCTGTTGATTTTGTTGACTCCAAGCTTTCAAATTCAAACCTGCAAAATATATTCAAACTGTAGCATACAATAAATTTCTTTTCTACTTATTATGGTCAGAAGGTTTTAAACTCATGTTGATTAGACTTTCCTCATTTTCGCGCTTTTCTAGACCTCTATATATTGTACCAAGGGAAGAAGTTATAGGGGACACGGGAAGAAAAGTGACTCTTTTGAACCAGTGAACAGCATGCTGCTAACCCCCTTCTCTGTTTTCTTACTTCCACCCCTTCTTCGTAGCGCATGATTACTTAAACATTTCACACCGAGATGTTTACAGGCACCTTGTATATTCTAGCTGAATAATCTCCAGTAAAAATTTGCAACAGGAGCAAATGCATGTTTTCTAGACATCAACATTAGCAGCAAGAATAATCTCCATGTGCTTATCACCCTAATTCCATTGACAATTGGAAAGTTCGACTCTGGTACGGATCAACAATAACACTAACAAAAACAGAGACAACACCAGAGCCATTATGACATGAATCTGGTACAAATCTTATTTGGCTAAAATATGGGATGGTGCGTAAAATGACACAAGAGCTCGAATAATCTAGTTCAGACAGCAGAGATCAACAACAATCTGCAATTATTCTCTTGCAGGTGGAAATTTATTTATAAGATGATGGAGTGACAAGGTCTAATTTATCACTTCTTTTGGGCAATGAACAGGCCCCACCTCTGTTCACCCGATGAACTTCTGATCAGCTTTGCCTTCCATCCATCAACTATGTCATTGTAATCTTCCTGGATGTGGATAACAAGCAAGAAAATTTTGAAAAATGTGAGCTCAAATATCAAATAAAAAACAAGAGAACAAGGTTAACACAGGAAATGGAAGAAAACATACTTCAGAAAAGTCATGGATGAATGCACTTTTGTCCTTCTCAACAGCATTTACTTCCCGTTGCAGGACTTGATTAAACTTAAACCAGAGTAACAAGTTGTTCAGAAGAGAAACCCAACAAAGTGTTCATAAAACAAATACAAGGCAAACATGTGATCATGCAAACCTGATCAGTTCGGTCCTCAGCAATGACCCCACCAAATCCAGCATCTCTGAGCATCTGCAATCATTAATCATAGAATTAGGAGATTGATACTTCGGGAACTGTGAATTGAAACCATAAAATCAATGAAACACAGCAACAAATTATTACAATAATACCTGGCCATATGCTTTAACATCATGAAGATCATATCCTCTCTGTGTAATGTACTTGGCAAATTCTGGTGATGGAGTTCCAGAGCTCTTGCAGTAATCACTGATAAGAACTTTCCCTCCAGGCTTCAACCACCTGAAGAAGGACCTAAAAAGTGCAGGTTTGTCCTGAAACACAGCAGAAAAGAAGACATTCACATGTCCACATGTGAAATTAATCAGTGGAATAGACATTGAAAGTACCTGGCCAAGCTCTAACAAATTTAAAAGTCTTACATGAATGTGCAGAAGGGTGTCACGGCTGTAGATAACATCAAATGTACTGTCAGGATATATCTTTTTAGTGCAATCAGCAACTTCAAACTCAACTGAGAATTTGAGTCCAATAGCACGTTCAAGAGCAAATGAAATCATATTTATGGAAAGGTCAATTCCAACAACCTCCACGTCAAAGTTCTCGGCCATGTAAAAGTCACCTCCACCAATACCACAACCAACATCTAAAACTTTCTGGCCAGGCTTAAGACCCAGTTTTGCCACAAATTCTTTTGTACTATCTGCTCAAAAACAAATATAAATATTTCAAACAGAAGCCATATTTATATGGATAATTCATGATGGCACTGAAAAGTCTAAAATTACACTGCATTGTGTACAGCAACTCTTGCTTCGAAAAATGCTATTTCACATTCATGTTTCAAGGGCATATATTCAATATCAGTAATACAGAGATAGGGCTCAGTATTCATAAGAAACTGTAAAAAAAAATTCATTGCTTCAAAAAAAAAAAACAAAAAAAACTAGGAATAAAATGACACGAGACTACCAGTCTTTGCTACATAATGTGTACCCTAAGAAAAGCTTCCGCTATTTAACAAGAACCGTCAAATTCCATATAACCCACTCAATAATGAAAAATATAAAGCTAGTAAAAGCAGAAATACAAGATATATATATTTATTTTAATTCATAATTTGCAAATTAAAGTTTAGTTCCTGCAAAATGATAAAAACCTAAAAGCAATGGTGTGGAACAGGGTGCTGACTTTTTCTCGAACAGGATGGAAAACAAAAAACAAACAATTCCATTAAATTGTGCATACCAATTCCTCCTGTGCTCACAAAACCTTGCCCAAAGACACGTTCATAGCGTAGTATGCCACTGCACTTATACTGAGAATTATCCAAGAACCGCTGGAACCCCTTGTCCTCCCGTGAACTAATTTTCTGCCAAATCCAACAAATCTGCACCGCAAAAAAACAATTTTTTATTTTGGTTTAACCCACATGACTGACACTCAAGAAAAAGAATGCACATTGGTCCATTGGGGTTGCCTGATTTTGGTTCTTTTTGTTTCTCACATAAGCTCCAATGCACTTGCTGCTGATGAGAGAAAGCTCGAAAGAGTTTCCAGAACCGTTGCCCAAATGGCATTCTTTAAAGACCTGCCATATAATATAAACAATTTGGATTCTTTGAATCTTATTCAATACTAATTACAGACTTGCACCAATTATGTTTTTTTTTTTTTTTTTTTCATCAGATAGCATAATCTAATGATTGAACAAAGATTTCAATATACATACACTGATAGTTTTTCTTTGGAAAAATTATTGATAATTTCCAGAAATTATTCAACATCAGAAAAATTAACATATAAAAAGTGTGGCTCATAAATCAGAAACAGGCGAAATGCAGGCAGAGGAAACATTTCACCATTCTCCCCTTTCTGCTTCTGGCCTATTGACAAAACTAACATGCACACTACTTAATGTATTGCTTCACATCATACATAACAATCCAAAGAAAAGTTTCCACTGTGAATGATTTGTGCCAGTGTTTTAAGTCCTATTCATCAATTTAATCCCGCCTTATCAACATGCATGCTTGACTACTTTGTGATCACCACACCACAGATGGCAAAATAGATACCATGTTTTATCAGTTATGCCACTCCTATGGACATGCAGGGTTATTTGCAGCTACCAAAGTTTCCAGAAGCAGATACTGATCACAATCATACCACTCATATGTAATTAGTGCATCAAGAATTTTCCTAAAACCTGTCAACAAAAGGCAAACCTTAGTGTAAAATCTGGGTTCTCGGTAGTGAGTTGGATTGCATTTTCTCTTCGAATCTCCAGATTGATAGAAACAAGACTCTCTGAAGAATATATAACCACCAACCTTCAACCATTTAATCATCTTTTCTGCCAAATCCTCCACCTGCCATCAATGTTGAGAATAAATATGAATGAAGCCCACCATAAGACTTCTAGAAATTGAAGGTCACCAGATTGTGATCCAATCCAGAAAAGGGTAAAAGAACCAGAGTAACAATATTAAGCAACTATAAATATAAACATAATCAAATATGTTAAAATGAACCATACCATTGACATTATATGCTAACCAAACAAGTCCATCAGTTCATTACAACTATGAAGTATGTATGGAAAAGAGCACGAGCATATAAATTTACTCAGGAATCTTTTATCAGGAAGGATTTAGAACAATTACATCTCATACTGTAGAAAAACGTGATTAGTGGCTTATATTGTGCATAGTTAGCTATTTTAAAATATATCTTTAGAAATAAACTAATTTAGGTAAGTTTTAAAGTTCTCATAAGTTATGGGATTTGATTTACTTTTACTTTTATCAATTTCCTTTTACTAGGTTTAGCATCTATAAAACTATTATCTAATATATTATTCAAAAAATAATTACTCTTTCAATTTCTAACATGGTATCAGAGCCTTTGTTCTTCATAGTCTTCTTCCTTCTGTTTTCTTTTTCTCAAGACATCAACACAGATTGCTAGCGTTTATTGCTGGTGATCTCTACTTCACGTGGAAGGCCTTAATTGTCTAGAATTGTTATTTTTTTCATAAAAGATGTCTGAGGTTGCAGAGACAATTTCTACAACCCAATCAAAGGAGATAGGCAATCCTAACCAAGAAGTGATCGAAAGGACAGGATCACTTATCAACAGCCTTGAAAAACCCTCAGGTACCTGTTCTTTGGCATATTCAGGTGAGTTTCCATTCTCCATTGGGTTAAATGTTTCGGGTACAACTTTTGCCAACTCTTGGGTCATGGACTCAGGAGCTACTGACCATATGACTCACTTACCAAATATTTTTTCCACGTATTCCCCATGTCCAAGCAGTAGAAAAATAGCCACAGCAAACGGTTCTGTGACCACTGTAGCAGGTGTAGGGAATGTTAAAATAGGTCCATCACTGATCCTAAAAAATGTCCTCCATGTCCCTAAACTGTCCACAAATCTGATTTCTATACAAAAACTTACTCAAAATTTACATTGCAATGTGGTTTTTCATGACAACTATTATGAATTTCAGGACAAGGATTCGGGGAAGATGATTGGACATGCTAAAGAACGGTATGGTCTCTACTACCTTGAAGCATTAAGTCAATTAAACATTACTAAGGGCAGATTATCCCATTCTTTTATGTCAGAAAATCTTTCATCCAATAAAGAGAAAGTTTGGCTTCATCATCGCCGACTTGGATATCCATCTTTTAGAGTTATTGAAATTCTGTTTCCTTCTTTATTTAAAAATCTAAATGTTGAAAACTTTCATTGTGAGGTATGTGAACTTGCTAAACACAAACGTATACCAATTCCAGCCAATAACAAAAGGAGTTCTGTTCCTTTCCATCTCGTTCACAGTGATATTTGGGGTCCTACGTCTATTCCTAATATTTCTGGGGCAAGATGGTTTGTTTCATTTATTGATGACTGTACTCGTGTTACCTGGATTTTTTTACTCAAGCATAAATCAAATGTTATTACTGTTCTCCCAAATTTTTGTTCCATGGTTAAAAATCAATTTGGAGTCAATATCAAAAGGTTTAGGTCAGATAATGCTAGGGAATATTTCAATCAAACCCTAACTCCATATTTTCAAAAGGAAGGGATAGTACATGAATCATCTTGTGTCAATACCCCACAACAAAATGGAGTAGTTGAAAGGAAAAATGGTCACCTTCTTGAAAAAACCCGAGCCTTTATGTTTCAAAACAATGTGCCTACAAATTTTTGGGGTGAAGCAGTTCTTACTGCTGCCCATCTCATAAATCGTTTGCCGTCTAGAGTTTTGGGATTCAAAAATCCTATAGAGATACTCTCCACATTCTACCCTGACCTACAAACTACAAATAACCTTGTTCCCAGGATATTTGAGTGTGTATCATTTGTTCATGTACACTGTCCACCTAAAGGGAAATTAGATCCAAGGGCAATAAAATGCGTCTTTGTGGGGTATTCCTTAACTCAAAAAGAGTACAAGTGCTACCATCCTCCATCAAGGAAGTTCTATATCTCAATAGATGTCACTTTCAATGAATATGAGTCTTACTTCACCCATCCTTATTTTCAGGGGGAGAATTTAACAATAGAAAATAAGGATGAGAATGTTTTACTTGATCTATCGCCACTCTCTATGTGTAAACCATCCAATTCATCTTATCCCATTATACCAAACCGTGTGCCTGAAAATCTTCCTCAACATATAGTTGACAATAAACCTGAACTTATGTCTGAAAATCCTCAAGAAAAAACAGATTCTGCACTTGAGAATGTAAGATTTGGCAAGGGCAAGGTGTTCACAAGGAAGAAGATAACCATTCCTGAATTTCTGCAGGTCCAAGAGTCCAACCCAAGTCCTGAGAATGAGGTAACAATGTCTAATCCTACATTGCAAAATGAAACTGAATTTCATATGAGTAAGGATGACCAGGATCTTCCCATTGCTATTAGGAAAGGAACAAGAGAGTGCACAAAACGACCTTTATATCCTCTTGCACACTTTATGTCTTTTAAGAAATTCTCACCATCTCATTGATCCTTCCTTATTAGCTTAAACACTATTACCATTCCTACCACCTTATCCGAGGCATTGTCCAATGAGAAATGGAAACAAGCTATGAATGTGGAAATGGAGGCATTGGAGAAAAACAGAACTTGGGAGTTGGTAAAGTTACCAGTGGGAAAGAAACCTGTAGGGTGTAAATGGGTGTATACAATGAAGTATAGAGCAGATGGATCGATAGAAAGATACAAAGTAAGGATAGTGGCCAAAGGATATACTCAAAGCTATGGAATTGATTATCTAGAAACTTTTGCTCCAGTTGCAAAAATGAATACTGTTAGAGTTTTGTTGTCGTTGGCAGCTAACTATGGTTGGGAACTACAGCAGTTCGATGTAAAAAATGCATTTTTGCATGGAGAACTAGAGGAAGAAATTTATATGGAGGTCCCACCAGGTTATGGGAAAAACTTGGATTCTCAAACTGTGTGTAAATTGAAGAAAGCCTTATATGGTCTAAAACAATCACCACGTGCGTGGTTCGAACGATTTGCTAGAGTTATGATAGCTATGGGATATAAACAAAGCCGAGGGGATCATACATTGTTCATTAAACACTCAAGTTCAGGGGGAGTCACAGCTCTCTTGGTTTATGTTGATGACATAATAGTGACAAGAGATGATGACAAAGAAAAACAAATCCTGAGTCATTGTTTGGGCAAAGAATTTGAGATCAAGGCATTAGGAAGGCTGAAATATTTTCTTGGGATTGAGGTTGCTCACTCTAAGCAGGGCATTTTTATCTCCCAACAAAAGTATGTCACGAATCTCCTCAAGGAAACAGGCATGACAGCATGCAAACCAGTAAGTACTCCAATAGATCAAAATGTCAAACTTGGAAAAGCAGAGGAGGATGTTGCGGTAGACAGGGCAACATATCAACGCCTTGTAGGAAGACTCCTTTATTTGTCTCACACACGACCAGATATAACATATGCAATTAGTGTGATTAGCCAATTCATGCATAACCCAAAGAAAGTTCATCTACAAGCAACTTACCGAGTATTACAGTACCTTAAGGGAGTACCAGGGAAAAGTATTTTATTCAAAAGAAACGGAGGTTTAGTACTTGAGACATACACAGATGCTGATTATGCAGGGTCAATTGTTGACAGAAAATCAACCACTGGATATTGCACCTTTCTTGGTGGAAACCTTGTGACATGGAGGAGTAAAAAACAGAATGTAGTAGCCAGGTCTAGTGCAGAAGCAGAATTTCGAGCAATGGCTCAAGGTGTGTGTGAAGTACTTTGGTTAAAAATCATTCTAGAAGACTTGAAGATTAAGTGGGATGGCTCAATAAGACTATTGTGACAACAAGTCTGCAATTAGCATAGCTCACAACCCAGTACAACATGATCGAACAAAGCACATCGAAGTCGACAGACACTTTATCAAAGAACACTTGGAGAGCGGGTTGATTTGTACCCCTTACATGCCTACACACAGCCAACTTGCTGATGTACTTACCAAAGGGTTAAACAGTTCAGTGTTTCAAAATATAATATCCAAGCTGAGAATGGAGAATGCCTATTCACCAGCTTGAGGGGGAGTGTAGGAAAACGTGATTAGTGGCTTATATTGTACATAGTTAGCTATTTTAGAATATATCTTTAGAAATAAACTAATTTAGGTAAATTTTTTAAAGTCCCCATAAGTTATGGGATTTGATTTACTTTTACTTTTATCAATTTCCTTTTACTAGGTTTAGCATTTATAAAACTATTGTCTAATGTATTATTCAAAAAATAATTACTCTTTCAATTTCTAACACATACCAATGTTAGTTCATAATTTGAATGGGATATTGAAAGGATTTATGTAAATTTGAGATTAAAGCTTGGTTATTGTTGTTGTTGCTATTGTCCAAAAAACCAAAAATTCACGAGTGATCCTTAAAGCCACTTGCATAGCACACATTCAATGAACAAAAAGGAAGAAATAAGAACATTCACCTCTTTATCTGAGAGATACATAAGAAGCCAATTGGAGAATATCAAATCCATTGATCCCTCTGATAATGTCACATCTGGGGATGTCACATCGGCACACATGAATTTGACATTGTTATAGTGCCCATTAATGCTTTCATTCTGCAGGTTGGAAACATAGGAGATTAGAAAAGGCAAACATTATTAAGATAAGGGAACCCCAGAAGAAATAATGTTCTACTTCTGGTTTGAGAAAGCGTAGAACTATAAATATCTTGATCAAAGTGATGATCCATATTCACCTTCCTTATAACACTCTCAATGAAGTCCAAAGCTATGACCTGTTTGGCCTTCTTTGCTAATTCTCCAGTGAAACGACCAATGCCAGCTCCGAGTTCCAAAACTAATTTTCCTTCATATGGTGGAAGCAAAGAAAGCACCTGCAAATACAACCAACTACTTTCAATTTGTAAAATCAACCTGGACTTAAACAACTAATATCTTCACAACTTAGATAAACATGAGAACAAGAGAATGTCAATTTACACAAGTCAGAATGCTACGTTCAGTAACAGAATTACAAATTTCTCAAATACATTGAATAAGCATAAATAATAATAATAATAATAAAAGATTTAAATGAGTGGATACATGATGTTAGTTATGGCACAATCTGCAAAACAGCCATAAAAAATTAAAATTTTCTATACATTAGAATTCAATGCTCTTTCCAAAGAAAAAGGACATTTGGATTACATTTGTTTATAATTTAATGAAAATTTTCCAAAGAGAGCTAGTAAGTGACACACATACACAATAAACTTTCATCTGGCCTGCTAGCTGAATTTATTTATCATTATTTTTACTGCAATTTGGCATCAAATGTAGATGGAAGCATTTTACTGTGAGAGAAGAGAGAGAGAGAGATAAAAGCTAGATTTGACTACCTTACGTTTCTTTACATATATAATTAGTTAAAAGAAGTTAACTTCTTTTCGTTTATATACAAATCAAAATATTAACACTGTTTTGGAACAAAAGGACAAAATAAACACATTGGGAATATGAAATAGGCGTGAAATATGTACGGACACATCATGACTATTAGTCACAGGTGATTACGATTCACAAAAATGATAGATGGTTATCTATTTCCTATTTTCTATAATAGAAATCAACCAGAAAACCAAGCTCACATGCTTTGTTAACACAACCTTCAATAACATTGTCGTAATTATACACACTTGTGTGCACGTAAGTCAATGTGTCGTGAATAGATAGAGACAGCAGATCATAAATGGTAACCTCAGGACGCTCTTCTTTGTCAAGATCTGAGGCCTTGGAATCAAGCATCATCGCCTCCACTGTCAAATCGGCCGAGTGCTCCGTCCAATAGTTCTTTTGAATCTCACGCTCTTTCACTATCACCGAAAAAAACAAATGAAAGATCTTTAAAACAAAAAAGCCTTAAAAATTAAAAGGCCCTTAAAATGGCCAAAAAAAAAAGGAAAAAGAAAAGAAAACATGTCAGCCAAACAAACATGAAACACCTTACAAGGAAAACAGAAACACAAACAAAAGCAAAAGAAAAGACCCGACACAGAAATGCAAAAACACGAGCACGTGTACCAGGTGTAGCCATTGTTCGACAAGACACCGGAAACTGATAAATCCTCTCGAAGGAAGGAAAGACGGACAAGACAGGAAGTGCAGAGATAGATTAATGTTGTTTTGTTTTGCTGGAAGAGCAAGAATGTGCCGGAAAAAGTTTGTGCGCCGCCGGGATGCTAACAGCCCTCTATAGCAAGGCGAGATCGAGAAAAGCTTCTTGATCTACGGTTACAATCCCTCCCTTTCTGCTGCATACCACCTTTCTAGATCTCTCTCTGTCGCGGCTCGGTGTGTTTATGGTTTTGAGACTTCCGCTTGGAACGTAGGTCTCTTCAGCTTCGGCAAACGTGGCTTTTATAGTCGAGGAGTTCTATACAAAAATCAAAAATTAAAATTTTAAAAAAAAATCACAACAGTTACTGTTTCAAAATACACCTTTTTTTTTTTTTTTTTTCTTCTCTCTCTTGGACTGATACACCTTGGTAACAAATGTTAAACCAATGTTTAAAATTTAAGGTGAAATGGAGTTTAAACCTTGTATTTCATTTATAATTAATTTTTTTAAAATTAATCAAACTGATTTTTTTTCCAATTAATTAAACTGACTTCTTAAAATGAAAAAAATATTAAACTAATGTTCGTTGGCTGATACTTGACTAAAAAAAATGTTTGTTGGTCGATGCTTGTTGCGTGAAATTTTTCAATAAAAATTTAAAGAGACAAAATTACATCAATTATTGATTTAAATTATATATTACAAAATCTGGATATCTACAACATTACTCTTTGACCTTATTTCATCATATAATAAATAATGTTTACTTAAAATAAAATAAAATAAATTTATATAATGTAAAATTATAAATATGTTATATTTATGAAATAAAAAAATAAATATTATAAATATTATTATTTAAATATCTCGGTGACATTAATGAATCAAATCATGCTAATTAGGCAATAACAAGGAACACGACTGCATAAAAAGGATTGCAGGGGATATCAATACACAAGCAGCAACTATTGCTAACCCACATCCAAAACTATGCTATAATGCGGATAGAAGCACGCTTCTTTATTGGGCAAGTGCTTTGACAACGTCTCATTCTGTTGCTACATGTGTACGAACTCAAGCACCCAACTGGTAAACTGAGATTTATGGTGCAAAAAATATACACCTCAATTACATGCTTAGAAGTTCAGGAGTTTTCAGCTATTGATGTAACAGCAAACTTAAATCTAGATCCACGACAACAAACAAGAAACCAAATTTGTTCAATGCTACTTGCTGAGCTAGTAACCTGACACATGCAGAGAACACAAAATACATGCGGGATAGCACGTGATACACAGCTACAGACAATCTGATCCCATCTCGGATCTCACAGGATGGCAAGGCATGGAAGCTTGAAATGACCCATTTCAATGTGTGATTATTCATGAGCTTCATATACCCCTTGAACCAGGAAGATCAATCCATTGCAATTGGATTTCCACCTCACCACATTCCACATTTCTTAATCTGATGCAAAGATCTTGAACAATCTTGCCATCTCTATAAATGATACAACTCTCTTCGGACAAGCAGTTTGTCCTGCAAGGTTTTACTTTTGTGATTATGGTGCCACTTGGGAGGTCTCTCAGGTTCATCCTTAAGGCCTCTACAAATGCTTGTATATCAAACTCTGCTTCTCCCATTTTGTCATCTTTGCTAAATGTGTCATGATCATACACAGTCTGGAATCACCAATAAGAAAGAAGAAAAATCCAATGAAAAATAATGAAATGAAGCAAAGTTTCAGACTATCATCTTTTTTGACCAGAAATATAGAAGGCTTTGTGTAGACATATTTGCTGCAGGGTATTTTCTGCTTGGCAAGAAACAGTAGAAGATAAAAGGTCCAACTCTACTCTCAAAGTAGTGAATTTTTTCCAATTTTTGCTTTCATAATACAGTGGAATACTGGAAATCGTTCTCTTAGTGCATAATGAACTAAAATTGGGGCCGGTTGATGGAACTGGTTCCCTGTCTGCTTTCCTTATTCATTGCAAACTTCATAATGCAGATACAGCAATGGATTCAACACATGAAGAAGCATATATTACCCATGTGCTATCAAATGACTGATTCAGACCCAACAACTCGGTTGTGGTCCCATGAAATGGTTTTTCACATACAAACAGCAGAAACATAAAAGTCCTAATTTGACGAATAGTTTAATCTTCTAGGGAAGTCATTGACAATTGTTTCATGATAGGAACAACTCTGCACAAACATGTTGTTTACAGTCAGTATTATCTGCAAACTCTTAAGAGCCATTTTCACAATGGCAAACTGACAAACCAAAAGTTAAATGACATGCAAAATGGTTATGTGGGTGAATTGACTCTTCCTTGCATGATAATTTTATTTAGTGCACGCAAATCCTGGCCCAAGGGCCCAAAAATATCTCCATCAGCGCATCAAAATCAAAAGCTTAGCATATAACTATTAGTTGGAGAGGCTGATGCAAACACTTACACCAAACTCTAGAATTCATGACTTAGTAGCCCTCTTCATACACTTAACAGAACCTCCACATAGTATTTTGATGATAACTACATGGCTACAAGCATAAATAGATGTTTTGCCCCAATTTCTGTATGACGATCTAGGTGACTTTCACAAGTGAAAGTTTGCTTTGAGCTATAGGTTATACATGAAAGAGTTTTTTCTTTTTTTCTTTTTTTTAAATATCCTTCTTAATTTGGAGAATAAAAAAAAAAGGGAAAAAAAACCTCAAATAAAATACATAATACAGGATTCAATGAACAATTAATTGCATCTGAGATGCATGATGCAACATCAGTTTCCTGGTGTTTGGTTCTTGGTCTTTCTTTTGTTTCCCTAAGGAGGTGTTTTAGCTTATGGCAAAAAGTGTTTAGTAAACTAGAACTCTTCAAGTTATGAACAATCGACAACAAACTACCGGTTGCCCCAAATAAATACATAGAGAAACCAGTTACAAATAAGGCTCTCTAGCTGATTGAAGGTTCTTGTCATGATTTGGTTTCCAAAAAAATTGTGCTTGTTATAGGCAAAATGAACAGCATTAGCAATCATAGAAGCAGTTTTTGTTTACACAGGGTAACATGGCATACAATAGATGTTTCAGATGTGGGAGATAAGTGAAAAAGGAAAAACCCTTACCAGCTGGATTGGAAGGTTAGGATCCATAACAGTAAGAGTTAAATCTTCATTCCACTCAGGATTAACGTCCTTTTTTATTACGCGGGTCTTCAGTTTCTGCATCAGATGGTTAAATATACAATTAGAATCATAAACAAATGGAAAATGATACACGGACCAAAAGATCGGATGCAGGCATGGATGCCTCACTAAAAGAAAAATTATTAACAAAATCAGATTGATACATCAGTTGATGAGAGATCCCTCCATCTGATTCTGTTTAAATGATTCTTTTTTTTATCCTTTTGGGTCAGACTACCCAAACTCTAAACAAGTATAATTCAATTAGACTACAAAAAGAGAGAGTGCACAATTGAAAAAAAAAGAAAAAAAATAAAAAAGAAGAAGAAGAGAGATTTAAGAATTATGAAACTAACCTGATACATTACAATCAATTGAATCTTATCTACAAGTTTAATATGCTTCATTCATTGCTCTCCCACAAGAGGACTGGAGTTGAATTAAGTTTGGCTCATACACATATGGATCTTTCTTAGTTTCTAGTCTGATTTTTGCTCCCAAGAATGGGAAGAAACAGCAAACAAAAGGAACATGACAAACTTGGTCTTAGCCCTTCAGTTTCACTTCTCGATGAAAGCAAACAAAAGAAATACACAGGCCTTGAATACTTGTTGTATTCAAGACAAGAACATGAAGCTGCTGAGATAAAAGTTAAAACATTGAAAAAAAAAAAAAAGAAAGAGAAAGGAAAGGAGCAGCCAGGGAAATATAGAGAGATATAAATTGAAGTTACTTAATTATACCTGTTGGCCCATCTTGACGACGACGTAAGGGTCGCTGCTGCGAACGTCGCGGACGGCGAGGTTGACGCCGCGTTTGACTCGAATCCTTAGCAAGCCCAGAAGGTGCTCCATCAGCGACGCCGATCGCTCTCCCCCTCCGCCTTCTTCTTCTGATGATTTCGTTGAATCCGTCGTCTTTCCATATTATCTCCTCCTTCCACTTTTATACAAAAAAAAAAAAAACAAAATCACTCGGACAATAAAATAAATAATAATAACAAAAAACCGGTAGCCCGTAAAAATCTTAAAAGAAAATAAATTATTCTGGGCTCCACCTGAGTTTTGCGCAGCCTTCACCTATCTCTTAATTTTTATTTTTTTTTTGTCCTTTCTTGCCAAAAAAAACACTCTTTTATTGTTAATTATTTCACGTTTCGAAGCAACAAACAGATATAAAATATTAATTCACATTCAATTTTCCTTCTTTTCAACAGTTTTTTCATCTTCTTTCCGGTTGTTTGAGACAAAAGGAGAATGAAAATGGAGTGCAGTGGGGGAAATGGGGGCAGGAGGTGACCAGAAAAACATTTGATTGGAACAGAATAATTTGCGGATAAATAATAATAATAATAACAAATATGGCTTCTTTATTTATTTTATTGCGTTGACGGTGACTTCGGACCAGACCCCGTGAAAGGCGCTATTTGGTGTCAGTGTGACGCGGGGAAGGGGTTATTTCAACGCGAGAACGCGGTGGTTGTTCTGTCGGAAGGCCATAGAGCCAATGCTGTCCATTGTTTAATTTTTTCTCTGTTCTTCTACCAATCCATTGAAAAATGTGGAAATATTACATAGATACGTGTAATTTCAATTTAATCGAGTTATTGAACTTCAAAGATTCCATTACTCATGAGCTCTCATTGAAGAGCTTGTCATTTTGAAATCTTGGATTCAATAACGTTACTATTATATTATCACCTTTGTTCATGTTATTCAATTGTCGATTGTGTCTCCATGCTCGCACCAACGCATGTAATTAAATACAATTCAAGAGACTAATTTATGAATTACAATGAATGAGAGGATAAACAACTTTATCAAAATTTATTTATAGAGTTTTCCATGAAATATTTTAATAATTAAAAATTTAGATTTTTGTTTGTAAGATCTTAAATGCTAAACTTGAGAAGATAAAATAGGATTATGTGATTTATAAAAATAAAAATAAAATTATTTATATTGTGTGGGTTAGGGATTAAATGAGCTTTATAATAATAATAATAATAATAAATCATTCGTGGAATGGGTGGGTGTGAGTTTGGGAGGAGGCACGAAACTCAAGTGGACACGCTTTTGTGGGAAGAAGGGAAAAGAGAGTTCTACTTGAGGTCAATTCAGACGGCTGTCCGCTTCTGACAATTTGGGACTCAATTATTTAAATTCAGTTTGAAATCTACGATCTCCCTAAGAACTACTGTAAGAATGAGAATGTAAACACCTTGTGCTTTCAGTCTGTCCTTGAATTATACCCAATAATAGAGAGAGAGAGAGAGATGGTCCTTGAGTTGTCCGGGGAGCACGATGGTTGTTGGAAGCCACGAGGACAAAGCCCCATCTCATAGCTAAAATACAAATGTCGTTGTGAAATCATGCAGTAAACAAAATTGCATTTACTTTGTACGTATGACAAGGAAACTTTTTCTAATGCTAACTGTGTTGGACATCAAATCAAAGAAGTAAATTGTCCAGATTTAGGTAGGTGCCTAGACAAAGAAGGAAACTCAACTCACAAAGGCTAACCCCAAGGAATTCCCATGCATGAAATAATTGAAAGCTATGGCTATCAGCATCGGCAGACAGACCAATGAATGTTTGCTGGAGGCCAAATGGATGAAAATTGGACGATCCCAAGGACTTGCGTTTTCGGTGTAATTGCCTATTGAAACACCTTCCTTAATCTTTCTGCAGAACTGGCGGCTCTTTTATTGGTTGGCTCAAGCACCAGAGCATAATTAAAATCTGCAGGCCAAGAAACATCCTTTCTGATACGTATTTCACACTTTGGCTTTGTCCAGAAAACAGTGTCAATCAAATACAAAGCACAGAACAAGGAGGAACCTATGCAACTGAAAAAAAAACAAATTGCAAAACAGAATGTTGGGTGCCACTCACCTTCAATTGCCTCCTTATAATAGCCAAGCATCTCTCTTGCTGTGCCTCTCCGAAAGTATGCTTTTACATTCTAAAACAAGCAGCGAACAGTAACATAGCATGTCATACATAGTTTCTGCATAAGCCTTAACATTCTAATAGAATAAATGGGAGACAACATTACTCGCACAACATACCAGAAGTGTAATTCAACATAAAAAATTCCACATCAAGCCACAAGTCATAGAGCATATGAAGATACTTTTAGTTAATTCATAAACATCTCATCTACAGTGTGCACCACTAGTTTTATTTTCTGAGCCTCCTCTCCCAAAGAAGGTTGACAGTTGTATTGCTTTGTTTTCAAGTCAAAGGCAAGTGGGGCATAATAGATGCTCAAGTAATTACACTAGAGTTCTTTCTTTTTTAATGTGTTTGAGCTAATTACGGTAAAGACTAATAACAGAACAGATTGTATACAATCGACTTTTGAGATCCTATTATCACATGAAATGCAGTGTCGTGGCTTGTTCGAAAGAGAATGTCATACCAATGACAATTTTGAATATTTTAGAAATATTTAAACATATGTTCATTGGCTAAAAAGCAAGCAATCACTGATGGCAAGACATTAAGAATTAGTCTCATCAACTAAATATCAAGACGGCATGATCAAGCAACATCCTTTTTAAGAGGCACATAATGAGCACAATAACAAAATACTAAGACTTCTTGGTTGCACATCCAAACAGATTGTTGTTCCAATTGAGAAGTCACCTTTTTATCAAGGTTGATAGCCTTGGTACAATCCGCCTCAGCTTGAAGGAAACTGAAAGAAAGTAGGAAGAAGCTCTAAATAATGTATGAAAAGGTGTTGATTGGTTAAATAACCATCAGAGCAAAAATGTACCTTCCAATTTCAAGATATGCGGCAGCTCTGTTACAATAATAAGTTGCATTCTTGCCATTAAGTTTGATAGCTTCTGTATAAAGGCCAATAGCCTTCTGCCACTGTGCATCTTTGAATGCTTGGTTGCCCTTCATTGAAAGCAAATTATTAAGCAACAAAGTTGTACCAGCTTGGCCAAACATTTGTTACCCCACAAAACAGGTCATATATGGGGTAAGCATCAGTACAGCATGAGAATATTTGGTGTTCCGAATAAACAAAACAGATGTAATAGCCTTGGAAAAGCAGCACACTTGAAGATCAAGATACCCATTTGCACCAAATGAATACATGCAGACAGAAAAGTTTCTCGAATAATTAGGGAATCTTGTGAATAAATTGGATCTGGGAGCCCTCTAAGTTGACACGGTCTCTCATAACCACTTTTCATTGTCACCATAAACACAGTAAACTCAACATGCAAAACTCTGAGTCAGCGTGGTAATCTCACAACAAACTTTTCACAGTAAAGTCAACTTCACATTGCAGACATCCATAAAGCTAGCTTAAAACATGTACTTAAATCAGCCATCAGGGGTAACCAAAAAGGGAAGAATGGGAGGAGGGATATGCTTAAAGAAACCAATTGTAATGCAAGTAATGTTCAACATGATGCGCAGCAGTTCAGCAAATAAAAGAGGGTATCCTCAGCAGATAAAGTTCCCTGTTTGCAGGCAGTTTAACAACTGAAGCCCATAAAAAATCAAGTGCACCTTTTCTTTAGCCATCTCAGCATATATTTCTTGGTTGTCCCTGTTACGCAACAATTTAGACTTCCCAAGCATTTCAACCTCTTCTTGTAGAGAAGCATATATGCTCTGAACTGTGTCCAGCAAAAAGCGATCCCCTCCATGCCTGGCTATTAAGGACACTGAAACAGGGCATTTGTCATAATGTCCAAGTGGTATTGTTGCCTGAAAACCAGGAAAAAGGCTCACTTTATCATTCAGGGTAGAAACATTGCATTTTGTTTTCCCACATTTCACATCCAAGACGTAGAAAATTAATATCTTGTGCAATATTTTCGACTGTCTGTATGCAAGAGATGCATCTGCATGCATGATGTGAGTGCATAGGTAGGGTAGTAGGGGGGAATACATGTGTGTGGGTGGGTGTGGGAGTCTGTGTGGATCGAGAGTGAGAGAGAGAGAGAGAGGGAGGGAAGGAGGGAGGGAGGAAGGGAGACAGAGAGAGGGAGAACCACCTGACAGCATCCTGATAGGCTTGCAATACTCAACAGACTAAATGAGCGAATCTGGTAGTCCTCTGATAACATCTCCTTTCCACCAAGTTTTGGTGGCAGGTAAGCAGATGTAGGTATTACCAGAATACCACCATCCTGCACAAGTAAGAAATCTTCAATAAACATAAAGAAATCAGCACAAATGAGCCTGGGCCATTTCTGCAACTCAACAGCCAATAAAATAATTCACTTTGGGAAAGATGAGGATAGTTCCATGCATAATGTAACAACCAATTATGCATAGAATGAAATAAAAGTTGAGTACACCTCATTAAGCCTCAACCTTGCCACAGAACACGTATCTGAATTCAGTTCAGCTCAAGCTCAATGAAATCCCAGTTCCATTTGGTTTGAGCAGCAGCACAAATCCATAACTCATTGTCATTTTATTCTCTAGTGTGAAATTTAAACCCATATTCCTTTTTCTAGCAAAAGGATACCTTCAACTGTATAAAAATCATAAATTACTGCCTTTTGTCTCACTGTTGTAGTTTACGGTGGGTCCATGGGTTGGAATTTCAAATGACCATTTCCCATATAGCAAATAAAAGGTGTCCCGATGCATAAGGCTCCCACATTGTAAGGTTTGGAGAGGGGTTAGATGTACATAGCCTTACTCTTATTTTCACAAAAAGGCTGTTTACATGATTCAAATCTATGACCTCTAGGTCACAATGGAGTAATCTCAGCATTACACCAAAGTTTGCCTTTTGTGCCAAGAAATACACACAAATTCATAAATAATATAACAGAAGCTTCAGCCTGTCTGAACACAAAAGTTCATGACTTACTAAAGGCATTACCTTCAAAAGAGAATTGATTGCTGTACGCATTTCATTTCTGATGGATCTGCATATTTCAATTTCTGTTTCTGATATCTTGAGTATTTCATTTAATTGTGCAGAGATAGCGGGATCAAGAAAAGGCTTTTCCTCATTAATCCATTCCTCATGAATAGACTTGAATTCATATCTGTTAAAAGGTTGAACACATTAATATAGATACAATTCAATAACAAGTATGTAACCCATTGTATGGCATACATAAGATCAAGTACAATAAAAATTGGCATTCCATATGAAATCAGTTACCCGATAATGTCAAACAAAAATTAAAATATCAGACTACAAGGAAAAACATAACTAAGTTAACCATCTCTAATCTTCCCCAGACATAACTTTACACAACAAAAACTTCATGCATGAAGGAAGAAAGTTCACCTGTGAAGAATCTGCATGACATTTGCAAGCAATCTTATTGACAAAGTTTTGGTTTCACCGTTTGCCTTCTTGTCCTGGAACTGTTTCAAGCTTGGAATTTTTGAACAAAGAAACTTCTCAAGAATTTCATGCTTCAGCACTTGTCCTAGAGAAAATGCATCAAGAATGTTTAAAGAAGCAAAAACCATCAAGCATAAATAAGAATGTCAACATAATGATATGTGGAAGAACTCAAGGCCAGAATACACACAGAAGCAGAACGTACTTCCAAACACTTTCTCAGTAGATTTTAAAACCACCTTGGAAATCCTTTCTAAAGGTATCTTGATTAGTTGAAAACAATCATCAGCTATTATAATTTGCCTAGGATTACGTTGGACTCCAAATGGAAGTTGCAACAGCTGGTGGCCCACACGACGCAGAATGTTTGGATCCTTAGCAAACCACCCTGCAACATTTAGTCCAGGGTATCATTATGTAGTACCAACAACAAGAGTCAAATAGCAAAGAAAGCATTCAAACCATCGAAGACAGAAGTTGAAAAATGGTTTGAACTAGACAATGATGAAGCAGAAGCAATAGTATAACCAGTGACTGATCCATTTGGCTTAATACACATAGTTATATGTATGCTTCCCACAACATAAAGAAGCTGGAGCAAAAACCTAGTAAATATATCTCATTTTGGAGAAGACCAGCACATCCACAGAAAAAGTAATTTCTCTTAAAAATCATTCAGGGATAAAAAAAAACGCAAAACTAGGCTTTAACCTTGAACTTCTGATCCAGATGGAAGTACATCAATGCTAATCAACTAAAAACAACACAGCAAACTCAGGAAGACACTTTAGCCTAGTCAAGTTTGGCAGCAATTCATCATGTGTGGTAATTAGCACAAGCATTCCCCATGTGTGAAGTTCAGTTTGTAGAAGAGAGGGACAGCAGAAAATGGAAACTGCACCCTAAAGACTGTCAGGTTTGAGGAGAAAACACTCAGGAATCATCATGGGAAAGACCCAATTCAATTTCTTGTTTTATAAGGAATCTTATTTTATTTAACTTAAAGTGGTGAATGACATTCCTTAACAAATTAACCAAAAAAAAAAAAAACTTGGGAACATACAATTAGCAAGGAGAATCACCTTAAACTATGACATAAAATGCCTTAAGGGATCAATGCTATGGTTTCTTTAAACCTCAACATAAAAAAACAAAAGAAGCACCAAACTTTGACATTCATTTAGGCAGTCATAGAGTTGCACATACATTGTTACAACATGCTAGTATACATACCAACAGTGTCAAGACTTGCTGAAACAGGTATAAGTCCCATGTGAGGAATAGCTCCATATGAAGGTCGAAATCCCATAATGCCACAATAACCAGCAGGTAATCTCACACCACCTATCGTGTCAACACCTGCACGAAAGAAGATTAAAGAAAAGCTAAGAATATGCCAATAACTTCTGAAACAGACATGATCTTGACGATTCAACAATGATAACTGGAACCAACAATACATGATAAATTGTTGGATACCATGGACATAAATAAACCTTCCTTTCATACAATGTTATCCAAGGTCAGTACTCAGTTCAATGAAAATTGGAGGAACTACAACCACTAATAGAGCATAAATGTCCTAGCATCCATACACAAATTAAAATGCACCTAAGATGTGCTGGAACATATTCTCTTAGGATTTGTGTACTCATAGAACTGTCTAGCATGTGAACCACAGAGAGCCAGACATAGAACTAAGTTTTTCTAAACAGTAAAGCTTTCTAACATGAAGAAGATGGCCTGGAGAAAACAAAGGCTTTATGGTCTCCCAAATAGAAGGCTTGAATAGTCAACTGAATGAATTTACATGGAAATCTAAAGAAATGAAACTAAAAAAAAGTATGCTATATTTCACCTTTAAAGCTCTCAAAAAAAACAGAGCAAGAAGCTCACCTAAAGAGAATTCAACAAGATCAGCCGCTACAGCCACAGCAGCCCCACTGGAAGACCCACCAGGTACATGGGCAGGTGCTGCTGGATTGGTGGGTGTACCATAATACTTATTTTCTCCACTGACACTGTAAATAAAGGATGGCAAAACAACCAACAATATGACTCCTCATAACTCATCTTTGGCATTAGTGAACCTACTACTACACCAAGAATAGAAAGAAATAGATAAAGTTAAAATGTTAAATAATTCGAGGCAATCTACAAAACATCATTAAGGAAGTATAAAGTCAGTAATGATATCACAGATGCATATTCTAATCTTCATTCAGTTTTGTGCATGCCTTCAAATCAGACTCCACATTGAACTACAAAGCAACAAAATACCTATAAGCCAGTTCGTCCACAATAGTTTTCCCAATGCAAGTGGCACCTCCTCCAACAAGAGACAAAATAACGGCAGATGTTTGAGAAGCTGCCCCATGGTTCCTTGCCCAGTCTGGATGACCAAACCCAGTCACATACCCTTCAATGTCAAATCTGATGATTATAATATGAGTTTTTCCACTTTAGAGAGCAAATAAAAAGAAAACATATAAACTAAAAAGGGTAAGAAGATTGTCAAGCAGAAGGCAGAATTTGAAGCAGAATTTAAGAAAAAAGAAAAGGCAGAAAAACAAAGTATCAAATAAACTAATTCGTGGAAAGTTCCATTTTTGTTCCAGCTTCACTCTGGTACGATGCCTTCGTCAAATAATTTGGGTCCTAAAACTTTCAAATTTTGCAAAATTTGAGATAACCACCAACTTACATACCAATATTGGAAGACAAAATTTCCTATGGCATCCAGTGAAATGGAAGTAAGCTAAAATACTGAAACCAACATTTCCCGCAAAGCGAAGATTTTTCAAGAAACTAGATTTGAGGAATCGTTTGTCTGGTTTCATTCCTCTTGCCTGTCGTTTGTTGAATTGGATAATTACAATTCAACTGTCTGGTTTTCATACAAAAAGATAAAATTTCATTTCACTTGTTTAACTTTCTTTGCGACCAAAAGCGTTTTCAAAAGCAACCAAGAACACGAACACAAGTCATCTTCTTTTTTGATAGAGACGAAAAAAAAAAAAAAGTTTTGTTCGAAACCGACAAAACATTGAACTTGAGTTTGCGTGAACAAAAACCCTTATCCAAAACTAAACCCTCGGCAAAACGAAAAATATAAAAATAACCGGCAAACATCGGGTAGATGTGTGATAGAGAAACAACATACAAGTCGGAGACGGCAAAGGTGAGGCCGGTGAGAGGGTGAGGGGCTTTGGGAGGGGCAGGCTGCGGCGGAGGAAGCAGCTGAAGCTTGTGGACAAAGGCACCAAAGTCTTCTCTGACGGCCTTCTTAAACCTTCTAGCAAACAGTAGAATCCCGGCCAGACCCAGCCCAAGAAGCATCCATAGATTAGCTGGACCAGGCGATGCCATACAATCTTTATTCTCTTCCTCTTTCTTTTTAGTACCGCTGCTCAGATAATCAAGATTATAACTATTATAAAGCACCACGAAAAGCCCTAGAATCCAAGCTTCTTCTTCTTCTTGTTTTTTTTTTAATTATTATTAAATGTACAGGCGTGCGAGCCTGCAACTGTGGAAGAACGGCAAGTATTGGCTCGGGAGCAGCGGGACACAGGCGGTAGCGGAGGCGGTTGGTTTTGGTAATATATATATAGTAAAAAAATTAAATACATTATCATAAATTTTTATGCTATAAAAAAAAGCATGTTTTCTCCGTTCGTTTACCCTACACTTTACGTTATTTTATAAACATAACACGAGCTTAAATATTTTTAAAAATAACAATTTATCTTGTAAAATAAATTTATTATACAATAAATTAATATTAACAGAATTTATTATTATGCATATGTGACACATTTATGTATATAAGATTAATTTAAATAAAAATAAAAATATTTAAATAAAAATATACACAAATTTAAAAAATATATATCTCTTATAGATTTTCGTCCCTTTTTCTCTATATTCGAATTTTTATCTCTTCATACAAAAAATTTTTTTATTAAAAATAAAACTTAAATTGATTCAATTTCATTTAATTTGATTTTTATTTCAGAATAATTTCTTCCAAATTTAAAAGAAATCAACGCTTAAGGTGTCATAAATTTAAACAATGAGTATGATATTTTACCTTTATAAGATGACTTTCATCAATATCTTAAAAAAGTAAAGGTACAAAATCAAAAAATTAAAAAAAAAATAACAATAACGAGACAACATATATAAAACTTTAGTATATAATTTGAAAGTAAAATTGTCGCCCCTACCCGCTGATGATAAAAGATGATGGGTTCAATATTTTAATATCTTACTCGCATGTCCTCATGTACCAAGAAAGTTCAAATTAATTTCGTCAACAAGACAAAATTTTTTCTGCTTAATGGCTCTGTTTGATCTGTTAAAAGGGGTCAAAGCTTCATTTTCACCAACTTATCTTGTAAATTTTGGTGACAAGATGGAGTAAGGTCAAGAAAATTTTCTAGCAGATGTTGACGGAAATCTATATTTGACGAAGAAAGGGCGAAGGAGAGACACGGAAAGAAGAGAAAGAAACAAATTTAAAAAAAAAAAAAAAAAAACAAGCCAAACTTTTTATATATTTTTATTAATTTTAAATTAAAAAATGCCTAACATGTTATGTAATTAATTTTTTACACCTGCATATGTTAACAAATTTCACTAATATTAATTAAGGATGTATTAAATGTTACTTTTAAAATGTTATATTAGTTGAACTACATTAGAAACAAAAATTTTTATATTTTCATATTTTTTTGAGAGTCTTATTTATTTATTTATTTATTAATAAAACTGGCAAAGATTTGAATTATTAAAAACATTATAAAAGATGGTCTAAGTTAAAGTTTTATGATAATTTGACGGGCGACGAAACTAAACTTGAAACGCATTATTGAATTCAAATGCTGGGAAATCTACTCTTAACACTTTGGTAAATGTGTAAAGATTAATATCCTATTATGTCCCTTAATTAGAAGCTTTTGGTTGTTTTTTTTTTATGGTTCGAATTCGGGTGACTCTGTTTTCCATGCTTTCCACCTCCGATTTTGGTGTGTGTGCGCGCGCGCGCGCGCATTATCGTTCTGATTTCATATTAAAGACTAATTAATCTCCGAATTCTGTTTTATTGTAAATAAATTCATGCAGTTTCCCGTTAGGGTTTTGGTTGATTAGTAAAAATTTCAACTCTAACTCGGTTGCAATATAGGTAAACGATTGATTGCATGCTCAAGGAGATTAGAAGCATGACTGAAACAAAGGAATACCAAATTTTTATAAATATCATAAATTTCTATTGATCAAAATAAAAAGAATGCATCTTCACCTGGATTATGCATGCTACCGGCGCGAACATGTATTGATTGCTTTATTTTATTTTATTTTATTAATAGACAGCTAAATCACTGCTTGCCTCACAATTTTAAATCAACTTTGTCCATGAACAAAGTTCTCATAGAATCTTCCTAATTTTCGTCCTATTATAATTATAAGCGATAAAGTACAGTTATTTTATTAAAAAAATGTAGAATTAAAAGTTGTAAAATACCCACTACTGGAACTAAACATTGTAAAATGTCCTAACGTTTAGACAGAGAAAAAGGTATTTTAAGTACCCAAAAAAAAAGAACAATTACATAACATCATCACTTTGAATGCACTAAAAAAAGAAGAAGAAGAAAAATTACATAACAGCATCACAAATGGACAAGAGTCTCTTTTTCTTTTCGGTTTTTCGGGACACAAGCTTATGGCCACCGACTCGAATCAGAATCGAATTAACGAAAGATGTGGTGAGTAGTGATGTGGTTAAGGTTCTATCCCCCTAAAACCGTAACTAGCAGTTAAATTAGTAATTTTCAACAGAAACTAAATTACCAATTGCACCATCAATTAAATTGATAGTTTTTTTTGAAAAAATAAAATCAATAAAATAAAAAATTAAATCTACAATAAAAAAAAATATTGGATATAACTGTTTATATGAATTTTGTTTATTAAAAAGTTAAGATATTTCGAATTTTAAGAAACAAGAAGTGACCAAACCAAACCAAACTGACTTGAACAAAACTAGGCCAAATAATTTTGAGCTGATACGATTTAGAATTGAACTGAAACCTTAACCCAACTAAAACTGAGAATGACTGAAATCGAAATTGATTATTTGAACCAAACCACTAGCCTGTGGTTAGATTAAAATTCCCCTTAGTATTGAAACTGAAACTGATGGTTTGAAACCAAAATTAGAACTGAACCGAATCAGGGTCAAGCCTAAATTTACCAATGCCTCTCCTGTATAAATGAATGCCACAAGCAGCAAATAAATCTCACACCTCCTCTTTTGTTATAGCTAAATCCGCAGTTGACAAAAAGATTTCAAATACATATTCTGAGTTGGTAGAACGAACACAGTGGCTAAAAAGAAGCTCTGCCCTATTAGAGATCCAAGCAACTGTACATGGCTAGTTTGAGTTGTTATACCTTTTTAGGGGATAGAGCACAAAACAGACAACCAAGCTTCATCGTCTATACCAATGCCACCAATTGCTAGACTGCATTGACATCACAAGGGTTAGGCTGATGTGGCACAGCAACATCACCAGCAGCTAAAACAGCATGTCTGCATTGCCATTTGTGAAGATAGAAAAGTGAGGAGATGGTCAAAAAGAGGCAGAATAGTTGCATTTCCTTCTTCCATGATCTATCTCCAGGGCCAGATCATAGTAAAGTTTGGCAAGATGAAGATCCAATGGAAGTCCTTGACCATGCTCATGCATATACCCAAGGTTGAACATGGCTTGTGCATTAGATTGAGATTTGGCAAGCAAGTAAACTGCTGCTGCACATTCATAATCCCTCCCAATACCCTAGTAAAATATAGAGAGTAAAGTGTTGAGGAAACCTTGAATGAGAGGCTCAAAGTTTCAAAGGACCTTAATCTGAAGGAACCAAATGTATCTTATTCCATCGGATACTAGGGACACGTACCTGACCATAGTAATACCCATCGCCAATGAACAAAGCAGCATGTTCATTGCCCTGCTCAGAAGCTTGCCACCACAAAGAATGTGCATGCTGATGCTGTTCTACATCTGTACAATATCCAGATTCTCCCATGCACATGCTACGCTCCCTGTATTTGTCTAGAATCCAAGCCACATTACTCTGTGCAGTCTCATACCCCATTTCAGCCATCCTTGAATACAATAGGAATGCCTTGCCCAAATCACCTTTTAGGTATGATTCTAGAGCCCATCTTGACAAGGAAACTCCATGGTCCTCGTTCTGCAACTAGTTTATATAGTGCAGTAGCCTGAAATCATTGTAGATCAATTTTGGATGAAAACATGTGATCATGAAAATTAATACCACTTGATGTATGTATTATAAGTAGCAGTGGCATTGGAAAATAAATGGCAACTTCAGTTAATTACGTGAAAAAAATTTTGAGGAAAATAACAAAGCTGGAGAGAGATATACACAAGGATCCAATATCTTGTAAGGATCCAAGCCCTTCCCAGGTGGCAAAAATTACAAACATTACATAATGCACTTAAGGTCTCAGCTTACTCATATGAACACATTAGATGCATGCATGCTGGATTTATGTACATGGCAGACATGAGTAAAATTCAAATATAAGCAAGGTCGTGTCCAAATGGATCCAGAATGTAGCTCTGAGATTTGAAAACTTGGCACCCAGATCATTCTACTAGATTATATAAGTCTAGACATTGGAATCAAAGGCAGTGTTTGAACTAGACAATAGTGTATATGATGCCAAGGTACCACACATAGCTGTCAGATTTTCTTTCTGATGCCATCTTTAGGGTTTGGCATCCCATGTTTTGAAGTGCCAAGGAAACTTTTTTAGCTTAACCATTCCAACTTAAACAATGTTCTTTTGATGCCATCAAATAACATGCAATAAATATGAAATTTCTATTCTTGACCCACAAGAAGGAACTCTTTCTCCGTACTATGTATAGCTATGGATTTCATGGATAAGGACAAGAGCAGAAGCAAAATTATAGAATGTACCATTGGTAGATTCTTCTTTAGCCCCACACTCGTATGGAACATCTTTGCCAGCTGGTAAAATGCCTTAGGTTGACCTGCATTAGCAGCCATTATAAAAAATTTGCATGCCAGCTTCACATTTCTCTTTACACCCAGTCCTTTAAGATACATTACACCCAGGTTGTAGTGCCCGCCAGCATCATCATTGTCAGCAGCCACTTCAAAATATTCTTTGGCCTATAACAAAAGGAACCAGTTTTTTTTTTCTCACACAGTATTTGAGTATTTTTATAAAGCAATACAATCACACATAGACAAAAAAGGGAAAGGATAAAAGATTAAGGCAGGATAGCAACAAATAAAATCCCACAGATTTTTCTACACAAAATCATCTATAATAATCCACATATTCGTTTAGTGATAACAAGCATGCCGTGATACCACAAAATTGGAAGACAATAAGTAAAAAAAAACCTATAACCAACTCAATTGGGACTAATTACAAATGATAGAAGTAACTCAGTAAAACAGTTCAAAATATTCAGCATACAGGTTGTAGGTACTTACCTTGGTGTAGTCCTTATCCACACCATAACCCATGACATAGAGATACTCAATGCTATTATAGGCCGAATAAAGTTGCTGCTTCGATGCAAGTATAAGCCATTCAAGTGCCTTGGTGTAATTCCTCTCTACTCCAACTTCCCTAGCATATATCTCACCAAGAAGCTCCATTGATCTTGGTTCCCCTCCCTCCAGAGCCTTTGAGAACCATGCCAGGGCCCTCCCATGGTCACGCCTCAAACCTCTCAATCCAAAATAATGAAACAGGCCAACTTTGTACATGGCTGCAGCATTCCCCTTCCAGGCCTGATATTCCAAAATCTGGAAGTCCTCGTCCTAGTCACCCTGAGATTTCCTAAGACCGTCCATGCTCTCCTCAGCTCCATTATGAATCCTAATTGGTTCAATCACTGGAGAATCCTTTGATATCAAAAAACTATTCCCAGCTACTTCTGCTAATTCAGCATACAGTTTAACTGCTTTGTCGTGCATCTGAAACAAAGCAATCATACAAAACCATTCATCAAAGTACGCAAAAAAAAAAAAAAAAAGGGAAACTAACAAGTTCTTAATTTGACCGTACATTGTTTCTTACATTAACTAAATTCAACTACTTGAAAACTCGAAGTCCATCCATTTGTCGGGAATTGCAAAACAGGGCTCAAAATTCCACAAACGCCCTCCAAAAGAAGTTAATATTACCTCTTGGCGGGAATAAGTGAATGCGAGAGCCATCTTTGACTGCAAATTCCCTCCGTCGGCAGCAAAATAGTGACACAAAAACGACCTCGCCTTGCTCCTCTCCCTCATCTGCCCCAGCCCGTACAGAAATCCTAGCACCGACTGTGCATGCGGATTCCCCGTCTCCACCGCCAGGGCCTCGATCCGCGGGACTGCCTCCTCCATACCCCTCACCTCCCCTCCGGCCGCCGCCGCAAGCATCTTCTCGACGGCGGCATAGTACTTGACCGTGTCTTCGTTGTAGGAGGAGGAATCGGGCTCAAAGATCAGGCGCCAGGATCCCGGGTCGAGCTCGTGATCGGATTTGGGGTCAGAGTCGCCAAACTCGTCCCACTCTGGAGGCGACGACTCGGTGTGGTCCACGTAGGAGTTGGATGTGGCGACTTCTTCGAGGTCATCCTGGGAGAGCACTAGAACGAAAGAGATGGATACCAGAGAAAGCGCAAGGAGAGAGAGAGTGAGGAGAGAAACTGTGAGACTGCTGCTTGAGACTTTCATTTTTCTTTTTATTTTTATTTTATTTTATTTTATATATTTTTTTCTGTGGTGGCAAGTAAAGAAGAATAGGAAGGTGGCGACTGCGGACCGTTGGTGGGATGGGCATGCGGTGGCGGTTGCAGTGCCTGCGATTTCAGAGATTTCCAGACGAGGTGGCCATTGAGAGAGAAGGAGATGGGTGAAATGCCATCGCGCCTCGAAGTAAAACGTATGTAGACAAAACCAACGGTCAAACTCTGATGGACAATAATAAACATAAACAGGTTTTATGTTATATGCAAATAAAGTATTTTATATTATATTTATAATTTTTAATATAATATAAAAAATATTTTTCATAATTTTAAATTATTTGATTATATATCTTTTATAAAATAAAATATTTTTGTGTAATATAAAAATATTTTAAATGAATCGTGGATGTAATCGGATTGCGCGCTAAAAACTGGGGTTAATTATATAAAATAAATACGAGTAATTAAACTCTAATTTTTTATTATTATTATTATTTTATTTATTTGATTGGAAGGTTACTTTTGTCTTTGCACAGCCTCTATACTCTCGTCTATGTGCCTTTTTTTTTTTTTTGGGGGTGTTACTCATTTTATTGGGAGCAACTAAGAATGTCAACAATGGAGCTCAAACTTTCGCGTTCCAATCGTATCTATCGCCCCTCTGTAATCCCCCCCGCCACTCTCTGTGTGTGTGATTATTTGGGCGTGTGCACTTTTCGTTGTGTTTAGATCTTAATGGCCAACTGTGGCTCTGCAGGAACCAGTGGAGGGCAAAATCGTGATAAAATCTCCGTCTTCATTTTCCCACTATGGAATTCGACTCACTGCCAATGGATCCGTTAACTTACAGGTTTCTACTTGTAATTGAATTCATCCTCTCTCTCTCTCTCTCTATATATATATCTATCTCTATTGTTTGGTTGCCCAGAAAATTAAAATGGAAAGTCTTCACGCGGGAAAATGATTTTATTGTTCTGTTTCCAATTACAAGAATCATTTTCGACTTTTTGTGGTGTTTTGAAATTTTACTGTTTGAATTGTTGTTTATTTACAGGTCCGAGGAGGTTCCGCCGGAGTTATTGAGTCCTTTTATGGTGTTGTCAAACCAATCTCCATACTGTTGGTTTACCCTTTTTTTTATTTTTTTTATTTTCTTTCCTGTTGATTTGTAGTTTTTAATCAAATGGATTGATAGAATGGTTATTGATCGATGATTTCCTCCATAGCTATTCAATATAAGGAATCAATAATTTATATTGTGAAGTTTGCTTCAGCTGAGCATCTTTGCCTGCTAAGAAAATTAGAATGTAGAGATTGAGTTGATGATGAATTGATGATTGAGGATGGATCATGTTTTCTTATGCTAAAATCATGCTGCAAGCTCCCAACATTTTTATGGGTTTCTTTGAATGGGAAAGAGGCTTCCATGAACAATCCTAGCAGCTCAGCAAAATACAGCATTCCACAGTTACATGTGTTATGTTGACACACCTGCGTACACCTGCGTATGCTCACACACATTGGAAAGCAGGGGTGCAAATATTTAGGGGATTTTTGTTGATTTGTAACGGTGGCAGCTAATCAGAGTGTGATGTTAGTGTTCACATAATTGTAATAGTTCACTTTTCTTAGTTTTCCAAATGGTGAAATGTTCCCTTTCAAGTTTGATATTCCTCTCCTTCATTTGTAAACAATTCAATTGAGTTATGGTTTGAGAATTGTGAGCAGATTTGTAGCCTCTATGATAGCTATACTTGAGTCATACCAAATTAAATATACAATAGGAAAAGTTATTGTTTGATATTTCTTTATGGCTTGCATAAATCCTCGTGAAATCTTATTCTGTAGATGATTGATGGCATTTCACCATACCCCTTTCTCATAGCTTTCCTCAAACCATCGATTCATTTATTGATTTGAAAACAGGAATAAGAGCCTTGAAATCAGACCTGCTGGAAAAATTGGCTCAGGTACAACAGAGGTAGATATTACGGTGGATACATACATTTTTGAGTAATTTTGTTAGATTGCAAACAATTTATGGCATCTAACTTCTCTCAATACCACGCCATAGCTATTATAGTGTAATACATAAAAGTTGCAAAATCCAATTTGTCCTCTAGATTTTCCCATGGGAATTTTTCTTTCACTTCTTTGAAGAAATTTCTTTCCTTGTTTTTGTACTTCTTTAACTGACATAGATGTGATTTTTCCTCATCCAATTCACTCACATTCCATTTCATTTTTGTTATTCATAGCATCTCCTCTTACCATGGCAGATACCATTTTCTATAATTTTGAAACAACCTGGGGAAGAAAATCTTGAAAGATTTTATGAGACATTCCATGGAACAAATATTAACATCCAGGTGAATACTTCTGTCTTGTGAGAATGAATATATTCCTCGGTAATCTAGCTGCTCCAGTTTTTTGCCTTTTTTTTTTTTTTTTTAAAACCATTCTGATGTGTTTTATCTCTTTCTCTCAATATTCCAACTCTTGATGATTAATGAACGTTGTGGTAGTATTTGATAACTGTAGATGTAGCAAGAGGATACCTGCATAAATCAAAATCTACAACCTTGGAATTCATAATAGAAAGTGATAAAGGTTTGATGTGGTCCAACTTGTGCCTTTGTTTCTGTTATTGGTAATTGAATTGAATTTCCTTGTCTCACTACTGCTGTAATATTTTCAGATGCTCTTCTTGACAGACCAGTTTCACCTGAGATGGTGATTTTTTACATTACTCAAGACACTCAAAGACATCCTTTACTTCCTGAGCTGAAATCAGGTTTGCTTTGAATTCATAGTCCTCATCTTCTTTTGTGGGACCTCTAGTTTCAACAAACTAACAACTCCAGCAGTTTTAATGTGTTTTTGTGATTTTTATTTTTTAGAATTTCTATTTATGCAGCTTTTTATTGTTTTGAAGATCCGTCAATTGTCATTGTGCATGTTTGATTAGGTGGTTTTCGTGTGACTGGGAGATTGTCCACTCAGTGTTCTTTGTTGGATCCTATCAGTGGGGAGTTAACAGTTGAAACATCTGCAGTTCCCATCCACTCTATTGACATTCACTTGCTGCGTGTGGAGTCAATTCTTCTTGGAGAGAAAATTGTGACTGAAACCTCTTTGATTCAGACCACACAGGCATGCTGTATTTTGATTGTAAAATTATTTTGACTAACATATATCTCTGTTTAAAATTTTTTATGTTACTTTTCATATGTCAGATAGCAGATGGTGATGTCTGTCATAATAGGACTTTGCCCATCTATGTTATCCTCCCCCGTCTTTTGACTTGCCCAACTATTTTAGCTGGGTGAGTTGCCCATCTCCCTTGATTCTTTTTGATCTCACTAATTTGTGATGATTGAGGATATAACCATGCCAAGAATTAGCTGAATTTGGTTTTGCTAAATTAGTGACTGGCAAACCCTTTTTTTTTATGTTTGCTTGGCTTAAAGTGAATGAAGATGGTGCATAACTGGTTAATATTAATCTGACCTCAAGTTTAACCATGTTGGTGTGAAACTGTGGTTTATATGTGTAATCATCTTTGCTATGGATCTTTTCAAGGGGCCAAAAAGGAAAAGAGGAGAAGAGGGACTTTGACTGTTCAAAACTAGAAAATCTAGGGTTTCATATGATGTGGCTAGGATTCTGCTGCAATAAAATTCTAAAAGGCCTCTAGTTGTTTCCACTTGACATAAGTCATATATGGTGATTCTGTATGTCCCATGAGCATCTGAAGTTCTGACAATGTAACAACCTGAATACGAGATTGTATAATTAAGCATAGGCTTCAGTCATGATTGTTGAGAACTTTTGAAATTATGAATTAATATACAATAGAAGACAAGAAAAACAAAATCATTTTTACATAAGTTGTTCCTGGATGAATTGGTTACTAATCCTTTGTTTGTACTAGTTAGTTTATATGAACAAGTTATGCATTATTGGCAAGCGCTCATTATTAGTGGCTTCTGCTTGCTTTAGTCTAGTCCATTTGTGCTTATGAATTTACTTATTCAGGTATCATTTTTGTGTTCATTATTTGTGCTAGCACATTCATCTTGTAAATTAGGGTCAAGAATCAAATGCAATTTAATTTGTTTATATTTGACCTCATCACGATATGATTTTTTGTAGACACAGCAATCATGATGTTAACTATATCTTTTTATTCTTTGTTGTTTTGCAGCCCATTTTCAATTGAGTTCAAACTATCCATAGTGGTCAGTTTCAAGTCTGAGTTGTCCAAACTACAGAAAAAATCTGATCCAAGAACACCAAGATTGTGGGTAAGTATCGGTTTTATATATTTCACTGAAGCTTTGGGATTGCCACATCTAAAATGCCTTATCAAAAAATTTCAGCTGGCAATGGAAACTTTACCCCTTGAACTCGTTCGCGCACGGTAAGGTGATCTGTATAAATGTAGTTATTATGGAAGCACCATGTGTACCAAATACAGATAACTTGTATTTCACTCTTTTTCTTTTTTTTTTTTTCTCGCCCTCTTTAATGCGATATGTATTTAAATCTAATCTCATTCAACCTGCTTTTATTCCATGCTTTCATATTTTCTCATTGAAGCATTTTTAATGGAATTAATTAAACACTGAAACATTTTCAGTTGGAGTGGCTTACATCAACTACTTCAAAGCTCGGTAGTTATGCAAGTTCGATTTATAATTCACAATCTGTTGTATAGATTCTTACAGAAAATCAATTCTTATACGAGAAACATCTTACTTTTCCCGTGACATGTAAATAAATTAAAGGTGAAATTTTAGTCCTTCAAAACCAAAAAATGATAAATAATAAATAAATAAATAAATAAAAGCCAAATTTAGCACACGCGTTTGAGACGTGCTAATGGGTCGGGGGTAGAGGGGTGCCAAAGTCGAGTTCATGTCCATGTTTTCACCATTTCTTGTAAGAGCATTGCAGCGTGTCACCTGCATTAATCCCACATGGTCACATCTGCAGTGTCTCCGTTGAACTGCATTTTTTCTTTTTTTTCTATTGGTTCTCGTTAGGGCTCAATTTTAATATTTTTTAATCTTAGAGATGATTCTAGTGTAATGAACTACCACTCATTGAAAAGTACCTCCTCCATTAATGATATAAAGTTCTTCAAAATGTTTGAAGCCACAACATGTAGGAAATGCACCAAAATCCAAGGCAGGTATCCTTAGATAATAAATGAACGAAAAATAGAAGCCTTCTTTGACTTTTTATGAAAGAAGTTATGTAATTTCAACGATTAATGTCCATTGGTCTATAAGACGGAAAATAAAAAGATATTTTCTTTATGAAATTAATAATAAAGCTATGTAAGGCGCGCCGTACGTTTCTTTTTCTTTTTTCCTTTTTCTCTCTTCTTTTAAATTGAGCCAACTTCAAGTTAACCGGCAAAACCCCATTGAAATTGTTCAACACAGGAAACAAGAATCCCTCTTTCTTCACTTCCTTTCTCCCTCGCAGATTCTTTCTTTCTTCCTTTGACAACATTTTTATGCATATTTCAAAGTTGAGAAGAAGCGTCTTTTAAACTTTATTTTATTTTTAAATGTGTGCGGTGTTGGGAGGCTTACATAGATATTGGAATTGTTAATGGTAGTAAAGGGACCTGTTCTTTAAGTTTATTGTTCTTCCTGTGCAAGGAGATTATCTCGGTTCATGAAATGGCTGAGTAAGCTTTTCGAAAGTATGACTAGCACCGAGGCGACTGCGGTTTTGGCCGCCATCAGCAGCTTCTATTGGCGGATTACATGGTAACTATCTTTACCTGTAAATCTTTTCTATTTTTTTATTCAATTTTCTGTTTCGCCGTTCTTTGTTTATGCCCCTTGGCCCATGCAGACCTCTTGTATAATTCAAATCCATCTCAACCCTTTTTGTTAGATACTTAGATTATTGAGTATCGACTATTAATTTGACTAAAAAAAAGAGTACTAAATATTAACATGTAAGATAAATAATAAAATAATTGATAAGATGACCGATAAAAATATTTGTCATTTATAATATATATGTGAATAAAGTTATTTTTAATTTTTGGTAATCGCTTTTTTAAGGATGGATGTGCTGAAAATAAGAGTTTTTTTTTTTTTTTTTTGTCTTAATTGGTTTACACATTCCTACAAATGTAAATTACCAATGATAAAGGACAAAACGCTTGGTAATTGAAAGCATGCCATGGTATAATTACTAATCGTTATCCTGGAAGAATGATGAACTTCCATCCTCACGAGAGGTAGAAAGAATTGTAACCCCGCTCCAGGCTGCTGGTCCGAAGGAAAGTCCCTCTTTTATGTAAAATCATAATTCAAAATTTTTTAAAATATTCAATAAAATTATAAATGTATCCTAAACATATATAATTTTAAGAGAAGTTCATTTTTTGTTACATTTATGAATTATATTGATTAAAATATAACATACGATTTATATTTTGAACTTGATATAACAAATTAAATTTTTAAATTTAAACGATAAAGACAACAAGAATTAACTAGGATTATCCAATCTTTAGGTGACGTAGAGTATAGCACCGATAAAACAGTTATCGGAAAATATTTTAATAGTTAAATATTTAAAATTTTGTATAAGAATTTCGAATTTTATTTTTTATTTTTGGAAAAAAGAGTGAGATTCATTGAAATGAGATGGATCGCAATGGACTCCTTAAAAAAATACAAAATGACCGACAAAACAGTACATGACAGACAAAAACCAAACCAGCCCACAAAGATAACGACGATTCCCTTTCTGTTTCTGGTCTCACTGTCTTCAAGCTCTTAGTCTTTATTGAAGTTTAAGTGATTGCAGGTTAGACCCAGAAACCTGAAATATTTGAGCTCGACAATGGCACCATTCGGATCACTAGCGTTGGTTGTACTATTACTTCGCTCTCCGTGCCCAATAATGATGGTAACTTGGTTCTTTTTCCAATCTTTTTCTGGATCAATGCCAGTATTCCGCTGTAATGTTCCTGATTGTTGTGTTTTCTTGGGTTTTGAAGGAAATTTAGCTGATGTTGTTCTTGGATTCGACTCTCCGTAGCCATACCCGGTAATTCCGTCGACTTTATATTATTGTTACGAGTTGCGTTCTCATGGGAAATTTTTTGCTGGTCTGCAATGATTGAATTTGTTCATTGATTTAATCCATCTATTATTTTCCTTCTCGATTCATTACCAAAATTTTGTCAAAAATACTATGTTAACAAAAATTCCATTGCAATTTGCAAACCCCCTTTCTTTCCCTCTTCTTTTTGCGAATCATGCTATTTTCATCTTTCCAAGGAAATTTATTCAATGCATGTTTTGTATTCAATGTCACATTGAGGGAATTATTCCAATTATGTATCTAGTTTTTGTCTTTTATGGGTGATCGGCAACTTTTTCATGTTCTGTATTCTCTTTTGGGTTCATGTTTGTATTGCTAGAAAGGTGCTTCACCTTACTTCGGTAGCATTGTTGGCCGAGTAGCAAACAGGATCAAAAATGGAAAGTTTACCCTGAATGGGGTTGAATACTCTTTGCCAATCAACAAGCCTCCAAACAGCTTGCATGATCAGTTATCAGCCCCTGATCTTTGATAAGATTGTTAGTAACTATGTTACATTTTAGTCAACCATGGATTTGTAACTTTAATACATTACTTCACATAGCTTTGCAGACAGCTTGTGGTTTTGATTGTATCTTCAGAGCATGACCAGTACCTAATTTGTAAAATTATATTAGGCAAACATGATACAATAGCTAACTGAATTTCAGTAGATCCATTGTTTTCCTCAACATCCTAAGAAATTATTTGTGATTGCTTGTACTATAACATATGGGTTTCATTCTATTGGAGAATATCTCATTGGGGTGGGAGGGTAGTAGTCTTGGTGATAATGTACTGGGCTTGATGGTAGTGATGGATGGTTTGAAGTATAGGGTGATAAATAAACTCACCAGGACATCAAAATTTTGGTAACTGATAGGAGGGAAAGTTATTCTATTAACATTTGATGTTAATGGCCTGTTGCCATGATGATAAGAATAATGTTTAATGGTTGCATTTTCTTCTTTTGCTTTATGAGTTGACAGAAAAAATCCAGGCAGAATTTTATGGCAAAGGGATACCAACTTTCATTTTCTGTGGTTCATTATCCCTTTAAAACCAGTGGAATTGCTTTTGTGGCTTTAAAGATTAATGCCGAAGGGTATTTTTTTTGTTTTCTTATTTTGACAACTCTCCATGCTCTACTTATCTCTTTATGGCAAAAAGGTTTTGATAAGATGATATGGGGGGTGGCAGAACACAAGAAAGGCAAAAAATTATCCATTACTTTCAAGTACCATAGTTGTGATGAAGAGGAAGTTGCTCCCTCTCTCCCCTTCTCTCTTCTATCTCTCTAATATTTTTATGTTTCTCCTTCCAATAGGCTAGCATGTTTACCTTTCCCTCTTTAATCTCTTCTACTTTTCTTGGTGATAAGTTATCCCGGGGATCTCTCTGTAACTGCCATCTATACGCTTACTTCAAGCACAACATTGAGACTTGATATGGAAGCTGTGGCCGAGAACAAGGCCACTCCAGTCAGCCTAGCTCAGCATACTCACTGGAACTTAGCTGGGCACAACTCCGGAAAAACACTTCATCATTCTATTCAAATTTGGTGATCTCACATCACTCCTGTGATCAGAATCTTGTTCCAGCCGGTGAAATACTGCCTGTAAGAGGCACCCCATTTGATTTCACTGCTGAGAAGAAGGTTGGTGCCTCGATCCATGAGGTTGGCATAGGTTATGATCACAACTCTGCACTGTGGATTGAAGCATGCTGTGAAGATCAGAGATCCATCAAGCTCAAGGGTTCTAAACTTGTGGACCAATGCTCCTGGCATGCAGTTCTATACTGAGAACTACGTGGATGGAGTTTTTGGTGGAGGCGCCGTTTATGAAAAATACTCTGGTCTCTGTTTGGAGACGCAAGGGTTTCCTAATGCCATTAACCAACCGAACTTCCCTTCAGTGATAGTTCAACCTGGTGGGAAGTATGGGCACACCATGCTGTTTGAGTTTTCAACTGAGTAAGACGGTTACTTTTTAAGAGGATAGAAATCATGATTTCCAGATTATTTATTCGAACTTTAATCATGCTGATTTATTATTGCCTCGTGGAATTATAAATGGATGGGACTCGTAAAACTTTGAGTATGCAGTAAAATTTCACAATGAAATGTTAAATACCACGAAATTTTTTTTTTAACTTATCATGAAATTATTATTCTCTAAGTAAATTACTTTTTATTAAATAAAATTATCTGTTAAGACACTAAAAAAATTATTTGTTTAGTAGAGATAGTATTTTATGGTAAATAATAATAATAATAATAAAAAGAAATTGTGATATTTAGTATTAATTCTTTTACAATATTATTGGTTTTAGATGAGGTATTATGCTTGACTATATTACACAATTTTTCTTATTTCTATTTTTTTGGGTTAAAATATATTACGCTTTCATATTACAATTAAATGGGTAATATGGGTTCCTGTCAAGGACCTAGAAAATTTGTTCCAGAGCCCAAACTTGACGCAGGACCTTTGACAAGACCAAGCCTTCGGCCTGCCCTTAAAGAATCCAGAAATTGGCGCGACAACAAGGTTTGGAAAGGTCCAACTTGAATTTGAATGTCAAGTGGGGGATTTCAAACCCCAAACACTGGAGAATGTTGCTGTCACCCAAAGAGGAAGAAGGGAGCATCCGTAGAGAAAACGCTTGGCTTTCCTCATCTAATTAACTTAAAATTAGAGTTAAAGGTCGCATCAAAATAATTAACTTAAAATTAATATTTGTATTTTATTTTATTTAAGATAAATTTGATTCGTAGATAAAGTGATGAACTGCGTTTATCCAATCATTTCATTTAATATTTTTCTCTTAAATTATATAAATATTAAATTAAATAGTTAAAAATCCCTCAATTTGTCCGAAAGACCATTGGACCTCAAGGATAAGGAGAGAGGATACAGAGGAGGCAACGGTCTCTTTTAAAATACCCATAATTGTGGAATTTGGGGGAATTTGTAGCCCTTGGCAAGCTGTGTACCACCCAACTGTCTTTGGATCTGTTCTCCCCTTTCATTGACCACTGAATGAAGATTCCTTTCTCGCCTCATCAAGTGGATCTATTAACTATTTTACATGAAAATTCAATAATAATTTAATATATTAATTAATATTTTTATTTTTTTAATTATAATTCTTTAATAATAAAATAAAATATTTAAATTAAAATAAGACATTGAATTTTAAATTTAATAATTCTTGTAATCAATATAAGAAATCTCACTCTAAATTAATATTATTTAGATGATGAGTGATCCGTCACAGTAGTTGAATATGGATTGACCACGCCATGTCTTGGGTTATTAAACATTCTTAATTTTGTTGTCTTCTCTTGCAATACAGAAGCAAGATATAGGGAAAGGCTGGCTAACCCATCCGAGTCCATCAAAACCAGACAACACTTTGAGAGAGAGTGAGGAGAGAGGAGAGAGGAGAGAGGAGACAGGGGGAGGAGGTGATAGAGATGTGGGCTCCAGCAAATAGCGTCATACCGCCACCGTCGTCCCCGACCGCGTCATCCATTTCTTCCTCCGATCTCGACACTGAGGTAACCCATTAACCCATCTGTTACACATTTTCCATTTTATTTCCTTTTAAATCATTACCCAATTTTATGTCGATTAACATCGATCGATGCTTTGCAAGTTTTATTACTTTTTCTTTTTTTATGGGCTGGTCGCGCAGTCCACCGGTTCTTTCTTCCACGACAGAAGCACCACATTAGGCACTCTAATGGGCGTGAACTTTCCGGCCATCACTTTCAGAGTTCCTTCTCAGCACCTCCGCGATACCCAACTGACTGGCGCTGCCGCCTTGCCTCCAGGCTCCTCCAGTGCTAATAATAACAAGAAGAAAAAGAAGAAAAACCCGGCTTCCATCGTGGAGCTGCGGCGGCGGAGATGGTGGAGGCTTTGCAGGGACGGTGGCTCCAAGCCAGCTTCTTTGGGCGATTTCCTTGAGGTTGAGCGGAGGTTTGAGGACAGCGGGTCGGCGTTTCATAGCGATGCTGCTGTGGCGGAGCTTGAGGGCGTCATGGGGGAGCAGCCGACAAATAGTGCTTTCGATGGACGGCTGTTGTTTGCCGACGGGAGGGTCTTGCCTCCAGCTGGGGCGGTCGACAGCGGGACATCTACTGGTGGTGCTTCTTTTAGATTTCCGGTTTTGCTTACTGGGATCTGCAGCGGCGGCGTGGCTTGAATCAAACATGTGTTTTGAAACCATTGTAATTTCTATTTAATTTTTACTCTATTTTGACTCTGACTGTATTGCTTTACTCGTTAAAAGTAAAGAATTGTTTTGATTATGGAGTAGTTTTATTATTATTATTTTCAGTTAATCTATTTTCTCTTATATAAATTGTTTCTCATTCCATGGGATAAAATTGAATTGAATCTAAGAACTTCAATTTAGAATCTCAATTTCTTAATCACTAGCTGGGATTATATTTGTACCCTTAGAGGCCAATTTTTAGAAGGTACTATTTAAAACTCCCAAATGGTTTCTATGCCTCAGCCTTTTTTTGTGTGTGTGGTACCATTGCCATCTGGCCAATTTGAAAGTGGGGGATAAGTTTCGATTATTTTCCACAGGAATCACATGAAAGCATTTGATGTGAGAGAATTTACTTTTTTTCTTTTTTTTTCTTGGGGGGGGGGGGGTTTAACTAACTGTTTTAGAAGAATTAAATTCTCTTAATCTGAGGACTGATTAAGTAAATCCTATGGTACTCTGCTCTGTAATCTTATTTATGATATATTAAGAACATATGTGTAAATTTATCCACAATCTGCAAGGTTAGAAATTTAGATTGGTCTAACCAAACAAAGCAATTTCTAAATTTCTAGAATTTCGACAAGATAATTTTTATTCCAAATGTTTCCATAATTTTGATGGATTTCCAAATCCTCCTACCAAGCATGCCTGTGTTTTTATATGGAATTCTGGATGGGCATTTGATTAGCCGCTATCACGTGGTGAAATTGATGGCATCGTCTGTCAACAAAATAATTATGCCGTGTTCTTTCGATGTCAACCAAGAGTAAAATCTCCAAAACACCATGGCTGTGTGTAGATGAATGCACCCTCACAATCGTCTAACCAGACTTGATCTCAATTGATGCAAAAATTATTCTGAAAATACTCTTACCACGAAGACAAAAAAGAAAAGCAATCGTGTCAACACACGGTGCCTGCCCCCCTTGGAGAAGTCCCTGAGATGGCCCACGTTCAATAGATTAAATCGTTTTGTCGCATAGCGTGTTCGGCAACTAGACGGAACATTTTATTGACGAAAGTTTGGTCCCAACGAAAAATGGCGCAGGCAATGACGGGAAAAAGCTGTAAACCAGCAGAATGCCTTTGTCTGTTTCCTTAACTCTGTTTTCCGTTTGGTGGTCGGGTGAGGGGAAGGAGGAATTGAGGTGGGGCGCTGAACATTTTGTTGGGTTTCGATCAAAGCCACCTCCAAATTTGTCAGCTAAGGATTGGCAACATCATCCCTTTGAAAAGGATGCACTATACGCCTTTTTGTTTTTTGGTTTGTACGTATTCGAACCTTAAACTTAACATTAAAAGTTCTAAGTGGCTGCAATGTACACCGCTGCTCCTTGCGGAATCATTTGGATTAGCTGTTTGAAGTTGTTGATTAATACATTACCATTGATAGTTGGTTGTTATTATGGTTAATATGTAGAAGAGGGTGACAACCCTGGCCGCCCAGTTGGATGGTGCATGTATGGTCATTTATATGAAATTTTTGAAGTTTGAACCCTTTTTTCTTTAAAATCTAAAAGCAAATTGTTCTATTTATGTAAATATTTCTATCCTGAAAAAAATAATGCTCCTCCGTACTAATTAACTCACAGGAAAAAGGAACGAAACGGAAAAGGCCGCATTCGTCTCCTTTTGCTACATCCAACGGTTGAAAATAGATAGCGACTAACGACTCAGATACTGACTTAAGTAATGGATCGGACCAACGACCAAGCCCAACCCAATACATACTTAGTAATCAGACTGTAACCACTATGCAACTGCCACAACGGCTACGTGCCCAAACCCCCCCCCCCCCCAAAAAAAAGAAAAAAAAACTCGTCATGAAGTAGACAAAGAATAAGAAAAGATGAACAATCTATTCCTGTTATGGAAATCTAGTAGGGATGAGGCCTATTGGGTGGAAAAGATTGGCTTCAGCCCAAATTTGCCATGCATATGCGAAAAATTTGGAACAATCAGCGATAAAAACGATGAAGAAGATGTGAAAGGACAAACAGAAGGAAAGGATCAGCGATAATGAAAAAAGATAAACGAAATTGGAGTTTTGATTACAAATCAGATTCAGTGATAAAAAACAATGGACAAAATTGGATCAATAAGCGATGAAAAAACAAAGAAAAAAATTTATAAGGAGAAACTCACATTTACAATGTCCAGAGAAGTGCCTCATTTAAATAATTTCACCTTATTTAATAAATAAATAAATAAAAACAAAAGAATTATAATCCTTATGTTATTATATTAAGACCTGTCTTTCTTTTAAGTAATTGACAATAACGAGGGGAAATATAAACAAATATACAAAAGAGGGGAGCAAACAAAAGATTAAAATCTACATACACGAGTATCAAATCAAGAGTCCCTAGTGCCTAATAGAGTTTCCAACGATGGCCTTCCAAGGTAGGCCTCCAGGATCTTTGTTAGGAGCACCATTCAACAACAGGCTCTGCATGCTCGCTACTTGCCACAGCATCCACTGCCTTGAATTCTGACGGGATAATGCAGAAAGTTTCACTAATGAGGACTGGGAAAATCTTGCTGAAGTTGTTATGCTTCAAAGCTTTGGTGGTTCTGGAAGTGAGAGAGGTCATCTCCTCATGGGATGGCACCCAGTAGAGCAGCTCCATGGGAAGAAGAAAGTAGAGTAGGCGCCCCTCTAGCTCTTCTTCAGCTGAGAGACCTTGAACCCTTTGGCCGACTTTGAGACTGTTAGCATCACACACAAATTGTCTGCTGCTTTTACTTGACTCGTGTAGACCTGCAAGTTTCCAATGGAAGACAGGACCTTTACAACCCCATTTGAGATGAATGAAGGAGCACAAGATGTTGCTGCATTCCCCATCTCACACACGCATACAAAGATGCGTACGCACACATACACACGCAGAAACAAAGGGATGGAGGGCTAAAAGGCAAATGTGGGGCTATTTCTAATCTGTTGGGAGGATGGTTTTGAGGAGGAATTGACGGGGTCTCGATTTCAATTTAAAATACGTACCAAAGTAAGTGTTTCGGAGGCAGAAATAGAGAAAGGATTGGGGTCCATCATCCATGTTAATTGTAGGTTAAGTTGTCTTTATGTTACAGAGTACTCCAGTCACATCCTGCAACGGACAGCCTGCAGGTGTGTGGATTTTTCATGCGTTTTATTCATTCATCAAGAATTTATGCCAATAGTTCTCTCAGGTTTGAGAACTAAAATCCATTCTTTTGCCATTCTAAATGGGGGAAATTTGCCAGCCAGATGTTTCTATTCCTCTATGGCTGCCTGGAGATTGGGCTACACATATTGGTCACCTGAACTGATTCCTTTCTGTCTGTTTGATCTGCTTAGAGTACTCGTTAAAATGTGTCCCAAATTGTGTATTAGTACGAGCACATGGCGAGGCCATGGAGCAAGAGTCGGGCAATGTATAGTAGATTACTAAAGACAATACCAAACTAATGATTAGACATGGTATCAAGCTACTTCTTTGATATGATTTCCCATTTAGCGGGTCACCAAATCCTTGAATAACGGCATGAAATTAGCTATCCTTCACAATGTGCTACTTGGGACTGAGAAAAGGTGAAGTCTGTTTGAATAAAGAAACAAATTAACTCTGTGTGTCTGTGGGTGCACTCCTGTGATTTCGCATGCCAGAAAGATGGAGGAATATCTGTTCAACAATTGGATATAGTAAACAGAATATCAAATCCAGGAAATGTAACTTTGCTTTGCATACATTGTCCTTTCCGATGCTAACAATTGGATATAGTAAACAGAATATCAAATCCATGAAATTAGCTAGCATGGCATTCCATTGTCAAAATACCCCTCGTCAATTTAGAGATTTAATCTCTCTCTTTTTTTTTTTAACAAGGAAAATGTTACAGGTAATGCTAAATTACTCAATTTCCATTGGGTGCCTCGTTGTACAGTCCCAAAGTCACCCGCACCACTGGAATCGAGTGGGTGTGTGCCAGCTAGTCTTCAATCAGAACTTGCAGGCCATGTAGGGACAGGAGGATGGTTGATTGCAATAAGTCAAGTCCTTCGGTCAGGGCCTTGCAGTAAAGTTTACGTTACACTGTGATCAGCATTATATGCACGTTGATGATCTCTGATTCAAATTGATGACGAGTGTTGGGACATTATTTAAAAAAAAAAAAGATATATTTTTAAATTTATTTAATAAATATAAAAAATGTTATTTTTATAAAATTATGCTAAAAATATTGTATTTATTTATATTAAAATACATATTATTTAATCAAAATAACTTTTTAATAATTTAATATATGTGATCTCTTTTGATTAAATAAAAGAATGTATAAAAATATATTATTTTAAAATAAAATAATTTTAAATAATACATAAATTTGTCAATGATTTAATTTTAATAGTATAAATTATAATAAAATGTAATTTATTTTATTTTAAGAGAAAATTTATTATAATATATTTGTAATATTTTTAAAATAATTTTTTAAAAATATATATATTGAATATACAATTTAAAATATTTTTTATTTTCAATTTAATTCTATTTTCCATCCCGCAATAAGCGTGGGGAGGATACAGGCAGGCGGCACTTCACGTAAGGAGAGATAAAATAAAATAAAATAAATAATTTTTTTTTTTTAAAAAAAAAAAAACTCAAGGAATTAAGTAATCCTTAGCCATGCACGAGAACCATGACATTTCATGGCCAAAGGAACCGTAAATTCTTTTCTGGGCAGCATGACTCTAGGAATTGCAAGACCGAAAGGTGCGGTGTACCACAAAAGTTATGTTAAGTAAAGTTAAACGTCTTTGTTAAATTCCTTTTAATTAGAAGGATGTGTCCCTTAAAGTTTGAACACACACCTTTTTCACTTAAGTTTCAAACAACGGCGCTGTAATCGCTTGAGCCATGGGTGGTCGGCATACTAAGTCAACGGTTTTAAGTGAAGATGCAGTAGTAAAATATTCCAAGAATCGGCTAAAAAAAGTAACGGTGGCCTTTGAAAGGAAATGTTGTTTGTCTAAAACCGAGGCCGTTTAACGACCAAAGGAATTGTTAATTTCTTTTGCTCAATTACTTGTATGAAAAACGAGACAAAACAAACCTTGTCGGTAAATTTTAAAAAGAAAGATGGCTGAATTATTACAAATATTAATTGTTGCGTTTACCTTCTAAGGTTGTTGGCTTTTGAAGTCATGATATCTAACATTTGAAAAGGAAGCGCAATTACCTCTATGCCATTATTTTTTTCATTTTTAAACTTAATGTAATTAACTACCATAAATAAATAAATAAAAGAAAAAACAGTTATTACAGTCATAAATGGTTGGAAATGTCAATTTCTTTAGTTCATCCGTTAAAAAGGTTGCATTCCTTAACGAAGAGGCACGCGGCTGATGGGATTTGGTCGCAGAGGGGAAAAGGTTGATACGGGGCTGTCGAGGTAAATGCAAGTTCTTGTGGTAACTTATGCGTCCCATAATTAACTCGAGGTTTGAACCGTTGACCCAAGCGTTGAAGGGATGGCTGTTCACAACTAGACCGAACCATTGCGGTAGTCGGCAAGGGCCTGATATCCGAAATAGACAAAATGACAATTGTTCGGATTTGAGCCTAAAAGCTACACATCTTTTATAGTCAAAGGATGGCTTTTCAATTGTTAGTGAGATTAAAATATTATAATTAATTATTTTTATTTTAAAATTATATAATATTTTATATTTATAGTTAAATTGAAAGAATAAATTTTTAACACTTTTAATAAATTTGAGGGAGTATTTATGATGAAAGTAATGGAAACAATTAAATTATTTTAATAAATCAAAAAGTTTGATTTTTAAATATATCATTTCATAAAAAGACAAAATAATTGTATTTATTTATATCAAAAGACATATTTTTTAAACTAAATAATTTATAATTTTTTTTATGAAATGTAAAAAAAATATATACAAATATATTATTTTAAATAAAATAATTGTGATAACATGTAAATTTTTTAAAAATTTAATTTTCATAAAATACAAAATATATTTTATTATATCGTATGTAAATTTTATTATAACTTAATTTTTATTTTAAAAATAATATTAAATATATTATTTAAAATAATTCTGTCATTTCCCGGATTACCTTATTTTCCATCCATCAACAAGTGGCCTGAATATGGGAAAGCAGAATGAATCGCGTCAATGGCCCCCCGTTGAAACTTGGAGTTGGTTGATGGTGTTTTGCTGGAATATCACATTTCTTTCTTTGTATTGACTTGATATTTGGAAAATGATTTATAGACAAACAAGGTTCACAAAATACATGGGGTAACAATCAGATTTATCATTGTTATTGTAAGTTTTTAAACAATTGCGCTTCCATATTTTTATGAAAATTTTTCAAATTTATTTAACACATACAAAAATACATTTTCAAACTTAATTTTAAGACTTTTAAATCACACTACTGTAACGCGAAAATTAAGAAACAAATACTTTCATTACGAAAAGTTGTATTCTACTTTAATCCGATCCAACTCAAAACGAAGAATTGGAAGCTACAACGTGAAAATTAATGAAGAAGCCATCCTTCCAAGAACCTGGAGCACTTTAACGTCTAAACCTGTCAATGTGGGAACAGAAATCATTGGAGACACCCAGATTACCCCCTATTTATTTATTTTTTTAAAAATTCACAGAGTTACAACAACCAATCCAACACTCGTCAAAACAGCAATCAGAGGCGAGGTCACAACAACATTCTGTCGAAATTTGATCCATGGCTGCATCGCTGACAATTTCCGTACGCGCAGTCGAAATTTCATCCATGGCTGCATCGCTTCTAACTTCGGTGGGCCCAACTATCAGAAGTTCAGTTAACCCAACTTTCTTCCTCAGGCAACGAGCCAAGTTAGAAGGATCAACACCATCTTCGATCACCTCCAATTTCTTATTCTCGTCTCCCTGGATCGCCACAGACTCGACGCCTGCATTGCAAATTTTGCTATGATTTCAAAATTTGATGATAAATAATCCCTCACAAGCAAACTCTCTAGTACAGGGCGAGAATTCAGAGTTTGAGACCGTGGGCCCAAAGTCACCGTTATCTCTAACTCCACCATAGCTTGTTATCCTTCTTTTGTAAATTCAAGTCCACGGCTCAGTTATCAAAGTAAAAAAGAAGGAGAAACTCCTTTTCATGATTCAGTTTCCCGTTTCCATGAACCCTAAATCCATGTAGACCCAAACCACCACGTTAAGTAACCAAAAGGGTTCCGAAAAAGAAGACTGAAGAGGATGGATCCGTCTGTATAAATTGAATTACATACCCTTGAAGTGCCTAACTATTTTGTTGTTTTACAAAAAATTTAAAACAGAAAATTGAGTCCTTTATGCGAGCTCCAAAACTTACATGGATTACTCCGGTAATTCATCTGCACCCTAAGCACTATTTTCTGTTAAGGAATTCAGTAACTCCAAAGGACCAATATATGGGTTGCAAGAAAATAAATCGGAATGTGTATTGCAAGTGATAAACACATACTTTCATACTGATCCCTCGGTTTAGACGAAATAGCTTATCAGCAATTTCTTCTGCTCAAGGGGACACTTTCTAGGAAAACTGGGGGAAAGGGAATGCCAGGAGTCCAGGTTATATTCAGTGGGAGGTAACTTAACTAAGAAGTATGCCAATTTCCAATCCTGCATTAACATTGTCTATAGAAGACTAGCTTTCCATAGGATGAAATTCATTAGTAATTTCCTAGTTCATATACAATGGGAATCTTCTCACTTTCACCCATCCTACGGTCGAACAGGCTGGTCGTCGACCGAGAGTATTTTTTTTCCTTTCGGTAACTAAAACTAGTTAATTCAAAGGTAATTGCACTGCAGTCAACATTGGCGGCTTTGGGGAATTATATGTCACCGCCAATGCCTCTTTGTGGAAGTAAAAGGCCAATCAGTGTGTCCTATCATGACAGCGATACTGGCATGCCTTTAGTATTTTTTTTTTGTTTACTTTTATTTTTCTTCTACCCTCATAGCAGAAGCAATGTATGCATATGTAGCATGATATATACAGAGAATGAGTGGTTCTATGTGAAGAACCTACCACATTCATTCAGAACCGTTTGTATATATTGTTACTGCCTTCAAGTCCTGGCTGTTCTGCTCTTTCCTGTTTGATGAAACCATTTCTACATGCTTGCTTTAAAATACTTTTAATATTACCACTCTTCTTGTCTGTCACGCAGATTCAAAGGCAAAGTAGAAGACACAAAAGCCACAAATTTGACAAAAGGCCAACTCATTGATGCAATTTCTCGCATTTGCAGAGTAGAGTAACAAGAATAAGTTCAGTTTGTAGATTAGTAGTTGTGCAAAACTTAATATCTATTCTTTTTAATTTCAAAAGCGGTAGGCCTGGGACTGCCCAAATTCATGAACAATTGATGTCTGGTCACGCCGAATCAGACCCGCATGGACTTTACTAGCAACATTGCAAGGTTGCATACCACTCGATGCAATACAGATTGGACTCATAAATAAAAGGGTGATTCTTGAGCCAAAGGTTCAATAAAAAGAGTGAGATTGTTGGCAAGCTAAACCTACTTGATAACACAAAGACGTTAGTATATTACGTATTCGTGCACACTGTACACCACCAAACCCCCCCACCTCTTTGTTTAATAATAATAATTTGTTAAACAAAAAAAAAAAACTTGTGGGACCCATAATAATTTTTTTTTTTTTTTGAAAAATATTGAGAACACCTAAATGTTAATATAAGCTCATGAATATAATTTCAAAACAATTTTTTACCTAATAATTAACAATTATAATTACATGATATAAGTATGTTTCTATTTTTTTATTATTTTTAATATTTTGATAATAAAATTTTTTATGTGACAAATAAAATAGTTGAAGATCTTTTAATTTAATATATTTAAAATTTGAATTAAATTAATTTAATTTTAAATATGAGTTAAAATAAAAAATTAATATATTTATATAATTTAAAATTATTGATATGTTATATTAAAAATAAAAAAATATAATAAGTTTCAATAGTTCATACAATAATTTCTATTTTTCACAAATAAATAACTGGAAAAAGAGTAAAATAGAAAAATGAAAGATTCATCCTATTGCTTAAACGTCCTTTGACAAATTTGAAACTTGCCCAAATCGCGAAATCCCTTAAAAAGAAGGTTTCCAATAGTTTCCTTAATCGCAATTTATTTCCTTAAGCAATGGGGACTCCTCTGTGATCCACTGATCCTGTCCTGTTCCTGTGTGCGAATGTAACCGTATTACAAGTAGCAATTTAAGAGTCCCTTTTTTTTTTTTTTTTTTCTTTTTTCAATTAAGTGATTCATTAAATTATAAATTACTCAATAAAGATTCTTCTTTCCATTTTATTACAGAACTTTCAGACTATGCAAGGACAGTAGGATGGTTGATTGCAGTAAGTCAAGTCCTTCGGTCAGGGCCTTGCAGTAAAGTCTACGTTACACTGTGATAAGCATCATATACACGTTGATGATCTCTGATTTGAATTGATGACCGGTGTTGGGACACATTATTATTATTATTATTATTATTATTATTAAATAGATATTATTTTTAATTTATTTAATAAATATAAAAAATATTCTTTTATACAAAGTATGCTAAATATTGTGTTTATTTATATTAAAACAAATATTTTTTAACCAAATAATTTTAGAATCATTTTATATATGTGATTTATTTTAATTAAATAAAATATATGAAAATATATTATTTTAAAATAAAATATAAATTAGTAGTATAAATTAAAATAAAATATATTTTATTTTATTTTCTAAAAAAATTTACTATAATTTATTTGTATTGTTGTGTAGATAAATTTTATCTTTTAAAAGATAATATTAGATACATAAATTAAAATATATATTTTATTAATTTTCAGTATAATTCTGTTTTCATCCAGCAATAAGCGGAGGAGGATGCAGGCAGCGGCTCTTCACGTAAGAAGAGGAAAAAAAAAAAAAAAAAGAAAAAACTCAATGAATTAAGTAATCCTTAGCTATGCACGACAACGATGAAATTACAAGGCCGAAAGGTGCGGCGAGCCACAAAAGTCATGTTCAGTAAAGTCAAACTTCTTTGTTAGATTCCTTCTAATTAGAAGGTTGCGCCTAATAAAGTTGGAACGCACAGCTTTTTCACTAAGGTACGGTGCCGTGATCGCCTGAGCCAAGGGTGGCTGGGGTACAAAGTCAACGGTTTTAAGCGAAGAGTAGAATATTCCAAGAATCGGCTACATATATTTAAAGAAAATAAAAAAAGAAAAAGTAATGGTGGCCTCTGAAAGGAAATGTTGTTTGTTTAAAAACGAGGCCGTTTGACGACCGAAGGAATTGTTAATTTCTTTTGGTCAATTACTACTTGTATGAAAAATGAGACAAAACAAATTTTATGGGGGAATTTTAAAAGGAAAGATGGCTGAATTATTACGAACATTAATTGTTGCGTATACCTTTTTAAGGTTTTTGGCTTTTGAAGTCATGATCTAATTTTTGAAAATGAAGCGCAATTAGCACTATGCCATACTTTTTTTAAAAAAATTTTTAAAGTTAATGTAATTAACTACCATAAGAACAAAAAAAAAAAAAGGGAAAAACAATTATTACCGTTATAAATAGTTGGAAATGTCAATTTCTTTAGTCCATCTGTTAAAAAGGTTGCATTCCTTAAGGAAGAGGCACGAGGCTGGCTGGTGGGATTTGGTCCCGGCAATGAAGAGGATGATATGGGGCTCTTGAGGTAAACGCGAGTTTTTGCGGTAACTTTATGCTTCAAATAATTAACTCCGTTTGTACCGTTGACTCAAGCATTGAAAGAATAGCTGTTAACAACTTGACCGAGGCCTGAAATCCAAAATAGACAAGATGACAGTTGTTCGGATTTGAGCCCAAAGGCTACATAACATCCAAAGACATCTTTTCTAGTGGAAGGATGGGCTGTAAATTGTTAGTGAGATCAACGTTTAATAATTAATTATTTTTATCTTAAAATTACATAATACTCTGTACTTATAATTAAATTAGAAGAATAAATTTTTAATAATTTTAATAAATTTGAGAGACTGTTTATGATAAAAGTAATGAAAAATATTTAAATTATTTTAATTGATTAAAATTTTTGATATTTAAATATTTATAAAAATAATATATAATATGTTAATTAATTAAAAAGATAAATTTAATATTATATAATCTTTTATATGAATTAAATTTATAATTTATTAATAAAAATAATTAATTTAAAATTTATTTATTATATTATTTAAATATATTATAATTATTTTTATTATATAAAATTTATTTTATAAAATATTTTTATTTATGTATTTAATTTTTAAAATTATTTATATTTTAAATATTTTAAAAATAATAAAAATTATTGAAATACTTTTTAAAAAAATTATTACATATATTACTTAATTTATCTGATAATTATAAAAAATTATCATTTCATTAAAAAAATTAAAATAATTGTATTTATTCGCATTAAAATATATAATTTTAACTAAATAATATTTATTATTTTTTTTATAAAATATGAAAATATAAAAAAATATATTATTTTTAAATAAAATAATTATAATAATATATAAATTTTTTAAAAATTTAATTTTAATAATATTAAAAATATTTTATTATATTTTGTATAAATTTTATTATAATTTAATTACACTATTATTAAGATAATTTTTATTTTAAAATAATAGTAAACATATTATTTAAAATAATTCTGTAATTTGACGTATTACCTTATTTTCCATCCATCAACAAGTAGTCTGAATATGAGGAAGGAGAATGAATCGCGTCAATAGCCCCCCGTTAAAACTTGGAGTGATTGGCGGTGTTTTGCTGGAATATCGCATTTCTTTCTTTGAATTGACTTGATATTTGGAAAATGATTTATAAACAAAAAAGTTTTACAAAATACATGGGTAACAATCAGATTTATTATTATTATTATAAGTTTTTTACACAATTGCACTTCCATATATGAAAATTTTACAAATGTATTTGACACGCACAAAAATTCGTTTTTAAAATTAATTTTAAGACTTTTAAATCACACTACTGTAATGCGAAAAGTAAGAAAAAAAAAAAAAAAAAACTTTCGTTTACGAGAGTTGTATCCTACTTTAATCCGATCCAATTCAAACCTAAGAATTGGAAGCTACAACGTGAAAATTAATGAAAAAGGCCATCCTTCCATGAGCCTGGAGCACCTTAACGTCTACACTTGTCAATGTGGGAACAGAAACAATCGGAGACACCCAGATACCCTTTTTTTTTTTTTTTTACAAAAAAAAAGAAAAAAGCCACCAGAAATCCGAGGCAAAGCCACAACAACGTCTTGTCTAATTTTTATCCGTGGCTGCAACGGTGATGATATCGGTGTGCCCAACTTTCTTCCTCAGGCAACAAGCCAAGTTAACGGGATCAACACCATCTCCGATCACCGCCAATTTCTCTTTCTCGGCTCCCTCGAACCCCACAAAGCTGACGCCTGCATTGCAAATTTTGCTATAATTTCAAAATTTGATGACAAAAAAGCCCTCACAAGCAAACTCTCTATATAGTACAGGGCGAGAATTCAGAGTTTGAGACCGTGGGCACAAAGTCACTGTTATCTCTTGTGAATTCAAGTCCGCGGCTCAATTATCAAAGTAAAAAAGAAGGAGAAACTCCTTTTCATGATTCAGTTCCCTGTTTTCCAAGAAAACTTAAAATCAATGTAGACACAAACCCCCACCTTAAATAACCAAAAGGGTTCCGAAAAGGAAAACTGAAGAGGATGTGGCCGTCTTATATAAATCGAATTCCATACCCTTGACGTGCCTAACTATTTTGTTGTTTTACAAGAAATTAAAACAGAAACATGAGTCCTTTATGCGAGCTCCAAAACTTACCATCTGCCCCTGCTGCAATCTGGAGTGCCTTGGTCCGGCATTTTTGGCAATTCATCTGCACCCTAAGCACTATTTTCCGCTGCAGAACAATTAAAACAAACGTTGGTTAGTGAAGGAATTCTGTAACTCGAAAGGACCAATATATGGGTTGCAAGAAAATAAATCGGGATATATATTGCAAGTGATGAACACTTACTTTCATACTGATCCCTCGGTTTAGACGAAATAGCTTATCAGCAGTTTCTTCTGCTCAAGGGGACACTTTCTAGGGGACTTGGGGGAAAGGGAATGCCAGGAGTCTAGGTTTATATTCGGTGAGAGGTGACTTACTTAAGAAGTATGCCTATTTCCAATCCTGCATTGACGTTGTCAACGGAAGACTAGCTCCCCATGTGATGAAATTCATTAGTACTTTCCTAGTTCGCATACAATGGGGATTTTCTCACTTTCACACTTGATTTTCTTTAGTTTGACTGGGTTACGGTCGAACAGGTTGGTCATCGACCAAGGTTATTTTTTTTCCTTTCGGTAACTAAAACTAGTTAATTCAAAGGTTACTGCATTGCTGTCAACATGGCTTGAAACAATTATGATACATTGGCAGGCACTGGGGAGTTACATGTCACCGTCAGTGCCTCTTTGTGGAAGTAAAAGGCCAATTAGTATGTCTTATTATGACAGCTATACTGGCATGGCTTTTGTTTTGTTTTTTTTTTTTACTTTTATTTTTCTTCTTCCCTCAAAGCAGAAGCAATGTGTGTATATGTAGCATGATATATACACCAGAGCATGAGTGGTCCTGGCATGGAATTATGTGAAAAACCTTCCTCGTTCATTCGGAACCGTACGTATATATTGTTATTGCGGTCAAGTCCTGGCTGTTCTGCTCTTTCCTGTTTGATGGAACCATTTCTACATGCTTGCTTTAAGATACTTCTAATGTTACTACTCTTCTTGTCTGTCACGCAGATTCAAAGGCAAAGTACAAGACACAAAAGCCACATATTTAACAAGAGGCCAACTCATCGATGCAATTTCTCGCATTCGCAGAGTAGAGTAACGAGCATGAGTTCAGTTTGTACCAAATAATTTTAGGATTTTAGATTAGGAGTTGTGCAAAACTTAACATCTATTCCTTTTAATTTCAAAAGTGGTAGGCCTGGGACTACTGCCCAAATTCCTGAACAATTGATGTCTGGTCACGCCAAATCAGACCCACCTGGAATTTACTTGCAACCTTGCGAGGTCGCATACCGCTCGATGCAATATAGATTGGATTCATAAATAAAAGGGAGATTGTTGAGCCAAAGGTCCAATAAAAAGACTGAGATTGTTGGAATGCGAAACTTAATTTATCACACAAAGGCGTTAGTATGTTACGTATTCGGGCTATTTTACACCACCTAACCCCCCACCTCTGTGCTTATTAATAATAATAATAATAATAATTTGTTAAACTCGAAAAACAAAAAAAAGAGGGACCCATAATAATTTTTTTTTATTTTTTTCTTAAGTATTGAGAACACCTAAATGTAAATATAAACTCATGAATGCAATCCCAAAATATTTTTTTTTTTTACTTAATAATCATTAATTATAATTAAATGATATAAGTTTGTATCTAATTTTATTTTTATTATTCTTAATTTTTGTAATAAAATTCTTTTTTTATTGATAAATGAAATTATTTAAGATTTTTTAATTTAACATATTTAAAAATTAAATTAAATTAATTTAATTTCAAACATGAGTTAAAATAAAAAGTTAAATAAATTATAATTAAAATAAAAAATTTATAATATATTTGTATAGTTTAAAATTATCGGTATGTTATATTAAAAAGAAAAAAAACGAAGAAATATAATAAGTACTAATAGTTTATACAATAATTTTTATTATTTACAAATAAATAATTAAGAGAGGAGTAAAAATGAAAAATGAAAGATCTATCCTATTGCTTAAACGTCCTTCGACAAATTCGAAACTTGCCCAAATCGCGAAATCCCTTAAAAAGAAGGTTTCCAATAGTTTCCTTAATCGCAATTTATTTCCTTAAGCAATGGGGACTCCTCTGTGATCCGCTGATCCTGTCCTGTTCCTGTGTGCGAGTGTAACCGTATTACAAGTAGCAATTTAAGACTTTTTTTTTTTTTCTTATCACTTAAGTGGTTCATTAAATTATAAATTATTTAATAAAATTTTTTTATTTATTTTTATAAATCTCAATCATCTTATCAGAAATTTAAGATCTCTATCCTACTAGACAAAAATACAATATGGCGGCGACTACACGGTATTAATAGACAAGTTAACTTTTTTAAGGAGTAATAAATAATAATCATTTTTCATTAGAGTAATAAATAATAATTATTTTTCATACGGGTAGGGCACAATATAAGTAAAATACGTGTCGAGCGACCCAAACACATCGGAACACAAGTCCATAGTGTTTGGGCCTATGATTTGTGCGGAACTCACTGTTGAAAAATCCAAGAGAGATATTAATTATCTATACAATGTTAATAATTTTTTATTTTTCATCTTATTAAAACCCAAAAGTTGGACTGATATATTTATTTTTTAAAATAATATATTATTTCTGAGTACAGAGGAGTCCTAACTTAGGTTTGATTCCCAGAATTTCCGGTACAAGCTTATGGGTCTATCAAGCAAACAAAGTCCAAGTGAAGATTACATCCTAATCCGAACTGAAGAAGGAAAAACCAGAGAGTTAACCGTGTAAAATATATGTGTGTGATGCGCTCGTTGTAGAAGTTGACAAGTCCTTACAAGGACAGCAAGGAGACTGAGAACAGTCTGATCGATTAAAGCATTGACCTCTTCAGCGAGCCATGGAAGGCATAACAATGGCAAGCGATCCCAGCAGCAGCACTAGCACTAGCTCTAGCATCAGCACTAGCGCCAGCGCCAGCGCCACCAGCAAAGGAAAGACAGCAGAGAAAAAGAAGAGAAGAACAGAGGTCAAGAGAATAGAAGAGAAGGGCAATCTGTTTGTGACCTACAGCAAAAGAAGAAAGGGCCTCTACAGCAAGGCTCATCAGCTATGCGAAATAGCCCCCCGTGCCCAGGCTGCCGTCATTACTTTCTCTCCCTCCGGCAAGGTCTGTGCTTACGGCAACCCTTCCGTGGACGCCGTCGTGAACCGCTACCTGCGGGGCCAAAACGATGCCAACCCATCTCCTTCACTGCCTACGGAAGCTGCCAGCGAAGCCCAGCCAAGGGAGGAGAAGGAGGGAGAATTCACGGTTAATGGAGACCCCGTCGTGGACCAATACCTGCTTAGCCGAAACAATGCCAACCCATCACTTTCTTCTTCTCCTTCCCCAGAAGCCAACAACGGCGTCGTCGCTGTCAGGGCCCCCAAGTCAAGCAAGGATGGAGAAGGGGAGGAGGAGGAGGAGGAGGAGGAGGAGAAGGATGAAGAATTGAGGTTTTATAGAGAAGAGATTGAGAGATTGTGGAGGGATGATTCAGCAGAAGATGTGAGCTTGGAAGAGCTTAAGGACTACAGGGAAGGCCTGGAAGGGCTATGGTATAAAGTTTATATGAAACTTGAGGAAATTAGGAGGAGAGATTGCACCAGGATCTTTTTTTGACTTCAACTTGTTTTGCTGTTGTAGTAGTAGTAGTAGTAGTAGTTAGAATTGAAGATCAAGTCTTGATAGGTATAACGAGAAGCTTTAGCCAATTTCAGTCTGGAGCTTGAAGGTCATGGGTTCTTCTTTTTCGCAGAAAAACGTCTTCTCCTCCAAATTCTAAGTGTGGAGGTTTGGTGCCTCTGTTGTTTGTTTTGGTTTTCTTGTTTTTTGTTTTTTTCTTTTCTTTATTTTATTTATATATGCCCACACAATATAGAGATAATAAAAAGTTTTAACCCCAAGTTTAGTCGGGGTTAATTACATAAATCTCTATTATGCACTAATTTCTTATTTGCAATTTGCAAAGGATATCATATTCCTTGGTTACCGATGCTTATTTTGTATTTCCTTCAACTCGTTGGGCTTGAAAGCGGGAGTGTCTCCCCCGGCAACTCTTCTTTTGATTGTATATGCAAAGCCGACAGGGTGGGGGCTGACCTCGCTGGGTGGATAGATTTTGCATGAGTCTTCCTATTTCCGATGTACCCAAAAGAGAAGAACCTTAAAAATAAATAAGAAAAACACTGGAAACAACTTCTCAAGAATGTTCGTTGAATTTTTCTTTTTTTCAACGGCAATAAAGAAAATCTAATTTTGTATTTTATTTGCTACATATATTATACAAAAATTTATCCTCTAATATTTCACTTTTATTCTGCTCATAAAGTCATCATATTACGTCTTTCTTTTTTTTTTTTTTTTTTTTATAATAGAATTATGCTTAGAAATCAAAGAAAACACTTTTATTCAACCTAGTTTTGAAGCGACTAATAAAAGCTTCTTTAATAACTCTTTTCTCAAAAATAAGACTTGACTTTAAAAACAGAAACTTTACCCATTAAATTTGATAGCAATAGGCAATTGGACAAAAATGGACATAAGAACCTAGTTTACATGTAAAGTATCCACATGGAACTTGGATATAAGTCAGCCGAATACTTAAAGAGAGGAAATGTTGGCGAGGATAATAATACAACGGATGAACTGATGACAACTCTGATGTTACTGTACAATCTGTACACGAGAAAATCAAAAAACTATAGAAAGAATATAAATCAAAGAATAGAGAAAAACTAGGCTACTCACTCGCCACACTAAAAGATATGAGAAAACTATAGAAGTGAAGAATGAAAAGGAAAATGAAAGCCTAAATCAAATGAATATAATGAATATGAAGAAAAAAAAAAAGAAGGAAAAAAAGGGCACAAACGATGCTCACGGAATATGCGTCACAAGCAAAGGTGATGTGGTCATCCCTCTGTGAATTGCTATCAACAATGCCACAAAATTGAATAGATTAACTTCTGAAAACCACTTGATCTTCCACTTCGGAGAGGTCAAAGTTGCATTCTCGTCTCGGGTTGCATTGATTTTCTCCTTGGCATTGGAGGAGAAAGAAAACTTTGTTGCAACACATGTAAGAAACAAGGTTAAACAGCAGTCCCCACCCTCAATGATCTGAAATTGCAACATGATATTTATTACATCTCAATGAATCTGGTAAACACATGAAACATGGGAGGACACTGTACAACATTCATTCTGTTGACTGCAAGGAGAACTTAAATCCATGATAAAAAATGCTTCATGGTTTTAGAAACCAGCAATAGTGTTCCAGACACCAGCCTGAAAGCGTGAAAGTGATGCAAAAGGGAAAAGATAAGATAATTCCACATTTCCATACTTTAAAACTGGAGCTCCTGAGAATGAAAGAGAGCAAAAGGTGAAAAGGTCCCATACACTGGAGCTGACCGCTAAAGAAGAGGTTCCCCCCAACCCCACCAAACCGCAGGCAAAAGGATATAAACTAAGCATAAATAGTACGCACAGAAACAGATGAAGGGAAGGGAGTGGAGGCAAGCAAAAGAAGTCCTTAGGACACGTAACTTTCAAAGAGCATTGGATGTTGCATCAAACATAACAACCAGGCACAAGAAAGAAAGAGCTATGGAAGATCAACTAAAAAGAATTACCAGCTCAGACACATCAGAAATGGAGCAACACAAATCCTGAGAGAAGTATGGAGGTGAAGATGCACCCATTGAAGGAGAACTGAACCGCTTAAGGTCTTCAATACACAAAAACAAATGCCCTCCACAGACAAAGAGTGATCTCAAGCACCAAGTTTTCCCTGTCCCAACAGGAGCATTTCGAACATTTTATATAAAAGAACTACAGCTAGATGAAAGGAGAATGAATGTAATTACTGGAAATATGGAGAAATGGCAAATAATTCCAGCGCAGATTGTATTATTAACTTCATGTGGTATAATAGGAACTTGAAAGTATGGCACAACAGTTATGCATCAACCATTCATACTGCAATGCAAAAAGTGATCAAAGCACCGTGTTTTCTCTGTCCCAACAGGAGCATTATAAACATTATATATGAAAAAAAAACTACAGTTAGATGAAAGGAAGATGAACATAATTACTTGAAATATGGGGGAAATTGCAAATACTTCTGCTTATCTTCATATGGTATAATAGAAATTTGAAAGTATGGCACAACAATCACGCACTGACATCAACCTTTCTTTTTGCACTGACAATTATATACAACCATTTCTGCCCTACATAAACTAATGTTTTTCAATACTAAAGATGGGTCAATGACAACCTGCCATGTGGATTATGTTGCAGGTCCACAACAAGATGACACATACTAGTTTTATATGTCAAAACTCAATCGGCATAAACTAGTAGGAATGGATACCTTCATTCTTGTCATGCCTAAGCAGCACCATACAGTATTGAAAGATGCTCGTTTTTGAACCTCCACATATTTGTTTCTCAAATAACTCAACCTGAACTTGCTCCAAACTGCCATATAAATTCCCAAAACCCCAGTCTATCATATAACAAAGAAAAATTATATATAGGATAAAAGCAAATTCAGGAATAAATGCACGAACATATGATACTCACAATGCTGACATTCCCAGTTAATCAAATGAAAGGGGATTAGATAGTTCACCTTCTTAGCAAACATGTATCATTTGATCCACATGGACCAAGAACATGCAAGGTATAAAGTAATTGCCTTGATTTCTCAATGGTCCTTGTGAGAAACAAGTAGGTTGCTCCCCTGTCCAGGTATACCCTGACAAAAATTGAGGAAAAATAAAAAATGAAGTTTTAAGCAAATGATCAGCTTTATAATTTCTCGTAGTACCATAAGTCACTAACCTTACAATCTGAACTCCGACACCAACTAAAACTTCTTTAACATCTTCAGCACTGTGCCAACCAAGTAAACTTATTACACCTGCAATGTGTCAAATAGTACTTCTGAAGACACGAAAGATTATAAATTAAAAGTAGCTTTCCTCTAAAGGATTCACAACTAACCTGAACCATCAAAGGCTACACCAACGAGGAATACATACAACCTCTTTTCACTGCTCAGTAACAAAGCTACTTCTCTGTTCAGAGAAACAAATAGGAATGAAGAATTAACAAGTGAATAAAAGAGATTGAAAGCTTTATGCATAGGTGAAAACATGGCTGTATCTCATATTTCATATCCAACCACACTGAAAATATGGTTGTATCTCATAAAATAGTTGATGAAAAAGGGAAAATAAGGGACTAAGGGTTGCTGCCCAAAGAGACTCAATCTGTGTCATTCACTAACCAACAGTGACAACAAAGATAAGCAAGCACCATTAAGCAACTCCTTTTCTTTTTTTTTTTTTTCCTGTTGCATTATGGGGTCTATGGCTGATGGGCAAATATGGCAGTCAACTTATTTCTACAACTTCTCTACATTTCATTCATCCTATAGTCAGGCAACTAAAACTATATGGCATAGAGCTGCAAGAAGAAGTACTGGATGAGGAAGGAACTAAATACATTTTCAATGGGGTAATGTTTTCTTAATTCACAAAATCAAACCTCCAAAAAACCTAAGATATTATAACTAAGCACACCAGAGAAGATATGAAACATGAGCCAGGACTGCATGAATAGAAAAAGTTCAACAAACCAAGCAAGATGGCAGATGCAGTCCCCACAAATGGAAGACAGAAAATGACCATATCACATGAAGATAAAATGAAGAAAATACCACAGCAGCAACTTATTTAAATTAATGCTTCTAGAGCACAAAAGAAAGCCAGACAAGAGCAAAGCCAACAGCATCTCATAAGTCACACCAGCCTTCCTATCACATTTTTTTTTTCCACAGTTCTTTGTGATTGTGATTGGCTGCTTACCTTTCTCTAGATGAGGATTCTGTCTCAAGTACACAATCACAATGCACATAATGCATACAGGTCTCATTTATTTTGGAATCTGCAACATGTGTATTGAAGTATCTCTCAACAAAACCATTGGCAATTCCACCAACATTTGCAATTCCTGAGGTTGCAATTGCATTAGTCTGTGGTGGTTTCTTGTCAATAATAGCATCAAAATCACTCCCAGCAATCGTTGACTTTGCTTTCTCAGTTTCCATGTAACCTTTGTGATTATTGATCTTTCCATTTAACATCTCCGACATTCCAGTCTTGTCAACGGCATTATCTGAGAGAGAAATAGTCCTTATTTTTGGCTTTCTTTTGCTTTTTCTCTTCCCAAACCAAGTAGACTCTTCGTTGATAATACTAGCAGTTTCCTCATCATGAGAAATGCCAAGAAAATTATTAGAGTCAGAGACTGGGACTTCTGCAGTACCAGAACTCTGTTCAGCACAAGAACTATAAAAAACTCTGTTGCTCTCCCTCTGATCAAAGTATTCCTCATTCTGAAACTGTTCTTCATGTATTGAATGCCTGAATTCATATAAATCATCTTCACTAGAACTTGTATCACTGTCAGATGATACCACTGAATAGGAATCAGCAGAAAGCAGCAGAAATTCTTCCACCAAGTTGTGCCGACGATGCAGAATGTCCTCTTGATAATGAGGAGGGGAGGTGGGGTAAGCAGATGATGAATAAGACTCCGTTGTATCATCTATGGTAGCTAACGATGACATGTTGCCATTTTCAACCATTGAATTGCCTCCTTGGATGGAAAAGTCATCCGAACGAGAACCTTTAGCCTGTGGTACGCCTTCATATGAATAAAATTTTTGATATTTGTGCCCTAAGTTCAATCTTGCAATGCCTGGTAGAGTAACATCACCGTGTGAACCAGTTGACACATGCATGAAGGAATTCTTATACAAAAGGGCATTTGCATCAGTATCTTCTCCTAAAGCTTGGAAAGAGTTTGAGGGATGTACTGAACTTTCACCAGGAAGCTTCTGGTTTTTCTTGTATCTCGTATGATTTTCCTTCACATGAAGCAATGTATTCACCACACCATCCACAGAACTCTTTGAATCATGATCCATCCACTCCTTAAATTCACGCAACCAAAAGATAGAATGCTCTTTCTTCATAAGTTCAACTTTATTAATCAAATCAACAATTTCGGCTTCATCATCAGATATGACATTCTCCTCTTTGCTCTGAACCTCATTATCACAAGATGGAGACTCTTGGTCAGATGAAAAATATGCACTCTCCTCTTCAGTCTCAATTGAAGCAAGACGCGATACTTTCCTCTGCAAAAATTGAGACATAGAGTGACAAATAACTATCCTGGAGATGCAAATAACTATCCAGTTAGGTGTAGATATATGTATTTCCATATTAAGGGCTTCGTGGCATGAAGTTATGGTGGTGGACTAAAACACTGCATCAAAAACTTGGTAAAATTTTGGGTATCAGCCTCTTGAAATTGTGACCAGTACAAGTTACCATCAGCACAGAAAGGTCAAGCAAAGCTATATGAGTTGAGGATAAAAACTAACTTCCTCATACAGCATATTTTGTGCACATAAAATTCTCACCAATAGATTGAATTGCAGGAGCCACAAGTAGAATCACCTACCATTTTCTTATTTATATTCCCCTCTCCTTCAGCATTGTCTTTTGCAGGAGAATAAAATCCAAAGCTAGAAGGTCGCTTCTGCCTGCTGGCAATTATAATATGCCTCTTCCAAAACTCTCTTGTGCTGATTCCCTTGTCATCTAGTTTCAACTACCCAACCATCCAACAGGAAAGGGTGGACAACTGTGAGTTTGGTTAAGAACACAATAATAAAGCAACGTTTAAAAGCCATAATCTCATCATCCACAGACAACATATCTGAAAAAGGAAGTACAGAAAACCATATAATGACACTTACTATCTCTGGATGAGCAAAAAAGCTGAACACTTGTGCCCGATACCACCGGGCACAACATAATGGATTTCCTTCCAACCACAAGTTCTGCAGAGATGGGAGGCCCGTAAGGAATTCCAACTCTGAAAAATTGGAAATAATATTGTAGGAAACATCAAGTCCTTCAAGTGACTTCAAATTCTCAAGCCCACGTAATGTAGTCAGAGCATTGCTCCTCAAAACAAGTTTAACAATAGGACAGGAGACCTGCACATTCCAACAAGAGTGGTGTATGGGTCCAAAGGTTATTCTTGAAACAAAAATTCATGTGGATGAGGAAATATTTTTTTGGAATTCAAGCCATTTAGCAAGATACTGCTATAATTCAATTGTGAAAACAAGAACATTCCAGTGCCCAAGGCTCTCACACTATTAACCCCTATTTTTGTAGAGATGTTTCCACAACTTGAACTTTTGACCCTCATGTTACAATGAACTAACTTTACCATTACACTAACGTTCGCCCTTCTACCAGGAATTAAACTAACCCAAGCAAATTTCACTTGCAATTATCTCAACTAGATACACTCAAGTTTAAAAGAAACTGGATTCAAATACAGGAATTTTCTTGTACGGCAACACAGGTATATAAGCTGAGGGCATTTGGTGCATCACAACCATAAAATTTATACAGCTCCACAGACACAAAAGGCTCTCTCCTAGAGTCTGAGCATGACCATACCCAAGCAATAGGTCTGACATTTATCTATTAGTTAAGCAAGTTGGAGGGAGAGTGGGATGAAGGAAACAAGAGGGGAAGTACGATATATTTTAATATGCCAAGTGAAGATCTGATAATGAACCTCATGCTCAGAAGAGAGGGATATGTTGAAGAAAATTAGCAAGATGGGAGCACCCCTTACTAATTTCTACCACTAAGCTGGAAATTATCAAACTTAACAGACAATTGGACCAGAAATACCATCACTGCATGACATATCACATAAGGCCGTTACTTCACAACCAAAAGAATTTATGCCAAAATCTTCTTGTCCTACTAGATTGCTATATCCATTGACAGAAATTGCTCGTCCCTGATCAGAAAATTTTGTAGAAAATCAAAATTAAAAAATTTGATGAACTTTCAAAACCCTCTCTACATAAATCCATTAAAAATTCCATCACAGCTACAGCATCATACTGAAACCAAAGATGCAGTTGCCAGCCTAACAGAAGCAAATGTTTGAGCCCAAAGATTAGCCAAGTTAAAAATTAGCTCAGCTCAGTCTGGCATGCTCAGTCTGCTTTCACTTTTACCCAAATACTCCTCATCCATGAAAAAAATCACATAAATCAACATCATAATTCTGTGATTGCAAACTCAAAAATTGTCATCTATAACAGAAAATAAACACTCAAACCAACATTGAAATATAGATACAAAAATAGCACAGAATACACATAAACAGAAATGACTAAATCTCACAGACAACAGAAACCAGCCCTAAAAGGAGTCGAATTACTACCAGCAATAATAGTGAACAGTGACAAATAAGTTTAAGCAATCACAGAGCATAGCCTGATTCCCAATGTTTTATTGTGAAACCAAACAAAAGTTGAACATGAGCTTGTTTGAAGCAATAATTAATTTGAGCTCATGTTGCTTAGTTGGTAAGCTAGCTTGAAAAATATCATCAAGATCAGTATGTTTGGAATGGCTATGTACTTTTCAAGCAGTAATGTTGACACTATACATCAACATAAGTAATGCAAGAGATGAGTATAATGATGCACACCCAACTGCAGAATAGAAACACATCAGGTACTAACTAATACATCAGCATCATGAAAAGCTGCAGACACACAAGCACTGGAAACAACTTTTCAAAGGAGCCAAATCACACGCACTTTTACTCCGGTTGAGACTATATGAAGAATTCCTACCTCGCTAAAGGGTGTAATTGTCCTCAAATGATTGAACCCAAGATCCAAGTGCTTCAATTTGGTGCACTTCCGTAGATTATCCACCTTTTCAAGCTTATTTCGACTCAAGTCAAGAGTTTCAACAGCAGGAAGAAGTTGCAATGACTCATCCATCAAAACCAAGCGATTGCAAGGACATGACACAAATGACAACCGGTTCCAGTTTGGAGAGTCCCTAATCTCAGCGATCCTACTAGCAAACACATGCCGTAGTGCATCCTAAAATTTTCCAAAGTAGAAAAGGAGGATTATTATCTGCAAATACCCATTTCCTACTTGCACATTAATATATATATATATAGCAGCAACCAGATGGTTTGAAACAAGTAAGATACTGAAGTTTCAAATTTGATGGCTTAACATTAGCATGCACGGAAAATAGTTCAATTGTGAACTTTCTTTTTTCTCTCTCTTTTCTTCAATCTTCATTAAAATCCAGCCTTTCAAACTATCAAAAGTAAACGAGAAGAAGCAAAAATTCAAAAAAAAAAAAAAGGAAAAAAGGAACTCACAGTAGAATTGTGACAAATGATCTTCTCCAACGTATGCCTCAACTCCAACAAACCTCTGGCCGCAGACGTAGACAAATCGCATCCTCTGAGCTCCAACACCCTCAACCGCCCAAACGGCAGCAAGGACAAAGGCGTTGGGTCGCGCAAGGGCGGAGGAAGGACAGAGACGACCTTCAACGTGGTGAGCAGGCGGAGGATGCGGCGGAGCTGCTCGAGTGCCCGGTGGTCGCCGAGGTCGGAGACGTAGGCACGGAGATAGTCAACGGGAGCACCGGCGAGGAGGCTCTCGAGCTCGTGGAGGGCGTCGAGGCGGGAGTGGACGTAGTGAAGACCGGCCGGGTTGAGCTTGAGGGCCAGAGCGCCCTCGATCAATCCGCCGGCCTGCTTCTCCACGAACATCACCAGCTTTTCTAGGTACCGATCCCCCGTCACGATCTCCGCCGCCGCCATTATTAAATGCCGCGATCACCGGGACGAACTCAATCCCCGAGCACCTCCCATACTTTCATTATTCCCATTGCAATTTCATTTTAGCATATTATTATTAATTACACATAAAATTTGAATTAGAAGTTCATTCATTAATTTCTATACAGTAGATTAATAATAGCAGGTAAGTGGATTTAATTCGAAACTAAAAAGAGAAAGAGACTGGGCAAAGAATGGCAAGTGCAAGAATTGGGTGCCTTGGTTTGTCTAATCTTGAACGTAATGATTGGGGTTAGAGCCTAAGCCTCTCTCCGGGTTTCCTTTTTTTTTAAAAAAAAAATATAAAATTAAAATTTGTTGATTTGTTTGTTATTAAATAATATTAATTGGTAGTTTCTAAATAATTGTGTCTTGTTTATTTCATTAATTATTATTGAAGATATGAGTGATGGTGTGGCAAGCAAGCATAACAACTGGCCCGCAAGCACTAAAACACGTTTCCACCTCGACCGGATTCGAGCCTATGTCCGCCCTGATTTGCGGTCTGACCATTTTGATCTTTGTATCAGTTTCTTTTTTTTTTTTAATCTAACAAATTGGTATACAGGGTTGACAACTGCTTTGTTTCAGTTCGAAGCTTTGAAAAATAGAGCGGAGTGCAAGCTAAAAACATGCAAAACCATTCTTCCACGCGTCTGGACAAATGGAGAGACTGAACAAGAATCGTAAGGAAACATCCCAAAGAATAGGAATGAATTATCTGTATGCACATAACATAGATACATGCACATACACATGCTTTTCCGCGTGTGTACATCACTAATATTATGTTACATTCTTTCACGTAGCCTTGGTTAAACGAAAATGCCATGTGGCTCGTCTTGCATAACAAAGAAAAAATAATAACCAAGAAAAGAAAAAAAAGCGAAGAAGCAAAGAGTAGCTTCCACCAAAAGTTGCTTAAAGCTTTGATTCTTAACAAAGATGAACCAACATAATTATGAAATGATGGAAATGAGATTCCAGTTCAAATGACTCGAGACAGAGCAAGCCTCGGAGTAAGGTGCCCAGAAGGAGGGCGGTATCCACTTGACTTTTAATCTTTGAGGGAGAAGGAAAAGGAGCAATACAGACATAATGGTTCACACAGTGATAAGACAAAAACCCCAGTCAAAATTTTGAGGTTATTTATTAGAAGCATATGATTGGCAAGAGTATAATCCCTTACAGCACATACTTGCTATCTCTGGCTCTTTTTCGGCCTGAGTCTTTTGAAAGCCATATACGTGACAGCAGCCGACAGAGAATACCTGCCCAGGATAAAACTACCAGTAAGGAGGACTTGCACTGGCTCCCGTAAAAAAACATTTGTAGCTTTAGAGTGAAACTAATCTGGATTTTGCAGAAGATAGGCCACTGAAAAGCTGCTATATATCAGTGAAATGTTGAGACTAGACAACATACCACCTATCCTTCCCTTCCCTTCACTCACAACTTTTATGACTATGGGGTTCAATAGCAAGTCTTGAAGAAAACGCAGGTATAGAAAAGAAGATGCCAGCAAAGGGATATGCAGGTGTGCAAATGAAGATATCAACATACCGAACAAACATACCATGTAAATGTATAATTTAGATGGTCTTGGGGCATCACTGAACTGCGAATCAAAGTATTGACATCCTTTGGAAGAGGGTAAGGGCAACTCAAATTAACATTTTCATTGATGTCTTCCACATAGATGGTATTATCAGGGAGTCCACAAGCTTGGCAAATTGCCGGAACATCAACATAGAACCACTGGCAGGAGACTGGGTCATTTTCTGGAACAAAAATGCTAGGCTTTTCACTGCCACGAACTACTCCAACAACTTCTGCAGGAATGATTGAAGAGACTTGGTCCTGTGAATTGCAAGAAGTTAAAATTCAGCATTTTAGGTTAATATGAGAACAATAAGCCAATAATAATGGATGAAAGGATAGGCAACCGAGACCTCAATGTTTTTTTGCTTCCTGGACCAAAACTTCCACCAAGGGCTTTGTACACTATCCTGCACAGATGATGTTGCTCTCTCTTTGTGCTGTTCATCATCTGTTGAAACTCCCAAAGACCTGTCTTTCCAGATACGGGGCACCCACCCCCTATTGACCAGAATTGGTGATGTCACACTGAAATATGACTATCCAGCACTTGTCAGCTGAGGGAGAAACATAGTGGTATTGTTGAATTGATGTGCTTGGAAAGAGACAAACACAAAATAGTTGTGCCAATAGATAGAGTGACTAATGAATTACATGATCAAAGCAAAAAAAGCTATATCTTGAAGTTCATTCTCTATGCACCATACTCCAAGCATGAAATGATAATATATCATCAACAGTTAGCATACATGTAAATTTAGACCCAGACACATTTTGCCTGATGAGACAAAACAACACACTGATCCTTATAATAAAAGTATATAATAGTGTCATTCTTAAAGATTATTGAGAGAATGAGCCCACAATTCCGACCTCTCCAGGTTATTTGGAATGGGCATAAGGGGAGTAATGACATAGTAGCCATTTTCAGTCACTCCTGAAATACTTCTAGATCGTGGCCCCACATAGATTGACCTTTTTTCATCAAGAACACCTTTGCACGACACCCTTCTGAACTCCAGATCATCCAACTGTTCGCTAGAAAGGGATGGTGCATTGAACATCAAAGGTTCCAAAGCCAATCTCTTCTGTCTATAATCCAGCATTTTAATCTGCAGGAAGAAATTTTTTTCCCAACCATATTAATCAGGTAAGTAAATTTGGAAAATGCCGCTGGTTATGCAGCTTATAAAGATGCATGGACTGAAAAACAATGCAGACATGGATACAACTTTGGCACTAGAAGATACCCTGCTCCTGTGTGGTCATGCTGATGGAAGCCCACATCTAATGTCTAAATACAGATATTGTAGTTTTTCAAGAGAAGAACAAGATTGGTCTATTCTCTTTTCAGGGTAATGCCACCATTAAACTATTATGGAATCTACACACATAACATTCTGCAGCGAATGAATCTAATTATTATACAGCACAAATACGTAACAGGAGCCCAAGATGTGGAAGGACTGGACCTTTAAAAGTTTGGGATATGTCTTTAGCTATTTTCATGGGTAGCGTGTTGAAAACAATATCCGAGGCTTTTTACAATCTAAAAACAACAAGCATCTAGAAGCTCTTAATTTTAAGCTTCAAGTTTACATGCTTTGTACCTCCTCCTAGTGCATTAAGAAACATAGGTGGCTTCTATTGAAGAAAAAGGGCAAAGGGAAAATGGAAAAGGTATTTTTCTCATGCAAAAATGCCCAGCCAATTTATGTCAGACAGATAAACAGAACAATATTCTAAGAGAGTGACTCACAAAGTTAATAAGCACATGAAGGACTCTTAATTCCCAAAACCGGAATTAAGTTGACAAACATGGTCACATTTGACATGTCTTAGGCCATCAACCCCTCCATCTTGTTATAATGTTCCCAAGTCTCCCTAGGTTTTAGCCATTATATATGATCAAAGCCCCCGACCCAACATTGCACGTATGGAAGTGTGTTGCAATAACTCTTAACTCTACAGTGCAAAACTGTAACAGCACAAGTGTTCTCTTCCCATTGTTGCCAGTTCAGCTTAGATTTTAGTCCTGGAGAAAGAATCCACAGGGATAAGTCCATTATAACCCATTAACCGCCTTTATACTTAATATTCCTGAGCAAGTTAGACTGATTCTTAGAATCATTTGCATCATAAAATAAACTTGTCCCAATCACCTCCCGAAAAAAGTTCTAATGCATTCTGACTCATTACCCCCAACAACTTAAAACAAAATTTGCACCTTTCCAGAAGCAGAGCATTTAACTTTTTTTGAAAAAAGACAAAAACAGAACATAAACTTCAAGGAATTCGACACAATAGATGAGTATGCTATAAAAGCAGTTCAATTTCTAAGAAAATTAAGACCAAAATTAAAAAAATAACAAGGAATTACAACATTTTCCCTAAGACAACAAAAGGAATAAGAACTGATAGCAGAAACAAGTCAAGTATTTTATAATAGGCGGGAAGCAGAATGTACCTACCTTCTCCTGCCTTCTGAAGATCTGCCAAGTTCCAAGGCCAAAACAAATAGCTCCAGGAAGAAAAAGCAGCCATCTTGACCAACCCGAACCTCTCTCTTTCTCGCTCTCTTTTTCTTTCCCTTTTCCTTAACAAAAATAGAAAAAAAAAAAAAAAAAAAAAACACAGTACAAAAACCGTTGGACACGTTTCATCATAAGATGCTAAAACCTCTTAATTCTTGAAAACCCAAATCATAAGACCACACCAACATGTACAAAGCACATATACATATACGTACCTTGAGGTTGAGGAGACAAGGAGGGTGGCGTTTCAATGATGGGGACGGAGACGTCAGCAGCTGCGGTGCAAAAGGGAGGTGATGGGTTCCAATGGTTTGAAGAGGAAAAGAGGTAGAGGGCCGCCCCACCTCCACCTAGAGCCTCTACACCACCGCAACCAACTCGTGAACGCAGTAGCCTTGCTAGGGTTTTGGAGATGGAAGCTACTGTTACAGCCATTCTAGCATTGTTTTTCCCTTTAAAAAAAAAAAAAAAATTTTCTTTTCTCTTTTTCCTACTGTTTATTTCTTAGAGTAGAAAAGCTCTCGCTCAACGAAATTACATGAGAAATTAAACAGAAACACAGTACGATCACAAACAATTTGGTTAATGTTATATAATAAAATTATATGAGAATAAAAGAAATTTTCATATGAATATTCTAAATAATTATTTTTTTTTTATCTAAAACACATTAACTCGTGAGATACAATAATTTTATTTTTAATCAACCTTATTTTCTTGACTTAAACCCCATTTGTTTAGTGATAAGTGCGTTTCCTTTAAGTGGTCAGTAATAGCGTTTTGGGTCCTCTTTGGGCTAGACCCACAACGGAGAGCCCAAGAAAGAATCAAACTAGGGTTTTGCATTTCGGCCTCATATGCACCGCTCTCTCAACCATTTTTATCTATAAAGCCCTCCTGCTCCACTTCCCTCCGCCCGTAAAATAATCATTCCGTTGCAGAACACGCTTTGCAATTTGCGGGCAGGTACGGAACCACCCATGTCTCTCTTTCTCTGTCTTGTGTTATGTCTAAAAATACAAATATAAGTAGTCGAAGGTTTGTAGGTAAGTGGCCGTAATTGTTTTCTTTTATGGGGGAAGCAAAGGAATAAATGAAGTGAAAAGAAAGGCAATGCGTCACTGATGCGCTTGTGATCGATATAAAATAGCGCAATCGGTCCTTTTAGTTGCCGATATTTAACTGGAGAGCGAGTAGATTATGCTTGCAATTGGCCTTTCTATTCTTCTTTTACTGGCCTTTTTGCATTCATATGCTCGCACATTTAACCCTTTTTTATTATTTTTTTTTGGTTTCTTGAGTGAATTTTTGCCCGAATTTGTTTTAAAGGAATAGGTTGTTGTTGTTGTTGTTGTAGTTCATATATATATATATATGTTAATTAAATGTTAATTTGCTATTGATGTCAATCAACAATTCTGATTGTGTTTCTTTTTTTTTAAAAAAAAAAAAATAATCTGCATTTATGTATTGGACAATTTTCTCTAAATTAGTGGGGTATGAGGAAGGTGTAAGTTGGGAGTATTTTTGGTGCTGACTCCCAGATATTTAAGCTATTTTATTAATATAGAGTTGCATCTGGGAACAAAAGACCAAAAATAAGGTCAATGTTCCTCCTTTTTCCATGTTAAAAATAAAATTTAAAACAAAAAAAAAAAAATAATAATAATAATCCTTGGCAAATTGAGCGTAGTAATTATTTCAATGTTTTGCAACCAGTGCGGCTGCTGCATAAGGTTTAAACAAGTCTCAAAACAGATCACTAAACTTGAAAGAAACGTTGAGAGTCGTGGTGGGGATTTTTCAAAAGCACCATTCTAAGCTGTTCCATCACCATGAAAATAATTAAATGAATGAATATAAGCCTTGTTCTTTGGTTGCCCATAGACTCAAACCCACAAAGAAGGGAACAAAAATGGATAACCCAATTTGGGAGATGCCATTTCCTGCACGTCTTAAGGCTGAGCTCTTTGGAGGGGATGAGCTAGAAGAAGAACCTGGTCCTACAATAAGCGGGAAAATCCAAAAAAAAAATGTAAATGACAGTTTTGATATTTATGGTGACTACATGTCACCTTAATTTGGAAAGGAAGTTAAAAAAGTTGTATTACCGGAGTTTGCACCGCCAGTCGGAGCTGGCGGAGTTTTGAGAGAACCCGCTGGGGATGTTGCTGTTTCTCATTAAAAGGAATAATAAACAGAAAACAGAATTAGAAGAAAAAATAATGATGTTAGATTGTCATGTGAAATGAAATCAAAGTTGTCAATGTGCAGGTTTTTGTAACATTTTTTTTTTCCTGTAAACGCCAAGAAAATATAAAATTCATGCTGGTATTCCCTTTGTGGGGGGGGGGGGGGACAGTTAAAAAGTTGAACAAGGCTCTGATGGTACAAATGCAAAGAAATAGATCCGTGCAGAAAAGCAACTGACAAAAATTATGACATGCCTATGTTATACAACACTTGATCGGTGCTATGAGGTAAAGATGATAAGTGAAAATCAATATAAATTTACGAACTTTTAAAAATTCCCAATTGCAAATCGTGAATCCAGATCAATTATAGGTCGAAGCTTAACTCCAAGACTGCTCTTTGAAACGAAAAATCGATCAATGAATTCTTAAAGCAATTTTCATGAAAAAAATAATGAAATTTTAGAGTATTTAATTTAAATGCATGCGATTTATCAGTTTTTTTTCTCAAAAAAAAAGTTAGGAGAACGCAAAAGAAAGTAAACCGAATAAAAAATAGAACTGGGGTCCCTTAATCCCAAGATTAAAATCATGGGAACTGAAAGAAAAGGATATTCGAAAACTAAACTGGATGGTAAAATGAAGAGGGAATAAAATAAACTAGGAGTCATAATCACCGTTTTGGCAAGCAGATAGGTCAGCCTTTCCACCGCAAGCCTTGGCAAGGTTCATGGCATCCCCGACGGTGATGTTGAATTTCTGCAAGATCCCAGAATTGTTAATGACTGCACATAGACACTGGCTCTCATTCACGATCAGTTGCCGGAGCGGCACGCAGCAAGTGGCCGGCGGTGGCGACGGCGAGTGCAAGAAGGGTTGGCATGGAAGCAGCTTTTGCAAGCAGTCCGTCGACGCGATAGCTGGCGGAGTCTCCCCATTATTCCCTGCAGCTTGGAGATACCCACCAATGGTTTGAGCCAAAGAATTTTCTCCATAACTTCCCATTAACTCATCACCGTTCTGAGAAAACCCCACAAAAACCCCAGAAGAGAAGAAGAGGATAGAGCAGAAAATGAGCTTGGAATCCATGTTTCTCAATGAGAAATTAGAAGATCAATAGCTACCAATATCAAGGACAAAAAAAAAAAAAAAAAAAAAGAGCACAAATGGTAGAAAACAATGGCAATATATAGGGCTAGAAAGAACGAAAAAACAATCAAAATTTTGTCTTTTAACTCTCCAACGTTGTTTTTTCCTTTTCGGAGGAATTTTGTTAGTATGGTTAGGATGTGGTCGGCTTTTAGATGCAGGCCGAGTCGTCATCTCCTACAATATCTCTGATCAAATAACCGTTTTTCCACAAGTTAAACTAACTAGTGTGTTCTTGATTTTTCGTTCTTAAAATGTTTTTTATGGTCTAATGAGCTGTAATTCAATCTTCTTTCAATGACTTATAGCAGACTATTAACGTTTCTGTCTAACTGGATTCCGCATCAAAATATATAATTGGCTGACTTTTACCTAAGATTTCTGGGTTCAAATCTTATGCAATTCAAATTTCACAGATCTCAAATCGGTTTGTGTTTATATATTTATTGAAAATTTTTATTTTAACTTTTATATTAAATAATAAGTGAGATTTATTAAAAATAAAAAATAATTGAAATAATTTTATATGACATAAAATTATAAATAAATTATATTAAAAATAAGAAATACACAGTAACCACTATATTCCTTCGCGATGGTATATTCTCAAACAAAATTTTCAGATAAGTATTACAAATACATGTAAATATAAATACCGAAAGAGTTATCTCATAACTTTATTTAAAATGATAGTCATTTGTTTGTGAGAATTATTTGTAAGAAGTCTCTCATTGCTTAAGAACTTAGATCTTTATATTTAAGGTCTTAATTCTAATCCTGTAAAAAGAAATATGAAATTTATAATATTACTAATCCGTAAAATAGCCAAAAAGGACTAACATGCATTGAATCGCTCGCAAACAGAATTGGGACCAAACTGCCTCCCGATTGAAGAAAATGTAATTTATCCAATGAGTATCACCCTAGGGAACATCTTGTATGACGCTGCTATCTGGCTAGCTTGAGGAGTTCATTATCGCCTCTTCTTCCATTTGTTTCTTGGACTTTATTCCAAGAAAGAAAGGAAGTCTTTAAGCGAAAAGAGGAAGCAAATTCCTGGCAGCCATGGGAAAGCTCTGGAAAGGGAGTGGTAGTAATCACAAGGTACAGCGAAAGTCAATATTCAGAAACTTCTATTCAATATTTCAATGAAAGAAACGGACCATGACACCAAAATTTCTATCTTGAAGTAATCAGGAACCGAACAAGAAGTACCCTAATCATATTTCAGACAAAATGCAGAACTATGTAAATGTTGAACTCGACAGATAAATATGTGATGATGAGAAATTTATTTCTAATAGATGCCATAATAGAGTGCAACACACAGTCGTAAGCACGCAACACAGATATACATGGGTGCACATCAGATGGAGCACAGGTTTTTAGCAAGTCGTTTTCAAGTAAGCATAGCACATCTTGCTCAAATAACTTGTTCCATGCCCAGCATTATTCAAGAGTTTGATCACCAAAGCCTAACACAACAGAAGCAATCACTACAGGCCAGAGTCTTCCAGAAGATCAGCTCAGAGCTAATGTGCATGTTTCTCAATTCTCTTTTCAAGGCCATTTTTATCAGCCCCCACCAGCTTGTCAACCTCCTTCCTGTTCTTTAAGAAGTAAAAGGTTGGCACACCACTGACATCCCAGCGCGAAGCCACAGTGCTCAACTCATCTATGTCAACTTTCAGGAAAACAACTTTTGGGTACTTAGCAGCCAAGCTTGTATAAATAGGAGCAATGAAGCGGCAGGGTCCACACCATGTTGCTGTAAAGTACAGGACAGCAAGGCGAGATGTTTTTCCAGCGGCATTCATTTTGGTTTCCAGCTCACTTGCAGAGTGAATGCTTAAAACTTGCCCTATTAGAAATCAAAAGCAGAAAAAGGTAAGCTACAGCAGTGCCGAGGACACATGCATTTGATTTTCTCAAAAAAAAAAAAAACATGCATTAGACATTCAGAACAGTGGAAAATCTAATTAACACATAAAAGTACCAACTACTTCAAAAAAAGTTATTCTGTTGCTTTCACTTTCTGCCCAATATTCTTTATTTCCCATCGTCAGTCAGATGTAAATAAATGCAAAGTTTCAGTCAATCCATCCATCTTTTCTCACTGTTCTCAGCCAATACAAAAATATTATGGTATTTCACAGACTCTTACATATCCACGTTAAAAAAACAAGCCTGCAAGCAAGCAACAGTCATGGATACAATGCAACAGAAACTTATGTACTGTAGCATGTGCACCGGCATGTCCTATAGCATAACCATATAAAAAGCACCACATGAACTTTTAATATCACTCGGAAGACTCCAAATATAGGGAAAAGTAGAAACAAAAATAAACCAATGTAGCCTTCCGAGTGCAAAAAAACTAGTGTGGCAAAAAAAAAAAAAAAGGGATATTAAAAAAAAAAAGAACTGGGGACATCAACCAGCCATTCTTATAAGAAATCTATTTGTAAACTTCATAAACTTTTGCCAAAAGTATGCAAAAAGTGGATTTATAAACATGGAGACAGGTTAGGCAAAGTACTTCAATCATGGCAACCCATTAAAGTGTTGTTTGCCACACTTCACTCATTCACCTCAATCAAAACTCCTCCTCCAGGGCTCAGCCAAATGCTAACTCAAAATGCTTGAGAACAAGTATAAAATTTAGCAGTGAGGGCAACTCCCATACGTATATTGTAGGTCTTTCACATCCAGGAATTTCAATTGGCCAAAAGTGATACCAAAATCAAAACAGTACTCACAAGCACACATCACCAGAATACATATTTTCTTTAGACAGATAGCAAAACACAATACCAACAGAAATTAATATCCTTGTAGCAGCAAAGAAGGTGGATGTTGTGATAATCAATTTAATGCCACTTAACCATAATTCAGATTGCTTTTGATCACACAAAAATAATGATTCCTTTTGATCCGTACAAATGCATCCAAATGCTAATGTGACAAGAAAAGAAATTGTAAGTCATACCGTCCTTTAAAGCGGCCAAGGATTCCTGTTCCTGTGATAAATAGAAACAGAAATTTAGTGCAAAATAATCAACTGAAAATAAAATTAAAATCTTGTAAAATCATGAACTTATAAAAAATGGAAATTAGAGAAGGCTGGTAAAGGAATTATGACTACAATGCTTATCTAGCTGCCACAATAATCAAGGAGTGAAATGCTGAATAGTCACACTATTATGCCTTAAAATTAGCACTCCAGAAATGACCAGACCTCAGAAGCTTTCAGATTTTACTGTTGTAGACTGATTGCAGCAAGGACAGGTGCAAACTAAGCACCTTGCCTTGCTCCAACACAGGCACCTTCAATCAGGCGCTGCCAAGACAACTACTGGCTTTAGGCGCCAGGCCAAGTCCTCAACTACATAAAGTTGTTTTTGGTTGTTTACATATGCTGTATACTATTTCCCAGTTGATGAACTTATGGAAATTGTCAAAAAACCATTTGACCCAAAATCTAAAGCTGTTGGGTGGAGCCCAAGAATCAATCATATATTAAACTCTAATATGCCCCCTCACACAAAAGTTCGCTTGGTCTTAAAGTGTGAACAAACTAGAAAATCACAATAAATTGAAAGAATGAGGGCAGCACGATTGAACTCATGATCTTGGTCATGAATACTCTGATACCATGTTGAGGAACCAGTCAACCCAAAACCTTCAATAGCTGTGTCAAGCCTGAGAATAGATTATATATTAAACTCCAATAGAAGCTACCATAAAATTGAATAGTTGCCAAAGACATTCTTATGCAATCAGAAACATAAGGGCAGTTGATGTCACTCAGTGTAAGCAAATGCAGTTTGGAAGACAAAGAACCCCTCCCCAGCTCCTGCCCACCAAAAATTTTTAGAATACACAAGGAAAAGATTCTGAAGCCAATGATAAGATACATCTTACATAACATTCCAAACCAAATCCCTAACTTATCATTTAACCCAGCTAGAAAATATTGTGTATGCCCGAAGCAACCTTCCAAAATCCTTATTATGGATCATATTAAAAATGAAGTCTTTGATGCACTAGAAATAGCATTTTTTAGCCTAGCTTATCAACCAACAATCCAGTGAGTTGTGACATTTGAAATTTTACCTCCCACAACACCTTTTCTTAGTTCATTTGCCCCATCTCAAATTTCTTTGTATGTTATTTAAGATTGTGGCTTAAACCAATATGCCTATTAATTAAATAGCATTATTCATAATCTTTTCCCAAGGAATTTTGATTTATGCTAGGGAATGTAAATATAACTTGCAGATAAAAGTGGTGGCTTTTCTTCATTTTCTTTCCTTTATTTATTTATTTATTTATTTTTGACTGGTTAAAATATGGCATTTTGTTTCTTCTTTTCACTGATAAATGTTACTTACTTCAGCTTCAGCTTGGTGTTGTTTCTCAAGATCAGCCTTCTTGAGCTCCTTTTCTTTCTGCAAACGTTCACATTTTCTGCGGTGCTCTTCAATTTTTTGAGCATTAGGTTCAACCTGTGTATTCAGTTATTTATTAATCATAGTGATTCAGGAAATTGTACTAAGAAACAAAAGCAATTACCTTTTTCAATGCCAAACCAATCTCCTCATCGTGATCCAGTTTTGAAGCAACATGCAGATCATTTGCTGCTTCTTCCCATTGGCCCAACATGGCTCTTGCAATTCCTCGAGCTTTATATCCCTTTGCAGAATCAGGATTGATCTAGACCATATAGATCCTCCTTAGTGCATGATGAATGAAATAAAGATTCTTAAGCATCATAACTGAATAATTTTAAACTTGTTTTCCTGCTGATGAGACAAATGACTGACCTGCAGAGCAGCATTAGCATCACGTATAGCAGCATTTGGTTTCTTCAGTTTTATGTAAACATCAGCTGCAAACATGCATGTTGTGTATAAGAGAACAACCAAAAATATAATATGACAAAAATTAAACATAAATAAAAGCACCATAACATTGGCAGTTGCAGAAAATGATTACCTCTAGTTGCATACAGTATAGCCGAAGTTGGATTCAGCTTTATGGCTTCTGTCAAATGTTCTGTGGCTTCACCAAGCTTACCTGAGAAGGCAGAGATGTTTAACAAGCAAAGCAGAACAAATCTCAAACAGAAAGTTGACAGCAGCAGCATCCATCATACCTTCAGATATTGCATCCAAGGCTTTACCCTTTTCTGCTTGTGCAGCATCCCGCTTTTCCTCAGTAACTTCAACATCTGGGTTTCCCATCTATAGTAAGAGATAGGTGCATAAGTATTTTTTCAGGAAATCTTACCCCAAAAGTAATTCTTTCAACTACCTCTTGGGGAGGATCATTGTCAGGCTCCACAACATCACTATTATCCAACTCAAGAACAGGCTCAATTATGTCATCATATTCTTCTATTGGTTGTTTGCCATCAGAGTGTTGCCCAGAGCTAGACATCTTGATAAAACCTGTTTCCTGCATATATATTTTGTGTTATTAGCACATGTGCCTAGAAACTATTGAATTAGGTCAAGCATTTATGCTATTCCCTCTCAATCCATAGGAGGGACTAACAAATGATCCCACCATCCTGCGAGTGGAACTGCATTTATGTGGGCATTATTGAATAGAAATTTTCCTTAATGGCAAGATGAAGAAAGGTATCTCAACTGCTTGTTCTACAAATCTTTATGGGGAAATAGAAAAACAAAAGTGTAGCACAATTCCACAAGAATTTGACAAAGCAAAAGAAAATACCCCAAACTTACTCAAACTTCATAATCAAGGAATCCCAATAATTTTGAGTGTAATGTGAGTGAAATGCCTACATGGCTCAGAGGAGAAAACAAATGAATATACCAGCAATTCAACAGGAAGAGAATCCTCTATTGCAATTTAATACATCACAGGCAGAAGTTAGTTGATGATATGGAAATCAGATGACACTTAAAATGCAAAAGACCATTTCCTTAAGTGAATTACCAAAGCAAAAGGTCAATTCCTAAAGGGAATTACCAAATTTAACTGGTTTTTTAAAAAGTGAAACATGGAATTAATGCCAAGCTGACTGCATAATGTAATGAGTTGGACTGCCCACTACAGATGTTAAGAAAAGGTTTCATAGTTCATTTCATGATCTTTCAAAGGGCAAACAATACCTCACATACAAGTTCAGCTATCAATTACATAATAAGAGTTTTGAATTTCTTTTCAATCAGAATTGGAAGCCCATATAAGGATCATTACACTAATCTTTGGTGAAGGTTGACCATCACCAAACTTGTTACTTAAATTTTGTTGAAACCACAAATTCTCAGTCAAGTCCCACTCAGAATTAGAAAAATCTTGTACCATCCAAAGAAACACTAATCATCTTTTGAATCACCCAACAATCCAATAATAGTGTTTTTACACGTCAAAAAATTCTTTTTTAAATATAAAAAAAAAGCCCCCTCATAGTTCCTGGATATCTACAACCTAAAAAGACTTTAAATATCATCTGTCATTATTCTCAGAACTATAAGACCTTTTACTTGTCCACTAGCACCTTAACTTCCAAGAGCTTGCCAACACCACATCAATCGAATCAATCGCTATGCCAAAGCTTCAAGCACCTAGTATATTCCATGATTCTAACTCCATCTACATCCTAGAGTCATGGGGTTACACAATCCAATCCATTCCTTAAAACTTTCTGCAACAATACCAAGTACTTGGAAACGAGACAAAAAATACTTGGATTACACTTATAAATCGAAACTCAAAATATTAAATCTATTTTCTTGATCGAAAGCTTGATAGAACATAGACCCAGTTCTGATGACGGAGGATTAAGAAACAAGATCGATGAATCTCAACATCTTCTTTGGCATACTTAATTAGTATTTCAAAGACCCAAAAGCAGAAAAAGCTGATAAAGAAGTGAAAAATCAAACAAAGAAATACTAATCATTTTCTAAAAATTAATTCCCAACTAAATTTATTGCAAAGAAAACGATAAATTCATGCCTCGCCTTTTTCACTTCGGCTGGAATTCAAGCGACCACGGAAAAAAAAAAACGACAAAACAGAACAACGAAAAAGACAAAGACACCCAACAAATGGATCAAACAAAAACGAACATTAAAACGTGTGCAAGCAAAACAAAAATTTTAAGAATTAAAACACAGACTTACCTCTGAAGAAAGTTTCGAAGAAAGCAGGAAATGGGCTTGTGAACAATCGCGCGACTACGTGAAAAAAATAAGCGACCCCTCAATGCCTAGCGGCGTACGTTTGATCATATTCAAATGCCACTTTCGCTTTGAATGATTATAAAAATGTTCGTCAAAATGTTCTAGATTATTTTGCTTTGGTCTCAAGTTTTGTATATTTACATTTTAGTCCTCCTGATATTTGAACGGTCAAAAAGGGTGGCTTTAGATTTGTCCCAATTTTTGTTTTTTATATTATATAAATTTATTTTATTATTTTTATTTCAAATAAATTTAATATGTTATTTGATATAAAATTATAAATAAATTATATTTTAAAAAATAAAATCAAAATAAAAAATCTCTATCTTTAAATGTTACTTTCATTGATTTTAATGTCAAAAAGTATCAAAATATTGTTTTAAAAAATATTTAGAAATTTAATGAACTCGAAGGCACATTTGTAATAATGTTAAAGATTATTAACATGTTTAAAAATAAAAATCCAATAAACAGTTCAAAAAAAGAGATTTATACACAGTAAAATTAGATATTTATCTTAGAAGTATAAAATTTAAATTTGAAGGATTTCAGTGTCTAATCCTGATGAGAAAGATAAGAGTTAAAATTACTTGTATTGTTATTAATGAACCCCTAATAATAATAATAAAAAAAAAGTTAAAGGACCTATTTGAGATATTTTACTATTTAGTGCCTTTTTTTTCTAGGGGCACATTTTTCTTTTTCCGTAAGTGGTAAGTAATCGCTATTTCTACGGAGAAGACTCTAGTTCAACCTAGAAAGCCACGGAATGGACATGCGGTCTTGCGACAGCCTTAACAGTCTGGAAAGGTATTTCATTTGGTTAAATTGCGAAAATGACACAAAATTTTGGTCGGCGTTATACTTTTCATACTCAGTCTTTATCCATCCAATTTCTTCGATTTCTTAAAGAGCGATCTTTTGCACATGGGCTAGTAGGATATCAAACCCCTTTCAGTCCCTCGGATTTCGCAAAGCTAATGAAAGCATTTCCTCCAAGAAGTGAGTATCGTTGTAAGACATTCTTGTCCCAAGGTAAAGTTGACTGTAAATCACTTCTGAGTCATGAAGGCCGTCAAAAGGAAACCCATATTCCACTAGTAAAATAGTACTCCTATAACATAACGTCGAGTTAAACGGATAGGTTACAAGGCGTTTTACGCTGCCATGGGCGAAAATACTCTGACCACAGTGGGGTTCGAAGAATACTTGTATTAACAACAGCATATCCAAGAAAATATGGAACTAGGGTAAGATCTTAAGCGGAAAGAATTGGCATGTAATTGAGGATTAGAAAACAAATGTTATGTACACAAAAAGTGTACGAATTCGGCTTTGGTCTCCTCAGTTAGGGGCCCTCCTTTGACCTTGACCGCTAATTTATGGTTTGGAGAGAAAAGAGCCCGGAAGAATTGATTGGAAAGGTCAACCAATCAGATCCCGGGTGCTGCTGTCGGCAGATTTCTTGTTGCCATTGTAAGGGGATGTATTCGTAATCCTGTAAGCGCGAAAAAGAAACATATTTTGAGCCCAAGAATTAGAATTAGAATTTAATATGTGACTTAATTTTAAATGTTGAGCAATTTATAATCTAAGAGGTTTCAGAGTTCAAATCAGCATGTTCACGCTTTCGGTCTCACGGACTTCTGTGTGAGTTCGTGCAAATCAAAATGCATGCAATCCAACTGTTGTTTGAGTTTCAATGGAAAACACTCTATGTACCTTTCCTTGCGCTTCTCCAGGAACCTGGCCAATGATGCTTTGCGAGCCTGAGGTATAGCCACTGTTAAGATGAAAGTGAACTTGTTACAATGATAACAAACGTTTAGGACATAAACTTATGAACTTAAAACATAAAGAATTCTTATTTCTTCAAAAAAAAAAAAAAATCAAAAAAGATACGAGGTTACAAGGATGACAGGAAAGGAAAAAAAACCAGAATGAAAAATCTTATACCTGTTGTACCTAGCGTTGCTGAAGCAGGCACTGTTGAACTATCTATCTTGGGTGGCTCTGTCTGGTTGACAGAAGAAGCTGAATTTCCTACAGGTTTCACTGTTGGTAATTCATTGGTGCTACAAGTAGCTATTGAGATGGGGCTCGGAAGACCTGAGTGCGGAGGTGTGTCAGGTGTTTTTTTTGTAACAAGACAGTCCCCAATAGAAGGTCTTGGGATTGGTGCCTGCACTTGAGCAGTGGAAAGTGTTTTACTTTGAGTTACGGAGGACCCATTTCCTGCTAACAACATGATAGCCTGAGCCTGTAAGTATGAGTAAGAAATTAGTGGGTATGGTACGCAATCTCCATACTAGTGGAAAAACAGAGAGTTCTGAAGGGGTCCAAAATTAGATCGGTACCTTTTCAGGTGACACATCATCATAAACACACACTGAACCAGCATAGAATACGGTCAACTGAGCAGGTGCCCCAGAGGCTTTGGAACTGTTTCTAAGCAAGAAAGTTAACTGAATTCATCAGATTGAGTACGAATCTGCATCTGCAAATACATTAGACATTTCCATACCTAAGGTCGGTAGTGCCCACAATGGAACTTGTATTTGGCAGAACAGGAACAGTGTTTGCGATGGAAACTCCTCCAAGAGATTGTGAAATCATAGGATTAACAACCAAGTTGTGTCCAGTTGAAACAAAATGGGACTTCAAAGCAGGACCGCTCACTGAAATGGCAATTGGTTGATTTTGTTGGTTGGAGATCGGGAATGTCCTCATTTCCTGTTGCTGATTGACTCGATACGCGTCAAAATGCTGGATAGAATAGTTTGTCTTCGCATGGTAGTTTCCAGCTTGTTTATCCAGTATCATATTTTTCTGCAGTTTAGAGAAGGAAAACAAAATGGGATAGAAAGATAAATTTTCTCAAGTTCAAAACACAACAGGACTATGCAAAACATATGTCAAACCCTGTACAAGTTAAATTTGATAAAAATGATATATTTTCATTGTTCTACAGTCTACGATTGAATGCCAACTTAATTACATATAAAATTCAACCTTAAATCTAAGCTTTTAATCTGTCAGAGAGTAATGTAAGCTAGCTAAAAGAAAAATTAAATGGTGGTGGCAATAACTAACCTGAGCTGTCCCAGAGTATGGCTTCTGGTTAGAATCAAAAACATCAGCAGCTGAAATGGACATAAAGCCTGATGATGCTGTGGGTTCATTGACAGTCTTCCTTGGCTTCTCATCCTGAGGAGGCTTAAATGACAAGAACTGAGGAATAGCAGAAGGCTTGCTTGAGAAAGACCACTGCATCCCTGAACCTCTCATGGGTCCTGCAAAACAATGAAAAATTAGCTAAGTAAATGGCTTTATACAACTATAAAACATATTTCTCCTTGAAAATTCTTACAAATCATGATAACCTTATTTAGTCTATAAAATCATGTTACAAATGTGTACAGGAGGCTGACTCGCTACCAAATGGCAAAAATTTTTATATGCGGCACACGTTAGTAAAATTTTTCTTGAAAAATAATGTGAAATTGATAACAGTTGGCCAAGCATACACCAAACTCATTTGGAATAAGCACGTAGTGAGAATTATAATAAAAAAATTCTTTTATAAGATATTATAAAGAATATTTAATTAAGTCTTCGTGATGGGAGCATATATTCAATCAAATTGCACCATTTAAAAAGAGTTTCTTTGTTTCTCATGCCATGGGATGGTGGGGTTTTCTTTTTTCTCAGGTGGGCGGACTTTTTTTTTTTTTTATATAATTTATTGCATATGCTTATACTAAAAAATATACATATATTATGCACATTGATGCATCTGTCAGGCACTACCATTCAAAAACATCAAGTTTCCTCGTAAAAAGCAAGCTCTCGACGTGACCCGTTAATTTATTACACGACCAGCTAATGTGCTTGCTAGGAAAATTAGTCTTTTCCCTGTCTCTAACTCCAATCCCAACAAAAACACTCGAAAGCTCAATAACATGAGAAATAAACCTTAAAAATCGTTTGTATAAATTTTGTATTAAAGGAAAAGACATATATGTACACACTTGCATCTAATAATATTAAAAATAATAAAAACCAAAACCCAACAGAAAAAAAATAAATAAAAAATAAAAAGAACCCATGATATATGTCATCGAAAATAAAGAATAAAAAATCCAGGTCTCCAAAACCATCACTCAACCTCAAGCACAAATAAACACACACAGATGAAACACACTCAACACCAGCGCACGTTAGCACCAGATGCTAATAAAGAATTAGAGATATGGGCACCACTTTTCAGCAACCAGATAAATAAAGTTTTCTTTCCCTTTTTTTTTTTTTTTTTTGGTTTTTTGCATCCAACGTTAAAACTAAAGATTCATCTTTAAACAATAAGACATGCTTACCTTGCCAGGGGTCCTGTTCAGAATCATTAGTTTCTTAACTATGATTAATGATTTTTAAATTTCTTCTTCAGAGATTTGTACCGTACCATATCGTATGCTATAAATTGGTTTACCCCACTCTCTTCTCTTCTTTTTTTTTTTTTTTTTGGGGAAATTAAAAGCTTGGGCCATAAATTTTGGCAAAATGGGTATCACCACAACCGGGCATAAATGGCTGATTAAATGCAAAATCAACGGTTGAGAACATTTGTCCCTGTAAGCCGAAATAGGTGGCGTGGATATGGCTGTTCTAATAAAATATACAAAAAAAAAAGGTCGAAGAAAAAAATCGTGGCTCTTATTTTTTACGTTGTATCAAACTCCAAGAACTTTTATTTACTAAGAAAATTTATTGGAAAATGTTAACCCCAGGCTTTCTCAACATGCGTCCCAACCCAAGTACAAGAGTTGAATTAAGCTAAACAAGATTTTTTTATTTTCTCTCTCACACTTTCTCAGCAACCAAACAAGACACGGCTCAAAAACGTAATTACAGACAACAAGATTCAACTTTCAAGCTTTCCACTCTAACCCCACAGAGAAATTTGGTCTATTTTAATAAAATTGTAAGGTGTAAGAAATAAATGAATACAAAAGAGCTGCTCACATAATTGGTTTAAAAAAAGAAAAAGAAAAAAAAGAGGAATTCAAGCATAAAAGCGATCAGCACAAAAAAAAAAGTAGCAAACCTGAATCCTTGGAGCCCTCAGTGGCCTCTTCCTTCGCCGTACCCAAACCCAGAAAATCTCTTTCCATATTCTTAAACCCACAAAGAATTTAGTTCAGACCTCCGAAAGCTCGAAGATTTGATTCTTACAGTAAAAAAAAAAAAAAACAGCGAAAAAAAAAAAAACAGAAAAGAAAAAAGAGAGGACGATGCTTTGCTTCTTTAAGCAGGAACAGAAGGAGAAGACAACACAAAAAATAAGAAGGTAAACTGAGAACAGAGATTGGAGTTTTAAAAATGGCTCTTCTTCCTTTGTTTTTTTTCTTCTTTTTTTTTTTGACTTTATTAGTCTTACGTTAGATCTGGACCCTTGGATTGCGAGATTCTATGTAACGTGTAAGAAGGCATACCGGATGGTCCCGTGGGAGAACCGGGAGTTGCCGGTGAGACACCATGTGGCTAATGTTGCAAAAGAGGATCAAAGGTCGTCCTACGGTGACGGTGACGGTGGTGCGTATTGACAAGTGGCGTCCTTCACGATTCTTTTATATATATATATAGAAATTCTATGGTGGAGTCCTATCAAATGGCATGTGCTACAAGACCAATTTTAGAACTCAAGGGATTAATAGTAGGTTTTGAGCTGATTTCAGTAACTTCTAATTTTGTAGCCTTTAATACAATAAATTCTTAAAATTTTCACAACATTTATTTGATTTTTTTTCCTTTAAACAGAAAAAAAGTGAAGAGACACAACTCTTTATTTAGCAGTTACTTTTAATCAGATTAAATAAAACAGTTACATGATCCTGTTAAAGAATTAAAGAAAATGGATCTATAATATTTGGTGACTGAAATGACGCAAGTATTTATTTATTTGGTGATTGACTTTTTAATATATTTCAATAATCAATATTATGGAATTAATAGTAATTACAACCCGTGATTCTTTGAAAATATTATTAAGAAAACGTTTTTTGGGGCTAGGATCGCTTCATTGGGGTATGGAGGAGTCCGAGTCCACTTTGGATTTTTCCCAAGTTCATTGCTTTGTTTTTTTTTTTTTTTTTCCTTTTTCGGGTTCATGATGACTCGGTTGAGTCGTGTTGTTACCGTAATATATATATATATATATATGTATTTTTTTTTATTTTTTTGGGGGGCTTCGGAGTTCTTGCTTCTCTCTCTAAAGATTGTGTCTGCTTCCATTTTTGATGAATTTCTTCTCTCTCGCTGCTGAGATTATGTTTGTTTTTCCTTTAACCAAGTATTTATTAGTATTAGAAATTTTTACCTTTTGTTATATCTGTGATATTTCGAAAATTTTTACAACGTATTGCTTTTATTCTTTTTATGGAAAAGTTTGGTGGGACGGGCTCAGCTATAACTAGGACATGGCACATTCAAATTTTTTTTTCCTTTAATAAATCGGTCTAAAAATAAAATTGACACTAAATTTTATTGAACCGAAACAATTTATAATAATGATATGCTAAATAAGATTTTTTGAGGAGTGTATAAATTAATTCTTAAATGAACTTTTAAATGATTGTAGCTAACTGTGCGTCCCTGGTGCCCCCAGTCATGCTTCTATGCCGTGGTATGAAATTTTGCAAATTAAATACAATACTATTGGTAGAACGGGAAGTCTGCCACAAAATGTCCAATAATATGACAATGTGTCACAATAAAACAATTGGATTAGTCTACAATTGAGTGATATTATTCCTCTAAAACAATCTCATTGATATATGGGAAAGGTTGAAAATCGAATGGGTAAATTGTTTATAGTGTTTAGTAATAATTTGTGGTGCTTAAAAACAGAAAAAATCATAATTAAAAATAAAGAATTAATATATATATATATATATATATATATCTAAAAAATTTTAAAAATATGATGCACTCCTTACATTTTCTCATAACAATAAAATGCTGTTGTTCTAAAACGCATATTTAATTTGCATACTTTTGTTAACGACGAATTTTAAATTTTACCCAACACTTACTTTGTTAATATTTAATAATTCCACATGGTAGAACATAACATTCGTAAAAGAGAGAACCCACCCTGTAAGATTGGATCGGAGGAGATATGATTGAGATGTATAATTGACAAGGCACATTTTATGTGGGGGCCTCAATATTCTTTTTTTGAATAGAAGTATAATTAATAACCTTATTCTATTGAAAAAGATCTGAAATGAAAGGAGAACTTTTCATAAAGGATTTTTTTTATATAAAAAAAAAAATGTCCCAGAAAAACAATATGCTAAAATAATGTATTTTGCAACCAATTTATGTAAATAATGTGTTTTTCTCTTCCACAAAAGCTAACTTTTTTTTCGAAAAAAAAAAACTGACTGCTTTATTGAATGTCGGTTCCAACTGAGCGTTTTCTGCACATGGACGCGGTTTTACTACTTTGAAACGAATCCAAGGCAAAAGACCAAGCTATGATTCACTTTAAAACAAAAAAAAAAAAAATTAGTATTTTTAGAGATCTTATTATAATATAAAACCAAAGATTAAAAAAAAAAAAAGAAACACAAAAACAGAACTCTCGATTTCATGATATCAAGTTAGATCAATTTAAACTTATAATATGTGTAATGGTAAGGACAATTCAAACTATAAACAATGTTTAAATTACGCAGAAAGGTAAACCAAAATAAATAGAATATTTTTAGAAACAATACTAGGATAATTAAGTATTCTATATAAATTTTTAACTAAATTAATTTTAATAACTTAACACAAATAAAAAAAATGTTACATGAATACAGATAAAAAAAAAAAAAAGATAAAGACCCACGAGGAGTGATTCATGGTAATATTTTGATGGTCGATACTTCTTTAATACATAATTACAAATTATAAATGTATGATTAATGAAAGAAAAATTACAAATACACGTGTGTTGGCTTCAACCAGAGAAAAAAATGGAAAAAAAGAAAATAAATAAAGAAATGAGTGCTGGAATAAATGCCGGAACCAAAAAGAAGAGGGAAAAAGATAAGCATGTGGCCTTGTTGGTAGGCTTGAGCAATCGACAAAAAATGCACCATGTGAATGGCGAGCCTGAAAATACTTCCGTCGCCCTCACGTCGCTATTGTTGGGATCCCGGAAATAAAAGTGGACCCGGGGCGTTACAACAACATCAAGCGTAGGTGTGGCCCACATTTCTAGCCCAATTCGAAACGTGACGTCGTTTCACACGCGCCCGAGTTGGATGTGATAGAAAAACAAGTCGGTCAGCCACTTGTAAGGCTGTACTACTCAACAAGTCCCAAAATAGCCCTTTCTTTTTTTTTTTGAAAGAAATAATAAAAAAATCCTTTTAATTAAGGCATATGATATTTAATTTTTAATAATAATAAGGCCTGAATGTCAACAAATCAACTATTCTTTCTTTCTTTTTCTTTTTTTTGGTTGAAAAAAAGTATTCTAAATAAATAAATTTCAACTTGTTGTTTCACTATTTATGTGTGATAAAATAAAAATGGGATTAATATGTCTTTAAGTTGAACGATTTAGTTGTAATATCTCAGTCAATTTACTAGCACACATTATGCACGCTGTCCATTGACCTCTCTCACAGACACACACACGCTGTGAAATAAATGATTATGTGAGAATGCGACGTGCCGCGTTAATTGAAAGTTTGTGTCTCTACTTAAAAGACCAAAATTTGAATTTTTGTTCTCTCTTGTAGTGGCTTGGTCATCTCTTTTTACAGGGAAATTAATATATATATATATATATATATATATATTCTGCTGCTTTCTTTCAGGGTCATGTCGTGAACATTGTGGTCCTAATCTTTATTTATTTAATTTCACATGTTGCATTTTTTGTGGTCCTTAGTTGATAAAACCCCGAGATTCTAAGCGTGTGGCACTCGTTAAAAGTCGAAGCAAAAATTCACAGATATTTTCCCCGTTCCAATTTAGACACTGTCACGTTGTCAGAGGTCGGCGCAATGAAAGCGCCAGCAACTTTTCCCCACCCTTCCTTAAAATGATGTTATCTCAGATTATCAAGATTTTAATTTTCCGTTATTGGAGTTTTCAATTTAAATATTGCAATTTGAGTAAGCGAAGTTACACTGTATATAAAACTCAATTCGACACAAAAAGTTGTATATTATATTTTTAAATTTTATATTATATCAATATAAATTAATGTAATATAAAATTTTTTACATTCACTTAAATCAACTCAATTTTTATTCATCTAAAAGTTTCTTTTGAAGAATTTTTAATTATTATATTGAGTATGGAGTGTATGAAAATTTGACTTATTGGGTAAAAATATATTTTCCCTGATCGTATTAAGAGCTTTCACGTGAATATAAATTGATCAGTACCAATAACGTGATTCATCAAAAGTGTCAGCTGAGAAATATTAAACGTATGTTTACTTTATCTTATCCAAAAAAAAAAAAACAAAAACAAAAAGAAGTAACACTCGTGGAAATAAAGGAAAAACAAAATGAGCCAAAAACATGTTCTGTATGCTGCATGAAAAAATTCAATCCCGTGACCTAGGATAAGGAAAATCAATGCCAACTTTGCTATATCTTTTTTTTCATAACTGGCTTTAGATTTTATTTTATTTTTTCAATGTGAAGAATGTTAACGCTTGACTATTTTTTTTTTAAATTAAAAAACTAATTAAATCATCAACTAAATAATAAAAATAATTTTACTTGTTCTCATAAATGCTGTATTCTATTCTATTCTCAAAAACGTAAAATATCAAATATGAAAATTTTAATTTTCAATCACTAAGACATATTCTGAAAAATTGTTTTCTCTTTTTTCTACTGCATGCCATTGAGCACCCCAACGAGTCAGATGCAATACATCACTCCAAGGCTAAGGAATTTGCATAAACCTCTTTAAATTCATGGACATCAACTAATTGAAACTCGCCCAACAATAGTTGATGGTCCCAAAGAAGCAAGTATTTTAGTTGGCCAATCTTTGTTTCACAAAGAAGCGTAAGTTTTTAGGTTTACTTTTATTTTGCTCCGGATCTTTTGTTATTAGCACTAAAGACGGTTGACACAAAATATTAACTTAAATTTTATTATTTGAAAAAAAAAAAAAAAAGAAGCTCAAGGTCAACTGGATAATGTTTTCCATATGTCCTCATAAGTAAATGGGCATATTGTCCTATCTTATAGACTAAAATAATTCAAACATTACATGTAAAATTATGTGCCGTAAGTGTCATGAAATTTAAATTTTAAAATCAACCTTTTAATCATTAATTAGTTGGATCTATTGTCACCTGAAATAATTATTCCCAATTGGCGTGAGCGATATTTTTTTGCTGTTTATTTGACCAAGCCATATAGACGCTGCTCCGGCCTTTGCAAGGTATTGTATTCTTGCTTGCAATAACAGTATTTAATTCATACAACTTGCAACCTTTTTTTTTTTTTTTAAGAACAATGGTTAATTTCATTCAGACATCAAGCATCACAACAGAGTTCAACAGACCCCCGCGAAATACAAAGTTGATCCACCTAGTAATTTATCAGATAACCAAATGGGTACATGCAACCAATGCTTTGCTCATCAACAACGGGAAGAAAATGGTCCAAATTTTAAAGGACAAATTGCGAGGACTGGAATGGGAGAAGGAGAGAAGCCCAATGGTTCATTGTTTGATCTGGGAACAAAATGAGCCCCCACTTGAACTAATGTTTCAGCCCGATTCTACCGAATCGGCTTGTACTTCGGGTTTAAAACTACTTTAGTTTTCAATGGGCCTTGGTCTGAACGTAAAGCCGCAGCATACGATGCTAAACGGGCTGGTTGTCCGGTTTGTCTTGTGTTCCTTCTGATTTATTTTATTTTATTTTCACAAGGCTACGGCACTAAAATCAAACTTTATTTTCTCAAATTTACATATATGTAAAATATCACAATACGCGATGAAGACCTGTCTGTCAGAATACTCCTCTCCTGGGCGCGCACAACGTTGCAACGAACGGGACACGTACTCTCGCACTTATGCCCACGACGGGCTCCCCCAATAACAGCACCGCAGGATCGATACAACGCGGCTTTACCATCGCCAAAGACATTTCAGGGGTGACACGCTAATACTACACGCTAAGAATACTTGATCGGCATCTCAATTTAGTTTTGTCTTCTGTCTGTCCACTCATATGGGAACTTTCTGGGCGCGCACAACGTCGCAACGAACGGGACACCCACTCTCGCACCTATGCCCACGACGGGCTCCCCCAATGACAGCACCGCAGGATCGATACAACGCGGCTTTACTATCGCCCGCCAAAGACATTTCAGGGGAGACACGCTAATACTACACGCTGAGAATACTTGATTGGCATCTCAATTTAGTTTTGTCTTCTGTCTGTCCCCCTCATATGGGAACTTTCTAGGCGCCCTACAAATACCGCATGCTCACACTCCACGTAATTTCTTCTTCTTCTTCTTTTTATTTTTTTTAATACTAAACTCTCATTTTATATCTCTTAGTTTTTATTATCGGAGTATTAACGTTAAACTCCAATCAATTAGCTTTAACCTTCCTTTGTCCCTGTGTGGCCTCTTTCTAACTCCAAACCAAATAACTCATTACCATCCCATGTATATAACTGTTTTTTATTTTTTTATAGCATTATTTTTTATTACAATCTTCCATTAAACTTCATCCATTCGACTCCCGAAGAAGCACTTCGTACAGAACCAAAAAACGAATGCTTCGTACCATTTTCCTGAAAAAAATATGATTTTCCATTCTGTCCAAATTTCAAAATACAATTGCCAGTTTCTTTTTTTTCCACAGAAATATCCTTTATAATGTAAAACTTTCCACCGTCTTTTTTCAAGACAATTTTTTTTAATGACGACCAATCTTTTGAGAGGCGAAAATATGTTCTAAAATTTTGGATGATTTTTGCTAGATTAACTAATAAAACAGAAACAAAACTACATTTTTATAGTGTTAATAGTTAATATTCTAATTATTTAATTACATATATAATTTAATTATTAAACTAATTATACATAGTGAAATCTTTTTTCCTTTTTTTTTTTTAAGGAGTACTTTTTATTTCTTGACAAGATTATACAGCAGCATTTTAGTAGACATCGACAGGCTCGTCTCTTCACCCGTCCATGTTCCTCTTCAATGAAAAAAAAAAAAAAATCGCGCCAATACATTTCAAATAAAATGTCATAATTTCCCACTTCAGCCACTGGACGTTTTATATATATATATATTTGTGGCGAAGAACTTTATTATCATTATTATTATTTTCAGAAATTGTGGATTACATTGTTAGTGGAAATTCAAAACATTGACCTTTCTTTTTTTTTTTTTATACCGGAAACCAAAAACAAATTCCCTTTAAATCCAGGATTACGTACAATTTTGTTCCCATTTTTAGGTAAATTATAATTGATAAAAATATATTGAGTGTTGATTATGCATCATACTAATGGATTTGATGAGAATTTTGTTACTAAATCTAAAATCAGTATGAAAACTTTTACAAAAATTTAAATTCCCCCAGATTTAGATAGATATGGCTATGTGAAGATCCGTTGCATTGACTCTTATGGTTGAATTTATATTTTCATGTTGGATAAGGCAAAAAGAGAATATCTTTTATTTACATGGTAGTTACTTAGTAACACATGATAATTAAAATTCCCATAGACTTACATTTTGATGCACAATGGAAAATCACATGTAATTGAATACATTGTTCCATTTCTTGCTTGACTATTTATAGCGAGGAAAGAAAAAAAAATAAAAAAAAAAAACAAAAACCTCAAAATAATTAAATTGCTTTCATAAAAATTTAAAAATTCAAAATAAAACTACGTACAAGTCAGTTTCTTTTCTTTTTTCCATCTTTCTTTTTCCACTTCGGTCTTTTCCCTTTCCTCTCTTGTTCAATCCATTTTCTTCCTTTCTTTCCTTGTCAGAGTTCAAAAATTTTCTCTCACTAGAATCCAACAAGTTTCCCTCTCTAGTTTTCTTGGGTCAGTAATTGTTTTGTCTCTCTAAAAAGAAAGAAAGAAAGAAAGAAAGAAAGAAAGAAAGAAACCTTTTCAATGTTGGTCTGTTTGCTTTAAACCAAGGCCCCCTTTGCATCGATGCTGGGGGCTGAAATCAATAAGCTACCAAGAAACGAGAAAAGAATCGTCTAAAGAGCTCTCAAGAATCGTCGAAAATGGTGTTCAAGAACAAGCTGTTCTTCTCTTCAAAGAAATCGGACGCTTCTAGCCCCGATAAACCTTCCAATAGCCCTCGATCCATCGGGTCGAACTCCCCGATCCGATCCGACAAGAAGAAGCCCAAATCATCATCTTCCTTGTCCTCCAAAGATGGAAGTCCTAGCACCAGCGACGGTAACTCGCCCGGCACAAACAGTTTCGGCGCTGCTTCTAGGCAAACTCAAGGCAAAGGTTGGGTCAAGAAGAAGGACGCTGTGAAGGTCAAGGAAAGCAATCAGACCCAAATTCAGACACCCATTAGGTCCGGCCTATCTGGGTCGGGTTCCAAGTCTAAGAAGACTGCTGCCGCTGCTGCTGCTGCTGGCATGGATGAGAAGGAGGCTGCGGTGGGGTCTTCTGTGTCTCCAATATTAGCGTCGTCTTTAGGATTGAATAAGATAAAGACGAGATCAGGGCCATTGCCACAGGAGAGCTTTTTTAGTTTTAGAGGCGAGAAAGGTTGCAGTAATTTGTCTAGGCCCGGTGGTGGTGATGGTGGGTTAAGTTCCTTTAATTCTGGGTCAGGCAAGACAAAGGATGCGGTTGGACCCAGTAGGATGATGGGGTTCCAGCAGAGCAGTGGTGGTAATGGCGGCAAGTGGGATCCCTCGTCGACTGGGAGTGGGCAGTCTAGCGAAGTGAATCCCAATTTGGAGGCAAGGATGCCGTCGCAGAATGGTGAGTCCTCTGCTGAGACAGGTATTTATGTGCCGTTGAGTTGAGGATGTTTTAGTGCTGGTTTCTTACATAATGGTTGCAGTTATTTATGGTCTGCTTTTCTTATAATTACTGTGTTAAATTTTGTTAGCATTGACTGTATCATGGGGTTGTTCTTCAAGGTCAGGAAGAGCATTGAATGAGCAGAAAGACCTTGTAGGTTTAAAGTTTTTTGGTAGTCAATGGTTCAGAGACCAAGGGCTAATTTTTTGTGAATTCTGGAGTAGAGGGTTCTTTTATTTGCTTAAAGATGATATATAGTTTTATGTCATCATGAATGGTATCTATGTTCTGCGAGCTAGCTAAAATATTGAGATAGAGTCATTTTCTTAATTATGGATGTTTTCAATGTATTCATAACTAAAGCATAGAATGTAAGTAACTTGAATGGAGGAATTTTTTAACGGTTTGCAATTGATTGCATACCCATGCATTGGAATGAAAGGCTGCTAGACAGAGAATTTATTTGGTTTACCACTAACTTTTCCCTTAATTCATTTTGCAAGGCTTGGATTGACCTATGTAGTATGTCCTTTTGCAAAAATTTGAACAGTATGTCATGTTGGGAAGGAGCAGTAAGTCATCCTAATTGCAATAGCTTCATCACAGTAATTCAATTTGAAAACTGTCATGGAATTTTGTGTCCAACTTGAATGTTTCTGCCCATTAGTGAAGCTCATAAACTTTGAACATCAGGTCAGGATCTCTGATTTAGTGGATGTTTCTGGCCTTTTTTTGTTCCCTCTTTTGTCAACATGAAAAAGAATAGGATGATAGGAGTCAAATGGTTGTATGCTTGTACTAAGCCTTACTAACTTGTTGCTGAAATTTCAACAAGCTTTCAAGAGAGTAGGGAATGCAGAATGGCCTCTGATACCTTATTGTGATGTAGTAAAATCAATTTATTAAATTCCCAAAAGATTAAGTTCTCAAGTGACGCAGTCCATGAATATTTTAAGTTAAGCCAGAATACCATCCTAAACATATGGATGTACTTGATGGACTTATTATCTTAATAGAAACAAACCTTCTTTTATGGAAAGTAAATTTTAAATTATGGGCCGTGCGTCCCTGGATTTTTTTTTTCCCTTTCTTATCTCTTCTTCTTCTTCATTCTTCTTTTTTCCCTCCCAATATGCAAAATCTACTAAGAAGAGCATCAAGAGCATGCATAAGTTTTTGTTTTTTTTTCTTCTATGTTGGATTAATTACAGCAAGAATGATTGTCATTTATGATGAGTATTCTGTGAATTTATTGGAGTTGTACCAAGATGCTTCATTGTTTAATCTTTCTTTTCATTTATGTGGTTTTGTTTGAATGTTTTTAAACTAGATGGAGGAAATGGTTCAAACTGGTGAGAAATAGTTTAATGAAGTTCTGTTATGTCAAACATTTAGGGTGAATAAATGATATGTTAGTGCATCTTCTTGCAAATGATAATAATTGAATGTATAAAAAGGGAAAATTTGGTGAGCAATGGCTTTTCTGCAAAGGTTATCAATTTTCATATAATGTGGAAGCTGAAAATTTGGCAAATAGGGGAAACATATGGGGTAAGGCATTTTGTTATTGGAACTAAGGATGGGGGCAAATCAATCATTTGTTGCTGCAGAACTACAATAAATGTCCCTTACTTGTTTAATGGTTCATGTGTAACTGGATCTTAAAGTTGTTGGGAAGTTGGGGAGCACTGTATATTGGGGGTACCATATTTGTTATGTCAAACAGGTGTCTGGTAAGGAATGCTATTGCCACAGTGGATTAGTTCAATATAGAGATAAAACTGAGGAAATTATGTCTTCTTTATTCTTGGTTATGTGTGTTCACTGTTGTTTAGTTTCAGAAGTATGTATGTGGGCAAAAATAATGAACTCATGCATCTGGCATGTATATGGCTTCCTTGTGGAAGTACATTTGCTATGAATAAAAATCAGGGCTGTCAAATGTATCATTTATGAACCCTTGTTTTGGATTTGATTAGGACAATGATAATAATAATGTCAGAAATTGAAAGAGTAATAATTCCTCATTTGAATAATACATTAGATAATAGTTTTATAGATGCTAAACTTACTAAAAAGGAAATTGATAAAAAGTAAAAATAAATCAAATCCCATAACTTATGGGGACTTTAAAAATCTTACCTAAATTAGTTTATTTCTAAAGATATATTCTAAAAATAGCTAACTATGCACAATATAAGCCACTAATCACGTTTTCCTACACTCCCCCTCAAGCTGGTGAATAGGCATTCTCCATTCCCAGCTTAGATATTATATTTTGAAACACTGAACTGTTTAACCCTTTGGTAAGTACATCAGCAAGTTGGCTGTGTGTAGGCATGTAAGGGGTACAAATCAACCCGCTCTCCAAGTGTTCTTTGATAAAGTGTCTGTTGACTTCGATGTGCTTTGTTCGATCATGTTGTACTGGGTTGTGAGCTATGCTAATTGCAGACTTATTGTCACAATAGAGTCTTATTGAGCCATCCCACTTAATCTTCAAGTCTTCTAGAATGATTTTTAACCAAAGTACTTCACACACACCTTGAGCCATTGCTCGAAATTCTGCTTCTGCACTAGACCTGGCTACTACATTCTGTTTTTTACTCCTCCATGTCACAAGGTTTCCACCAAGAAAGGTGCAATATCCAGTGGTTGATTTTCTGTCAACAATTGACCCTGCATAATCAGCATCTGTGTATGTCTCAAGTACTAAACCTCCGTTTCTTTTGAATAAAATACCTTTCCCTGGTACTCCCTTAAGGTACTGTAATACTCGGTAAGTTGCTTGTAGATGAACTTTCTTTGGGTTATGCATGAATTGGCTAATCACACTAACTGCATATGTTATATCTGGTCGTGTGTGAGACAAATAAAGGAGTCTTCCTACAAGGCGTTGATATGTTGCCCTGTCTACCGCAACATCCTCCTCTGCTTTTCCAAGTTTGACATTTTGATCTATTGGAGTACTTGCTGGTTTGCATGCTGTCATGCCTGTTTCCTTGAGGAGATCCATGACATACTTTTGTTGGGAGATAAAAATGCCTTGCTTAGAGTGAGCAACCTCAATCCCAAGAAAATATTTCAGCCTTCCTAATGCCTTGATCTCAAATTCCTTGCCCAAACAATGACTCAGGATTTGTTTTTCTTTGTCATCATCTCCTGTCACTATTATGTCATCAACATAAACCAAGAGAGCTGTGACTCCCCTTGAACTTAAGTGTTTAATGAACAATGTATGATCCCCTCGGCTTTGTTTATATCCCATAGCTATCATAACTCTAGCAAATCGTCCGAACCACGCACGTGGTGATTGTTTTAGACCATACAAGACTTTCTTCAATTTACACACAGTTTGAGAATCCAAGTTTTTCCCATAACCTGGTGGGACCTCCATATAAATTTTTTCCTCTAGTTCTCCATGCAAAAATGCATTTTTTACATCGAACTGCTGTAATTCCCAACCATAGTTAGCGGCCAACGACAACAAAACTCTAATAGTATTCATTTTTGCAACTGGAGCAAAAGTTTCTAGATAATCAATTCCATAGCTTTGAGTATATCCTTTGGCCACTAACCTTGCTTTGTATCTTTCTATCGATCCATCTGCTCTATATTTCATTGTATACACCCATTTACACCCTACAGGTTTCTTTCCCACTGGTAACTTTACCAACTCCCAAGTTCTGTTTTTCTCCAATGCCTCCATTTCCACATTCATAGCTTGTTTCCATTTCTCATTGGACAATGCCTCGGATAAGGTGGTAGGAATGGTAATGGTGTTTAAGCTAATAAGGAAGGATCAATGAGATGGTGAAAATTTCTTAAAAGACATAAAGTGTGCAAGAGGATATAAAGGTCGTTTTGTGCACTCTCTTGTTCCTTTCCTAATAGCAATGGGAAGGTCCTGGTCATCCTTACTCATATGAAATTCAGTTTCATTTTGCAATGTAGGATTAGACATTGTTACCTCATTCTCAGGACTTGGGTTGGACTCTTGGACCTGCAGAAATTCAAGAATGGTCATCTTCTTCCTTGTGAACACCTTGCCCTTGCCAAATCTTACATTCTCAAGTGCAGAATCTGTTTTTTCTTGAGGATTTTTAGACATAAGTTCAGGTTCATTTTCAACTATATGTTTAGGAAGATTTTCATGCACACGGTTTGGTATAATGGGACAAGATGAATTGGATGGTTTACACATAGAGAGTGGCGATAGATCAAGTAAAACATTCTCATCCTTATTTTCTATTGTTAAATTCTTCCCCTGGAAATAAGGATGGGTGAAGTAAGACTCATATTCATTGAAAGTGACATTTATTGAGACATAGAACTTGCTTGATGGAGGATGGTAGTACTTGTACCCTTTTTGAGTTGAGGAATACCCCACAAAGACGCATTTTATTGCCCTTGGATCTAATTTCCCTTTAGGTGGACAGTGTACATGAACAAATGATACACACCCAAATATCCTGGGAATAAGGTTATTTATAGTTTGTAGGTCAGGGTAGAATGTGGAGAGTATCTCTATAGGACTTTTGAATCCCAAAACTCTAGACGGCAAACGATTTATGAGATGGGCAGCAGTAAGAACTGCTTCCCCCCAAAAATTTTTAGGCACATTGTTTTGAAACATAAAGGCTCGAGTTTTTTCAAGAAGGTGACCATTTTTCCTTTCAACTACTCCATTTTGTTGTGGAGTATTGACACAAGATGATTCATGTACTATCCCTTTTTTTTGAAAATATGGAGTTAGGGTTTGATTGAAATATTCCCTAACATTATCTGACCTAAACCTTTTGATATTGACTCCAAATTGATTTTTAACCATGGAACAAAAATTTGGGAGAACAGTAATAACATCTGATTTATGCTTGAGTAAAAAAATCCAGGTAACACGAGTACAGTCATCAATAAATGAAACAAACTATCTTGCCCCAGAAATATTAGGAATAGACGTAGGACCCCAAATATCACTGTGAACAAGATGGAAAGGAACAGAACTCTTTTGATTACTGGCTGGAATTGGTATACGCTTGTGTTTAGCAAGTTCACATACCTCACAATGAAAGTTTTCAACATTTAGATTTTTAAATAAAGAAGGAAATAGAATTTCAATAACTCTAAAAGATGGATGTCCAAGTCGGCGATGATGAAGCCAAACTTTCTCTTTATTGGATGAAAGATTTTCTGACATAAAAGAATGGGATAATCTGCCCTTAGTAATGTTTAATTGACTTGATGCTTCAAGGTAGTAGAGACCATACCGTTCTTTAGCATGTCCAATCATCATCCCCGAATCCTTGTCCTGAAATTCACAATAGTTGTCATGAAAAACCACATTGCAATGTAAATCTTGAGTAAGTTTTTGTATAGAAATCAGATTTGTGGACAGTTTAGGGACATGAAGGACATTTTTTAGGATCAGTGATGGACCTATTTTAACATTCCCTACACCTGCTACAGTGGTCACAGAACTGTTTGCTGTGGCTATTTTTCTACTGCTTGGACATGGGGAATATGTGGAAAAAATATTTGGTAAGTGAGTCATATAGTCAGTAGCTCCTGAGTCCATGACCCAAGAGTTGGCAAAGGTTGTACCCGAAACATTTAACCCAATGGAGAATGGAAACTCACCTGAATATGCCAAAGAACAGGTACCTGAGGGTTTTTCAAGGCTGTTGATAAGTGATCCTGTACCCATAAGATGACTGATCTTCCCTCTTCCTTTCAGCACTGTCCGAACAAGTTGGGACCACTTAAGATAATTTTTTCCATCCAACCTATATGCAACTTGGATACTTTGTAGTTCTCCAATTTGTTGAGATCGAACCCCCTCTGATTGGGTTGTAGAAATTGTCTCTGCAACCTCAGACATCTTTTATGAAAAAAAAATAACAATTCTAGGCAATTAAGGCCTTCCACATGAAGTAGAGATCACCAGCAATAAAGGCTAGCAATCTGTTTTGTTGTCTTGAGAAAAGAAAACAGAAGGAAGAAGACTACGAAGAACAAAGGCTCTGATACCATGTCAGAAATTGAAAGAGTAATAATTCCTCATTTGAATAATACATTAGACAATAGTTTTATAGATGCTAAATCTAGTAAAAAGGAAATTGATAAAAAGTAAAAATAAATGAAATCCCATAACTTATGGGGACTTTAAAAATCTTACCTAAATTAGTTTATTTCTAAAGATATATTCTAAAAATAGCTAACTATGCACAATATAAGCCACTAATCACGTTTTCCTACAAATAATAATAATAATAATAATAATAATAATAGTCCAAGGATCTTGCTCTGGTTGGCTTGGGACTTCAATAGGTTAATCCTGAATAGAACAAAGTATAGTGAAGTAAAAAGTCTGCAGTTCTACGTAATTATCTCTTTGGCTGTTTTCATTACATGAAAGTTGCATATGGTGGAGTAACACGGAAATGATAGGTTTGAGTCACAGAAATAACCTCTTTGTGAATATAAGGGTGAGGCTGTGTCCATTTGACCCTTCCTCAAAGCTCAAAGTGTGGGATTCTTGTGCACTGAGATGCACTTTTTTGCATGCTGGATTAACCTTTATCAACTTAGAAATGAACTTCTCTGGTGGGATGTTTAAGTCTGGTAAGCTTGCTATGTTTCTTCCTCCAATTATGCTTTTGATCCTTGAATAACTTCTAGTAGGTCAACACGAGTCATCGTGGGGTTTCCCTGGAGGCCTAAGAAGTTCAGATGCTCTTACACCAGAGGTACCAATAGAATGAATTTTGCTACTGGGTTCATTCAATTCATCAATAAGGGAATCCACCAATCTCTGACCTGGTTGCTGCCCTTTGCCCAATTTTGACAATTTTGTTTTTATATATACTTTTTCAGACTTATGATTGTGAAAATCCAAAGGAGTCTGAATCTCCTCGTTTCCAAGCTATACTCCGTGTTACTAGTGCACCCAGAAAGAGGTTTCCAGCTGATATCAAAAGTTTCTCCCATGAACTTAACTCCAAAGGTGTACGACCGTTCCCATTTTGGAAGCCCCGAGGGCTAAATAACTTGGAGGTAATTTGTGCATCTACATTGTATTTCACTAGTGTTTTATTGTTTTTCAAGAAATTATATGGTTTCCTTGTTGCTTGCTGCTTTCTACAGGAAATCTTGGTTGCTATACGGGCAAAATTTGACAAAGCGAAGGAAGAAGTGAATTCTGATCTAGCTATCTTTGCAGCAGATCTTGTTGGAATTCTTGAAAAAAATGCAGAGAGCCATCCTGAATGGCAGGAAACTATTGAGGACTTGTTGGTTATGGCTCGGAGTTGTGCCATGACATCGCCTGGTGATTTTTGGCTTCAGTGTGAAGGAATAGTCCAAGAATTGGATGATAGGCGACAAGAGCTACCTCCAGGAATGCTGAAGCATCTCTATACTCGAATGCTTTTCATTCTAACTAGGTGTACCAGATTGTTGCAGTTTCACAAGGAAAGCAGTCTCACTGAGGATGAAAATGATTTTCAGCTTCGCCAATCCAGGCTTCTGCATTCTGCTGATAAACGGATTCCTCCAGGTGTTGAGAGGGATGGGAAAGGTTCTGGTGCTGCAAAGGGACCAAGGACTGATGTGAGGAAATCTTATAGTCAAGAGCAGCGAGGCTTAGATTGGAGCAGAGATCAGGTTATGCAGCCAGGAAATTCACTCTTTCCTGCTGATGGCACCTCAAAGAATGTGGAGTCTCCTGGAGGCCGGGATCGAATTTCTTCCTGGAAGAAACTTCCATCTCCTGCAGCAGCTCCTGGTAAAAATAGGAAGAAAGTTGCTCCTTTGAAGGAAGTCAATGACAGTAAAGTTGAATCTTGGCAAACAGTAAACAAAAGTAGAGGTGCGTCTGATGTTGACTTAACTTATGCTAGGCCTTCTGAGCCTCCTACAGCCAAAGATTCACACGAAAATTTTACAAAGCACCAACGCAAAGTTTCTTGGGGTCATTGGGGAGACCAGCCGAATATTGTTGATGACAGCTCTATTATATGCCGCATATGTGAGGAAGAGGTTCCAACTTCACATGTGGAAGACCATTCAAAAATTTGTGCAATTGCTGATCGATGTGATCAGAAGGGTCTCAGTGTGAATGAGCGTCTAGGCAGGATTTCTGAAGCCCTGGACAAAATGATAGAATCCTTTGCACAGAGGGATATGCAACATGTAGTTGGAAGCCCAGATGTTGCAAAAGTATCAAATTCGAGTGTGACAGAGGAGTCTGATGTTCTTTCACCAAAACTCAGTGATTGGTCTCGAAGAGGATCGGAAGACATGCTTGACTGTTTTCCTGAAGCTGAAAATTCCTTTTTCATGGATGACCTGAAAGGCTTACCTTCCATTTTATGTAAAACTCGTTTTGGCCCAAAATCTGATCAAGGAATGGCGACATCTTCCGCTGGTAGTATGACTCCTAAATCTCCATTATTGACACCAAGGACCAGTCAGCTAGACTTGCTCTTGGCAGGGAAGGGTGCTTATTCTGAGCATGATGATCTTTCACAGGTATCTGTTATCTCATTTCTTCTGTCTATCTGTGAATCGCTAGGAGACTTGTCTAAATAACACTACTACGAACTGGTATCCTTGTCTCTTAGATGTCTGAGAAAAGCAGAAGATTAGCACCTTTGGCAATGGCTGTGAAATATTTGTGCAACTGCACCACCATAATATTTGAATGTTTCTTTCGATATTGGAATTTCATCTTTATATTTGCCATATGTATTCTCTAAAATAAATTCTTCACACATTTAAATGCTTGTAAATGGGTCCTGGCCTACAATGAAGAGGTAGTGTAGTTATCTCTTAATGGCAGCTCAATCCATATTTATGTTTTCGAGTAGGAAACAAATCATGATCAACTTTTTCAGTTGCCTTATTTTAGTGGAAAGAAAGGTAAAAACCCTTTTAGCATTTTCAGGTGGGATGAAGGTAAATTCTGTGTATATTTGGTACGAAACTATTTATTGCTTGTGGTATGAGGCTAAACTCCTTACATTTGAAGCAGATTAGTGAACTTGCGGAAATAGCAAGATGTGCTGCAAATGCGCCTTTGGATGATGATCGTTCCGTACCTTATTTACTTTCTTGTCTTGAAGAATTAAAAGTTATCATTGAACGAAAAAAGTTTGATGCACTTACAGTGGAAACTTTTGGAGCACGCATTGAGAAGCTTATTCGGTGGGTTATGCACTTCTATGATTTGTAGAGAGTTTTATGCCAAAGAATTTAAACTTCTGTCTTATACTCCATGAAGTTCATATTGCTTTTCATGAGAGTCAGCTGTCAGCATTACACTTATTTGGATAATTTCATTGAGCTTGACTTTTTGTTGACTTTATTCATTGCCTTTTTATTTTGTTTTGTTTTGTTTTTTTTTTTTTTTATTGATGTTTCGAGCTCTAATCCTGTAGGGAGAAATATTTGCAGTTTTGTGAGCTAGTCGAAGAAGAAAAAGTCGATATAAGAAGTACTATAATTGATGAAGATACTCCTCTGGAAGATGATGTCATTCGGAGTTTAAGAACAAGTCCCATGCATCCTTCTAGGGATCGTACCTCCATAGATGACTTTGAGATAATAAAACCTATCAGTCGTGGTGCATTTGGACGGGTTTTCTTGGCCAAAAAGAGAACAACAGGAGATCTTTTTGCCATAAAGGTATCTAGCTTTGGGCTTCAATGCGCAATTCTTTTGTCAATTTCGTTCAATTTTTCATCTAATTGTAGTATTTGCATTTTTGGGCTTTTCATTGGCTGGTCACTATTGATTTTAATGTGCATTACATTAATGATCTCTCTCTAATTTCAAAACTATGGGTTAATGTGTTCCTTGATGAAATTTATTTTGTTGCTTAATTTCTTGAAGTAGTGGTTCAGTTGCATAGGTTCGGATAATATATTTATGTATCAGGACACCATTTTATGGACTGCTTTTAATTTTCAAAATTAGCTATTAATATTATTAGAATTAACAATTAATATTGTGTAAACATGATGCATGGTAACTTGAGATGGACAATAGCCATCTGTACCTCCAGTTTGCTTTGAGGCAACTCAATTCAACTTTGATTCAAAACTACTTCATATATTATAATGGTTCAATCTACAAGCTTTTAAGCCTTGGCAGATGGCTTCTTTATTTGGGAAACTAAGCAGAATGGCTTGGGTTCTGAGAACAGGAGTTCATAGCCATAAATTATTAATGTGTTCAGTTAAGATAACTTTTGGTGCTTTATCAATTAGGTTATGTAAATAATGCAGAACCCTCTTTTGTTGTTCAAAAGAGAAGTTGAAAAAAAAAAAAATTGCTGATCTGTAGATGGTGATCTAATGAGTCTTTTTGGTAATTGGCTGCTTCACACTTGTTTTATTTCTTATTGAGTGGGGAAGGTGTTAAGTCTGACTCAATTTTATTCTTTCACTTTTGTCTACAGGTTCTTAAAAAGGCAGACATGATCCGTAAGAATGCTGTTGAAAGTATACTAGCTGAACGAGATATTTTAATTTCAGTCCGTAATCCATTTGTGGTAAGCAAGTCTAGCTTTGAAAGCATTGTGACGTGCCATCAGAAATACTTCACTCCAATCTAACTGAAACATGCAATTTGCTAGGTTCGCTTCTTTTATTCATTCACTTGTCGTGAGAATTTGTATCTTGTGATGGAGTATTTGAACGGAGGGGATCTTTATTCACTGTTGCGGAATTTGGGTTGCTTAGATGAAGATGTTGCTCGTGTATACATTGCAGAAGTTGTAAGTTTTTGCTTTTTTCCTTGCTAACATTTTTAGTCGGAATGGTTTTTTGAGATGGTTTTGAGACTTCATGACCAAGTGATCAAGAGTTCAAATCCCACTGCCCTCACATTTAATTGTGAATTATTATGAATATTTGGTTTGTTTATGCTTTAGGCCCAAGTGGGCCTGGTTTGTTTACATTTCCAGTTCAAGTGAGCTGGGCTTTTGTGCAAAGGGGCATGTTGGAGTATAATATACGATCCATATCGGAATTTTACCTCACAATTTAAGCTTTTAGATGAAATAGTTTTTTGACAAATTGAAATGTCTAATGTGAATATTATTTATCTCAAGGTGCTTGCTTTGGAATATTTACACTCACTGCATGTGGTTCACCGTGATTTGAAGCCTGATAACTTGTTGATTGCACATGATGGTCATATCAAGGTAACAATTATTCTACTTCTCTTGATTTGCCCTTATTGGTGAATTCACTCCATTTTAATGATTCTATTTTAACCTATTTTTTGATGATTGATTGCTGGAAACTTCTGCTAGTTATTTTCATTAATTATTTGCTTGAGATTTTCAAATGTGGGATGGAATAAGAAATAACATCAGATGACCCAGAAAAGGGTCAAAGTTGGTGGTTAGATTGCACCGAAGTATGTCAATATGTTGGTGGATATAAAAATTGTTGAACTAGTAATAAAACATAAGCTATCATGTAACCATCTGACTGGATGTTTTTTAGCTCCCTTACACCACCAATTTCTAGTCTCATAATGTTATTCTTTGGACAATAAATGAGGAATTTGATACTTTGTTGAATAACTCCCTTTGTAAATCTTCAAGGAGGAGGCATGGAAAATGTTCTTTTCTCCCATGATTATTTGGAGACTTTGAAGGTTGAATTGGATAAGCAGAATGTCATCCTAAGTTTTTTCTTTAACTTTTCTTGGACTTTTGTTCCTTCTATGGCCTTTAGATTGTTGTTGAGGCCTTTTCTATTCTCTTCTTCGCAAAGTTATTAAGTTCACGTTTTTATTTGCCTTCAGTTGACAGACTTTGGCCTCTCCAAAGTTGGGCTCATCAACAGCACTGATGATTTATCTGGTCCAGCAGTTAGTGGGACATCCATGCTCGGGGAAGATGAACCACAACTATCTGCTTCTGAGCATCAGCAAGAGCGGCGGAAGAAACGTTCTGCTGTGGGTACTCCTGATTATTTGGCACCAGAGATCCTTTTGGGGACAGGGCATGGTTTGTATATCATTTTCCTTGTCTAAGGTGCTAAAAGTGTATATTATATTTGTCTTGAAGTGCAAGCTTCCATTAAAATTTGGTTGCTGGGCACAGATTTGCTAAATTATGTTCATTCTGAAGGCAGCTCCGGTGCTGTCTAGCTAAGTTCAATTGGAACCATATTGTTGAATAGTGATAGTGGATTGATTCAGTCTTCCCCACCTCAATGTAGAGAGCTTGACTGCAAAAGCCAACTTGTTTTACTTGTTCTCTGGATTGTAACTTGTTTAGTTTTGTTATCTTTTGATATGTGTTTTCTACCTTTTTTTTTTTATCACAATAAACTGCTGAAAGGATTAGCTCAACTCAAACTTAGCCCTTAATCCTGAATGGATTTGATCAGGTTAGCTATATTATTCTTTTGTTACAATTCTGTTCTATTGTGAGCCAAATTGGTTGTCAGAGTTTTTCCAAGTCCTTCTCAATCACACGTAGTCTTGTGTACTCTTTCGTTTCCACCTTCATTTGCTTGGATTACTGGCACTTTTGTTGATGTTCACTGGATTGCTGGAAGAATTAATTGTGCTGCGCAAATCTTTCTCAGGTGCAACTGCAGATTGGTGGTCTGTGGGTGTCATTTTATTTGAAATGATAGTTGGCATCCCCCCCTTTAATGCAGAACATCCCCAGGTATCTTCCCCCCAACCATGATCTAGTTCTGAATTTTTGCAGCTTTGTCACTTGGACTTGCTTTGTCTGCCTTGCTTTAAATAACTGCAAAGTACCTCTTATCTGGGTTGTTTCCTTGCTATGTTATATTGAAACCTTTGACTTCAGCAGTGTATGATGTAGTGAAAGGAAGTTGTTGATAAATAGATAAATATTAGTGGAGTGCATTGAAAAATAGAACCAGTAAAGTCCTAAAGCTATTTTCTGATCTCAAGCAGGTTGTAATATTAGGTAATTGTAGTTGTGCTGGCTTCAAGTGGTAAATTTAATTAGTATGTAGGATGTAATACAATACAACTCCATAGTAGGGACAAAGCTTACTTGTGCTAGGGTGGTTTTCTGGAAATTTTGTTAACTCAAAGGGCATTTTGTGCCTAAGCCTTTGGAATTTGTCAATTTTTTTTTAATTAATTTGTATTTTATATTTTAACTAGGATATTTTGCAACATTCTTATTTCGTGTTTATTCTAGATAATATTCGACAACATTCTCAACCGTAAGATACCTTGGCCTTCGGTGCCTGAAGAGATGAGTCCTGATACAAAGGATCTAATTGATAGGTAAGAGACTTGTTTTCGCAAGTGCATTGCATCATTTGATAAGCACCATCCTGCAATACTTGCAAGTGATAATATTCTGTATGCTATTGATTCAAGTTTTTGCATGATTTTCTGAAATTTGATGATGAGTACCTCTCATATTGTTCAAACATATTTGATTAGATACATGATTATTGAATCAAGTTACTAATACAATTAGCATCCAGATTACTAACGGAAGATCCTCATCAGAGACTTGGAGCTGGAGGAGCATCAGAGGTGAACTTGGCTTCCTATGTAGTTTCTAATTTAAGCTTTGTTTTCTGCAATCAAGAAAAAAAAATAAATAAATAAATAAAGAAGAATTGAGCTTTGTTTGGCTTTAGGCATATGCCTATTGGTTTTTCAACGGTATATTGTTGTTATAATACAGGTCAAGCAGCATGTATTCTTCAAAGATATTAACTGGGACACACTTGCCTGGCAGAAGGTATGCCATTTTTTTTTCTCCATTAGCAATGACATGAATCCCATGACCCTCTTACAAGTTCTTAGCCTTTTTGATTAATCACACCATTTGAATGTTGTTTCTTAGGCAGCGTTTGTTCCCAGTTCAGAGAGTGCATTTGATACAAGTTACTTCACAAGTCGCATTTCATGGAATCCTTCAGATGACCATGCTTATCCACCTAGTGAATTTGAGGATTCAAGTGATGCATACAGCTTAAGTGGCAGCAGTAGTTGCCTTAGCAATCGCCAAGATGAAGTGGTATTGTTATCTCTAAAGTCTGGTTGAACCTGAAAGATTTGAAGCTATCATAACTGCAGAAATTCTAAAATTCACTCGCTAATTGATACTAATGACATACAGGGAGATGAATGTGGAGGCCTTGCTGAATTTGAGTCAGGCTCATCTGTTAATCATGCATTCAGTAATTTCTCATTTAAGGTACACCTTACTGATATGGTTGGATTCTTTTCTCCATTTTTTTTTTCCCCTTAGCTGAAATTCTTGCACTCCCAGTCTCTCTCTTCTGAAGTATTTAGTTGCTCAACCAACCAGGCTTAGCTTGATTGGCCCTATGGGCAAAGCTCTTGGGGTGTTTGGGGGCTCAAAACTCTTCTCTCTGAAATTCTTACAAAATGGGGGTTTAACTCCAATGTACCAAAAAAGAAAAAATGGTATTTAGTTGCTCATTTCCTGTTGATCCCATACTATGCCAACAAAAGGACATGCTCTTGAGAAAGCCACCCATTTTTTCTTAAATATCTGCCAACCTCCTTCACAAGCCCACAAAGACAGATAATTTGTTTCAGTTTCTGTCTACAAAAATTTAAAAGTGTGCCCCGCGGTGTTCATTGACAAATGAAAATCTCTGAAGATCTCATTCTGAAAAGGCTTTCATTTATATCGGTACCAAAAAATATTTAAAAATTCAATTGTTTCAAGGATCCAAGTATTTTTGAGATTTAAAATTAGTGAAAGATAAGAGAACTTCATCTGTATCAATTTCCAAACACATCATAGAGTTTAATTAGTTCAAGATGAAGGCATGATTCCCCACTATTTGCAGGATTCCAGATCAGTGAACAGTATAGGACCTATATTCTGGATTTTTTTTTTTGGCTGTTTCAAGTTAAAAACACTCAAAAGGAGTACCTGTTCTTAGAATAATTTGACTTATGATTGATTCTGTAGGCTCGTTGGTTTGGAATGTATCTGTTAGAAATGAATAGATTTTTAGATCTTTGGAAATGTGGAATATAATTTTTATGGACTCTAGTTTTAAACAAGGTGACAAATTGTATGTTCTTTGCCTTTTTATTCCTTTTTTCCCCAAGCAGCAAAGCATGAATTCAACTGAGGGGTTACTGGGCCACTCTTCACTTCTACAACTGACACAAAATTTTCATTATTTATTTTTCCTTTCACAATACATATTTCTCATTTTGAATTAGGTCAAATAAATAAAAAATAAGATTCTTGTTAAAGAATTCTTTTTAGCTTCATGCTTTGCAATGACACTGTGAAGAACAGACCATAGGTGTTAAACTGAATCAATTTTAGGCATTTAATGCTGTTTTATATGGTGTCACCTCATGTGTAATGATTTTACTACCTTCTCACCATTTTCTTTTTTTTAGAATCTTTCGCAGCTTGCATCAATCAACTACGATCTTCTATCAAAGGGTTTGAAGGATGATTCACCAACAAATCCTAATTCATGACCACTCCAATGCCGGAATTCCATTTTTTTTTATTGGCTTTTTTCAGTTTGGGCACTGATGGGATGGTTGCTTGATTGCCGCACTTGTGTTAAATGCCATGTACATGTATGGCTCTCTGCTAAAACTTCAGGAGTGAATGAATTTTTGTTTTGTCTAAACTCCATCGTCCAATGTGCTTTTTCTTGTGGTAATGTTCCTTAATGTTGTACCTTTGCAGAGATAGAAGAAAAGTTTGAGACTGAAGGATGTTCCTCATCATTGCAAGGTAATGTATACACACTGGGGCTTCAATTTTCTTTAGAGCTGTTTTGTTTTGAGGCAATTACCCCAAGTCTGCCATAATTGTACTACAGTGTTGGTGTCTAATTCTTGAACTACACCTTACTGTTTGTGACTTTTGCCTCATGTTAGTGAGTGAGAAAGCACATCTCCAGATTTTCTGTCTGTTGTAAAACATTTTTACGGAATATGTAAATTTCAGCAACTGTGAAGCTATAATTCAAGAGCATCACCTTTTGTGTAAATATTACTGGGTTAAAATCGGTCATATTTGAAATGATTGTTTGAGTTACATTCTAATTGATATCCTGAACTCATTATTAAAGATGCTTATTGTATCTTTCTTTTCTTATTACACTTCTACCCATAACATAACTAGCTGGGGGAGCTTACCCTAAAGGATGGTTATAATCTACTATGGTAAAAACAAAGGGTAGGTTTTCTGTCTCTGAACGTGAGAAGCTGAAAGGAGTAGTCTCGAGACCATTTTTGCACTTTGGTTAACGAGTAGAGTTTGCAATCTTTTTACACTTTGATGAAGAGCCCTGTCGGCAACTGGCACTGTTTTCTCCAATTCTCAGCACTTCTTCGACTCAAGGCCAGAAGGGGTTCAAAAAATTGCATGAAAGAGTAGAGTGGATCGGTTGAAAAGTCAGAGAAAAGAAGATAAAAGGTGAGTTGCTACTAATGCTGTTGATAAAATTCTTCTCCACCCAATGAGGGGTCTGTTCCTGCTCCGGCCTGTAATGATACAAATTTGGGACCCGGGTCAGGTTACATCTACATCAATTTGTAATGCCAGGAAAGATGTTCGGAAGGACGCATGTAATTTAAATAAATAAGGTGAAACAATTCCGGATTTTCAATTACCAACCGGGTTATCTTGTTAGGCTCTTAGATATTATCTTAGCAGAAGATCCACTGTGTACCAGAATGTACAAAGTAGAAGAGAAGAGAATAGCCATTTTGCTCGGTGAAGTACCAGGTTGGGCGAATTACACGGCCCGTTAAAATTAGGAGCTGGATCAAGCCTGGCCTCATTTCGTGCATCATCCAACCTGGCCCGTCAGGTTTGCTACTCCAAATTCTTACCTCATTTTGATTTTTGGTTTGATCAAACACTGAAATGATTTACAACATGAAAATCCAATCTAATAATTTTCTTCTTCTTAGGTTTTTTGGTATATTCAGTTGGTTCACTAAGTTTTAAGCTACATAAGGTACGGTAATTTACCCACTTTTCAAAAATTTCATAATCTCCTTCCAAGGATTCAGATTCAAGCAAGAAATGAAATGCACCAATGTTATTGTTCTTTCACTTCTATGCCATCTCGTGGAGTGATTTTAGAACATGTAAAAAAAAAATCAATTAACTTATTTTCGAGGTATAAAAAAAATTCATAGGGTTTGAAATTATTAATTCTATTATTGATTAATTCACTAAGGTTAATAAGCATTGTACGTATTTATTCAACAACGGACGGTAATTCATTATTAAGGTTGAACATATATATATATACACGGTATTGAGGTAAATCAAATTGAATTACTATTGAAAATTTCAATTTTATGTCTCATATATTTTTCCTTTTTTATTATGAGGTTTATTGACCATAAGTTATATAATAAATTTAAATTCTTATTCTCATAAATCCTATCTTTTTTTTTAAAAAAAAAAATATATATTTAGAATCCAAAAATTCCAACATAAAAGTACATTTCCTCTTTAAACTTACAAGGTTTACCTAATAAAATTTCTCAGGTTCATGGGCATAGGAGGAATAAAATTTTGCATTGTATGATCAAAAAGTTTGGATTCATTTCATCCCATATACCATTATATTTTCAACTTTTGGAGAGAGACCCAGAATAGGACAGCAAAAGCCGAAGGGACAAACAAAATCCCATGTGGGGAGAATGGAAAGGTCTCCCGTCTGTTTCTTTCCATTCATTTTCTTGCTCATTTCTTTTTAAACCTCATCTGAGAGAGAAATTCCAAATATCCGAGACTTTGGATGCCAACAAGGTTTAACGATCACATAGGACCACAATATCACAGGCTCTGCAGTCCCTGCATCCTCAAACAGCTGACCCTTCCACTTACTGATGCAACAGCTTTGGTCCACCATAAAGCTTTTGATTATAAGCCCCCTTGCACGCCCCAGTCACTTTTCAATCATTTCAAGACCTATATACATATATAAATCTACAGAATATGGTACCATTGTAAATTACAAATAAACAACGTGTTCTTAATTGGAGAATGGACTGTTCTTATGAGCTCGAAGGATCTGCTGTTTTCACTTGAAAGTGACCAAATCTAGGAAGATACAAGAAAACTTAAAAACACAACATGACAGCATCTTTCCAACCAAGTAAAGGAGAAAAATATGTATATATTATCATTCATATAATATGAAGAGATGAGCACTGTACTGCTTGCATTTGGGTTGTGGAGAAGTGGGCTATTGTAATGTTAAGGAAGCTAGTTGCATAAATTTCTTTTCTTTAGCAACACACTAAGAGGAAGATTTACATAGATTAATTACATTTGGTAAAGAGAACACATCTTGATCAATTTATAACTGCTTCAAATCACACCTTTTTGCAGCATAAGGAAACTTTGACAGATAAGATTCCCCTGAATAGGCATTGCAACAACCAACTGCATGCAGAGCAATCTCACTCTGAACAGAGCAAAAGTCTCATCAAAAGCAAAAGCTAAAGTAAAAGGAGAAAGTAATAATTACAACCACCATCATCCACCCAACAAGAACAAGTGGAACAGATATCCACCCCAAAGTATTTAATGAACAGAGAAAATTAGTGCGAATGGGGAATGAGGGAGAAAATGGAAAAAACGAGAAAATAAAGGTGACGATCACAGTTGGCTCCTAATGAAACAACAAACAGATAAAGCATATGAGCAAAAACAGCTTAAACATGATAATCAAGGGCATAAACAAAGCCTTCTACAATGATGGGTTGATGTGACTAGCTCAACGGGATGAGTTATCATCTGAAATATTGACTGGATCAGGATGTGGGTCTTCATCTTCCTGTAGGCTAGAACGGCATAGTTCCTCAATCCGCCTGGTTACTTCAGATATGGAAGGACGACTATCGGGATATTGTGCCGCGCAATCTATTCCAAGCTGTAAGAGCTGAACCATCTCATCCTCGACATTCTGATATCTGAGGAGCTCCAGGTCAAACACCTCTGAAGTCCATTCCTCCCGTACTATGGACTGCACCCATCTCGGAAGGTCAACACCCTCCTCATTCAACAGGGCATGGGTGGGAGCCTTACCAGTCAGTAGCTCCAAAAGCAATACACCAAAGCTATAGACATCAGCCTTTTGGGACACCCTGTGGGGATCAGTAACCTCTGGAGCTCGGTAACCAGCAACTCGGTTGGGAGTTGATGAAGGACCAACAAGCTGTGAGAGCCCAAAATCAGAGACTCGTGCATCATATGATTGAGAAAGTAGGATATTGGATGATTTGATGTTTCCATGGGAGACATGGGGGCCTTGAGAATGTAGGTATTCAATGCCACGGGCAGCTCCAAGGGCAATCTGACACCTAATTTCCCAGTTCAGAGGTGTCCTGCCAGCACCCTTGTTTGCTGTGGTAGAAGTCAAGCCAAATCATAGTAAGATGAAGTTATTGGATCATAATAGACATACATCTCTATTGCCACTCTTTTCTCTTTTAGGCATTCTTAAAAAATATTGTCAAGCAGTATTTTTTTCAATTGACAAATTTGCATATCGACGTACAATTCCAAATGTTCTCAAAACGTCAAAAACAAAAATGATTATAGAACAAAACTCAAACCATGAAGCATGTCCAGGTAACTAGATGGCCAAGCCATAATTACAGGGCAATGTAGATATGAAAGGGGGCAATTACTTGAAATACCAATTAGATCCAAGCAAAACACACAACTAGATAACCCATGTGGAGAGGATAATTCATAAAAAAAAATATTGCATCTGTTGATGCATCCATGCATTAAAAGCAATCAAAAGCAATTGAAACCGCCCAACCATGCTTAGCTTGGTTGCCCGGGGAAGGTTAGGGATTCAAACTCCAATCCCCTCATATTCTCACGAGGTGTGGGCTTTAATTTTGATGTACCAAAACATGCAATTGAAACCCAAATATCCCTGCTTGTAATTTGATCTAGTTCATCATTATTCATGCTGATGGATTCAGTTGAGAACGATCAACAACATGAAGAGTCGCAGAAGGATACATATAATCATCTCCACCAGTTTTTTTAAAATTTTTTTATTTTTTATTTTTAAAAAGAGAGAATTTGAAAAGGAGAAAATAATTATCTCAAAAAGAAAAGAAGCAAACATGAAATCTTCACAATTATTCACAGAAACGGGAATCCAAAAGGCAGAACATAATACAAGCCAAGAGGAGAAACTCACCGTGGAGAAGTGCAGACAAGCTTCCCGTTGGCATGTAATCATAAACAAGAAGCTTCTCATCCCTGCTATAGTAGTGAGCCCTCAGCGGGACCAAATTCTCATGATCCATGGAACCCACCATCTCAATCTTTTCCTTGAATTCTCTCTCAGAAATGGTAACATCCTTCAACCTCTTCACAGCTACCACAATCCCCAGCTCCAGCATCGCCTTGTATGCTGTCCCAAAGGTTCCTTTTCCCAAGACCTCTGCAGAAGCTCTCAACAAGTCCTCCAAATCAAACACCTTCGACGGTGCTTTGCCTAAAAACACCAACTTTTTAGCAGCATTCACTTCTGCAGCCGCTCCTTTACCAGTTCCCACCATTGCAGCTGCAGCAGCCGCGGCCACAGAGTACCCAGTCCCATTTCCCACCTCCACAGTCGGCTTCTCCCCTGGAATCTCCGGCTCTTGCTGCTTAATCGATGCAATGTTAATGGATCTCAACTTCTGGCTGCTCTTCTTTCGCCAGACAAACATCAAAATCAAAATAATCAAGAAGAAAACAAGCACAGATCCAATCACAATACCCGCAACTGCCCCACCAGACAACTTCTTTCTCTTGTTCTCGTTGCCAACCCCACCAGTTGGTGTACTAGGAACCACCAAAGCCCCATGGGGAACTGTACCAGCACAAGCATCTAGAGGTTTCCCACACAGTGAATTACCCAAAAATGAAGTGGAGTCAAAGTGCCGAAGTGCCTCCGGAACAGAGCCGTTCAACAAGTTGTTAGACACATTGAATTGATCCAGCTTCTCCAACTTCAAATCTCGAATCGAACCGGATAATTGATTGTTCTGAAGATACAAAGTCCTCAACCTCGTGAATTTGTTAAACTTAGTAGAGATCCCGCCGGTGAAATTGTTTTCACCGAGATCGAGACGCACAAGATTGTCAAGACTGAACAAGAACTCCGGAATCTCGCCGGAGAAGCTATTTTCCTGCAAGTAGAGGTTCCGGAGGCGAGTGCAGGCGGCGAGATCTGAAGGGAGCCGGCCGGTGAGAGCATTGAAGCGGAGGCTGAGAATGCGGAGGCTGGTGAGGTTAGAGAACACCCCATTCGGCAGTTGGCCAGTAAGGGACACGCCGGGGAGGTGGAGGGCAGTGACGCGGTTCTGCTCGCACTGAACGCCGGCCCAGGAGCACGGAGAAGACTGAGTAGCATTCCAGAGGAGAGTCCGGCCGCCGAGGGAAGAGCGGAGGGAAAGAAGAGCCAGCCTGTCGGCGGCGAGATCTGACTCTGAGAGAGGCAGATAAAAAACCAACAATAAACAAAGAAAGAACATTTTTTTATGATAATACATGATACTTCCTGTTCTGGGAATTCTTTCGTTTGGGGATAAAAGAGAAACTTCTTAGCAAGAAATTAACTCAGAGATGATAAATGTGATAATGTGGGCAGATATTTGGTGGGCTAGTGGCTACAGAAGCAGAGGCATTGCCCAACCCTCAGGATAGATAGAGAGAGAAAGAGAGACACAAGAGAGAGAGAGAGAGTGTGTCTGTGTGTGTGTGTGAGTGGAAGTGAAGAGTTTTTTGTTTTAGTGGAGTTGGGGAAGGGGGGATTTGGTGGTGTTAAAGTTAGTGTCGGGAGGAGGCGGGACAAATAAAAAGGTGAAAAAGAAGCCAAACCCTAAAGAGCTGATGCATGGCATATGGAAGGAAGTGAAGGTGGTCAACCGTGTTCTTTTATGGCTCTTTATGTCTGGTCTTTGAACCTCTCTAATGCAAAGGAAATAGGGTGACACAGAGAAGGAGAGAGATAAAGAGAAGAAAGGAGATATGGAGAGAGATAGAAGGATATGGATGAGTGAGAGAGAGAGAGAGAGAGAGAGCTTTTTTAATTTTGAAATAGTGAGTGAATGACAGTAGTCGGAAACACATGCAAGACGTTTTTCTTTTATTTATTTATTTTTATTTTTTGGGCTTTAAATTTATCTCTTCCTTTTCTCTAGTCCGTCCTATTATTGGGCTGTTTTTTCTTTTGATTTTAACTCTCGTGTTTCCTGCTGCAGACAGTGAAATTGCGGCTGGGTAAGGGGAACTTTGTTTGCTTTTGCCTTGCCCTTGCCTTCTGTTTTCTGCTCTGTTTTTTCTTCCTTCTTTCTTTCTTTCTTTTAATTTGATTATTTAAGTTGAAATAAAATAGAATCAAATTTTTATATCTATACATTTTCTTTTTAAATATCGTAATAGTCAGTAATTAATTAATAGAAATTAATAAGGAGAAGACAGAGCCAAAAGTCCAAAATATCAAGAAAAAAAAAATGCTTTGAACCCCTACTAGATTCAAAAGGGGAGGTCTAACCTCTCCCGTAACTTAAAAGTAATAGTAACCATCTAAACTAATCTTGGTGAATTGTCCATTTACTTCCACACCATTAATGTGTAAAGATTTGGAATGCACAATATCATACACAAGATTTGGATTTTTTTTAGCGCACGATATTTATAAAAATTAAAAAAAAAATTACATTTTTTTTTTTTGACTGATGAAATAATTTTTTAAAGATATCTTATTCGCTTAAAATTTTTCATCTGTAAGATCTCTCAATAGCCTCGTTGATATCAATTTCCTTACTCAAGATGAGAGGCATATAAAACAGGGAAATATGAGAGAGGTACGTTTTTCTTTTTTAATTTTGAAAAATAATTTGACAATAGAGTCAGATTGTAATAAATTGCTTAGAGTTACATTACACAGGTTACATTTGCAAATTTCTACATCAATCTGGGGGCAACTTTGTTCGTGACTTAACTTTGTTTTTGCTAAAAAAAAAAAAATAAAAAAAAAAATCAAAATGTGCTGATTCATTTTCCACCTAATGAACCTTAAAGATAATACACTTTCTTGGTAATTTGATTCTGACAATATATTATCAAATTTTGATCATCCGTTGCTTATATAGATCGTGAAATTCAAGTTTCTCGTTGTTGATTGCGCATTCCACTAACTTCCATTTGAGAATTGAGAGTTGAGATACGGTACTTCATTGAAAAGCAAAATGCATAAAACGCAGGTGGAATTATTGTTTATTAATAATTCTTTCTCGCATGGCTTTATCCAAATAACAATCTTATTCTTGCTTATAAATTATATAAATAATTTTTTCACCAACCACAGCATTTTATGTCTGGAACTCATTATAATAATGTGCATATCTTTTTAACATAGAAAGGTTATTGTTGGGATGTATTCATTAACCTTGTTGAGCTCAAGTTAGGATCATTCATTTCTATATAAAGATCGCTACTCTTTTCCTAATTTATATATATATACATATATTCATGTTTAGGAACACAAGAAAAGTTGATATTCATTGAAGAACAAGTTTCTTATCAGAATTCTGCAGTAGACCCAAAAGAAAAAAACATTCTAAAGGAAAAAGTTATCAGGACGAGGGCAATGTCAAGTATAGGATGTGAAACCTAGAAATACATTCCCATGGCAGGAAATCATGGTGAGTGAAAACAAAATATTTAGGGGCAAAACTTGTAGTGGTCCATTCTCGCAACAGCTAATGTTTTGTTTCAGGGGTCCGCTTTCACTTTCGTTCAGGGACTTTGGTACTGCTGATACTATTAGACAATAATAACGGGTCGGCATGAATGTAAGGTAAAGCGAAGCTCTTGCCTTTTTTTTTTTTTTTTCTCCTTTTACTATGTACCTACCTTATTACGAAAAAGTGAAAAAAAAAAAAAACACAGAGAGAGAGAGAGAGAGTTAATTCCATACTTCAATTAAGAAGGAATAATTGGATTACTAATCAGAGAAAGTCTCTTATTTATCAATCAACATTTTATTCTTGTTGGGTGCACTTAAAGAAGTAAACTCCTGAATGCACAAGGCTTGAGTGGAGCACTGATCTCGGGAGTGTGTAGTTCTCGAAAAGAGAATTAGACTAATTCATTTAAATCAAAAAATTCATTTTTTTTAAAAAAAAAAAAGAGGAAAAATTTAAAGGACAGAAAAATGAATTTCTTTTTTCTACCCCTTTTGGTGCAGAACTCCTTTTTTCTTGCTTAAAAAAAAGAAAAAAAAACACTCTTAATGATAGACTATAGTATAATGTGTGAAAGGAAACCAATAATAATAATAAGTTAACAACAACAACAATGGGTGGTGTGAGAGAGAATGAGAAACCATTATTGGGGTAGGGTGACACTGGTGTTTGATAAATGAACCTTAGGGGGGTGGTGGACCCTTTGTCTTGGACAATATTCCTCTCAATTCTCTTTGTGTGCGAGTGGATAAACACAACATGTTTTTGCTTCTACAAAATTACCAAAAACCAGCTAATGTACAATGCTAGTACAGCATGGCAGATCATGACTTCCCATCTACCTCACTTTCCCAAAAAAAAAAAAAATTCTCTCATGAGCAAAAAGGAATTTAAAAAAAAAAAAGAAAGAAAAAAACATTCTAGCTTTCACTTTCTTTTCAATTAGCAAATATAACGAGTCTTCTTCACTCTTGCTGGCACTTCCAGGAACAGAATTTTGACTCAACAGCTAAAATTTCTACATCAATGAATTCAATTTAATAGAACTAAGATTGTTTTCAACGCTGAGTATTTCAGACTACTGTTATGGTTAGAGCTAATTAACCCAACAAAAAAAAGAACAAGAAAAAGAAAAAGAAAAAATTGCCAAAGTTATATTGGATATATCAAAGGAATTGTGGCGAATTTCTATCAGAACTTGAAACTAAGCAATTTTATTTTCATTTGCAGAAGTCTTGCTTCTCTTTTTCTTTATATTTGATTTCGTTTGCAAGTTGTGAAAGGAAGGACACGTGAGGCATTCAATTGATACGTAACCAATTTTGGGGCGCTAAATTAAAGAATAGGTCAGAGTTGAAATGTGAGGACAGTTTCTTAGAAGGCATGAAAAATTAAGTTTGCCAACCACACACCAGCATTGAATAATGACACGAGTTTGGCTGTTTTGTTGTGGAGAGCTTTAGCAAGAAGCGCTCGTTGCATCTCCAACACTAACTGTAAGTAGAGCTTACGCTTCTTTTGTTCATTCTTATATAAGCCAAAGATTACTATATTTACAGGGTAGGGGTTTCTCGAGCAAGTAACAAAATGTTATCTGTTGGTGATTTTGTTTTTTTTTTGGCTTGTCCAACGAATGTGATTTAATCATTGTGGATGATCTCAAATATGGCGAGATATTAATGACATAACATTGTTTTTTTCTCAACATATTTCTTGGTGACTGCTGATCGGGCTTGGCCGAGAGCTTTGATAATGAAAATGACTGGGTGATGTTGCTTCTTTTGTTTCCCAATCTTTTGTAGGAAGGGCAGTTTGCAAGAAAAGAAAGCTTGGGAAAAGGGGTAGTTAAAACTTGCACATCAAAAAAAATGGCAGTTGGCTGTAAATATTAATTGCTCAGAGCCTCGGAGTCTTGTTTAGATTTCGCTTTTCGTTGACCACAGTTACTGACGTCGCTGTCCTGAAGCAGTAGATATTAATTGTCTGAGGAATATGGTTGCAAATTTGCCGTGACGACAAGAATCATATGGGCCACTGCCGAGTGGCAAGCACCTTGAGGAAAAGGTTATTTCAGGGACATTTTCCGACGGTTATTCATTCAGCCAGGTCATACTCCCCCACCACCCCCTCACCAGTGTTATATATATGCATTAAAATATAATTAAATCATTATTTAATCTAACAAAAAAAATTTAACCTTTCTGAGGTCTTAGAATCAAAATTCAATTATGTTTCAACTTTTTATTTTTGCTTCACTCATAAAAATTGTCTCCCCTAGGAGGTTGTTTGATCCACCACTGCATTTGATCACAACATTGCAATTTAATGTCCAATTAATTTTCCCTCAAATCATCACGGTTCAGAATTTAATGAATTGTCTCGCACATAACTGATTTTCAGACCTCCAGATAGATACTAACAGAGTCCAGTTTTAGGGTCTTTTCGTAAATACGTTTTCACTCATTTCAGATTGTGCAGTATGATTCTAAACGCTATTTGGCATAGATATCAATACTTACAGAAGTTGATTCTAAACTCTATTTGGCATAGATATCAATACTTAACAAAAGTTTCTACATGTCCCCCACTCCTTTTCACAAAACTCATTTTAAATGCATGCCTTGACATAGCATTTAAGTGAAGGCAACGATACAAGTCTGAGCAACTGTAACACATTCAATTCATCAGTTGCACGTTGTCCATTATAGAAATGGATGAAGAAAACACCTAGGGAAAATTTCTTGAATCATTTTCCTCTGGTGCAAGATAATTTTCAAAGCATTTCTGCTAGGTTCTACTACGAGGGAAACAGTTTCTATGTTGTAATGTGGCATGCTTATCAGTCTTGCGCTTGAAGCTCAAGAAACAAGTTACAAGGCAAACTAATATTACAGAAAATGCAGGGGAAAAATCTGGCTTGGTAGACCTCCACAATAAAGTTGGTGTGTCCAGGGTAGCTGAAGCAAACCGTTCTCGAGATTGACTTCGCCTGCAAATTCAGCCACAGTTAAGAAAGGGTGATCCAAAAGGGCAAGGATAATGGGTTATCTCAGGTTTTGTTTGTTTCCCATGTGTTGCCTCTCATACTACCATATTGTTATTTTTGTATACATTAGTACACAATGAATCATACCCTTGTCACATGTGAAATAAGCATGGCTGGAAATGTGAACCCTACACAACCTGTATGTGATCTTAATAGCATGTGGTCAAACACCAAAAAAATCTTTCACCTACTTGTGGAGAACAAATTTGGAAAGTGTGTCCAGAATTTGTATGCAAACAATACACTTTTCCTGTGCATTTTATGCAAAACAGAAGGCAAGTTGAAATCAATAGCACAAGTAGAAAAGAAGAATAGAAAGCCAATAAAGACCCATCTTTGGATTGCAATATTACACCAACCATTTATATATAAACATCTATATATCTGTGATCACTAATTTAGAAATTTAGCATGTTTCACCAATAAATGATTAACCGTTAAGCATAACTATGAAAGATAAACCAGGAAAGCACAAAACTTTTAGAAGGTAGGTTCTGAAAACGATGGGATGTGAGTGAAACATACTGCAAGAATTTTGTAATTGATTTCCAGAGAGTTGTAACACTTCTTATTCCACGCTTTGAAGCATGGTCTTTTGGCTTTTTGTCAAAATTGCTTTCAGATGTCCCTGAAAAGGTGCATTACACAACAAAAGATTAAAAAAAAAAAAAAAACACGAAGGGTTAATCCCATTCACTTTCTAAGTAATCCCCAGAATCATAACTACCACAATGAAACATGGATATGGATGCATGTGTAAACAATATGTATCTTCAAAATAGATATTCAAATTTGGAGTGACTATGAAAAGCCACTTATAGGTTTAAGTCTGCTTCTCCTAAGGGGAGCAGGAAACAAGAAGATTAAAAGGAAAAAACAAAGGATGTTGGTCTTTTGTAGTCAAACAAACTTTCTAAAAACATATAAACACTTGATAGGGGAAACTGTTTCCAACCTTGACGTAAGGATGGCACCCTAATTTTGTACATAGAGACCAGAAACACAATGAGTGTCAAATTAAACAAAAGATGAACAGCTTCCTTTATGCTATACCAGAATTTTATGTTTTTGAGTTCCAAAATCTACAGTTTCCACATTTGTATGGGCACATTGTGTCCCCTCCATGTATTCATTAGTTTTGCCCTATTATTGACATCCCCATGTCTCCAAAGCTATCCTAAAATACCATTTCCCCTAATATAATGAGGATTTGGGTATCATGCCTTAGAATTACAATGCATTGCTGTAATTAAAGAACAAAACAATACCAGTGTTGTTGAAAGGGATTTCATGGTCTTTTGCATTAGACCTAAGTGAAGCCAACTCCTTAACAAGTGTTCGCTCCTTGTCACTGCAATATCATCACATTAAAGCCACAGCAGAAATAAGCATCCTCACACCATGGGCTAAGAAACCAATCATGGAAATTATATTACCAACACTTGGAAAAATAACATCTTCATACCATTCAGCAGATATGATATATATGCAGTCGTACCTATATGTTTGAAGTAGGCTTCAATTTCTAAAATACAACAAACATGAGTAAAGAGGAGAGCCACTCTAGAACTAATTTACACTTGACTACTGTAAATATAAATTTCATATACTGCATATATCTGCAACAATTTTTTACAGAAAATGTACTTCATTTGGAAAATAAATCTTCAATAATAACCAAAGAAATTCATCACAGTAGTGGAGAATAACCTTATATGTTGACCTACGAAGATCTAAAACCCAAAATTGAATTGAATAATCATAAAACATAGTCAGTTCAACATCTAATATGAGAACACAAAACTCCATTATAAACTGAGAATAAGGATGTAATGGGAAATTGAAAGTTAAGGGAAATCCAGAATTGCAATTTTATATTTCCTTTAATTTTGCTCTTCACCCCTTATTCTTTTGTGCCCCCAAAATTTACAGGAGTCTGAAAGTGATTATTACACAAAATTTTCCCGCACTGCATCCCAGTAAGCACCACATTAGCATTTTGTGATAATAAATATGAATGAAATTCTGAAATTATCTAGTACAGAAGTTCTCCAACAACTCTCTTGCACATATACTTGAGTGAAGTTAAATCATTTTGATTAAATATGGATTGATAAGAAAAAAAAAAAAAAAAAAAGGAACAACAAGAAATAGAATCATATGTCATTTGTCCACGTAGAAATATAAAAGTTAAACTTCCAAATTCTGAAGAAATATCTTTTTTTCGATAGACATAACCTTTTGTCATTTGTCCATATTATTTTATTATAGGAATCCAAGAATGCAAATGAAATTAACAGCTATATTAACAACATGCTATCATGACACTTAACAATTAAATTTGAAAAAGAGCAAGTGCTTGAGGAAAAAAAGAATAAAATGATGATGACTGTATTTCAGCATTTTTCTTGTGGTCCAAATACTACAAATTGTTTCTAGAAGAAAAATATTTTCAAAGTTCTATGTACCAAATTTATACTGATTCCCCTAAAATCTAATCCACAGCAATAAGGAGTGCATGTCTAGTTTATAATTATACAGGCGTATGTACACAAGCACCTGCATCGACACACACATGGCCTGGGTAGTTCAACAAACCAATTAAGTGTATCAGCAGAGTAGTTTGACACACCTGATTCCTTTTGGGATCAAGATGTTTACAATGAAACGATGATCACCACGAACAGATGGTTTCCTGATGTCTGGAACCCCCTTCTGTGGCAATTTCAAAGTGTCTCCAGGCTGAATTCCTGAAGGAATGTGAAGATCTTTCAAACCCTCCACTGTCTCTACCTGGGGTTATTTTTAGATTTTTATGTCAAACAACATATGGCAAGGCATCCATAACCCAAATTTCAGTAGCTGTAGTTCGCTAAAAAATTTTACATAAACTCATGCATCAACCCCATCCCAAGCTGACAGATAAAAAGTATGACGAACAAAAGATAATCCATAACCATGCTAAGCCACCAAAAAATTCAATAAGCACAACAAGAAGATACAAACACACAATAAGAAGATGTGCAAAATGTAGCAAGAGATGAATGGTTTCTTCATATCAGCACTGACATGTTAGTATCACTTCATGAAAGAATTACGTTTAATTAAACTGAACCCAACATTATTCATAACTAGAAGCCTCATATATCATTAATTGCTTTTTCTCCACTATTTCAATGAATGATGTTAACATACAAAAGCAAGAAGGAAAAAGATTTCTCCTAGTACAGAATCACAAAACTAACGTTTTTTAATCCAATAAATGCATATTTACCAGGAATGAGAAAAGAATTTGAAACAGAAACCAACTATGAAATATTTTTCATAAGAGATTTTTGAGAATAATATAGGGTTTTCCTCCTCATAGTATAGCCTACTATAAATTATACTCACTTTTAATACAGTTCCCAGTATTGCTTGTGTATAATCAACATTGATCTTTGAGTAAAGATGGTGACCATCCCTCCAAATTCCATGCTTTTCATTGATATGGAGGATGACAAACAAATCACCAGCAATGCCCCTGTCAGTGGAGAGAGAACAAGAAATTCAGTTTTCACATCTTATCTAATCACTTCAGGCATGCTTTGTGATTCAGCATATCAGCAGCCAAAGCAATCTTAAGAACAATAAAATATCTGTAAAAAAATTTACACACACAAACACACATTTCTCTTATATTCCACTTGGGAGAACATTTCTCCCATGCAAAAATCAATGTAGGATTGATTTCTGCAACTTTCCACAAGCAATTTGTGATTGGCTAAGCATTAGATAAGTTCAAATTTGTCAAGGCATTAGACAAAGGAAAGGTTTTCCCGCAGCGAGATTAAGCTCTTATCATTCCAGATTTAGAGACTCTAGGATGCTATGGAGATGGTTGGGCCTAGGACGTAAGAGGAAACATAATCTGACTCTAAACACACATACTTTTTTCTTCATGATTTTTTTAGCAGACTTAACAGGCCACAATTAGATAAGTTACAGAAATAATTACATCTTTTAATTTTGGTTGCTAAATACTAACTAAAGATTTTTGTGTATACTCGAGGCCCATAAAAATCATCCCAAAGATCAAAAGCTAAAAAGAAAAGGAACCCAACAAAGCCTACTATATGGGGCACAGGATAGCCCATCAACAACATGAGGAATCAGTTTAAAAGTTTTGCTTCCACGTATAGCTAGGATCTTAGGGCTCATGGCACTTTAGTCAGATGCTGACCATTAGGTAACTGCACAAGTACTACATTAAAAGTTCAAACTGTGGAGAAGAAAACTTTGGAAAGGGTCACCTGTGCCACAGCAAGAACTGTGACAGAACATGAAAGAGGAACCTAGTCTGAAGTGAAACCAGTACAAAGTGGGCTGCCAAGGATATTGGCTCAAAAGCTTGGGATAGTGTGATTGCACTGTGTGGAACACACCTATATTAGGATGGTTCAGAACGTGAATTTAAAGAATTCAATTCATGCACTCTTAGAATTAAAGGAATTTTTGGTTTACTGATAGATAAAATCAAGTCATTGTTACCCAGAAGAAAAAAACTGGAGAGAAGGGAGAATGATAAGATGATGACCAGATGAAAATTAAACAAAGTGCCAGGGAATGCAAGAGTTGATAATATGGCATGAACCCAGAAGTAGACCAAACAATACCTAAGATCGTTAATGTAAACAAGAATCTTGACCTAATCATATACTCATATTGAACATTTCTGACAGTTAATCAAGCAAAAGCAAATATGTCACAGCCTCAAATATTAAGCAGCAAAAACAATCATTATGCTTTAAACTGTAAAGCAAATTTGAAGGCCACAAAATCAACATAAAAAAATACCTTTTCTTGTTGATATTACCCTTTCCCTGAAGTTGCACTGTAGCTCCATTATCCACACCAGGTGGGATGACCACTTCCATAGCATGATTGGATCTTATTGTACCACTGCCTCCACATGTTCGGCAATGATCTGTAATAATTGTACCGACACCACTACACTTTGAGCAAGTAGACACCTGACCATCACCTTGCATCATCAATAAAGCATACTTGATAACCATACATACAGCACACTATTGTCCCATAATAATAGAATGTGCACAGCACCTATCCAGCATTGTAAAGAACAGACAGGAATACCAAAAGAATAAACAAAAGGTAGCAAATGACTGATAAATTGCAAGGAAGAATTCCTTTTTGTGACTATTTCTTTCTTTTACCCTGTTAATAGTATTCTGCTTTTATCTTCACTCAATTCCCCAAGAAAGAAACAACAATGGGGAAAAGCAAGAAAAAGGTGAAAGGAAATGAAATAGAAATGCCTTGTTGACATTGAATCTTCTTCCTTGTGCCCAGTTGCGGAGCCACTCAAGTACCAAAATATCCTTCTCTTTAACCGCTCAATGGAAGAAGGCATATGATATCCAAGAAGATGAAAAGTGGCTTAAAGAATGTTAGTTGTAGCAATCCAATGCTTGTTAATACCGAATGAAACCAAACTTTGAAGAATGATAATGGATGTAATAATCTTCCATTCATTTGCAACAAAATATTCTCAAATCTTTGTTATAACAGTTACTGGTTACTAGTCTATTTCACTTTTATAATGTGAAGAAGATCATTAATCTACATTTAATTTCATACTCAGCTGACAGTTTAAGGAAATAATTTATGATCAAATAAGCATAAATTTCAAATTCATTGAGGTTAGCTACACAAAACCCTTTCTCCATTCCACTCTATTTCAAGCCAAATTAACTGTAAGATATAGCAATAAAAAACCAGTATTCCATACCTCAGGCCTTAATTGTAACCACTAATTCTCATACTATACAAATAAGATGAGCATATCTAATTTATCAAAGAACCTCAAAGCATTTTCTAACTACAGACCACTAAGTGCATTCTCTCCCTTACTGATGCAGTCTCTCTACCTTAAAACCGCTGACCCATAATATTTTACTGTCAAGGAAACTCAATAATAAAGTGCATGTTGAAAGAGCCAAAACATTTGCATATAATGCTCAATTGTCCACGCAGAAAAAATGATACATGCATAACCAAACAAAAGAAATTCCCTTCACAGTCTCTCAAGGGACATCTCAGTGATTAAAAACTTAGACTTCTATTTAGAAGTTTGGGTTCTAATTTTGATAAGGGGGGTGTAGGATTAAAGGAATGAGCAGAGCTACCCCCATTATGTAGCTCACGGTCCAATGGGCCTCCTAATGAACCAAAAAAGAAATTCGCTTCACAAACCACCATAAAATATGTGCTAAATTCAAAAAACAAACAGAGGACCACATATAGGTAAATTAGTAAGCATCCGTTAATGTGTCTAACATTTTATAATACCTGTGACATCATTCCAAAGGGTGTTGTCTGCGTTCTCATTACTCCTCCTCTCCCACCACAATCAGTACATGATTTTATGCAACTACTTGATTTTGCACCAGTTCCACTGCAGCTATCACATGTCTCCAAACAAGGAACTTCAATTTTCCGCTTTACTCCAAAAACTGATTCTTCTAAACTCAAATACAGGTCATACCTTCAACAGACAGAAGTTAAATCGTAAGTTAGAAATTATGAACATCTATAATATACAAATGAAGCCACAATGCCACAGCCAGAAGGGAAAAGGAAGTACTCAGAAGCTGCCTCAATAATGAAACAAAATGTGAACAAATATGGCAAAGATTTGCATAGAGCTCATGACAATTAAGTGCTCACTCTTTTTTTTTAATAAATATTTTTCAAAAAAAAAAAAAAACTCTACCATTTCAACTGGGAGATTTTGTTTTCCATCTTTTACGAAACAATATGCATATATGCCCAAACTATTTCCTTGGTTTGAGTTCAAATTAAGAGCTCTTATTGAGGCTAGATTCCTTCTGTGTATCCTTGCACAAAGCTTATGTGTTCGGGATTTTGTTATTTCCCATCTCCTAGTGCTTTTATGATTTAGGAATAGTCCAAGTATATTCCTACTGAAGAAGAATCAGTTATTTGATTGGTTCCTGTTTTCTTCACACAAACACAGCACAACAGAAAGGAGGAAAAGGAAGTGGTTCATATTAATTGCCGTGGAGGATTATTCATCATTACCGGATGTCCAGGTCCTGGTTTCCCATAGTTCTAAGATTGAAGTTAATGCCACCTGCATCATCCCTTCCTCCAAAAAATCCGTCTGAACCACCAAAGAATGCATTATATATTTCAAAAGGATCCACCTGAAACAATGATCATAAATAAGGCATGCAAAAAGCCAAAAAAAATATCAATTAAAGAATTGCCTCAATACGATAAACAGGAATTTTGCTTGCATGAATTTTTGAGAAAGGCACAGAGCTTGTTCATAATCTTACCCACTGTGGCCCACTGCCTGAACCATCATATTCTCCCTGTAAACCTGCCTCACCAAAGCGATCATATAAAGATCTTTTCTCATCATCTGATAGTACCTACAGGAATGCCTCATTAACACAAAAGAAATTCAAATGGACAAATCAAATAAAATATGGAACAATCTCTTGGTGCTGCTCATACAAAACCTTATGTATGGAGGTTTGACCCTAACAAATGTGTAGCATGTAAAAGCTAATTGGTTGGAACTGACATTGCAATTTGCATGCATAGGAGACCAATAATGAATGATGGCAGCTTAGCATGAGAACCTAGGATAGGAGAGATGTCTAGTAGCAGTAGGAAACAGGGATTAATGGACATAATATGATTTGCATCTTGACTTCAAGTCATTTCAAAAATCTATATTCACATCAGGCCTGATTGAGGTTGACAATCAAATTAAGACTGAATATGACATATGCAAAAGCATTGAAAAAGCAGAACATAACTTAACATGGATCCCAACACAATGGGTAGGTTTCTTCTGAGTGTGAGCAAAATATCCAAAATAAGAACTAGAGTTTTTTGATGCAAGACAGACCGAAAATAAGCGTCTTCGTTTAATTTAAGTCTAATTTCTTAAACTTCTGTGTGAAATATTGAAACAGAGCATTGCAGATCAATGACGACCATTTTGGACAAAACCATGCACTTGTAGTTCACTAGTGGATACAGTGAATTGTGTTAACTTTGGTCAACACACCAAACAGAAAGTCATCAATTACAGGGGTAACACATGGAAGAAAGATTCAGGAAAGCATAATGCACATTAACCCAAAACCTTTTGTAAATTTGGGAATGAGTGGAAAAAACATTCACTGTAACCTGTTAACCAAATTCAATTAACTCTTAATCCTAGATGGATCAGGAAGGCCAAAAATTCTGGATGAAAGATTTTCGAAGTGTGGACCCATTGAAAGAATCCAAGGAGTTTATTTGGTTACAAAGGAAGCGAAAAGGCTAGGAAAGGATCTAATGTTGAGCCTTGAAATCATATCTGAGCAAGAGCCTTTAATTCATATCCTGGCTCTAGTATTGGGTTGGGGAAATCACAAATTCTGAAAGCTCATCTATTCATCTAACTAGAGAGGGGGGGGAGGGGGTGAGCAAGGGACAGGATATATGTTTGAAACTTATCAAGCTGCTCATGGGGCTGATGAGACCAGAATTTATCAATTTAACCTCAAGAGAAGAGAGCTACACACTGATGAGAACTTTGAAGCAGACAATCATGGCCCTAGCCCACAACAGTGCCAGCTTGTTCTCTCAGCCTTTTTGCACTCCAGGATGGTTATATTAAAGTTATGTACTGCAAATCACACATTTTCTGCACATAGCAACCTTTTATTGTCATACGGAGTGGCACAGAACAAGCATTCTCCTTCTATGGGGGTACCTTTATTCAAATCTGTTGGCCAAGCTTGACAATAACATAATCTAACGCAGGTAAAAAGGTATTTTGGGTGAAGGTATACAACCTCATATGCAGCACTTATCTCTTTGAACTTCTCTTCTGCACCAGGGCCCTTGTTCATATCAGGATGATACTGTTCCAAAACAAGAAGATATCAACAATTATAATATCAAGAATTGCATTTACTACAATCTAGTTATCAAAGTACATCCATTCATACCTCCCTTTTCGCTCCAACCCTAAGACATTGCACTGGAGAAAATTGGGTCTTCACCAAAATTAGTTTCATGGGAGTCATTTCTATGGCTCCATGCATTGAGAGCTAAGTTAACATTCTAAAACCACAGCAATTAAAACTCCTATCTAACAATAGCCACATTGGTCATAAAATATATCAAGCCTATCAAACAACAAATGCCCGAAGAAAAATACTAAGCAGAAGCCGAGGAGAACTCTCTCCCTTCTTTGGGAACTAGAATAAAGGGGAAAAGATTTCACAAGTTGCACTGCCTAGAGAAAACCCTTCTTTTTTATTACTACAAACTAAGCAAGTGAATCAACTTATGCTCATTTAACCCAAACTCCTTCTAAATTTCTCTTCCATATTTTCTAGACGATAATTAACATGGCTAAATAAACCCCAATCAGATAAACAAATTACCTGAGAAAAGCTTTCTAGCATTTTCCCCGCAATCAAACAATCTAAATTCTGTAAAACCCTAAAAAGAAAAAATAAAATAAAATAAAAGTTAATAACAACAACAAACCTTACGAGCAAGCTTCCTGTAGGCGGCCTTGATCTCCTGCGAAGAAGCGTTCCTGCCAACATTCAAAGTCGAATAGTAATCACTTCCGGCAGTAGCTCTGACTGCGCCACCGCCACCGCCACCGCCGCCACGGCGACGCTTGTTGTTTTGTAAACCAATATTTAAGAAAACGGGTTCCCTGGCGCCGAAGCCGCATAAGGAGGATTTGGCGGCAGGAAATGGAATGGAGAGACCAAAACGAAGCGAATTGGGTTGAATTTGAATGCCATGACTTCGAATTGGCGAGGCTCTGAGCGCTGTTGGGTTTAAGGCGGCATTGCAGTAACCCGGACTTTGGATTATGGGCATGGTCATCACTTATCGCGTGAGACGGGAGAGACTTTAGGGCTTTTATAGATATAGAAAGTTTTTTTATTTTTTTAACATAACTCACGTATAATTTTATACTAAACAAAATAAAAATTAATGAGTTGATTAATGTATTAATATTAGGAAAGTTGGTTTTTATAAAAAGAAATTATTTAATAAAAAACATTATACATACACAATTTCTGTTTTCAATTAAATAGAATTAAACTCAAAGTAATTATAATACATGAATAATATTTATTTATTTAATATCATATAAATAAAATTTAATATTACTTAAAATGAAATAAATTTTAATATAATATTAAATATTATTTATATGATACTGCATATTATTTTATGTAATATAAACTATACTGTTTTTATTAGATAACATGATTATGCAATAGATTTTCGTATTTAATAAGACACCATTGTGCAAGTAACCAATCAAAAGTCTGTTTACCTTCAAATTAATCACTAATGGACAAATTACTTCGTCACATTAGCACTTCCTCTCTATCTCTCTCTCTCTAAAAAACGCCTAATAAACACCCTTAAGCGTGTATCGTCGGGTTGACTTTCTAAGAGTTAATGTAAAAGTTAATCTTAAATCTGGTGCTAGTACGTGTATTATGATCAGTTTAGTATATAGAAAAGAGAATTGCCACTGATCCATATTAACACATCGGCAATGATGGTTAAAGAAGAAAGACGCTTAAAGGGTTGCATTGCACTGCACTGCATTGCATGTTGAGCTGCAAAAGCAAAAGATGCTTCTTTTTGCCTTTTCGCCGCCAAATAGTCATTGTTAACTTAAAGTAGGAGGTCCCAACTTCTTGATATATTTAAACTTAAATCCAAAAGGCATCAATGTGATTGAACGCCAATTGACACAGAGCCAAGAGAATCCAGGATCATTCTTTTTGAACTATGTAGTAGGCCTGCACTTCTGCTAAGGACAATTGCATTGTTAAAGCTATGACATTGTTGGAAACCATAATTTCAAGGAAGCTCGAGACCTGGAGTTCGTTCTGTATGTGATAGTTGCTCACTAGTTCAGGGAGCAGCAGAGCAGTCTGATGCTACGGAGAAACAACTGGTGCCCAAGTCTGTATGTGCCAGTGGCCCATGCTCAATTTTTGCACGGAAATTTTAAGTTGCAAAAGAAACAACTGCATCCAATTGCCTCCAATTGGCACTAATACATGAGTATAAATTCAGCAAAAAACGACCTGCAATATTAGTTCAAGTAACTATAGCTGTTCACTTCAGTCACACGATTGTCACCAAGAGCACCCCCCCCCACCTTTTGAATTTGTTTCTAACCGGAGCTTGCCTGTCCATTAGCACGTGTGCCACTGATTTGAGTCCCATTTTCAAGCTTCAGTATCTGTCCAATCAAACAAAATCAGTGGCATACGATGCAGCAACAAGAATCATATGCAGCTACGACAATTGTTGAAAAGAGGAAGGGAGCATGACGACAAGGTGTCAGAATGTCAGTAAAATGTGAAAGTGATTTCACATACCTGTTACAAATCTGGCAGGGGCCTATTCTTTTTTTTTTCCCCTATCCAACAATGGCACATCCATTCCTTGTCCTCTATCACCTCATCGATGTCTGATGAAATATCATTGCTAAAGTTTTCTTTCAATGGATATAGAGATACATGATAGTAAAAGCTCATAGCCCCAGAAGGAGCATTCTTTTCTCTTCCATTGTCTATAAACTACCTAAGCGCTCCTACGCTGTTCTTAAAGTTGAATGCACCCAAGAGAAAAAAAAAAAAAAAAACTTTCTTAAGGTTGCGAAACTGCCTACCTCCACCATACTGGACCATCAAACAAGTTAGGCAGACTACTTTTGAGGTGCCACAGATTGAACACTCTGTTTTTCCTGAGGAGCCGTTATAACCTCGCAGAGTTACTTCATCTTAAACCTAACCTAAGCATGGCTTATGAGGCTCAAGATTACCACAATGCTTGCAATCTTCATCACTACATGGTTTGCTTTCCCTGCATTTGCAAATATTACAGATACACAAGCACAATCAAGTCCTTCCAATATTTTCTCTTGGTTGGCATACATTAGAGAAAGATTACAAATTCAAGGTGTCCATAACTAATTTCATTTCCTTGGTATAGCTCTTTTACTTATATGATTCATATTCAAGAAAACCTCCCCTCCAACTCCCATTAGATAAATGCAAGAGAGGGGAGAGGGGAGAGAGAGAGAGGGATGTCAAGCTATAGAATGTGCTACACAGTGTTGGAAATTTGTCACCGTTCAACGTGTGAGGAAACAAAATTCGTGTCCTCAATGCAAGGAAGAGCATATTTAGCAAAGCAGCTAATACAAGCAAATGATGCCAAAATGGGGAACTGGAACACTCTAAATGCTCATAACCATATAATGGCAACTTCTTACCAACTTCTGATCCATGCGGACTAATTTTTAATATTTGTCAATTAGATAACAAAAGCTAATATCCTAGAGATAGAAATTGACATGAGCATTCAAGTAAAATTTACGATCGCATTTCATATGTTCATCGTTGTGAAATTCAGAGCCGAGAGGGAATAGCCAATTGAAAATTATCTAAAGTAAGTTCAAGACCCATATAACGAGGTACTCATCTAAGCCTACACTAGGTGCAAACCTTAAAAAAGATGTCTTGATCATGAAAATAGTAATGCCAATTGCCAACAATTCTAAAAGAACTCGACCAGCCATAATACAGAATAAAAAAAACAATGGAATGAGCAACTAGTAATTTTTTAACAAGAAAATGGCGAAGAAAGGAAAGACCTGTAGAAATGACAGCAAATTCCAGAAGCAGGATCTCGGATAGAGTCCCTTCCCTTTCTATTACAACTCCTAGGAGAAGCTTGAGGGGATTGTTGAAGCTCCCATATCCTTCACCCATGGAACATTTTGGGAACTTTCATCTTCCTCTGAACCCTCTTCGCCACTCTCATCGTCAGCCCTCTCTTCATCAGCACTCTCATCATCAGTATCAAGTTTTCCTGCTACAAGCAGAAGAAAAGGCATAGACTTGATGTCCATTACACAACAGTTGGACAACCCTCAATCAGAGACAGCAAAAAGAAGGGAAAAAAAACAAGGAGTTCATGCATAAAGACAGTGGAAAAGCCAATAAAAAATAAAAATAAAACCTTGTAATGAAGCAATGGGTCCCCTGGACTTCGCTCTCAATCGGTCAGACCATCGCAAGGCAGCGTGCATCACGAGATGCTGAAGAATCGACGGCAATACGTTTCAATCGCTCGGAGCGACGCCAAATTGTAGGTTCAAGCTCTCTTTTAGCATGCTTTCCCTTGTGGGTCTTTCCGGATTTCAACAACGAGGCCATGGAGCGAAGATTAGATAGAGTTTCATGTAGTCCCAGGGACGCCAGTCGAGCCTACGGATTAGTTGCAGTAGCGGTTTTGCTTTCATTTGCAAAGATCAAAACTTTCTGAAACAAAAACATCGAGATAGAGAGAGAGAGAGAGAGAGATGGTTCTTTAAGATGCGAGCATTTCTGAGATTTTCGTTATCGACCTTGTTTTTTAAGCCTTCAAAGATATTGATTTGATCCATTGATCTTCGACAGTATAATGACAGCACTGTCCTAACAGGAGGGCTACCAGCTCCGCGAGAGGGAATTTTGAACGTTTGAACTCTAAGTCCCGCTCCCGCCCTAATAAGATGCTAATCAAATTGGTCAGAAAAAAAAAAAAAAAAATACAAAACAAAACGCAGGGGATTTAAAGTTTTTAAACGTGTTTTCTTTTTTCACTAAATTGCAAGATTAGCTTATTTCATTAATTAATCAATTCTTCACCTTATTATTTTATTGGGGGCTTAGACTCGGGTAAGGATACGGGTATTTCCTCGAAACGAGTGGGTTCTTAAGGTCTAGGATGCGAATGGAGATGACGCGGTGGCGGTGGTGGATTTGAATGGCTCATGGTCAGAGCCCGGTAAAGGCAAGCCAACTCTGAACCCAACCCATTTTTCAATATGGGTGGGTTCTACGAGGGACACATTCAATCATGTTATTTTCATGCATTAATTCCTCTAAATTATGGGGGAAAACGATGCGTGAGAATTGTAAGTGCGACATAGAAAGTGTGGACACATGAATATTTGGGACAGAAAATCTTTTATATGAAAAAAGTTGAATCATAACATTAATTAATAACGTTTAGCCCAAATTTACATAAATAAAGATTGTATCTTAACGAGGGTTTTTTTTTTTTCAATTCTGAAATATATCTATATATTTAAATAAAGCTTATTTCCTTCCTTCCACAAGGCCTTCCACTGCCAGTCCACCCGCCACTCTTTCGCAGAGCAATAAAAATCAAATCAAAGCCGCCGCGTTAACGACTTGGTCCATTTGCTAAACATTACGATGATATTGCACTTTATGACACCAAGATATAGACGATAATCATAAAAACGCACGTACTACCACAGCCTCCAGGGATCGGTTTGATTGCATGTCAACGGCAAGGACACAAAAGAGGACTTTGAATTTACCCACATGGTATAAGCTTCAGAGGCCACGAGTTCTGTGTGGGCAAATCTCATTCCTTAATACGATTTTTATATCTCGAGTATGCAAAACAACTTTTTTTCTTCTCTCTCTTGCTCTTTAAAACCCCATGGACTTCGCATTGTAAATGTAATATCTTGACCTCAATTTTTTATTGAAATATATATATATATATATATATATACATATGTAAAACTCGATCCTAGTAAATTCTATGGGTGCAAAAATGTAAAAAAGCTCTACCAGCCATTCGAGGCTGGCTTATAGTATAGATAGAAGGAGACCCCATCTTTAGATGATGACGCCTAGCATCGTTAATACTATCTTATCCATTATTGGTATAAATTAATGTTGAAAAGTTGAGATATAAAAGTTGGACAAGGAGAATATAAAGAAATGGAGGAATAAGAGTGGATATGATTTCTTTGAACAAATTAGTGAGGAAAAATAGCCTATATATTAAATATGAGCAACAACTTTTGAAGTTTTATTTTTGTTTATTTTCTTTTTAACGAAAAAATAAAAAATAATAATATCTCATATTTTTATTAAAAAAAATTATATTAAATTTATAGCACAATATAAAATAAATTATTATATCAAATTTATGAATATTTAATCTCATCAAATACTCTATAAGAATTTAAATTAATGATATCATGATGCAAAGAAATTATCAAAACAAGTATTGGAAATTAACTTGAGGGTCGATATCCAAGTGTGGAAGGCCATGACGATGACAGGAGTTTTTTAAGTTCATAACTTACCTATTTAAAATTCAAAGAGACGTGTATAGCAGCAGCTTTCACTAATTTGATTAAAGAAATCTTTCCTCCTTTTCCAATCAATCAAGTCAAGGAACTTATCTAATGCATTACTCTCATAGCCAGGCCAACCAATCCTAAACGATGGACGCACTGGCTTTTGTCTTTTCCATGGATGGGAGAATAAATGCAAAAAGCCAAAACCCGCTAGGCCGCATCAACACAGCCGCATTTGGCCGGCACAAGCAACAAAACCTCCAAGAAGAAAGAAATGAACAAATTCTCTAGCCAATTATACTCGAAGGCGAACTTAGGACGGCTAATTGGGCGTACAAATTCAACATGGCTTGTCAAAAAGGAAAAAGAAAACCATGTAGAAAGAATCAAATAATTTGCTAAATTGAAAAGAGTCGACGAATCAGATTCTTTGCGTGCAACCAAGAAACAAAGAGATAAAAACAACACTAGTTCTTTTACTAAATGCTCCACCAGTAACCTCTTGTTAGTTACTCTCAGATTACAATGAACTATTTACAAGTTTACTGCTCTACTCATCTCCTCCTTTTGTTGCTGGAGATCCGCATGTCGCCTAACTAATTCTTCTAAAGCTTCTCTCATCCACCCCTGTTGGCACACTTCTCTGGCTTCATCAACTGTAATCTACAGGATAACAGAACCATACATTGCAAGAAATTAGACGCATAAACTCCAACAGTTCCATTCGAATCATCCATCAAACACAAGCAGTGGCAGATGTTACACATACCCATCTTCGTTCTCGGACGTTTTTCTCCGGCCAAACATCTAATTGCTTCTCAACCAGCAAAGAAAACATGTGGCCCTCATGCATTAGGCCACCCCTTTTGCTCTTATATCTCCATTTCCCTAATTTGCACTGCATTTAGATTGAAGACAATCAAATTTAGGATTGAATTAAGTCATAGTATTATTGAACTCTATGCGATGACCAAGTGATGCTTCAGAGACACTAACTTCAACATTTCCAAGCACTCCTGCTTCCTCTATGGTCTCTCGCAAGACCGCGTCTTCCATGGATTCGTCTTTTTCCCAACCTCCCTGTAAGTTAGGTTGCATCAAAAGCAATGTTAATTATGGCAAAAATAAAAACCTCAATACAAACATGCTAAAAGGTAAATGGTGGTAAAGTACCCACTATCACTTGATCAAGTAAAGTTCGTACCTTTGGGAACAACATTGCTTGACCCTTCTGTGAACTGACTACAAGAACTTCCAATTCTTCATTGCAAGTTCCATCCAGTTTTTTGGTTTTCCTGTATCCGTAAGGAATGCACCTGTATGATTTCAAACAGGAAAAGAGGGAAATGAATTAGATAAGGAATTTCAACAGGAAAATATAATGATTCTCATTTCTGGAACATCTAAAACAGAGAATAAGTTCAACATTACCCAAAAATAAAAACCAATTAGCGACAGTCACAAAATTATGCAAACATTCACACATCAAAGCGTCAAAAACCATGAAAAATAAAAAATCAAAACTCAAATACCAGCAAAAAAAAAAAAAAGGAAAAGAAAAGGAACAAAATCCATCCAATTTGACAACGAAAAACTTCAAATTGGATAGAGCTAATTACCAACTTTCTGAGAAAAACCAGGGTGGGGGACCCAGATAGAGCAAAATAAAGAGGCAAAAGGGAGAGTTCACGCAGAAACGCACCCCACAACTTGGCGACAGCCTCTATCATAACGCTGGAGATGCCTACCAGTGCGAGAAACCAAAGAGACCCCATTCCCAACATGCAAAGGCAAAACCTTTTTTGAAGGGAGTTCCTCAGGGGAAGGGAAGATGAAAGAAATGACATTTGCAAAATTTGCAAGGAAGAAAGAAATGCCTCTCATATTGTACCAAGGAGAACTATAGAGTGATATCCAAACCAAGAAAGAAACAACCAAAAACGAAAATGGTCTTTCTCGTGTGGGTGTGTTTTTGTTTTAGGCGGTCCACTCTAACGACAATCTCCTGGTAATGAACTATCTTGGGGGTGGGGACTTTGGTATTATTGGGATTGTTGTATGTGTGTCAGGATATTGCTCTTATGACAACCGAGGACGTGAACAACAGTACAAGTGTGTGCCAGCTGTTTTCTCGTCTGTTGCAGAACCTCATCGGTTTCTACCCATAGAAATTAGAGAGTAACATAACTATTTATAGATAGACAGTCCCCCCCTCCTCCCAATAGAGAGAGGGAGAGGAGCAGAAGAAAAAACAGGAAGAAAACTCCACGCGCTTCTCCTGAGTCTGAGCATAAACACGCGAAAATAACGTGGTAAATTAGAGTCAGCCGCACAAAATTCCCAAACAAAAGAGACTAATTTAGCAAACCTTAATTAAAATCTAATACAATATGATTAAGAATTAAGAAAAAAAATTATAGTGCAATTAAATGTAATTATACTGTACAAAAAAGGTGTATATATATTTTAAACATGTAAAACAAAATTAGCAAGTGTCGAACAACGACTCCAAATAGACATGCAAAAAAAATAAATGTTAAATTCTCACAAAAAAGAAATTTGTTATCGATTTTTAGTGAGGATTGGTAGCACTTATAAATTATAGATATTTTCAAAAAAAATTATTATTTATGTTAGACATGTGTGTATAATATAATATTATTCTAATAAATTTTAAATATGCATTTGTAAAATAATAAAATTTATATATATTTAAGAAATACTCTTAATTTATACGTCAAAAATATATAATATTGTGTAATATTAATAATTTGTTAAAAAATAATGTATAGTAATAAATTGATCTAATAATTATAATTAATAAATAATTTATTAATAAAAAAAGTAGTATAAATAATAAAATTATTTTATTTATAAATTATATAATATAAGTAATTTTATAATTTATTAAATATTATATATATATTTGTAATATTTATTTTAAAAAAATTTTAATAAATATTAATTATAAAATAATATAATATGATAAAATTTTTTAAGTGAGGTAAAAAATTTTTTTTAAATTTATTAAAAATATTAATATTATATAATATATAAATTAATAAAAATTTAATAATATATATTTTAAACTATATTCTCGTAATGGCATCTTTTAACTTCTAGAAATCAATAAATGTTTGCATTCTGACTTGGCGCGTTGACAGACCTACAGAGGATCATGTTGTCCGCGCGGACCCTCACGCGCGTGCGCTTAGCTCGTCAACGGCACTCGACGGCAACCGATGGCAAAACCAAGGTCGCTACTCTCTAGAGGTCCTTTGATTAATCGTACAGTTGGTTTTTGAAAAAAAAAAAAAACAAAATATTACCAAAAAAACAGAAGGGAAACAATTGGAGCCCATCCCTGGTGGACGTTGATTAGTATTGGGAGGCTCCAGACACGACACGGTTTCAAACTTCTGCTGCTGTCTTCGTCGCCCGTGAATATGAAAGTGAAATAATGCTAAATATTATTTAATTTTTTAAATTTATTATAAATAATTTTTAATAATGATGAGTATAATTTTTTTAATATATTAATGAGTAATTTTATTAAGTAAAAAATTATTTATGTTAATAAAAATAATATTTTGAAGGTAAATTAAAAATTTATTTGTAATATTTAATATTATTTCTTTTTGCGGCTGTCTTTTGTCCCTCGGGAATATGAAAGTGTGCTCTGTTTTGTACGTTGGCCTTCCGGAGCAAAAATTTAACGAATTTTACTTGTCCCAAGTTTTACCGTTATTTCGAAAAAAAAAAAAAAAAAAGAAGTATATGAGTACAAAAATAAAAAATTTAAGTAAATGTAAAGAATTTTTATATTATATATAAGTATAATAAATATTTTATTGTATAAAATTTTTTATATTTATTTTAATTTATATTTTTATATTTAATTAAATTTATTATTTTTATATTTATTTAAAATTTTTTATTTAAAAAATTAGTAATTGAGGTTGGGGGTACTGCACACACGAAAAAATACATAATAAATTATTAATAAATTATCTTATTTAAAATATATTAAAAATTGTATTATTTTTTAAGTAACTAAAATTTTCTCATTGAAAGAGAAATAAAAGAAATTATAATTAAAAAATATAATTTTATCATAAAAAATATAAAAAATAGATATCAAAATATTATAATTAATAATTATAATTTAATATTTTTATATATAATAATTAATTTTAATCAATAATTATAATAAATTAATATTTATTTATATATATTTTACATATTTTTTTATTTTTTTTCAAAAAAAATAATATATGTACCGAATAATATATAGTCATAAAGTTATTAAACTGCAAAAACAATTATTGAAAGGGACGAAAGGAAACTAATAAGGCTTTTTGGGAGGAAAGTGCGTAGAAAAAACGTGGGAAAGAAAAGTAACGGAAAAATGGAATTTCCTTTTGTTTTGAAAACTCATTTGAAAGAAAATTTATTGGGGAAAACAACAAGCTTTTTTCCTCAGGCCGCCACGGTTCATGATACCATGGAATTGGTAGGAAAATTGAAAGAACGAAGGCCTTCTAGACCCGTTTTACTAAATTGCCAATATACCCTTTTCTTAAATCCACGAAAAAGTACATTAACCTATAAAATGAAGAACATAAGTGTCACCGTCCAAATACCAATATTCTCTTTCCCTACTTCCCCCCACTATTTAGACAAAAAAAAAAAAAAACTTTCACTCTTTTTTTTTTTTTCCTTTTCATTTCTAACTCATCAAAACAACTTATTAAAAATTAATTTTTTTCATATATTTTCACTTTAATAACTTTTTTTCTTACATTTTTATTTCACACCTCACTTTAAATTCAAACAACTAATAAGGGCAAGAAGATTCTTTTGTTGAGGAGAGTGTCTATGTTACATTTATTTATTCTTATTTTTTGTAATTTTTTAAATTTTTTATCTAATTATCTTATAGCAATCATAAGTATGTTTAACACAGCACCGTACATTGAGACTCGTCACATATTAAACTAACCAATCTAACATTTTATACGGCCGGACGACTACTCAGCAGGTATTGTGTACATGCTTTATCTGAAACGCCGTTGATGTAGAATTGACGGCACAACACGTCCGTTTTCGTTGCTTTGAGCAATTCCCACGTAAAACAACACATCATGCGTGTATATTTTATCATCTAGTTTTCATATGCAAGTGGATGCTTATCCCGATGGTCGGAAAAAAAAAAAAAAAACTAGAAAAAAAATATCCACCTTGACTATTTATTTATATAAAGGTAAATTATTTTTTAAAAAATAAAATAATTGGAAACAGACACTCTCATCATAAAAAACCATAATTCTCTTATCTCTTATAAAAAAATAAAATAAAAAAGCGAGATAACGGTCCATAGCCCCCTAATTAAATCCTTTAAAATTTAGACATGCTTTCTATTGTAAGCCAATCTAATATTTCGTTTGCTGAGATAAGAGCAAAGTAGCAAGTCTGAATCACATCTTACGTCATTATTAAAATATAATATTTTATTAATATTTTAAATTTTATTTAATAATTTAAATTTTTAAATAAAATAATTTTTTGATATAATATTAACTTTTTTATAATCAAAAATTACAAGTTTAAATCTCGTTATCTTACCTATCACCTAAAATATTTTAAGCAAAATAATTTTTTTCTTTTACAGTTATCAATTAAAGGCCAGCGTTTAAACCCTTTTTTTTTTTTGTTTTTCTTTTTGTGAGCTCAAGAAAGCACGTTCGAATGTGACGTGCATCTGCAAATATTCCATTTTAATAATATTATTATTAAAGTAATGCAATTTTCTAGCTTGCTACTATTAAGTAGTGAGAAAGTGCATTCGGTGTACAATCTAGCAGAAAAAAGTTAATCCATCCGATTTCAATTAATTAATCAACGGTTGCCGTGTTCACACAATTGTGTTCTAATTTAATCCGTGGATCTGGTCATATACAGTTGCATTGCTGATTTTTTCTGATTTTATTTATTTGTCAATGCACAGAAATGACAGGTACCTTTTCCTAATAGAAATTGTTTTCATATTTAATAGATCATTGAATCAAGTATGACCGAGAAAATTAAGGATCACCGAAGGGTAATCATGCTTTTGTTTTTTTGTTTTTATGGTAAAATGGTCACAATTGCTTTATTTAAAAGCAATGTATTTTGGCATGGCTTATGTCGTGGTCATTTTCAATTTTATAAGCTAAAGTCATTATGAGATAATAATAGTTATATAAATCATTGATTAAATTGAGCGTTCTCATGTGATGTTGATGTGGTGATAATGTAGAACACACACGCACACACACACATATATATACACTCCACGAGATCAGAAAACGGATGATCATCACAGAACATGGCGGAAATCAGGTCACCAAATTAAAATGTAGAAAGAGGATGACCTTTTGTCACCAAAAGGAAAATGACATGTACCTCTATTCCTTTATCTGTTGGAAAAAAAATTTCACGGACCTGGTCCATAGAAAGATGTTGGGTCCCATTTATAAGTGGTAATCCAAATGGGGTTCACTCACCATTGTCTCACAAGGTCCCCCATGGTCCCTCCTTGTGTCTTTTATAATTAATGTTAACCCTTCTTTTTTAAAAAAAAAAGAACACGAAAAAATTGTTCATCAAAAGGATAATCTTTGTGTTAATGATTTTAAAATTTAATATTTTATTTTTTTAATAAATTTTTATTTATTAAAAAATAATATCAATGGAAAAACTCAAAGCACCCACCCATTAGGTGAAACCAAGTTAAGAAATGGAATTTTAAAATATGATAGAAAGGTAGAACTTACAATTAATTAATATATGTTATCACATCACAATAAAATTAGAATTAAAGAAATTATATTTCATAAAATTTATTCAACTATGATAAAAATTTTATCATAAAAATCAAATAGTCCTTGGAAATTATATTCTCTCTCTCTCTCTCTCTCTCTCTCTCTCTTTACTTTATCATTTGTAACCCATTATTATACACTTTTGAACTGTAGTTAATATAGCTATCTTGTATTATCCTCTCAAAAATTAAAAAAAAAGAAAGAAAATTTGTATTATCCCATTAGAAGGTTTTACCATAAAATGGAAAGGATCACATAACCGCAATTTTTATTTTTTTTTTTCTCAGCAGGTCACATAAGTGTAATCTTATTTTATTTGTCGTGAATGCAAAACTCTCTAGACATAGAGCCACATAGTCTATAACGGAAATGCTATGCAAAGCCACAATTCATCGAAGTTGTAAAATTTTTCTATCTTTTTCTTTAATCTATTAAGATATTCCTTAAACAGGACTTTTTTGTCAATTTAGTTTACCATTGCCTGCATATCGAAAGTGGATTTTAGTCTCATAATTTTGCAAACCACATATATATATATATATATAAGTTGATTCTGATGTGAAAAATAGAAAAATCGCTAGAGGACAATGAGAGGTAATGTGGCTCTAAGACGACATGTGGTGACCATCGTACACTCACCAGTCGAAACCGAATGTGTACAGATGGGCCTTACTTGGCAGAATCAACTTTGAGATACCATAGAAAGATAGAGTACCATCACGATCAAACAGATCCAGGGCCAATTTGATTTTCTGAGAATATCAAGGGAGGTTTAAGAGATGTGCAGTCATGCTCCTTTATGGGTGGAGGGGGAAAAAAGAAAAAAGAGTAGAGGATCGATCGATTATAAAACTGAGTGCTAATAGGACCATTCTATCACATGGCAAGTTTGACAGTGCAAATATTGGCGGTGGTCAATGAATTGCATATCTATCTTGGATGATACGTAAGTCAACACGCAGAAATTCACTATTTTGCTACTAAATAAAAAACCATGGACGATAACAGGAAAAATCACAACACATGTCATAAATTAACCTTTTTTTTTTTTTTTTGTTTAATGGTAAGACTTCTCTGTAGTTTGTGCTGCAGCATTAGCATTTCATTGGTTTGAGCCAACAAAAATAATTTCATTTTCAAACCTCTTGTTATTGGACTTGAGTAATCAACGTTTCTTTGGTTTGACCCATATAAAATACCCATTGAATGCACACACCCAACTCGGACTACAAAACCTTTTACCTAACTCGGATTACAAAACCTTTTAAAGGTCAAGACCAGTTAAAGAAATGATAACTGCGGATACGATCCAATTAAGTTCTTTGAATATCAAAAGCAAAATTCGTTGTTCAATAGTAAAGTAAACATAAAGAAAAACAAAAGTGCAAAGTTGGCCGGAGCAGTCTGAAAAATGGCCTACTATATATATATATATTACCTTTTTTCCACAGACAAGAAGAAGAATGCTGCACAAAAGAAAATGCAAGAAACATATAGACATTAACATCAGAGTGAATTGCAGATATTGCCACATTTCAATATTTTTGTTTGCAGGACTGTCTTAGACGTATGGATCGGAATGGAAGCATTGGCGACAAGAATAGGATACAAGATAAAGAAGATGGGGTCGAGGAGCAGCAAGTCGGCGATGCGATTCACAGCCAAGTAAGGAGGATCAAGCAAGAATCAAGCAACAAGATCACGGATTGGTCACCGGGGCGGCCCGAGACGAGACCGGTACTTAGACAGATGACCCGCCAGCAGTCTCGCTCTCCCTTGGGATTATAACTGGCTGGCAGACCCAACTCCCGCTGGGCGACTCATGAATTCCAATTCAAGATCATGGTGGTTTTGGCTACTTCATATTTGGTAGGGTTTATTATAGGTTTTAGTCTTCTTCTTGCTAGTTCCCCTGAATTTCTCTTTCTTTTTGCAAGTCCTGTCTTTCCTTTCTTTTTTGTTTTTTTTTTTCCCTCCTCTTTTCTGGGTCATCTGTAAACAATGGAATTGAAATTTTTGTAGACTGGAAAGAAGGAAGGAAAAATATTGTCTATTCCCTGTTATTAATCCTAGTAAATCTTTATGAATACTGGAATATGAATTCTTTATTGACCCTTTTCCATTGTATTGCCCCTGTTTCTTTCGTTTTTTCCTAACGGAATTTTATTCCTATATGTGCGTATACATCAACTCATGTGATTACGGACATAAAAGAATGCAAAATAATTTAATGAATAGTTTAATTCTAATTGAATAATTTTTCTTTTTTCTTTTGTTTTAACTTTTGTGTCCTAAGGGTGGAATTCAATTCTAAGAGTAGAATTCAATTTAATTGATTTAGTAATTAAAATTTAATTTTAATCCCTTATTTTTTGTAGCATCTTAAATAAATAAATAAATTGATCTGATTTCTTTTGTTTTTTTTAAGCGGTAACATGATTTGAATTAAAACCTCGGTTTCAATGTGAACTGTCAATTCTTCCCCACTAGTGTATTTTTAAAGTGTAAATATTCAATTAAATTTCTATACTTTAAACTTATAATACTGATCATTTTGTCCTTGCTTTTGTTTCCCTCGCATTTTAGTGAGGGAGGCTCCGCTAGTCCAATAGCTCAGTTGATGGCCCTACCTGTAATATCCAGTCCCTGTTCAATCGGAGAGGTGAACAGGGTTCGAGTTGGGTTCAATGTGGGCTTAGTTAAACCTATGTCTGGCCCAGCTACCTTCGGGTGTATTTGGGGCAGTTCGCTTTATTTTTTTTTCCCTACATTTTATTCAAAAGTTATAAAATTAAAATATAAAAGTTAAGGTTGACTAAATAATTCTAAAAAAAATCATGGTCCTTGATGGCCCAATCAGAAAAAACTTGGCCCGAACCTGCCCAGTTAAGGACGGGATGGGCCAGATAAGACAGACTTTTAAGCTCGTCAATAGGTCCGACAGTGCTTGAAATCCTTGGTCAGTTGGCCCATGACCTTCCAATCGAGTGAAAACAAATGGAGATACTTGTTCCACAAGACCCGCGCATCCTCTCCTTGCGTTGGCGTCGCTTGTTTCCAGCCAAGCCGAGGCCTTTTTCTTATTAGTTAGTATGGCATTGAGTGTGTTGAACTTGAACCCAACATGGTGGGGATTTGCTTGATTTATATACTCAACTGACTGATTTCTAGACTCAAAACTTTAACTTAAAAAAAAAAAAAAAAAAGAATGTCTGGTTGTAAGTATAATAGAAAATTGAGATGAATGTAATTTTAATTTTATTTTTCAAAAAATATGTTTTTCAAACTCGAATTTGTGAATTTTATATCATCATTACATACATGATGGCTCGTTCCTATGAAATGCAAACCCGTTATCTCAAAAATAAATGTCGAGGCACTTAGCGTCAGAGCCTTGTTTCTCGTAATAATTTGCCTACCCCATACACGGATGAATCATGAATACTGTTACTGTCCCGGAGTGACTTTCAATGGGGCAATTGGTGGGTCGGTAGTGGGCTGCCTAGCAAGGAGATGTCGAACAACAAAGCGTGGACCAGGATATTATTGATTTTGATGGGGCTCACATGGCCCACGTAATGGGTTGATAATGGTGGGGAGCCCAGCAAACAAAAGACAAGCTTCCCTTCAAATTCGGCACCAATTGGAGAGGACCAAGTCTGATAATCCATTTTGTTTTTTCCTTCTTTTTCCTATTCATGGTTCACAATTAAGATTGGAGGACATTTGTCATTGGTAGATGGACAACCACTGAAAAAGCTTTTGGCACCACATTCTGACATTCAGAAAACCAACCACTCCATGATTGCACAGCCCCTCTCTCCGAAAAACCTCACATGGGGTCGCACTTATTTGGAAGTTTGCTGAGCTTGCATAATTCAAAGGAAATTTGATGGTGGAAAATTTTCTGACTTCACTTTCTTTAACTTTTTTTTTTTTTTTTTCATGGGGGAGATTTTTCTTTTTATCTTCAAATTTAAAAAATATATATATATATATATATAGTCATTCGATATACAATAAGCATGCAAAAAAGACCAAAAAAAAAAAAACACAGAGTAATGGTTGTGATATGAAATGGGACAAGGATAATCGTAAACACATAAATTCCCAAATGACAATAATGCTATTCATGAAAATTATTATCCAATTAAAACAATGCGAAATGCCAAATCAGGGGCAAGAATCACCCAATACAATTATTAAAACAGGAAAGAAGACAGACGATGAAAGGGCAGAGATAGAGATTACCAAGGTTTTCTCTAACACCAAACTAGCAGAGACAGAGATCACAATCGACCAGACAGGAATGGTTTTACTCTCCTATGGTTTCCAGAGAATGGTAGTCTCAGCAATCATGGAGGTGACCACGTAAGGATCCATATTGGAGGCAGGCCTCCTGTCCTCGAAATAACCTTTACCCTTTTGTTCCGTCTCCCTTCCAACTCTCACTGAGGCACCACGGTTTGCAACACCCTGTGAAATTCAACACCACGATCGTCAAATTCGTCAACTTCGTAGAAATTGAGTTGTACAAAAGCCTCCATGGCAGTATGGAAAATGATCTCCCGTCTTAGTACATTAAAAATAGTGTCATTCACTAATATATACTGTAATGCTATTTCACCAATCAGCCTGACCAAGTAAACATTGTCTCAAAATAATTGGGTCATGTTAACTAAGAAGTTCTTACCCATGAAAAGGTGTTGATGTCGGCTGTTTCATGGCGTCCAGTCAACCGGCGCTCATTGCCTTTCCCGTAAGCAGCAATGTGTTCCTTGTGCTTCAATTTAAGATTGTCAATGGCCTTTTTGATGACTTCGAATCCCCCATCACTCCTCATGGACTTGGTGCTGAATTTGCAGTAACAAGCTTGATTAGATTCCTTCTGGAAGCGGGGTTTCAAAGGTCTATTTGTTGACTATTTTAACACTCATAGAAAGGCAACCCCGCAATAAAAAACAGATATTGTTGTATCTAAGTTGTATTTTTACCTATAGTTAGTGTGAGCACCAGCCCCATTCCAATCACCCTGGTAAGACAAGGAAATCGTTGATTAATCTAAGGTTAAATTCTATAAAAACATTGGGGCTTGATGCACAATGTAAGCCAGTTATAAAGGACTTAAAACCTTAGAGACAACATCTAACCTGGATAGGTTTAGGGTCAAAGGAGAGGACCACTCCAGCAATCTCTGTAATTCTCTACAGAATATAATACACAAGACAGGGAAAATATTATTCTCATAAAGTCAATATTTAATAACAGTGACAAACACATAAAACAAAGATGCATTAGGACATACCTCCATTATGTAACGGGAAACCCACAACTCATCTCCCGCCGAGATACCAACAGAAGGGCCAACTTGGTATTCCCACTGCATACATAGTAAAGCATGTCAGATCCTGAGAGGAAAACGGGACAACTGTAAACACGATAGAGCCTGACTAGCTCAGGAACCATTATTAGGTATTTACCTGGCCTGGCATCACTTCCCCATTGATGCCAGAAATGTTGATCCCAGCATAAAGACAAGCTTTATAATGAGAATTCACAATGTCACGGCCAAAGGCCTTATCAGCACCAACACCACAGTAGTAAGGGCCCTGTGGCATTCAACAAAGGTAGGATTAACCATCTTGAGATAAACAAAGTAACAGGCACCTGCTTCCAAACAATCAGAAACAATTTTTTTTTTTTGGGTTCATTGGTACCAGGATTCAAACTCTGGTTGTTATGACCAGGCACGTAAAGAAAAGAAATGGATACAGAATCATAGATAATATCAGCCTGTATCACCCCTATTAAGCAATCCAGTTTTACAAAATGCAGTATATTAAGATGTGATAATAAAAGCTCTAATGGTGGCATGGACAATTTTATAATCGTTTAGAAGTGACTTAGATTGCAACAAAAAAGGCCATGCCTGGAAACCAATCATTCTTTGGAATAATGTTAACAAATTGCTCAAATTTAATAAAAAGTGATGTCACAAGTAAGTACTGGGCAACCCTCTTCCAATGGAAAATTCAATAAAATTAGTTTGAAATTAAAATACAACAATCTGTCAAAGGTTGAATTTACTACCTGAGGTCCAGGATAACCACCGACAGGCCACCCAATAGGCCATTTCACTTGCTTTTGCAACAAGGTGTACTCCTGCTCTATACCATACCTGCATGTTTATATTAAATTAGACGACCATAATCAAACAATGCAGGCATTGGATAAAAAAAAAAGTGTCCAATATAAAGGGCCAAAAAAAAAAAAGATGACATTTGAAAAGAAATTTAAATAGGTAACTATAAATACCAGGGCTCCTCAGCGAGAACATCTGGGTGGCTGAAAATTTTTGCAGCATCATATCTCTTGTTTGTTGGAATTGGCTCCCCAGATGGCGTATAAGCATCGCACATCACCTAACATAAAATCAATCGTTTGATCAAAAAGATTCATGTGCATTGATTTTTTTTTTCAATTTTTTTTTTTTTAATTATTCAATAAGTGAAAAGGACCTACCAGGATGTTGTTGCCCCTCCTAAATGGATCCTTGAATTTTGCTTGAGGGCTATTTTTCACAAACCAACCAAGGTTAGATCCACCCATTAGAAAAGAAATACCATTAAAACAAACAAACCCACAACTCCGTAGAAAGAGAGAGAGAGAAAAAGAGAGGGAATTATACTATAAAATAACTTCACTGTCATCCCCAGGAGCCTGGTCAGTGCTTGAACCGTCATAGTTCCACTTAGGAAGCTTGCTGACATCACTCACCGGACCACTGAGAGTCTGTTTGACGTAAAATCCAGAGAATCGGTCAAATTTCACCGGCCAAGTTCTTAAAACAGTCAAAACAAAAGGAAAACTGAAGCGTGCAAACGACGAAGACAATACAAGAAAGGTGAAAATCATATTACCCTGGCCTTGCTGCGAAGGTCCATGCCAGATCCACCGATCCTGCAACCAAGTCGACACATAAAGATCAAAACTTCATAAAGAAAACCATGGTAACAAACAACCCCACTGAGCAAAACGATAACAGAACAAAAATATTGATACCTATTGCTTGACAATCTTAAACAGATAGAGATATGATACATAACCAGAAACCAAAGCAGGAAAAGAAAAGAGATAAAAGAGGAAAAAAGCTTTAAAAGGATCAAAAAAACAAAAATGGAGAAAGAGAAAAGAAACAGACTGACCATATGTACTCAGCAATAATCTTCTCAGTTTTGTCAGAGAGGTTCAAGTTGATGAGATCTGAAAGCAGAGACATTGCCACCAACCCAAAAACACAGGATCAGAGAGAAAGCCAAACACCAAAGTCTACTTTTTGAATCCTAGTTTGCTGGTATGACAAGCCAATAACCCAATAAGCTTTTATCTAAGAGAGACGACTTTGCACAGGGACGTGAGGATTGAAGGGTCGGTTGGACTTTTTGACAAAGTTGCTAATTAGGGTATAGATAATTATTTTTTAATATTAAACATAATAATAGTAATTATTATTTGAATTTGTTTAAACTTATAGTTGATAAAAGAGTCTTTTAAAAAAAAAAAAATCATCTCTAATTTTATACCATCCCTAATTGATAAAAAATCTTCTAATTATTTTGTTCTGTATCAAGAACAGATTCTTCTAATTGACAAAACGAATCTCATTTGTATTTTTAGTAGAATTTCCTCAATTTATATTATTATGTAAATGCAATATTCTTATGGATGGTTTTTTCGGTTGTTGAGACAAAAATAATTTTTAAATAGATAAAGAAAATAAAACTTAAAGAATATTTAGTTCATATAGACACAATAAAATGTAGACGCTTTATTTAAATTTAATAACTCAATTAAAAGTAATATAGCGCAAAGCTATATATTATTTATTATAAATAATTTTCAAAGTATATTATTGGATTAATCAACTCTATCAATATCCATTTAAATGCATTCTGATTGGTAATTAATAATATAATTTTTTAACTGCATAACGACCATATGATAAAATTGTTAACATTGAGGAGTTTATATCATTCACGTAGTTGTTGAAGATTCCAAGAATCCAATGAGGTAGAAAGAATCAAAATGATAAACTTTGCCATATTATAATTACCATAGAAAAAACTTTCATTATTATTCACTCTTAAAGCTACGTGGCATAAAAGATATATATATATATATATATATATATATCTCTAAAGGCTTTCCATCCCCAAAAAAACAAGAGGAAAAAAAAAAAAAAAAAACCTCAAAACTTTCATTCCCATTTTATTTCAGAAAAATATTAGGTGACTCTAATTTTTGACACGAGACTTACGCAAGCAACAACACAATAATCACAGTCAATAAATTATAATTTATTAGTATTAAAATTATTTTTAAAATTATATATTTATATTTTAATTTTAATAAAAATAAATAAATAATATAATATAATATAATAAATCAAAAATTTATAAATATATTAAAATTTTATTTATAATTTTTTATAAATATCATTATATAATAATATTTATTGAGTATAATGATAAATATAAATAAATTATTTTTTAATTTTAAATTTTATTTATTTATTTATAAAATTAAGTAAAATATAATTAATTTATAATTTTTACTACTTATTAAATATTATTATTTAATTTTTTTTTTCTATTATTTTATCTATAATTTCTAGAGTTTCTTGTAATTACGTTTTCTGCCGATTGGGATTTGAATGGTAGACCTGCGGTAGGTACCGAGCTCAATTTGCGGGACCCACGAGGATTTTTCAAAGTAAGCATTCCAACAACATCTTTATTTGGTCAGATCCGGTGGCAATTTCGGTGGAACTTTTAACAAATAGTAATAATATTTAAAGTTTTTTATTTTTTATTATTAAAAAATTCATCAAACCTCATTTTTATAAATTTTATATTATTTTTTTAAAATTAAGATTAAAAATAAATTTAAAAAATAAATATATAAATTTTTTATTATTAAAATATTTTTTATAAATAATATTTAAATTTTTTAGGATATAACAAATAAAAATACCAAATTAGTAAATTTTTTATAAGTAATAATTTTTCTTTTTTTTTAATTCTATGTAATGAATTTTGTGTTTCATATAATTAAAATTTTTATTTGTATACTTAAATTATTATTTTTATTGAATTTAATTTTTCATAAAATAAATTAAAAGATAAATAAATTGTTTAATATTATAAAAAATATTATTATTTAGTTATATATTATTTTTTAAAATTTATATTTATATTCCATATGTTAACAATTCTTCGGAACTGGCGACCATAACGCCAAACCATTTGGTTGTTAAAAATTCTTTGTCTACCCAATAATTTGGATGTTAAATATATTAGCTTCAGGACCACTTTGAAGGAGCATGATTTAGGTTTTTTTGGAACTGGAAAAATGTAATATATTTCTTAAAGTAAATTATCTAAATTCTGTAAGTATTGTTTCCAGGTCACTTTGGAGAGGCATCAAATTTGAACCAAAAAAAAAAAAAGGAAAAAAAATCCCAAATTATTTCTATTATTGAATTTGACTTGCTCAACCAAACTTTTCATCCGTTTAGAGACTAATACGTCATTTGCATTCCCCCCCCCCCCCTTTTCCCGCCTAGGACTACCGAATCATTGTCGTTTAAGTTGTTGCAACTTTTATATTAAGCCCACACCTTACCTTAATAAAGAATGCATTAAAAAAAAAAGGAAATATATTTTTTTTTCTCTAAATGTAATTTATGTTACTTTTGCATCTATAGTTAATTAGATTTGAAAAAATAGTAAATTAAATTAATTTGATTTTAAGAATTTTTATTTTTCTAAAAAAAAGATAAAAAAATTATTTTTCTTTTTTTTTTTTGAGAAAATATGAGAATATATATTTTTTCTCTTTTTTAAGAAATAACAGTAAATTTAAGAGATTTTTGTTCCTTCTAAAGAAGAATTTAAGGGTAACCTTTTTTTTATTTTTTATTTTCTTAGGAAATTTTATAATTATAAAGTTCTAATTACAAGTCAGATTTTATAAATCAATAAAAATTATTTTTTGATTAAAATTTAATTTTTAAATTAATTTATAAAATTTTATTTCAATAGTAATTATATTTTTATAATTATAGAATATTCTAATATTTTTAAGTTTACATTTTATAAAAAGATTATTAAATAGGTAAAAGTTAAAATTTTGTTTTAGTTTCGATAATACACATGTACACATATAAGTATAACGGTAGGTTCTGTGTTTTTGCGTAATCGCACTATATGCTTCCGTATGAAAAAAGTGCTCCACTCAAAGAGGTAGGTGCAATTCATTGTTTCACATTTTGCCGCTAGGATTGGTAGGCAGAGATGTGAAACATGGTTGGTGAATCTTTTGTTCCTTTCGATTGAATCGTGTATATAAAATCTCTAAAAATATGACCAAATTGCTCGGATTTGAAATAATTGTTGAAAAACTTTCAAGGATTTAGTTTTACAAAAGCACTTTGATACGTTAAATTTGTTTTTTCAAAGTTTTAACACATGAAATTTGTCTTACATATTTTGAATCTGACCTTCCCATTAATATATTTTAATTTTAAGTTGACTCAAAATTATAAATATCCAATTATTAAGTATTTTTATTTTTATTTTTCATAACATTCATCGGCCAAGAAAAAAAAAAAAAAAAAAACAGTAGTCATGACGGCGAGGATTAAATATAATTATCATAGTTGACTTCAGAAACACAAGGTTTCCAGGTCTTCTCCCACTTCACAATGTAAATCCGTGGGATTGTTGGGAAGTCAAGTCTTTGGCCGAGCAGCACTCGAGACAATCCCTTGATAGAAATTGTGTGTGCGCGCGTATTTTTATTTATTTATTTATTTAGCATTGAAAATTTTTTATTATATATATTTAAATATAAAATTTTTATATTGAGTATATAGTATCAATTTGCAGAGTTATTAATGCTGAAATTAAAAAAGAAAGAGACTTATTCAAATGAATACAAATAAAGGTTTTTCTTATAAAAAAATAGATAAAAATATTAATAAATAATTTTATTTTATAAATACAATAATTAATATTTTTATAAAATAATTTTTTCACTTGACAAAACAAAAGTACAAATTGTTTTTTGCTCCAACAACTCAAGAAGCAAATCTTGAATCTTTCAAGTCGTCGTAGGTAACATGTCTTTGACATTAAGATCGTTTTTATCACAAAAGTTTAATTCAAAGGAAAAAAAAAGGGGGAGGGGGGGGGGGAGTTTAAGTTGTTGGTAGGATGCTTCCATCAAAATAAGGGGAAGTTGGTAGAGACACGTGCTTAAAGATTACAAGAGCTGTATTCTTAACAAACAACAATGTATTTGTTTAAAAATAATAAAATTTAAATGATATTCACAATTTCACTTTAAAAAAAATATTTTATTGAAAAAATAAATTTTATGAACGTACATTTAATCTAATTAAATATTTTGATAAAATTTTGAATACATCAGCTTTGACATAAATACCAACGACTCTTTTATCATCAATGATAACATCATAATTCACATGTTCTGCACATACATATGAATTTCTCTGCCTATGAACACCATAAATGTACAATTTCAAGTGTCACCGCTGTGGAATCCTTGTTTCATACTGTAGTTTAGGGGCGATTTTTCTAAAAAAAATAATAACTATTTAATCTCGTTTCGGTTTTTGCGCTTGACAGATGTAGATCCCAACAATTCTTGTTAGACGGTTTTTAGCAGGCTGAAAGATTTACGAGTGAGCGCAGATGGGAGATTGGCCCAATCATAGGAGACACAAGGGGGCTTGATTGCTAGAAAGGCCGATGGTAAGATTGACAATCTAGCAACCGACTGGACTAGAAAAGTGTTACTGGTCCTGTGAGGCCCAACGATCTAAAAGCCTATGAGGTAACACAGGGCCCAATAATCAAATGTGTTTTCAATCCACGATCTAGACCACAAAATTTAATTTTTTTTTTTTTAAAAGGATAAAATAGAAAGTTTGCGCCCCACGCACAAGCACAAAAAGCAACCCGGATATGGTCAAACTCGGACTTTTCATACTTTCATTCTGTTAATAAATAAATAAATAAAAAATGAAGCGAAAATGCCGTTAACAAATAAAAGAATATATATATAAAAAAAAAAGAGAGAAAAATATTGGCTTGTCCTCCACGACGTCTCACGAGGTCCTCCTGGACGCGCAGACTGCCTAGGTCGGTTGTTTCCCCACGCCGTCGGGTAGAGGTTACCTATAAATTGTCCGTCTTGCAAGAGATTTCAACCAGACGGTCACGCCGATTTCTCTCTCGCATCTCCGATTTTTACCTGAAGAGAAAACAAGTAGAGAGGGAGAGAGATTCTAGAAGAATACATATCGTTCACTTCCATTTCTGTGGATTTCGTTGATCAGGTTAGTACTTTCCCTAATAATCTCTCTCTCTCTCTCTCTCTCTCTCTCTCTCTTTTTCAACTATTTGCTCTGATTCGGACATCGAGATGTTGTTTTCAATTTGTTTTGTTGTAAGATGTTCGGTCCAATCTATGATTGGCTTGGCCAAGGATGGATCAAAAACGAAAAAAAAAAGGGAAATCATTTGATCTTAGTATTTAATGTGAAATAATAATAATAATTATTTTTTTTAAAAGCAAGAAAGCTTCTTGTTTGTTACGGTATGATGTGTTAAATGTTTTAGTTGGAAATGTGCTGAAGTTGGGATTTGTGATTTTTTTTCAAAGGTTAACGTTCTTTGTTTGTGATCATCAGGGTTGGCTATTGGAAGTTCGAGGCCTTCTTTAAACATGAGCTTGCAAGCTCGAAACGATCGAAGGGATAGACCTAGATTTCCTGCCCAAGTGCCTCGCCAAGCGTGGGTCCCAAGAGGATCCACCCCTCAGGTGGTCGTGAATCCACCCTCGAGCTTCTTATCTAATACTACCAATGGAAGTGGTGGGCATTCTAGTCATGCTCCAGCTTTACCCGAACCTAGGCTGCCTGGAGGGAATGCAAATGGCCGCACAGAATATAAGGGTAAGCATGTTAAGAGGGAGAGGGGGAGAGAGAAGAGTGATACTCGGGGGGTCATGGAGTTGAAGGATCCAAATTTGCCCCAGCTTGTGCAAGAAATTCAGGAGAAACTTGCAAAGGGCACTGTTGAGTGTATGATTTGTTATGACATGGTGCGACGATTTGCACCCATCTGGTCTTGCTCAAGCTGTTACTCAATATTTCATTTGAATTGTATCAAGAAATGGGCTCGTGCTCCCACTTCTGTTGACTTGTCTGCTGAGAAAAATCAGGGTTTTAATTGGAGGTGCCCAGGTTGTCAATGTGTTCAGCTCACATCTCTTAAGGAGATTCGATATATTTGCTTTTGTGGAAAAAGGACAGACCCTCCTTCAGATTTGTATTTGACACCTCATTCATGTGGAGAACCATGTGGGAAGCCACTTGAGAAGGATGTTCCAGGTGTTAGCAGAGGTGGAACTGAGGACTATCTCTGCCCTCATGTCTGTGTGTTGCAGTGTCATCCGGGTCCATGTCCTCCTTGTAAGGCATTCGCTCCGGCGCAGCTGTGTCCTTGTGGGAAGAAAGTAATCACTACGAGATGTTCTGATCGGAAATCTGTTCTTACTTGTGGTGAACTTTGCGACAAGCTTCTTGAATGTGGGCGCCATCGATGTGAACGGATTTGCCATGTGGGTCCTTGTGATCCTTGTAAGGTGCTGGTCAATGCATCATGTTTCTGCCAGAAGAAGGTGGAGGTCGTTCTTTGTGGAGATATGGCTGTGAAGGGAGAACTAACAACTGAAGATGGTGTTTTTTCTTGTAACTCAACATGTGGAAAGATGCTGGGTTGCGGGAACCATATTTGCCAAGAAAACTGCCATCCAGGCCCTTGTGGGGATTGTGACTTAATGCCTATCAGGGTTAAATCATGCCATTGTGGAAAAACAAGCTTGCTGGAAGAAAGAAAGAGCTGCTTAGACCCAATCCCCAACTGCACAAAAATATGCGGGAAGTCACTTCCCTGTGGAGTGCACCATTGTAAAGAGGTTTGCCATGCTGGTGATTGCCCTCCTTGTTTGATACTTGTCACTCAAAAATGCCGTTGTGGGTCAACATCTCGAACTGTAGAATGCTATAGAGCAAACACAGAGCATGAGAAGTTTGTGTGTGAGAAAACTTGTAATCAGAAGAAGAACTGTGGGAGGCATAGGTGTAGCGAGCGATGTTGTCCTTTTTCCAATCCAAAGAATTATCTATCTGGGGATTGGGATCCACACTTTTGCCAAATGGCCTGTGGGAAGAAGCTAAGGTGTGGGCAGCATTCTTGTGAATCACTGTGTCACAGTGGTCACTGCCCTTCTTGCCTTGAGACAATCTTTACTGATTTGACATGTGCATGTGGAAGGACTTCAATCCCTCCTCCACTGCCCTGTGGTACTCCTCCTCCTGCATGTCAGCTCCCATGCTCAGTTCCTCAGCCTTGTGGCCATGCTCCTTCTCATAGCTGCCACTTTGGAGATTGCCCACCTTGTTCGGTGCCCATAGCAAAGGAGTGTGTTGGTGGGCATGTGGTTCTTGGGAACATACCTTGTGGTTCCAAGGATATTAGATGCAATAAGCTTTGTGGTAAGACTAGGCAATGTGGTCTTCATGCATGTGGTAGAACTTGCCATCCACCTCCCTGTGATAATCTCTCTGCAACTGAAGCGGGTTCCAGAGCTTCTTGTGGGCAGACATGTGGTGCTCCTAGGCGAGAGTGCAGACATACATGCACTGCACTTTGTCACCCTTCTGCTTCCTGTCCTGATGTAAGATGTGAGTTCCCTGTCACTATCACATGCTCATGTGGCAGGATAACAGCTTCTGTTCCTTGTGATGCTGGAGGGAACATTGGTGGCTACAATTTGGATACTGTTCTGGAAGCTTCAATAGTCCAAAAATTGCCAGCGCCACTCCAACCAGTGGAATCAAACACCAAGAAGATTCCACTGGGTCAGAGGAAGCTTACATGTGATGGTGAGTGTGCTAAGTTGGAACGTAAAAGGGTTCTTGCTGATGCTTTTGACATTACTCCACCGAACTTGGAAGCTCTTCATTTTGGTGAGAATTCTGCTGTGACGGAGTTGCTTGCAGACCTTTATAGGCGTGACCCAAAATGGGTGCTTGCTGTGGAGGAGAGGTGCAAATACTTGTTACTTGGGAAGAGCAGGGGAAGTTTAGGTGCTGTTAAGGTTCATGTTTTCTGCCCTATGCTGAAGGAGAAGAGAGATGCTGTAAGGTTAATAGCAGAAAGATGGAAGCTTGCAGTTACCGCTGCTGGTTGGGAGCCAAAGCGATTTATTGTGGTTTATGTTACCCAGAAATCCAAACCTCCAACTCGTGTGATTGGAGTCAAGGGTACCACCACCTTAACTGCTCCACATCCACCCACTTTTGATTCCTTAGTGGACATGGATCCTAGGCTTGTAGTTTCTTTTCTAGATTTACCTAGAGAGTCTGATATAAGTTCCTTGGTCCTGAGGTTTGGTGGGGAATGTGAACTAGTTTGGTTAAATGATAAGAATGCACTGGCTGTATTTAGTGATCCTGCCCGAGCAGCAACTGCTTTGAGGAGGTTGGATCATGGATCAGCATATAATGGGGCTGTAGTTGTTCTCCAAAATGTGGGCACAACGTCAGCTATGAATGCCTGGGGAGTACCAGGCCTTGGAAAGGATGGAGGAGCAGTGCCTGCTTTGAAGGGCAATCCATGGAAGAAGGCTGTTGTCCAGGAACCTGGTTGGAAGGAAGAATCATGGGGGGGTGAAGAGTGGACTGGTTCTGTAGATGTCCAGCCTTCTGCGTGGAAAGGGAAAGAAGCTCCAGTTTTCTCTTCAGCAAACCGATGGAGTGTCCTAGACTCTGAAAGGGCTTTCAGTTCTGCTTCTGCTTCCATCAGGACTGATAATCCTGTGAAACATGCAGAAAATCTTTCCAAGTTAGCGTTGGGGACAAATGCAAGTACCTCAAATATGCAAGGACAGCCTGGAGGAGTACTGGGTGAAGAAGACTTGTCTGAAGTGGTGGACGATTGGGAGAAAGCTTATGACTCCGAGAATTCACGACAGATTGATCTGGTTTTAGAGCAAGGACATGCAAAAGATGTCTAACGTACACCTTTCTTGCTGTTATTCTTGCACTCGGGCACAATTTGCCCCATTTTGGCCTTTGTTGTTTTTTCTCTTCCATGGGTAAATCACCCGTTTTTGTTTACTTTTTCCTGTAAAGAGTACCAAGCAGTTGTAAGCAGGGATTAATCTGTGGTATGGGGGATACTTGGTTAAATAGGAGAAAGCATGTAGAAAGGATCAAAGTCTACGTGTTATGGAGTTTTGGTGTGCAAAGGGATTCTTCCAGAAAGTATCTGGATGCATTAAAAAGATGTGTCGTGCGTGATGGCTAGACAGTGCTTTTATGTTTGCTCCTTGTGCCCTTGAAGGATCAATAGCTTTATGTCTGCACCCATTTCACTGGCAAACTGTTCTCATGTTCTTGTGCATGCCAGAAAGTTGGTTACTAATATGGATCCACAGTGGAAAGTGATTGGTATCTTGATGTGTTTTCTTTGTTTGCTTAGATGCATAAAAGGATTCGTAGGTGACAGAAAACAAATTCGTCCAGATGGTCGAGCAAATAATGATCAGAATAACTGAGTCTAACTGGTCATTCATGCAAATCCTACTTTTGTTTAAGCAATGAAGCTTCAATTTTCTGTCTCTTAACTTTTACCCTTTTTTTTTTGTTTAATCCGGGGATTTTTTTAGGCCAAACCTTGAATACGATAATACCGTCCTCTGCTATTTTTTGCGGCCTAGCTGCTAACATAGGCCCAACCCTAGATTGGTCCCCTAGAGCTGCCAATCCAATTTTAGCCTAATCAACCACTAAATTAGTAGTATAGTCGGTGTTTTCTACGCATGTAAAAAAAAAAAATAATAATTTTAAATATTTATAATTAAAATTTAAATTTTTAATATTTTTATTTAAATTTTATATTTTTTAAATTTATTTTAAATCGATTTCATTAATTAAAACTCTTACGAATTATATGTTAATTAAATAAAAATTGATAATAATTTAATTATATTTTATTTAAAAAAATTAATTCAAAACAAATTTAGAATCAATTATTTATATATCCCATTTTTCTCCCGACGACTCTGAGCCCTTCCTTCACACTTCAATGACGCTCACTCCAAAAGTGGTACGATTTTTTAATATTTAAATTTTAGTATATATTTTTTTATTTTGTAAGAATAGTTTAACGGTCATATTAGGGTTGATCTTACTAGCCTATAAAGTCAGACTCCTAAACTTATAAGTAAATAGAAGGTGACTGCATGAGAAAATGAGTTTAACGGTCATATTCAACAATCAAATAATTCGATTGCCCTCCCTCTCTCGGTTCAAAGCAACAAGAACAAGAAAGGTGGTGCAATTCTTGTCAGAAGTGCAATGAGATTTAATTTTTCTTTGAAGCTCTATTTGTTTCTTATGCATATAATGTTTCTTTTTTTTTTTTTTTGTTTCATGTGTTAGATTATATCGTTGGGGAATGAGCTCGAAAATCTTGAAAAAGGCGTTGCTGCAGCGGAGGGAGATTCAAGAAGAGGCAGAGGAGGGCAATGCCTTTGCTGTGGCCGAAGAGGAAGCAGCGGCCGTGTGGCGTTGGAGAGTGGTAGTTGAAGAGGAGGATCAGGACGTCCACAATCTTGCTGCATCCTCTGCTACCCAAACTGTGTTTAAAAACGATCATGAAGTGATTTTTTTTTTCCCTGTTTTTCCTTATTTATTTATTTATTTATTTTTTTGTGGTTTGATTTCTTTCTTAACTGCTTTTTATCCTTTGGTTGAATCTGCGTTGAATGTCTGCTCAATTGCCATGAATGCCGAAACACGAAGCATGCAATTAATTATAGTGCTCAATTTTCCTTTATTTGATAACGCTCGTTATTGTGGCTATAATTTTTCTCTACACCGATTTTATTTCGGTCTTTTGTGTGGACTCATCTTTTGTTAGTGCCTTATTGCTAATAGTTTTTTTTTTTTTTTTAATTATTATTTTATTTTATTTTTAACCTTCTTTTTGGCAGGAGGAGATCAATGAAGATGATGAAGAGTTACTGGAGGCATTGCCATCAAAGAATGCGGCTCGTCAATCCAGTATTGCAGACCGCATCATTGAAAAACTTAAAGAACAAGATGGCAATGTTTCTTCAGGCTTGTAACATTTGATGAGGCTTACCCTTTTTCAAAAAAAAATTTTTAAAATTCTCAGATGTATTCAATGTGTCATGCTAAACGAGATTGTTTGATTGCAGAACTCCGACCTTTGTCAATATTGGATTGGTAGGCCATAGAGAAGTTTAGAAGGTAAATTGCCTATTCTCTTTTGGTTGTTGTGTTTCATTTTGATAAATTGATTACTATCAATACTGATGCCATGAATTGACAAACTTGCATTTTTCATTTTGAAAAATATCGGCTATATCAGTTGTTCACCGAATGCTATTAGCATCTGAATATAACAAGACTATTCACAATGAATTTTTGAAAATTGTGTAGGGTTGGCAAGTTTCTGAGTAAGTACACGGCTGGAAAAATGCCAAAAGCATTTATACAAATCCCTTCCATGCAACTTTGGGAGGATATGTGAACCTAAGAATTGGTGTCCAAAATCAATGTATCAAGCCACGAAAATCTTTGCTTCCAATTTGTGTTCAGAGAAGGCAGAGCGATTCTACAGACTGGTTTTACTTCCTCGGATCAGAGATGATATAAGGAAGCATAAGAGGCTGCATTTTGCTCTACATCTAGCTCTCAAAAAGTCTCTTGACAAACCTGTTGCTTTTAACCAGGGAATTTTGTTTCCTTTGTTTAAGGTCTATACGCCAGCATGAAAAAAAAAGAGAAAAAAAAAAAACTGCTTTATATAGCTTAAATTTTGCTGCTTGATTTTGAAATTTGGTTTTATGACCAGTGCTGCTTCTTTCAAACGAACCATATTAAGTAAATGAATTGATTACAAGATGAAGAAGAAGATGCCATCTACTAATTCAATTATACTTTACTATTATCTCACCATAGCATGGGTAAGCATCCATATTGTGTATGCACCTATGCTTATGTTTTGAGATCTCTAGAAGATACAAGAATAATGCCTGTAATATGGCACCAGTCACTTCTTGCCTTTGTTCAGAGGTTGGTGGATACTGTCTGTATACAATCTACTTAGTTATCTCAATATGTTTGGATCTGCCAACGTTTAGTTTATTGGTTTTGTGTAATATTATTTGTCAAGTAGAAAACGTAATTTGAGATATTCTTTGACGATTCCTATCACTCATTTATGAACACTCTCTGAGAGTTGACCTCTGTTTCACTTGTTCCATGATTTGATATGCATTGAGCAATTAGAGAGGGATGAGAGTAGACAGTGGGCCAAATGGTCACAACAACTTTTTTAACCCACTGGAAGAAAGGAAGCTTTTAGTACATTGTCTACATTGTTTCGTCTCTAGCTACATTCCACGAAAATGGGCGCTTTTAAGAGTAGTGCTGTTGAATGTTTTCAAGTTCATTTTCAATTTCCCTATCAAGTATTATTAAGACTACTCAAAACCAAGGCTCATGTGGACTGAAAGTGGTTTCTGTTTACTAGTATGCCTTAGTGATCTTATTATAATAGCTGATAAAGGTTCAAGATAGTCTTTCTAGTTGTTGATAGTATCTGTTCACCTCTTCTTATTTACGATCTCCTCCGTATCCTTCAACTTGGAAGCTTTCCATAACTTGCGTATTTCTGTCTCATTTTTGCATTTATCCCCCTAGCAGCATACAGGCCACCGGTGCATAAATCTCTACTTAAATTGTTTCTTGTATTTCTATCATTTGTTCTGTTTAAACATGGAATCTGCAACCATTGGTTTCTGCATGTCTTTTGGCTCATGCAATTGCTATGTGAAATTCCTGCCGGTATAAGAAGGGCTTGGACAAGGAACATAAAGATAAAATAAGAAACACTAGTTGAACCGAAAAGCATAAACTGGTATGGTTATTATTCCTGAGCTATTAATTTGATTTTGTTTATACATGTACACAGTGCAAACTGGTGGATTTGGTAGGCAACAAATATGTCTTGAGTATGCTTTTTGGCGCTGCAGATAACCCCTGATCATCAGAGAGCTAGATAATAGCTGCAATCACGGAGGGAAGGAGGATGATCCTATGTTAATAAATATCCTTTTCTTGAAAGAAGTTTAGAATTTCAGTGCCTCCTTTTATGATTGGTTCCATATCAATCAATCTGTGTGGATTCTGAGCACACATGAGTTCAATTGGATTAAAAAACAAAGAGGCACACTGAATTTCCAAGGTGGTGGTCTGCTTGAGTTATCTTCCGTAGTGCATCTGATTTTCCTTGACAATCTATATCTGATATATTTTCCACTGGAATCAGGTTATGCATAAGTCCGCGCATGTAAATATGATGATTGTTATTATTATTATTTAACAAACATTGCTTTTCTGTGTTCATGAAGTTTTGAGTCTCAATTGCATTGGATGTACTCTCCTCCTTTTTTCTAAAATTTCCTCGTCTCTTCTTTGGCTCACATTCATTTGATTGTTCACTCGTAATTTCCTTGACTTTCTGTCACCATCTCCTGCTTCTGTGATCAATAATCCAATCGAGGAGGACAGGTTTGACATTCCATGGAGGAGGATTGAATGTTTATTGTTTACCCTTGGTACGATGCTACTGTTGCTTCTTTTGTGCCAGGCAGGCGTTCAACATCTGTCTGCCAACACCTTCCTGTCTCAATAGGATTTTGAATGAGGCCTGCAAATTGTCTTCGATATCAGTTTTTTTAATATTTATGTTGCTGCTAACAGCCTATCCCGTTTGTTTAATCCAAGCAAAATGGCAATTCGACTTTTTGTAATTCATGCTTGGGGTTCTATTTCCGTTGCAGGTGGGGTGACCAGGAGAAGAGCATTGTTTTATTGAGTTCAAAATTTGAGAGGCAGAGAACTGTCAAAGTGCGAAATTTTATTGGGTTTCTCTGTCACTGTCATTTCACCTTTGCAACGTATGCAAACCATCTTTATTAAACTTGGCTCTGTAGTACCGTTGATTTTAATGCGGAACCCGACGTCAGATTTGGGGTGGTTCTTTCAAGAAAAAGTCGAATGGACTCTGATTCACCGGTCATATTTAGAACTTTTACGCATATTATATACATTTATATTTATAATTTTTATTGACTAATTAATGAAAAGAAATTTTAAAAAATATATATATATTATTTTATTTTATTAACTATGTCACCTTTTCTTTTTCTTAAATATCAGAAATTTTATTTGTTTACATTTTCTCCATCTGTCAACGCTTCTTGCTCCTACCTACGCTTCAAAAGCGTAGTCACTTCTCCCTTCATCTCACAACCCGACGGCGCAAGAGCCTCCGTCACCACCCATTTTGCTTCCCATTTTCGGAAAAAAAAAAAAAAAAAAGAAGCCCATCGCCGTCGCCGCCTTCGCCGGCCGGTCCAGCCACCAACGGCGAGGCTGATTTCTCCCAAATGCCCTTTCCTACGTTCACTCATCCTTAATATGCTTCCAAATCTCGCAATCTCGGTTTCCATCCGCGCCCGTGGCCCCCTACGTTTTTTAAATTAACCGGTCAATTTTCGTCGTCTCTCTCATCCAAGGCTGTTAAAGAATTTTGAGTTGCTTGCTTGCTGGCAATGGCGTCCAGAATGACGGGTTCAATAAGAGAAGGATTCGTCACTTACTCTTACCTTACCCTTTACATCGCGCTCTCAAGCGGCCAGATCTTCTTCAACAAGGTGCCTTCTTGATTTTCATTTCGTGATACGCTATAAAGATATGTCAATTCATAAAAAAAAAATTCTGCATTGCGATGCTCTGAGGATGTGCAAATACGCACATTATTCGTAGATTCAACAGCAGGCTGCTAATCGGTTACTTCTTTTTGCACCTAATCGGTTAATTACAGTGGGTTTTGTCATCTAAGGAAATAAACTTTCCTTATCCACTTGGATTGACCCTGCTCCACATGGTCTTCTCCTCGATTTTGTGCTTTGTACTCACCAAAGTCCTCAAGGTATGAATTTAGTGTTATGTTTCTATTAATTTTTCAAACGAGAGGTTTGCATGAATATTTGGTTTTTGTTTTTTGTTTGGTTGGGTACTTCTTAACCTTGGTTTGTTACTATTCATTAGGTAATGAAGGTTGAGGAAGGAATGACGCTGGAAATGTAAGTAAAAGCAACCTAGGAGATTCTCTTTTTTTTAAGTGGTCATTGAACATGCCTTATGTTATTCTTATGGATATTCAAATTTTCTAGATATGCAACATCGGTTGTTCCTATTGGTGCAATGTTTGCAATGACTCTATGGCTGGGAAACACTGCTTACCTATATATTTCCGTGGCTTTCGCACAAATGTTGAAGGCTATCAGTAAGCGTTCATGGATTTTGTTTCTGAACTAATTTTATTGTGTTTTTTTTTTTTTTTTTTTACCATATTAAGGCGTTCAGTCTCTACATGTGAAAAAGGGAAAAAAAAAATTGTTGATGTTAATTATCGGGAGCAATTATACAATTTAGTCATTAGCTTCTATGGGGGTTTCTCATATGTGCTGGGTGAGCCCTGATGGATTGTAGGATTCTTGGTGCCCAATATATGCTGAGGGCCTCTTTATGGGCACTTCTGATTTGATGTGATTTGTCCATTGAGATTTGCAGTGCCAGTGGCTGTCTTTGTTCTTGGAGTAGCAGCTGGACTTGAGATGATGAGCTGCAGAATGCTTTTGATCATGTCAGTTATAAGCTTTGGCGTTCTGGTAGCTTCTTATGGAGAAATAAACATCAGTTGGATTGGAGTTGTTTATCAGATGGGTGGAGTTGTTGGTGAAGCATTAAGACTTATTTTCATGGAAATTCTAGTGAAAAGAAAGGGTTTGAAGTTAAATCCAATATCAGTCATGTACTATGTTAGTCCCTGCAGGCATGTGCTATATATTCATCTTTATCTGTATACCAATTGAAGCTTTTTTTTTTTTTCTCTCTTCCAGTTCAAAGCTAGGTGAATGTTCACCCTTATGGAGCTAATTGCATAATTTCTCTGCAGTGCTGTTTTCCTGTTTGTTCCATGGATCTTCCTAGAGAAATCAAAAATGGAAGCCCATGGGACGTGGAACTTGCAACCACTTGTGCTGACCCTCAACTCTCTGTGTACTTTCGCTTTGAACCTATCAGTTTTCCTTGTGATCTCACATACAAGTGCTCTAACCATCCGTGTAGCTGGTGTTGTCAAGGATTGGGTGGTTGTCCTGCTGTCTGCCATTCTTTTTGCCGATACTAAGCTCACAGTTGTAAACCTTTTTGGTTATGGCATTGGTAAGTATCAAATGCTGAATTGCTTTCATAATTCTCAGTTTCATGTGTGCTACATTGAACTTCAGGGGGAAGTTTGTAATGGTTCAGTTGTCATTTTTCAAAAATTTTTATATAACATCACATGTGCCAAGGAATTTTACTGTATGGGGTCCCTTTGCAAAATGTTGTTTCTTTTATGTTTTTTTTTTAATTCTGACTCTACAATTTTGTTTCTATCTTATTATTTTAGGTCCCATTATTGACCCAGTGTCTGCAAGACTGGATATTGCAATAAGGACCATTTTGTAGCAATGTTCTAATTGGTGTTTCGATCTAGACGCTCTCCTTGATTCATTTGCGATTTTTTGTATGCAGCTATTGCTGGTGTAGTTGCATATAATAACCACAAGTTGAAGGAAACCTCTCGAGCAAGTCCCATTGAATCACAACCTGTTGAAGCCAGACCATTGACTGCAACATCAACTTCCAATAGTTAGATGCATAATATGAGCAGGCTTCCATGATATTTATGAGGTATGTAGTTGCACATTAGATATTTTTATTGTTGTGCATGTGAGACCAATTGTCTTCGGTTAAATATTTTATTTCAGTTTTGGGATTTGTTTATCTGGTGAGATTTATTTTGCCTTGCATGAATTTATCATATGTGTTGTATTTGCACCACTGATCAGTATGTTCTTATCATTCAGTTAGGTGTTTCAGTTGTTCCTGTGTAGAAGAAATTCCTTTTGTTCAGCATGGAGCCAGACGGTAGGATCAGTGACATGCCGAGATTCAAAATCTGGTGTCATAATTTTAAGAAACATATTTAGAAGCCTTCTAAAATTTTTGAAGGTTTCATACTGTGGAAATTTCTGTTCTTTTTTCTTTGAATTCTCCTTTACATTTAGTCAACATTAAATGAAATGAAGTTAGCTGCTGATTGAGAACTTGGGATTCATTCAACTGTTGTCTGTGGAAGTAGTCAAAGTGAAGAGGATGAGGATCTGAGGTGATACTATGGGAACAAATTCAATGGCTTGTCTCTCAATGTTCAGGGCATATGTGGTTGAAAATGGTGTAAAAAAATGATTCAATTTCCTCTTTCATATAGAATCATTTTTTATGATGTTAGAAACTATTTTTGATACCTTTCCGTCATATTCTGCCTATGAATCATAATTTTCCTCTTATTTTGGAGCAACTACATTATGCATAATCATTTAGTCCTGGGATTTTTTTTTTTTTTTTTTTAAGATAAACAACGATGCATTGTTTTTGGAGAGATTTTTGAGCTACATTGTAGCCCAAAAAAGTGCAATAGCGTGATTCCTTGAGTTCCTAGAAAATGTTAATCAGATGAATATCCTTTCCCTCAAAATGTTGGTGTCCCCTCTGAATGCGTTACATCTGCATGAGGGGTTACTAAAAGGCTGTTAAAACTTGTTTTAACGGTGAAGTATTCCCAATATACAGAAGGTTGCTGTCTTTTCAGATTCAGTGTACATTGTAGATACCGGTGGCCAAATTTCTTGCCAAAGTTGGTGTTGGCCGTTGATGTTTCACTGCCTATCTGGTCGTCCCGAATAGCTCTGTTTCATTATAACATCAAGCTTTGTTTTTCCGTAAATGAATGATTGAACTTGTATGTTAGCGTGTGATGAAAGAAGCTCTGTGATGATCATCTAGCTTCCTCAAATGGGGCATGACTAAAAGTTTACTCTGCCGTGGCGCTGAAGACTATTTTCCTGAAATTTTTAAACGAAAGGGAAAACCGAGTTCAATGGTTAAAGAATGATGTTTTATTTTTTTTTCTTTTGGTTATTTTTAACTACAAATCGTTTCCGCCCATATCTATTCACTCAAAAATACAGACGTGCTAGCTAATATCTTGTTTACATTTTTACATACATGGAGACTGCCTCGTCCAGTTTTAATCTAAATAAGAAATTTTTATTAAAAAATATGTATATATTTATGACTAAGACGCAGTTTTCCGTGTTGGCTGGACATTCTTACCGGGTGAGAAGAACTTAAAATAACTCCTTTTACTCAATTTGAAGGCATTTTATTCAATTTTTAACTTTTTAAGATTACTCAAAATCTCAAGATAACATCTTTCAAGGTGTTTCATTAAAGGCGTTTTACACTTGGGTTTTTGAGCGTACATATAGCAGAAATGACAAGGGGAGTTATTCATCAGCAATTCAAAATTCACAGACATTGCACTATTCTTAAATGGAAAGAAGAAGAACCTCAGCCCAGCTATCAACATGAAACAAGCTGAAATTTACATTGGCAGACAAGAGAAAGGGCTCAACTATATCTTTGCAGGCTAGTTAGAAACCATGCTCTCAGTCTCCTGCACAAAACCGTCTCCTGTCCAATCCTTATCAGATTGTAAACCCTTTTTGATAGCTTTCCTTTGTTGAATTGCTGCTTTCTGCCGTTGCACCAGATCTGTATGAGAAGTAAAATACTCCAGTGATAGCCTGGGAATCAATCAAAAGAAAAATGAGACACTGTGCACTGGTGATTTATTAATTTGTTTACAGCTGCCACACTTAAGTTTCTCCAACAAAGTGCATACCCCCTGAAATCTTCTACCGAGGAAAAGTTGTGCATCTTCATAAAATCTTGCAGCTCAACACAGAGTTTCTTCACTAGGCCATATCCATGCATCATAACCCCAGTGCAAACCTACAATAAAATTTGATTATTTCATGCCATAGTAGAATACCTAAAAAGGTAGCAACCTCCTTCCAAAGTAAAATCTTAGTTGCAGCAGTCTGTTAGCCTCAGCACTTTAAGACACAGATCAGTTGTGCATGCAAGTTTGCATAAAATATGTACAGTAACACTCCTATCTAATGCCCTGACATCAAGAACAGATAGAAAAGCAAATAACTAATTTGGGATTTAAGACAATGAAGCAAATTTCATTTGTCAATAAAATAACAAGATCATCTATTAAACATATAGTTTGTTACAACATTCAAATCTCAATTGTCATATTCATAAAGCTCACAAGAAAGCAAAATAATGATGATGATAACAAGTTGATGGAAAAACAGCCTATATTTATCAAGTGAAATAGAAAATTTAGCAAAAAATTCCCAGTATAACTTCCACTTAGCAGAATAACCTTGATTTATTAGATTATAGCAAAATTATTCATCATTTAGCAAGGAGAATGATGGCATATGAAATAAAAGAAAGTATAATGGTCTTGCCCACCTGAACAGTATTTGCTCCAAGAAGGATGAACTCAGCAGCATCACCCCCAGTCTCAACACCTCCAATCCCCGACAGCGAGTATTGCTCAATATTAAACTCTGACTTCATCATTTTGGCAATACTCATTACTTTCCCAAGCGCAATGGGATGTACTGCTTTGCAAGAATAACCTCCAGGAGTTGAGTACCTAACAACAGAACTTACATAAATAAATCAAAGTGAGGAAAGCATGGTAACATAAGATTCTCATAGCTTAGTTTATGCAAACCCCTCAACACAAGGCTCTGGCCGTAAGGTTTTCAGATTGATTCCCATTACGCTCATGATGGTGTTAATAGCAGATACCCCCTCGCATTGAGATTTTAGAGCTACCCTAGCTGGCTACAAAATGAAGGAAACAGAAATCACTTATGCATTCAATCTGACATAAATTCTAACAAGTGAAAAATACAGAAGAAATATAGATGATGCACGGGAAAAAGAAAATGCACATACTGTGTATGTTAACTGCTCCTTGTGTAAGTTACAATAGGAGCATTCATATCGAAAAGATAAGGGCTCACTTTATGGTTTGTACATGATTGAAGGGCCCATAATTTTTCTTATCTCATTCCTAAATTAATCTTCTACTAAGTCATTAGAGTAAAATAAACAGTCAAAAATACAATTCTAACAAACAATATCCTCAAGGAATTTCTTTTGACACCAAATTTGGGTTTCTTGGAAACTTAAAAAAGTTTTTACTGTTGATGTTGACTATTTATTTACTAAAAGACAATAAAAAAAGAGGTGCAAACTAGTTATGCAAACTGAACAGCAACTCATATTCTGCCCATCTTTAGTCAGAAGACAAAGCCTCACAATGAAAACCTAAGGCTGTTATGCTCTCATGCACAGTGAGAAGCTTGCATAAAGGCAGTCCAAGCAGCAGAGACATAAACTAAATGATGTCTGGCATTACAGCGATGTCTTGTTGACAATTGTGTGAGGTAAACATTGTCTTAGCAAAGTATAATATATAATTTAATGGACATTATAAGAAATGTCCCAGACCCATGTATCAACATCACTAATCCTGGAAAATCTTCCCCAAGCCACTAGGGGAACGTGGCCAATGCACAACATCAACCACTAGCTGGTATATATGGAAAATGGAAGGCAAAACTGCATGGTTACATTGCCCCTGTGCTTGTACCAATGGACAGCATAGTTCCCAGTGTTATCCTAGAGGCAAAATGCCACAAATAGACAAACGTGGAGACAAAAAGAAGGTAGTCAACAATTGATGAAACCTAATAATGAGCAAACAAATCTGCCTGTGGCTTAGATGAGATGTACAGATTCCTGTGTAAAATGTACATGCTACAGTTTCCCACAATTCACAATTGAACATGAAGTTTAGTGGTTATACATGTACAAAAAAAGTTACAAAAGAGAAAGTTGACCTGTGTTATGTCTGTTATATTAGGAGTCATCTTTGCCCAGACAGGAACAGTAGCTTTTGCATTTATCCATCCACAAACCTCTTCCAACAGCATACAATCTTGTCCTACTGCAGCACCCATTTTACGCTCTGGCATACCATGAGGACATGAGAAATTCACTTCGATGGCATCCTAAGAAACAACTTCAAGAATGTTAATGGACACGGAGCAAAAATACAGTAACAATCCAGAATCAGGTGATGAACATAACTTACAACACCAGTTTGCTCTACTCGGTCAATAAGCTCCTCCCAAGCAGCCTTCTCGTATTCCTCCATTATTGAAGCAATGAGAATCCTATCTGGATACTCTTCTTTTAATTGTTTGAACTCTTTCAGCATTACTTCCAGAGGTCGGTCACTTATGAGTTCTATATTTTCCCACCCAATTATCTGCCCTTTGACTGAGCCATTTGCACCTGCTCGTAACCGAGCGTATCGAGGGGTCACATTGATGACTTTTGCGGCATCTAGTGACACCTAGCAAATTAAGATCAAGGATCAATCTTCTGTTGGAGTTAATGAGCCTAATTTGATATGCTATTGGTTGTTATATTAGGATTTCACGTGTGCCTTAGTATATAAGGACTTGAGTTCCTCCATGCTATTAGTGCTATTGCTACTTATTCGCACTAATAACTAATAGAAGTATCAGAGCTATTTCGAGATAACACATCACTTGGATTAGTACAAAGAAAGATTTCTCCGGTACAGATCAATCGGATTGAAGATCAAGCTCTTTTTTTTTTTTTTAAGTAAAGAAAACGACTTTCTGGAATAAATAGAAAGGCCACTGAAAAGAAAACAAGAAAACAAGGGAAAAAAAAGAAAGAAACAAAGAAAAGAAGCCATAACTCACCGTTTTTGCAATGACAGCACCCCAACCTTCATCAAATGCCCGTTTCATGACCGTATAGTTGGTGCCAGGCGGACCCGACCCGACGACAAAAGGGTTGGGCATGTGCAACCCATTTACGGTGACGCTCAAATCAGGCTCTCCGGCAGCCGCCGCGGCCACCCTCAAGAACCTGGCTCCGGTGGTGCCACGCCTAGTTGCCAACTTCGAGCGAGTGAACTCAGCAACCGAGTTCCGGCCACTCAGCATCTGGGTCAAACTCAGAGAAGCCATATCTTTATCTAACCAGCAAAATCAAAACTCTGATTCTCAATTGAAGAGAGAGAAAGAGAGAGATGGGGCAGCTGAATCTGAGTTGTCTCAGTGTCGTGGATGAAGCAACTTTGATTTTAAAGAACCATTTGCGTCGTCATTTAGCATTTGTTGTTAGAAGTTAATTTTTGTCTCTCTCTCTCTCTCTCTCTTTTTCTTCTTGCAGCAAGTTTTTCTTTTTCGTTTTTTGTTTTTTAATAAATAAAATGTATCAAGATTGAAAGTCACCGTTCTCATTCAATTTTCCCATCCGATATCCACTGTCCATGTTTGCAAATGGAATCTTTGTGCTTTTGTTTTGTATTGTTGTATGGCAATGTGAATATTATCGGAGATAAATTATACAAAAAAAAAGAAGAAGAGAGAATATGGTTGTTCTACTATAAAAGAATTTTTTAATTGTATAATTTAAGGTTTAATTAATCTATTATAAACAAAAAAAAAAAATTAACACTATAGAAATGCAAAGAATTTTGCTATTTTAGCGGCGTGTAAATGTAAAACACGTAATTTTTTTTGGACTTTTACGGTTGATCCGCACTGGTCAGTCGGGGATGTAGACTATAATCATTCCATTAGTTGACGAAAAATTGCAAGAGCCAAAAATATATCAAAAAAAAAAAAAAATCTAAAAACAATTAGCTTTATCTACTAAAAGAATCCCAACCTTAAATTTGATTCCGTTTCCCCCAGGTAGTTTGGACGCCGTAAGTTTATTATCAGACGGATGCGAATGCGACCATTGGAAAGGCGGGGGGGACAATTGATATTTTTATTTTTGCGGCGACATTTATTTATGGGAGCGGCAGACCCACTTAAAATGAAACGCGCTTCGCCGTTGGATGCGACCTTCCCCTGCACAAGTTATGGTGAGAACCCGAGAAATGGGACTATGGGATACCATAATATTTACTTCAAAATTAACTTAAAAAAAAAAAAGAAAGAAAGAAAAAAGAAAAAGGAATTGACGGTGAATAAAGTAATTTTCTCGTAATAAAACTTTTCATTGCAAGGAGAATCTTTAAAATTTCTCTATTTTATTGTAATCAACATTTTGCTCCCTAACCGGTGTAAGTTTGGTTGATCACGAGAAAAAAAAAAAAAAAACAAACAAACAAACAAAACCTAGAATGAAATATGACTTTTTCAAGTTCTTACAAAACGCGAGTTCTTGGGACGCAAAGCAAATGTACAGAAGATTGTTCAAATTCGGTAAAACAACCACTTTGCGTGTGCCAACAAAGCACCCGTTTGAAAACAAAGAAATATGTCGAGACAATGGTATTGTCTAAAAGATTATTCCTCTGGATGTTGACGGACGGGACGTTGGTTTCGTATTTGAACTCTTATTTCTTTTTTAATACAAAATTTATAAATTAATTATTTTGGAGCGAGCCTAGTCATCCAGATCCTACGCAATTAGCGAGAGCGCCCCTAAAGTCCAAGATGAATACAATTTAATTAAACGAGGCCGAGAGAAGTGGGTCAAGACACTGGGGCTTGCCGGAGATCAACGTGGTGTGGTGAAGCCCGAGTCCATCTGCTACCTACTTGACCGAGACTGGCACGTTGTCTGATTCCGATGGTGGCCTTGCATCCAGCAATGGGCCAGCGTTTTAGTCTCTGTTCACCCATCACAGCTCCTTCCATTTTGTAGAATATATCCAAGCAAATTCTACTATTATAATCCTAAATGCTATATTTTTAACTCTTAGTACATGATTATAATTAATTAAATAGTTTTAAATATATCGGTTACCTATTTAAAAATCATGTCAGTTACATTCATTTGTCGGTCGGTTTGGTTTGAAAGGTTGGATTTGGTTATCATTTCTTTTCAACCCACTAACAACCTTTGCTTTGGGTCGGGTGAAAAAAAAAAGAAAGGATTATGGTGGGATTAATTGCACATATATGAATTGCATGGTCCAATTATTTTTCCTACTTTCCAAAGGGTCGCCCCATAGAGTCAGATGCATGGGAGTGATGGAAAGCCTTTTTGCTATTACACCATTGAACTAATCAACAGGAATTGGACAATTTTATTCCAGATTCAGATAGATGGTTGACTCATAACACTTTTGTCTTTCTCCTGGCCAAATAATATACAGAAAACAAACAATTTATCCCAATAGAGTGTTTCCTCTTGCATGTCTTCTGGTTTCACTAAAATAGTCTATTTATGAAATAATAATAATGATAATATTTGTAAGTTGGGTTTGATTTTAGATCTCAATTGGTAGTAATTTTTTTTTTCTTTTTGATTCCGACGTCCTTGGTTATAATGGAATTCTGATTTGATTCGATTCGTACCAGGGATATTATTGAGCATTACAAAAATGGAAGGAAGCGACTTGGTTCTCTTGCCTTCAAGTACAATAAAAAAAGAAAAAAGAAAAAAAGAAAGAATTTACAACTACAAAGACTACAGATCCTGACGCTCCTAAGTTTCTTGGTGCGCAAGCTACTGAAGCTGGGTGTCTCCTGTGGAATCTTGGTTTCAATTGTCAGATCCCCGATCCCTGCAGACGAACGGATGTGACAACAGCTGAGCAGCAGTCCACCTCTTAGTTGAATCCTTTTGCAAGCAACACCCAATGAAGCTTCGGAACTCCTCGGGCGCGTCTTCCGGCAAGCTTGGCGGCTCTCCAAAGCATATAGCGCACATCAGGGTGGCCCAGTCGGGTCTTTGGCCGGGCGGCAGGAGCGGAAAGTGACCCAAGTAGAGCTCCAATAGCGTGACTCCCAAACTCCATATGTCACCGGCATAGCCATTGTAATTTCCGCCGTGAGCGTCTGGGTCGAACCGCTCGGGGCTCATGTAAGCGCAAGTACCCAAGTAGGAATTGCAAGCATCCAATGACCGGCACATGATCTTGCTGACGCCGAAGTCGGCAATCTTAACTTCCATCTTGCTGTTCACCAACAAATTGGACGGCTTGATGTCGCGGTGCATGATTTTTAGGCCGTGTAAATAGTTGAGGCCTTTGAGACACTGGCGCGCCACATCGGCCAGTTCGGCTTCCGAGAAGGAACCCTTGACGTTCTGCTGCAAATGGGTATCAAGCGTCCCCAAATCCATGTACTCCATCAACATCGCAATATCGCCGGAGGGCTTCTCGTAAATTGCGTGGCACCGAACTATATGAGAAGAGTCGGTGCGGCGAAGGATTTCAATCTCCCGTAACAGGTGCCGTCGGACGAGTGGGTCGCTGTCGCCGTGGACGACTTTCAGAGCAAAGACTTCGGAAGTACGCTTGTTGCGTACTTTGTAGACTATTCCACCGTTTCCGGAGCCAAGAACGTGGAGTTTTTCGAGGTCGCTGAAGGAGACAGCGGAGAAGGAGGTGGAGGATGAGTATGTGTTGGTGAAACTTGTAGTGGTTGAGGAGGAAGCAGGGAGGGTCAAGGGGAAACGAGGGAGGCGGACGGAGAGTTCGGGAAGGGGGAGGCGGAGGTTGAGATGACGGCGCTCCCGGATGACTGACATAGGCAGAGAGAGGCTGATGATGGCGCTTTTCTTTAGTTTGTGACTGCAGAGAGGCAAGCGGACGCCTAAAAAGGTTATTAAATACATCGGTAAAAAGGACTGTCAGTGGGGTCCACCTACCAAGAAGCCTCGCTTCGCCGCATTCCCACTACACAGTGGAGTGGGATTGGTTTCTTCAATAGGAAAATTGCCTGAATAGGGATGCTAACGAGTAATCACCATGGCATGGGAATTCTAAACAAAGTCGGATTCTTATAATCAATAACGATGCACGCTTTAATGGTTGCTCCGTTTCAGAACTCCAATTTCCCAAATCAAAAAGGAAAATTGTTAAAAATATCCAACTGTTCTTGGGAGTTCGGCATGATGAATAGTTCTTTCAAGATCCGGTCGAGTCCAAAGCAAAATGGTAATAGTGGTTTTCTGCGTCTTTCGGTATTTTGTTGCACACAAACTTCGCGTTCCATTTAAATTACAAGATGGGAAGTTTTTGGTAGATGCAACCATAATAATAGGCAGAAAGAAGCCACTAAATCGAAATGCAGCCAGCAGCCTATTCTCTTCCCTTGATTATTTTAATGTTTTGTTTTGTTTGGTTTTCTTGAGAGATTTAATTATGATTTTTCGGTGCAATTTCCATTGTGGTAGTCCAACAATCTTCAAGTTCCTACTAGTCTTAATTCGAGACTAATTGATCTAATTTTTATTAGATTAAAAGACAATAAACTTAATATTATAATATAGGAAAGCCGACCTGTGATACATGGGGTGAATTCCCTCCTCTCAATTTTTCAAGCCTAAGATTACGAAGAGTAAAGACCCAACTAATCAAAATGCAGCCAGCAGCCCATTATTATCTTCTCTTTATTATTTTATTTTAATCCTTTTTATATTTCTATCACCATTATGCATATCCCAGTCTAGCATAGACTATTAACCAAAATGTGAATTTTACTGGATAATGAGATATTTATGCGATCCCTATTGGCATATTTAAGCTCAATTCATTCAATAAATAAACCTAAAAACAAGGCCCAAATTCTCTTATATTTACAGTATTGATAAAATAATTAGAAATTATGAAAAGTCATTTTTAATGAGTAAAATTAAAATGACAAAACAAGCTACGTGTTGGGAGTCTCTCACCTATTTTCATGCCACCAAGCCACAGCCTACCTTACGTGTCTGCGAGTAGTGACACATTTACATGGACAAAAACACACGTGCCAACGATTTTATTAATTTTCATTTTTTTGTTCGTTAAGTAATAATCGTCGATTGTTAATCATGGGTTAAAAAGCCAAATCGAATATGTTCTCGAGACATTTCACTTATTAACTGGAGGACTTTCACGTCAAATCAAATATCATCGTCTCTTACAGCATGATTCCAGGTGGATTACATGCTTAAATGACTGTTATGGATTCGACAATTTGCCTATCTCGCACGGACTGTAGATAATTCTTGAATGGTTACTCCTCCATATGCTGATCGTTATAATGGGTAGTTCCAAAAATTTCAATGCGACCCACCCCCTCTCATTTCCTCTTAGTTGTGATTGGTAGGTCCCAATGGCAAGTCTCATTTCGTCATTTCCTCTTTGCTTCTACGTTGATTAAAGTTGGCTACAATCAATAGAGTCTTATGGTGACCGACAGTTCGTGGCTAAACTGGGCCACGCATTAACGCTATACGGTAACACAATAATAATCTCAACGTTATCTCGTCGGATTTGTACGGCCGAGGAATTACATTTGCCACCACCAGTTTACTTACTGTTCTAAAATTCTAACACTGTCCTGTAAAGGAATCATTACCAGAAGAAAAAAGTTTGAGGGGAATCCCATTCCATCAAAAGAATTCTATTCGATCGCCATTGTCAAAAAGGCAACAGTTACATAGAGTTAATAGTAGTCGGCACGTACAGAGTTGCACAAATTTGGAGGTTTGTTCCATTTATATGCACATATATATTCTTTCAATTCACTCCACGAGTAGCTATAGCTGAACGTTTATATTGTAAGAAACGAAGGGCCGAGTGATGCACTTGATGATGCGTGGAGAAAGGAGAAGAGGAGGCTACGGGGGAGATGACCCGGATGAAGAGAAGTTCGAGGTTGATGAGATGAGTAGAAGGTCAAGTCAAACGTGGTGGAAAAAACTTTTTGGGCTGCTAAGCAGCGATGATTCACTCATTGGTGTTGGAGCTGGAAGGATCATTGTTAGGGATGGCATTGGCGGTGGCGGCAGAGGGCCGTCAACTTCTCGCGGCTTTGTCATTCACCCGGACAACTGGTAAGTCCACGAGTTCACCTAGTCTTCTGGTTTGGCCCTTTGTAATCGGTGAATTGGGATCCATGGCCTGCGGAGCTGAATATGAACAATTCTGTGAATTTTATAAAATTTTTGTTATATTATCACTTTCGTTCATGGTTCAATAAGTTTTGGCTTAAAATGTTATCCGTGGATTGAACTTAATTAACTTTTTTTTTTTATATTAATTATATATATATATATATACACTTAATTTGCAAATATGGCAAACTAGAAGTATCTGTCCATGTACTTTTAGTTCCGTACTAGGAATTCGCGTGTATATGTTTTTGGGACAAGAACTAATAATGTTATAAAGTTTTTGATTTTTTATCTCTTTGGCCATAAAAAATATTTATGCAAAATATAAAATAAAATTTGAAATATGTTTTATATTCCAATCCCGTATGGTCCTCTCAACTGCTCCTCGGCTAAGTAATTGGACACAAAACAAAACACGTATTAATATTGACAAACGGAGATGATGATGAGAAGAATGCAGGTGGTACGCAGTGTGGACGCATTTCATACTGATATGGGCTATATACTCGTCCTTCTTCACCCCATTGGAGTTCGCATTCTTCAGAGGTCTCCCCGAGAACCTTTTCTTGCTCGACATTGCCGGCCAACTTGCTTTTCTTATTGACATTGTCGTCCACTTCTTTCTCGCCTATCGCGACCCCGTCTCCTATTGCTTGGTCTACAATCGCTCTCTCATTGCCATCAGGTACATACATCATGTCTCAATCGTACGCCATTTCCTATTCACTCCCCCCCCCCTCCCCCCTTTTTTTAACTTTTTTTTGTTGGTTGTCAATAGCTTCTACTCAGAATATGCTTGCTTTGGTTTAGAAAGTTTTGTTTTTTTTTTGTTTTGTTTTTATCCAACAGGTACCTGAAGTCCCGGTTTTTGGTTGACTTCCTGGGTTGCCTTCCGTGGGATGCCATTTTCAAGGTGAGATCACAAGCTGGGTGGTTTTGTCTTTTCCTTGTCTTAAATTTTCTTGTGTTTTTCATTTTATTTTTATGCTTATGATTTGGAAAACTTGCTTAAAATTTGCTTAATTAGTTTGCTGGTTAAGGAGCTCTGCATAATGTACAATCTTATCAATTTCTATAAATATCTCAATTACTTTTTGTCATAATTGGTCAACTTCTTTTGATTATGATTAGGAAAACTTGTGTATTTTATGGTTAACTGAGGCTACTTGCTCTCGACTAGGTTTGTGGGAGAAAAGAGTTGGTCAGGTACATGCTATGGATTAGGCTAAGTCGGGCATTCAGAGTGACAGAGTTTTTTGAGAGATTGGAGAAGGATATCAGGATCAATTACCTCTCTACAAGAATTGTGAAGCTTTTTGTTGTCGAGCTTTATTGCACACATACTGCTGCCTGCATTTTTTACTATCTTGCTACTACTGTGCCCCCATCTGAGGAAGGTCACACATGGATTGGGAACTTACAGATGGGCGACTATCACTACAGTAATTTCAGAGAAATTAATCTTTGGAAGCGATATGTGACGTCACTCTACTTTGCCATTGTTACCATGGCAACTGTTGGTAATCTTTTTCAGTCTTCATTTCAATTGTTTGGGTTGGGAGTGTCCTTCTCCCCCTCTTACCATTAACTACATGCTACCGTCGAATTGTGTGATTTTGAATAGCACGACTAAGTTTTTGTGTGTTTTCGTTTAAACTTGCTCGATTCCACTAAAGTGCTCATGTGCTCAAATGATTTATTAAACCAACAAAGTGATATGATTGTTATTCACATGAGAATTTGGTATAGACATCTGGACTATCTAGTTTTGAATGTTTTGTGTGTTTTGCTATATGTCTGGAGTGACCATCTGCTTTCTCTGTAGGTTATGGAGAGATACATGCAGTCAATGTCAGGGAAATGATATTTGTTATGATCTATGTATCTTTTGATATGATTCTTGGCGCTTATCTGCTCGGTAACATGACTGCACTGATTGTAAAAGGATCGAAGACAGAGAAGTTCAGAGATAAAATGACTGAACTTATCAAATTTATGAACAGACACAATCTGGGAAAGAGCATGAGTAACAAGATCAAAGGTCATCTGAGACTGCAATATGATCGCAGCCTTATTGAGTCTGACATTCTTCAAGATATTCCTGCTTCTATTCATTCAAAGGTACCGATACTTCTTGTTCTCCAAAACTGAGTAAATGTACTAGGAGCTTATAATAATGGTTTATCTCTTTGAGTGAAAAGCATATTTTTCTTATTTGTAAGCTTCGTAAATTTTCTATTTACAATTCTATATCTTTTAAGTCATGTTATGGAAAATATATGTTTTTTTTTTTTTTTTTAATTTTCTCCAAAAAAAAAAAAACTTCTAATGGGAAATTATTGAAGATAGATAAAACTATTGAGAATATTGATAAAAATGTATGGGTGATTTGGGGAAGACAAAGAGAGAAGAAAAATTGTTGGCAACTGGGCATGATGATGATGGGAGGGGGTTAATCATCGCCACAATGTAGCTGCAGCAAAGCAATTGTCATGATGGTGGTGAGTTGTTTATGTCGACACCAAGCACTTCGTCTTTATTTCCCAGATAATTGGATTTTCGTGCCACATTCACAAGAGATTGGTGGTTGGTTTTTTTGCATGTATTGATTACTGTCTGGTTTTTGTTCTTGTAATTAGTCTTGTTTTCCACCATAGTCTTTTAATTGTATTTATAATGATTAATTATTTCCTCCTTGTAGGTATCACAAAAGTTGTATGAACCTTATATTAAAGAAGCTCCTCTTTTTAAGGGGTGCTCATCGGGATTCATTAAGCAGATTGTAAGCCATCTTTTCTTACCTTAGAGCTTCTGCAATTATTATATGGAATACCATCTGCATATAGTATGTTAGTTGTATCAGATTTTCCAATATCAATTAAATTAGTTCTTTTATTTTAGAAGACAATCTTTTCTCTGTTTTTACCGTAGACTTTGATCTTTTCATTCTGATGTATTTAAAAAAAAAGAAAAAAGAAAAAATAGATATCTTATTTTCAAGGTGCATAGACCTGAATATATAGTTTTGAAAAAGGGTAGCTTTTGGAACTTTGTCCTCTTGTAAGTGGTTATGCACTGGTAAATACAGGATTATGCTCTTTTGTGCAATAATATATTGATAGGTAATAAGCTTTGAATTGGACAGGTGCTTTTTTAAACTATTTATTCTCATTTCTTGATTTCCATGCAAATGCATAGGCACTAACATACTCATCTAAGGGCACTTAATTGTTTTAGTAAATGTTTTCCAATGACTTGATGAACTATTGTTTTTAGCAATGTTCATGTTTTCATGATCCCTTTCATCATCATGGTTATAATGATGTTCCGTACCACAAAATTCTGTAATTCAAGGTCGCTGCATTTTCTAAATCATCTTGACACTTTCTCATCATGTTCATTGCGTATACATTGCAACAGTTAAGGCTTTTTCTCTCTCTATCTTGTTTTATCAGGCAGTAAGAGTCCGTGAAGAATATTTTCTCCCTGGAGATGTGATCACAGAAGAAGGACAAGTAGTGGACCAACTTTACTTCATCTGTCATGGGGAATTGGTAGTGTTTCTTGTTGCATATGTTATTCTGTTTTGGATACATTTTCTGAAAGGACTAAAAAATCAACAGGAAGCCATACTTAATGTGTTACTAATATTTTTGATTTGCGTGATGTTTGTGTACCCATAGCCGAATGGAAATTGATTTTACCATGTAATACGACAATCTCACAAGTTGTTTACTTCAAGGATCTAATTGTTTACACGTTTCAAGCAAGACTAGGCCGAACCACATTGCTGACCAATTGTTAGGGGTCTTGAGCTTCTGGCAAACCATGATATTTCTTTACATTTTTTGTTTTTAGTTGTGCATATACACCTGGTAATTTTTTTTTATTATCTACAGGAGGGAGTAGGAGGAGGAGCAACTGAAGATACGGAAGAGATTGTTATGCATCTGCAAACACATAGCTCATTTGGTGAAGTTTCTTTTCTTTGTAACACTCCCCAGCCTTACGCCATTCGGGTCAGGGAACTATGCAGGGTCTTGAGACTAGATAAACAATCATTTATAGAGATGATTCAGATTTATTTCACAGATGGGCGAATCATCTTAAACAATCTCCTTGAGGTGAGTTGAACTCGATAATATTATTCCCCATAATTTTCCTGAGTAAATCACCTCCGTGATGCCAATTTCCCAACTGACAGGGAAAGGACTCTAATCTACAAAATGAATTGTTGGAATCAGATGTCTCCCTTTACATTCAAAAGTCTGAAACAGAGGTTGCTATGAGGTTGAATTGTGCTGCACATGATGGAGATTTTTATCGACTAAAACGTCTGATTGGAGCAGGGGCAGATCCCAATAAGACAGATTACGTTGGAAGATCAGCTCTGGTATATCGTTTCTCATTTACAAACTAGGTGGCAGTCACCTTTGCTCGAACTATTTATCAACTCTTGCATACCCGAAATTAGTTCATCCAGGACGAACATTATTATTTTATTTTATTTTTATTTTTTTTTTGCTTTCTACAGCATACTGCTGCAGCTAAAGGATTCAAAGATATGGCTCTTTTCCTTATAGAGAAAGGAGTGGATGTCAATACTTCAGGCAAACTTCTTACTTGATAAATGTTGCTGTTCATTATCAAGTTGTCCTCGTATATCATAACGAAATCTTTCACTTCCAAAGAAATTCAGCAGCTCATTATTTAATGTATCAGATAAGTTTGGAAACACACCCTTGCTTGAAGCCATGAAGAGTGGGCGTGATGAAGTGGCTTCTTTACTTGTTGAAGCTGGGGCAAGTCTGGCAGACGACGATGCTGGTGATTTTCTCTGTGCAACTGTGGCAAAGAGAGATTTTAATCTCTTGAAATGGTTTCTGCACAATGGGATCAATCCAAGTGCCAAAAATTATGATTATAGAACACCACTGCATGTAGCTGCCTCAGAGGGGGTGTGCTCGATGGCAAAATTACTCCTTGAAGCAGGGGCCAGCGTTTTCTCAACGGACAGGTATGGGCTGAACTGGATGCTAAATTTTACTATCATTCATACAAGGGGCAGTTTGGTTCTTTTACCATCAGACTGTATATTTAGTGTATATTCCATGTATCTCTAAAATTTAGCATCATTGTCTTGTCGGTTGCAATTATTCGTCTCTTGAAGCCCCAGCATTTCTGAGCAGTAAAACAAAATATGCATCTATAGATTGATTAGACAAGTCATCTATCTATTTATTCGGAGCTGTGAAGCTTTGTATTTTGCAGTAAGATGTGAAATAAACTGTCATGATATTCAATTTGCGAGTGAGTTCTGGGTTCAAATCTCAGACGTAATCCCCAAACTTTGTGTGTGGTGGCTACTTGGTCATACCTGGTAGTTTTCCCCAAGCAGTTGTACGAGTGTGAAACACCAAATTCGCCTTGTTCTTGTTTAGCAATTCTTCTAGGCTGCAACTCTGTATGTACTTTTCCTGACCTTCATTTAGCCGCATGATTCTTGTTCACCGCAATACAGATGAGGAAATACTACCTATTAATTTGACTATCTTCCTTTATATAGATGGGGAAAAACTCCGCTTGATGAAGCCCGTGTCGGTGGAAATAAGAACCTTATTAAGCTGCTTGAGGCCGCCAGAACTTCACAGACATCGGAGCATTCTGCATATGCTCAACAACTACGAGGTACAAGCTTCATTGACGGCTCCTTTCCACTTATATACATGAACACGGATGATCACCTGACAAAAAAATCTTCTTCATTGCTAGTAACAGATGGAATGCGACGGAGGAAATGCACAGTGTTTCCATTCCATCCGTGGGATCAGAATGAGAAGAGAAGAGAAGGAGTTGTTTTCTGGGTTCCTCAAACCATCGAAGACCTCGTCAAGGCAGCAATGGAACAGTTCAAATGTTCTAATGGTTGTATTCTGTCTGAAAATGGGGGCAAAATTCTTGATGTCGACATGATTAAAGATGACCAGAACTTATTCTTGGTCAGTGAACCACAGCACAATTGATCACAATTTAATTAGTAACTTAATTGCAGAGCCTACCAATTTATTGCTCGCAATTTTTCTTCTTCTTCTTTTTTTTTTTAGTCTTTTTGGATTATGCAATTCGAGAGAATTCAAGCTGATTTAATTATTCAAATCTCCAACAAATCTGAAATCTAAAAATGTGAAATTTTCTGTGTTAAGTTTTTTTTTTTTATTTTTTTTATTTTTTTTTTTGAAGACAGCTCTGATTCCACATATAGAAAACAGTTGAACACGCGAAACTAGCCGTTAGTTTATGAGATTGACAGATCTGCGTTGGGCGGGACCCAGCTTGCCAAATGATAATTATATTTGGGCTTTTCCCAACAGACTTTCTCACGATCAAACGGTCCCGAAAATCCCAAATACGATAAAAATGTAACGTGACGCGAAAACTTCCAGAATCAGAGGAATTTAAAGAAAAACAACCGAAAATGAAAGTACCAAAATAAAAATAAAAGCTTGTTAATTAAGGAAGAATAGATAAATGAATATATTTTTTTTGAAAAAAAAAAACCAACTGGTGAAGAGCATTGAAAGGAGAGCTGTGGAAGAATGGCGTTGCAGTGGATGATACTGACGTACGTGGTGGCGGCGGAGGCAGTATTGGTGGCACTATTAACTGTTCCGTCACCGAAGCTGTTGAAGTACCGACTGGTCTCTCTCGTTTCTCTACTCCTCCAGCCGGCTTTCTTCATCGTTCCCTTCGCCGGATTTCAGCTTGTAGGTCTGGTTTTTCGATGTTTAATTTTCTTTGTCTTGTGCCTTGATTGAAATTGGAACTGAACATTTAAAATCGGAATTCTGCATGCTTTCCCTTGATCTTTTCTTTTCTTTTCTTTTATTTATTTATTTTGTTGTTGTGTGTAGATATCTATTGGAAGAACGAGCATCGTCTGATGTGCACTTCTGAGATATGTACGGCTACCGAGAGGGATCGCTATGAGAAATCTGTGAGTTACTTTTGATCTGATTCCTGTCGTCCTCTTCTTTTTCCTTTTATCTTGCTATTAGTTATTGTGAGCACAATGGAATGCAGTAGAATGGATTTTCATTGAGAGTATCACTTGAGCAAATCGATTCCGTTATAATGGAAAGCTAAATGAAACTAATATTTCTTCCTAAGGAGATTTTTGTTTGTTTGTTTTTTTTTTTTTGGCCTTTGGAAACAAAGTTTCAACCCATTGTTCAACAGGCTAGCTGACCTAAGGGATGAAGAAATTTTATGTCCATATCTTAGTGATGTTTGATTTTTTACCATTATTATCTCTGCTCCTTTCCCCGTTCCCCTCTCTGAGGATAGGTTTAACATAGGCATTGCTGAGAAGAAACTCCACATACACTAGGTTTCAAGGATTGAAACTGGAATTATACGAGCCAATGGAACTCTGTTCCCTTCCCTCCCTCCTCACCAATTGTTTTCTCCATCTTTTCTAAGAGGAAGTTGCTCTTGGTACATGTTGCTTTTAGATATGAGTCCGGTGTGTGACCCACTGACCATTGTTAATGTGTGTGCTTAAATTTTTGGATACTTTACCTTTACATCTGGATGATGCTCAAGTTAACTCAACTTCAATAGATGAAGCCCTAATCCCTAGTGCCTCATGTTGGTTACTGAACCTCCATTTGCACTCCATTTTTATTGAAAATGGCCTCAAATGTAAAATCTCTTGGCAATACTTACATGGATGCATGGTCAAGTTCCAAAGCTACAAACAAGTAGTTGTAAGATTGTTACGTAGTAATTAGCATTTGGCATGGGTTGAGATGTGATCTGTATGGATATATGGAAGGTCAAGATGATGCTAACACTTGAATCATTACTCCAACTAACAAGGCTGCATGGCAATGAAAAATCCACCCCTTATTTTATACACAGTGGTTACCTTCTAAGTTGTGATGTTGATTATTTTGAATTGGTCGCCTCACTAGTTTGGTTTGCTGTGCAGATCTACAAATCTCAAAGGAATGTGATTCTCTGTGCTTCTGCTTGTCTTCTCTATTGGTATGTTCCTTCCATTCTAACGACTTTTTTTTTTTTTTTTTTTCACAGTTTTGGAAATAGCATATGGATTTATTGAATATAATCTTGTTGTTCAATCTAGTTCTCAATTAGATAATGTTGAGGATGTTCTGTTCTTTTTTGCTCTCCTTTCCTTCTTTATGCCCTCTCCTCCCTTTTTTTTTTTAATAATTTTACTGATGTACTTGCAAATGAGTACACGTCCTGGGTCCTACACACACTTCTCCATTACTAGCTTCTCGTTCTTTACATGACCTTCAACACTTCAAGCTTTGAAGTGCTGCAGACTCTTCTGCTTGCTTCTTTGCCACTGTTTTTGTTCATCTCCTCTTTACTTCACTCTAGGGAAAACTGCTTTGTACTTTGCTTGGAGTTCTATGTGTGTGGATTTGATGATGGTAGTCAATCTCGTGGGTTGGATGGGCTGGTTTGGTTTTCATATTTTAATACCTTTACCAACTGTGGTTAGTTTTGATTGTTTTCTGCAAGTATGAAGGGTTCACTCTGATCTGTCTTTTTTATGACAGTGTCGTTGTCTTTAGATACACTATAAGGCATGTGATTTTTGCAATTGTGTATCCGTTGTGTATGATCATCTATCTGAAGGACATACAAAGATTGCCTTTAAACCAAACGCATTAAGTTGGGTGTCCAAATCAAATTGTTTTGGAAAGACATTTCTTTTGATATCACCTACTAAGAGGTTCTTGCATGCTTTTGTGCTCATAAATATTTCTTCACGATCATGAAGTGATCCATTGCATCTTGTGTAGGTGTGTCTACCGAATATGCAAATACTATAAGGAGATCCAGATTTTGGAGGAAATGGAGAAGAGGTACAAAAACCACTAATTTATTTGTGGCATCGGATAATTAGTTGCAGAGAAAAGGTGCATTCTACTGACAACGGAAGATAACGTTAATTGTGGAGATTATCTTTTGTTTTATGAATTTAATATACCTTGTCATTGTGACTGCGCTTGTTTCTTGTGGGCCTAAAGTTTATGCATTTCGAATTTTGTGTGAAAAGTACAGAATGAACTTAACTTTTTTAAAACTCTAGCCATTGATATATTTGGCTGTAGGTTTAGTTTTATGACAAAACACATAAACAGTTGCATATGCCTTGTATTGTACAAAATCCATTTGTGACCCTTACTTTATTTTATTATGCTATGTTGCAAACAGAAAATCATGTTGAATATCAAGAGATGTAAACATTACACTCTAGCCATTTAACAACCTTAGATAATTTGAATATATGCCCATTAACCTTTTGGCCGTTATCAAAGGCGTGTTAAACAACTCGAAGTACACTTCCATCATTGTTGGTTTTACCAGGCATCGGGTCCTGGGCTAGACTTGGACTTCTTCTTTGTTGCTAACGGGGGCCAATTGAAAATTACGAAAGTAATAATTTACAAATCCCCTATAAACTGTAGGTTAATGGAAAAAGAAAAAAAAAAAAAGAAATTATATTACTATCGTGAAAGACTAAATTGGTCTCTAAGTTTTTCATGATAAATTATTGTGAGCCAACATACATGATTAAAGCCAATAAAATTTGATTTTAGGTGGTGACGTTGTGATGTGTACTATAATGACAATAAGGAAAGCGTATCTCATAGGATCAAATATTTCAAACACCGGACAGGCAACCGAAAAGATGATAGTTATTTTCCAATAAAAAATAATCAAATAGTTTCAACGAAAGAAGAGTAAATAATGTAATATTTTCGAACTTTCTGGGAAATAATGTTTTAAAATATATATTTATTAGTTGTCTAAATATAAAAGCGAGCTTGATAGTGTTTTGATAAATAAAAGTGACTTCTCTTTTTTTTTTTTTTTTTTTTTTTAAAAAGGAATGCTTCCTGGATAAAAGGAGCGGTAAATTACCGGCATATTGAATTAAGTTGGAATCCATCTCGCTGTACATTGAAACCAAAATTCCAAATTGCCGAGTTGACCCTCCCGAGCGTTCAAACTCCATTTGAATCGAATGTATGATTTTCAGCCCATCTTGCTTCTGTTACTAGCTGCTAGGAACGAAACATACCATTCTGTTCTGTTACTCAATCACCTTGAATTAGTGTACTGGTTTATACTTGCTGAATGTGTCAATAAGAAAATACCGTGTGTCAGCCCTGAAATATATAATTGTAGCTACCACCATAGGTATAAGCGGAACTGTCCCATCCACTCCATCCGTATTTCTCGTTTTCCCATTTTCATTTTCCCTCGTGAAGTCCTGCATAATTTGTTCCAACTTGCTAAAATCCGGAAAAAAATTCAAATTATTCCGTGAATTGCGGTTTCCAGAATGAGAGGAAACCGTCGGTGTTAACGTGCCCATTGGTTCAAAACTATGGGCCAAAATTTTTGGTTGATTCAAATTGCATTAATTTTCGTTTTCTGAATGTATTCAACGGGTAAGCTTGTCGAAGACCAATCGCACTAGAAAAATTAATTGGACCGCTTGTTTGAAGTGATCAAATGTGAAATTCCCTGCCTTTCGGCATGCCTCCTTGACATGTTAAAAGAACATATTTCTATTCAGATGGTCATAAATCACGGCTACAACGCGGGTCATATCTTATAATTAATTTAATTTATATTTATTTAAAATAATTTATAATTAAATAATTTGATTTTTTTAAGAATGAAATTTGAAGAAGCTCATAATACAAAATAACATATAATATAAACGAATCAAATTTAAATAAAATTTTTGAATAAAATAATTTTTAGCAATATGCGCCGCAGAGAATTGTGTGTACATCCTATATTGCAGAAATGGAGTAAGTTATTAACGAGAGGGTCGTTGCAAGCCGAAACTAAAAATCAACTAATTAGAGAATTGTTTACATTTACAGCTCCAAAATTTGGATATACGTACTCCTAAGTCCATTCACAACAAGCCGCCGATAGACCAAACTGCCGAAGCTTGCACAATGTTTAAATGTACTAAATTACCAACACTTGTAATCGCCACGTATACCGAACTTTTGTCTCTAAATCTATCCAAGCAATCACCGAAAAAGGGATAATGACACGGAATATTTTCAAGTACTGTATTCGAGTTTTCATATATAGTTTTCGAGTTTTCATACATAGTTTCAAAACGATCGTCGTAGATTCCTGAAATCTACGGACTCAACGCATTCGAATACCGCTCTATAAGGATTCATTCGTTTCAACAGGTCAGTTGCCTTCTCCTTTGTCTCGTCGCCGCATCCAACCTGCAAGAGCAGCACCAGCTTCTGAAAAGCACCAACCTGAACGGCCTCAATCAGAACTCTCTCTGCTTCTTGCTTCGTTTCAGACCTGCTCAGCTTCCATATGGCAGAAACGGAATGCTCGGATGCTAAATTCGATACCCGCAAAATATTTTTCACAAAAACTGGCATTGTTAGAGAATTATTATAAGCCTCTTGTCTCCCATTTTCACAGTCACAGAGACTGCCAATAACACCCAATGCTTTCTCACTAATGCTCCTTTCTGAGTCAACAATTGTTTCTAGAAGTAAGGAAAGCAAGCCCATTCCGACAAATTCTGATTTGATGTTATCAGAAGAAGATGTTGACGAAAGTAGACGGAAAATTAGCATCAAAGAAGCCTTGGTGATTGTAGGGCAAACCGGGTCTTTAACTAACCTAGAAAGCACCTCATTAACTCCTTGGATAGCCGCTAATGATTCAACGTGTTGGTGAGCATTGGAGGCAAGAAGTTCTTTCAGTGTCAGGATGGAATTCTGCTTTGCTGAAAGATTGGCATCTCTTTGTTTCAAAAACCATACCATGCAGGCTAACGAATTCTGTGAAACAAGATGCTTTTGGGTTTCCGAATCAAGTGGAAACATCCAAGTTGTTGTGGACAAAATCTCCTCCAAAACACTGGCATTTCGCTGCCAAGAATCTGTTGCAAATTCCTGAAATGCGGCTGCCAGCGAGGCACTTGCCCCGTTTGCTATGATGCAACGCCTGTTCCGCTCGCTTTCATTGCCCCATTTCTGGATCTGTCTCACCGAATGCAGGCACCCCAATTGATCCAAATGCTTTGCTGAATCTGCAACGCTGAAGAGAACGTCAGAGACCTGAACTGGGAAGACGGGAATCCTCGGTGTTGGGATCCTTTCGACCCCATAATTCCGATTCTCGACGCACCATTCCTGAATCATTTTCCTGAGAGTATGGTTAGGAATCTGATCCAAACTCTGCAGAACTTGATTGGTCACCGGGCACGTAAAGTTGCCGCCTTCAAGCCAAGTCTCAATGCTTTCTCGATCGTACGTGACGCCAGTTGACACAGTCACAGGATCTTTCATGAGATCAAAAGAGATTGGACAAAGGAAATGGTCGGGGATGATGATCAAGTGCTCCTCCATATGGGCATCCTCTTGTTGTCTCTTGCCAGCATGGTACCCACTAGCTCTCTTCTTTTTCCAACCAAAAACCATTTTTTGTACGTGCAAATGGAGCGGAATACATACAAAATCAAAGAACAAAAAGAGATGCTTTGGTGCCAATTTATGTAAGGGTTTGCTGTTGGTGGCGTGAATGTATAGGGAGGAGAAATTTGATTGGTCATGACGTTCAAAGTTTGGACCTTCCCGTATGAACATAAACAAAAAACAAAAAAAAAAAAGAACCAATCAATTTCAAGACAAGCGTTCAAATTGAAATGCGCGGAGAGATGAAGAGAATGTTATGTTGAACGTTGAACGTTGAACCTTTGAAATTTAATCTATATATAAAAAAACTCATTCACCAACAAACGTATTAGGGAGTGTGAAAGCAAAGTTTTGGCGTTTTCAAGTAACACATAAGGACAGTGTACGCTTCAGAATTCTATCTCCTCGCCCGGTTTTTCGGATTTTTCTTTTTATTATTTAAACTTGAAACTTTCGATCTTAAATTGATTTACATACTAATATAAGAGTTTCAATACAATAGGAGTCGGGCCGGTTTTGGTAAGGCAAGCCGGTGATGGTCCAGAGGTTGTGGGACCCTGGAGGACAGCCCAAGAAAGAAGCAATGCCCAGTTCTTATAGGCAATCATTATTTTGTGTTTACCTCAACTTCAAAATGAAAGTCATCATCTCATGCAAAGCTCAAGTCCTTTCTTTCAAGGGATAATTAGAGTAAACTCAGGAGCTAGTGTTCAACGCCATATCGTTTGCCAACCAACGCCAACATATCAACCAAAATGATTTGATGGAATTGAGCCAAAAAAAAACAAAAGAGAAAAAAACAAAGAAAAAGAAAAAGAAAAAGAAGAAGAAGAAGAAGAAAAGCAACCCACCATAGAGTTGCAACACGTGGAGCTGGAGAATGCACAATATTTCAAACACGAAATGCCCCCGGCCACCACAAAGCGTGCAATCCACAGCATCCATAGCACGCAGAAAATCTCTACGAAAGCTTTCACTTTGGCTGTTTTATCCAAAACGTTGACCAGTTGTACAACGAGTCAAAGATGTCGGCCGACGGATAATAGACTCCATCTCCAACCCTCACATCTCCCCGTTGCAATGCCAAGCGTCCTTCTTCTACACCTCTCGGTTGGACAAAATATCTTCCCTCCTCGCCACCCAAATTACCATGATACCCTTATAACGCTCTCCCTCTCTCCTTCTTCTTTTATTTTTTTTTCCCTTTATTCTATATTTTTTTAAAAATTTTTAAATTTATTCTTATTTGTATATATATTTTTTATTTTTTTATTAATTACAAATTATAAATAAATATTTAAATTAATAATTTAATTATTAATTTAATATATTTTTTATTATATTAACTCAAATTTAAATTTTTTATAATTTTTTTAATACACATAAATTTATATTAAATATATAATAATTTAAATTTATTAATAATAAAATTAAATAATGAATAAATTTAATTATATTCAGTGATAATTTTTTTATATAATAGATAAATAAATTTAATAATTGATAAATAATTTTTAAATTTAATTATAAAAATAAAATAAATTTATTTATATTATATAAAAGAATATATTATTTAAATTTGTATTATATATATATATATATATATTTATATAAAAATATAAATGTTTAAAAAATAAAAATAAAAATTAATTAAAATTAATTTGATAATTTATTAAATTAAAAGAAAGATATAAATTAAATATTATAAAATAATTATAAAATATTTTAATAAATTTAATTATATTTAAGTAATAGGTGATATAATAAATTTTTTTATAAAAAATATAATTTTTTCTTTTCACTATGCCACGTCTGTTTTCTCATGTTCAAAGAAAATAATAATTAAGGGCAAAATTGGGGATAGACAATAAAATGCCAGAGACAAAAAGCGTAAATCAGCTCGAAATCTAGTGGTGCAGGTGGGTATACATGCGAATGAAAGAAATGAAAGTCGTTTAGAACGCGCCCACAGGACACAGCTTACGTGTGATATGCATGTGATTATTGTGAAGTCCGGGCGGCAAACGCGAAATCTCAGAAGACAAAAGAAAAAGATCACTTTTTATACTCCGGTAAGCTGTCTTCCCAATCTCGCTCCGTCCCCTCTGCTAATCATTTGTGTATTTTCCGCTTATTTTAGTCAAAAGGTTATCGATTTCTCCCTGCTATACAATATATTTCGGTTGAATTTCATACGTTTGGTTTATCTCGTCAACGACGGAATTGGATTTTTCTTTTCCTGGAAATTGAATTTCCTTCTTTTTTTCTTTTCGTTCTTTTGCTGTTGTAGGGAGTTGGATATGGAAGTAGCGGCAGCAGCAAGCGTTGGTCGGTCTCGCATCGGAATCTCGATGCTTCCTTCCACTTCTGTCAGTAGATCGGTTTTTCTCGCCACCAATAGGCTTGATTTTACTCGTTCTAATGTCTCATCTGGTGTCGCTATTAAGGTAATGATAAGGGTTTCTGTCTTTTTTTTTTTTTTCTTTTCTTTTTGTTTTGTCAGAGGCGGCTCTTTTTCGTAGTTGTTGTTTCATAGTTGGAATATTGATTATTTATGAGAAAGGACGCAAGAATTGCTTGAGTTTGAGAGCTAGTGATAGATCGCTGGGTTTGAATTTTGACTTTGTTTTTGGAAATGAAATGCTTGCAGCATTATACATCGATTTCATACTCCAAGCCTAGGCATAGGAGATTGGGTTTTGGAAGTAGGAGATGTCTTGTAGTGAGAGCTTCATCGTCCTCGGACTCTGCTGGGTCAATAGCTCCAATTGCTCCGCTACAGCTGGAATCTCCAGTTGGGCAGCTCTTGTCTCAGATTCTGATAAGCCATCCGCATCTCATGCGTGCAGCAGTCGAGCAGCAGCTCGAACAACTTCAGTCTGACCGGGATGCTGAGGAGAAAAAGGACGAGCCTTCAGCTTCTGGGACTGACCTTGTATTGTATAGGTTAGTTGCTTGATATTAAATGATAACTGTGTTGTATGCTATACTAGTTTTTAGATTTGGTGCTTGGTTTAATCCAATCCAATGATGGGTTTTCTGAAACTATTAGGAGAATTGCTGAGGTGAAGGCTAACGAAAGGAGAAAGGCTTTGGAAGAGATTTTGTATGCATTGGTTGTGCAGAAATTCATGGATGCAAATGTTTCTTTGATACCTACTGTAGCCTCCACTAGCACCAACCCATCGAGCCGAGTGGATACATGGCCGAGCCAAGACGATAAGCTTCAGAGACTTCATTCTCCAGATGCGCATGAGATGATCCAGAATCACCTATCTCTCATCTTAGGAAATCGATTAGAAGATGAAACCCCTGTGGCACAGATAAGCAAACTCAGGGTTGGTCAGGTTTATGCAGCTTCTGTAATGTATGGATATTTCCTGAAGCGGGTTGATCAGAGGTTTCAGCTTGAGAAGACGATGAAATTGCTTCCAAATGCAGTGGACAACAAAGAGAATAACATTCATCAATCTGTTGAGCAGAGCATGAATCCCAGTAGTGGAGAAGATGCCTTTCAAGCTGTGTCTTCTCATTCTGAAGCCTTTGCTGCTGGTGGCATCAGTCCTGGAGGGTTTGGTAATGGCATCAAGGCCTCCCGTTTGCGGACTTATGTGATGTCTTTTGATGGGGAGACTCTTCAAAGATATGCAACAATAAGATCTAAGGAGGCTGTGAGTATAATCGAGAAGCACACAGAGGCTTTGTTTGGTCGACCTGAAATTGTTATTACACCACAAGGGACTATTGATTCTTCCAGGGACGAACTCATCAACATTAGCTTTGGTGGTTTGAAGAGACTTGTTCTGGAGGCTGTGACCTTTGGTTCTTTCCTCTGGGATGTTGAAAGCTATGTAGACTCAAGGTACCACTTTGTTGTTAATTGAGAAACATTCATTATTTCATCTACAAGCCTTCAAAGCAAATTTGTTACCGAAGAATAACTGACCGTCCTTAAACTCTATAAGTGAGTGTAAATTCGGTGATAAATACCATGTAATGTTTACTAACTTTTATGCATGTAGTTTTTGATGCTTTGCCCTTTTGTTTCAATTTGCGCTATTGCACGTGGAATTGTCAGTCATTCAAGTCTATTTGACAAGTATGAGAATTACACGTGAGTTGAAAGCTGGCAAATTATCAAAGTACAGTGGAGTAATTTTTGTAAAATGTTCACTGCATGTGCTCGTGTATTTCCATCAGTGAATTACTCTGAAAGTCTTCCTTGGGAGGTGGATCTCGAACTAGAGACCTCTGTGATCCTACACTCTTGAATGCCTGGGAAAATGAATTGTGCTCGTATCTTTTAAAGAATAACTATCAATCCTATTGGATTGGATTTTTCTTGAAGTGCAAAAATTCAATGTGTTACCAAGTAAAGAAATCGAGGAATCAAATTAAGTTGAATTTTATAATTTTTGTCGACGTTCCAAATGAGGAGTTAGATTTTAGAAGTTAATTGGTGCAAATAAAGAAATTAAAGCAAATTGAACTAACTTAAAACGGAAGTCTACCAAATTTACATTCCTTCAAAATTCAAAACAAGTTACTACTATTAATCCAAAGGAAGGAGGAACTCCTTTAAAGAAAAGACGAGGTGGAGGCTGGGGGCGAACACAGGACTATTCGACACTGGCTATATCTTGTTGGAGAATCATTTTAAGACCATGTGAAAGTCGGGACAGTTCATGCCCCACTCCCCCGTTGAATAGACAAGTTATGACGTTAAACAAAAAATATGGTTGAAATGGTATGAAAAGAGCCTTGTTTTAAAAAGTGGCCCAACCCAGCATTACCGGCCCAACTGGGCCGGTTCTGTCAGAAACGGAGATAGACCATTTTGGACCGGAAAGATCCGCTTAAAGTGACCTAACGTTTGTAAACCCGAAAGACTCTAGTGACCGGACAGCGTTTTTTAACTGTACAACACGTATCTAAACTACGCCGTTCAGCTGGTTTCACCATGCCTTTTTTTTAAAAAAAAAAAAATTTTTCTTCCTGTCCGACGCGTGGAAAATCACTTAGTTTAACAATCCAAAAAAAAAGAAAAGAAAAGAAAAGAAAAAAAAAAAACTGTTTGGTTCGAGGGAAAATTTGGGTGGTTTTTTTGAAGGCCGGGAAAGTTTAGGGATTTTTGGGCAGGATCAAACGATCGGAAGCCCTGATACTTCACAGATCACATTTGCAACTTTCTTTGCGGCAAAAACTCTCTCCGAGATCGAGCCACTTACCCCTCAAGCAAATTAGAGTCAGCAGATAATTCAAATTGCCGATCGGCTGCCAGGTAATAAACCCCCATCTCAATCTGCTGCATAACCCAATTCTCAGAGTACTCCTAATTTTTTTAATTAAATAATTAATTGTATGGGAATGAGAGTTGTAACGTCGCTCAAACATTTTTGTGAAAACGAAGTTAATTAGAAATAGTATGGACTTGGATGAATGAGAATTCTCTTCTTCTTCTTCGTCTTTTTTGGGTCTAATTTATACCACTCTAGTTTTTTTATTTTATTCTTTATTTTTGAAGGCATAATGGTAAAAAAAAAAAAGATCTTTGTCCGTGCAGTTGGTTGCTCTGATGGAATCTCTCTTGATTTTTGCTTCAATAATGGTAGTCTGGCTGGCTTCCTTATGCAAAATTCTCCATTCATCAAGCTTCGGTTCCATGACCTCTTTTTTGGAGGATGGTATATATATATATATTCTATGAGCATGGGTCAATTATGGTTTATTTATATGTTTAACGTTTAATTAATAGCCTTTTCCCATTAAGATCAGGTCGTGTTCTTTCCAGGAAAAATGTTCTACTGGTTATTGCTCACCCCGATGATGAGTCCATGTAAGCCTTCTTTTGCATTTATGTTAAGCTTACTCCATTATCAGATATTCTTTTATTTGGTCTCACTTTATTTTTTTCCTTTTCTTTTGAAAATGGTGTGTTGAAAGCTTTTATATATATATATATATATATTGCAGGTTCTTCTCTCCAACAATAAACTATCTGATATCAAGAAGGATTAATCTTCACATATTATGCTTGTCAACAGGTAATTTTCCTCCATTGGGGTGTAATTTAGTTTGCAATGCAATGGAGAAGCAAACACTTCTATTTATAACTTTGTTGGATGTAGCTAAATTGAGCTGTCTTTAAGGTTTGTTTGGATCCATTAATGTAACATTAAACTGACACATCCATATAATTTTATCACCCTTTCTGCTCGTTACATAATTCAACTTTATTGAAATAATTATTTTCTTTGTTTGAATAAAAATTTTCCTGCCGCAAATGACTGTATTTAACATGGAGTGATTTCTTTCTTCAGTTTAGAACCGTTCCCTAGCATGTTTGTGCTCTGAGTATCTAAAATTCTCAAACCTCCTGGTGCCATCTCTCACAATTTTTTTGTTCCTTTTCTTTATCTTTCCCCACATCTGCTCTTTCTGTAAAGTGAAAAATCAACTGAATATGACGTTATGACTTGGGTTACAAGAGGTATTTGTAAAGTAATAGAATGAAAGAGAGAAGCAAGCAAGTGGGTATCTTCAGTGTTTTCTTGTTTTTCTTTGTCTTTTCGGGTTCATGGTTTGTTTGACTTTGTGTGATGCTCACTTTCCTGAAGTATTTCACATGAAGGAAGCTTTTTCCGCTTTTGCTCTTAATTTATTTCTAAACTATGTCCATGCAAATTCCTTTGTTTCTTCATGATATGATTGTTGGGAGCACTTGTGTTTGGGTCAACAGAAAATCCAAGCCTCAGTTCAACAAATATATTCTACTTTGTCTAGTTGCTGAGATAATCCCTTATTCAGATCTCCCCTTTGCTAATCCATATCAAAATGTGTTGGAAGAGAAAAGTGCAGTGGGATCTTGGACATTTAATCTCACCAGTTGTTTGCCTTCTCCAGCTATGTATGGGGCAGAAGAAATCTTCAGATGCACATATTCTTTTATGTTTGCCTTTTTTTTTCCCTTTTCATAGTTTCCTCTTTTTCTAATATATATTTTTTTTTGGCAGGTAATGCCGATGGTGTGGGAAACATTAGAAAAGCTGAGCTCTACCATGCTTGCGCTGTCCTCAAGGTGATTATAAGTATGGATCATAAAAAGTTTGGTTATCAAGTTTTGGAAGGTAAATGGTGAACACTTATATTTGACTACTTAGTAATCATGTCATGGATTGGACCATAACAAGACTTTCTTTTGGCTGCTTGAAGGTCTCAAAACTTGCTAAGATTTTAGTAGCACAAAGTATAAGAGACCTTGTCTTTCATCCGCTATTTCCACCATATATAACCAGTTATTTTGCACGTGCAGATTCTTCTTTCACAAGTGAAGGTCCTGGACCATCCAGATTTGCAGGTTGTCCTAAAATTGGTCTCTTGAAAAAATCTGTTTTTTATTTTTGATTTGGAATTCTGTGTTGAGGCATCTATAATGTGATACAATATCATTGTGTAGGATGGTTTTGGCCGAGTCTGGGACCATGATTTGTTGGCTAAAATCATCAAGGAGGAGGTATCTGGTCATGAAATTGACATGGTAAGAGAAAGTGTTTCTCACTATATGTGTGTGTGTACTTGTTTGTTTATGTTCCTTTTTCTTGCAACTAGACTAGTGAATCATGTTTCAATGCTTGTGATCTTGCATGCTATAGGGTTTAAGGTTCTTGTTTTCTTGGTTCTATGAGTGTTCTTTTTAAAGCTGCTTTTTAATGCTGCATACTTATCCTGATCCCACATTTTTCTGCTTCTTTACAGATAATCACTTTTGATAACAATGGCATTTCAGGTCATTGCAATCATTGTGATGTGCATTATGGGGTCCGGTAAGCGACTTCATTTGATGAAGTTTGTGTATTAATTGAACTTTGGTAATCCTTCATATACCCATGGTGCTTAATCTCAAAATGATATACATCATAATGCTGATTTTGGACCTGATGAAAAATTCTCTCAGTTAAGAGTTTCATGACTACAATGTATTCATTGCTATCTATCAACAAGGAGAGATTGGATGGAACAATGATTACTGCTTTGTTAGGAAAACGGGAGAGCCCAAAACTGGGGAGAAATATGAGTAGGAGACTTGTGGGTTTGAAACCATATCTCAGCCTAAAATCTTAAGACATCGGAATTATGAGTTCTCACTTCTATGTTACTTACTACTCTCTTCTATGTTATTTACTTCTCCCTTTCTCACTCCCAATATGAGATTGTTTAACCGCACAACTAGGGAGTGTAATCCATTTCTCTTCCCAAAACTAGGAAAACGGGGGTGTCCAAAACCAGTGAAACGAGAGAGTTTGAATCTAGGGAGAAATATAAGTAGGGTCTAAGCAAGTAACAGACTTGCGGGTTTGACACTATATCTCAATTCAAAATTTTAAGACATTGAATTTATGGATGATTTTACTCTACCTTCTCACTTCTAATATAGAATTTTTTGACCACACAACTCACACTCATACTTGAAATCTCAACATACTGTTCATTAATCACATGTTTATGAACAGAATAAAAACAGAGTTACTCTAAATTCCATGATATGTTTTTCACTTGAAGAGTGAAAAACTGTTCACTGCAGAATTACCACTGTGTGCTGTAGATTATTGCCACTTCATTTGATATATGTTTATTATGCACATTCTGGCTGCCAATTATCTCAAGTTATCAAATGTAGCTTATGACTGCTTTTCCTTGAGAATTCAATGGCCAAGACAAGTTTTTGCAAAATCTAGCTACTTGAAGTTTCGTGTTGTTTTATATCACATGTGGCAGTCTTCTTTAATTATTATGATTGAATAATATTTGAATATGCATTTTTCAATTATTTTGACGAACGGGAAATTTACTATATAGGCATTTGTTCCATGGTTTTGTATCCTTGACAACATTTCATTTTGTTTCATAGTCTTGTGATTTTGTTTAAAAATTTTCCCTTCTGTGTTGCATGTGCAGCAAGCTCTTGTGTAATTCACAAAGAAGTATTGAAGCTTGGGAACTCGTATGTTTTCTTATTCTTCAGCATCCTTGTCTTTTTGGTTCAAGGTGCCAATCCTTGGAAATACTACAAATTTTTGAATAAAATACAAGATATGGCCTTTTACTTGGAATTTCTAAAATATTTAAGGTATTTACCTCTAAATCATCTTATAATTTTTTTGAATCCCAAAAGGCCACCAACATAGGTGGTTATCTATCCACTCAAAAAATTAAATTTTTAATACCTGGCCAATGGACATCCGCTTAACACCTTTAAATTATTGGAATCATGAGTAGAATACCCTTGACAGGAAAGCCCTGTTGTTTTACTCTCCTTTCTTTTTTTAATCTTTAATGTTAGACAATACAAGGTTTTCCCAGCCGTGAAGGAAGAGTGGCTAATGCAACTATCCTGATCTTCTGTTGTCTCTTCAATATCTCTCTCTCTGTCTAATCCAATTTTGTTTTGGTTCATTTCCCAATATTCAGGTTAGTAGTAACATTTTGCGCAAGTACAGTGGACCAGTCGATATTTGGTTGTCATTGTTGTCACCCCTGAAGTCTAAGGGGTCAATGCATTGTTTCCTAAATGGGAACCCTTTCAAGAGCTTCAATGCGATGGCAGAACACTCGAGCCAATGGGTTTGGTATGTTAACCAGAAACCACTTGGGAAAAACTGTCTTTTTATCATTTGTTGTTATCTTGGAATCTTTTCTCTATATTCCTAAGTCCCCGCCCTTTGAAAGTAAATGTTTTGACGTGCATTAATGATGTTTGCCCTTTTATGCAATCTGTTATATGCCAAAAGTTGAACGGATTGTGTTCTTATTTGTTGTACGATGACATTGAAATTGCAGGTTCCGTAAGCTTTTTGTATTGTTTTCCAGTTATACCTACGTGAATACGCTTCGAAAGATCAGCCAGTAGGTATGGAACATTGGAGTTATTGTTGAAAAGATTTCAATTCCCCAAATCTGTTTGGCAGACCTTTTTCATTTGTAGGTATGTGTTTGGGTATATATATTTTGTGTGTTATTAAATCTATCTTAGGTTGAAGTGTATGAAATTAACATTTTTACTGTTGCAAGGAAGCGACCACTCAGAGTTGGCTGGAATCGTTTATCAGCAAATTAATAATTTGTCAAAAGAAAAAATTTTCTATGAACAAATTCCTGGGGCTGTTCCACGTTATACTTAAATAAGCAAAGCTTGCTTCTGTCGTGTACCTATAGTCTTTCGTGAAAATTGGGTTGTGCTAAAATTCAATCAGCGAAGTTCAGAGCATCTCCTATTTTGACGTAATCAAAATTATGACTGCATTGCTGGGGATGGCCGTCGCAGGTTGCGTGGTTCAAAACCAATAAAGCAGCGAGGGACTTGGCTTCAAGAAAACAATGCCATAGCTGTCATCTGTGTTACATGTAATATAGAGTCGAAACAGCAATGGTTAGATCAAGGGTAAGGGTGAACTTGGGTTTTATAGGTTATGGATTAGGCATACGGTCTCAAGTTTAAATTCCTTTAAGTGCCTTACATGTTTCAAGTGAAGAGGTGCAGCGTGAAATGTCATGCTAGAAACAAGTTTGCTCGAATAGATTTCTCGCCATGGAAAAAATTAGAGCCGACGTATCACAGCATGTATTGAGAAAACAATAACATATATTAGCCTTATAAGGTTAAAAGGCTTGCAACAAACGCTTGTCCGAAACAAAAATCTGTAAAGAGAAAGTGAAAGATCGATGACGCAAAAGGTAACACGGATTCTTGGGGATCTTTTTTCACATCCATATATGAAGAGGGCAGTAAGTATGTGGACAAATGAAAAAGTTTTGTCTGTTGCAAAAGAGATTGGAGTTGGAGGAGGAAGAGAAGGACAATGGCTCCCGTGGGATTGCCTCCTGGCTTTAGATTCCATCCTACCGACGAAGAGCTTGTCAATTATTACCTAAAGAGGAAGATCAATGGCCAAGAAATTGAACTCGACATCATTCCTGAAGTTGATCTCTACAAATGTGAGCCTTGGGATTTATCAGGTCCTTCTCCTCTTTGTCCTTCTACTCATTTCCACACCCCATTTCCCTTCTCACTCAATCATATATATTCTTCGCTGGTTTAAGCCATATGGGTTCATGGGTCAAAGTTAAAAAGATTGTTCCATGCTCTTGTACTGTAGAGTACCAGAAAGGGTGAGACATCACGCATTTTTATCTTTGCTTTCACAAGGATATATTAATATGATCGCCATGACTTCACCCATCTCATTTTAGTTCTTCCATTCAGAATGCCATGTGTCCATATCAACTGTTAAATTACATGTCATGATAGGGTTCTCGTTTTTCTATTGTTCTCCCTGTGGCATAAGAAAAAAAAAAAAGAAAAATATCCGTAAGATTCGATATTTAGCAAGTTGACGAGGAAAAGAAATTGTTGCGACTCTTGCAGAGAAATCGTTTTTGCCAAGTAGAGATCCGGAGTGGTACTTCTTCGGACCACGGGACAGGAAGTATCCGAATGGGTTCAGGACCAACAGAGCGACAAGGGCGGGATACTGGAAGTCCACAGGGAAAGACAGAAGGGTCACGTCCCAGAATCGAGCCATTGGAATGAAGAAGACATTAGTTTACTACAGAGGCCGAGCTCCCCAGGGAATTAGGACCGACTGGGTCATGCATGAATATCGCCTTGATGACAAGGAGTGTGAGGATGCCTCTTCTAGTATTCAGGTATTGATGTTTGCTATTTTTTATTTTTATTTTTAGTTTTTAGAGTATGTAAGATTTTAAATTATTTATTTATTTTTTATTATTATTTAAAATTTAATTAAAATTTACATTTTTTTTCCGCCTATATTTGACATTGAGTTAACTTTCATATGTTAAGAGGCTAACTGTCTGCCTAGTTCTACCTCTACCCCCCGGGCGCGGCGCCAAAAAAAATGAAAAAAAAAAAGAAAAAGGAAAATAGGAGACTTTTGCTGACTATTTTGAACAAATTAACTTTAAGTCATACAAACCCCCACCAATCCAATTGAAGTCAGCCAGAAACGGTATAAATTATTTAATATTTTTTGTTAAATTTCCTTTCTGTTTAGTTGGAATGATTTTGTTTATTTTCCTCTTCCAAAATTTTCAACGTATTAATAGTGTGCTTTTTGGGAATTACATGCGCATATTTGAAAAACAATAATGAGAGATGCTGGAGGGGCACAAAGAAGTGCTTGAATTGGACGTAAAGTGGGAAGGCTGAGGGCTTTTGCTATTTTCTCATCTATATTTGTTTATGTAAAATATAGACGAATACGGTAATTATAGTAACACAACTATGTACCCCACAGACAAATCTCTGACATATTCGTTGCTTCAGCAGGTGTCACATTGATCTGCCATGACACCAACTTTACCTTCACTTTGTTTTCTCTAACAAGGCAAAAGTACACTCTAAGTCAATCGTTTTTGCATTTGACAATTTCTTTATCTTCTATATTCTCTGATCTATAATTCTAGATTCCATAACTAATGAAATCATCTAGCCCCATAACAAAATGAATGCAAAACACCCCCCCCCCCCGGGCCTCAACCCCTACAAAAGGACTTTCATGGTGTAAGGAGAGGTCGGCTACCTTTTGCTTTATTCCAATCAGCAAAATGAACCAATTAGCTTGCTTCTGGTTTTCATATATATTGTTGGCATAAATAGAGAGAGAGAGAGAGAGAGAGAGTTAGCATTATTATGCATGCTATGTGGCTAATTACTTTCCCAAGAGCAAATTGTTTTGCTATCATTGTCGTCACCGTTGATCTAGCACATGTGATGACGAGGAAAAGATTGCAGCAAAGTTGCTGCATCTTCCTCTTCTTTCTTCCTTCTTTGTTTTTTGTGTCAAAAAATGGATGAATAATAGCTTGTGAATGAATGGATTAATAATTCACATCTCCTTTTGGTACATCAATACTTGATCCAATGGCTCAACTCTACCTTGGCCAGCTGAGCTGACCCCACGAGAATGCTTTCTAGCAGATAATGTTTCATTTCATGACAAAAATTTGGATCCCAAAGTCAGCCTCAATAATTGACTGTGTCGTGATCAGCACCACACATACTCATCTACGATCATGATCAAAAGATTTTTTTTTTGTTTTTTACTTTGCTAAGAAGCTTAGAACTTTATTCCCCTCTCTCTTGCACTTAAAAATAAGAACAAGTTTGTTTTCTTTGCAGGACTCGTACGCATTGTGTCGTGTGTTCAAGAAGAATGGAATGTGCTCTGAAATCGAAGAAGAAGGCCAATGCAGTGGCATATCATTAGTGGAGAGCCAGAGCCCACCACAGGGCACAACAATAAATGACAACTGCGAGGCCATGTCGCCGGATGTTCCCATTGCATCATCAACAACTTGCATGGACGAAGAGGACGTAGATGATTCATGGATGCAGTATTTCATCACTGACGATCCATGGTGTTCTTCTTCTAACACTGCTTTCGGGGGTGAAGAGGCTTCTCATGTCACGACATATGCCGATTAAATGCTTAATTAATCAGCATTTGGGGGCGAATAACACAAAGTGAATTGGGTGCATATTTCTTAGGATAAGGCATGATTTTCTATTGAAATGTTTTGTGAAATCTCTAGTCGTGTGGTGATTAAAGGCTTGTTTGTACCAATCAGCATTTGGATGAGAGTGGCACTAAGAGTTGTCCTTCACAACACTTGATTCCACGAGTCTTAGTCTCAAACACCAAAGGAAAAAATAATAAATAATTAAAAAAAAAAAGAAGAAGAAGAATATTTGGTTGTTGAGTGTTGGCCCCACTCACTGTAGCCATATCAAATGGCTTCATAATTTTTTTTTTTTTTTTTCTAACCTCTGGCGGTTGGAGCCTGGAGGTCAATAAAGATACACACAGTTATTTTAAGGAAATTCTCAATTTTCATCATTTTTAGAATATACATATATGTGTGCGTGCGTGTGTGTGTTCACTGGTTAAGCTTTTTCTCTCTCTCTCTTGGCTTCCATAACAAAATCTCAATCAATCTCGTCACCCCAAAGTTAAATTTCTGGCTCCTCCGTCAATGAAAATCTCATCCCCAAGAGAATGCCTTCTTTTCTGAGCATCTATGTTCCTTTTAGTTGGACCTTTTATCAACTCACCACTCTTACCGCTCCTTTCACTACCAACATCTTGAGTATGCTGTACTGCTCGTCTTGAAATCCATCTTTTGTCCACATACCTGGAAAAAACCTCGTTTTTTTTTTTCAAAAAAAAAAAAAGGGATGAACAATGACACTGATTGAGTACGTGGACTGGAAGGCTGCCTTACTTGGTACGGATAAATTTCGCTACATCACTTTTGTCAAAGCCTGCTGGCAGCTCTGCTTCCCAGTAACCATTGGATTTCTGGTTGCCCACAGCTGTCCAACCATACATTGAATGAATTCATATTAATCATTACATTAGCACAATGTTACCCAATGGATGGCCATTACGGTAACAATTATTGGTTGTCATGCCAGCATCCAGTGGTTCAAGAACCCCCCCCCCCCCCTTTTTTTTTTAATTTTACAAACCATAAGTTTCAAAATTGAATGAGACACACTTCACCCAAAAATGAATAATTACTCCAAAATTGACACCAAAACAAACAGCGTATTCTTACATTGCATGAAAGCAACTTGCTGCGGAAGCCATGTATCCAAAGTAACCGATCGTACCTATTTGCAGGCCAGACCAGAGGTAAAGCTACCGTCAGTATATATTATATTCAGTCATGTAACCTAAAAGAAGAAAGTAATCCACTATGGTAAACAGTTATTATTATTATTATTTTTAATTGAAAATATGTAACATATTTTTTAACAAAATGTAATACATTTTGCATTTTCGAAAAATGCAGTTTATTGTGTTTCCAATACAGTTACTTTTATTGTTTGTAAACAAACAAAGAAAAAAATAAAAAAAAAAACAATAGTAATTAAAACTGACCCCGCACGCTTGCACGCCCACCATGGGGCCATTTACTTTATTTATTTTTTCCTCAACAACATTAGTCATAGAAAATGTGTTAAAGACCTAAAATACACAAATTTGTTTAAGCTGCTTTATAAACGCACTTTGTGTGCGCGTGTGTGCCTCTGTGTGTGTGTCTTTTTTTTTTTTTTTTTTTCCTTATCTTTAATCTCTTATACTTAATATGAACCTTAATTTGTATTGATTTAAGTCTTAAATTAATTTTGTACATGAATGTTATCGTTCAAAATTTCCCTATCTCTACTCTAAAGCAAAACTTAAAACCAAATATCATCTATCCATAGATTTTCCTTTTCATTTTCAGGTGCCTTTCAGGGTCACTCAATATTGCTTTGAATATATCAATCTGAAAAATTAACACATATATTCTTTCTTGCCTTAGAATATCAAAAAATAAGAAGAAGAAGAAGATGAGGATGAGGATGGGCATGGTTCAACCTACAAGGCACACAAACTATGCCGGTGCGTACTCTGCAAGAGCATAAACGACAATGGCATTAATGCACAAGTTCAAACCTGTGAAATATGCACCCCTAGACCTCGATGAATTCCTGAACACCGCATGCAGATAAATATTCCGAGGTTCACACTTGCCCATCGCGGTGCCCTGAATATTTTTAAAAATAAATAAATAAAGAAAAATTACATCGTCACTGCATAGTAAAAGGAAACCACTTAAATCAAACGACACAATTTTTTGACTGATTATAGATCACATGTACATGAAAACCTATGTGTGTATGTATTTCGATTATGAGAAGCAAATTCCGGGTTGCTAGCACAGACTCTATCAGACAGCCCAGAGAGCATTTAAAAATTTCTGATGAAATTCTAATTTGGAACAGCTCATGATATATTCTGGCAATCTTAGGACATATCAACCATGGGATATGGTTAAACATCAGAAATGGTTCATAAATGAATACTTGCTCAAACAATCGGCACATTCTCTGTTCTCTGGCAATTTAAGAAGGCCTTCTAGAATCTGCAAGCAGTAGCAAGACATATAAACATATAGTAAAGTAACCGTCGGATCCCTGAGAGTAACCAAGAATGAGAAAAATCAAGAGGAAAGACAAACCTTAGTGTGCTTAGCGTTAAGCTCTTTGGAGATGGCGGCCTTCCCATTCATTTTTGCCTTCTTCCCTTTGATCCTCTATGTGAGAATTAATAGGGAGGACAGGCCAAGCCGAAAAAAGGAGATTCAGAAAGAGGACATGGAAGCAACAGAAAGGTAAAATATAGGGTGCCTTTTTCTTTTTTAACGTTAATGTTAAGTAGTTCTTGACAGATCGATTGGTATGAAAATCCTTTGGTATACCAATAAAGACGGGCAAGGCACCATTTCCACGGACACAGCTAAAAATAGCGTCATGTCTCTCATCTTCTTGTCACCCCCACCCCCCGCCTCTCTTTTTTTTTCCCCTTTTTCTTTTAGTAATTGGCGGCAACTCCGACTGTAACTAACCCCCTTGAATTTAAGGCCATTTGCCCAACTGCATTTCGTATTTAGCGTGGAGGCTAATTTGTAATATAGTTTAATCTAACATAAACATGTTAGGTCAAGAGCTCAGATAAAATGTTCAAGACATCGCCTTCTAGCTGACGTAAAATTTTAAAGAAAATATTAGATTAGCAGTCTAGAAAACTCTTTGAAGTCTGGTGGATTTCTTGAATGGGAGCGATTTTTATTTTTATTTTTTCACCTATTTTTTTTGGCTTCAATAATGGAGGCCTTTGCCCCCAATGTTTTCCCTTCTCGTATAATGTGTTACTGCTTTAAAGATTTTATCGGTCCACCAAGCTGCTGACTTGAAACTTACATTTAGGGATATCGATACTCAATTCTTGGTGAGAATGTTGATTCCAGCAAAATGGAGAGATGGGAAAACACAACAGCGTTAAATTTAGCAGCATCAACGGCTGCGGTACAAAGCCAGCAGAAAAGAAGTTACCCCAGGGGATAGTAGTATGGTGATATTCAAGCACACCGTACATAGACTATTTATTCACATTTCTCATTTGTTGTCTCGCAAGATCTGAACAAATGCTTTTAGAGCCAGTGGACAAGTAGTAAGACTTTGAAATGAGATCCGGCCTTCCCATAACTGCAAGGTGAAAACTTGACCCGTCCGACCAAGAAAATTTGAGCATCAAGTAATATTCTATCCAACATGCCCAAGACTGCATATAATGTAGCAGAAATTCTTATGAAACAAACGGTCAAGTAAAACCATCAACAAGAACATGCAACATCATGCTTACTTTTCCGCCATTAAGGCATGCTGCAAGCATCGTCTGACTTAGATAACTACTATCCCAATCTCATCTCTAGTGATCGGTTTAACCCAGCAAGATAGCTTCTTGTCATTTTTTGCTTTTCTGCCATTAAGGTATATTGCCAAGCATCCTCCAAGTTACAACCAAATTACTCCCAACTCATCTCTAACGGATTTGTTTTCCCCAGCAACATAGCAAGCCATCTTTAACCCTTTCCTCGAATTCACCTAAATAAGCACGAATTTGGAGCTTGTGCTAGTTTGTCCTAATCAATTAGTTATCTAGTAAAACTAAGCTATGCAGATGCCACACAATTACTAGTGGAGAATGAAGATTACACTATCTAGTAACAGGCATCGAGTAAGTATGCAAGGGAAAGGGAACGGGAGAATATATGATCAGTGGCCAGCAAATCTTCTGTGCACCCTTTACACTAAACACAGTGTTCCACTTAGTATACAATCCTCAAGTAACACAACTGCTATGTATCTCATTCATTTTATCAAAGTTCAATAAAATCATTTCATTATTACAATTCAATACCTGGGAAATGCAATTGGAACCTGTTTTGATCATTTTAGCTATGCTAAATAGAAAATCAATCCACTTCTTTCCTGCTTCCCAATTAGCTGAGCTCCTAAGCATCTCATTTGCTCTGAACCATCCTTAGTTTATATTCCCACCTTTTTTTTTTTATTTTTAAAATTTCTAAATCAGCAGTCTAATATAAAAGAGGCACAGCATACTATATTAACCAGGCCGCCTCTAAACCTAACAGATCCATTCATTATTGATACATTAAGCATCAAACTGTAAACTGTATTATCTCACATTTATGAAGAAGAATAATAACAAAAACACAAGTGAAACAGCCAAACAAAATTGAGAATTGAAAGAACAAAAAAGGAGAAAGGCAGAGAAAGAGAGAGAGAGAGAGAGACCTTCAAATCGGTTATTAAAAGAGAATCGATAATCGCCGATCACTTGAGGGAGGTGGCGGCTTCCGCGGGAGTCTTGGCCACGATGGAGAGCGCATGCAATCCGGACCGGAGCTCGTCCGCGAGTGCATCGTATACCATACGATGTCGCTTCACGAGGCTCTGCCCGTCGAATTTGGGCGAAACGATCTTCACGTTGAAGTGAGTTTCGCCCGCGGTGCTGTCCTTGACGGCGGCGTGACTCGCGTGCTGGTGGGACACGTCGTAGATTTCCAAAGTCGTAGCTTCCAACGCCGATTGCAGCTTTGATTTCATTCTGTTGGCCCTCGTTAGCACCGTGCTGGCTGCTCGTGAACCCATCCCACTCCGGCCCTCCACCCTAGCTGCAACTTCTGGCAGCCTTACCTTCTTATCTCATGATTGCAGGCAGGCTAATATCTAATGTTTCGAGATTTGATTTCGACAAAATAACAAGAATGAAGGGTTTCAATTTTGAAAAAATAATATAAAATTTATAAATATAAAAAAAAAACATATTTTTTCTCCTTATAAATTATCATATAATTAATTTTTTAATAAATAAAAATAATCAAATTTAATTTAACGTCTATCTATTATTATACTATAATATTATTATTTTAAATAAAATAAAAATTATTTTATAAATAAACTTCACAAACAATTTATATATAATTAAATAAATAAAGTATAAAAAATAAAAACATTATTAGATGATCAAATTTTTTAAAATTTTTTTTATTTGTAAGATTTATTTATTAAAATTTTATTTTAATTATAAATAAATTTTTTTATTTTTTTTAATAAAATAAAAAAATATACACATATAATATTTATCCAAAAAAAAGCATTTCGAGAGATTACGACGCTAGACCTTTTTTATATAAAACATTTTTTTTTAGCACATACATAGAGTGGGAGAGGTGAAAATTTCCATATATTGAAGTAGGCTAGTCGCGGGGGAGCGCTGTGTGAGCCGTCGTTGTACTACCTCGGCGGGTCCGCGCCTACCCACTGGAATTTCCAATCCCGAAACGAGGGCCCACTCCTTTGTAAGAAAATCAAACTTCATCAATCTAAAACAACTTGGGCAGCGGTAATTCGGCATTTTTGTCGGCCAAACGTTTTAAAAACCACTCATCCAGTTTCAGAATAGTCCGTACTCAGACCGGCAGTCCGTATTAAAATAAAATAAAATAAAATAAAATAAAATAAACTGTTGTTAACCTCCACTCCAGCTCCAGCAATTCTTCGAATGTGGAAGCAAAGATGGAACAACTGTAAATGTTAAATTACTTCCATGCCATCATAAAAAAAAAAGAGAAAATCTTAAAATAATTTCAAATATGCCTTTTTTAAAATTAAATCAACTAATTTTTGATATAAAATTCTAATAATAATAAATATATGAAGTTAAAGATATAAATGAGTTTGTTTTCCTCCAAATAATTTACTGTAGTTTTATTTGATTTCGACTTAGATTTGAATCTTAAGGTAGAGCTTTCTTTGAATAAAATAGAAATTTATAGGCGAAGCTATTAATATAAATCTAAATTCGTGGTTTGGCGTGGTCGAGCCCACTGAAGTGATAGGTAATATTTATTTAAAAAAAGTTAAATGAAAAAAAAATAACAAGTAACTTTCTACTTCCATGTAGAAAGAATATATGGTATTATTCTTAAAAAAATTAATAATAATAATAATAATAAATGAGTCTGTTAACGTCGATTTGAAAATGGAAGAAGTGTATAAATCTGTAGCAGTAAATAAATAAAATCAGATTGGGCTTATTTTGGTTGATAAACCGAGTGGCTGGGATGGGATTTCCGTTCTGTTTGTAGTGCAGAAGTTTGAAACTAGAAGAAAGCTGCGATCTTCATCTTCTTCTTCTCTCCCGAGTCCGACCCCCGCAAACTGATAACGACCCAAATTGACCCGTTCTTTCTGCCATTCTCTTCCAACAAACCCCTAACATCATCATCGACAACAACGAAGAAGTAGGAGGAGGAGGAGGGGCAATCAGACGGCGGATCTCTGTTGATCAGAGACCCGAATGTCCGCTTCAATCTCCAATATTGCTAGTAATAATAATAATATTATTATTAAGAAGAAGGACTACTACATAGAGCATCAAGTGTCCAAGATGGACACTCTTGCCGGTGTTGCCATCAAATACGGCGTTGAGGTCTCTCTCTCTCTGTTTTTTTTTTTTTTTTTTTTTGCTTTTTATGCTTTGCTGTAAATGTTGATTTGATGGAGACCTAGTTCATATATCTGTGTATATGTATAATGATACTCGTAATTCGATTTGGGGGCTCCAATGAACAGTTGGTTAATTACTCAAAATTTGAATTGACGTTAAAATTGAACATTAATGCGTTTGTTTTGGCGGTGTTAATAATTTTTCTTTTTTTTTTTTTGGGGGGGTGTTAATTAGGTGGCTGACATCAAAAGGTTGAATGGGTTGCCGACAGATCTTCAGATGTTTGCTTTGAAAACTTTACTCATACCATTACCTGCAAGACATCCGCCTTCTCCCATTTTGTCTTCTGATGCTGCTGCTACTGCTTCTTCTTCTTCTTCTTCTTCTTCAGGGTAACAATTCAAAACATCTCTCTCCATCTGTAGTTTTTGGCCTTTTTATTATTATGTCATCATACATGCTATTATCCTAATGTTCTGATTTCTGGGTAGTCTCCTCTTTCTGCTTGAGCAGAATATTGCAACTTCCATTGACGTATTGCTTGTCAATTATAATGAGCAATGTAGTCACCGTGATGTACCCTGTGACCCCTTTACTTCCTGTGTTTGTGTGGTCACGTTGATTGCATCTACCATTTACCAGTGTTTATATTCATGTGTCAATTATTGCATTTTGCAACGCTATAAGTTTGTAAGACCCCCACTTTTTTTTTTTTCCAGGTGTAGTGCCTAAAGTTATGACTTCAGTGCTTTCAATCTTCTGCTATTTTAATGTTCCCATGTTCTGAATTCTGAATTTTCATTACAAATGATTCCTAGTTTTCTTGCCACAGTAATGGACTTTGGGCTCACAAAGTCCGTGAAAGAATCTTGGGCAAGGATTACATATACTTGATGTTCATATGGCAGACTCCTATGGGCAGCATATGGAAAATTATTGTGGAAAAAAGTTTGTTTTCTGAGTTATGAGCATCCACATCCTGACTGGAGGATGAAGCATTTGTTTGTCCTTAACTTGAATTTCCTTTTTTTCTTTTTTTTTTTTCTTTTTTTTTTTTGTACTTCCATTTTGTATTGGTGTCAACATTTTGATGTGCAACTATGGATTGATGGAGATGGCAAGATAGCCACTTTTAAGTTTAATTTATTTTATTTTTACTGCTAACAGGGGGAACATATCACCAGAAAGATATATTAGTGTCTTGAGTACTAATTATGCTGCATTTTTTGTCTACTCTTGAAACTGATACATGGAAATTCCCAGTTACTAGCCATTTTGGAGACGTGCATCTTATATATGTTTTATTCTAGATGAGAGGGATGTCAGGGTCCATGGATCAACATGGCATTGCAAAACTTTCTTTGAAAAATAGTTTAGGGTTTAGGTTTTTGGAGTCTAAGGTTGATACAGATGACCAGCTGTTCTTAGATTATATAGTGCTTCTTTAGTTTGAGTGTCTCTTATGATTCCATTTTCCCATTGTCTGATTGTACATATGATAGGAAAATAGGTGTCTGCACTATGTTTGTGATGACTAATCATGTTACTATGTTATTGCAGAAGAAAGTTTACTAACAGAACACCACCACGTCCACCCAACCCTAATGTGTTGGAGTCATTTGAGTCCTTAAGACCAAAATCAATCAAGCAAAAGGTTTCTCCAGCCATGGACACATTACAAAAGTATTATGGCCTGAAGTCTTCAAATAATGAGGGTGCAGCTGAAGGCACAGAGATGGCTGTTTACAGAACAGGAAGCTCAGATTCCTTAACTGAGCAGTTGCTGCCTAAAGCTTCACCAAGTTCTGGCCCACTTTATCACAGTTATTTCAAATCCAGAAATCTAGACAATGGCTCTGTGCCCAACGGTGGTGCAGTTGCAGAATACATGCCTCTTATGGAAGCTGGAGATGGAGAAGCTGAGAAATCCAGTGAAAAGTCTGTCCGAAGGCGCCAGAAAGCTGAAATTGATTCTAGAGCTGGCACACCAGAGAGGTTGTTCATAGAAGAAAACAATGTTGGAAACAGTAACTTCACACCGGTAACAGGAAAGGGATTAGCCGTGAGGCCAAAATCAGCTAGCCGAGCAACATTGGTCACTGACTCAGAGCCAGGATGGTTGAATTCTCTTCCAGTGGGCTTGGGAGAATCCATAAAACCTGATGGGCTGGCTGGAGTTCGTAAATCTTCAAGCACACCAAGTTTGCAGGACCAGGAGAGCAATACTTCCTCTTCTGTCTGGCCAACTCCAAAGTGGAATTTGAAAACTGACTTGCAGGCTCTCTCCACTGCCGCCATCACAATACCAATTTTTGATGGCTTGTCGAAGCCAATATCCGGTCGCAGGAGCAAAGCTGCCCTTGATTAGTGTAACTTGTTTGCAAAATTTTTTGTGTTGGTTCTTCTTCTCTTTGCATCAATGTGAATGGAGTATCATAGCCACCACCCATTTTCATGTCAGATAGCTGCAAAATTTGAGTATTAGAGGGGAAAGGATGGAAGCAAAAGGTAAGGTGCTGCAGGGTCCTATTTAAGTTGTTATTCTTTGAGCGGTAGAAAACATGTGCCCTTTCCATTTGAGTCTGAAGCAACAGCTGCTTGAGAAAAAGTTGTTATTAATATGTGGAACTGCCACTTTTGCAGTTGTCAATTTTCAATTTTAACAGGTTCTGTTCTTGATCAACAATCCCAAGGGTTACAGTCTATAGGAAGCCATTTTTCTTGCATGTCCACTGGGTTGCATTTATTCTAATTCTTTCATGTCTTATCTCTTGTTCCTGTTGATGAATGCCTATTTGGTGAATGCATGTTAAATTCCAAGGGAGACAACTGTTTACTGATGTTTTCTAGTTGTCATTCTAAGGTGAGAAATTTCGAACTTAAGTTATATCTGTTGTTTTAAGCTGTGCTCCAAGTTCAAGCTTTTGTGTGGATTGTTGCTGTTAGTAATGGCTTCCAAGACGGAGTGGGTCTGGTAAAATCCACCGATTATCCTTGACGGCGTTTTGTTTGGTTTGGTTGGGTTGGAGATTTATGCAAATGGGCCTAAAATGTGCAAATGGTTGATCGGAGCGTGCGACTGGTCGGCATTAATGGTTTCCGTTTGTGTGTCTCATGTGTATTTGGATTACCTTTTATTGTTACGTGAATACGATCAAATTGATGCCTTTTAGACGTCAACTCAAGTCGTAATCCTACATTTATAATTATTATTTTTGATGGTAATCACACGTTAAAAAATTGAAGATATACAATCAATGATTTACTCACCCAATTTATAGTCTATAATTTTTCCGTAAAACAAAAATTAAAAAAAGGTAATTTAGCTTTTTATTTTAACCTTCCACATTAATTGGCTGTTTTTTTTTTTTTTTTTACTTTTTTATTTTTGTCTCATGAGACTTTCTATTTAGCTTTTACGAGAGAAAGCTGACCCGTTCTTTTATTTGCACCACCACCACCACTACGCAAACCCTGTGATTCGTATCATCCTGTTTCCCTCTTGGGTCTTTAGTCATCTCTCTCACCAATGCTTTTGCCATTGGTTCCTGTTATTTAAGAGCGAAAATATTTGACACACCTTACGGTGTCGGTCGATGGATGGTTTACCCAAACGGAACACACCCAGAAGAACCGTTCATAAATCCAAGGTAATAGGCTAAAAATAGCTTGAAAAACAGGGGAGAAAAAGGACCGTTGTCATCATGCTGAGGGCCATAAACTACATCAAGCCAGTTGGTTACAACGCAGGGGCTAAGCAGCCGACCAACTACAACTATAACATAAATAAACATTTTAATATCAGGAGGAATTACAAAACTGCAAACAGGGGTCCAAAAATTTCAAGGGCATGCGTTGAATGTCACAAGCTCAACATCTAACTGAATTATCGACTGTTGCTGACTCTATATTCCATGAGTCTAAGCTTCAGCACTTTAACTAGGGTTCCTTTTGTCCCACAATGAGGGATTCTGGGGGTTTTGTTGGTTGTTGGGGGGGGTGGGAGGGGGGCTTAGGGAAGGAGAGAAGATATGTCACCACCTATTATTTGGAGGCTTGACCTTGTAAATACGGATAATCCAATTGGATGTAGTGAATGCCTCTTCCAAGTATTCAAGTTTGATATCCTTGTTCCCGATTTCAACACCCCTTGCACGATCATATCTGCAATCCAAACAGGCATTATGCATAATTAAATGTGCATGTTCTTGGGTCTTAGTTCTTGCAAGCAACTTGGGTTTAGTTTTATTCCGAGGGTTGAAGGTTTTTCAATTTGACAAGTGTACAATTTTGAATATTTATGTCTAAAAAGAGCTGAACCCTCTTTACTTTCTTCAATTTAAATTACTAAACCAAGACATTCACATTAGATCTCTGAAGCCAGCACCAGATAGATTAACAGCAAATCTCATGATATCTTTCTTCAAGCCAAAGGCTAAATCTCATCTTTGCTTTTCGTGAAAAAATACCAATTGAAGTGGAGGGGTTCTTCAAACAACAAGGAGCTGGGTCAACTATTCAATCAAATGATATTGAGCATGTTTCCCATCTCTTCTCGAGAAAGAAGTGGGTTATTTCTTTGCAAAATTGTGCTCAATTTCATATGTGGCAAGTCTTACAACATGTCTTGAGCAGCATGCCAGTTAAAATCACAATATCTCATTCTTCTCACAATGCTTAGTTTTAACTTGTTCACTTTTCCTTCTTTTCTTTTCATTTTTTTTTCTTTTTTGGATAGGTGAGCATTTCTGACTTAAAACATCATTTTGCATGCATTGATGACATACACTAGTGTGCAAACTTTCACCCGGTGATTCCAATGGTAGCACCAATTTAGTATGCATTTATGAGCTGAAGAATAAGTGCCCACAAGTGTGCATGTTTGTGTCAAGCACAGGCAGGAACGATGACTTAAGGAACAAAGCAAGGAAGTTGCACTTACCCTGGAGGCTTGCCGTACTCTGTTATCAGCTCTCCAAACCGATAGTATGATAGCTTGTACCTGTTAACCAAAACCAATATGCATCACATTCCAATATGAGAAAGCCTTTTTGACTGTTTTGAAAATTGAAACAAGTTTCATTATCAAGAAAAAACCAGGGAGGAGGCTCAAACATGCTACAAAGTCAACAAATTTAGAACTACAGGAAGGTTCATTAGCCAACTCATCATCATAGCATACCATCAACCGAGCCTTTTTTAATGTTCTTGTCTAATTCAATTATCAGTTTCCCCTAAGTAATGTAGTTATTGCACTGCCTCTTAAACAAAAACTCTGTGAGTGTGTGACCAGCAGTTCAATTTATATTACAGCAAAGAGAAAGGGAACTTTCAAATTCCTGATATCCAAACTTCACGGAAAATACTGCCATGTTTTCTAATCTGTTTGAGAGAACTGGCAATAGCCCATTTACTATTTGCATAATAGCATACAAATAAAAAATGAAAAGTGAATAAGAAAAAATTAACAAAAGATCGGAGGGGGTGTGTTTTAAGTCTTTTTTTCTATTTTTGCCATTGCATGACACTTCTTATGATCAAAATGACTAGGAAGCAGATACTTACATGAGACAGTTCAACATCTTGGGAGCTGCACCCTTGTCAACGCGATACTCACCATTAACAAGATAATCAGGTTCCTTAATAACAGGGAATACACCGCCTCCAATTCTCACCATCCACAAAAACCTATGGCAAAGAAGTTGCATTAGTACAGAATAAGGCAACTTGTGGATATTAGGAAGGGTAGTGGTGAAAGAAATTTATTGCACAATGATTCCAGGAACAATTCCAACTACTGAGATTGCACTCCACTGCCCACCAAAATCCCTTGCCCTTTTTTCAATCTTGTTATCTTAACCTTCTTGTGCCTGGAAGGGGGGAAGGTTGCAAACATCTGCAAACAGACAAATTGAAATATATACAATATTGTAGATACTTACTTGTTAATATCATCGGAAGAATAACCAGTAACACCGCCAAACACAACTAATACATAATCCACATCAAGTGATCTCATTATCTCAAAGGCCTCATCTTCATACGATGACATTGCACGTCCAACAGTGGCAATATGTGTATTATTCCAGGTATTGTTGTCAACAATAACAGTTCTGTTTCCCATAGCAGTGATCTGATAACCATAATCCCACCATGACATCACCTTGGCATCAGAAGGAGTATTTTGTCGAAGCCAAAAGTATGCCTCACGGTAATCATCAAAAATGACTCTGTTACCATGGGCACCCCTTGCAGCCAAGACAATTGAGGGAGATGAGTATGCCTCTGAAGTCACCCAAGTACAGTGTGTAGCATATCTACTGAGCAAATAAAATGCACCTAGAAGTAGAGCAATAACAACATTTCCTTGGAAAGGCTGTGACTGAACAAGTGAAGCCTGCTTGTAAATCAAAGATGACAAAGATTTATTGCCAAAAGACCCACCAGTATGAAGGACAGAGAGAAATCTAAATATGAGACATTTTAAAGCAAATAAAGTTTGGCTCAACTAGAATGTAAAGCTCTGATATGGACAGCAATTTGAATCAGCTGCACACTTTTGATAATTGCTTAGTATTACAAATTCTTAATGAAGGTCGTAAACACCCAAATTTGTGGCACTACAAATATGGGAGGCAGCTAAACTAGCTAATGCCCTCATGTGACTATATGCCATTAAGGACAATGGGGAAAGAAACTTATCCAGTTAAAACATATTAACTATTGCTCTAAGGTGATAATTACCTCCACTAAGCTGACTTAATATCCAGATGTTAATAACACTTATTGACACACATTTGGTAATATCAAGATAAGCTGGCTGTCAAGTTGTAGCCCTGGGGAAATGACAAGGCACCAACTAATTGCAATAAAATCATTGTAACAAAAGTGTGATAGCCATTTTCTTCCACAGAAATGACAACACAATACTTACCATAAGAATCCAAAAATTATAGTATTAGAGATCTCACCTTGGAAGAAGCCTTTGCACCACTAGTTGCTTTAGTGGAACCCGATTGGGAAACCTTGTTCTTTGTCCTTAACAAAAGAGTAAGGTTCTTTATGGTGGCAGAAACAGCAATTGCGCTTATCAGGCATACTGCTGGTGTAGCAACGAGAATTAAACGTACCATGACACCAGCAAAATACATGCTTGTGAGCCCATACATAACAATAAATATTGTGGCATCTGACAGCCGCTTGAAGCAGAAATAGAGGCCCGCAGGAAAAAGGAGAAGCAGGATATGAAAATCAAACATGAAAGATGACCAAGCAGTTGGCTGATGCTCAGAGACGGATGCAATAATGGGGATATGGTCCTTGGCATAAGTGGGGTCCAGCAAAGAATAAAACCGGCCAGTCCATGGAGATATGTATCCAGATGCTGTGCCAACTCCAAGAGCAACAGCACCTACACCAACCGTGCAAGTCACAGCAATCCTCAAAAATGCTTGAAACAATTTTGGATCATTTAGTTGGTGCTTAACCCAATCCAAAAAGTAAAAAACCTGCACAGCACAGAGAGCTAATGGTGAATAGTCCATCAGGAAAATGAAAATTCAAAGACCAAATAAGCATTGTCTATGGTGGCATTGGACATGAGAAAGAAAAAAAAAAAAAAACAATAGATTGAACTGAAGCGCAAAACAAAAATCAATCATCAATACCTAATAGTAGTTGGCAATAAAGATTCCAAATAACTAACAATTTCAAATAAGCTTCAGCTTCTCGAAAAAAAGAACCTGAATGCAGGAAACAACAGTTAAAAACAAAAAGCATAAGAAGAAAAGTAGACCTGCATCAAGAAGAACACACCCATTGCCGCCATATGCTCTCCAGACTGAACATGCTGAAACCCCACAAACCGAATCTGCATGGCAAGCAGCATCCCCAAAATATACATACAATTATATGCAACATACAACCTCAGCGAATACCTCCCAGTAATCAACAGCACCAGAACATAAAGAGGGATCAAATTGATGATGAAAACATAGCCTCCCCAAGCGGAAACCATATAGAAATAGCTAAAAGCGGAAGCCAACGCCCAAGCAAGAGAGCCAGTGTTGACAGCCTTAACAAACAAGTAAAAAGTCAACAAAAGAGCAAAAATGGCAACCCCTTCATTATCATACGAGCCGGCCACGGAACGGGAGATGTAACCGGGGCAAATAGCAATGAGAGCAGCAGCGACAAGGCCGGCACCGGAGTCCCAAATCTCTTTACCAAAGAAATAGGCAACGAGGGTCGTGTTAGAAGCGAAAAACGGAGCGGTGAGCACGCAGACCTCGCGGATGTGGACGGCGAACCTGAAGAACCGGAGGGTCCAGTAGATGAGGGCGGCGGTGACCATAAGTCCCGGGTAGAGGGTCCCCCCAATGATACGGCCAAGTGGGTACCAGCTCTCCGAGTCGAACCAGTTCCAGAACTCGTAAAAGCCCTTCTGGGTCAAGAAGAGGGTCGTCCGATAATTGAAGTAAGGATCGAACTCGTGGATCATGGACTCGTATCGAAGGACGCTGAACAGCCTTGTGATGAATGCCAAGACGTAGACAAGGAAGAGGATGCTGACCCGTATCAGCAGCTCCTGTTGCTTGCTCTTCAGTTTGACTTTACGTTTGAGGTACCTGAACGGCATCAGATCTGACGACTTCCACGCCGGCTTCAGATCGGCGGCCATCTTCGCCCAACAGCTCACAACAACAGCCCAAAATTCTTTGTCTTTGCTTTTTCTTTATGAAATCTCAAATGCTACGATTGATACTTGAGAGTGAGAGACCTTTGCGTTCTTTTTCTCCTTCGTTGTTTTTGTTTTGTCCTTTCTGTTTATTTTCTCTTACGGCTAAGGCCTCAGAGAGAAAGGAGTTTGATAGAACTTAGAAGTGGTGGAGGAGAGAGTGCGGAGGGTTTAGTTGCAATTATACAGTTGACGGGAAAAAACATATACTTCCAATTGTTGCAGCGTATCCTAAAGCCCTAAATGGATTGGATGGGTCCATTTAAATTCGAAAATGTAAGATAAGCTGTGCTCACCATGCTGGAGTTTATATACATTTTAGTTCCATATTTTTAATATTTCTATATTGTTTGTAATAGCAATTAATGATGAAACTGTATTCCAATAATTTTAATTGTGTCAAGTGTAATATGATCCGTTTAAGTTTCACATCAAATTTTCTGTCATCTCGACACATGAATTAATCATACTATTAATACAAAGCAATGTATATATATTCACTTAAATTTTATATTTTTTTTGTAAAAAAAATAAAAAATTGAAGAAGTAAATGTTTATATTTTTTTTAGGTATATATTTATATTAAATATATATCATTCACAATTATTAGTTAAATTAAATTAATGTTAAGAGTTTTAAAAAATTTTTACAAAGAAAATAAAAGAAAAAATTTTCTTAAAAAAAATTAGAATAATTTTTTTTACCTTTTTTTTTTAAATTTCATTATTAAAAAAAAAAAGAAAAATGAATTTGAATTTTTTTATATTTTTTTTATTAAAAAATTTTAATTATAATCAAAATAAAATTTTATAAAATAATAAAATATTTATTTAATTACACTCATATTTACATTGATTCTAATCATATCACTATAATTATAATATATTTCAATATCTGAAATTTGTAAAATTCATGAAAAGTTTTCATATGAGCAATATTAATAAGTAAAATAAATTTATTCTCGAAATATTATTTTTAGAAGCTTTAATTGCAAATATATCCATGTCCATTAAATATATGAACAAAAGCACATATATCCATTTTTATAGTCACCATGGGATGCACTTTGCTACATCACCCTGGCCAACAAATGTGTCCAAAATTTTAAAAACTCGTGCTTACGCATATTTTCACTTGATACGATAAGCAGGCAAAGATAGATATAATTTAATTTAATATTCAATAAAATATTTCCCGTAACTCGGCCTCAGGAGTCAGACGAGAGGGTTGGACTCTGGAATCACAAGATCTCCCCAAAAACAATGGCATCAATAAAAGTAAAAGATCCAAGAATCGCCCATTTGGGAGAGCCGTGTCTTTTTTCTGTTCCCTTTTGAGTCCCAACACATCAAGGCTGTCAGCAATTCAGTAGCAGGTGTGGACTGTAGAGGGTGTGTACCTAAGCCCTATCCTTTCTCTTGTACTTCGTTCCACCTCGTGCTTCATTTAAGCCATAGCCTAGAGCCAACCGCAGTTTAATGGGCTTTCCAACTGTACCAAAACCCATGAGGGTCGCATCCCACGACTCTCAGTTGCCAAAAGTAGCTACCCCATATTGGGGAATTTCTCAAGCCAAGCTTCACTTATAATCAGTGGTACTACTTTTCCAATTACATTACAAGTTGAGCATCCCAAAATCTAATCCAACAAACGAGAAAGAATCAATAATTGGAAAACGTAAATTATCATTCAGGTAAAAGCCTACTTTCTGAAACTCATTCAAAACACCAGCCAGCCAAAATGAATCTATTTAGTCTTCCATAAGCATCCAATATGGTAACCTCATGATGTTCTATGTACAGGTCAATGCATTCCTCCCATATGAAACTTCGCAGGATGGAGGTAATAATTACGGGTCCATGTTAGCAGGGCAGCAGCATTAGTTATTTCATGCTTCGCACACAACTGATTATCATGATGGCACTCGAATATCGCAGTCACAAAACCTCCACGATCCACCATCTTGCCTTTTTAGAACATAATGAACTTCGTAGGTGCTGCGTAAATTGATTAGAGGTATATAACATAAATTATCTGCAACTGATAGAATAATCAGGGTTCCAAAACTTCATGCAGAGAAAAGGCTGGGGATATGCTATGGTATTAAGCTAGCTACTTTTCTATATCTGGGAATAAAAAATTTCGACTAATCCTTATTTTTGAGATTCTCACAAATTGACAGACTGTATTTCAATAACACAATATCCACACCACGCAGAGTACACAACTACAGCAAGGACTTGCTCACCTGTAATAATTTGGGTTCTTTTGCTGGGATTCATCTACAAGCTCTGCTGCTTCTTCAATGAGAGCTTCAACTTCTGCCGTCTCCAAGCCATATCCAACAGATAGAATGTCAGCTTGCAGCACAGACAATCGCAGCAACACAAATCTCCAATAGCAAGACCTGGTTTTTGCTGCATCGGCCAAAGCCTGCCACTGTTAATTGAAAAACAGGACAAATTAAAAAATTTGCTGTAACCTTCATCCCGTAGGAAAAGAATTAGTAGTTCAAATTCTGCAAATGCGATTATCACATGGAAATAAAAATGAATCATGGACAGAAGCTTCAAACTTTGGCAAGAGTGAAATACATCAAGCACATATTCTCAATTTTTTACCAGCTTACAACTCAATGTCACATACACATCTAATTTGTGTGTATTTGTGTAACTTCAATTTGCTTGTATTTGCATATACTTTTACATTAGGATCTCACTGTTGACTGAAATCAATGGTGAAACTAAAAGCTGAATCTTTATTTTTGGACCAAAAAAGTACAGCATAAAAACAAGTAGCAAGTCAACTACCCCCTTGCCCAGCAAGGGAGAATTTCCTTGTCAGATGGCTACAACTTCAACAAAACTAATCAATTTCTAATGGCTATTGAAATGTCACTTATCAGATTTGATCTTGCCACCAGTGGATCTTATAAATCCCCAGGGATAATATCATTAATCAATGATGATGATTGCTACCAGTGTGTTTTACCTGAGCAAGCATTGACTCATCAAGGACTTTTGAGAGGCTATGAACTTGATGGCTGGAGCCCAGAGCTTCAGCTTTGATTGCTTGCCAGTGCTTCACAAGTGCTTCTGCTTCTTCAACAGGCATCTCCTTCCTAGATACAGTTGTCGTAGAAGATGCCATCCTGGTGGCAGGTCCTAAACTTTGCAATTGTTTGGGGTCTGATTGGTTCCTAAAATGCATTTTAATCTGAGCCAACAGTTTCTTCAGCTTGACAGCAACACTACTTCCACTTATGGACGCAGGCCTGATGGTGTGCTCAAGAGAACAATCAGCTCTCCAGGCAAAGGAGTTGACTTCTGTGTTTGGTTTAATGGGCACCAATTCAGATGCAATCCTTACTTTTCTTGAAAGCTTAAAGGTAAAAAATGTAAAACACCCCAGCATTACAGCAGCAAGTATCTTTCCAATTGTATTATCCTCATGGGCCAACCAACTTTTCCAAGCTCTAGTATTGTGTGCCCCAAGCTTCCTTTTCAATTGAATAGATGTTTCATCAACATTGTTCCCAGTCTCACTCTTCCCTAAGGTCAAAGATCTTTGCAAATCAGTTGGTGTCAACTGCTTAGCGGCAGACCCAAGGTGTTTAGAGGAGTTTATATATGGAATTGATTCCCCAAAATTCATTCTTTTCATGGCAATATCAGACAGTGATCTGCTTGCAACAGTTCGATTGTCTTGTGAGGAATGTACCTTACTTTTCCTGCTGACAGATGTTCTCCTTTCACCACTAAAAAAATTGGCCTGTGGAAGTGCATGTTTTGTAAGCATCAACTCCTGCTAACAATAATTCATGCTCATTCACATTGAAAAATAATGATTCATTCTCACCAAAGATGGAGAACACTCTCTAGTATCTGAAAATAAAACAAGCACCATTTCCTTCAGCCATGTTTCCTGGTCAAGTACAGCAGGCATTCTGAAGTAAGAACTTGTAAATTTTCAAAAAAATTAGCATCAAGAACACAGTCAATAACACTGATACATATCAAGGCAAAAGAAGCACCATGAAAACCATCAGTATCATACATTCACAACCTCATTAAATTATGTTGCTTGCACTGAAATCATTACAAGGCCATAAGTAAATGATATTAAGAAGCAGCATAGTGTCTGGTGGACATTCCCAAGAAAAAAAAAAAAAAAAAGAACAGAAGAGGATACCATAGTCCCCTAACAGGATTTTCCCCAAATAAAAAATTTGCAACACAAGGCTTTCCTACAATTCAGTCATTAGGACAAGTCACATGATGTAAACAAAAAGAACCTAGGTCAGGTCAGAAAAAGCATGTTACTCATGCAAGATAATCATAAAGCACTATGAAAAGTGAGTGCATGCATAAGTTGCTTAATTGTGATGCCAGAGCACTATCTATTTTTTGGATCATCATACAGCCCCATCACTACTCCCCTTTCTTACTAATCTGGAACTCAGCCACTCAAATAATCTCTCTTACATGTAAATCCATTAGGAATAGAACAGATTTTGAATGTCATCTTAGAAAAGCATCTGACTGAAAGGCTTAAGATAGTGGTGCTAAATGGACATTTCTCATATGAGGCTACACTTAATATAAGATACTTGAGAAAGTCAGCAAATAAGCAGGAACACAGGAAACTACACCCACATAGACAATAAAACAAAGGAGCTGAATGGCCAAACACATAGGGCGACGATGACAACAAAGCACATCATGGAGCAAAGAAATCATTAGTGAATGTCAACAATCAAAGTAACATAGAATATGAACAAGCATGGAGTGTCATCGTATGAAAAAAGGAATCATGTAGAAACAAAAATAAGAGAGACCAAAGTCCAAAACTACCTTTGGCAGCATGTGTTAGTAAAGAAGTGCGTACCAAGGATGGTTTTACACCAGAAGCATCTTTTAGCTCCTTAACTGGGACTAAACTTCTTCCAGCAGGATTTGAATTTAATTCTAGCTGTTGAAGCTTTTCAATAACCTCTGCCTCATTGCCCTGAACATCAAGATATAAAGTCACCCAAGTGTAGTAATCCAAAAATGCTACAGCTAGCTAATCAAAACCAATCAAGAACGGATAGAGAATACCGGGGAGAAGAAATTAAGAAGGTGAGAGACAATGACACAAACCAGACAAAACCAAGATTTCATTTCCCAAAAATTCTAAAACACATTGTATATACTGAAAAAAGACAAAAAAGGAAAATAAACCTGGCCAAGAAGAAACAAGCAAAAAGCCTCCTCAAATTTCAGATCAACATTTTCTGATGCCATCAGACACTCGCATATAATTTTTGCCTTCTTGATCTATAGCACAGCATGAGGACTTGCATCAGACAGACAGGTCACAGAACTTTTCCATCAAATCTGACTAACAAAATCTCAAAATTCAAATTCGGAGCTAGAAGCATCATCCAATAATTTTACCAGTTCTGTTTGCTTGCTTGAAAAACCAAGAGCAACATGAGCCATCAGTGCCACAAAGAAACAGTTAAAGTCAATCACTATCCTTTGATTTTGTGATTCAAGTGATTTCTTATTCTTCCGGGCAAGGGCTAAATCATCCCAAGGAAGAAGATCAACCATTTCTTTAGCCATGAGCCTATTAAGTGCTTGGCTCAGAAAACATGGCCAATCTTGGACTCTGCATGAGGATTCCACATCAAGGCCCTGCCTGAGCAATTCATGCAATGCAGCAATTGCTCCCAATCGCCGTTCAGCATTTTCAGGGGAATGAGGCATGCCTAACAATTCCATCGTGCAAGCAGGTGCAAGCTCCTCCAGAGATTCTTCTATCTGAAACCAAGGCCAAGAACTTTACAGCATCCTGAAGGAATGCAGAAAACTATACGGAAAAAGACCATTTTGGCATTGATATCCAATGATCTTTGCAATGTTTTTAGCACCAGTATGCATTCCTTGATCTTCTAAAATTTATACCAAGTATCATCTACCAAGTTATGTCTTCTGCATCATATAAAAAGAAATGAAAAATTTAAGATGCTTTCTGGTACAAGCACCAGCTTTGGCAAAAGTACCATCTTTGACACAAGCAACTGAGGAGATGTACCCATGATAGAATGAGGAGGAGAAGAAGTACAGACTACAGAATAATCATTACCTGAGATAGCAATGCCAATTTACCAAGAGAAGTTTTACTCCTAAGAAGACATTGAGCACGAGCTAGAGCTTCAAATCCAATGGACACTTTGTTCTTCTCAAAACTACTCTTCGCTATTGCACACTTCAAGAAAGCACCTATTTTAAGAAAAGTAGGCATAACAAGGCTGCTACTGTAGAATCGCAACAACTACCTGGCCTCTTTTCTAACGTGCCTTACCTCTGCCAATGCCATGCACAGAAGCAAGTCATGAATATAGGGCTTAGAATCTGGATTCTGGAGAGCTGCTTGGCCAATATTGAGCACCAGCTTTTCTTCTCCCACCTGGAGTAGGGAATGTATATTCCACCATAACGTCCTGTGAGTACATAAAGAACTCCAAGTAGAAAAGCTTATAACATGTCAAAATGTTTCAAATTTGTGCAATGACAACAATTATATGAATAAATTTATTTCACAGGATGATAATATTGCATCAGAAACGACAATAAGGAATGAGTAAAGCCAAAACAAACTAATGAACCCTAACAATGCCATGCAGCTTCCATATCAGCAAAAGAAAGTTATCTGCTAAAGCTGGTCTATCAGTTCTGAAAGCATAACACAAGCAGATATCAAGTAGAATACCACAAACTTGTACCTCTTGAAGCAGGCAAAGAGCACCAGGCAACCAGGCCCAAGGAATTTGGAGAGAAGATTTAGGGGGTATTTTCTCCCTCACATTCCCAGCATATTCTGGCTCAAAAAGAAGCTTATCCCTCACATCCATCAAAAGTTCCTGCAGATTAGAACAGAACACAAGAAGCCAATTATATCCAGGGTCTCTTTCCACTTCATCAGCATAGCAAAAAAGTTCCACTCCCAAGTCTTCTACCTGGCGAGATACAACAGCATCCATCGTATAACCCTCTTCTAGCTCGGCAGATTTCAAATGCATCACTGACTTAACTATCTCATCTTTTTCTGCCCGATCATGTACACCAAGTAGCTACAGAGTTGTTCAATTGAATGCAGGTGAGAAAATAAGACCAAGATCAATTTGATTGGCGTAAAACAACAATAATCACGTGCACTCTGGGCACTGTTGTCTTACATTCCTGCAGAATCTTTGACCAAATTCCAACAGATTATTATGGCTAGAGTCAGATATGTCCAGTAAAAGCAAATAATTTTTTTGAATGCAAGTCCCAAAAAAAATTAGAAAACCACTGCATCTTTCTCGAGAAAGGATGCCATATGGATTTCGATAGGGCTAACTCACCAAAAATTGATTTGCGTGCTTAACCTTAAATAGACAATATAAGGATCTGCTACTAATTTTGACGCAAATGAAAAAAAAATTATGAACTAGGGCGGGGAACAATATCAATTTGAGAAAGTCTTAGCTAAAGAATTCTATCCAGGCTACCCAAGTTCCAAGCCAAGAAAGAAAAACCAAATAAATGTAGATTAAAATTCAAATAATTGTCAAGACAGCATATTTTTTTTTAAAAAAAAAAAGTTCCCCCCGGGGCCGGGACAAGCAACGGAAAGTAGAAGTTTATTTTCCAAATTGTTCTGGTTTTTCTTAAAAATTCCCACTATCCCCCACCACCCAATCCACCAACATAAACATAGCCACAACTGTACGGGTGTCTTACAGAGCGAGAGAGAGAGAGAGAGAGAGGGATTGACTTTGGGCAGCCACCTGGTAGCAAGTGAGTGGGATATTAACAGTAGTAGAGGCAGTGGTGGTCCAAGGAGGAGCATTGTCTAGAAGGCGACGAGTATCGGTGGCATTCAAGACCCATCGTCTGACATTGAAGCGGCTCCTCTTCCCAAAAACCCTAGAAACACCTGCACAAGTAGAAATGCCGATTCCACTGCCTTCGCCGAGACCCAGCACAACCGAATGCCTTTGACCCTCTCCTCTTCTCAAATCTCCTTTCCAATTTCGACAAACATAACAACTACTGCAAGAAAAAGAGGAAGTAGCAACAGCAAATGCAGCAGTCGGGCTCATATTCACATGAGCCACTGCCATTTTCTTGGACTACCGACGAGCTTCGAGCTTTCCCCACAAGTCTCGCCGTCGGCCGAAAATGATCAAACACAGAAAATGCCTTACATTACATTCGGTTACGGTGATTTTACTTTAAGGCGGATTTTCTTTTCTTTTTTTTTTTTTTTAATTTATTTATTTTCTTTCCTAGCAGTGGCCACAGCGTTCGACACACATTTCCCAACACTCCAAACCAACACATTTTCCCTATTCACTATCATCGTCAACGCGTCCGACCGTACCATTTAATCACAAATCATCAAAACTGTTTTAACTCATTAAAACCCGTTTCGAGAATTTACATTTACAGTCAAATCAAACTGAATCCTTATTTTAAACATAAATCAAATAAATAAATAAAATTTTTTCTATTTATTATAATTTTAAATTATTTATATATTATTTTTTTAATTTATATTTTTTATATATAATTATTATTATAATCTTAATTATATTATAATCAAATCACTAAAATTATTAAATTTTATTAAAAAATTTTCATTAATTTTTATTAAAATAAATAAATTATGAAAATAATCGAGATTAAATTAGCTGATAATTAATGATTAATACTTTTATTTTATGATGATTTATTTGAGTTGCCAGCATACGACAGCCACGATGGTGATGAAGGGGACGACAAAGTAAAGTGTCGTCGGGACGGAGCGACGTCGTACAACACAAAAAATAACATATCAACGTATCGGAGATGGATGAGATCTGGGTTTTTCATTCTGCTTTTTCCCCGGCAGCGGAGAAATGGTGCGTCCGTCGTCGTCGTCGTCGTCGTCTAAGGCGAAAATCGAAGAAGAAGATGATAATGGGAAGCAAAAGCAGCAAAACCCTGAGGCGGTGGAGCGCAGGAGGCTGAAGAAGCTGGCTTTTACCAACAACTTACTGTCGAAGACTCCGGCGAAGCCGCTTTCTCAGCGCGCTCCATCCAGGACGGTTTTAAAGCATCACGGCAAAGATATTCTCCGGAAATCTCAGAGAAGGAACCGTTTCCTTTTCTCATTTCCCGGCCTCCTTGCTCCTATTTCCGGCGCCGGAAAAATCGGCGACCTCCAGAACTTGGGCTCCAAAAACCCCGTTCTCTATGTCAATTTTCCTCAGGTTTTCGCCTTATTACAATACATTTCCTAGTTTCTCATGCCAATACTACGTTAATCTCCGGGAATTGACGGTGTGTTTGTAGGGTCAAATGAAATTGTTTGGGACAATTGTCTACCCGAAGAACAGATATTTGACTTTGCATTTCTCTAAGGGCGGGAAGAATGTTATGTGTGAGGATTACTTCGATAACATGGTGGGTTCTCTCTTCTTCATCTCCCTTTTCCTTGCCTCTCGTTGCCACTGCCGCTTTCTTCTTTTCCTCGTTCACTAACTAATGATTACCAATGGCTTACTCTGTTGGGCATGGTTGCGTTTGGTGATATTTTTCAGATTGTGTTTTCTGAAGCATGGTGGATTGGAAGAAAAGAAGACAACCCAGAAGAAGCTCGGCTTGATTTTCCTAAGGAACTGTTTGAGGTTGGTTTCTCTTATTGTTAGTCTTGTCTGGATTTGTTTTCTTCTGATTGGAAATTCAGTTTAATAAAAGAAAATGGTGAAAATGATAAGATATAATAAACAACCAATGTTCAATCTACTCCTGACATCAGGGCCAATGCGTTGATTGTGACTTTCAAGGTGGAGCTGGTGCAGCATCTATCAATAAGGAAGTTATTCAGAAAAGTGGAAGAAGACATGTAGAGGATGAGTCCCTTGAAACTGAGATTGAAGATGAATCATCAGATGATCATAGCAATTCAAAAGATGTGAAGGAAGCAGTGCCTGTTCGACAATCTGAGAGAACTGCCAGCAAAACATTCAAGTACTGGCTTAACTTTCTTGTGGTACATTTTATATAGCTGGCATGAAAAGCTAAGAGTTGTAAGATATCCAGTTGCTCTAAGTAACATGGGCCTTATTGTTCATTTAGTTTTTGAAGTAGCATTTGTAGATTCCTTGATATCATTCTTCTAATGACTGTCTTCCAAAAAATTTGCCTGCTTAGTAGATATACAGAGCAAAATATACAACTCCTTTTAGTTCTTTAAAAATTATGTCTGTACAGACAGAGAATTCAAATGGGACCATACTGTGATAGAGAATGTAAATTGGGCAGAGAGTGTGGAAATATTTCGATAAATTTTGTTTTTAGGAGTTGAGCAATTTATCTACATGGAGGAAGCTTAAAAGAAGATATCTTTTGTGTCATTCTCATGTTGACATATTTTGACTTCAAAGCCTAAATTTCCAAGTCATTTTCAAAGATAAGACTTAGGAGATTGGTCACTGATCATTGAGAATAACATTACTGTTTTTCTCTGTCATTTTTTTTATGGCATTTGCTAATTTACATCATATAATCTTCTGTTACTCCCCCCCTTTCCACAAAAAGGAAAATTACAGTTCCTCTTATACCTTGTTTTGCTCTTCTTAAGTTTGTGAAGTTTAGGATTATAACTTTCATTTAGCTTGAGTTAACCGTGCATCTTTAGAATTTCAGAAGTTTAATTTATATCCAGGCATTTGTTGCTTCAGGTATGTGGAGGTTTCTTCTGGGGATGATTCAACTCAAAGTGATGGTGATACCCCAGAGGAGGAAGAAGGAAGAAATGTAGGCAAAAAATTCAAATTTTTACTAGAAAATCTTTAAGTTCAGTTTTGTCTTTTATTTTTTCGTTAGTGCCTCATTATCGCAAAATCCTTCATCATCATCTGTATCTTTGTAAAACACTGTTTGATGCCCTGTGCTAGAATTGCAAGCACCGTAGAAGAACAAATTAACCAATGTCACAATCTTCTACCTAGACTATCATGTACTACTCAACAGATCTCCTGATGCTTCCAGACATGACTCTATGTTGAACATTTTTTTTTCTGATAATCTCTCACCCACCCCTGTTTTTCTTTTTTCCTTGCTGATCTGTAGGTAAAATCTAATGCTACTGTTGCAGTCCTTGACAATGACAGTGAAGATGCAGAGGAAGATGTTCCAGATCAAATTCAAGCATCTGCTATAAAAGGGACTGGGTCGAAAGGACTCTCAGGATCTGCTGTTTCATTAACAACACCTAAGAAAGACTCACAGGATAATCACAGTTCACTTGTTCAAACAGCCATATCTACACTTTTCAACAAAGTGCAAGAAAAAACAGAGGAACAGGTAATGTGCCATACCATTTGGATAGGTGCTGGGTAGTTGGAACTTCCTTTACATGACAATGCTATTCAACAGCTATAGTATCCTTTTGTTTAATTGGTGAAATAACTTGCAATGTCTCCATTGGTTATTGAGTAGCATTAACTAAAGGGAGTTGGTGGCTGTAAACAGATTTCCCATGATATGAAAGGAATCTCAGTTACTAACTCTACCATTGAGTTTAGTAAATTATTTAAGATGCATGCAAATTTTTGTTTTGTGGCTGGGGAGACTTAGGAGAAAACAAAGAGTTTATGATATTGGAGGAATTTCAATTGTCTCATAGTTTCTCTCTATTTCCTGGAAGGTACCAAGAAATTCAAGGAGATCTCCATCAACTAAAGGTTGCTATTCTTACCTGTTGTTTTCTTATTGTGAAGAAGATTGCATCTGGGAGGTTTAAAATATAATTACGCTTGATGTTTCCCAGTTTCTGGTCAGAAGTTGCAGCATACTGTTTGGAAAAGGAAGATTGACCAGGTGAGGGCGAGTTTTGAATCCCAAATTGTCTGCTTCACCATCATTCTCCTTCCCAATGTCATTGTGTTTTTATTGACAGCTTGTTGTTGAAATAGAAGGGCATGGTTTGCAGGCCTTTTCATTTAATTAATGTGGTTAGTTGGCTGACTGGTTCTGCTTCCTTCAGGCTAAACGATCTAGGAAAAGCAGAAAAGTGGCTGAGGAGAAAGGAGATGGTCTCTCTCTCTCTCTCTCTCTCCCTCCTTCAAATAAGCCCCGTGCTTCTACATGCCTACAAACATGCATTCATATAGGTTTCTCCCATTGCACTCCTTGCTGCTATGGGAATCACTTTTGCATTCTTTTCCTGCACTTACATATGAGAAATGGAGGTCTGTTTGCCAAAATGTGTCACTTTTGATTTGTACAAATTTTGATGTTCTTGCTAATTTGATAATTGATAATGATGTTATTACAGGAGCTGGAACTAAGGCAAAGAAGAAAATATACGAGGTATATCTCCTTTCTCTGCTGTAATGTGGTAGCATAATTGCCTATGTTCCCTTGTTGATACTTATATTTGGTGATCGTGTGACATTTATGTAATATTTACATTACCTCTGATTAATTCTTCTACGTGATTGCTATTTTCATTTCACTTTATATGGGATCTGCATGGTTATTTGTGAGGACAAGAGAGAGTGAAGGGATTACTACTTACTAAAGTTATTGTTTGGCTATCTGCTAAATTATCTTTGAGATTTTATTCTGGTTTAAATTTGGTGCTTTTTGTATAAATCTCTACTAAGCCTCTGTCTTGCTGGATGCAACTTTTGAGAAAGACATTTATGCCAGTTAATGTCGAAATGTTACCCAGGCTTACCAATTTATTGTAAGGTACCTGTGTACATGGGCAAGAACGGGTTGGTGTACCAATTTAGTATAAATCTGTGTACTGAACCTCTGCCTTGGACGTCACTTCTTTCATGGGTTAAAGTTGGATTAAACCTCCAGGAGACAGATTCTAGCCTGCGGATATGGATTAAGGTTCCTAAAATGGTTGCTGTTTGTTGGTTGGAATTACATGGGGACATAGAGAGATACCCTAAAGAGAAAGGGTAATTTGGCAGAACACACCAAAAATGCACTTTCGGGGACGTATTTCAAGAGATGGTTATGGCAACTTTGGCATTGCAATTCATGGGAAATTTCTCAAAAAGCCCAAATTTGGGGTCCCGTGTTTGCTTTTGTGTGGGGTGTAGACTAGTCCTGAGAGTTTTGATTTGCAGAACAATATGGCAAGTTCTCAGTTCTTATGTCTCTATCCAGATATATGATTGCTCCCTCTATATCTGCATCCACAATTTGAACTGGTCTCTGTTGTGCTAGGATTTGATGGTCTTCCTCTTGTTGAGATTCCTAGTTGACATTGTGGAGAAATCTTGCAGGTTGAAGACGACTACATCGAAGAATTCTCAAGCTCATCACAGGTATGAGCATGACAACAATTCCCGTGCCCTCTCTCAATCTGAGACTCCACTAAAACTCTCATTTTACTGGAGTTCTTGAGAACAATATTTGTTATGTTAAAGAGGGTCAAATCTGTTAATAATAGCTTTCATCTAATTAAGGAGCCATTTTTACTTATTTTGCCTTCACCAATCCTTCTCAGGATATGCACGGGAGTGATGAAGATTGGACAGCTTGAGATCATAACCGCAGCTGAGCCAATGGAAACCATTAGGGGAAACTTAGATCTTGTACACTAACATTTGACGACTCCTACTCAATCATGTATTTGAACATCACGAAGGAAAACTAATGGAGCTGCTTTCAATGCCAACGCTTGGTCACATGCCACCCACCTGGTTGCTTGAGCGGCTAACTAGGCACGTTGGGCCTCTCGTCTACTCGTTAGAGCTACCAAGATATCGGATAACTCCGGTGGGTACCCCTTAAGCCCACCGGAGTCACGGTTGCATGCCTTCCTTTCCCTTTAAGGTAAATTACCAAAATGTCTTTGAAGTTTGTTATGGAGAGTCTTTTGCCTCTCAGAAGGAATTTTAGAAGGCAAAAAAAAAAAAAAATAAAATCATACCCACAAACACACACAAATAAAGACCTCAATTTTGTTCATCAAAACATTTTAATGGGTACTAACGAAGTTGAAAACTTTGAAAACCGGTTCTGATATTCAAGACTTTGATAGTGAATCTAGCATAGGAAATAAAAGACATTGATACTGTAGTTTCGATAGGCCACAAGTTCCTGATGAAGACATGTGGGGTCAATTAAGAATTTCATTCTTGCCTAAATACGTATTTGATCGTCTCCCAAAAGGCGATGACGATCACATGAAGCTAGGGGAATAGTTAACAGAACTTTATATGAAGTTGCTGTATTGGCAATGTGCCCTTTATGCAATGAGCCAGAAATTGAAAAGAACCAGAAAATGGCTCATCACTGACGTTTTCTCAAAAGCAGCAAAGCCTGATAAGTTCGATCTCATTTGATTGATTGTGCTCCATTCATTATAATGTTCTTTCTTGCAATTGCTTGACAGAGATGCTTCACTATCTTCTGAAAGCTAGGCAAGAAAAATGTAACAACAAACCTCCCAGGATGATTTAGACAAAGCATGCATTCAGTTTATTATTATTATATACACAAATTTTCCTGTATTTTGAAATGATAATTGTGATAAGACTACTTCATACGGTCCGATACGTCGATTACCTATAGTATCAGACAAATCAAACCTGAAACAGGCTACACAAACCCAAGTCCAAGGAGCATTTCATCTGTAGCTTGACGAAACAATAAACTCTAAAATGGAAATCCAGTATTTATGACCCTAGGAATATATCCACCCTCTCATTTGTTCCCCTTGACAGAAACTTCATGCAAATAGGTGGTTTGACACCAGCCAGAGCGAGTATGGAACTAGGCAAAGTCCATATACCATCCCCACAAATCAAACCAGAAGCCACTGCTGGCCCAAATGCATCAGCCTCTGCCTTGTTGATCTTTGCCCAGACAAACAGAATCAAGCTTCCCAAACACATGTCAATAGCAAAGTATGGGCCCAGATAGAAAGGTATAGCCATTGCCATTGGAAGAGGAATGTACTTTGCCCACTTCTTAGCCATTGAGTCCTTGATCAAGTTTATCAGAATGGCTGAACCAAAGAACACATAACAAAGCAAGAGGCAATTCTTTGGTAGAGCTGAGAAGCCCTGTACGCCCAACATAGCCATATTGCGATAAATAACAGCATAAGGAGCAGGGTACTCACTTCCATCTTGCCCAAGATCCTTGAAGGCCTTGAAGAAGAGCCGAAAGACACAAGGAGAAATTATACAGCCCATTGCAGTGCCAATTATTTGGCTCACAAACATAGAACGTGGTGAAGACAGGGTCAAGTAACCTGTCTTGAAATCTTGAGTGAGATCAGAAGCCGTGGCGACAATGTTCATCATCACTCCACATGCTGCTAGTCCTGCAAGAACTCCGCCATGTGAGGCACCCGCCCATGCCCCAATTATGAAAATAGCAAGCTTCCCATAGGTGGATGCAAGGGACCAATCGGTGAGTCCACACCCATAGGCATTGCAGAATGCTAAGATTGGTGCGAAGATGTAGATGACCAGTATGTAATACCATTTGAGTGAGTGAAAGATATGAGGGAGAGTGGCTGTAGAGATGGCAGCAACTGCGACATAACCTGCAACAGCAAACCATGTCGGAATTTGATCTCTGAGAAAAAGTTTGGTGCGAAGTTGTTCATCATACAATTGCTTAGAACTATCAGACGACAAAGGATGATCAGCAACAGGCAGGCCATTGCTTGTATCTCTCCCTCGAAGTTGAACAAACATGGCAGAAAGTGTCCTGCTTAACACCTTGCAGAAGTTGTAGAGACCATCGCCCAATATCATGGCAATAGCAATGAATACCTGAGTTCATTAGAGAGCCAGTGAGCATCAATGATGGCGTGATTAGCAAAGGATGATGGAAGTACGCTATTGTCGCATACAAACATTTTCACCACTTGATTGTAAATTTACCTTGTAACCTCGCAGACCATGCATGTTTGATGAGCCGAGTTCTGCACCAAACCAATGACCCTTTTTAGTCTCTATTAAAGGCCACATGAGACCCCAGGAAAGGATTCCTCCAAGCAGCACTGATATGTTAATGATGTATGGGCAGATCATTCCAACTCCGACACAGGTTGTTGAGAAATCGAAGTAGAACCTGTACATTTAACATGTTCTGTAAATGTAAAGGAAATAAATTGTGAAAAAACTTGAAGCATAGTTCCTTAAAAAATGCATATATACTCCCGAAAAGGGAAGGGAGATTACTCACTTGTTCTCAAATGCCTTTAGCCCCAGCGAGGGGAAGTTAGCAAATCCACAACCATGTCCAGCAGTATAAAACCATTGAAAAAATGCCCACAAGAAGCTAAAAGAGAAGAACTTGTCCAGTGTTCGAGCCTGTTGCCTACAACAATCAAACAAGAAAGGCAATTTATTTCTTGAAATTTTCATGTGTACTGCAAATATATCAACTCTGATACAGTGTTACTTTGCTAGATTGGCTCCTGCAGGAGTGTGAAAGCTGTTGATCAGATAAGCTGTTGCAGTGCCACTCGGATATGTCAATTTGAAGTCTATAATCATGACCTGAAGGCAATCAATGCAACATGAACCAGCTAAATCATTCCCATTGACTAAATGATTATTTGACTTTTGACATTTTAACTTTCTGAATCAAGGAGACTTGTCAAATCAAAAAACTTGCCGATTCCTGGAATGGGTGCTGTGCAGTGTACCTTTCTTAGAGGAACCACGGAGAAGAGGCCAAGAAAGCTAACAACAAAGAGAAAGCCAATCATCCAGGCCAATTTTGGATTCTTATAATCGCCACTGTCTGATTGTTTGGCAATGGTTTCGCTCATTCCAAAGAGGTAACTTCCAAAGCCACCTAATTTTATATAAGTAACCACAATTTCAAGGAAATATCAGTACAAATTGTAGAAAAGAAAACATTTTGTACCAACAGATCATACATAAATATCAGCACGCAAATACAAATAATCATGAAGCACAGTAAAATTCTTCATCCAAGCCATCTCATAAGAAGAATTTCAGCTATTAAACAGAATCTTTCAGGTTCCCATGAAGTTGAACCAGCCAAATCCACCAATCGAAAAGAGCCTCAAGCAAAATCTGCTACTATTTATTGGCTCCATCGTATTGACATCTTAAATTTATTTTCTAACCTCTGAAATTAACATAGCGATGCACATTATGTCACCGTCGGAATTATGTCATGAGGTCATAGGAAGGGCAGAAGCATATAAATGGTTTTGAACTAATTAATCTTAGTTTCTAATGGTTTCTTTGTATTGCCATGGCCGTATAAAACCATGGGTCTCTCAGAACACAATGGTATGTCAGCACAAAATCCTCTCTTTCCTGGCCAACAGTGTAAAGCTTATTTAACCCATCTCCCACCCTATTGTTATATCTACCATTGCCAAATGGGATACATGCTTACAAGTAATGCTACTTTTTTCTACCCCAAAACATATGAAATCCATTTACTCAAGTCCCCGTGGAAAAGTAAATTAAAAGTATTAGTTGTTTAAGGATGAAAACTTAATGTCCAGCTACATACTAAAAAAACCTCACTTCATGAGGTTTGGAAAAGGGTCAATAAATGCAATGTTATTTTAATTTTTCACAAAAAGATTGTTTCAACCACTCGAATCTGTAAGTTTCAAATTACAATGGAATAATGTTATTTCAGTAACAATTGTTAGTGACTAGCTAAGCCATGAAATTTGAAGGTAATCACAAACCTCCACTAAACTCGAAGATTTGAAACTATAGTACAAATCCAGGATTACAGTGTAACCCATGTGTCATGGATTGACTCGGCAATGAAAAATTACAGTTTAGATAAGACGGAAGAGATGGAATGAGGATCGCATTTCACTATCGCAGATGCTTATCTTGCTAAGTAACACATTGTTTATACACTAACACAAAAATCGTTTCCATTCCAGTCAAGAAGATTCCTTCATGTTTTTTGTCCATTCTTTAATAGTGCATATTTTTAGTCTGGTATATTACAAACATATACAAATGAGTTGAAGTAAAAATATCATTGGAAACATCCCACGTGATATTTTAATCAATGGCTACCAAAGCCATGCCTGCAATTTAGTCGAACTGGTTAGCTCAGAGTAATATACGAATGGATATACAAATACACATACATTCTTATCAAAACAGACTGACAAAAATGGTAGGTTGCCCACAACGGGATGCCCTCACGACCCAAATGAAAGCTAAAGACAAAAATAAAATGGCAAACAAAGTTTAAATACGACAACTCGATGAGTCCGTCACTCACCCTTCAGCCTACCTTTCTAATGTAGACAAAACTCAATTCTCTACCAAAGTTTGGTATTGTGGCCAATTCATTTTTGTTTGGTAATAAGTAATTCGATGTGTTATCCTATTATTAACTACAAGAAAATGATAGTCTATCCAATCCGTTAATCCATAACCAGATCCAAAAGGAATGGGAAAAATTGAGATTTTCAATCAAACAAATCAAAGAACTTTTCCAAATTCTTGGAAGCCAAAAATAATTATTCGTTTGCTTGGATTGGATTGCAGTTCTCAAAAACATTAAAAAAAAAAAAAACTGAAAACAAACAAAACAAATTGCAATCTTTTTTCTTCGTGAAAAAAGAAAAACCCGAACACCATATTTACCAAGATAGACGGATAAGAGAGATAGTGCAGAGGTTGTGTACCACTAAAGGCTATGCCAGAAGAGGCGACCACACAGGTCTGGATGACAGTGTACTCTTGCCTGGTATAGGGTTGCTTCACGAGGCCACACTTGTCCAAGAAAGTGGCCCAAGTCTTCACAAAAAAGACGCCCAGGAGGCCGGCAGGAACATTGAGTGAAGGTATGATCCCAGCGGTGAGGCTGAGCTTCATGACTATGAAGCAGAACAGTACGCTCAGCACAAAGCCGACCCCAAAGGCCCTCAGGGTCAGCTGTTTCCGCCATGATGGTACCTCCTGGCGCGCAAATATCTGCTCCACTGTCAACCCTTCTTCTCCTTTTTCTTCCTTCTCTTGCTCCTCCTTTTTCTGCCTTAATCTGTTGTCTTCTTCAAAGTCGTCTCGACCATTCTCAATTCCATCGTCTCCTCCTTGACGTGTCATTTTCGGTTTTCTTTGGAGGCGTCCTTGGATCCTGGAGGTGGAACTGTGAGTGGGATTTGATGCAGAGAAAATAGCTTGAGGATGAGAATGTTCTTTTTTTTTTTGGTGAAAAGCGTAAAATTGTGAACAAATTTATCAAGGAAACAACCCAGGGCGCTGACTTGGCATCGCAGCGACTATTTATTTTCCCGCGAAGTTTACCATATATTAGTAATTTAAGATTAATTTATTTTAAATTTGACTCGATTTATATTAATTTAAAAAATAAAAAATAATTATTCATAATAAAAAAATTTTAGACAATTAAAAACTCGAATAATTTAAATTTAAAATAAATTAAAATTTAAATTTTCAAATAATAGTATAATTCAGATTTCATAATATTTAAATAATAAAATTTAACAAAAGATGTTTTTATTTTATTATTATTATTATTTTCTTTTTGTTTTTATTTTATTATTATTATTATTTTCTTTTTGTTAGAGAAAAATTGCTTGCTATTGTAATTTGTAACGTGTCATGTCGCATGCAGAGGCGTGAAAGGTAGGCCGAAAATAAGATCAAGGTGATGGAGTTTCAATTTTGGCTGGCCGTTTAGGGGTGCTGACTTGTCGGTCATTTTACGTCGCTGTTTGGGGAATCTATTTGCTGCCATTCTTGCTTTCACACCGGCTTCCAACTCTTTTTCATTCACACATTGCCTATCTTGTTCTTGATCACCGCCGCTACTCACCAGCATCTCACTCAATCAAAGCTTCAAAATACGTACGATGTTAAATATAGGCTTATGGATGGTTGTTTTCTAATTGGCGAAAGATGCTGTGTTATATACCCTTTAGAGGGAATTTCCTTTTTCTTGTGAATTTCGTAATTTTTGTATTACATGATTATGTTTTCTTTTTTTCTCTTAAAATAAAAAATAGTTCTAGGTTCCAAATTTGTTTCGATACAGTTATTTATTTATTTCAAGAGATGACGTCATTTTAAAATTTTCAATGCAATATCTTTGAATTTGTCAGGCATACCACCAACTCATCAAATTCTCTGAGTCAACTTGTGAGTTTTTATCAAGGTTTCCTTTTACACAATTTTAAAATGAACATAATTAATTAGTTAACCAATCAATAACTTACAATTTATTTTTTCTCTTTTTTATGTATAATTAATAATTTGTGTACTTGTTTGAATTGGTAGTTAATACTTGTTTGAATGCAAAATTAAAAACAAATATAATCAATAATCGGCAAAATTTTATTGATTTAATAATTAGATAAATGATGTTTCCTTATTTCATGATCGAATCCTTTAGATATACTAAAACTCAATTGGCAAAAAATACATTTTTCATCTCGAATCCTTATTTTTAGCTTTTTGGAACCGTGTGGAAGAGGTGGTTTGAATTAATTGTTTTCATAGTTCCAATGGCTCTTCCATTGCTTTGATTCGGTTCCAGCTGGAACTTAAAATGTGAGTGTCTTTTTTGGCAGTGTAGTCGTGGAGGCTGCTTGAAGCTTGGCCACGGTTTCTCGAGTTTCATCGGTCATCACGGCGGGTCTCTTTCAATTCTCCTTTATCATTGATTAAAAAGGTTGAACTTTTACATTTGACCTCCGCAAAAAATCAAACGTACTGAATGGGGAGTAGAATATGAAGTACTTTATACACCAAGAGAAAAGATTGATAACGGCGTGCAGTCCAATTTCCCTTATCATAACCATAACGTAACGTTAGGAGCCTCCGCACGTTAACCAGAAGAATGGACAGAGTCAAAGTTACGAGAATAAAATATTAATGCAATTACTAAGTCGCATTAATCCACTGATCATTTGCCCTCTGCCTTGATTTTGAAGTGTCAAATTTTGATAGCACGTGTTAAAATAATAATTAAACAAAATGTATTTAAAACCCTTAATATTAATTGAATTCGAATCACAGTGGAGAGATAGACGGATAGATAAATAAATAAATATTAAATATAGAATGTTGTCGACAATGATAACCTAGATCCTTATCTTAAGTAGAATAACAAGGGAAAAAAAGTTCCACGTTAATTAATGGTAACTGAGCTTATGGCTAAGACCCCCCCCCCAAAAAAAAAAAAAAAAATCTCATGGCATGCCTGTATGTGCCAGTTCCCATCAAAGATTATGCCTTTGAGTGCTATGTACAGTAATATTACATTGAGCAGCAAGGCAAACCAATTGGATTGGCTGCATTTGGAATTTAAGTTCAACAAGTAACTTAAATTAGGACTTCGAATAACAATCTGAACACTAGACTGGGAAGTTCCGGATGTACCAGAAATTCACAAAAGAGCGGAAGGCTGGGACCTGGGTCACACTACTCTCCTTAGCAGTAAAACATAACCCGTTTCACATTATCCTTCAGGGGAGGTAAGGGTCTCACAGCATCACCCACACCAGCTCCACGAGAGCCCTGTGCACCACCGCCTCCACCCATGCCTTGGCATCCTGTGGCTGTTCCACTGGTCATTGATCCACTCTCTGATGCCTCGGGCTCCATAGAGAAACGTGCCCGATATGCTGCAAGATGAGCATAATAAGCAGGGGGCACTGCAGATCACGAAATGGATAACTTGGAAAGTTTTTGCTTGTGCAAACATATGGTAGAAACATTCAACCAAGTTCTTATCCGAAGAAGGGGAGTAAGGAGGGAGGGAAAGAGAGGGAGAGGAAGAAAGATGAGAACGAACCAATGGAAACGGAACGTGTGCACCTTGCATACCTGCAAAAGAAATTTTAAAATTTTAACGGCTCAAGTTAGCCCGAAACTCATTAGGCAATTATTCAACAGAGAAACTTAGGCTGCAAGAGAGTAACTTAGGTTGCAAGACAGTACGAAACGTTGTACTGGTAATACTTATTTTAAAAATTTTTAAAAATAATTATTTTAAGTGCTATATTTTATATTAATTTTTTAAAATAAAATTTATTTTTATTAATTTATTATAAAAATTTATACGTATTTTTTAAAAATAAAATAAATTATATATAATTATAAATTATACTAATAAAATTAAATTTTTTGATAAGTTAATATATTTTTTAAACTATTAACTAAATTTTTATAATATTTTTATAATAATATTATAAATAATTTTTTAATATAATAATAAAAATATTAAAAAATTTTAATAATTTAAATAAATAATAAATATTTAATATTTATAAATATAACGATAACATTATATAAATAAACACTTTTAATATAATAATTAATATGGTGAGTTCAAATATTATAGATATAATTATTAATTATTATTTATTATAAATTAAAAAATATATTAATTAATAATTAAGATATAATAAGTATTTAGTTTAAGAGTAACAACTTCTTGTTGCAACTATTAGTCCTACGTGCAAAACCTGATAATTTTGTCTTTTTGTACCACGTGTGCCTTCAGACTTTAAACCTTAGTAAACAAAACATATGCCTCCCGAGTTGAAATTCTAAGAAACGCAAACCTAGTCAAAACCTAGTAATTGTGTCTTTTTTTACCACATATCCCTCCAGAGTTCAAATATTAAGAAACACAACTTAGCAAAGTTGCACTTATTTCTAACGAAGACAATAAATTAGAATAATTAGACTAATAATTATGTCTTTTTCGCCGCACATATCTTTGAATTCAAAATTTTAAGAGGTACAACTTATTACGTACATTTCTTTCCTTTTTATTTTAAAAATCCCCGGCACAATGAACTTACGTGTAGCAAAGGTTATTTGTCAGCGACTGCAGCTCATCAGCTGTAAACTTGTTCTCGTCCCAGAGCACGTGGTAATGAGCCGGACGGCTTGTGCCCTGTTCCTCATGTTGGAAGAATAATAAAAATTAGCAAGTGCTCGAACCCATCGAGACACTGGCAAGTAAACTTGGTCTTACCTGGATTCCAGCATGGCTACACAGATAGAAGTCGAATTCTGTAGGGTGGCAGATCTTCGAGTCAACAACAGTACCTGCCACACGGGAGATTCAGCTTCACACAAACCACGTCAAACCAAGACAACCCGGACCAAAGTTCCCATATCTAAAAAAATTACTACTAAATCGGTTACCAGGCAGTATATTCCCACTCCTGTCAACAGAATCCGAGACATGGTGGTTGTTGGCAAACAACCTTGTGTGATGGCGCTTCTGCACCACCACGAATGTCACGGGTGGTTGGTAATCAGCTTGCATGGAGGCACACGCCTGCATTGAAATGAAAAGAGGAAACAGCCAATAATTGACAAGATGCCCCAGATTCAACAAAATAATGTGCAAAAAGAGGAAGATGAACCGGGAAAAGCGTGTTCAAAGAAACTAATTTAACCTTGCGAATAGCCTGAAGTTCATGAAACAAGACTTGATAGAATTGGCCTTCACTAACACCATCTCTGAAAATGTAAAATGTAGAGAACGCATAATTAACCACAACAACAATAAATAATGATATTGCGTACAAGAGCACGGGACAATACCTGTAGAATATAATTCGCTGGGGCTTCTTATTAGTTGCTGCGTGGAAAGATAGGATAAGATCCCTGCAGGTTGAAAAGACAGGCAGATATGATTCATTCTCACATAAATATCCCATAGGAAATGGGTACAAAGTGCATGCGATCAATATAACCATTAAATATAGCGTTCTTGACGCTCACAGATGCTGAAATGCACTGACTCAAAAAACTACTAAGTCAATGCCAAGGTCATACGAGGGGCCTTCCAGAAGCCTTGGGTTTGTGGCTTGAGGGGGTACACATGCACGCACGCACGCACGCATAAAACGGATGATGAAACATGCCTGATCATTCCACTAGAGTCTTTCCCTCTCCCAGGCTCATTGTACAGATCTTGGATGAGCTCTAGTTGATGGGCTTGAGCACAAACCAAACCAGCATATTTTGTGATCTCTGGCCAATCTTGGGAAGCCACAACCTGCATTTAAATTTCAGGAATATTCAGTTGAAGCACTGATACTTCATTGCCTAATCTGTTGAGCACATGACAAGGCATTCAGAAGCTGCGGTTGGGGAAAAAAAGATAAGGCTGGCATACAGCTGCAATAGAAGGACTTGAGTCCTCCCCCGGATGAGGATGTGTAACATCAGCCCCAAATATAATAGTAGGCTGATCACAGACCAAAGGTATACGCCTTGACAATGCATCAACAAGAACTGTATTTCTTCCTCCAACCTTGACGTTTATTTTTAAGGCCAAATTAGCCAAATATTGCTTACTGCACTTGAAAACATGCTTTGTTAAGCAGCACTGCGAAACAAGCCCAAGATCTGTCTCGCAAATCCTTTTCAAGTCACCTGCATGGAATAACAAAACGAAGGGAAAAAAATGAATCACGATGCAATGGATGCTTAGAAGTATCAATGGTATTGGGATGACAAATATAAACGTGCTCTCACATAGTGAAATATAAGGACACAACATCATAGGCCTAACTGTTTCATGTTCCTACCATAAAGAGAGCCATTATTATCTGGGAGAATCACAATAAGCAGGTCGAGATGCTTTCCCTGGTCCTTGAGCTTCTTCGTTTCTTTTCTCAAGGTGTTCATCATTTGCTCAGGGTGAGCAGTAACAGGGTCTCGTGCAGGTTGAAAATTAAATGCCTGCATACAACCAGCATACCATGCTCAGAAGAACCACCAAAGATTTAGTGAAACGGGCAATAAAAAGTACATAGCAAGTTCACACCATGCCACAGGTGTAGCACATGTGGGCAAGTTCAGAGCAAAATCTGGCCACAATGCCTTGGTCACTTCGAGAAAAATTTACACAGATCCAGTTGTTCACCGTTCCCCCATTAACCAATTTCTGTAACAAAGGGTCAACAAATCAAAAGGTACAGCACTCTGCATTAACCATGCAAATTCAATAAAACTGTTTATAAACTATAAATTGGCAATAACTTTTCTCTCCTTATCATCCACATTTGCATGATCTCATACTGAGGGGCTTCCATTTGACATGATCACAATTATAAGTTGCAGCAATTTTTATATGTTTCTACCTTGCCTTTAAGTGTCAAGGATACTTTAATTTCGAATCAGATGTCTTTAATAATCAATTAACCTTTTTCCAGTAGAAGTTTTGTACAAGCTAAGGGAGTAGATGAAAGACGAAGAAATTCAGAATGTGATATTTGAAAGGTGATGTTGCTGTCTTCATCTGTAGTCTAATTGTTAGCCTTTGCTTAATTTGCTACCATTCAGAACTCAAGCCTGGCAAATGCCTTTTCTTGTTTTCCTTACTTGTTAGTCTTGTCTGGATTTGTTTTCTTCAGATTGGAAATCTCAGTTTAATATAAAAAATGATGAAAATGGCAAAATATAATAAGCAACCAATGTTCAATCTACTCCTGACATCAGGGCCAATGCATTGACTGTGACTTTCAAGGTGGAGCTGGTGCAGCAGCTGTCGATAAGGAACTTGTTCAGAAAAGTGGAAGAAAACACGTAGAGGATGATCCCCTGAAACTGAGATTGAAGATGAATCATCAGATGATCCTAACAATTTGAAAGATGTGAAGGAAGCAGTGCCTGTTCGACATTCCGAGAGAACTACCAGCAAAACATTCAAGTACTGGCTTCACTTTCTTGTGGTACATTTTATATAGCTGGCATGAAAAGCTAAGAGTTGTAAGATATCCAGTTGCTCTAAGTAACATGGGCTTTATTGTTCATTTTAGTTTTTGAAGTAACATTTGTAGATTCCCTGATATCATTCTTCTAATGATTAATGGTTCTTCAGCCTTTTAACATCTTCCAAAAAATTTGCCCGCTGAGTAGATATGCAGAGCAAAATATACAAATACTCCTAGTTGTTTTTTAAAAATTATGTTTGTACAGAGAGAGAATTGAAATGGGATCGTACTATGATAGAGAATGTAAATTGGGCAGAGAGCATGGAAATATTTCCATAAATTTTGTTTTCAGGAGTTGAGCAATTTATCTCCATGGAGGAAGCTTAAAAGAAGATATCTTTTGTGTCATTCTTATGTTGACATGTTTTGACTTCAAAACCTAAATTTTCAAATAATTTTCAAAGATAGGACTTAGGAGATTGGTCACTGATCATTGAGGATAGCATTATTGTTTTTCTCCGTCATTTTTTGTATGGCATTTGCTAATATACACCATATAATCTTCAGTTTCTCCCCCCTCTCCAGAACAGGAAAATTACAGTTCCTCTTCTACCTGTTTTTTGCTCTTCCTAAATTTGTGAAGTTTAGGAATATACCTTTCATTTAGCTTGAGTTAACCGTGCATCTTTAGAATTTCAGAAGTTCAATTTATATCCAGGCATTTGTTGCATCAGGTATGTGGAGCTTTCTTCTGGGGTTGATTCAACACAAAGTGATGGCGATACCCCAGAAGAGGAAGAAGTAAGAAATGTAGGAAAAAAATTTAAATTTTTACTAGAAAAACTTTAAGTTCAGTTTTGTCTTTTATTTTTTCGTCATTGCCTCATTATCGTAAAATCCTTCATCATCACCCATATCTTTGTAAAACATTGTTTGATGCCCTGTGCTAGAATTGCAAGCACTGTAGAAGAACAAATTAAACAATGTCACAACCTTCTACCTAAACTATCATGTACTACTCTACAGATAGATCTCCTCACGCTTGCAGACATGACTCTATACCGAACATTTTTTTTCTGATAGTCTCTCACCCACATCTGTTTCTTTTTTTTGTTTTGTCTCTCGCTGATCTGTAGGTAAAATCTAATGCTACTGCTGCAGTCCCTGACAATGGCAGCGAAGATGCAGAGGAAGATGTTCCAGAACAAATTCAAGCATCTGCTATAATGGGAACTGGGTTGAAAGGGCTCTCAGGATCTGCTGTTTCATTAACAACACCTAAGAAAGACTCACAGAATAAGCATGGTTCACTTGGTTCAAACAACAATATCTACACTTCTCAAGAAAGTGCAAGAAAAAACAGTAGAGGAACAGGTAATGTGCCATACCATTTGGATAGGTGCTGGGTAGTTGGAACTTCCTTTATACAATAATGCCATTCCTCAGCTGTTGTATCCTTTTGTTTAATTGGTGAAATAACTTGCAATGTCTCCATTAGTTATTGAGTAGCATTAACTGAAGGGAGTTGGTGGCTGAAAACAGATTTCCCATGATATGAAAGGAGTCTCGGTTACTAACCCAACCATTGAGTTTAGTAAATTATTTAAGATGCATGCAAATTTTTGTTTTGTGGCTGGGGAGACTCAAGAGAAAACAAAGAGTTTATGATATTGGAAGAATTTCAATTGTCTCATAGTTTCTCTCTATTTCCCAGAAGGTACCAAGAAATTCAAGGAGATCTCCATCAACAAAAGGTTGCTATTCTTTCCTGTTGTTTTTCTTATTGTGAAGCAGATTGCATCTGGGAGGTTTAAAATATAATTACGCTTGATGTTTCCCAGTTTCTGGTCAGAAGTTGCAGCATACTGATTCGGAAAGGAAGATTGACCAGGTGAGGGCGAGTTGTGAATCCCAAATTTTGTCTGTTTCACCGTCATTCTCCTTCCCAATGTCATTGTGTTTTAAGTAACAACTTCTTGTTGAAACGGAAGGGCATGGTTTGCAGGCCTTTTCATTTAATTAATGCGGTTAGTTGGCTGACTGGTTCTGCTTCCTTCATGCTAAAGGATCTAGGAAAAGCAGACAAGTGGCTGAGGAGAAAGGAGCCGGTCTCTCTCTCTCTCTCCTTCGTGTAACCTCTGTGCATCTACATGCCTACAAACATGCATTCATATAAATTTCTCCCATTGCGCTCCTTGCTGCTAGGGGAATCACTTTTGCATTCTTCTCCTGCACTTACATACGAGAAATGGAGGTCCGTTTGCCAAAATGTGTCACTTTTGATTAGCACAAATTTTGATGTTCTTGCTAAAGCTTTAGTCTATATTGCAATGTCTGTGAGTTATTCTCATCCTCAAAGTTTTGAACACTCATGCTTTCGCTAGTTTTGCTGATAATTGATAATGATGCTCTTACAGGAGCTGGAACTAAGGCAAAGAAGAAAATATACGAGGTATATCTCCTTTGTCTGCTGTAATGTGGTAGCATAATTGCCTATGTTCCCTTGTTGATACTTATATTTGGTGATCGTGTGACATTTATGTAATATTTACATTACCTCTGATTAATTCTTCTACGTGATTGCTATTTTCATTTCACTTTCTATGGGATCTGCATGGTTATTTGTGAGGACAAGAGAGAGTGAAGGGGTTACTACTTACTAGAGTTATTGTTTGGCTATCTGCTAAATTATCTTTGAGATTTTATTCAGGTTTAAATGTGGTGCTTTTTGTATAAATCTCTACTAAGCCTCTGTCTTGCTGAATGCAACTTTTGAGAAAGACGTTTATGCCAGTTAATGTCGAAATGTTACCCGGGCTTACCAATTTATTGTAAGGTACCTGTGTACATGGGCAAGAACAGGTTGGTGTACCAATTTAGTATAAATCTGTGTACTGAACCTCTGCCTTGTATGTCACTTCTTTCATGGGTTAAAGTTGGATTAAACCTCAAGGAGACGGATTCTAGCCCACGGAAATATGGATTAAGGTTCCTAAAATGGTTGCTGTTTGTTGGTTGGAATTACATGGGGACATAGAGAGATACCCTAAAGAGAAAGGGTAATTTGGCAGAACACACCAAAAAACACTTTCAGGGACGTATTTCAAGAGATGGTTATGGCAGCTTTGGCATTGCAATTCATGGGAAATTTCTCAAAAAGCCCAAATTTGGGGTCCCGTGTTTGCTTTCATGTGGGGTGTAGACTAGTCCTGAGAGTTTTGATTTGCAGAACAATATGGCAAGTTCTCAGTTCTTATGTCTCTATCCAGATATATGATTGCTCACTCTATATCTGCATCCACAATTTGAACTGGTCTTTGTTGTGCTAGGATTTGATGGTCTTCCTCTTGTTGAGATTCCTAGTTGACATTGTGGAGAAATCTTGCAGGTTGAAGACGACTACATCGAAGAATTCTCAAGCTCATCACAGGTATGAGCATGACAACAATTCCCATGCCCTCTCTCAATCTGAGACTCCACTAAAACTCTCATTTTACTGAAGAGTTCTTGAGAACAATATTTGTTATGTTAAATTTGTTAATAATAGCTTTCATCTAATTAAGGAGCCATTTTTACTTATTTTGCCTTCACCAATCCTTCTCAGGATATGCACGGGAGTGATGAAGATTGGACAGCTTGAGATCATAACCGCAGCTGAGCCAATGGAAACCATTAGGGGAAACTTAGATCTTGTACACTAACATTTGACGACTCCTACTCAATCATGTATTTGAACATCACGAAGGGAAACTAATGGAGCTGCTTTCAATGCCAACGCTTGGTCACATGCCACCCACCTGGTTGCTTGAGCGGCTAACTAGGCACGTTGGGCCTCTCGTCTACTCGTTAGAGCTACCAAGATATCGGATTACTGCGGTGGGTACCCCTTAAGCCCACCGGAGTCACGGTTGCATGCCTTCCTTTCCCTTTAAGGTAAATTACCAAAATGTCTTTGAAGTTTGTTATGGAGAGTCTTTTGCCTCTCAGAAGGAATTTTAGAAGGCAAAAAAAAAAATAAAATAAAATCATACCCACAAACACACACAAATGAAGACCTCAATTTTGTTCATCAAAACATTTTAATGGGTACTAACGAAGTTGAAAACTTTGAAAACCGGTTCTGATATTCAAGACTTTGATAGTGAATCTAGCATAGGAAATAAAAGACATTGATACTGTAGTTTCGATAGGCCACAAGTTCCTGATGAAGACATGTGGGGTCAATTAAGAATTTCATTCTTGCCTAAATACGTATTTGATCGTCTCCCAAAAGGCGATGACGATCACATGAAGCTAGGGGAATAGTTAACAGAACTTTATATGAAGTTGCTGTATTGGCAATGTGCCCTCTATGCAATGAGCCAGAAATTGAAAAGAACCAGAAAATGGCTCATCACTGACGTTTTCTCAAAAGCAGCAAAGCCTGATAAGTTCGATCTCATTTGATTGATTGTGCTCCATTCATTATAATGTTCTTTCTTGCAATTGCTTGACAGAGATGCTTCACTATCTTCTGAAAGCTAGGCAAGAAAAATGTAACAACAAACCTCCCAGGATGATTTAGACAAAGCATGCATTCAGTTTATTATTATTATATACACAAATTTTCCTGTATTTTGAAATGATAATTGTGATAAGACTACTTCATACGGTCCGATACGTCGATTACCTATAGTATCAGACAAATCAAACCTGAAACAGGCTACACAAACCCAAGTCCAAGGAGCATTTCATCTGTAGCTTGACGAAACAATAAACTCTAAAATGGAAATCCAGTATTTATGACCCTAGGAATATATCCACCCTCTCATTTGTTCCCCTTGACAGAAACTTCATGCAAATAGGTGGTTTGACACCAGCCAGAGCGAGTATGGAACTAGGCAAAGTCCATATACCATCCCCACAAATCAAACCAGAAGCCACTGCTGGCCCAAATGCATCAGCCTCTGCCTTGTTGATCTTCGCCCATACAAACAGAATCAAGCTTCCCAAACACATGTCAATAGCAAAGTATGGGCCCAGATAGAAAGGTATGGCCATTGCCATTGGAAGAGGAATGTACTTTGCCCACTTCTTAGCCATTGAGTCCTTGATCAAGTTTATCAGAATGGCTGAACCAAAGAACACATAACAAAGCAAGAGGCAATTCTTTGGTAGAGCTGAGAAGCCCTGTACGCCCAACATAGCCATATTGCGATAAATAACAGCATAAGGAGCAGGGTACTCACTTCCATCTTGCCCAAGATCCTTGAAGGCCTTGAAGAAGAGCCAAAAGACACAAGGAGAAATTATACAGCCCATTGCAGTGCCAATTATTTGGCTCACAAACATAGAACGTGGTGAAGACAGGGTCAAGTAACCTGTCTTGAAATCTTGAGTGAGATCAGAAGCCGTGGCGACAATGTTCATCATCACTCCACATGCTGCTAGTCCTGCAAGAACTCCGCCATGTGAGGCACCCGCCCATGCCCCAATTATGAAAATAGCAAGCTTCCCATAGGTGGATGCAAGGGACCAATCGGTGAGTCCACACCCATAGGCATTGCAGAATGCTAAGATTGGTGCGAAGATGTAGATGACCAGTATGTAATACCATTTGAGTGAGTGAAAGATATGAGGGAGAGTGGCTGTAGAGATGGCAGCAACTGCGACATAACCTGCAACAGCAAACCATGTCGGAATTTGATCTCTGAGAAAAAGTTTGGTGCGAAGTTGTTCATCATACAATTGCTTAGAACTATCAGACGACAAAGGATGATCAGCAACAGGCAGGCCATTGCTTGTATCTCTCCCTCGAAGTTGAACAAACATGGCAGAAAGTGTCCTGCTTAACACCTTGCAGAAGTTGTAGAGACCATCGCCCAATATCATGGCAATAGCAATGAATACCTGAGTTCATTAGAGAGCCAGTGAGCATCAATGATGGCGTGATTAGCAAAGGATGATGGAAGTACGCTATTGTCGCATACAAACATTTTCACCACTTGATTGTAAATTTACCTTGTAACCTTGCAGACCACGCATGTCTGATGAGCCGGGTTCTGCACCAAACCAATGACCCTTTTTAGTCTCTATTAAAGGCCACATGAGACCCCAGGAAAGGATTCCTCCAAGCAGCACTGATATGTTAATGACGTATGGGCAGATCATTCCAACTCCGACATAGGTTGTTGAGAAATCGAAGTAGAACCTGTACATTTAACATGTTCTGTAAATGTAAAGGAAATAAATTGTGAAAAAACTTGAAGCATAGTTCCTTAAAAAATGCATATATACTCCCGAAAAGGGAAGAGAGATTACTAACTTGTTCTCAAATGCCTTTAGCCCCAGCGAGGGGAAGTTGGCAAATCCACAACCATCTCCAGCAGTATAAAACCATTGAAAAAATCCCCACAAGAAGCTAAAAGAGAAGAACTTGCCCAGTGTTCGAACCTGTTTCCTACAATAATCAAACAAGAAAGACAATTTATTTCATGAAATTTTCATGTGTACAGCAAATATATCAACTCTGATACAGCATTACTTTGCTAGCTTGGCTCCTGCAGGAGTGTGAAAGCTATTGATCAAATGAGCTGTTGCAGTGCCACTCGGATATGTCAATTTGAAGTCTATAATCATGACCTGAAGGCAATCAATGCAACATGAACCGGCTAAATCATTTCCATTGACTAAATGATTATTTGGCTTTTGACATTTTAACTTTCTGAATCAAGGAGACTTGTCAAATCAAAAAACTTGCTGATTCCGGGAATGGGTGCTGTGTAGTGTACCTTTCTTAGAGGAACCACAGAGAAGAGGCCAAGAAAGCTAACAATAAAGAGAAAGCCAATCATCCAGGCCAATTTTGGATTCTTATAATCGTCACTCTTTGATTGTTTGGCAATGGTTTCACTCATTCCAAAGAGGTAACTTCCAAAGCCACCTAATTTTATACAAGTAACCACAATTTCAAGGAAATATCAATAGAAATTGTAGAATAGAAACATATTGTACTACGTGAACATACATAAATATCAGCAAGCAAATACAAATAATCCTGAAGCACAGGACAATTCTTCATCCAAGCACAGGATTTTTTTTCTAACCTCTGAAATTAACATTGAGATGCACATCATAGCAGCGTCAGAATTATGTCATGAGGTTATAGGAAGGCCAGAAACATATAAATGGTTTTGAACTAATTAATCTTAGTTTCTAATGGTTTCTTTGTGTTGCCATGGACATCTAAAACCATGGGTCTTTCAGAACACAATGGTATGTCAGCACAAAATCCTCTCTTTCCTGATCAACAGCGTAAAGCTTATTCAACCCATCTCCCACCCTATTGTTATATCTACCATTGCCAAATGGGATATATGCTTACATGTAATGCCACTTTTTTCTACCCCAAAACACATGAAATCCATTAACTCAAGTCCCCGTGGAAAAGTAAATTAAAGGTATTCTAATTTTCACAAAAAGATTGTTTCAACCACTCGAACCTGTAACTTTCAAGTTACAATGTAATAATGTTACATCATTAACAATTGTTAGTGACTAGCTAAGTTATAAAATTTGAAGTAATCACAAGTCTCCATTAAACTTGAAGATTTGAAACTATAGTACAAATCCAGGATTAGAAAGTAACCCATATGTCATGGATTGACTCGGCAATGAAAGTTTACAGATTAGAGAAGAGGGAAAAAGATGGAATGAGGACCACATTTCACTATTACAGACGCCTATCTTGCTAAGTAACACATCTCAAAGAAGCAATTTATTTGTTTATACACTAAAAGAAAACACATAAAAATCGTTTGGATTCCAGTCAAGAAGATTTCTTCCTGTCCATTTTCCCATTTGCCCTTTTTTTAATAGTCATATGTTTAGACTGGTATATTACAAACATATACAAATAAGTTGAAGTAAAAATATCATCGGAAACATCCCACATGATATTTTAATCAATGGCTACCAGAGCCGTGCCTGCAATTTACTCGAACTGGTTAGCTCAGAGTAATAAACGAATAGATATACAAATACACATACATCCTTATTAAAACAAACTGACGAGACGGCTTGCCCTCACGACTTAAACGAAAGCTAAAGACAAAAATAAAATGGCAACCAAAGTTTAGATACGACAACTCGATGCGCTGGCCGTCACTCCCCCTTCAGCCTACCTTCCTAAGGTAGACAAAACTCAATTTTATACCAAAGTTCGGTCTTGTGGCCAATTATGTTTGTTTGTTAAAAGACAATTCAATGTATTACTGTTGGAAAACAACTCATCCTATTATCAAGAACAAGAAAATGATAGGCTATCCAATCGTTAATCCAGAACCAGCTCCAAAAGAAAAGAGAAAATTTTGAGATTTTCAATCAAAGAAATCAAAAAACTTTTCCAAATACTTGGAAGCCAAAACTAATTACTCGTTTGCTTGGATTGGATTGCAGTTCTCAAAAACAAAAAACATAAAAAAAAAAAAAAAAAGAAAAGAAAAATTGCAATCTTTTTTCTTCCTGAAAAAAGAAAAACTTGAACCCCATATTTACCAAGATAGATAGATCAGAGAGAGATGATGCAGAAGTTGTGTACCACTAAAGGCTATGCCAGAAGAGGCGACCACACAGGTCTGGATGACAGTGTTCTCTTGCCTGGTAAAGGGTTGCTTCAAGAGGCCACACTTGTCCAAGAAAGTGGTCCAAGTCTTTACAAAAAAGAAGCCCAGGAGGCCAGCAGAAACATTGAGTGAAGGTACAATCCCAGTGGTGAGGTTGAGCTTCATGACTATGAAGCAGAACAGTATGTTCAGCACAAAGCTGAACCCAAAGGCCCTCAGGGTCAGCTGTTTCCGCCATGATGGCACCTCCTGGCGCGCAAATATCTGCTCCACGGTCAACCCTTCTTCTCCTTTTTCTTCCTTCTCTTGCTCCTCTTTTTTATTCCTTAATCTGTTGCCTTCTTCAAAATTGTCTTGACCATTCTCTATTCCATCGTCTCCTCCATGACGGATCATTTTCGGTTTTCTTTGGACAAAGGCGTCCTCCTCGGATCCTGGAAGTGGAACTGGGAGTGGGGCGCCAGGGAGAGCTAAAGCTTGAGATGAGATTTTTCTTCTTTTTTTAATTGTGTGAAAAGCGTAAAAGTGTGGACAAATTTGGTTAAGGACACAACGCCCGGGACCTGAGTTGGCATTGAAGTGACCCTTCCTCATCCCGCGGAAATTTTACCATATATGAGTAATTTGGGATTCATTTGTTCCAAATTTGTCTCATTTTATATTAATTAAATAAAAAAAAAATCACTCGTAATCAAAATATTTAAACTTGGGATAATTAAAAATTTAAATAATTTAAACTCAAAATAAATAAAAGTTTAATTCTTCACACAAATATTTAGATACTAAATTTTTTTATAAATAATATTAAATGATTAATATACTTTTCATATATTTTTTTATTTTTGTTAACCAAAAATTTCTAGCTATTGTGGGATGTCATCTCACATCCAAACGCGTAAAAGGTAAGCCGAACATAATATCAAGGAGACGGAATTTCCATTTTCTACCGGGCAGCAAACTGTCCTAGGCAAGTGAACCAAAGACGATGTGCTGGCTTTTGGATGGCTGTTGACCCGGCGGCCAATTTACGCCGCTGTTTGCGGAATTTATTTGCCGCCGTTCTTGCTTTCACACTGGCTTCCAACTCTTTTTCATTCAAACATTGCCCATCTTGTTCTTGATCACCGCCGCCATTCACGGCATCTCACTCAGTCAAAGCTTCAAAATACGTACGATATTAAATATAGGTTTATGGATGGCTTCATACTTTTTGTGTTACAGGATTATTTTTCCTTTTTATGTATAATTAATAATTTGTATACTTGCTTCGATGCAAAATTAAAAACAAATATAATCAATAATCAACAAAAATGTTTTGATTTAATAATTAGATAATTGATGTTTCCTTATTTAATGATCGAATCCTTTAGATATACTAAAATTCAATTAATTAACGCCAATTGGAAAAAAATACGTTTTTCATTTAGAAACGTTGATTTTTAGTTTTTTGGAATCGTGTGGAAGCGGTGGCTCAAATCAATTGTTTTCATAGTTCCAATAAATGGGATAGAACCTCAGCCTCTGGGTTCAAGCTAAAACTAAAAATTTTGATTGGCTGTGAGTGTCTTTTTGGCAGTATAGCCGTGGTGGCTGATCCGACCTCGGCCACGGTTTCTCGACGAGTTTCATTGGTCATAAGCTTCGGCTCACTGTGATGTGATGTGATGTGCATTGTCAGTATCGGATCACGACGGGTCTCTTTCAATTCTCCTTTATCATTGATTAAAAAGGCTGAACTTTTACATTTGAGTACTGAATATTGGTACGGCCCCCGCCCCCTCTTTTCAAACGTACTGAAGTGATTTATATAACAAGAATAAAAGAAAAAGATTGATAGCGGCCCGTGGTCCAATCTTCCTTATCACAACGTAACGGAAGGAGGCTCATACGTTAACCAGAAGAATGGACGCAGTCGAAGTCACAATGAATAAAATTCCAATGCAATAGTAAGTTGCATCAATCCATCATCATAACGTAACGTAAGGAGCCTCCGCCCGTTAACCAGAAGAATGGACATAGTCAAAGTCACAAGAATATAATATTAATGCAATTACTAAGTCGCATTAATCCACTGATCATTTGCCCTCTGCCTTGATTTTAAAGTGTCAAATTGTGATAGCACGTGTTAAAATAATAATAATAATAATAAAATTGTATTTAAAACCCTGAAAACATTGACTCAATTCGGTGGAGAGATAAACGTATAGATAAATAAATAAATATTAAATATAGAATGTCGTCGACAATGATAACATAGATCCTTATCTAGATTATGCCTTTGAGTGCTATGTACAGTAATATTACATTGAGCAGCAAGGCAAACGAATTGGATTGGCTGCATTTGGAATTTTAAGTTCAACGAGTAACTTAAATTAGGACTTCGAATAACAATCTGAACACTAGACCGGGAAGTTCCGGATGTACCAAAAAATCACAAAAGAGCGGAAGGCTGGGACCTGGGTCACACTACTCTCCTCAGCAGTAAAACATAACCCGTTTCACATTATCCTTCAAGGGAGGTAAGGGTCTCACAGCATCACCACGAGTTGATCCACTCTCTGATGCCTCAGGCTCCATATAGAAACGTGCCCGATATGCAGCAAGATGAGCATAATAAGCAGGGGGCACTGCAAATCACGAAATATATGGTAGACATATTCAACCAAGTTCTTATCCGAAGAAGGGGAGTAAGGAGGGAGTGAAAGAGAGGGAGAGGGAGAGGGAGAAAGATGAGACGAACCAATGGAGACGGAACGTGTGCACCTTGCATACCTGCAAAATGTTATTAAATTTTAACAGCACAAGTTAGCCCGGAATTCATTTGACAATTATTGAACAGAAGTTGCAACGTAGGCTGCAAGAAGTACCAAACATTGTACTGGTAATACTTCCAGTACAGGGTTCAAAGGAGAACAATGGACTTACGTGTAGCAAAGGTTATTTGTCAGCGACTGCAGCTCATCAGCTGTAAACTTGTTCTCGTCCCAGAGCACGTGGTAATGAGCCGGACGGCTTGTGCCCTGTTCCTCATGTTGGAAGAATAATAAAAATTAGCAAGTGCTCGAACCCATCGAGACACTGGCAAGTAAACTTGGTCTTACCTGGATTCCAGCATGGCTACACAGATAGAAGTCGAATTCTGTAGGGTGGCAGATCTTCGAGTCAACAACAGTACCTGCCACACGGGAGATTCAGCTTCACACAAACCACGTCAAACCAAGACAACCCGGACCAAAGTTCCCATATCTAAAAAAATTACTACTAAATCGGTTACCAGGCAGTATATTCCCACTCCTGTCAACAGAATCCGAGACATGGTGGTTGTTGGCAAACAACCTTGTGTGATGGCGCTTCTGCACCACCACGAATGTCACGGGTGGTTGGTAATCAGCTTGCATGGAGGCACACGCCTGCATTGAAATGAAAAGAGGAAACAGCCAATAATTGACAAGATGCCCCAGATTCAACAAAATAATGTGCAAAAAGAGGAAGATGAACCGGGAAAAGCGTGTTCAAAGAAACTAATTTAACCTTGCGAATAGCCTGAAGTTCATGAAACAAGACTTGATAGAATTGGCCTTCACTAACACCATCTCTGAAAATGTAAAATGTAGAGAACGCATAATTAACCACAACAACAATAAATAATGATATTGCGTACAAGAGCACGGGACAATACCTGTAGAATATAATTCGCTGGGGCTTCTTATTAGTTGCTGCGTGGAAAGATAGGATAAGATCCCTGCAGGTTGAAAAGACAGGCAGATATGATTCATTCTCACATAAATATCCCATAGGAAATGGGTACAAAGTGCATGCGATCAATATAACCATTAAATATAGCGTTCTTGACGCTCACAGATGCTGAAATGCACTGACTCAAAAAACTACTAAGTCAATGCCAAGGTCATACGAGGGGCCTTCCACAAGCCTTGGGTTTGTGGCTTGAGGGGGTACACATGCACGCACGCACGCACGCACGCATAAAACGGATGATGAAACATGCCTGATCATTCCACTAGAGTCTTTCCCTCTCCCAGGCTCATTGTACAGATCTTGGATGAGCTCTAGTTGATGGGCTTGAGCACAAACCAAACCAGCATATTTTGTGATCTCTGGCCAATCTTGGGAAGCCACAACCTGCATTTAAATTTCAGGAATATTCAGTTGAAGCACTGATACTTCATTGCCTAATCTGTTGAGCACATGACAAGGCATTCAGAAGCTGCGGTTGGGGAAAAAAAGATAAGGCTGGCATACAGCTGCAATAGAAGGACTTGAGTCCTCCCCCGGATGAGGATGTGTAACATCAGCCCCAAATATAATAGTAGGCTGATCACAGACCAAAGGTATACGCCTTGACAATGCATCAACAAGAACTGTATTTCTTCCTCCAACCTTGACGTTTATTTTTAAGGCCAAATTAGCCAAATATTGCTTACTGCACTTGAAAACATGCTTTGTTAAGCAGCACTGCGAAACAAGCCCAAGATCTGTCTCGCAAATCCTTTTCAAGTCACCTGCATGGAATAACAAAACCAAGGGAAAAAAATGAATCACGATGCAATGGATGCTTAGAAGTATCAATGGTATTGGGATGACAAATATAAACGTGCTCTCACATAGTGAAATATAAGGACACAACATCATAGGCCTAACTGTTTCATGTTCCTACCATAAAGAGGGCCATTATTATCTGGGAGAATCACAATAAGCAGGTCGAGATGCTTTCCCTGGTCCTTGAGCTTCTTCGTTTCTTTTCTCAAGGTGTTCATCATTTGCTCAGGGTGAGCAGTAATAGGGTCTCGTGCAGGTTGAAAATTAAATGCCTGCATACAACTAGCATACCATGCTCAGAAGAACCAACAGAGATTTAGTGAAACGGGTAATAAAAAGTACATAGCAGTTCACACCATGCCACAGGTGTAGCACATGTGGGCAAGTTCAGAGCAAAATCTGGCCACAATGCCTTGGTTACTTCGAGAAAAATTCACACAGATCCAGTTGGTCACCGTTCCCCCATTCACCAATTTCTGTAACAAAGGGTCAACAAATCAAAAGGTACAGCATTCTGCATTAAGATGCAAATTTAATAAAAATGTTTCTAAACCATAAATTGGCAGTAACTTTGCTCTCCTTATCATCCACATTTGCATGATCTCGTACTAAGGGGCTTCCATTTGAGATTATCTCAATAATAAGTTGCTGCAATTTTTATATGTTTCTACCTTGCCTTTAAGAGTCAAGGATACCTTAATGTCTAATCAGATGTCTTCAATAATCAATTAACCTTTTTCAGTAGAAGTTTTGTACAAGCTAAGACAGAAGAAGAAAGATGGAGTAATTCAGAATGTGATATTTGAAAGGTGATGTTGCTGTCTTCGTCCGTAGTCTAATTGTTAGCCTTTTCTTAATTCTCGACCATTCAGAACTCAAGCCTTGCAAATATCTTACTTCTTGTTTGTCTACCGTCCGCTATGTAAAGTATTGCTGGCCTTGTTTCCCCTCTCCTTACCAGGTGCTTACCTTGATAGTCATTTGCCTGGTAGGACGGTAAATACTTGGAAGTTCAAACTGCGACCCCACAGAAGGAAATCACAGGGAAAAGGGCTAGCACGCGCACAAACCTTGAACTAAACTAAGAAATGTCAGAACACACTTTTATTTATCAAATGCTGGAAAATACCTTGTTCCTCATATTCCATTGACCAACATTGGGTCGGCAATCCTTCTCTTGACCAGTGTCATGATATTTAAGCTGCACGAACAAGAGACAGGAACAGCTAGACATCTAATACGACATTAAGTGAAGTTCATGAAGGAAGTCAAAGTAAACGAAGGAAAATTTACCAATGGTGCCGGAAGTATTCGAGCTTCAACCGAGGCAAGCATTTCACTAATTTTGATTCCAAACTCTTTCGCATAAGGATCATTGTGGTAAGCATTATGTCGAACTGTCTGGAAAAGTAATTCCATATGTTAGAATCCTTTTTCCTGTCTCCCTTTTCCCTTATGAGGAAGAAGGATGACCACCACTATAAGGCACGAGTTAAGCTTGAAAAGAACTTTCAAATCCTAACATTGTTTCCAAATGCACCATTTCAGTAAAAAGCAATCATCTGGCTGCAAGATTAACTTTTCCATTAGCATTCATCATTCACACCCAGAATGCCTAGAGATATTATGGGACAAACTACATGACAGAATTTCTCAAAGTGTTCAAGAACCAAAGACTTAAAGAAATGCAGCTGGGAAATGACACAACTTCAGAGCACTCATTAAACATAACAGTAACTAACAACTAACCAATGTAGCCCATACCACACAATATCATACCTGCATAATATCATTCTCCCTTTCTCGAGGATGTTGGCAGGTCGCCTTCAGCAAAGCAGTAATCTGTCGCTCATTCAATCTCTTAGAGGACCTTTGACCTTTAACAATCTTGCACACCTGTTTACAGTAATGCATAAGCAGGCATAACCAGTCACCATATCCAGATTAGAACGTTAAGATGCACTTACCTCCATTGGCAAATAATATGGCCTCTGCTGATTCCCTACTTGTAGACAGGGCAATTGAGTGTGTTGAATAACAAAGCCATAGGTCTCATAAAAATAATCTACTAACGATGTCAAGGTCCCTCTCTCATCAACCGGGAAGCTAACACAACAAAAATTCATGCCAGACAGAAACATTGAGTATCACAGTGCAGAAAAAGGGACAATAACAATTTAACAATATCTAAACCATAACTCACGTCAGCTGTTGTGTTGTCTGGGATGTTAACCCAAATATACGGTAATTCTTGCGCATATTTCCACGATGCGTAACTTCTATCTTGATCCCTCGGAGTGCCTTTTTGATCTGTTGATAAACACATAATAGAGCTCGCTTTAGAATATGAATTCAAAGAAGAAAATTTCACACATGTAAAAAGAAAGGTATCTGTTATGGAATCAGCCATCAATCAACTAAGAATGATTTCCCGGTTAGAATTTCATTGTATTCTGACATGAAGCAACAGTAAACAATTAGTCCATAAAAGAATAACTTCAACATAGCCGCGATAGCCAGTCCAAATTTTTTTTCCAAGAGAAAAAAAGCATGACCACGTTCTAACCTTTGCATGCTCATTATCAGACAATGGTCTGGTGGAAACATCTCGATTCAATAGTTGAGCCACAAAATCAGTTACACGGAGTGGCTCAATGAAAACAGTGGAAGACATATCTGCACAAGGGACACGATGCCAATAGCTAACTAAAAGACAGAAACTAATAATGTACAATAGCAAGTAGAAATGGTTCAGGTGTAGAGATATAACTAAAACACAAGTCCAAAAAATTGACAGGAAAAACAGTAAAAATGGAATACCAATGTTCAGTGACAGTCCCATCTGAGTGGGACGAATACTTTGATAGAAACCACGCCAACTCTCCAAACCTTCGCCAAGAGGCTGCCTTCTCCCAAGATTAGGAGTATAAAATGATCGACCCACAGGGAAAAACCTACAATACATCACAACACATTATTGAGCATAAGAGCCCAGGCAAACAAGGAGATGCATACAAATATTTCAAATTAAGGACACAATCAGCACCTGGTAGTAGGCAATGCACGAAGAACAATGTCAAGAACTTGAAGAGCTTCCTGTGGTGCATCAGCCCGCCTTCCCTGCAAAAAGAGCCCTAAATGGTGTAGGTCAGCACGTGCAGCCAATTTTATCACAACTCTGAATTCTTTCTCTCCTCTGCATCCGGGGAAAATATATATAATGTGAACGTCAAAACTCATGAAGGAAAGAAAAGAAACATCCACTCCAGCCCAATCATGCCCAAACCATCCACCCCATAACTAAAAATGAATATGAACCTTTGGCCTCCAGTTCCTTCATCTTCATCAATGAGAGGAATTTTGAACTCTCTGGACATAAAAGGAAGTGGCCCTGCAGTATACAAGCTTTTCCTCCCATCATAGGCAGGAAGGCGATTCCCAAGTTGAGATTCTCTGTACAATTCAACCAACTGCTCCATAACCGCTCGGTTGACATTCCTTGATGTCACTTCTGGTGTGATGGTAACCTATTTACATCAGCAGCAGTAATTAAACTTACGCACGCTGAACTTAACTTCCTGCCTAACTGAACAAAAAAAAAAAACAAAAAAACAAAAAAACTCACGTCATACTGGTGCAAATCCTTGTCCGGCAATTCCGCAACGAAATGATTGGCCTTAACAATACACTTTCGGCCACTGGTACCCTTGCCAGGCCGAGGGGGAAACCTTAGCGATTTTCTTGATTGTGTCGGTGGAGTCTGAATTGCCTGACTGGGAGAGTGCAACGAGTCTGGTGGCCGACACGAAGAACTTGGCACAGATGGCATGGGCTGAGGAGTCGACCCAGCTTGATATGGAGCAGGAATAGATCGGTGCAGCTCGGGAACTGGTGTTCTAGGTGGGCCACCAAAAGACAGTCCTCCTCCTCCTCCACGGCCGTTGCCACCCCCATATCCTCCTCCTCCACTGCCTCGCTGAGGTGACCCTCCTCCTCTTCCTCTACCTTGGTATTCAGGAACCCCACCATAATGTTGCTGATGTGGTGTCCCACCCGGTCCACGACCACTACTGCCATTGCCACCCCGACGTCCCCCTTGCTGATACTGGGTCCCCCAACCCCTACCGCCTTGAGGTCCTCTTCCTCCACCTCCTGCCCCTAGTTGTTGAGGTGGGCCTTGGGAACCTCGACCACCAGCACCCCCACAGGCTTCCTGGGTCTCAGACCTTTCACCTTCACTTCCAGGAAGTGGGGTCCTTCTCTTCCTTACCATAATGAAATCCACAAATAAATGATGGTAGAGAAAAGTTAGTTATATATTTGTTCAAAAAAACCAAAAAAAAAAAAAAAAAAGAAAGCAAAGTTAGTTATATACATACATACATACATACATACTAGGTTTCATTTCTCAACACCCAAAACAATGGAAGAGCAGCACAATTAAGCCAACCCTCCAACACAGAACAAAGAAAATAATAATAATAATAACAATAATACATCAAACGCCCTCCCTAGAAGTAATTTTAAATTTAATTAATTATAATAAAACCTACATTGAAAAATATATAAGATAAAAATACATGGCAACAATCATGTCTAATTTTCCTGTGGAGGTTATAGTCGTAGTTAACAAACATTTACAAACAAAAGATATAAATACTATCAATTTATAATACATTAAATAAACTTATATCTACCATATAAGATAATTTATTTTCTGGGACTTCAATTATTGGGCCGTTATCTTTATTGCAAATCATTGCTACTTTTTCATATTTTAGAGAAATCGTCGTACAATGATATACATTGCAGAAGTGTCTCCACGTCTGAGCCTAGGTGATGGAAAGCGGACGGCCTTTGTGTCGCAACCGGAGCTCCAGTGTCCAAGAAATTGCAAAATAGGTGGCTTGGGGTGGAGAGAGGCCTCCTCGTAATCGGCTTTTTCCCCCTTTTTGGCGTCATTTGCTGCTTGCCTTTTTCCAACAGAGACCTTTACCTCGGTTCCGTCCTATTGTCGGGTTGTTAAATTACTAGAATGCCCCTCGCGGTCTTCACGGTTAACACATAGCGCGTGGAGTAGGCAGCAGGAGGGATTGACCCATGGCGATGACTACGAGGTGTCCGGAATCATGATGCGTTGTTCGAAAGTGACTGCTAATTGAATATATTTTAAAGATTTTTTTTTTTTTTACACAAATTTTGTGAATTTATTTACACGTTATAAAATTTTATATTTCATATATAATATTTTATATGATATTAAAAAATATTTATAATAATATAATATAATATATATTGGTCTAATGTGTAAAATAAAAAGTGTCGAAGGTTTCACCTTCATTTTCTGGAGATGGGGTCCTCCTCCTCGTCGCCATATTGAGACCTGCGGACAACCTGGGTTTCATTTCTCGGCACCCAAAACAATTGGAAAACAGTTGCACAAGAGCAGCACAATTGAGCCATTCCTCAAGAACAGAACAAAGAAAAATAATAATAATTAGACATCAAAATGTTTATGAAATATCATATTTGTACACAACCGCCCTCCCTAAAAATAAATTTTTACTCTAATAAGATATAATCAAGCCCACTTTTGAAAAATATATAAGCTCAAATATATCGCACAAATGAAAGGGAAAAAAAAAGAAAAAAAATTTGTAACACAGCACATCCACAACCAAAAACGGCACAAAACAAATTATGCCGGCGATTAGGAGCTAGGAAAGCTGTAAGAGCAAAACCGAAAACCACAGCGATCACTACAAAACCGCTCACTGAAAACCACTTTGTCGCCAGAGAAACACAGTGAACGGAGTGGACAATTACAAGAAAACAAATAGAGATGGGCCGGAGAGAGATAGAGAGCGCGGGGGCTACCTACCAAGAACGTTTTCTTTCTTTCTTTTTTTTCTTCATAAAATATTACACAAAAAAATAAAAATAAAAAATAAAAAAAGAAGAAAAGCTTTGACCTTTGCACACCGGACCTAGCCGAAGTCCCATAGCTGGTGACTCATGTTTACAGAGTGGTGGGTCCCCTTTCTCCCCCACAACCTCCTTTCAACTCTTGTTTTTTTTCTCCCTTTGTCGCTTCCCAGACCCCACCGTTTTACTGAATTTGAATTTTGTCTTACTCTCTCAAAAACGGGGACGTCGACCTTGAATTTTTCAGATTTTTGACCGGTCCAATTAGCTCACGTGTTGTCGATTTTAAATTTCAAATCCTTCTTCTAATTAGTGGATTAAAACGGACATAAAAAAATTGTATATTACATATATATAATATTCTATATTATATATAAAAATATTAATAAAATATAATATTTTTTTTTTTATTATTCATTTAAGTCTATTAAACTGGCGTCAATTTAGTCAGATTCTTTGAATTATTTGACCATGACAAGTGAGTTAAAGTTTGAAACTATTACACAGAAGAAAACGTTAGGTAGATATATGTTTTGACAAATAGGGTCAGATATAATATAATTATATCATATGGATAACAGTCTAATATTTTATACAGATAGGATTTATTATTAAATGGTAAAATTATATGAAAATAAAGCAGATTTTTATATAAAAATTTATGCAACGTTAGGCATCATTTTGTAGGTCCAACTAAACTAGCATCTCATGTTGCTCATAAATCACTAATATAAACTTGGGCGTCAATTTCTGGCACTTTCCCTGTTATTAACATGATTTTTTAATTTAATTTTTATTTTTATCTGCCAACTTCCAACGGAGTTTTAAGCCGACTCAATTGTATACCCCGGGTTTTATAGAAATTACGAATCCTAACACATCGACTAGCATCGAATTCGTTGTTGTCAATTTCTCTGTCATTGTGTTTAAGAGCCCCCCGATACACAAGCTCCCCTCTTCTTTTTGAATGTTTTGTTCTACTCTTTTTTTTTTTTCTTTTTTCCCTTCCGTTTGATTTCTCCGGTTTGAAGCGTTCCAACAAGCTACACATCCACAAGCTACTACAAAATAGCCTAGAAAATTATCTCATGTCATGACCCATGTACAACAAGATCTAAATTTTCCTTTGCACCATGTTAGACAAAGCGAGAAAGGAGACCCTTGGAATACACAACGTAGCAAAATTACATTCTATGACTAAAGGTAGAACCTGAATTACAAATTAGCTATAGCAGGACATAACAACAAGAACAGGACACGCGTTTCAGCACATGAAGGCATGCACAAGAACAATTCACATTATAAAGATCGGTTTGATCCTCATCTCCAATGAGAGACTGAAACCAAAAGCACCCGCACCGTGTTGTCTCTGCTGCGGTATCTCTTCGGTCAGTTCAAGATGAGATAGGTTCGTAAGGGTAAGATAACCATGGGTGTTTTAGAGCTTCTGCTGCGGATGGGCGTTTCTTTGGGTTTATCTCAAGCAGATGAGCAACAAAATCAATGAACCCTTGGTCCCCCATTGGCAACCGGTGCCTCAAGGACGTCTTCTTTGGAATTAAGTATTCCAGTCTACTAGTCTCCTGAGGAATCAGTGGCATTATAAAACAAGTAAGGCATGAAACTGAAGGATATCTAACTAGTATTCACAATACTGGCGTGGCTTGCCATGAGTATGTTTCATATTGAACACACAATCATGCATGAAAATTTCTCACAGAAGGAACAGAAAGTTCTACACCCAACATACTTCTTTGAAAATTTTAGTGTGGGTAGTTAAGGTAGCCAGCTCTTTGAGCTTTGCAGTTGTCTTGGGGGGGATTATTGCGCTGCCTTAAACTAAATCAGGAATACGCATAGGAATAAGTCACAGCAACTTAAAAACTCAAAAGCTAAGATTTAGTTGAAATAAACCATGACTCATAAACTTGCTCTCTCACAAACACACAGATGCAGAGATGGCCGATAATCATGCCAATTGGTTTCTAACTTCCAAACATGTATATTACCATTTTCTCAGTTAATTCAAAAAGTGATATACAAAAGTAAGTCAACAGACCCACATTTCCAATAGGAGATGTGTTGTGTAGCAAATCAGAACATTACATCCTAAATTTACTCATAAAATCATAAACAACTGAAGCTCAGGTACAAGGGAAGCAAGGACAACTAAAGGGCAGCCTTAATGCTAGAATAAGAATATGATATAAATATGAAGTCTGTTACCTGATTCCGTTCGTAAAGCATGTGATTTTTCGTAAAGTACTTGTTTGTATCCCGTCCTTTTGCCAGCATCCCTTGATCAATGGGACCAATAATTCCAATAACTCGTGCCAACAATGTTGCCGGAGAATCATTTTGGAAGAGGACCTAATGTAGAAGGATTAAGAATAAATTTTCAGCAAATTGGGGGACAAAGTGACAACAAGAGTACCATTATATGTAACTGATGTTGATGCTTTGTTGTCACAGTGATAGCTGGTGATGGAATCATAATTCAATGCTATAGTTCTTTGCAGACCCAAATATTAAGATTATCATTCTAGTCCAATTCCACATACTGAACCAAGCAGGGTTAACATTTGCCTATTAAAGAAAGAAATAGTTTATCTTGCTGGAATAGGGTTACCTTTGCAAGATAAATAATTTTTATTATTTAGGTATACTTCATATATGTCTCCAAGTCTCTGCAAGTTGTAAGCAAAATAAAATTCAGAATGTTAAACTCAGTAATACAAAGCTTTCTGTGATATCCCTGGATCTACTACCCAAGAGATAATGTTGTTTTAATTTTGATCTCTCTAACATCTCTTTTTTATTCACCAGAATTTTATCCTCTGCCGAAAACTTCCAACTGCATAATATGAGGGCCAAAGTGCAATTGTTTCAGAATGGCAGAAAGGAGGGCAAGAGTTACAAGGCTAAACCAAGCCTAACACTGGTTAGATACAAAGGATGGTTAATCACACACAAGGATCTGACTCTTTATACAGATCATATAGGATCTCAAATGAAGGTACCGGAAGGCAACCACATCCTCTTTCACTTAAAACAAAAGAGGTGTTGTTAAGCACAGAGATAAGTTAAAGAAGGATGTTGACCAGTTTCATTAACCATTATTCTGTAGTTTGTGGTCAACCTGAGCACACTAAATTTGAAAATAAGTTAAAGAATCCTTTTTTGATTCTCTACAAATGTATGATATTTATCTGGATGACAAGGATGTGAAAAAGAAATCAGACACCTGCAAGATCGATGCAAAGATGGTTTGAACTCAAGAATAAAGCAGTTTCAACTGAAGAACTACTCCTTTCCAACCAGAAGAGGGATTGATGCAGGAAGAGTTTTTAAACAATCAGATCTTTTTAGTACTGTTCAGATTATTATCTTTATTTCCAGTAGTTTCTCATTTAGGATTAGTCTTAGTAATTTCCTATCAGAAAGAACTCATTCTCCAATCCAGGCAGAATCATTTAATTAAATTATTTCCTAGTATTTCTTATTTTGAATTAGTCTAAGCATTGGTCCTCTCAAAAATTGTTGCTCTTACTTGAATAGCACTAAATTTTCCTGGTGTAATAGTTTTTCCTACTACTTGGGATATTATTTCATATAAGGCTCCATAAGAAGCTTATGGATGTCATGTGGCAAATAGATGTTCATGATGTTAACATAAACAAGTCAACATTTGGGAATCTTATAACAAGCCCACGGATTGTCCCAGTTGACAGCTTTGCTGTGATTTTTGATCTCCTTTAGCTGACTTTTATTTCCTAGAGTTGCAACGCTTAGTGGGCATTTAACTGTATCACAACAGCTGGACAGGTGACTGAATGCTTCAATAAGTAATTATAAGCAACTGAACTTACATTGCCAGTGCAGAGTTCAGCCAGGATGCAGCCAAGTGACCAGATATCTATCTTCTTATCATATGGAAGTCCCAAGATAACCTCTGGTGCACGATAGGACCTGGATTGTACATATGTGCATAGATGATCTGTCTCAAAGCAGCTACTTCCAAGATCAATGATTTTCACCTCGCACCTACTATAGCTTTTCACCAATATATTCTCAGGCTTCAAATCACAGTGTATGAGGCCAAGACCATGCAAAAACTGAAGTGCCTCCAAACACTGAATGGTAATTGACTGCACAGAGGAATTCAAAAGAATGTTATTCTAGCATCAACAATAGTGAAAACACTCTTGCAGACAAAATGGCATATGACATACCTGCAGTCTTGGCATCGTGAAATAAACTTCACCTCCTGATTCTCTATTGAATTTATGGAACTCATATAAGTTTGCCTTGAGAAGTTCACATACAATTAATAAATGTTCCTGCATGAAGAAAAGCCAGCTAGTAAACCATCAAGTGAAGTGCTACGGTTAAAACACAAGACAACATCACTAGAGCAGCACTTAAACAACAGATAGGAGAAAGCTGTGTGATGAAACAGTCTATTAAGTCATTGAGAATGAAAAGCACATAAAGATAAAGCAAACATCAACATACTCGGTAATAAAAGTAGTCATACAATCTGAGAATATGGTACTTGTCAGCCGGATCATGCTTGTTGACATACTTGAGGAGCTTTATCTCATCAAGACTCTGATCAAAGAAGTCCTTATTGTTTTTTATAATTTTTACACAGACATCAATGCCTGTATGGAGGTCATGTGCTTGTATAGCTTTACTGAAAGCAGCTGATCCAAGATACTCAGTTGCATGATAGCGCCCAGCTATTACTGAATTCAAAACAACATGGAAATTCTTGTCTTCTTCAAATCCAGTTCTGAAAAACAAAGCAGTGGTTAATTTATAAGTTAATCTGCTGATGATCAAGCCACAAAATGGATGACAAAATAAAGCGTTCAAATACAAGACTTAGCATGAAATTTGACTTGATAAAAAAATGAAACTTGGCATATACAGGGAAATGCATCACTGAAGCATGTTATTGAAAGTATATTAAAAGGACCTCCAGTGCTGCATTATGTTAAAAAATTATTCACATCAAGTTAACAAAAGAATCTATATAGAGCTTTTGCCCAAGACACAGCAAAATACCATCCACACCCTCCACCGCCCCCCAATTAGTGATTCCTTGACCATTACTGGGGTGATTATGGTAGTAGTTTTAAACCCATTGGTGTGATCCTAATAGTTAACTTTCAATTCTCCCTAGTCTTGCACATTTCCAGTCATCATCTTGTCTGACATCACACATAAAATAAGACGTCTATGTGGCCACCAAGAAACCAAAATAATATTTATCTATTCTCAAACAAATAAATATGTAAGAAAATTAGCTCAAATCAAGTAATGAACTTCAGTTCAATTGTGGTTTATGCCATTAGATGTGCCTAATAATTTGCCATAGGATTATGTTGATAATATACATTACCAGGCCCAACTGGTAAAAAAGAATTCTCCAGCTAAACAATCTGCATGTCTGGTTGATATGTTCCAGGGAGAGAAAGTTTAGTCCAGTTGTAAACTAAAGAGTTTAACGAATTAATAAAATTGAAGGAAGACATAACATTAGAGCTTTCCAACAGTTGTTTCAAAGCTCATGCCAATAAGTAGATGCAACTTAAGCCTAGGATGCATCACGTGGGCCAGTAAAGCTACAAATAACAGAAATTTGGCAATTCAAGTGAATCCATCAAGAGGGATATGCCTGTTTTTCCGATGGACAATCCTGAGGTTGAAAGTTTCAAATTCATCTTCTTGAGCTTTGATTTGCCTTACTTGCTCTTGAACAGCAGCTGCCTCTTCATCCTCAAGTGATGCCATGGGATCTTCTTCCCTCACAATGCCAGTTTTCTCATCTTCTTCCTTCTTGGTATTTTCTTGCTCTGCATAAACATAGTTTGAGAGTGTAGAGGGGGTGGAATTCACAGATCTAAGAGCATTGGCATTATTTTCACCTCTTGAGCTCTTGACAGTTGAAGAATCACTGCTCTTCTGCTTCCATGCTGCAAGCATGTCATCATTTGCAATCAAAGCATTCAAAGAGTCATCAGTTTCATCACCAATAGCTGCAGTGCAGGTGTTTGACCATAAAGACTTACTTGATCCTGCCTGCATTAACTGCCCTTCCATTATTGGTGGGGGGAATGAAAATCCACCATCTGTACTTTTTAATTCAGTAGAGCTGACTTTGTCGTTCCCAACAAGATGTTTGCTGGAATCTTGTTTATTGAATCTCTTTCTGTCCCTGTTTAGTTTATCAACATATTTGTTATCTGAGTCCTTGCGAGACGATCCGAAACCACCTGTTATATCATCATGATACGGGAAGTAGTCCAAGTCCCCTTCACAACTACCACCAACCAAACTCTCTCGCATTTCACTGCCAATATCAGCAGCATCACTGTTCATACCAACCCCAATTGATCTAACCGAACCATGTTGATCATCTTCCAGACAAATATCCTCCAGTCGAGCCCTTCCACACTCATTTGGCACCTTCCCATCTCCTAGCATGATGAGCTCATTTGTCTCAGTGACAAACCCCTGCCAGACTGGTTCTGAATGCATCAAATTCAGTTCATCATTATCCATTATCTGTCCATCATATTTAGCCATTAAATCATTCTCATCAGTCCTCTCATACATTTCAGTTACTGACAGCCCTATGGGATCATCTAAAGTCATAATTGGTTCCACATTTTTTTCTTGAAAATACCGCTCACCAGAGAAGTAAGAATCTTCCTCCGCAAAGGATTGATCATCATCCTCGTCTTTGGAAGCACCTCTTTCCCGAGCATCTGGAACGCTCCCTTGTCCTGTTCCCCTTTCATTATCACTTGGGTAATCAATCTCATGAGCTAGAAACCAGGCCTCATCCTCAATAGGTTGTCTTGTGTACCCAACATCATCGTCATCATCATACTCATCAGAATCCCAATATTCATTTGGATAGTCAATCGATTCACTTAAGCCATCACCAACCGTTGCAAATCCAGAAACCAGATCAGATGTATCCTCTGCAATCCCCTGACTTACAGATAGCCAGCTGCCTCCTGCAATCCTTTTTCCACCTGGAACATCAATTCAGATATATAATTGAAATGCAAAACTGAGAAAGAATTTTACAAAAAATTGTAAAGTGAATGGATGGAGAAAAGGCACCCATAAGTTAAGAAGTCAGCTTGTATGGGAAACAAGGAGGCCAACAAAGAACAAGTTGAAACTTTAAAGACTTCAGAAGTCAAGAATTATGGTCTAGAATTCATCTGATGCCTATTCAAATATGCATGTCATTACTTCAGATTTCTCCACAAGTGCTGAACAATGATTCAGTATCCTACCAGTTTAGAAGTTACAACATTCAAGTAATTTCAAAGTTCAAAAAACCTGATCTAAGGTATGACTACTTTTATCCTCCTAGGTGTGGTTGCCTGGTTATAGGCAGAGAACCCAGGCTTATCTTTATTTTCCTTTCTTCCTCTATACAGTTCTTTCCTGGAACTCAAACATTAATTACTGTTAACATCTTAGCCAGCACAAAAAAAGGATTCTGCAGACCATGGAAAAAGCTTCAAACAGCCTACTCAAACCCTTAACTGTTGACATACTAGTTAGCAACAAAAATCATCTTTAATTACCTTTTTCGAGAGAAAAAGAAAAGAAAAGAATATTTGATAAGTACAAAACAATCATTATTAAAAAAACCTATTTTTTCCCTCTTCACTCTCTCTCTCACACACACACACACTCTCTCTCTCTAGCAAGATAAACTGCAAAGACCATGCTGAAAAAACTAAGTAATAATAGCTATCAAAGTCCACACCATATATGCTAAAAAAACCCTTAAATTTCCAAGAGCAGATGGTTTCTTTTTCCTGCAGAACAGAGGCACCACTGGCCAGATTTTTTATGGTTCAGTCATTTTTCATACACATGACAATTTGTTGTCATTTTTGAATGTTGTCTTCATCCAATGTGAAGGATAAGTGATCAGCTACAAAAGCCTCTCTGGCCTACACCATGATATAATTTCAGACTCTAACTACAACATGACAGGAATTGCTTGGTTCTCACAGATCCTTTCAAAGAAAAAAAAAAAAGGAGGGAAAAAGAGGACCCACTAGTCTCAATAGGGTTGTAATGTGACACATGGTATTATCTTTGATTGAAATCATATTATTCATGCCAGTCTCTCAGCCTCAAGAAAAATCCAAAACACATGTCTGTAGTGCCTCTGATGATGTCACACAACCTAAACTAGCTAGTCAACTTCAAAAGTTAACATAAGTCAACAACTCATCCAACTTTTAATAACTAAATGTTCCATACAAAGACAGTTGATGGGCAACAAATATTCTCTTCATTTTCATGCTCGTAGCTATAGTAATTTCACTGAAAGCTCACTACACTCACTAGAAAATAAGCAATGAAAGGAAGGGGCACAAAAAAAAAAACCTCCCATATTTCCCAACTAAAATGCTATTAATTTGGACTACAATTTTATTTGATACACGCCCATTATACAAACAGACCTGAAGAGTTGATTTCTTGTCCAACAGGAACATCAAGATATGATCCTATAAGTAGGGCATTATCAGCACTGCCATGCTTTTCACAAGGCCTGTCATGCTCAGACTTTTCCTGCCAATCAATATGGAATGACTTGTCCTCTGACTTGAGTTTAACTGGTGGTAGTCTGGGAAATTCTTCCTTTGGTCTATCAGACACAAGAGGATAACCCACCTTGCTCAAATTCGTTTGCTCAGTACCCCCAAGAGACTTCCCAAAGTATAATGCTCTTCCAACCTCATCCACCTGCTCTTTGATAGCTGCCCTAACATCATTTGCATCCGCTTTCTTCTTTCCATCTCTTTTGCCCAAAACAGTACTTGTTTCATAACTGGTTGACACATCCCCCTTGGGGAATGGGAAAACAGTCTTAACAGAACAGTCTTTCCATAAATCTACAGATGTGCTTGTTGGCAGCTCAATTCTAGACCATAAGCTATCTGCTGAGGTTGCAAGTGTAGTCTTCTCTTGCTGATCAAGTTCCTTTGATTCACTCTTGCCATACTTATAATCTACATAGGTATTACTGTTACTAGTACTAGCGTTCCCAAGCCATGAGCTTCTCTTTTCACCAGAGAAGATACCTTCTTCCCCAAATTTTATATTTGCTTTAGCAGAGAACTTATGATTGTCTGTACCACTTTCATTTTCACAAGCTTCAGAAGGACCATGGCTACAATTGAAGTTCCATGAATATAAGTCAAGCGCAGTATCCTCAGAATTTATTGCTCCAATTTCTTCATTCTGTCTACCATTGTGTGCTCCAACTGAAGCACAAGTTTTCCACTTGCTTCCAAACCCATTTCTGCCAGTCCCACACTCTATCTCTTTTACAATAAGTTCTTTAGAAATTTCACCACTGTTTTGAGAACTTGACCCCTGATTATTGCTTGCCAGCTTTCTCCCATTCTCTTCATCCAATACCTTCCCCAAGACCTTGTCTCCAAGGATATGATTTTGGAGAAATCCATTTAAATCAGGACGGCTCCCTAACTCACTGCACAATGCTGCCTCAGCTCTTGCGAAGCCATTTCTTCGCAAAAAATCCAGAATCACATCAACTGAGGCTGTGTCTGCCATAAATAGCTGTAACAGTAGACCACCAGGCACTAGGAACTCACCAAGCCTGGGAGAATTTCCCAAAAGAGAGATAAAGTAAATGGTCAAAACCAATGAAAAAACAAAAAGCTAACAACTTTTCCCAGAACAGTAGGAAATTCAAATTAACCGCTCAGTCAAAAATTATATTTGGTCACACAAAATGCAGCTTGCAGAGCCCAAGAACATCAAAAACAGAAGAAGAGAAAAAAACGGAAACTCGCATGCTGCATTCCTTTCCATCCCCAATGAACTTAGAAAAGCATTACCAATAACAAGCTCACAAAAATCCACAAAAAAAAACAAGGGAACAAAAAGATAACAACTTCACATTTCAACATTTCCTCACCAACCCAGAAGGGCAAAATCCCTAGAAATGATTCCAAACACAGATTCAATTAACAGTCACGCTAAGATCCAAAGCCATAGCACAAAAAGCCCCATATACTTCGGAAGCTTTCTGCAGCGGAAAAACCCAAGGCCCAAAGTCCAAATCCATCTATAGATTTCAAAAAAATAAAACAAAGCAATAAAGATAATAAACGAATGCGTGGTGGGTGTGATTAAATATTGAAAATAGAAAGAGAACGCTTACAGATCAAAGATGGGTGGAAATTAAAAAGGCTCTCCGAAAGGAAAAAGAGGAGTCTTGCTGAATGCAGGTTCCATGGCCACCCCAGAAATAGAAGAAGCCCGGTTAAACGAACGATTTGCATTTTGGGGTTTTGATTTCTTTTCAATTTTAAAGGACCCCCCCCCAAAAAAAAAGGAAAAAGAAAAAATAAATCAAAATTTGGCAAGCAGTTTCTCCCAGACCACCTTGCCAGCCAAGATCGTTCTTTAATCTACTTATTTATTTAATTTTTCTTTAACATGTGTTTTTGATGCAAATTGCAGTTTTCTAATTTCAGTAATGATATTTTTTTTTTTAAATGACTGAATTAGAATATTTAATTTAATTAAATGTTTAATGTTCGGTATGTACCCTTTTTTGGGTGGCCTTGTAATAATTGTATCTTTTGATGTAAATCTTTTTTTTTTCTTTTTTCCAATTATAAAGACTTGCAATATGACTGTGCTTAAGTTTTCGATTTTGTTCTTCGAAGTTCATGGGCTGGGCTTCACAGACAAATCGGTGCACAAACGGGCTTTCCGCCCAATGATGCAACTAAGCAATGTTTAAATAATCGAAAGTAACGCTAATGTTTATCGTATGCCTCCAAGAACAATGATAGGCACAACATTTTTGCCTTTTTTCTGCTATTCCATATCCTCGAGATTGACCCCAAATTGATGAGTTGGCCTTTAACTTCTTCTTTTTTTTTCATTTTTTTTTTCCTTCGACCGGCTGTTTGTTTGATTTGTTTATCCTAGAAAATGTCAATTGCCAAATTAAGGATTTTGAATTCTTTTTCCATGTATCTATAGAAGTCCGCTCTAAGCTAGCAAGAGTGTGCGATACTTGTTAACAGAGAGGCCAAAAAAAAATCCAACAGGTTCTGTGAGGGTGTTCATTATCAACACTTTCCCTGTTAGTAATGGCTCCAAAGTTACTTCCAGGGATGTCAAATCTTACAGGTAATTTTAGTTTTTAAAAGCATTAACTCATTTTCATTTTTAAACTTTAGTTCGGATCTCGGGAAAGAAAGTAGATAGAAGGTAAACTGAGGGAAAGAATGGTGAAGGAAAAAATTATAATTTGTAGTAATAGTAGTATTAATAGAGAGAGAAAGAGTAAAAAAAAAAAAAAGATGTTTAACACTTATAATCATATATGATAAACTTGTTAATTTATGGATCACTTTAATATTAGAATGTGGATTAAAATAGAAAAAAAATAATTAAAGAAATATGACATTAATTTTTCATCTGATTTTACAAAGTTATATTTATTTAAAGAATTATTGTGTTAATTTTTTATCTTTTAATATTGCACATTCTAAAAAAATATATATTATGACTAAAAATTCAATAAATTTCCAATCCTGAAATTAATGTTATTGAAATTTGAAAGGAATTTTATTCGTTTTCCTTTCAACTATTCTACTTAACCTTAAGGGTGACGACAAAATTTCAGGTTTGGGTTTTCTGCGTCAGTTATTGGTGCAGCCTGTACAGCTGTACAGTTACCATTTGCTTTGTACCGTGTTGCGACGAAGAAGAGGTTGATGCGCCATGAGTGCTTGCCAGGCTTCGACGTCTATGGAGACAGGGTATGGATCGTATCCAACATGAAAAGGGCCCAACTTCATTGGAAATTTAAAGCCCAAGCTCAGCCCAACCACCAAAGGAGCTCAAAACACCTCAGTCTAGGGCGACCCAGAAACTAAAGAGATGAGTTTGGGTGATCAATTTTGTAACCATATTAAACTCGCAGCGGGTATTGGTGCAGGCTTTGCTGCAAGTTCCCAGCACAGATGCGGGGCGGGGGGGGGGGGGGGGGTGCTCCTTGTAGCAAGTTCTTCGACGGGGGAATTATACCTACTGCTCCTCTCTCCTCAGGATTTCTTTTCTTGTAGCCGTGCTTTCCATACTTTCTTCCACCAACCGAACCCCAACAAGAGTTTTCTTCCGTTAATTTCCTTTGTGATCTAAGTCTACTGGCTAGTTGTTACCAAAGTTGGGTCATCCCGAATTGCATTTGTCTATGTTAATGTTATATTATTGCATCCAAACAAAACTTAAATTGGTAAAATCATGTGATTCAATCCAGTAGGTTCTATTTGGATTCCGTAGAACGTTTTTGACTGCTCAATAAAATTTTGCCGTTCAAAAAGGATTAAGCTAAGATATATTTTCTCCGGCATTGGCTAATTAAGCTATAAAATGACAATTAGTCAAATAAATTCATTCTGGCACTGAGGACATTTTTAAGAAATTTTGTTCCATATATATATATAGACTCTCATTTTAATTAATATAATTCATTAATAATCTGATTACATGATAATTGAAATTCATTTTAAATAAAAAGTAATAAATTAAATTTATATAATATATAATTATAAATAAATCATATTTATAAAAAAATAAATAAACATAACAAAGAGCACTTACATGTTATATATATATATATACGGAAATATATAAAGCTGTTGAGTAAACATATGTATATGTGTTTGATAAAAGCGAAAATGCAAAGCTGCTAGCGAGAGAATCTGAACAAATGGAGGTACAGTCTTCGTTACATGGGCAGGAGTGACGAGTTCGATTTCCTTTGAAATCAAACCCATGAAGTGAATGAGGGACATAGAGATAGACACGGCGTAAGCCGCTTCAAAATATGCCGAATCAAAATAAATGGAATAGTTATCGGGAGGCCTGTTTCCACATGCGAGTTCCAGCTTGTTTTTAAGCCGCTAAAGTGAAATGAAGACTGCAGCTTTATTACTTCAGATGGGTTTCTTTTGTAAAGGAAGGGGCTTTTTCTTCTTCTGGGATTTGATGCTTTGACTTTTGCACTTGCAAACTTCTCTTTTTGTATTTAAAAATGGATCTCTCCATTCACATGGTTTGTTTCTTGGGCTATCACACGTACTCTTCCACTTTAAAAGAGAAATCTCTAAAGGGTTGTGATGAATGAAACAAGATGCCTAATTAATGGGACCCAAGTGCAACATTCCCATTCATGATTAGGGTTTGTTGGGGACTAGCTTTTTCTCGTTAATTATGCTTATTATGTATTCAAAAAAAAAAAAAAAAGAAGGAAAAAAAAAATAAAAGAGGAGAAAAGAAAATTTTTGGCAAAACCCATGTCCTTGCATCCCTTATTATATACAGAGAACATGTCAATTCGAAGGAAGCTTTTATTTCGTTGCAAATGGGAAATTAATATTCAATATATTAAATTTTGTCTTTAATACAAAATTTATATTATCATATCAAAAATTACTAAAAACATATCAAACTATTAGTGCAGTATAAAAAATTATACTATGTTAAATAGTCATTAATACAAATTTGATTTAATAATAAAAATATTATTATATTGGCTTAAAGTAACCAAAATACCCTAGAATTTATCTAATCTAAGGTAGCTAATGTGAAGGAGAAGCTGCTTTAGTACTCCACACAACCCAACTAACACCAGATTAAGACCCAAAGATTGTCGTTCTTTACCAAACATTAAAAAAAAAAAAAAAGAGAGAGAGAAAATAATCAAAGAAAGCATAATCAAATTGGTGTGCTTTGTTCCTTTATATATATAACCAAAAGGGAAAACAAAAAAAAAGAGTAAATTGCCATTAAAAAGGAAACTATCGTCTTTGCTACAGAAAGCCATCAATAAAAGAAAGACACAAAAAAAATGACATTTAGAAAAAGTGACAAGAAAATGAATTTTTCTTTTTTCAAAAGAAAAAGGGGGAAAGAAAAAAGAGACAGACCAATAGTGGAGTTTGGTAAGACTTCCTGAGGCAGTGCTACAGGAGCGGCGCATCACACCTTCCCCACCTTTCCTAGCTAAAAAACATGTGTGTAGAACTTCCTTTTCTTCTTCCTTCTTGTTCTTACTTTATTCCTTCTAGCTTACAAATTGCTCGTCTTTAATAGATTAGATACATACAAAGGCAATAAAACAACAACAAATAGCTAAATAGTCATATTATAACTTATTATTAGAGGCTATATATTGAAAGGAAATCAATGAAAAACACAACTTTGTACATAAAAAAGTCGAAGAGATGAGAGAAAAAAATCAGATGATGAGAGAAGTGAGGGCTGTGTCAGGTAGGTTTCTTATGTTTTTGTTTATATACAAAGGCAATAATTTTATTTTATAAGTTTCATCCATTTTTGACTTATAGCTAACATGTATTATGTAATGAAGCCTTTGTTTAGTATGTCATGTGTAAATTTTCCTGTTGCAAATAGCAGCTTTCTTATCTCCAAGCTTAGTGTGTGACATGTTACAGCTTCTTCTTGGTCATCACTTTCTCTTCTTGGTAGAAGGGAAGTTTCTATATGCTTTTGCTGACAAAGGGTGCTTCTAAGTTTTATATCCATATTGCAATCGGGAGACACTAAAAAATGTACAATTTAGAGAGATTATCTTCAATTTTATCCGCATGGATTAATAATGTAAAAAAAAAAAATAAAAAAAAATGAACCAACACTTTTATATACGACAAATCCTTGGGCCCTTACGTACATATGGTATTAGCAACGTCCCAATTGATTGCGCGAAGTATAAAAAATAAAATAAAATAAAATAAAATTGCGATAACCTACATGTAACTCTAATTAAAAAAGAAGGCGGTGGAATTAACCAGATTAAGTTAATTCTCATGCCTTGCGAGTTTGTCTCATTCCTCCTAGCCTGTTAATATGTTTAGCTTCTCACAATACTCATTACATTTTTCATGGGCGATTTCATCTATGCTTTTTGATCCGTCGACACATCACCATGGCTTTTAGATTCTTGTCTTTGAGATGGAGTGGTCTCCTACATTTGTTGAAGATGACAGGCGCACATGGAGGCTAAAATGTCATTCCCAGAAAAGGGCATACATACATTACAACAAAAAAGGATACAGAACAAAGGGACAAAGAGATGAAGAGAACAACCCACGCTCCTTGTCTCGGTGTAGATAGCTGCACTTCGACCCCCCATTTGTGCCCCCTTTTCTGTTTTTTTTAGCTCTAGCTAGTAGGGAAGAATAAAGGAATCAATCAGAAAGAAGCAGAAGCAGAAGCAGAACCAGATCATGAGGGGAGAAGATGATTGGGAGAGCCTGCCGACCTTTCCTAATAAATATGACAAAAGTTTCCAAAGAATTCCCAAGGATTGCATCAACACGTGGCTCCTTCCTATTTGGCACAGCTACACTGAGATTGAAATTAACTTGAAACATACATCACCTTTTCTTGGCTTTCAATACTCCTTGTAATTTTACATTCATTGTATTGTATTGAATGTGTTTGGTCTTGCATGGGAAACCCATTCATCTCTCAAGTTCAACCGAAGTCGAAAAATTCAAGATGGATGAAGCCGGGCAGAAATTTCCTCAATATAGGTCAGAGCAAGAAAAATTTCTCATCGACCAGTAATTGAATGCTAGTGGACTGAATAAACGTGCAGTACCATTAATGGGAACAGTGCTAGCAGTCCTTGTAATTCGTTGTGATCACTGAAAATAGACACCTAGACGAGTAATCTCCTGCTCTGCTGCATGTGGAAGAGATGGGGATGCTAGTTTAATTTGCGTGGAGACGAACTACTAACATAAGATATCTGGGAAATTTTTTAAATCTCAAACTAGCCCAAAGCAAAAAAAAAAAAAAAAAAAGTTTAATTCAAATAGATTAAAATAGAGATGTGTATGACCATGCCCAACATGCCACAGCTCTCTCGTTCGTCACCCTAGTTTGTCAAGGGGATTTGACTACAATATTGGTGAACAAGATACGTTTGTCTAGTGAGAAAAAGGTTTGGACAGGTTCTCAGTAAGTATTTGACTGGATCAGAGATATCGCTTGCGTTTGTCTATATACCATGCGCATTAATGCAACTTAGATGAGAACAAAAGAACGGAAATCGAGAAAGCAAGGGGAAGCGTAATTTTAAATATCTACAGGATACTGCGAGAGACGTAAGGCTTCAATGGAAACCTACTTCCAGAAGAAAACAGTAATATTTTTTTCACAAGAGCAGAGATTCATAATTTAGGACTGAGTGGGCCCTTCAAGAAGATGAGACTAATAGAGTACAATTTGGAGTTTTGCCACTTTGACCTCGTCTATCTTTCTTTCTAATAAACTTGCTACGTACTTAAAGGAATACATGACACGGGTTGTTTTCAGTAGATAATTAAGGTGATATTATCATAATTATTTAATATATATTTATAGTTTTTATGATTATTTATGATCAGGCATCGACATTACCTGTATTTTTTTGTTTTCCCTTGACGTTTCCAGAATGCAACTCACGAAAATGACTAGGGAAACTTCTGTAAAAGTTAAAAAAAAAAAAAGCTCGTAAGGAAGGAAAGAGTGTAATGAAAAATATTAAAAAAGGGTTGGCTTGGGGAAGGGGCCACCAAACGTAGGAAGGATGAGTCTTGGTTTGACAATCGCCCCCCCCCCCCCCCTACTCGACAGGGGGAAGACGCGAGGAGCATCAGTCCAACTCTTCTTCCATGATGCTGACAGTAATGCATCACATTGGGCCCCATTTGATGACCTTGGTGGGCCCCCTCCACGTCATGGCATTGGACAACGCTTACGTGGAATGCACCTTGTGATTTCGTATTTATCCTTGTCAGATGCGACAAATCATAGACGATAAGTTCTTAGATTAATTTTGTTTTTTTTCAAAATAACAAACAAAGTTAGAAATATGCTAGAAGGGTAAATGGGATGACGGTGTGTAATCATGATACTCAGTTAAAATTGTTTATCATATATGAAAAAATAAATAAATAACATGTTCATTGTGACTTTGCCCTGCGTTTAGTCCGTTCATTTCTAAAATTTTTATATTCTTGAATTTGCATAATTTCTCTTAATATGATTTATTCAATATTTCTCTAATTTATTTTGATTTTTTTTTCTTATTTTGTACATAAAATTCTTGTATAAATCAATGTAACCTGCTCACATATACAATGTACAATAATTCATTCTCAATATTCTCCACCAATCTGCTATTATTATATTTCCCCTCGATATAACGCTAGAGAACCTATCTACACGAACAAAGATGAAGACAAAGGCATCAGAGAATAGCGCAGTGAGTGGACCCCTAGCTACTGTCAACCCATACAGAAGTTGAAATTATGAGGGGACAGAGATACCATTTGCCCCCAGAATGCACATCCTCAGTATGTATGTATGTATGCATGCATGCATGCATGCATAATTTATTTGGCATGGACGGTATAAGAAAATGGACCTCCTGATAAACAAAAATAATTATGGTTCAATAAAGCTTTAAATATCTAGAATAATTTTTCCTTTATTAGAACGTAAAGCAGAATAAATTATTAGGTAAAATGATTGATTTATATTTCTACGTAATAAAGCCCGATTTCATATAATTGAGTCATTCAGTTATCTTCGGGTTCCGCAAACAGAGTAGCGGCTGAAGAGATAACATGGTTACAAAAATAGGGGAGATGTATGTGTATTTGTGCATGCAAAAAATAAATAAATAAAAATAATTATGTCTATGTATTATTGGGCGAACCTAAATAATGAGCCTTTTGTTTCTTTGTTGAGGATGTTTTTTACTTTCTGGCCCATGTGTCTCTGCTTGTGGCATCAAAGTGATTGGCCCTCCCCCTCTCTCTCTCTCATCACCTTCCTTTTGATCCTTTTTTTTTTTTCTGATAAAAAAGCAAAATTTTTATCAATGGAAAGTAAATAAACGGTGGATAAAAGTACAACTACGAGTGAGAGTGTGCAAAAGGAGAGCAAGCAATTAACATTATAAATTAATTAAAAAGAAAACCGTTACAGAAAAACAAGGAAAAAAAACAAAACACAACCGAAAACATAAATATATTAAAATATATTTATAACTATTAGTTATAATTTTTTTATGTTTTTTTTTTGTTGTAATATATCAATCTTTTAATTAAAAGAGCAGAAAAAAAAAAGTTGAGAGTCGTTATTTATAAATTCGTTGTTGTTGTTATCGTGAAGCAAGTTGAGAGCCTTGCCTTTTAAAGAAGCTTACATATTAAGGCGAGTCCACAATGAAAGGAGAGGAGGAGGCCTGTTGCAGGAAAGAAAGAAGAAAGCTGCAGAGAGAAAAAGCTGCAAATTTTAAAGCCTGAAGAAAGCTAATAACCCAAAGGAGGAGAAAAAGAGGAGATCTTTTTCCTCTCTCAATGCTCTCTGGGCTCTTACTAGCTTAGCTCTAGCCTCCTTCCCCTTCCCTCTTCTCCCATGTCCTCCACCAATTTCCCAATTACTCTGTTAGAGAGAGAAGAAGACATATAGATCACTGTAAAGTTAATTGCTTTATTGCCTGTTATAATTAGGTTTTATATCTTACTTAACCCTACTCTCAGTCTTAGAGGGTTGATATCTCTTAATCAAACTAAAGGGCAAAAAGCGATAGAATCAACCCATGTTAGCCAATAACTCTTCGTCTCTACCGGCTCCTCCTTTTGAGCCATTTTCAAGCTTGGAAACTGGGATCAACAACAACAAAAGGAAAAGAAGACCAGTTGGAACCCCAGGTTTACATACATACATGTATTCATAATTGTACAACTACTTCTCAGTCATCTTTGTTTCTATTTTTCGTGTTTCTATAATAATTTTTTTTACTATTTGTTTTTTTTTTTTTTTATTGCATTGGCTATGTGTCTATTATGTACATGAATTATGATGGCTCTTGGCACATAATATGGGATTCTTTTTTTTTTTTGCATAATTTGAACTTTTTGGATTGAATGTTTTGTTTTTTTTGGGGTTTTTGGGATACTAAGGATCCGTTTTTCTCGTTGGTGGGTGGAAATTAAATGTTTGATGTAGATCCCGATGCAGAAGTGGTAACTCTATCTCCGAAAACGCTGCTAGAGTCATATCGTTACGTGTGCGAGATCTGCAACCAGGGGTTCCAAAGGGATCAAAACCTGCAAATGCATCGCCGGCGGCATAAGGTTCCGTGGAAGCTGGTGAAGAGGGAGGCAACTCCGGCCCTCAGAAAACGGGTTTTCGTGTGCCCGGAGCCTACTTGCTTGCACCATGATCCGTGCCACGCACTTGGGGACCTCGTTGGGATAAAGAAGCATTTCAGAAGAAAGCACAGCAATCACAAGCAGTGGGTTTGCCAGAAATGCTCTAAAGGCTACGCAGTTCCGTCTGATTACAAGGCCCATCTCAAGACCTGCGGCACCAGAGGTCATTCTTGTGACTGTGGTCGTGTTTTCTCAAGGTGAAAATTCAATGGATCAACCTTTCACAATTATATACATATATATACATGCCTTTTCCTTTATTTCTTCCTTTATTATTGTTTATTGTCTTTTTTCATTCAATCTTTGCTGATCTCTATTTTATAAGTGGAAGTTTTTTCTTGGGTGCTGGGCTCGTGGACTTGACTATTTCTTGACAACTCTTTTTTTCATTTGGTTAATGCTTATCTCATCAAATCCAAGTCCTTGATCGCGTTTCCTTTCATATTTCAAGGCCTTTTGTTTTCCACTTTTCCTTCCAAGCTTTTGTTTGCCATGAAAAGGAAAGAGGAGAGAAACCAATAATGGCTCGGTTAGAGGTAAAAAACAAAATAATATTTCTTAGTGCCAAATAATAATAATAATAACTTTTTTTTTTTTTTTTTTAAGTTTGACTGAAGGAAACTTAGTCCAGCTTTTAACAACTGTTTATTGACAGTTGTTGAACACGGTGCCCAAAATCAGTAGCCAAATGGCGTCGGTGTTTTTGCGGTTTGATGCCTTTGTTTTTTTTTTTTTTAGGCTGCTCATCAATATCCAAAAGAGCTCCTTCCATGTTCTTTGGGGGATTTTGGATTGGTTACATGGACTTTGAGTCTTTCAGATCGTTAAATGTATATTTATTTGTAATCTCAGCGATAACTTTAATTAAACATTAAAAAAAACTAACCATATAGGTAAATATACAAAATCAGTCCTTCCATATGAACTTTTGTTATTCTTTAGACTTCTCGACCATTTTTTTTTTTTTCCACCGTACGTGCAAATAATTTAGCTTTAATACTCCTTTTGTCAAACTCAGAATCCTAGTCAAATGATCCATGTCTGATTGTTGTTTCTCTTCTCTTACAGAGTCGAGAGTTTCATAGAGCACCAAGATTCTTGTAACATGGGGTGCCTCCGATCTGACTCACCGTCACTCCAGCCTGCATGCCTGTCCAGAACTGTTTCAAGCTCAAGCGCTTCCAGTGATATCAATTTCAGTACAGCTCCATGGCCTCCGTTAATTACCCGAAACCCGACAACTGACGCAGTGTTCTTGAGCCCTACTTCTACTGTTGATAACGATGGGATAGATTCCTCCAAGATTTCACAGTATCATAATTTGGACCTCCGGCTTTCGACAACATCAAATGCCCTTGAGGCTCCTAAAAGTGATGAAAACCATGCCACTCGACTGCAACTCTCAATTGGGTGGGCATCAAATGACCCAAATGTGATATGTACGAAGAGAGATTTGGGTAAGAGCTCCCCTATGGAGAGCAATGACAATGGTGAGAAGCATTTGACTGTGTCGAGGATTACGATAGAACAAGCACGCGAACAGTTTAGGCTAGTCATGGCAGAGAAGGCTTATGCTGAAGATGCAAGACAACAGGCAAAAAGGCAGCTTGAATTGGCGGAACAAGAGTTTGCTAACGCCAAGGGAATTAGGCAGAAAGCTTTAGCTGAATTAGATAAGGCACAGGCTTTAAATGACCATGCAATAAAACAAATCAATTCTACTATTCTGGAGATTACTTGCCACTCCTGTAAACAGCAATTCCAAGCAAGAACCCCCAGATGAGAACACTGTGGTATTGAGTTATATTTCATCATTCTTTTACATCTTACTCCATAGTGTGGAGCCTGGTGCACTCTCTTATTTCTAACCTAAGAAGCAAGAATCTGAATCTTTCCTATTTTCCAAATCCTTCTCGATTGTTTGTTTCCTCTCTAGTCCCTATCTATTGCTGATAAGGTAAGGTTGCCAACTGGGTGTCATTAAATTTGAATGGGATATTCTCAGGTTGATCAGCTGGGTATCTGTCATAGTATTTTGGTCATTAATTTTGGTTATATCATCGTATATAAGAAAGCTACAACGATGGGTTTTCTCAGTAAGTATTGTTTCATCAATCATGTAAAATTTTCGTGAATTCAGTGAATGAAATGCTTGGATATTGAACACAGGTTTCTCTTGACAATAAATTTACAATAAAGAGTGCATTCATTGCGTGTTCCTTGCTCTGAGTTTCTTGAAACTATTCATTGAATGAGTTGAGAAAACGCTCGCATCTCTTTTTCCCATAACTTTTGGTAGTTCTCTGTTTGAACCATTTGGATGGATGCTTGTAAGCCGAGGACAAGATTCGGGGAAATGAAGGCGACACATCTCCCTCCAGCATTAAAGAACACCACTGACTGAAATTTATAACCAAAGGCATTCAAAGATACAATTGTAAAGTCACATTATAGAGCCACAGAGAGAGAGAGAGGAGTTAGATGCTCCCTTTCATCTCTCGGTTACTGCGGCATGTTTTTCAGTGCCACAGTCGTAAGGTTTAATGACAGTCTCACTCGTCCCTCTCAAGGTCCCCAAGCATAGAGGCACAAACAAACTCCATTCATTAATGTCTCAATGACCTTCTCTCTGCTAATGCATCATGCATCAGAATCAGAGCCATTGACAAAGGTGGGGGACTGTTAGGACATGTAGGGGCGACTGCACGTTGCAGAATGCAGCAGCTTAACATAGCATAGCATAGCATAGCATCTCTCCATTCTTGTCGAGACCATCCAAAGCTTTTTTGGACCTAAGCCAAAGCAGTGGGTGGTACCCACAAGCAAGGTACAATTGCATTCTATCGAAAAAGTGAACTTCATAAGCCTACGGTTAGTTTTATAAAGTTTAAATCCGTACCTTTAGTTTGACACTGAACAAAATCTCTTCACAGCTAAACGACATTTGACAGTCCAAAGCCTGTTAATTTCTAGGCATGCTTCCCGTGTCCTCTGTTCATCTTTCATAATTGAAACCAAAACCCAAAAGGCAAAAGTGAAGGTGAGCTCTTCTAACAACTCAAAATGAAGGCTGTTAGACGTGATCGTGGGTCAGCTGAGTAGCCCAAGGCAAATTGGGCAGACTTGGACAAGGGATGTTAATTTTTTCGCCCAAGACGGCCCGTGGTGGAGGCGAGGTACAGATTAGAACACAAATTTTTCTTGGGTTCTAGTAAGGTTTCAAACTTGGATCTTGACGGAACAAGAAGCACCCACATGACCGCCAAGTTATTACGAGAAATATACTAAATATACAAGAACCGGCATAGAATCCGCCAACCAAATTTGTGAGTGTTTTTGGTTTCAAATGGATAAAATGGAAAATTTAGAACTAAGGGAATGAGTTTTGTTGATGAAAATTATCCCCACCCCGTGCTTGATTATACAGAACCGAAGGGTTTAGTGGTCTCAATTGTAGAACAAACAATCAGTCAAATAAGCAGTAAAATAAGAATACCCTTTTGTTGCATTTTTTGTCCCCGTTACTGAGGAGCGGAAAAAGAACTTTTTTTTTTTTTTCTTCCAAATAGTCGAAGCTTGATCCGTCAAAAGAAAGTCCAACTTGCCAAAGGGACTATGATCACTACCACTACCTGTAACGAGATAACTCATATTGACAAGAAAGACTACATTAGATGTGGGTTAGCGACTGTATTTAAGGACGAACATGCATTCAACTTTTGATAAGCGAACGGCACGGCCAGTTCCTTAAAGTTTCTCCAGTATATCGCAGAAGCTATCTGTTTCTAAACTTTTAAGGCTTCTATCAGGAAGTCTTTCACAGAGGAGAAAGTCTGATATTGGTGTTCTAAAGCCCTGTTAAGTCATACGATGCACTAGCATAGTAGCATAGCATTAGAGTGGATGTACGGCTACATGAGAGTGTCTCGACCATCTTCATAACACAAACAGCAGGTAGCAAGCAAAACAATGCAAGCAGGGTGGCGGGGGCACCCAGCAGACTCCGGCTTTCTTGCTGTCCACAAGCCGTCTCCAATACCTGGTGATTTCCTCCTGTGTCTTGCCACCATTGGTTGCCATGAACTTTGCAGCTTTTGCAGGAACAATGTCAGGAAGCAGGTCCATTTCCTTCATAACATGCTCGATATGTGAGATAAGTTTCTCCACGAGGCTCCTGCTGAAATGCTCCCTATTCACCACTTGAAGGACAGCAATGTGTTCTGCATCTGGGGGCATTGAGTAGGCTGGAATTATCCAACCAAACCTTCTCAAACTCTCAGATATGCCAAATACGGTGTATTTCCTGCAGTCTTTTAGGGAGACAGCCACAAGAGGCACCCCAACATCTTTAGAGGCAATGTCAAAGTGGCCTGTTCTCTCCAGTCCTTCTCTCAGTACTGTTGCATTCTCCATGCAGTTCTCAATGATTTTCTCATAACCCTTACAAATTATCAAGTCTAAGTTAGAACATGAAGTAGTAGGGTATTCTCCAATGGGTAATCAATAAGGAAACGGGAAATTTTTCAGCAGAAAGATGTCATAATAGGATCTTGTGGTGGTAAAAATGCAGAACAACTTGAAGAATTAATCTGATCATACATGTCTTTCCTATCTAGAATGAAGCTTATGATATTTGACTTACCTCAAAGCCAAGCCGTATAAACTGATAATATTGAACAAGTATTTGACTAGCGCCAGCCAGAATTGGTGAAGGAAAAACAGCAGTTAACAGACGCAGATAAGTCAATTGCCACCAAATTAGAAAGGCACAATAAATGGTCTCACACAAGGCAAAACATACAGTTTCAACCGAACAGCCTTTGCTTAAATACATGGAAGAGAAATGCAGGAGATACTTGGATAATTTCTTACCAAACATTCTACAATTTTTCCAATTTTGGTGAGTCAAACTTCAGGTTTTCAATTTTGTTTTAAAACTCTTTTGGTCCCATGCCACTATGTATTTAGCTATGGAGAAGTTGAGAGTAAAAGTGGTTTGATCAGATCCAAGATAGTTGATGTGAAAGACAAGTTTCTCTGGCAAGTTTTCCCCTGTTCTCCCCACAACCCAACCAACACCAGCATGAACAAGCCCATACTTGTGACCACTAACATTTATACTCTTCACCAATGACAACTGGAAATCCCGTTCAAGTTCAGGGTAAAGGAAAGGAGCAATGAACCCCTCACTGGCTGCATCAACATGAAATGGGGTGTTCTAACCTGTCTGCTCATTCTTTTTGGTGAGGAGTTCATTGAGAAACTTGACGTCCTCAAACTCCCCAGTAAGGGTTGACCCCAGAATTGTTGCAACACAGATTGTGTTCTCATCCATTATCTCCACTACTTTCACAGGATCAATCACATGATACCCCTCTCTCAGCTTCACCTCTTTCAACTCAACTTCAAAGTACCTTGCAAACTTCTCCCAACAATTCTGAGCCAAAATGACTAGCAACATAAGTAAAACTCACCAGCACATTGGCTCCTGCAACAATTTTGGGGTTATCACAAGGTTTGCCCTCCACCTTCTATATAGGCAAAACTTAAATATATCTGACACTTCACAAACTTTGTCAAATAACAGCCAGTCCACTGAATGTATTCGACATATGTCACGGTTTTTGCTTTAAAATGAAATGAATGTCATAATTTGATTTGCTGTATCTAATGTTTGTATAACAAATTTGGGTCAATCTGTAACAAAATAGAAGGCAGAGACTTGATGATCACCTGGAGCTCAATGGTAATGGGGTACTCATCCATGTCGACGTGTTTCTTGTTTATGGAAGGCATGATGAGGTTATTGCACTCAGGCTCCATCCAAGCAGTGACAAAGGATGCCAAGTTGAGCCTTGGATTCCCATCCAGCATCATTTCATCATTGAACAACTGACAAGCTGCATCCTTAGGCATGGACTTCTCCCGCATCCTGAACCTGCAATCGGTGCCAGTTAGTTCACTTCACTAGCTAGCTGCTAACATCCAGTTGTCACCAGATCATGGTGCCAGGAACAAGGCACCAGAAAGAGAAGAAAAAGAAAAAAAAGAATACAGGAGTTCACTTGTGGCTTGACACAGTGATAATCTATATTTTTAGATTTTCCATTTTTTCAAAAAAAAAAAAAAATGAAACTTAGTAACTATGAAAGTAATTAATCAATAACAGAACTGAAGTGTTTGGAAAAATCTTAATAGCATTTAAAAGGGAAGAAAATTAGTAACTATGAAAGCAATCAATAACAGAACAGAACTGGGAAAAGGAAAAAAAAACTGCATAATAACATGTACCTGGGAATGGGAGTGCGTACATATCTAGAGGCAAAAGTGGAGTGCAATGTGCTCATCAGAGTCTGTGCTGGTTGTTGTGATCGCCATCTTCAAAAGAACTTCTTCTACAAGGTTCCCCCTTTCTCTCTGTCACTTTCAACTTGCCAAAAAGTTAAAAATCACTTCGTTTCTGTGCTACTGAGTACCTCCTTGTTCTGTTCCAAGCTTCCAGACCTTTGATCTTTTATCTTATACCCAGCCGGACACAGTTCTTACAAGAGGCTCAGAAGAAATATACACACACAAGCACAACAGATAGTGCTGCTAAGTGCTAAACAAGATTGTGATTTAATACATGGTGCTATGGGGAATTGTCAGCAATTGCGCTGCTTACGTGACGATTGGACAAGTGACAACAAGGTTGCAGGAGAGGTCCACGCCTTTAAAATCATCATCCTAACTGGTGATAACGTGGTATATAACAAGAGTTACTTGACATTTAGAGTTACAAAAAGTGTATCACAATTAAGTATCTCAAATCAGATATTTTCCTGCAGGTCACGTGTCACTCCTCACATACCCATAATTATTTTTAAAAAATATAAAAAATGAAATACCCAGAACCATCAACTACTAGCAAAATTTTTTTCATAACCCAAAAAAGAGCAAAGAAAATTTTCTTGTTCGTTTTTTTAACAATTTCCTGAACTTTTATAATTTTGAAAACTTTGTTGCCACAAATTCAATACCAGCACAGAAAACTTCCTCCTCCTCCTCCGCATGGCCGCCGCCCCCGTCGCCGCCGCCGCCCCCCAAAAGTACAGCCCAACCAAGGTAAAGTACTTGGATTGAATGTGTGAGAAGGTCAAGAACAGAGGTTACCCTCTGCACGTGAACGCACTCGACGAGATCACCTCCTTCGTGGACCGCTCCCACCACGGCGCCAAGGACGAGGTCCTCGATCTGCTTCTCCACCACCTCCTACTCCGATCCCGTACATCCTCCTTTTTCATATTATTTTCCGCAATTTTCTTATTTTCTTTTCCAAAATCAAATTTCCAGATTTTCGCCAGGTTGCAAACCCTAAAATTAAGGATTTCAAATTAGGAGCTCCAATTTTCAGCCCCAGCGTGGGATGGCAGGCATTGCTGAGGGAGAAGAGAGGTTACTTCGTAGACGGGTACATCGTAGCTCTATTAAAATCCCATTCAACTCCCATTGCAAAGAGGAAAATGCACGGGCAAGACTTGCCCCGGAAAATAATGCAATAATGCAATAATGCAGAGAAGATGGGACGAGATTCCTTCGCCAGCATAAGAATATTTACAAAAGTTTTGTTGCCCGCCAGCAGAGTTACATGACTGCATATTGTCGGGAAACATTCTAATCTTGCAGAAGAATTTCATAAACATCTGTCCTCAGATTCAGCTCCTTATCTCTCATTACCTCTAGTAGATCTGACAGCTCTTTGGCAGTTAAAATGGATTTCAATTTCTGGAAACCGTCAAGCCATAGTTTTTTTGACCTGAGAATATGCATATATGTGTATATATATATATCAGAGAGAGAGAGGAAAAAATAAAATAAATACAGTAGCATATATAAATATAATGGCATTGAAGTTTTCAAATGCTAAAATCAATCTTTTCGTTCTTTTCTTAAACATCACAGGAGAAGAAACCCTACACAAGAAAACAAAATGTAGCCATCTTGCTCTCAATTTCCATTCGCTAATTGCTTGCTCCATGTTTAGAAATCGATGTTCAGTCTCAAAAGTTAGTCAAAAACATAAATGCATAGTATGTGACTCTATTGTCTACTCCAATAAACATTACTACATGGTGAGCATAGATAGACATAGTTTTAGAAAGAAAATCTATATAGTAAACCCACCATGGATTTATTCATTCAGATCATGCATGCCAATTCCAATTTATCAAGAAATGTATGAGTCACCTATTAGAAAATTGAGGTCATTAAGTGTAATTACCAAGTTGATTGGAAAAAAAAAAAAACTCCTCCCAAGTTATGAAACAAACGTGCATGAATGAGCAGATGCAATTGTAGTTCCATTCAATTAATTTTCAAAGAAAGATATCTGGAAGTCTGAAAGTGGTAATGTTTATGACCATCCTAAAAGGAAAAGGCTTACCATGGACAGGCATGAATAGCTCGGAAAAAAATGCGCCTGGCTGCTGATGGATTGCATGCTATGTTGACTTCATAAGCAATGTACATACGCCAGAGTACAACTGACTTGCACAGCCTCTCATTCACCAATGCCCTTTCAAACAGCCCATGGATTCTGTGCTCTGAGCCTCCTTTACTGATCTCAAATGACAATGCAAAAAGCCAGACAATAACGGATGGTTTCCTGAGAATATCACAACTATGAATCAACCATCCCACAATAAGCAAGCATTTTTTAAGCAAAGGAACAGAATAAAGGTGCACAGAATACCCTTTCCATTTTTTCTCTCCTTCATGACAATGCAAGAGAAGACTGCTATGCCAGATGCATCATAAATGGAGATTGAAGAAACAGATAAAGCCAGCAGAAAATTGAAGCAAAGAACTGAATTCAAGAAATATGAGAAAATGTCTCACTGTAAGATTCTCCTACTTGTGCATAAGTTTCATAAAATTATTAGTGATGCTCTCTTAAACAATGTTAAGCATGAGAAGAGAAAGTGTCCTACCTTTGGCAGTAATCATCAAACATCAGCCGCATTTTGTTAGGTGTTGTATAAGTATGGCTGGTCTCCACTAATGAGTTGAAAAGTTCAGCACTGGTAGGATATATTTGCAGGCCTTGCAAGACGGACTCCCATATTTTAGATAAACTTGAGTCCTTAGGATACCTTAGAAGCATCCGCACATAAAAGTAGAACAAAAACTCAAGGTTGTAACTTCGGCTTCTTCTTTCTGAAGGCAAGAAGCATTAAGTCAGGGGGAAAAAACCACTAGGAGGCAGAAAGGAATCTTAGAACTTGCTTTTGCTTGCCCAAAAACCAGGAAAACAAAATAATGGATTATGAATCCAACACAAAAGTCAATATCTAAAATTGCGTGAAGAGAGACCCTGAACCTGACTTCTATTCAACATCACAGAAGACAAAAATACTGTCAATTAAAGAAATAAACAAAAACAATAGTGCCACAACCCCTCAAGCCCTGCACAAAAACAAAGGGGGAACAACATGCTGCTTTTACTATGTCCTAAGAAACCTATACAAGTTAAAGCTAAAAGTACTCTACATTAGCAACTCGATTCAATAAAACTGGAATTTAGACACTATTAAAATATATACTAGTGCAATTATGTCTTTCCTTCATACAATTTAAGCACTCCCTTTTTAAAGTGAAAAAAAGCTCTTAAATCAGATCTACAACCTGTATGTGGCACCAAGTTCCCTGAGCACAACTACTTCTTGTTTTAGACTTATTTTGTCAGCTTGTCATGACACAAAAATTACAAAATTACAATTAGCATAATTTTGTGATGTGCCCTGTTCTGTTTCTCAGGGTTCAGATGGATATACAAACAGATGGGCAAAGAAATCTCATACAAGTCATCATTTTCAGACTAGCAGATATCATCCATTTAACCCAGAAAAGTATGAGCGGGCCAACTAACCTGGAAGTACCATAGTAAAAGCCTCATCCAAAAGTTGAATACCCATGATAAATCCACTCGTCAGCTCTTCAAACAGAGCTGCTGAACAAGTTAGAGCAACAGATGAATCGTCTATTACCCCACGTATCCATGCTAATCGCACTGATTTCATTTTTTCTTTGAACCCTTGGTGTGCTTTCAGCAATTGCACACTTGATGGCTTACATTTGAATGGGATGTATTTCATACTGCTGCCTAAGCAGCATAGAATGTGCAATGCACGAGATGATGATTCTTCTGTACTAGCAGAACCTGTGGCAAGTTCTGCCTGAGCATACCAGAAGTACAGAAGAGATGCATTAGATTTAAATTCCTGCATATAAAAAACAAAAATTCAATAATCTTATAGAAGGAAGAATGGCACGATTGGTTCAAATGGCATTTTAAAGAATTTAAATAAGTAACAACACTCTGCGAGTGCAAACCACCTACACCCAAATATAATCAGCAACTACAGAATGGAAGACTGTCTGCACAGGACCAAAATTATCAGCATAAATTTCAGTGTTGTAGATGAGTCACAGGAAGCAATCTGACAGAACATATGTTTTGATAAACAAAGACTAGCAAAAGTGAATAAGAGAATTGCATAAAAAGTAATGAATGTTCAGGAGCCATCAAAGTTAATTATGATTATGTGTATCACTAAAAGGAGGAGTTAACAAAGTCTATAGCAATTTTACCAGTGGAAGCCCTTCAACAGATGATAATGCCATGTCAAAGACTCTCCTTGCATAACCAATATTACCATAAATAGCTTCTCTCTGTGCATAAACCCCACATAGCAAAACATCCTGAAACAAAGATGCACTATGTTAGACGAAATCAGAAGCAGATTTTCTTTCACTTTTGACAAGGAATCAAACTTAACTTCAACTAGTGGTACACATGATTCCTATTCTCTTCAGAAGAACATCAAACTATGGTCAGCTGTTACTGATAAAATTATGAAATGTCCAACAAGGACAACTGATGTTCGGATATGGCTGCAATATTGTCATTGTAATGACCAGTTGCATTTGCATGGAACCTTAACCATTCAATACATAATTTCTTCCTTTAATGACCTAACCAGTCCCACCCCTATTTCATGTGCTTTGCTCCCTAATTCTAATTATTCTATATTCTTCTTTCTAGTTCTTTATAGATCAGACAGATGCCTCCTCCTTTCCTTCTCCCCACTTCAAGACAGACTCCATTCCTGCTTCCACCTTCCCTGCACTTTCTTTAAATCTTTTATTGTCTTAAGGATCCTTCCTCATTGATACTTCCACCTTTAATCATGCTCCTCTATTCTTTTTTCCTTTTTCCTCCTTTGGCCTTAATTATATGTTTTGTCATGATTTGGTAAAATTTGTCATCATTTTTTAGGCAAAGAGAGAGACAGCGATCAATACATGAAAAGGAGTTTTAAGACCCAAAGAGGAAAAAGATATTTCAATGGTGATTTAGTCCAAACATGCCATTTCCTAATAGTTTGAGCTGATGTCAAAAAGCTTTGGCAGTTTTTCTTACTTTTTTTTTTTTTTTCCCTGTTGATGGAGGGGTTAGATTGACACATCCAACTTGATAACTCTATTCACAAGATACCAATCCAAGTGCCCTTATGTGCAATATCCAAGAAAAATACCTGTCTATCACTTTTCAAGAGGGACTTGGCTAATGCTCGAGATGGGGTAGAAGAATCTGTTCTTGTAATAGATAGCTCTTCAGCAACAAGAGCAGCTTCCTCCAACATGTAGTTATGCGGAAAAGCAGCTAAACAAAGTAAGACAGCATTACGAAGAAATTTCATCATATCAGTCCTCTTAGAGTTGTCACCAATGCTGTCCAAGAGGAATTCCAGACTATTACTTCTGGAAATGGTTTGTGATTTGACTAAAATATCATGTACTCTTCTCAAATTCTGTAAAATAGAATCAGGCAACACCTCTAGGCTAAAGATTTTCTCTGTCCACCTAGAACTGTTTGTGCAAATCCTGGATAGAGACAATATTAAATGACCAGCTTGTTACAGCAGATAACATTCTAAAATTAAATGATCCACAAGAAGCATGCTGTAGACATCATTGCTTCAAAAATAAAGGGCAAACACAGATATGAGCAAGCACAACACAAAGATTTCATGCAGATAATAAGCCAAATCAGTAGCTAAAAAACAAATTGAGAGATGTAGAACTGGCTACATTTGGGAGGTTCTCAAATAAGCTAACAAGACGCAACAGATATCCTCCATTCCAATCGGCTCAGCAGTTCATCACACATCAAAAAAGGCTGGATTCAAGAACATTGAAATCTGGTTAAGAAATACCAGACTTCTATAACTTAACAGCACATGCATGTGCATATCACATGCACACACTTTGCACAGAGAGAGAGAGAGAGAGAGAGAGAGAGAGAGAGAGAGAGAGAGAGAGAGAGAGAGAGAGAGAGGGAGAGAAAGTTAAACACTAGTAAAAGGCAAAAAAAAAAGTGCAATCCAGGCCCACCCTGACCAAAATTGCTAGATGGGAGATTAACTAGCCATTCCACTATCCTAACAAGTGTATCAGGATGTAGCTCACCGACATACTGTGAACATAATGTCATAACACATTCCCATGAGAAAATAAATGCCTGATATTAACAACCTTATGATACAGACAATTTTGACTATTAATGTTTTGCTTTACACAATATATCATCTTAGTACAATAATTATATTGGAAATTGTTATCAGACGTTAGTTCTACAGTATGATTTGAAGAAACTGGCCAGAGAAATATTCAGTAGAGCTTACCATCGGGACATCTCAACACCAAAAAATTCAATAAATTGAGATACAAGAGATAAGCGGGCCTCTTCTGAGCTTAACAAGAAGAGGTATTCACTGACATCTTCAAATAATATCACCCTCAAAAACTGTTCATCAGCTTCTCCATCAGGCATTCCATTATCTTGTGAGGCCTTATCTGTTCATATTCACAGTTTTGACAAAAAAAATTAGCAAGTATGGATATCTAACTAGAATAAATATATATTCCTAACCTTAACATATCAGTCTCCTTATGAAATTAATTAGAACAGAATAAAACCTTGCCACTTTCACAGAAGAATAAAACTATTAATAGTAGACAGAAGAGAATATGGGAGCGAAAGACCACCAGATTTGCCATGAACAGGCATCCATTGGCTATGATCTCTTGATAACTCAACTTCAGACCATCTAGTCCAGGTTGAAGTGTCATGAACCTCACTACTGGCACCAACATCCACATCAATGCCTAGCTGTTTTAATAATGCTTCTGCATCCTCTTCCTGATTGATATCTTCATCCTCTAACTCTTCTTGAAGCTCCTGAACACCCATATTGTTTTCAGTTACATCTTCTGGGTTCATATCAGTTTCCTTATGTTCGGAAACTGGTTGAGACCAACCAGTCCAACCACCTTTGTCATCATCATGTGAAGTCTCTTGTTTTATAATTTTAAGCCTATTTTCCTCCTCTTTCTCCAACCACGTAGACCAACCAAGGGCCCCCTCCTCACCAACTCTAGGACTGTCACTATTCCAGAAATGTTCAAATAATCTAATTTTACTATGCTCACTTAGAAGTAACGAAGGACAAAACAAACTAAATTCAATCTCAGCCTGAAATAAAGCAGTGGCCAATTCCTGGTATCCAGACTGCCACTCAAACCTGCAAAGGCTAAGAAATATATTGACCAGGCCAAGTTCTATCTCAGTTATATCAGCATCAGCAGGTGAAGGTTCTGCATTTTGGTGAATCTGCATCAATTAAATGAGGTGAGTTGGGGCATTTCTAACATAGTTAATTTGAAGAAGAATTTAATTTAGTTGCAACATCATCAGGATTTTTTTCTTCCTTGAACAAACGTAAGAAGTATATAATTATTGTAAGGTTTAGAGAATAATTAAACCCACAAACTTAAACAAAAAAAACCTGTTTACATTTGCAGCAGCATAAATATTTGACCATAAAGTCTGAGAATCAGAGGTGTGACTACAGACAAAACAAACCATTGCATTTAGTTTCCAAGACCATAGCCATGGACAAGTAAAAGCAATTAGATTCAAATACAGATGCTATCTCCTGCCAACAGAATCAGATTAATTGGATAAGAACCTGCCTAAAACGCTTGTTGCACGCTGCAGACAAAGCTTGGATAGCATGCCCATACATCTTTCGCATGTCTGAAACCTTGAATTTGGTGAATTCCCCTTTTACAACATGCAAATACTCTTTCCAGAGATTGTAACTTCCAGAATGTTGCATTAGTACCTTTTCCCATCTACCAATTAACACATCTGCAGTATCCCTACTCTGATAAGCCTTCAGAAGATAGAGCAACAAATCCTCATTATGAGGGTTAAGCTCAGTGGCCTTTTCCAGTATGCTAATCTTCTTCTCAAGTGTCTGTAAACGAGCAGCTTTCTGCCTTTGAGTTTTTGCAACCTTGTCTTGGAATTCTGCAAAGTCTAACCATGCTTTTTCATCACGAGGCTGCTCCCTTGTTAATTTATTAAACTCACGTGTCTTCCTTAGAATTTCATCTTCCCAAGATTCTTCAAACACAAAAGCTTTAGACGTAGAAGAACTATCAGTAACTTCCAGAGACAATTCAATGTCAGGCAAAGGAATAAATTCATCAGATAAAACAGCAGGCTGCTTGGATGCAACAAGGCGAAGATGCTTGAAGTTCCTATGGCGTTCCACAGCAGCATACTTTGCAGACCAATAACGGCCATCAGATTTCAGTTTGGTATCCAGAACATCAACATCACCATCTCTATCAAACTCAGACATTCTCCCAATCAAATGATATAGAACACGAAAATCAAACCCAGATGGCTTTGTCAAAAGATAAGGTTTGTAACGAGGAACATCCATTCTGCATTACAATCACAGCAGCCATTAATAATATTCTAAAACTAAAAACCCTAAGCACAACATCATAAAACTTCCACCCCACAAAGAAAAGGACAGATAGAGAAATAACCATGAAAACAATTCATTTCTTGTCTCCTAATTCACCAGTTAACAACAAGAACAAGCAATCAAACAATAAAATTACACAATTGCAATGAAATTGAGGAAGGAGATAGGGCGTACTTGTAGAGGGAGCCATAGACCAGATTATCGCGATCTCCATGGGTATCGAAGTAATAATCCTTGGGAGGTTTGATTTCGAAATCGGCCCAAACCCTAACGCTAGACTTTCTGGAAGTGAAACCCTCGCCCTCATCTCTAGATCTCTTTCGCTTGCGCCTGTGCTTCTTCTTACTCTTCTTCTTCTGCTTCAATTTCTCTCTGCCAGAATCAGAATCAGAATCAGAATCTTCTTTAACTTCCTTTTCTTCTTCTTCTAGTTCTTCTCCATTTTCTGGTAGTAACTCATAGGAAGCGGAAGATGGCTTCTCGCCAGTCCTCTGCTGATCGGAATCATCGTCCTGGTCCGATTCCGGCCCTTTTTTCTGGCCGTGGAAGGAGGAAACGGCGGCATCGATGACGGAGAGGTCAGTGGTGAAGCTAGGGTTGCAAAGCCATTGGTCAGGAACGGTGACGGAGGAGGAATGGCCAGTGCTGGCGGAGCCCGAGACTGCAAACAGAGGGAACACATTTGTTTTCGATTCTCCTCCTTCTTCTCCTTCTCTCTTCTCTTTCTCCATCATCGCATTCTTACAGCTTTACAGTTCCGGCCAGGCCAGCGGTCTACCCTACGTCTATTTGAGAGACGTGGAACTAAGCTAGAAGCGATTACGTAGACAATTTGGTCAACACAATTGGATAAAAATAATTAAAAATTATTAAATAACATTTCAATTGCAACAGTATAATAAATCTATTTTTTTATAATTAATTCATATTTTTTATTATTTTCATATTACTATTTAAACATTATTATTTAAAATTTTTATTTTTATTTTATATTATATACATAATATTTTAGAATTATAAATAATATTATATATAATATAAAAAAAATTAAATAAATATTATTATATTAATATAAAAATTATTTATATTTGTATAATATTTTATTTGTGTTTATTTATGTTCACAATACTCCCTGTTTACACAATTTCTCTCTAAATTAAATGTTCAATTAAGCATATCAATGAGCCGCGTGTTCCATAGGTAGTCTCCCAGTCACAGTTTTTTTCTTTTCTTTTCTTTTCTTTTCTTTTTTTTATCTGAAGAAATAAATAAGATGAATAAACTTTTCGAATTCACCAACTTTTTAACTTTAGAACAATGTGTGTGTGTGCGTGTGCGTGTGTGTGTGTGTGCGCGGAGATTCTAAGTTCGAACTCAAAAAAAATTCTTTGTCAATATACTTGAAATTAAGTATTTTCCGATGCAAGTCCTATATCTGCAGAAGGGCTGCGTAACTAAGAAACAACAGTTTGAGGTTTTATTCCAGAGTTTGTAATTCGCTGTAATAATTAAGTAGAAAAAAATAAGCCAGCAACTGGCATTTCCCAAACTTTCACCTCAAAGAAGGCAATCTGATCATATGATTAAGCTTAGATATATGTATAGAGAGAGAGAGAGAGAGAAGAGATCAAAAAAATAAGACACCCACAACTCGGTTTAGTGACACAACCCTCTGAACCTAATCCATATGCATAATCTTAGGATAAGATAGTTACTTAGTTAAAAGCTAAAAGAAAAAAAGCAACTCAGTCGCCCCAAATGATATTTTACATGATCTGGAATTTATTAATTGATGACTACCAAGACATTAATTGTAATAATATTAAGTCTGCTGCATATCTTCTCGTTGCATGATTCTTTCAGGGTGAGCTCGTTCGAGCTTGAAACGCTCTCGAACAGAAGAGATGTAACTTTCAGCCTTGATATCTACACTTTCATCGGCAGCAACCCCACAGAGCTTATCCAACTTGCTTAAGCCTAACTTGTCTTGGCCAACAGTGCTGCTATCTGGTACCACAAAGGAGACCTTCGGCTTCGGCGGAGCAGCCATATAGCCCTGCTGCTGCTGCTGCTGATGCAGGTGCTGATGGTGATGATTTTGGAAGATAAAACCCACCGAGGCTGTTGATGGAGATGACTGACTTGCGCTTGACTTAGCCTTGCTGCTGTACTGAACGCTTGTAGTGGTGGAAGGCTTTGCTGATCGATAAAAGGGCGTCAGCTTGCTCTTGATGAACCCTCTGTGCTTGCGGCTGGACTCCATGTGTGTGTGTGTACTTCAGTGGCAGAGAAGGTGTACATATGGCTGTTAGGGGCGAGTGGGATGAGCCTGTTGGGTCAAGTACATCATCCTACGGCAGTCATAGTAAGTGTCCACTAGGTTACAATTAAACCTTAATTCAAGGAAATAAATGTGTGTTTTTGCTGGCAATTTGTTCTTAAGACATTGTAGCAGGCATTTGATAATAACACGATATGTTGTGCTAGGGGGATTAATCGATGTATATGCCTTGAGGGGACATCATAGTAATTAGGATTTTTCCAATTAGAGGCCTTGAGTTCAGATTTTTTTTTTTTTTTTTGATGAAAATAAATGAGATTATAAGAGGTGATAGCTATACATCACACTGCCCGAGAAGTCAAAGAGACTCTTATTAAACGTATCAGAAAAAAAGATTAGAATAGACATTATGGTTGTTAGATTTTCTTCCACAACCAACATTCGGGAATCTACCGTATTCATTTATTCGTGCGCGAGAAGATGTTCCATTAATGATGTCACTGGAAAACAAACTTGCTTCTTATATACTTTAATAGTAAAGATGTACACTGCCAATATCCGTATTAGGGGAATCTGTATCGGGAAATATTTCAGGTCCCCCCGTCGGCTTACAGGGGCATATTGTATTTGTTTTTTCTTTTTTATTATATTTATTCTTTAATATAATTTATTTATAATTTTATATTATATAAATTTATTTTATTATTTTTTTTCTTAAATAAACCTCAATTATTATACTGTATAGAATTTGAGTAAATTATATTAAAAATAAAAGTAAAAATACAAATTCCCATAGCTATATTCTACTTGAAAACGATTTTTGAACCAACCAGAATATTGGGTGCTTTTAGAGGTGGTGATGTCTCTTGCTCCCGGTGGATTGAGCACATGCAGATCCCAAGATCTCGCCGTGAAGCACTTCGAGCTACTTTAGAATTGGCTTAGATGGATAGAAAAGAGCAGAATAAAATTGTTCTGTGGTTGCTAATGTCCAAAATTCCAAACAGAATAAAAATCAAAGAATGAAATGGCACATCCGTCTTTGGCTAGTTTCACGGTGGTAGCCAACCTGCTACCAACAACGAGCACAAAGTCCAATGCTAGCAGAGTTGATGTAATGGCATAAGTAAGTAATTGTTGTAAATATCTTTAATTCTTCGACTCTCTTCTTACTGTTCGTAGCTAGACATTGACGATGAGGTGAAAAGAGAGACCTTCAAGATCAACTTTGTAAATTATCAAGCGGCCATGAATGGCCTAAATCGTGCACCCAATCAGCCTTAGCAATCGAAGATCATACTTCTTCGCATGCATAGGCATATTCCCATGATATGAAATCTATCTACTCAATAGTTCCCCACAATTTGGATGGACCGTCCACTTAAATTCGTAAGTAGAACTATAGTAATAAGATATAAGGACCGTAAAATATGTCAATTCAATTACTAAAAATGCTTTTGGTAACTCTAGCTAGCATCATCTTTCAAAAAATTATTCCCGGGATGGATAAGGGGAAAGTCCCTTTCTACACTTGAAGCAAATATATTCTCCCCATAATTGGGGGGTGGGGGTGGGGGTTAAGGGCTGGGCAAAGTAGGCAGCATGTGCATGCAGAATGAACATTTTAACCAAATAGCATGAATATATTCAGATGGGTTCACGATTTGTTTTGATGGATCAAACTGCGGTTAAGGATATTCTGTCAAGGATATCCTATAGTGTCAAGCAAGTTGGCTTGGTTTGCTCTAGTCGGACAAGTTCTGGACAGCGATTAAAGTTGGTTGTTTTTGAATGGTCATGGATAAGATATTCCACAAGATTGTCAAGTGCCTTTCCCACCATCGCAACTTTGTCGTTGGCTAACCTTTTTTTTTTTTTTTTTCAAGTCGAGAAATCCTGTTCTACTATGCTAATTCTTATCAAGCCAATTTTCTAACTAACATTTTGGTCAAGCGATTACATTGAATTTAAATTTCACTTTTTTCAGTTAATTTAGTGATACACGAACTTATATAGAAATTATTTCTCAAATTTTATTATTTTTTATATAAAACATAAAGTAATTACCAAAATTTCACATAAAATATTTTATTCATTTATTTTGTATAACTTTTACCTATTACATTATATTTATTTATAATAATGATGATTGACATTACTAATTATTTAAACACATGTATAATTTGGTTGTGAAATCAACAGTAAAGTAAAATATTTTTTTTTTAGGAGTAGTTCCTATATTTTAATTAAATTATCGTTTTGAGGGGGGTTTGAGGCCTTATCCAATTTACTTGGTTACCTCTTCTCCTTGGCTACCCACTTTCATTGTGAGAGAGGATGCGCCAACACTTCATTTTGAATAAACTCTCTTACCTTATTACTTCAGCCGTATTTTCATTTATATTATTGTATTTTTATGGTATATAGGGTACCCTTGACTTATTCTACACCATAAGACTCTAAGCCCATGTCAGGCTTACTAGCCACAACTAGTTATGTTATGCCTTGACACAAACTCAAAACTTATGTGTTGATAACTCTTTGATATCATTTAGGACATGTAGCTCTCAAGCTGTCCCACCCAAACCCAAATTCATGGGTCAATATTGACTAACTTCTATTGAAAATGTACACTATTTATTGATATATTTGAATTGTCGTACCCTATCAATAACTTGTGTCAATATCGTCGGCGTTCGCTGTTGTAGCAACCAGTAACTCAAACTCCGCTCAATGCCGACGTCTTAACTTCCCATCTTGCGTTACCACACTTTATTTATTTGGTGCCCACCGCTTACCTCGTAGAAGAATTAGTGTAAAGTATCACTAATTTATTTGCATGTCTCCAAATCAACAGGCTCAAGGACTGACGGCAAGTCAAGTGGGCGCCTCAGCCCATGAAACTTGCCATATGACAAGCCACCTGATAGCCTCGTGGAATCATCAGCACTAAGTGAGGTTGTGGCGTTTTAAACTCGAGGGTTCTCAAATCTTTACCACTTACCTTACCATTGGGATAACTCTACGGGATCGAGTAGCATTTTCTTCTCGCTAAATGAAAAGGAAGAAGCAAAAAAGAAATCAACATCACATGCACTTTCGCATTTCATTCTAAGGAGATAATATATTTTTGTGGACCAAAAGTGCATTTTGCTTTTCTATCCGCAATTTCAGCTTTTAGAGGAAAGTCATTTGAACATACAAAATCTGGCCGTCCATTGATTATGCTTCAAGTTTTCATGTTTTGCTCAGGTCTTTTTCATGAAGAATTCCATTGACCCACCAGTTGCCACCGTTTCCGAGGAGGATCCCGCCTTCTTTTTTCGTTTTTGGGTGTAAGGATCTCACCTTGTTTTAAGCTGAGAAGATCCTGGTATTTAGAACCTTTTTTTTTTTTGGGTTGTTTCGACGGGAAAGAAAAATGGATTTAGAACCATTTGGGCCACAAGAGATCAAGTTTGGATAAATTTCGTTTAAACATATTATCAAGAACATTTTTCTGGGTTCTCTCACAAGGGCCACCTTGTTTTTCTGTTGCCGTTTCTTTTAGTTTTCTTGTTCTTCTTGCATAAAAATGAAAAGAACTTTTTGGCTGGGGTCTTGAAGACAATTAAATGGTTTTCTCAATTTTTTTTAGAAGGACAGGGTTTTGAATGCAATAATATAGGCAATTTTTCTAATCAGAAAAAGAAAAAAAAAAATGAAAGAAATAATTGTAGGCCGTCGCATACGGTACATCCAATAAGGTCGGGTGAATTCCTTATCGTGGGAACAAGAAAAGATAATAAGATGGTATACAGAGAGTGCTTTTGGAGAATTTATAATTGTGTGAGGCAATCCTAATTATTTTGGTTGGTATATTTGCTATTAATCTTTAAAAATTAAATTAGATTCTCTTGGTTGGCATAAAGCTTTTCAAACCATAGAATTCAATTGATTTCATAAATAAATCTATCATGTTGGAGTATTGATATGTGGTAACATTAAAATGGGTATTTCTAATAATTTGATAATGAGCGATAAAATTGACTTCAATTAGAGTTATTTTTAAAATTGAGAGTTTTAGTTGGTATTAATTAAACTTTAAAAAAAAAAAAAGACAATGGGTGACAAGATCAAGTGATTAAAGCAATAATAGTGATGATTTTGCAAAATTATTGGAGAACAAGAATTGTTGCAAAATTGCGGATGCCATTGCTTGGGTTAATCCATCAGCAACCGTATCTTCCGGACACTCTTCCTCTCCTGGAGTCTCGACGTGGTTAGTCCAAACAACAAATGTGAAATGCGTGCCGGCTTGGGCCAAACCAAAATCCTCAGAAAAAAAAAAATAATAATAACATTTTGTTTTAGACCAAGTGGCCCGAGTTCGTCAAGTCCATCTCGAGTCCATATGATGATAAGTTGGGTTTGAACTTTATGGTGCTGCAGTCTGACTTTGCCCATGTCGAATGTACTTACCAAAAAAAATATAGTTTTATACGTTTTAAATAAGTAGATTGCCCTTAAGAGAGGTCCTGATTTGGAAGGCTAATAGCATCGTGCAAGTGTGCTATGCACCGACCAAGATTTGAATCTCTTCGCGTAGCCGCCGAATACGCGAGACCAATGTTTAGTAACATTTGGGTCTTGGATATAAAGAGACAATATGAAGTTATCGACACTCTCCCTTTGAAGAATGTTAAATTAAGAAGTCAGAGCGCAAAAAACGACCCAGAAACCACTTTGGTCGTTGGAAGTAAAATTAACATGCAGATATACGAAGCAAAATGGCAAAACCCGAAGAGTATAAATGATAGCTGGGCAAGGTTTGAGCCGGACTACATACTAGGCCATAAAGAGATATCCGTCAATTTCCATGAAAAGCCCACGTTCGTTCCGCTGGGCAATTCAAGCCTTGATCTCCGCTTTCTCTCGTAAAGTTCTAATATAATTTTATTTTATAAAATTTTTATTAGTGTGTTCATAACGACGTCATCCAAGTCTAGTTTTACCAAAACTTCCGACTAGTTGTTTTGTCCTTATTTCACAACGCAGTTTCCATTGACTAACAGTCAAAATTTTTAGGATACATTAATTTCCATAATTCGCTGTTTTTTAATAAAACTGAAATCAAGTTTATATTTATTCACCCAAATTTGTGTGTGCAGTATATATTGCAAACAATTAAGGGAGCAAATGAGCACACCGGGTCCATCTTGAAAGTTGTAAGTAATGTCAGGTAGTAAGCAGACAATTTGCTGCCTTGAATAACTGATTTTTGAGACACAAGGGTTGTTGTCAACAAGATTATTTAAATTAAAAAAAAAAAAGAACGTCAAAGCATCCAGAAGAGTAGCCAATTCAAAAAAATATAAAAAAATAAAATAAAATCCAGAGGCTGTTGAAAGGATAGACTTCCAATTCGTGGGTTTATTATTGACCATGGATTCAACCTCTCTCTCGTCCGACAATGACTTTGACCGATATCGGTGCTTAAGAAAGTAGGTATGCTAATTAGTTTCCGACTCTAGACGATGCATCACACCAATTTACTGATTCGAGGGATGAGTATTAGATTTAAGCTCAGATTTGAAGTCGGGTCCACATCAAGGGTCCTGAATTCAAGCATTGACCCAAACCAATCGATTAAACATATAAACAAAATGTAAAATAAGAAATTAAGATACAAGTTTGTTTTTCTTAATTCTAATGCATTATATATTTTATATTTAATAATTTTTATTTTTTTCTTAAAAAAGTATATACATAATTTTTTAATGCATACTTATATTTATTATCATCATTATTAATTACACATTTTAATAAGTATTTAAATTTATTTTTATTATTATATTTATAAAATTATTAATTACATATTTATAATTATTAAATATATTATTAAAAATCTTAATATACTTCACTCGTATCATTTAATAAATCTTATAACCTTTATCTCACCATTTGAATTTGAAATTTCAAAAATAAATATTTAAATTCTTGATTAGTATGATATCTTCTAAAAAATATAAACAAATAATACATTAATTTGATAATTAAGAACTTAGATTTTTGACATTAAGACCTTGAGTTTTAATCTAAGAATGATAAATATAAAATTTATGAAAATAAAAAATAAATACTTCATTATATAACTTAGAAGTTAATAGACTTTTCTATATATATATATATATATCTATGTGTGTATTTGTGTGTGTTTTTGCGTATTATAAATGGCTTTGAATTAGGCATGCATTGCATCCACGGTGGCTGTGGAGAATGTCTACATGATTTTCCTTGTAATTGCTTTCTTCTGGAAGGCCATATATATATATATATAAAAGGTTCGTTGGCGGTGTTGAATGTCTACGTAATTTTCCTTGTAATTGCTTTCTACTGGAAGGCCAACGAACGCCAAGAAGCACGTGCAAATGTGAACAGCAATAACTGCTTTGTCTGCTTTTAATCGTTTTGCCGTTAATTAATCTTCAGTTTCACACGTCAACCACCAAGCAATCCCGACGACAGAAGAGACTGATCAAAACAGCAATTGGGTCGAGAAAAGTCAGCATGCAAAGTTCTCCGCATTCGGCCTGCACTTTCACGTTATTAAGACCGAAATTTCCGTTTAAATTAAATCCATCGGAGGTCCAGTGGGTTACGGATTGCATTTCAGGATTGACAATTTTTTATTTTATCAATTCCCTCTTCTTCTTTTTTTTTTTTTTTTTTCTTTATCCATTTGAATTTGAGAGAGGAAAATTAATTATGAATGAAGTTGGAAATTTAAATGATATATTTCAACTTCAAATTTTATGTTTGATTTTCTTAAAATTAAATTCTTGCTTTTCATTCTTAAATTTCACTTTGGGTATCATGGTAGGTGATATCACACACCGTCTTTATTCACCGAATTCTTTGGTCGTTTAGGTGTAATTTAGCTATATCCAAATCAAAATATTTACAAAGAACTGCTTTCATACGGTACAAATTGACCTATGTGATTATTGAATCTAAGGGAAAGGAATTTTTCTGAAGGCCATCTGCAAGAACGTCCGAAGTCGCTTTTAAGTATTAATAGAAAAATTAATTTGTATAGATTGAATTAAACATGTATACAAATTTGCTTCATAATTATTAGATATATATTTTTCAATTATATATTTTTATAATTAAAAATATAAAATTAAAATTGATAATAAATATTATAAATATTCATTTTAATGATTATGTTTATAATAATACGATGCCATCTAATCTGAAATGTCTCAACTAGTCATGTTCCAAACAAGAACTAACTTAGTCAAACTGGGACTCGGGGTCATGGGGGACCACAATCGGCACCCCACTTTTAATGGTTGTCTGATCGTTCCACAATTAGTTTTAAATTAAATTAACGAAAATAACTTCAACAAATAAAGATATCATTTAATATTATTTTTTTCATAAATAATATTTTAATATTTCTTGAATTTGTTCAAATTTCAAAAATAAAGTTGTAGAATTATATTTTACTTTTTTTATAAAAATTATAAATTTAGTAGAATTTTTATTAGTAAAAATATTTTTTATTGAGTTTTATTTTTAAAAAATATTATAAATCAATTATAATTAATTTAAATAGAAATCTCTACCCTAATAAAACCTTAAATATAATTTTTTTAAAAAAAATTTGAGAATCTCTTATAGAATTAATTTTTTTTAAGTGATCTAACCACTATTATTAAATAATATGTTAATTTTATAAAGTCCACTTAATCTTAACACTTTGATTTATATTATTTTTATTCGCTTAATAGTATTGCCAAAAAAGGGCAATTGTTTCCTTGTCAGCCGTAATGTAATGATTTAGTACCAAATAATCTAGCCCTATTGATTTGAATTTACAAGCACTTAATTTAGAAAGCTACTTATTTCTGATTTTTTACCGGGAGAAAGCATATTCCCACTTGGATAATTATAGAGAAAATTAGAAATGTCCTTAAGAGGCACCTTACTAATTAATAAGCTAAACATCTACTTTTAAAATTTTATATTCAAATCTTAAAATGGTTGTAGCTCCTGGGATCATGAGAAATTAGAAATTTAGTCCATATTGTTTATCTTAAAAACTTCTTAATTGGGAACTTGTAGACTACCTGTCATGAACAGTATTACTTTTTTTTATTTTTCAATAACTTAAATTTTATTCAATAATGACGAGAAATTCAGCGCATATATGGAAAAATCAGTACAGGAAAACAAAGCTTTGGCCTCGGAAAAAAGCAGACCATGGTGCTCATGCGACATATGATTTGACCTAAACGAACGAAGAGTTATTTTTTTTTATATGTGAAAAATTAGATAAAAATAATAACCAATAATTCTTGATCGCCATTACCGCCGTGCGTACGAGGGAGTTGAATAGAAGGGAAACCGTGAATTTCTTGGATGGTTCGCCACACAAGTGTCGGCACGTTCGCCACACAAGTATCAGCCCGTCGGAGGCGGAGGGGTAGGTGTCTTGGCTTTACATTATGATTTGACATTCCCACTTCCGTTTCCATTTTATTATTTTATTCCTTTTTTTTTTTTTTTCTGCATGGAAAGAGCTACCACCATCCCTTGTTGCCGTCTCCAGCAAATTTCCTGAACCATGCAACCATCCCCATTACTCTATTTATATCACTTAATTCCGTTCTTTTATTCATTCAACCGACGTAACTTTATTTTCTCTTAGTGGCAGGTACCATTTCACTCCTCTGATTTTCTTCTCCTCTTCTATTTTTCCTTTTGAGTGTCTTAGTTTTCTGCATCATTTTCTTTGTCCTGGGATTTGGGTAACTTCTGTTTGATTGAGTTCTCTTGTTTTGTAATTGTGTCTGATTCTTTACAGGGTGCTTTTTTATAAATCTGAAAGTGGGCTAAAAGAATGGAAATTCAACCAAAGAAGGTGTTGCTTACTTCCAATGGAGATGATATTTCAGAGAATATTGCTTTCCATCTAGCCCAGCGGGGATGCAGGTTGAGTTTCAGCCTGGGAGTTTTGATTTTTTTTTTTTTTTTCCTGTTTGGTGGCAAGAAATAAAAAGGAAAATAAGAATGGGAATCTGAGAAAAAAAGAGGAAAAGGCAAAAACAACCAATAAATGCTTCAGATTCATGCAACCAATATCATCATAGTGCGATAAATGTGTTTTGCAATAAACCTTTGTTTTGTTTGTTTTTGAAATTAGCAAGTTGAATCCTGCAGTTTCTGACTGTATATTGATGTGACCAGGTTGGTTTTGATGGGAGATGAGAACCGCTTAAGGAGAGTTAGTGAGAAGATAATGAGCTCAATTCATGGCGCCATGCCAGTGAAGCTGGTGGAAGTGGACATGGAGGACGACAGAGAGGCAGTTTTTGATGAGGCAGTGGATGAAGCATGCACAATTTTGGGGAATCTTGATGCTTTTGTGCATTGCTATGCATATGAAGGTACGTTAGTTTTCACTCTGCAAGAACCGAAATATGTAAGTCCAATTGAAAACTGAAAAAATGAGGAAGGCTATTGAAATTCCAAAATCCATGGCACATGTGTAAACGTGGTTGCAGACAACTTTGAAAGCTAATGTCCTGTTGATTTTGGACTTCCCTTTTTGATTCAAAAGATTTTTATGCATGCGCTGTGGACAGATTGCAAAGATTTATGTTTCTGGTGGAAACTACAATGAAGTGACGAAATTACTGAATTGCTGCGTCTGGGAAGTTGTATAGAACTTGGGTGAATTTTTTCAGGAATTGCAGAGTTTTAGAAAGAGGTGCCGAAAAAAATTGATTCCAGTTGGAAGATTAGATAGCCTGAATTAGGGGGTTTCATTTGCCTTTCCTCTCTCGAATCCATCGTCTTCCATCATTATGAATTTATTGTACTGAATTTGATGGTTTTCAGTAGGAAAACAGAGGCATGAAAGCAAGTTTATGACTCTTGACTCTGTGAAACAGGAAAGATCCAAGACCCTCTACAAATGTCTGAAAACGAGTTCAAAAGGGTGGTGAAAGTAAACTTTATGTCTCCATGGTTTCTGTTAAAGGCTGTAGGAAAAAGAATGCGAGATCACCGGTCTGGAGGTTCCATTGTGGTTGTCTCCTCAATAAATGGGGCTGAGAGGGGAATTTATCCAGGAGCTGCTGCATATGGCTCATGTTCAGCAGGAATCCAGCAGTTAGTTAGAGTAAGTAAATGTCTTTGGTAAACTCATTCATATTTTGTGCACTAAATAGCTATGCTAGCACACATGCTGCAGTTCAATACTTAAAACTGGATGGCAGCAAGTGGAGATGAATCCTATTACCATTGGAACGGTTTTCATTAGATTGGTTGATCAAATGAACAACGTATTAGAACAACCACAACGTGGAGGATCAATCCGGGCCTAAATTCTTCAATTCCACTCAAATATGATTCTATTATGACAAAGAAGCCAGAGGGTATTCATGTTTCTAAGAATGTAATTTTATCTTTTTCTTTCATCCAGCAAATTGAAATGACAACTTGTTAGGGACCCTTGTTTCTGATATTGATTACATTACTGGTTATCGTTTGCAGCAATCTGCCATGGAGATTGGGAAGTACAAGATCAGGGTAAACGCGATTGCCCGCGGTTTGCAGCTGGAAGACAAGTATCCATTGTCGGTGGGGAAGGAGAGGGCGGCGATGCTGGCCAGGGAAGCAGCACCACTCCAGAGATGGCTTGATACTAAGACTGATCTTGCATCAACTGTCATCTATTTAATCAGTGATGGCTCCTGCTACATGACTGGCACAACCATATTCGTCGATGGTGGGCAGTCCTTGACAAGGCCTCGGATGCGATCTTTTATGTAATATATACACACGTACGATTTCTGATATTGTCACGGGTGCGGGTGTACGATTATCATAAATTGTACTGATCTGAAATTTGAATCGATCATCTAAGAGATGGAAAAATCTAACGCATGTTCTGCAGTCCAATTCAATCTGCTCGAAAATGTACCCCTGGTTTCATCTAAAATCTTGTTGGCTCAAAATTCAAAACCGAAAGAGAAAGGAAAAATAAAATTTTTTTTTTTAAAAAAAATACTATCTCTAATTTGTGGACTGTAAAATATGTTACCAGCAACTAAATAAATGCATCCGAAATGGGGCCTACGCAAGACAATAATAATAATAAATATGGATATGACAAAAATTACACAACATGCAGGACGATTGATAAAATACGCATCGAGTAGTTGAAAAGTGCAACACCATTAATTACCATCTTTGTTACATTTTTTACCTAAATTAAATTTGGTTTTGTTAAGAAATTTGGTAAGAAATTTGGGTTTTGTAGTGAACAATTTGCAAACTATTAAAGAAGCAAATTCTAAAGACTTATACGTTTAACCCTTTAAAGATCTTGACAGAAATTTAAGTTTAAAATTTTTTACTTGACAAGATATGAATTTTTTTACAGTTAAATTACAAAATTTAATATTTTAATATCTTAATATTTTTAAATAAAAAATTTATTAATAGAGTAATTTTTTATTTTTATAAATATCATACTATATTATCTTGGTTTTTTAATGAACTCAAATCATTTATTTGTTAAGTATCTGTTAATTTGTTTTTATGCCCAATTATCTCACAAGGAAAGTAGGCTGAAAAAGATTGTGCAGTTTGAAAAGGAATCTTTGGGCAGCATGTGCAAGAAGAGTCAATCGAGGAGTCTTTTACGTTTTGACAGGGACAAAGAAAAAAGAAAGAAAGAAAGAGGAAATAAAATGGAGGAAATTTCTCCCCTTTCTGAGAAGAAAGTACGAGGAAAGTGCACTCTTTTGGGTGTGAAATTACTATGTTCTTTCCCTCACTTTTTTGGTTACAAAGTAAAATCAAGCATAGCGATGTAATTTAATTTCATTTTTTATAATTTTCTTAATTATAAAACAGACAAACAAATAATTTTTAATTTCCTTTTTATTTTTTCTATTTTTAAGCAATGGCGAGGCAAACGGCGGAGAGCAGACGGCGGTGGCTGGGATGAGAAGGCGTTCTGGTCTAATTAACGTTTGACTCTGGGAAGCACGATGGTTTGCGGCTCTAAGCGCGGTTCGCCCTCCAGCCTTATCCAGCGAATTTATAAGTATCCACAGTTTTAAAGGCAGATTCTGATATAAAGAGGTTCAGTCATGGTCAATGAAGCCGTCGTGTTGGGGGTTTTCACATGTCATGTTCTTATTTTCTCGCGTTAAGAGCGTCTGTAAGGTAGAGTGAATTAATGAATGAAACCAAAGAATTTTCCATCCAAAGGATTCACAAAGATAATTTGCTGAAATCACGAAGACCCAAAAATATTCCAGATAATTTTCATCAAAATAAATTATCTTCTTTTGCTACACTTGCTGAGCATGTTCAACATTTCTGACATTAGGACGTGTCGGACAGTTGTGGAGTCAGTTTCTCCTCACATTCTATGTCTAATACATTCCCAACACCGGGAAAGTGCTACTCCTCTTTGGTTCTATCCTTAACTTTTCCATTTCGGCAGAAGTCAAACATTGCGATAAGATGCTTTAGGGTAGTCCTTAATTGAGACAGAACAAACTCTTCAGACTTCAAATTGCTATTTGCACATCTAGGTCTTGTTTTATAACCCCAGAATTTTACATGACAGTTGGTACCAGGTACCACAGCTTTATTAACACACGCACAGATATAACTCGGATGCCTTGTAACCTTTCCACTGTCTTGATTCCGCCATTCCTCATTTATTCACACACACTCGTACATAGATGAAAACCATCCTCACACGCCATATTCTAGGCCGTCATAGCTCGTTTTGCTACAGTTCCAACACCAAATCTACAGTGACAACGTAGCAGAAGGTTAGACGTGTGCCAACAAACTTAAATCATACATGTCATCTTGAAATCCAAAGCATGACCCCCCCTAAAAAAAAAAGAAAAAATGTGCACATGTTTTTCCCTTTTCATAAGCAATCGATGGTGGTCATGCATGGTAAAAGTGCTAATTGAGATGCTGAATGCATAAGTGTTCTTCTTTTTTTTTTTTTTTTAACTACAGAAATGAAGGTTAACATGTAAATTGAATGGATTTGTGTGTGATATATTGTATGACCAAGGTTCATTGGTACTTACAATCTGCATCCGTTTTAATCCAATATTCCTTATTCCCATTTGAGTTGCCTCCTCTGAGATCATACTGGGGGAGATTCAAGTTGTTGTGCCGGTTGATCCCCTCCATAGGCTTGTTTCCTGCAAGAAAATTTCTCTTACCTTTGTCCCGGGGGATCATGTCTGCATTACAGCCATGGTTGTGCAGAGTCTTCTTCATCTTTTCTTTGTGGTACTTGTTAAGTTCCTCTTCAGACATGGAGTCTTCGGGGTGGACTTTTCTATGGAATATTTTTAGGACCTGCATGAGAAACATGATAGTTGAAGAACCAGACAAACAGTTGCCTTATAACAAATTTACAGTAACAACTGCTACTGCAAACTCCTAATAATGGATCATGGTTTCTTCCTGACAGAGATTAATTTATATGTAATGAATACAAAGAGTAATAATCTTGTTGGATTCTGGTTTGTCTGATGGTCTGATATGATGATTCGGAAGTTGTGACAGATAGAAAATTTGGCTATAACGTCTAGATAAGATAAGAATAGATGAATCTCTTAACCGGTTCATGCATGTTCAACCACCCATAGAACACATTGACTAAGGAAAAGAATGAGAAGCATGCACCATCCGATTCTTGTTCTGCCTTTATCATTATTCCTTATGCTCGTTTGGTGTGCTTAAAGGAATAGACAACCATTACAACTTAGTTGATTGCAGTTTTACTCATATAATCGTGGGATCTCTCCCGTCACAGTGCTTACTAGATAGTACAGTGCCAAAGCACGCACTTTTTTCATTCTTTTCCTCACTGAGATGAAGTTAGCAGCATCTTCAACAGAAGGTGTTGGATTTTCTGAAGAAGCATGAAACTTTTTCAGCATCTTTTTGATGATATGCTTGGCAGATCTATGTGGTCCCTCGGTTTTCATGTCCTCAGCCCCCTCTTTTCGTGCTAAAATCTCATCTGCAACTTTTGTCCTACGAAACATCTCCCCAAGTGATACCCTTTCCTTTTTTGGTTCGATTCTTGTTTCTGGCAGTTCAATCAGTGACCCAAATAGATAATCTTGGAGGGGACAGATCACTGTTTTTCTACAATATTCAGCATTGATTCCTTCCGTTTCCATGCCGCTGAATGTGATGGCGCTAACGCAACTGCTCCTTGCCAATGAGTCATTGCAACCTTCTTCTTCAGCCTCAGCCTCGAGAAACTTTTCTAGCTCATTGTTGATGAGCTTCAAGTCGCTCTCTGTAACCTCTGCTTTTGTCTCTGTGATGTTCCCCATATACATGGGAAATGTTGGTGTTTCAGGCTCGCTGATAATTGGTTCCGAACCGAGAGTTCCAATGGCAAGGAATCCATGAAAAAGCTCAGAAAAGACCATAGATGGTGCATCTTCACAGTTCTCTTCGGACTGTTTGGCTTCAGTATCAGAGTAAGCGTTTTCGGATTCCTCATCTGGCTCCTTCTGCGGGTTGTATCCAAAGCTTGGCCTTGCCTGAGAAAGGTGGCCGTCATAGCGTGACTTTGCTGAAAAGCAAGAACAATAATTACCTGCAGAAAGTGGAAAGAAGAAGAGCATGTCAGGACATGTCCATATCAGTTTGGTCAATTATTTAATTACAGTGTCGTTCGTATTACCGCTGCAACGGTCTACTAATATTGCAAACTACACTAAACGGCTCGAGCATATTATTACGCGTCTAGGACGCGTCCTGATAACTACGTCAATCTAACTTTTCCATTTTTTGTTGGTGGGAATATCTGAAAGAACCGTGATAGAGACCAAGCAGGATGCTCGGACCACTGTTTTCGGTTCAGCCGATTTGTATAACCGATACGTTCTTAGGAACTATTAAGAGCAAAAAGAAATGAGGCAGATGCATTACCTGTAGTAAGACTCCTGAATGGCTCGATGCCAGTTTGTCGTAACTTATGGTGCATCCAACCTAGTAACTGCAACAATGAGATGCAAAGATAAATCTAGAAGGTTTGTTAGTTTATGTGGCATTCTATATTTGGGAAAGTATAGACTTACCCTCATCTTGACCTTCTTTTGATGTTAGATTGCTTTGTTCATCGTGAAGAACAGAATGTGGATGTTTACTAGATATTTCAGATAAGAGGGACTTTAAAAGGAGAAACAGGATCCCCAATGAACAATGGTATGATGATCTTTTCATCTTTGACTGTTTAGCAAGTTGCAAGACAGTGGATGCTAGAAGGGTCCGAAGTGGATTTGGTTGGAGAGCAACATTTAGAAAGATACAAGCATTTTGGTTGGCTTTTTGTAAGGTAAATGATTTAGTTAAAATACGTAGTGAAAAGACCCGGGGGCCATTTTGATATACCTAGTTTTATTACTATTGTTAAGAATATCGTCTCTACAGTCATTGGAATCCTTCCCCGATTGCACATCGTCCTGCCTCTCCTGAAATTTATATATATGCGCATCTTTTGTGTTTTGGTCATCTGGCCAGAAAAACTCCATCTGTGACAGCGTCCACCAGTTCTTGAAGAGATTTGATGATAGCGGGTTGAAGTTGTCCTGACTACTAAATGAGACACGGAAAAGGCAGAAGGACGCAGGAAATTCGGGCGATCGAGTTTGCACGATAAAAATGCGTCTTAACCGAGTCAATTTTGACATTGCATGGGGGCAATAAACTGCCGCAATCCCGCTCGAAAAAAGCCTGCCATAATGTTCAGTTGCCGATGCCCTTTATTCCACTTGTCGATTTGATGATTATTGAAGGGTGTTCCAAAGTGAAATCATTCGAACAAGGCACTTAATGCATGTCACAACTTCAAAAGAGGTAATTTCATTTTGATTTGGGGTCCCGAGAAATACCATCTCTTGGAAACATACGGAATTCACACGTCTTTCAACTGGGACACGCACAGTTTTGGGGAGGGGATTTATACTATTCAACAACCTGTGTTGAGATTGGCAGTTGGATTGGAGTTCCAAACTTATTAACTACACAACCATCGGATTGCACGCGCCAACTCATTGGATCCCGTATCTCCCATGCTAATTGATTGGACCATCTCGGTACAGGCCTGTGCCGCTAACAAATAGGGGTCGCGTGGAGAGACGAGACAATTAATGATACCTACCGGAATCGGCGTTTGTAATATCAAAATTTGTGATAATAATTCTCTGCTTAGCTAGCTAGCATTGCTACGTGTTGAACTCCAGAGGATATGGCGGTACTTATCAAACTGTACTTCTAGTCCTACCCGCTTGATAAGTTTTGATGTCGGCATCTTCATCATGCAACCTGTGCACTCAATTATTTTTGCATCGACATCTTCATCATGAAACCTGTGCACTTTTTTTTTTTGTTTTGTTTTTCTTTTTTTTTTGGGTGGGAAAGGATGAACTTATAAGAAACTCCATTATAAGGAGCCAATTATTAATTTTAAAGAAAATTAGTTAGCCTGGAGAAAATTTACAGTACATAGACAGGGGCAATGGGCCTCACTCACGCCCAAAAAGTGATTTAAAAAATATATATATATATATATATAAAATGAGTAACATAAAATGTGGGACAACTATGACATAGTATAAAATGTGCAATAAGTAGCTTAGAGTGCGAGATAACTAATAGTTGTACTTTAGCCCACTCTTCCTAATTTTGTTGCATATCATTTGTTTTTTCTTTTTCTTTTTCTTTTTTTTGTAACTTAAATATATTCAGCACCTGAGACCCACCATCTGGTCGCCGTCAAATCCTCTCAGGCTAAGTAATTGAACCATATTAATTTATTGGAGACAAGGCCGTCCAAATCTGTCAAAACCCTACCAATAGGGGATCCTCATTTCTAGCTACCCAACGAGCAACTAAGGAACACCGGAATTGCCACTCCTGGAGAGTCCTCCAGACAGGCGCATCATTTATGTTATACTGTGTCCGAATGAAAACAAACACAAAGCTCGCAAAGTGTCTAGTCAGTTGGTGGGAGTGGCGGAGGTAGAATCAGTGTGACCTTGATCGTCAAAGGGTCCATGTGCATCCCACGCAGCATTTCAGTGACATTAACGCGATTTGTCCATTCTCATTGGCACACGAGGTGAAATGCCCTTTGACAATAGTAAGAACATAAATTCCTATTTATGGTTACATCTCTGGTCCCTCTTGTAATGAATCTAATTATGGATCCCGGACGTGTCCATTCTTGCTTTTCACAGAGGATGTGTTGGACGTGTGTCAAATCCATCTTTTTTCCTTTTTTTTGGTTTTTACAGTAAATCCTATTTTTAGTTAACTTTTGTGTCCGTATCGTCTTTCAGACTATTTTAATGATTTATTGGTCAAATCAATAAATATTATAAAGATTTACATAATCATAGTGTTGGGCACAACACAGTGTTGATTCAGAAGACTATTCTCACGAAAATGCCTTTCCTCTTTTTATTTTTATTTTTTTTTCCATTATAAGCCCAACAAAAGTTAACTCCAATGGTCTCTCTCTTCTTTAAAAGTTATCTTTTTATGCTCGTTGAGACTCTCATGTCGGCTACTCCTAGCGATGGTTAGTCTCCATCTTATTAAAATAATATTTTTTTTTTCTTTCTCGTCTTTGTCTTGAAATTATTTGAGGTAATATGTATTAGTAAGAATATAAAAATAGATTATAAACAGGTAGAAAAAGATAAATAGATGAAAAATAAGTAAATAAAAAAATATAAATATAAAGCGTACTTTTGTAAAATATTCTTGAAAAGAGAGGGAAATGGGAAGTGGGCATACAAACACAACAGAAATGCATAAAGCCGTGCCACTTGTTTGGCTTAGCGGCACATTCAGTTGTCACTGTTCATTATACTGAATACAGAAGCCAAAAATCAAAAGGTAAGTTTAACTCCGAACACCTTTCTCATTCCTTTCCTTTTTCTTAAACATTTTTTTTTTTTTTTTTTGCGTGATGATCGATTTGTGGGTTTGGTTGTGGGATTCTTGCTCCAACTTTCAAGGGTGTTCGGCTGTCTTTTAATAGTTCAACGACTATTAAAATCTAGATCATCTATTGCATATAAGCAGGTATGGGACAAATGGGTATATCAGCTGTTGAGGGACAATAATTTGGGTCACCAAAAAAAAAAAAAAACATTTGTTATTCCACATTTAAAAGGAAAACAACAGTTGCAATATATTATGACCATATTCTCCATTATCCAACAACCTTTTTACAATCAGCTCACTTGCCATTTACCTAATAGTATAATGGTTGGGTGAACATTCACAGTTTAGATTTTTTTTTTTTTTTTCCCTTGATTAATTTATACCCCTTTTGAACATCATTTTTATTACCACTGCACGCATCTGTACAGACTCCATTGTACCTACGTTGGGCCAAAAGTTAGTTTAGACAGTTTAAATGGACGCTTATCAATTGATTTTGACAATTCAATCAGACAAGCTTTATCTCTCTCTCTCTGTCTCTCTCTCACTCTTTTTTCATATATATGTTAATTAAATCAAGGTCTAGAGGAATAAAAAACTGAAAGATGATTTATTATAACCAAAGTTTTATGAGTTCTCGTGACAGACTCTTGCTTATTAAGACACCACTGAGGATCACAAACACAGCCACTATGCCCGGAAAAGTTGGACCGAGGTCATGAATGTGAATTGGGCTTAGCATAGCCCAAATGGAAACATTTGGATCAATGAGAATATGGTTTCATTGATAAAAATTAGAGGTAAATTTCAAACCAAAAACTGCTTTGTTTGGGATCCATATCCAACTGCTAGAAGCCATAGGCGATGGTCCGTGCACATGTACATAAATAGAAAGCAAATTGTTGAATGTCAAGCATATGGTTCGTGAGCTACAGCAGCAGGCCCAATGACCTTCGATTAATGGGATCTACCGATCCAAAATTTTGGAACCCATCATTTTGTCTCCTCAAATTCCAAGAGTGAGATGAGCTAAACGGTAACTTTTACCCATAGTCCACAGCATCATCCTATGATAAATATTCAGTAAAAGCAGATTGCTACATAATAGAAGATAACTAGACACCTAAAGAAAAAAACACACACAGAAAGAGAGAGAGAGAATTTAATTCGTTAATAAATTAAATGCAGCAGAAAATGATAGGTCGTGTGGCAGTAGATAGTGGGGAGATCCATTTCATTTAGAGAGATTCTCTCTGGCTTCGTTGGAGCTCCGTAATTGGTGGGGTTGGCTTCCTAATCAATGCCGTGGAGCCACTCTTAATCAATTATAAGCCAAATGCATTGAAGATCCTAGCATTTGCATGCATGTCTAGTCCTCTGGGTTGATTGATGGCTTTGTTAAACTGATGGAACCTTAATCAATTCACAGTGCTGCTCTCTTTGTCTTCTCTCAAGTCACTAAATGGGCCACATAATATACATGTGTGTGTGTGTGTGTGTGTGCATAGAGCTTTTGAGAAAGAAGGTTAGTTGGAAAGATTAGGATAATTAAATATAGGTACAAAAACTTATCCTTAGTAGGTGCTAAGAAATCTTGAAAACCTCGTTCATATTAAAAAAGCAAGGTCTTTTCTCCATGCAAAGCTTTAAATTCCTTGAAAACGGGCAAAGTATTCCAATGACTATCTTTCAAGGAGGGGGGGGGGGGGGGGGGCCCTCCCTGGTCGTCATGATGGGAAGCACTTATGACTAGTTATGCAATGACCAACAAACGCACGGCAACTACCCACCACATATTATGATTGTTTTGCAAGATAGGAATTGGCCTTCTCCGAATAGACTTTCTTGTTATCCCACGAATTAGGTAAATGGTCTGTCTTTAGTACTAAATCGATGACACAGGACTTGATACGATACGCACAACAAGGCTAATTTTATGATATAATCTTGCTGCAGTAATTAATTCATTAATATTGATTGATTGATAGATACCGATTTCCATCTTCCCTCGACGGCTAAGACAATTTCCCCTTTTTTCTGTGTTTCTTATTGCATCTTTTTCTTCTTTTTTTTAATAATTTTCGTACGTCCTTCGTGCCAAGAAAAGAAACTCTAGAGAAATAAACCATAACCAGCGATGAAAAACAATAGAAAACCCCATGTCGCAGAATTGTTGATTACAACTCACAACGCCACCTACTAAGCAACGCGGGTAAAAAGGCATTCCTCACTCACTACATGCGTGTCTGCGTTTACCTTATTTACAATTCATTGCTTCATTCTGACAAAGATTAATCAGCGGCAACCTGTCTGAATGTGGCAACCCCGGTTGATGAGTGGCCTAAATTAGGACAAACTACGTTAATTAGCATTGAACACGGTAATGCTCACTTTCCCGGTGGGATGCTTTCCTGGCCCGATTATTCAATGGCTTTGGTGGCCAAACAAATAACAAGTTAATTGAACAATTTCAACCCCATTGACACATGTTCTTACCTCCCCCCGCACAATTATCTGTCCTTGTCGTTTTGCGCAGGCGCACGATATAAACACTTGTAGATTGAGGCGTAAAATACAATATTCCCGGTGAATTGAAAATTTGGTAACCCTCTGATGAAACTGGAGGTTTTGTGGCAGAAAAAAAGAGTTAATAATTGAAAATCGAATTTTTCTGGATTTGGGCTCTCAAACTAATTCCTAGCTGGCTTCAATTTTAGTTTTACCGAAACCTTTCATTATATAACTGATGTAAGACCCCAATAAATACTTTGTCATTTCATACCACATGTGCATTCCATGTGCCTAGATAATGAAATCTTAGATGTTAACTGGGTCGATATGTGCTGGAACCACTTTTAAGAGTAAGTTGTTGGATCTACTTTCTGCATAAAATTGGTCCTAAACATAACTTCTATGAGTTTTTACAGTTAAATTTTAAATATTTTTATATTTTTATTTAAATGTTATATCTTTTAAATTATTTTTTTCTTGAACATAAAACAATTAAGTTGTTAATCATTGTTCTTTAATTAACATACAATTTTTAACAAATTTGATCATTTTTCGTATTAAAAGGATCTAATTTAAAATACATAAAACTCAAATAAAAATATAAAAATATTTAAAATTTAATTATAAGAATTTATAAATATTTAGAATCAATATTTTTTTAAAAATATCCCTTAACTATGCCAATGTAGGGCAGCCCCGAGATCGTTCCGAGGGAAATAATTTTGATTACATGTAAAGCGACTCGAAAATACTTATATCATAAAAAAAACACAAAAAAAAAAAAAGAATCTTAAATGTTAATACAATTATAGCGCAAAATCACGAATTCAGAGAAGTTTTGTTTTGTTTTTTTTTTTTTTGGTTCACTTTCTTGGGCTGTTATTGACGACCGCTCAAATTAATGAGTTGTTATTGGGTTGCCTCGACAACTGGGCTGGTATTGCGTGTTAGTTCGCTCTCTTTTCCGCGTGGAGGCCAATCATTAATCTGCTAAGCAGCTTTTTTTTTTTTTAATGTTCTCTGCTGCCAATTTGTCATTGCCAGAAGCAAATGTCGGTAAATATTATGTCCATTGCATGATTTTAAATTTTACCAATTAAGGGGAAAATATGTATTTCAGTATCCTATGAATTAAAATAAAAAAGAAAAAGAAAAAGTAAAAAAAAAAAAAAAAGAAAAATGATTCTGAACCTCTTTAGAGACAAAGCAAACTGTAACAAAATAATCCTTCTTTCTCTTTCTAAAGTAACCTAAGCAACCCCACAATCCTCTGTGGTCTAAAATCTGTTCTGATTAATGATTCCCATAATCAATCTTTAATGTATTATCCGAAAGGTGAGCCTAGAGTAGGTTTGAAGCAACCCTACATCAACTCACTCGCCACCAGGTGTCAGCGCCTCAGGCATCCACAGCACGCACTTGAGTTCCTTACAAGAGATGCAATCATATGTGGCATGCAAAGGAAAAGGTGGGGAGAAATAATGAAACGCCAGGATGGAGAACCCAAGGAATGTGGGAATGGGTGTTCTCTCTTTTAATCACTTCTGTCTGAAGTAGTGAAATCGGCAGTTCCGGTTGCCATCATGTCAGAAAATCAAGTCAAAACGAACCCCGCAACAGTGAAAAAGAGGTAAGAAAGTATAAGCTTACCCGGATGTTAAAATTGTAAAGCTTAAGCTTTTCACTATTTAGAGAGAGAGAAAGAGAGAGAGAGAGAGAGAGAGGGGGGGACAAGTGTTAATTCTTGAGACGTGGGAGCACACAAAAGAATTTCAATTATTATAAATAATATATAATACTTCTTGTTTTGTCTTTGGGCTTCCGTCTTCCATCTATCGTTCTTTCTTGCCAAAAACAGTGAAAACAATTGAGTGTGTAGGACTGTCCGGGTCATCGCCTTCTTCAATCAAAGGGGACCCTTTGCTTTAAGGAAAAAAAAAAAAAAAGGAGATAAAAACTTTTAAGCTTATTTTGTCCCCAACCCAATCTTTTTGCTGTTCATGGATCCCAAGGGTTCAAACTCAACAAACCCACATGAAATACCCAAGTTCTTAACCCCAAACCAGCCACCACCATCAAACAATAACAACAACAAGGACAACAACAACATGGGAGAGAACAAGCCGGCTGAAATCAAAGACTTCCAGATTGTGATTGCAGACAAAGAAGAGCAAAAGAAGCAGTTGGCACCCAAAAGAAGTTCAAACAAGGACAGACACACCAAGGTTGAAGGCAGGGGAAGGAGGATAAGGATGCCAGCACTTTGTGCTGCGAGAATCTTCCAATTGACCAGAGAATTGGGTCACAAATCTGATGGAGAAACCATCCAGTGGCTCTTACAACAAGCAGAGCCTTCCATTATTACAGCAACTGGGACTGGAACAATACCTGCATCAGCCTTGGCAGCAGCAGGTCCTTGTTCAGTATCTCATCAAGAGACTTCTCTATCTGCTGGTTTATACCCAAAAGTTGATGACTTGGGTGGGTCCAGCACTGGTCGGACTAGTTGGGCAATGGTAGGTGGCAATTTAGGGAGACCCCATCATGTGGCTGCCACAGGATTATGGCCCCCAGTAGGTGGATTTGGGCTTCACTCATCATCTACTACTACTGCTCCATCAACAACAAATTTGGGGAGCGAGACTTCTTGTTATATGCCTAAAATTGGGTTTCCTGGGTTTGACTTGCCTGGAAATAGCTTGGGTCCTATGAGTTTTACATCAATATTGGGTGGGGGCAACCAGCAGTTACCTGGGTTGGAGCTTGGGTTGTCACAGGATGGGCATATTGGGGTTTTGAACCCACAAGCATTGAGCCAGCTTTATCAGCAGATGGGGCAAGGTAGGATGCATCAGCAACAGCAACAAGATCCTGGTAAAGATGATTCTCAAGGATCAGGAGAGCAGTAGCAGATGAAGGATTAGGCGTTGTTGATGCTGATTGTTGAGAGAGAGGAGTTGAGTTATTTTTGTGATGATTTTGTGTTGTATAATTTGTTAAGAAAAATGTGAGGGAAAAAAAAATGATACCAGAGAGAACTCAATAGGGACTTAGATTTGGTTTGACACTTGCTTCTTCTCCACTGAATCAATCGGGTCTTCATATATAGGTAATTCTGGGTGTCTCTTCCTTTCTCTTCGCTCTTGAACTTTTGTTTCTTTGTAATTAAATGAATGGTGCGCTAATTGTGATGATGGCTTTTTCGGTGTGGAATGTGCAGGTGGATTTGTACACAACCAAATATCTTGGGCTTGAGCTTAAGTTCTTATTTGATTCAAAGGTGTGTTGATTGCAATGTAAGGCAGCTATAATTATTTTTCCCTTCTCTCAGTCTGGATGAAGTGGTGCAGTTTGTGAGATTGAACATAAAGTTCCATGGCCATACCTGTTCTGTTTCAATTTTTGATCTAGAAAGGCTTCTCAATCATCTAAGAACATGTCTTCATGTGTTGGGCAGTTAAAGCATAACTTTTGGGCAACTGGGTGTCTATTAGATTGATATTTCGACATAATCAGGATTCTTTCCTCTATAACCTTGTTTTCAGTGTTCCTTTGTGTGACTCTTAAGTCCTCCATTTTCGTCTGAACAGAATACACTTATACAACATCTGTTCACACAATAACCATAATATGTTTGAATCATGAGGCCATTTTCCGTCTTTGGAGTTCACTAAGACTAAACAATTACTTCTGCTTATGTAATTTTTGTTTGTGCATAGGAGCTGCAATTCTTTTGTAGAATGTGAAATTGGCCATTGTTCTTGTAGCAATGCCATTGATAGAGCTTTCTGCTAGCACTTAATTGTAATTTATGTTCTCATGGGATAACAATCCTTAGTACTCTAATGAGCAGCCTCAATCTCAGTGATTTTGGCCATTAATTGTAATCAGTTAGCAACTTCTGCTGGCTCCCAGGGACAAGTGTTTATAGCATAACAAAGTTCTGAGAATGCTTGCAAGTCCACTAGCCTATGCAATCCCTCCCTTTCTACATGAGAGGTAATCCTCCGAAAGCATGAAAGAAGCCTTGTCAGGAAGAGGTTTATGTAGAACATTGAATACCTCTGCTACACAAAGGACATAAAAGAGTTCTTTTCTCTGTGCACTTGCTTTAGAACTCTAATCTTGCTTGAAAGTTTCATAAAATGAAGTGGACATTTGTGTTCATGTCTTGAAATTATACCTGTGTTAGGCCTAGGGATAAGCTCTAACAGGTATGAGTTTCAAGTTTTATGAATTCTTGCAGTTGAGATTAGATAACAATGCAGTATTAGGAGAAGGCTTTATATACAAATAAATTTTATGAACATATGTTGTGTTTGACAAATTCTGACATGAAGTAGAGTGTCTAGTGAATCTGATTTGATTGGCTACATGTCGTATTTATATAAAATTATATAAAATGTTTGCAAGATTTGTTAATAAGAGTATCATTGTTCCGTACTACCAATGGTACGTAATTGTATCATTCATTCAAAGCATGACAACACCTTGACATGGATGGTAATGGAAGTTGGTATCTCTGTAATAATTTGGAATGTAGACTGCCTTGAAATTAGTTGTAGTATATTGAATTTCATTGCTTGAGAAAGATTGAAGTACATATATATCAAATGAATATTAGCATAACCTTCCTCTTGAATCCATTTAGTTTCAAGCGTCCATTTCTCTGTGATCAAGCACTCAATACATCTACTATCATATTTTCTTTGATTTCAGGCATGCATGCAAGCGGTAGTTTGTGTCCCCTCCATCATGCTCATTGTTGTTTTTTGTTCCAATCACAGTGTTTTCAGCTTAAAATCCACTGGTCCTCTCTGTTCTTCGGTTTGTGGCCCAGTCGCATTGGTTCTTTGTTTATTTTAGTTGCAGTTCCCCAAAGAAAACATAGAAAAGAGAAGTCTCGAGTTACATTACTCGTCCATTCATGAGGATTGTAGAGTTTCTTCAATGGAAATCATTTCTTAATTGAAGAATAGGGTCTAGGCAAGAAATAAATTCCGAGATCTAGAATTTAAGCTAAGTGCATGGGGAAGCTTTGCCGTTATTGTCTTGGCAATCTTTCAAAGCTAATCATCCATGCCATGTCCCAACCTAACAAGCTTGCCTATCAATTGAGCCACAGGCTGCCTGTTTTCCAACTTTTGGAATCTCAAAACTGAGTTTGAGGGCGCGAGATACAATCCATATGCAGTTCCATCCTTACTGTCTTACTTTGTGGATAATTTTTTTATCAGTATTGTTAGAGTTTAATATGCCATTCATGTTATGAGTCTCATCCAACAAACAATTTAAACTTTCAGACTAAATGATTTCTTTGATATAATATCAGAGGTTTTTATGGCTGAGAGGTTTTGAATTCAAAAGATGTATGTACGAGTTAGAAGAGTTCGTGAGTTTTTTAGTCGAATGATTTCTTGACACCTGTATTTATCTCTTCATTCGCTAACCTTGGCTACGCGTGGTAGCCGGTAGCTACTCTTATGTTTCGTTTAGATTGAACAACTTAAAATTTTCAGGTTAAATGATTTCTTGGCAATTATATTTGCTTGTTAATTCACTGGCCTTGGCTATGCGTGGGAGCCACTATGCTAATTTGGACTCACGCACGCCTTTTCCCGGGGCTATGGCCTTTAGCCTCGGAACGTTGTTACACCCTCTTTAAATTTGCTAGCACCGCCACTGGTTCTGTTCTTCTTCCCACTTTTGTCTTATTCTTTCTAGACTCGAGAAATCTATGCATGAGCCGAAAGCCAACTCGCAGACTGAATTCCAAGACAAGAACGAGAAGGGTTGTCGTGCCAACCTCATCCGAAGTCAAGTCTCGCGGTTCTAGTGCTTTGGTTTGAAATTTTCTCCCTCATATTCCGAACAACTCACTCGAAGCATCTATGTATAGTTGCCCCCTACCACGTAATTGCAAAACAGACGGACCTCTTTGCAGCTTTTTGTTCTTATAATAACCACGGTGTAAATGGCGCATGACGAAAGCATCCTTAAATTCTGCTGTGGGCCCTAGTTATTTTATTGGTATTCTCAGAAAAAGGTGAGCAGGAAGACAGGTCGCGGTTTGCAAAGATGCCGAACCGCTGTTCTCTATATTATCAAAATCCCTTATTCCACGGCATTGCGGATGTTCTCTGTACTTCGATTATATTATTGTTAGGACATTAGTGACTGACTGAGTGGCATAGCACTTTTACATGCATTGCAATTTTCAAGGCTTTTGAAGTTTTGACCCTGAAATAAATAGAATAAGGATACGCACAGGAGAATGACTGAGGAGTTACCCCCCGTAGGAATGGAAGCAACTTTTTTTTTTCAAGGCATAATTTGCATAAGAGGAAAAAACAAAAATGGTAATTAAATAATCTTGCATTAGTCGTTTCACGTGTGGAAAATATTTTAGGTGAGAATAAAACTTCCCATATATATATATATATGTATGAAAAGTGCACACGGCGGCACCATCACACCCGCGTCATCCACACTTAAGAAATCCTGTTAAAAATAACATCTCAAAAAAAAAAAAAAAAAAAATCGACTTGTCCCCCGCGCCACAGAAACGGCCATTTGCATTTGAATACAAAACCATCGTCTTACGCACCATGACATGCAATCGCGATCAGTGAACGCTCCTCTAACGGCACCTTGATATTGACGGGAAATGATAATAATAATAATAATAATAATAATGGCGCCTTATCATTATGAGCTTGGCCTCGTCAACTTTGGAGTTCGGACCCCATTTTAGCATTCAATTTTCGATTGCCATTTTTTGTTAGGCAGGCAGCCACCAATGGCGGAGCGAGTGTGCTTTGTTATCCACCCATTCAAGGGCCCTTTTTCTGATGGCGGCTCCTTTCCCCCATGTTATATGGTCTTCGCCGTCCAAAATATTCCCCCCATCCCCCACCCCCCCAACCAAAAAAAAAGAGGTGCTCGCTCTCCTTTATTCCCGCAATTATTCCCAGCCTAAATTTATCTTAGATATTTTGCGTGACAATGCCCCTTCCTAATGAATAATGGCCATCTTCTGTCATATATTGACAAGTCATGTAAGAACAGCTAGACATATCCACATCATAAATTAAAGGAAACCGGGACTTTGGGGCAAGCAGCTGCATTATTTGATCACATTAATTCCTTGAAGGAGTTTCTTTGTTATACAAAATAATTAATATTTTCCACCATAATTAATCCTCCGGATTCATGGGTTCCCTCTTCATGGATGGATGTTGCTTCGTGAAAAACGATTTAATTTAATGGACCCAAAAAGGAAAAAACTATATATATATATATTTAGAATTGATACAGAGAAAATCCGAGGGGATTGCCACGGTCGCATTCAACGATGTGGCAGTTTTTAAGGGGCGCTTTTCAAACTTTGATGATAATGAGATAACGAAAGTGATGAGAGTCCCATGCATTTAAGTATGTAGAGTGTAGAAGAAAACTCCACGTTCATAGCCTCTATATCACTCTTTAGATTATTATACTATATTTGCATGGATAAGTGCAGAACTTATTAAATCTACTTGTCCCCAGTATGACCGACCCTGTAGAAGTCAACCTTTTCCTCTCTTTTTTTTTTTCTTGTTTATTTATTCTAGGTTAATTTCCTGTATAATTGAACTCAAATTTCGTAGGCGAGAACATGCGTATAAAATTAAAATCCAAGCAAAAGTCAAAAAAGAAAAGAAAAGAAAAGAAAAATGGTGGCCACCTAAATGATTTAAGCACCAGCAATACTAGTTGCTTACGTTGGAATAGCCTCCAAATATTGGGCAAAAGACGCACCGACCGCCATTGCAACATGTCGCGCCCCATATTCCCAAAAGGAAAAGGCCAAAAAAAAAAGAATTGCCAAAGGATACTGACTATCAATCCGCAATTGGATCTATGATTAAGCAAATCTAGAATCTAATCTATCTTACTTTATTGGCCAGTTAAAATAAATAAATATCAATTAATGCCCACCTAAAGGTTCTAAAATAATTAAAATGTGCAATTTAAGATTGAAAAAAAAAATATATAAGTTGTAAGTAACTAACAATTTACAAAATAATTATGTACGAGAAATAAATCTATTTTTATTTCATAGTTATCCGAAAATTTTGCATAATAATTATTATTTTAATCAAAATATAGAAATAGACGTTTAAATACTTAAAAAAATTAAATTATTATATTAAACACACGCGATTTGCCCGAGAGTAAAACTCCTTCAGTTTTTACTAAGCACACGCAGGTTTTTGACCGGGGGAGCAACATGCAACCGTTGGTTAACCCAATAAGAAACCGACACGTCTGGCCGACGGTCTCGGGGTAAACTAACGGACAGAAAGTACAGTTGATGGGGAGCGGTTTGCTAGTATGATAGTTTGTTTTTCTAACTAAGATTCTGTGTTTCCAACTGAGGTTTTGTCGTGGTTCTTAAACTTGCCAAAGTAAAAGTCCCCCACTTTACTTTTTGATTCCCAACTTCTTTTGTTTTTCTCTTTCTTGCCTTTCCTTGGATATTGGAGGAGGAATAGTTACAAGAGTTTCTTTTTATTTTTTGGGTTCTTGTAAGCTTTTATTTTTGTGGGTGATTCTTGAAATCAGTTTTCACAAGGGGGATGAAGTTAGAGTTGAAAGATTTTGAAGAGATGGATGATGAGTATTCTAAGCTTATCAGGAGAATGAACCCACCCAGGTACCTTTTCTTTTCTTTGTTTATTTTTTGTAAAATATATATTTTTTTCATCTTTTGTTTTTGATTGTTTGATTAATTTAGTTGTGGTTGGACTTTGTTTCCGGGGTTTCTTTTGATTATCTTTATTTCTGGTTGCTTTTGTGTCTTGTTTGGATGGATGCCTTTTTACCCCTTTCTTATTTTTCTTTCCCTCTTTTCGTTTTTTCTTTCTCGTTTCTTGCATAAATATGAAATTCCCTTATTTTGCTTGAAGATAAGTCCGGAGAAAAGTCCTACACTCTTGGAAAATTCAAGAAGTTGGATTCTTTCTGTTTGTTTTGTTTCCTCTCTTGTATAAATTAATGACTTGGAGGCCTTAAAATTCATTGCTTGTGGCCGCTTGCAGGGTTTTTATTGACAATGATACTTGTGAGGATGCCACTGTTATCCAGGTGAAGTTCATGCCTTATTCCCCAGTTTTCTTTTTGGTTTTCCAATACTAATTACATATGCTTGGCTTTAATTTTCACCGATCAGTTAGTATGATTTTAGTAAGTATGTTATATCAATTATTCTGATGTTTTTTCAGGTTGACAGTTTCAACAAACATGGAATTCTTCTTGAAGTCGTACAAGTGCTTACTGACATGAATCTTACAATAACCAAAGCATATATAACATCTGATTGTGGGTGGTTCATGGATGGTAAGATTTCTTCTTCGACCATTAATATGGTAGTTATGATTGAATCTTGTTCCAACATTTTGTTCCTTGATGTTTCCCAGTCTTTTATGTGGTCAACCAAGAGGGGAGCAAAATCAGAGACAAGGAAGTTACAGATTATCTTGAAAGAGTAAATACTTATCCATGGTACTGGTTTCATATTTTCTTAAGATGGTTTTTGATTATCCATTTAATTGACCAATTTTGAGATATCTGAGTAAAGCAACAGGAAACAAATTTTGGCTTCCTCTATCAGCGTTTTTTTTTCCCCATGTATCTGCCTTTCTGGGATTTTGAAGCTTTGTGTAATATTATTTTCTTGTTGCAAATTCTGGATCCTTTTTCCTCTATTGGTTATTCCAACATTTTATGTTTTCATGAAGTTAAACATCAACAAAGCCCATCATTTGATTCATTTTGCATGTTGCTCTGTGATTCTGCAGAGACTTTTAAGTAATGCAAGCCTTGTACCTTCATTGAGAAGGTCTGTTGGGGTGACTCCCAGTGAGGAGCATACCTCAATTGAACTCAGTGGTACTGACAGGCCAGGTTTATTGTCTGAAGTTTGTGCGGTTCTTACAGACCTTCACTGCAATGTGGTAAATGCTGAGATATGGACCCATAATGCAAGGGCTGCAGCTGTAGTCCATGTCACGGATGATTCCACAGGATGTGCAATTAAAGATCCAAAGCGACTCTTAACAATAAAGCATTTGCTTTGCAATGTCCTCAAAGGAGATAATGACAGGAATACAGCAAAAATGATTCTTTCTACCCCAGGGATAACAAGTAGGGAGAGAAGATTGCATCAGATTATGTTTGAAGATAGGGACTATGAAAAGGTTGAAAATGTGGGACTCAGGAGACTCGAGGATCAGAGATTGAGGCCCCATGTCACGTTGCTGAATATAGAGAAAGATTACACTGTGATTACTATGAGGGCAAAGGATCGCCCTAAACTGTTGTTTGATATTGTGTGCACTTTAACAGACATGGATTATATTGTTTTTCATGGAATGGTCAGCACAGGAAAGATGGAATCTCTTCAGGTAAGATGGTTCTTGTCAAAAGCAGCTATTTGCATTGGATAATAATTGTCTGTGGCCAATTCTCCTTGGTTAAAGACTCTGAATTGGCATAAATATAAAGGTTGTAAATAAATCAACAAAATAGAGCCATTGACTTCCTCTGTCAGGACTTTGATAAAATGAAAGTTGCTTCGATTCTTTGGCCAGCTTTTTCTCATTTCCACCATAATTTGTTTAGCATTGATCTCTGTATCAGAGCAAGACGTTGGCTGCTTTCTCTCTTTCACTAAATGGAAAATTCTTTTTTGGTTGTAGGAATTCTACATTCGACATGTCGATGGACTACCTATAAGCTCAGAAGCTGAGCGAGAACGCGTAATACAGTGTCTTGAAGCTGCCATTGAACGGCGTGCATCTGAGGCATTTATGGAACTTGCATTTACTTTCTTTGAGCTTTTGTCATATCATGCGTGATTGTAACTACTTACCAATGTATCTTGCCTGGTTTTGCAGGGACTTGAGCTGGAATTGCTTGCAGAAGACCGGGTTGGACTCCTAGCTGACATTACCAGGATATTCAGAGAAAACAGTGTGAATATCAAAAGAGCAGAAATCTCGACAAAAGGTGGTAAAGCCAGAGACATTTTCCATGTCACCGATGTGACCGGTAACCCAGTTGACATGAAGATTATTGATTCAATCCGCCAACAGATTGGACAAGTCAAGTTGCAGGTGAAACCTGACTTGATTCTTTCAGCTAAGACTCCTCAAGAAACCAAGATTGGTTACATTTTGAGTAACCTCTTCAAAGCTCGAACATTCCAAAATCTCAAGTTGATCAGATCCCACTCATGATTTCATTGCGGGAATACCGCCTGTTATATCTCTGTACAGAAATCTTTGGCAGATAAAAGTCCACAGAAGTAATAGGGATCAAGAAACACTGTAAATAGATAACACCTTCACTAGCTGTCCACGCCCGGACGGCTTCCTGTCCATATTACGATACAATTGTGCAGAAATTAAACCAAAAATCACTAATGAGGTGGCCCGATATTAATATTTCTGAACACCCTATGTATTGTGATACAATAAGACATATATTGTACAGAAGCTGTTAGTTTGAGATAAAAAAAAAAAAAACATTATGTGAAAATTGCATATAGAAGTTGATAAACCCATGATTAGAAATCCCTTCTTTGAAGTATGTGGCCACCATGGAAAATGTGCAAGTCTCAGATCAAACCCACTTTTGATAGGCAGGATGCTGTGAATTGGATGACATCTGTTCCCCCATCGACAAGTTTTCTAGCCACAGAAGTGTCCCCACGATCATCTATTCTCATGATCCTCTTTTGTCCAATATCTGTGATGCTGCACGAACAAAATTGCAATATTGCCCGTGAACGGTGCGTGAGCTGAGATATCGCCAATTGTTGCCAATTCTTTCATTGGAGGCAAAAAGATCGTTGGCATTTTTCTGTTTCCCGGCTATCCTGATGCAATTTCGGGTTCTTGAGGCGAAGGCAAGAAACGACAAGCATGAAGCTTTTTTTTTATTTATTTCCCATTTTAATAATTTAGACCGTAGTTTTATTAATTATTGCTTTTGAAGTAAAGTACAGAGACTAAACTTAATTTGCGATATTCAAGTTTTGATATATTAACTATTATATTTATAAATAAAAATTAAACTTAATTTATTATTACTTAAATATTATTTATATGATTCAATTTAAATAAATTTTTTAAATATTTAATATAAATTTAAAAATTATTATTGTATTTTCGTAACCTTGTGTACAAGCCTAAGAGTTATTGTTCGACTCTGCACATAGTACTATCTCAGTCCACTGTTTCGGAGGATAGAATCCCGTTTCTGTTTTATTGTTTTCGTTCTTTTAGTCTCTCTCTTTCGCTTCGGCTTTATACGTCAGATCCAGACGTGGAATGACTGTTAAGACTTAAATTGGAATTTACCCACTCGCACACACACACAAAAAAGAAAAAAGCAAAAAGAAAAAAAAAGGGAAGGGTAAACAAACGAGGTCGTTGAGGCGTCCTCGTAGAAGAAGTGAAAAGCACGGTGCAGGTGTAGCTCGTCGACCGGCCTGCAGGTCTGGAAACAATCAATTGCACCTTTAATACCTGGTCTGCGCTGCGGAGTCTGAAGCGGAAGCAAATCATCACAGAAAATGGACGGCAGAAACGTCGTCGTCTGCGACAATGGCAGTGGGGTAAACCTCTGCAGTACCGTTTCCCTGCCTCCACAATCCCCGTTAATGAAGCAGATTTATTGTTGTTAATGATGTTGAGGATTAGATCTTTGAGATTGTATTTGGCTATGGATCGGAATTCCCCATTCCATCTTTTTTTTTTTTTTTTTTGTAACTTTAAATTTTCTTTTTCTATTTGTTTGGTTAAAACCTTGATTTGGTTGGTACAGTATGTGAAGTGTGGATTTGCTGGAGAGAATTTCCCAACTTCGGTGTTCCCATGCGTGGTGGGACGGCCTATGCTCCGCTACGAAGAATCGTTAATGGAGCAACAGCTCAAGGTCTCACATTTTAATCTTTCCATTTCCATACATTATACCATGCATTATGGCTGCTGCACTGCACTTAAATACTCAGTGAGACTGTTTGCAACTAGTCAGCTAAAAAACATTTATTAAAAAAAAAAGGAAAAAAAAGACTCTAGCTCGAGACCTACAGCCCTGCAGACGACTCTGGTACTATTGAGCTATCATTAACGTCATGCAATTCTACACTGTACTGTCTTTGTAATAGATCATCTGGCTATTATGTTTATATGCTTTTTTTTTTTTTTTATGTTTATAATTTCTGAAATAGGATATTGTTGTTGGAGAAGCTTGTGCAGACCTGAGGCATCAGTTAGATATTTCTTATCCTGTCAACAATGGAATCATTCAGAACTGGGATGATATGGGTCATGTGTGGGACCATGCCTTTTTCAATGAGCTGAAAGTAAATTTCTGGTTCTTTGATGTGTCCTATAGATATGCTGCATCTTTGAGAATTTTAGTCATCATTTCCATTCTTTTTATTATTTTTTTTCTCTTCCTCAGTACGATTTTGTTGACTCAGGAGTATTTTTCCTGCATTCTCATTCAACAGATAGACCCAACAGAATGTAAGATTTTACTCACAGATCCGCCTCTTAATCCCTCGAGAAATCGTGAAAAAATGGTTAGCAATCCGATTTTTCAATAATGCTGTTTCGTCATGCTTTCCATATTCAGCTACCTCGTGATCTCATGATTTGGTTTTTGACTTAACAACTACAGGTTGAAACCATGTTTGAAAAATACAACTTTTCTGGTGTTTTCATCCAAATCCAAGCTGTCTTAACACTGTATGCTCAAGGTGCTTGTGGAGATTATCAAAGGTTTTAAGTTTTCCTAATTAGCATATTTTTATTCATAAAATGAATGCAGGCTTTCTTCTGAACTCTGCATAAGCTACTGCTGCAAATTTACTTTTCTTTTGTTGAAGGGTCTTTATTGTTGTCATGTTTATTACAGTTCAATTAGCATTCCTCTTCTTCTTGTTCTGCTTATTTCTTATTGTTTTCCTTCTGTCCTTCTCCTTACAACTGTGGTTCAAAGTTCACTTGAATTCCTGCAGGTTTACTGACTGGACTAGTCATGGACTCTGGTGATGGTGTCACTCATGTGGTAAGGCCTCAAGGACAACCAATGATATTTCATTCCTGTGCCCAGCCTTTAAACTTTTTCCTCTTGTTTCCTTTTTTGTGTTGTATGGATCAATTGGGGCCCTTGATGATGCACTGAAATTGAGGAATTCCAGAGCAGTGGAATTTTGTGTTTAACAAAATGAACTTATGTATAATTAGCATGAGTTTTTCTATCTGTTTCGTCTCCACTCAACATTATGAATCAGTGCCTTTTTCTAGCAAAATTTTATGGGCTTAGTTCCAATTTACCATGCCAGATTTGTCCATTTCTCTTCCATGAAAATTCATGATAATTAATTTGGGATAATAGTCAGATTTGCATCCCTGAAAGTGTCTGTGTACATTACTTGTGCATAATCACTGAAGCTCGTGCAGGTTCCTGTTGTTGATGGCTACTCATTTCCGCATCTTACTAAGCGAATGAATGTGGCTGGCCGGCAAATAACATCCTATCTTGTTGATTTACTTGCACGGAGAGGGTGAGAGCCAGTTCATTATTAGATAAGTATTTTTAATCAGTATGATAAGTCAAAGGTGGTTTTTGCATGTTCTATGGATGTGTTTTGTTTGAACCAGCATTTAAATCTGTGTCTTGTAGATATGCAATGAATAAGAATGCTGATTATGAGACTGTTAGGGAAATTAAAGAGAAGCTCTGCTATGTGAGGTGAATAACTCTATAACTTAGAATGGATGTTTGCTATGTTTACTTTCATTTTTTTTGTAGTGTAATTTACTAGTGATCTTACACCACATAAATTTATTTTATTATTTTTTATTTCAAGTAGACCTCACTTATTATGTGGTGTAAGATACTGAGTGAATTGTACTCACAAAAAAAAGAGTCAAAATAGAAATCCCCCTTTGAATGTTATGTTTGAAATATCTTATACTGTGTTTCACTCTGTCAATTTCTTCTGTAGTTATGATTACAAGAGGGAGTATCAGTTGGGACTTGAGACCACCATCCTTGTTGAAAATTATACTGTAAGTTGTTTATCTTGGTAGTTTATTTTCATTTTCGGATAAGGCTCTACTCGTAGATGTCTTTCATTGCAGAAACAGAATAGGTTTTTCTTTGGTCATTGTTGATCAATTTCCTTTTTAACATACACTCTCAATCACTTGCTTCACCTGCATTTATACACCAATGGAGGCAAACTTGTTACCTTGGTTACTGAACCAGAACCTTAGCCTTCTGTTCTTGCTGTGTGATTTTGTATATGACACTGAATGGTGAAATATGGGTTTAGCTTGATTATGTTTATTTTCTCTAGTTTTAGCAAACAGCTATATAATCCAAATTGTGTCACCCTTCTCACAAGTTTATAATTAATCAGTTGCCAGATGGAAGAGTCATTAAAGTGGGCACTGAAAGATTCCAGGCCCCTGAGGCACTTTTTACACCAGTAAGCCTATGGTGCTCTGTATCCCTTATAGTTTTAGGATCTTTTTTATGCAAATTCTTTCCGTACTTTAAGTATATGTAGACATCAATAATATCATTTGTCCAGGTGATAAGTGTTGTGTAGTCCATCTGTTTGATAAATGGTTGTTGGGTTGCAACATGTCAGTGTTATACTGTTAGCAGAGTACCATCATGCTCATTGTTCTCCAGCATATTATTGCAATTTTGTGTTGGAAGTGGGCAAGTGTGTGATTATTGCCCTTGAGAAAAAATAAATACATAATTGTTTGTAAATATGGATGATTATCTGATGCACATATTCTATGATCAGGCTCCAACAAGGAGATTGTAGTGATGAGATTATTTTGACTATTTCCCAAAACTTGGAGAATATGTCCTTGTAGTGTTTTTTTTTTCCTTTTTTCTTGTGTGTGTGTGTGTGAAAATCAACACAGGGAAGATTATCATGGTCAATTACCTACTAAATGATTAACAGGCTTAGCTTATGCTTATTTCCTTTGCAAAAGAGATATTGGGTATCTCACTATCTTCTATTAGATTGGTTTTTCATGAAGAAATAGGTCTCTTTAGCAGGTGTTTTGCCTGGGTGTCACCCCATTTAGTATGCCTTGGGCAGGAAAAAGTGTTGGATGGATCATGTCTATGTCCTATGTGGTAGACCGATCCAATACAAACAAAACATATGAGCTTAATGTTGAAGTGGCAGACATAATATCAGACCCAAGGCTGGCCCATCTATGACTGGATCTGCCTAATAATTTCTGCTTAAGGTATTCTTGGGATCATCTGACTAAATATCATAGATTTTGAGCTGATGCAAAAAGGTGGTAGAAAGATATCCCTCTATAATCTACGTATCAAAACAAAGATATCCCCCATGATCTGTCCATTTGTGCTGCGTAGAAGAGGAAAATATAAGAGACAAAGGAGCCAAGTCTATTTTTCCTTTTCCCGGAGATAGATGCTTTGAATATTTTGCTGGTAAACAGTGATTTTACTTGTGATAGAAGTTATAAAATTTGTACTTCTGCTGTCTTGTTTGTTATTCATTTGTTCGATGGCACCTCATTTGGTATTTAACATCAGTGATAACATGTTTAAGGTTGATCACCCTGTTGCAAAAATGTTAGCATTGTTTTTCGCAAATTAAGCATACATTGTGGCTGTAAGAGGCCATGCTATTTGAGTCACAAAAGGACATGTTTAAGGTTATATAAATTCTTGGGTACTTGTTGCAGGAACTTATTGACATTGAAGGTGATGGAATGGCTGACATGGTTTTCCGCTGCATTCAGGATATGGATATTGACAACCGGATGATGGTACTCATCATATACATGATGTTGTACTTGAAATGGATCTTATCGTGGTTAAATTTCGGGTTATTTTACAAATATATTTGTCAAGGATGTGCAGCTTTTAGCTCAAGTCATGGATTATGTACTTTTCCTCAAATTTTGGGCTGCATTTGATGGATCCATGTCTCATTGCATACTTTCATAATGTGTAGTAGTTTGATTTATTTTCTTTCCACTTTTTTATTTTATTATTATTTTAGGCATAATTGTTCCACTTTAGCTCTGTAAAGTAAGTTAATGTGAGAAATCAAGTGGTAGGATTGTAGCTTATATAATTTTGTAGTGACAATGATAGATGCATTTGACTGATGCTAGAATACAGCATTATAAGCAAATTAACTGGTGCCCCACTGGAAAGCCATGTAATCATGGGAACTATTTTCCTGCATCTTTTTCCCTCTTTTGGTAGTGCGTTAGACTCCTGTCACATTATTCTGCATTTTAACCTGCTTCGTTTTATTTTCTTGCAGCTCTATCAGCACATAGTACTAAGTGGCGGGAGTACAATGTATCCTGGATTTCCTAGTCGGTAATATATTTGATTTTTACCTCATAATTATGAGCCCTTTCTTCATACAAAAAGTATTTTGGCCCATTTAAGTTATATCCCTCAAAGGATCCAATGATTGATTTGAGCTTCAGAATTTTGAGTTGGAATTGTGAGTTTAGAAAATTCCATTTGAGCCAGGAGTGGGATGTCTGGCATGGGGTAACAATGCCTCCTACTATGCCTGCCAGAGCCCAGTGGACCTTCGGTTTGGACAAAAATTGACAATCAGAAAAACACAATGATTTATGGGTTTATTCAATAGTTTCTGCTAGAGTGGTTGCTTTCAAGAAATGTTATTTTGATGGTTTGTTTGCAAGTAAACATCCTGCAGAGATGGCATATGGGAAGCCCTATTGTTTTTTACCTGTTTATATCTTGTGGGCTAATGCTCTGCATTTCATATGGTGTCTGGAAACAGAAATAACTAAATGATTTGTTCATTCATGGTCCAGCTTGGAGAAAGAAATACTGGATCGGTACCTTGAGGTGGTTCTAAAGGGAAATAAAGATGGGTTAAAGGTTAGCTTCCAGGTCTTATATACTGTAGCTAATAAGATGAAACAACTACTGCTGCTCATAGATTGTTTGAATCAATTACACGTGTATATTCACACACGCACGTTTCTTTTTATGCCAATGAATTCTTGTCATAGCTGATGGGGAAGTTTAACCATTGGAAGTGACATCATATGAGGGTAATATTTCAAAGTGTTTGATTCTTTAAAACACACCAGCTTCAGTTTGTAAAATGAACACTGTCAGCTGTGTCTTGCTCTAAAATCTAGACAAGTTTTTGATTTTCCATGTTGAATCTTACAAGTAGAGAATTGTTTGCTATTCTCTCTTTATCCATTTGGCATTCACCATCATAGAAAGCCATGTGATCCAAATTTCCTAGCTTTCCACCTCTTCCACTATTGAAAGTGATGTTGGGAGCAACATGGGTAATTTTGAGAAATGTTGACTAAAAACATGACTTGATTTTCCCACCTTAATTTCAATTTTTCCATGTTTATCTTGCAAACAGAAACTGCGATTGCGGATTGAGGATCCACCTCAGAGAAAGCATATGGTGTACCTTGGAGGTGCAGTTCTTGCAGGAATTATGAAGGTACATTTTATTTTCTATCTTTAGAGGCCTTGGTGAACAATATGGCATTGCCATCATTGTGTTGTGATATTTCAAGTTTCTTCCCCCTTTTTTGGCTTCCAACCATAGGCATAATGAAGCGAATCCCACATTGGTGGTTAAATCTTGCAGGATGCACCTGAGTTTTGGATTAGCAGAGACAATTATTTAGAAGAAGGACTTGCTTGTTTGAGCAAATGTGGTCAGTCATGACTTTTTTGAGTGATTTTGCACCACCTTTGCCTTTTGCATACTGGTGATGTTGTCAAAAACAAGGTACGCACTCATTTGTCCACATCCATATGTCTGGTGATTGCAAAAAACAAGAAAAAAGAAAAAAACTTCAGCTGCATCGTTCTTATATAGAAAATGAGTTCAGAATTGTAATGTATTCTAAGAACACAACTGTAACATTGTTTTTCAAACGTGATATGTATCATTGGAGTTATTTTTTATTCAAATCAACTAATTTCAAATTATTCTGAGTTTTTATTCACATTTCATGTTCAGTTTTGAATGTTTTGTATTACACATCATTGTATTTTTCAAATAACGCGGTCAAGTCGAGTTGAATTTTGGTTAGATTAAATCAGGTTACTGGGTCAGGTTCTTTTGCTACCTCTTTCATGTCTGTATATAAGATTAAATGCTTGCCTTTTCGAGTGTTAACCGTAGCAATAGTACTGAAGGCAAGTCGAACCAGTGAGCCCCACGCGGTCTTGTCTCATATCAAAGACACAGGGAAAGCAAAAATGTTCTCTGGGGCTGGCCTGCTTCTGCCGTGGATATCTTGCAGGAATTGATGCAGATCTAGACGTAAAAAGGGACGGGCAGTCGGCAGCCGGCCAAGGCCAACTCGTATAGGATCGTACTTTGGACCCACTCGATAAGAACAGCAGTAGATTGTGTCAGGCACAATCCTATTCCCAGGACTGGGCAAGGCTGGGGATTCCCGACCCATAGGGTCATCCCGAGCAAGGTCCATGTGGATAGGGGCGGTGGCATGTCTCATGTGGACCCACACGTGGTACAAATTAATTAAAAAAAGAAAAAAGAATAACACCTCCAAAATGCTTATAGCAAGAATTCAAATCTTACACTCTCATCAGCATTTAGCCTTTTACACCACTGGTCTAGTGTTAAAAGAAGTCTAACAACGAACCCATCGTCGTGAATTCGAGTTTACTCTTAGACATTTAGTGGGATTTCTCGTATATGCTTTCCATTTTTAGCAAAATTAAAAAACAAAAACGCAATTAGTCCTTTACTAACTAGGTTGAGGCAGATATTGATTGAATTTCGCAAAAAGAAACAATTAATATATTTTATTGGTTAATTAAATGTCAGATGTTCTCTTCTATCTCATACCCCAATATCTGAGTGCGAAGGAAAAGACAAATATATTCTAAATCGGGAATCCTAAAACCAAACACATAATCACTTCAAACTCAAAGTCAATGCATGTTTCCCAATTTGATGTTAACCCAAGTCGATTTAAAGCGTTATCTTTAATATCAAATGAAATGAAATGACAGGATAGATTGAAAGCTTAAATATTTAAGAGCAATTAACATGGAGTTGTAAGGGGAGTGGCATGATGTTAACCCAGCTTGTTTATCGTCTACACGCTTTCACAATCCCTGGTGGGCTTTTTGGGAAAATGGGGGGCAGTGAAAATTTGTTGTATTGTCATGGAAGGACCGAACTCATGAAGGAATTAACAGAAGAAAGTTTCTAAAAGGGTAAAGGTGGGGCAGGACACCCAAAGACGTTATTTTCATTTTCCACATAAGGTAACATCTTTCTTTGATGGTCTGAAATTCAATGCATTGAGACTGTAGATGCAGAGATTGGCCCTCTTCGCCTTGAATGCTATCTCATCTGATGTCCACTTGTGCCCAGGAACATTGCATGCTTTAGATGAACTCCGCATTAAGCTTGCTTCACAGAAGGAAGCCATGGATGCTTCTGCGCATTTCATCCCATCAACAGAAGGAATTTCTAATTTGTACACTCCATACCTGTTTGTTGTTCTGTTTACTGAGAATGATACCTGCTCTGTGGTTCTTGGCAAACTGGCCTTGAGTTTGCAGTCCAGTCTGACTTCTGCACCTGCTCATTTTTGAAAAAAAAAAAAAAAAAAAGGTTAGTCCCTTGAAATCTTTAATCTTGCAAATAAAAGTTAGCTTGAAACTGGCTGTGGGTTGTTGGGAATTATTGTTGAAGTCACCTGGTAAGAAGTAGCTGTGCCTGGAAAAGCTGTTGTTGGAGCAGATGTCACAATAAACTAGACCCATCACAGTAATATGGGCATAGGGCTTGGCTGGCTCAATCTTTGAAGACAGTGACTTGATAAACAAAGATGAGAGAATGAAGAGAATCATTGGATTCATGGTGGCAAATTATAGGAAAATATTAGAGGAAGTTTCCCTGAGGCTTTTCTGTCGATAGATGGATTCTAGTGGGAATAGCAATTCAAAGCATTATCTTGTGGCTGGAGATGGAAGTTTTGTGCCGTGGATGATGAGGAGCAGAAGCAGCACGAGCAGTGGAGTTGATGGGAACCAACTGTAAGCCAGCAAAGTATTGAAAAGATTTAGCTTTTACACAAGAAAACAAAGACATGTGAATGTTATTTGGCAATATATGAACACAGAGTCCTGGACAAAGCAGAGATAAATAGCCCGCTTAGCATTTTTTTCTGGTGTTGCACTTCACTTGGGTATCTCTATTCCATCATGCCTTGAAAAAAGAGGCTCCAGTTATTTATAGACACACAGAATTGGAGATTGAAATGATATCCATCCTTTCTTTTCTTTATAAAAGTAGGGAACTAAAAAGGAGTTATAAAAGATTAGAACCCTTCTTTGTTTTTTCTTGTGAAGGAAATAATTTGATAAGAGAGTGTGAATGCATGAATATGCTCTACAATATGAATCACGGATGTATTGTGTATAGTCGTAATTTTAATTTGGATTATTTTTAGTTCAAATTAACATTAAATAGATATATTATGCATAGAGGTGATTCTAATTTAAATTTAGTTTCATGAATTATGTATAATTGTAATGTATATAAAAAAAAAAAAATTAATTTTAAGTTCAATTTCAATTCAAATTAGAATTCAAGTGACACCTAATTGTATGGTTTGATCTAATGATTTTGGGCTGTGTTCAGGGATGCGCTCGGAATTGGAACCACGCTTGTGACTGTTAACACAATGCGAACAAAGCTAAGACGTACAATGATCAGTCAATAAGTCCGGAAGCCCTGTGATTGAAGGTATTAAAAGATTGTGAATTAAATCAAAAAGAAAAAAAGGGTGGGGTGGGGGGGGGGGTCATGCACCCAAATGCATAGAATTTATTGCACTCATGGGAGTGTCTGGGGTCGTTAGGCTATTATTAACTTGCAGTACCAACGAGCTCAGATTGTTCACGTGAGCTTTAAACATGAAGCATGGCGTTTAAAATCAATCAGTTATCATTTCCACCGACGCCTAAAACGGAGAGATTTTATAATTTTACCACTAAATCTTATGATAAATAACACTTAAACTCGAAGATTGATGGACAATATTGGGTCTCGGGAGTACTGCACCATAAAAATATTGAGAAGAATCAAGACACGTGAGTACACACATTGTTCGCGCCCCTCCATTTTATGAGTGCTCATTAATTCCCTAAATTGGCAATTAATACGTGTTGGGGCCGCATGGGAAAATCTGTTAGCAATGCACATTCAAACGCCGAAAAGCTAGGGAATTTTGACCCCATGGCATTAGAGTTGTGTCTCTAAATGACTGACCATCTCTGTTTTTTTTTTTTTTTGGTTTTCTTTTTGGTTGAATCCTGAAACTGAAAAGTTTACTAGACATACCAAACTCACAAATTATTTTCAAAGATTAAAATTATAATATATACTCATCGTTTGAATGGGCCTTTGATTCTGAACTTTCAGCCCATGAGATAAAATTTGGCCCAATATAAGCTCATCAACCCAGTTGCATTTAGCCGTCACCTCACATTCAACGGGACTTTTAACTGTTAAAAAAAAAAAATTGATGTCATCAACTCTCTGTTTGGATTTATAAAAGAAAGAATAGAGGGGGGGGGGGAAATGTTGCAAATTTCTTGTTTATACACGGGACACAAAATAAAACGAAATGCATGGGGAAAATTGTCTTTCGGACCCCTTTTGGCTTCAAATTCTAGAGAGAGCTGGGGAAAGACACTGTGTTTAAACTTACTGATTTTTTAATTTTAAGCTGAAAATTTCAAGAGAAATACTGTAATTTCAGCAACTTATAACTTTATTTTCATCCAATTTCTTTGATATTTGAACCAGAAAACTATAATTTTTTTCCCCTCATTATCTGAACAAGAAAACAATTTTGCAATGCTGCAGTACATTTTGGCCTTGGTCATTTGGAAGAGTCCCAGGTTTGGGCAGCCTCCTGATAAACATGGATATATTAGCAGTATATTGCATGCTGTTTTTGAAGCTGATCTCCCTCTATGTTAAACCCAACCAATTTCTTCCTTTATTTCTCCCACTGTTTGAATTTGATCACCATCTGAGCTGTTGCATCCACAGGCTAGGCTATGCATGGCCCGACAATCTCAAATGACTGCATATTCAAAGTATTTGGCTCGGTGGCACACACCCATCTCACACAGACCTCCTACTTCTCATTCTATAAGGATGTAAGTGATGACCACATTGTCCATGTGCAGACCTTACACCTGACTCAGAGCCTCTGGACTGGAATACAAGGATGAAGATAGCAGCTGGTGCAGCCGAAGGCTTGGACTGTCTGCATCGTGCAAACCCTCCTATTGTATACAGAGGCTTAAAATCGTCAAACATATTGTTGGACGAGGGCTTTGAACCAAAACTATCTGAGTTTGGACTTGCAAAGTTTGGCCCAAGTGGAGATAAGTCCCATGTCTCCACGAGGGTCATGGGTACCTATGGTTACTGTACCCCTGAGTATGCAAAAACTGCAAAATCGTCCACCAAGAATGACATTTACAGCTATGGAATAGTTTTGTTAGAGGTAATTACTGGACGTGGAGCACTGCTCGAGGTTGATGGTCGCAGGGAGAATCTCACTAGTTGGGCAACACTCTTGACATTATTTCTAGTGTATCAGCTTGAGAAAACCAATTTGTATTTGTTAGCCCTAACACTAGAGGGAACAACACCCAGTACTTCTATTGAGGTCATAAGACAAACCTATAGTAGTGGCATGGCATGTGACGGTTTTGTTGGCACTCTTGATGGAAGATTTCAATGCTTTTATTTAAAAAGAAAAAATATGGTCTTAGCCTGTGCTTTATGACAAGATAAGCTAAAAGTTCCTAAAGACCCCAACTTACCCTTCAAGTAAACAATGTTGCAAGTTTTCCAAACCAAGATTTTTTCCGTTTCTTGATATGTAGGCACTTCCCTCGATGAATGACCACAGCAATTATTCGAAATTAGCAGATCCTTTGCTGAAATTTCAGTATTCACACTCGGTCTTCAAGAAGGCTACAGAGGTAGCTGTATTTTGTCTTAGTGAAAATGTCAACTTACGCCCTTCATCAAGTGACTTGGTGAGCGCCATGGACTACTTAGTATCACGCAAATATGTCCCCAAGGAGGCCAAGGAGTTCGGTGTCAGATGTCCTGAAATGGATTTCTCTGTGAGTGAAACAGAAATGATGACGGACAAGGATTTAGAATTCCGATGATCATGTAGTGGCAGAGGCCAAGAGGTGGGGAGTGAGTTGGAGAGAAGAGCATGCCAATGACAGGTTCCAACCAGTAGCAGAATTCCAATCATTCATCACTTTTATTGCTTTCCCAATAGAACTTGTTAAAGAAGAATCAGAATGTTTATCTCCAACGGTGATATTAGAGTTTAATTCATGCTCCTTGTAGTTAAATAGCAACCAGTTCCTTAACCTTCAAAAACCACTTTTAGGCTCACCCCTTTGTTCATGTCTGCAGTTGTGTAAATAAAATTCAGCAGGACGGTTGTTTTGAAGAGGGTTCCTGAAGGTCGGCTTATCAAGTAAGGGTGTTGAAACGTGAAGGGTCCAGCATTGCATGCAATGAAAAATCATGACAGTATTCCGACAAATGCTGAAGCAGCGACATTGTCATTCTCCTTGTGCTCTGTCAGTTATAACAAAGTCAAGTCTTGAGTGCCTCAGACCCTTTTTTTTTTATTTATTTTTTTGGGTCAAATTTTTTGACATATGGTATAGCTTTTAGCCATTTTTGCAAATTGCTATTTAGTGTTTCTCTTATGCAAACTTTTAGTTGGATACATGCAAAACCGTTGCCTCTGCAGGTTTTTTGGACGTCCATTTAGCAATTCCCTTTGAACAATTCATTCTAATCTAATTTATCTGACAGTAAGTTAGAAGTTAGGAGAAAGTCTGATGATCCATACATTATTTCAGCTTTCCTTTTCTTTATCAATTGGAAATTGGTTGAAAGTAGGTCTAGTCGAGAAAAATGTGAAAAAAAGAAAAAGAAGAAGAAAAGAGAAGATATTACGGTAACAATATAACAAAAATATCATGACCTTAGGTCCCACCGGGAGTCGAACCCAGGTCGCTGGATTCAAAGTCCAGAGTGCTAACCACTACACCATGGAACCGTTGTTTCCCGGTTCGGGAGAACCAATTTTTGTAATTTTAAGTCTAACCAGATTGTTCAGTCCCTCGTAGTGCGTTTTCCAAGTATTAGTCCAGTGTTCCTCAATTTAAAAAGAGATTGAGATTCAGAGACGTTAAAAAGGCCAAAGGAATCAAAATACTTCCAATTCCAATGATTGAAATGTCTACATTAGTGAGTGAATGCTGTTGTTCGTGGCCTCTTAATTTTGAACATTTTTCTTTTCTTTTCGTTGCCTTTCTAGTGTCCTTTTTTTGGTCGACTTTCATGTCATAAAAGTCTAAGAAGGGACTGGATACACACAAATAAGAGAACCGTAATAGTTTTCGAAGTAAATGCCGCTTTAATGTATATCCGGCAATCTTACACAATAATTCCCAATCATAAAATTATTCTAATTTCAGAGCTCGCAACGTCCCGTCATTTTAAATACGCAAATAGTAGTTCCCAAAAATGTAAATTATTCTAATTTCGAAGCTCATACATCAGCATCAGCAATGAATATTAAAGCCTCCAGGCAATTAGTGGATGCCAGTCTTCTTTTCACCAAATGGATAAAATGGAGATAAGGTGTACATAAATTCTTTTAGAATAACTGACTCATGTTGGAGGCCCGTGGGCCTTTCTTGTTTTTTTTGTTTTATATGCTCTTTTGGGGTTTAAAAAATAAAAAATAAAAAATAAAAATCAATAGGTCTTCGTCAAAACAAAACTAAATTTAAAATTCGATATCACCGGTTTCAAAAACCATATTAACGAATTTGAAATATAATATTTTACTTTTAATATAATTTTTAATTTATTAAAAAAATTTAAATATAAATTAGTATAATAAAAATATTATAAATTATTAATTAAATTATCATTTTAAGAATTTGGGCATATATATATATATATATATATATCAAAAATATTTACATCATTGAACAGCAACCAAATCACCCCCGGTTATCCGCCCGCCCAAGCAACATTTGCAAAAAGGCCCGGGTCCCCATGCAAAAGTTCTCCCCTCCACCTAACTCTTAACGAAAACAAGAGAAAAAGAGAGGGATGCTTCATTGCAACGAAAACCTTGACAATACCAACATAGATTTACGTTACATTATTTTGACTAAGATATACATTTATATATGATTATTCATTAATTATTATTATAATATATCATACGTTAAAATATAAAAATAACAATTATAATAATAAAATTTTTAGACTCGTATAAACATGTCAAATGACCTAATCCATCATGTTTCTTTAAAAAACGACGCAGGCCGGTCCACGCTAAAAGTTGTACAGAGGGGATCCAATGAAAACTTGCCACGTAAACTCTCTTTTCTCTGTAGAGCCACAGACAAAAGGCCCACAGACTACATCGTAGGATCCTTTTATTTTTCCCTGCCTGCTCGAAAAGGAATCCCCCCAGCCACCACCGGCGCGCCCCCTATCCCGACCACCGCGACAGGCTGCACGAAGCTCGCCGGAATGTCCCGAAACCCTAGCTAGAGAGGCGGATAGAGTTCTTCAAGCCCGCGCACTTCTAACGTTCCCTCGCATTTGGCGCTCACGCCTTTTATGTTCTTGGTTCTTTCTTAAGTAAGTATAAGTCTTTTTGGGGTTTCGAGATCTGAAATAAAGCTCCAGAATTAGAAATGTATGTGGTCCCACCACCTAAGCGAAGCAATCCGGGATCCGCCGCCGGCGGGTCGGGTGATTTGCGGGTTTTTCAAACTTGGAAAGGCAGTAACGTGAGTTCTCCTTTTTCAGTAGCCTCAAATACTTTCTTTTTTGCTTTACTTTCCGAAGAGAAATAAAAATAAAAATTAAAAAAAAAATCATTTAATGTCAGTAAAGCAGCATTTCAATTGAATTTGGTAACTATAGCATAGTTTCCCTTTATTATTATTATTATTATTATTACTACACAATGTGTGTGGCCTGCATACAACGTGAGTTATTTTTTCAATTGATGTCTAATGTCATTTTCAATTATTAGAGATTTCTGTTATTGTTGTTGTTGATGATGATGATGTTCTTGTTGTTTCCTTTTAGTTAAGGTTTGGTTCATATTTCTGAATGGTGAAAGCTATATTAATAATCATGAGTGAGCTCATAATGCGACAATGACTAGAATAGGTAAAATGCTGCGTTGTTTTGTTGTTGCTTTATTTTCTGTGAAAGGTTGAATTTTCTGTAAGTGCTTCTCGTGTATTATTGGGTCGTGATGCTGCAATGCTTCACTAAATACTAGTGGTATCTTCAGCTAATTCTGAAGTCATTTTTTTCTTTTCTTTTTATTCTCCTTTCATTTTTCAAAGTATTCTCTGTGGTGAAGATGGGCATGACATGATGGATGCAAAAAATTATTTGAAGCTGAAACAGTGATAGCCTTTAATGATCTTGATGCTAGTTTGTGTTAAGGAGACATTCACACCATTTGTTGGATGGCTGCCTAACAGTCATATACCAATGATAGGGAGCAACTGTGGAAAAATTTTTGAGGATGCATTTTGTTGTGGAAATCCTTTGAATACTAAGGATGGATTTGATGTCAACTTGAAACCAGTGCATTTAAACTTTTTCTGTTTTCAAGCACTATAAACTGAGGAACCTTTTGTTTGCTTGGTTTAAAAAAACTGAGATAGAGAGAAATAAGTGTATGAAAAGTCAAAGCAAAGGAAGAAGAAAATCGAATGGTAGACTCCTGCTATAACTCATTGTAAGACCAAGAGGATCACTTGCTGATCAAAGATCTCATTGATTGGATAAATTTTCTAGAAGATCTTGAAATTGGCTGAAATCTGTTTCCTGTTTGATGATGCCACAAACTTATGTTTCGAGGATTGTGGTAAACTAATCTTGTAGCAACCAATGAAAATATGCGATAGGTGCAAGGTCTGTCTGAAATGTTTATCTCATAGCAACTCGTAGCAACCAATGAAAATATGGTATAGGTACAGGGTCTGCCTGAAATATTTAAAAACTTTGGTGAACAATCTTCATGGTGGGATTTTATTTGAGGGTCAGTTTCTGACCTACATATGTAGAGACTTCACATTTTACCTCTGATTCATGCATTTGTCATTTTTATCCAAGAGAACTTACTTGACCTTTGTTCTTCTGCAGATCTTTTTCCTTCAAGGGAGGTTTATATTTGGACCAGATGTTAGGTCACTTTTCTTGACTATATTTCTGATTGTTGCTCCAGTGGCAGTTTTCTGCGTCTTTGTTGCCAGAAGACTGATGGATGATTTTTCTGATCACCTGGGAACATTGATAATGGTTTGTTCTGTTGTATACACTGTCTATGTAAGACTCTCTCTCTCTCTCTCTCTCTCTCACACACACACACACACACACACACACAAAAGGAAAATATAGGTTAAATTTCATTTTAGCTTGAGGTCAACTCAATGAATTGACTTGAAATCTGCAAGAAAGTCAAACCCAAAGCATTTAAATTGAAAGTAGTTGAATCAACAAGGGGACTGATAGCCCTAAAACCTGAGACTTCAAGGAACGAGACCCGAACCAACAGAAGACCTGGACCTTGACACTTGAGTCATCATAAATCTTATTTGAACTGAAAGGTATCAACATTAATGCTTGTGTGAGTTGGTTGGTGCATGTTTGACCTTATTTTGTGTATGGTGGTTGTTGTGGAAATGGCTATCTTGTCTCAGAAGAGAAAGCATCAAACATTTTACAAAACTTTTATGCTTTGTCTTTCATATGCAAGATAGTACCTATTGAGTTGCTCAAATACAGAACTTAAAGCTCATAAATGTACAATTTTACAGGTTTTAGCTCTTCTTCTGTTAACTTCTGGAAGAGATCCTGGCATAATTCCACGCAATGCACATCCCCCAGAACCTGAGAACTTTGATGGAACAGCTGACGTTGGGGCTGGCCAAACTCCGCAGTTACGTTTGCCCCGCATTAAAGAAGTAGAGGTCAATGGAATGACTGTGAAAATTAAGTACTGTGACACATGCATGCTTTACAGACCTCCACGCTGCTCACATTGTTCCATTTGCAATAACTGTGTTGAACGGTTTGACCATCACTGCCCCTGGGTTGGGCAATGTATTGGATTGGTAGGTGATTCTTTGATTGACATGCTTTACTATAGCTATGTCTAATGACTACAGAAGAAGCAAAATCTAGCTCAAACTTTTTACCAATTAGATATTGCTGGCAACTAGACTCTGGAATTAATGTTGCTCTTGCTCTAAATGCTGGCTTTATCATTTCTACTTAAATTTATTGATACCAGAAGAATACACTTTCTTTGTCGCAGAGAAACTACCGATTCTTCTTCATGTTTGTCTTCTCAACAACCCTTCTTTGTATATACGTTTTTGCATTTTGCTGGGTTTACATTAGGAGAATCATGGGGTCAGAGAACACAACAATATGGAAAGCAATGATCAAAACCCCTGCATCCATTGTTCTTATAGTTTATACCTTCATTTCAATGTGGTTTGTTGGTGGCCTCACTGCCTTTCATTTATATCTCATCAGTACAAATCAGGTGAGTGGCTTATGTCCATCCAAATGTGTTACATATGGTTTGCATTTTCAGTAGAGCTGCATCAGGACATTCTTGTCCCTTGCTTTTGCAGACAACATATGAGAACTTCAGATATCGATATGATCGGAGGGTAAATCCATACTATAGAGGAGTTGTGGAGAACTTCAAGGAAGTATTTTGCTCTAGTATTCCTCCGTCCAAGAATAGTTTCAGGTTGAGAGTGCCAAGAGAGCCGGCATTACCAACACGACCAATTGGTGGAAGTTTCATGAGTCCAAACATAGGAAAAGCTGGAGATGACATAGAAATGGGTAGAAAAACAGTATGGGGAGATATTGGTGCTTTGGTTGATCACGGTGAAGGAGGGCAAGTTGCCAACAATGACCGCATGCATGTAAAGGATGGTGAATTGTCCCCCAATATCAGGGCTTCGCTAGAGGAAGCAGGGGAGCGTGGCGGATTACATCCAAGGCGATCTAGTTGGGGAAGAAAAAGTGGAAGCTGGGAGATGTCTCCTGAGGTTCTTGCTTTAGCTGCTAGGATGGGGGAACCAACCCACATGGGTGGGAGTAGCAGCGGTGGACCGACATCTGAGCAGCAACATTCATAGCTGGAGGCTTGACATTACACACGATGTAAGGAAATTCTTGCTGATTTCATTTGATAAGTACAGGATGGGATTGTTGAGCTTTTAAGTTTTTCATGTAACACACGGTGGGGAACCTTCTTAGCAGGGTTGTTAAAAAGTGTTGTCTTGCTCATTGTGCTTTTAGGGTGTGGAACAGTGTGTTGAGGTGTGAGAGCTCTGCTTAGTTCCTGGTGTTGTGACTATGGTTAGTGTCAAATTTAATCATCTGAAGAACTGGTTAGTGCCTAAGATCTTTCCTCCTTTAAATTAGGGCTCACAGATATTGATTGTCACGAGTGATTCATCAATTTCTAGGGAAGGCTGCTCTTGAGTTATGCTAAAGAGCTCTTCAGGGTGTGCGAATGGTCTCATTGAAGAGGCCTTTTAGAGACTTTAATGGAAAATTTCTCACCTCGACGAAATGAAATGTTGTTTTTCTTGGTGTTAATGTATACTTTTACTGGCGCCTCCTCTTTTATTTAATGTTTTTTTTTTTTTTTTCTTCATAGGATTCTTTTTTTAAATTGTTAACTTAAGGGAGGGAGGAGAAGCAAGCTCTTGCATAATAAGGTATATTACAGTATAAGAGACAAATTTTCAGTTATTTTATTGTGTTGTATGTTATAGATTAGCTCAAGTGTATCAAATGGGTTCGGTAATTATGTAAGCCGAAGCATTTATCCAATGCAATTTTGGGGCAGATATGCATGCAATGCATGTAACGGGAAGAAACATTTGACTGGTGGACTGAAACTGTCTCTGCTAATTCTGAACTTTTTCAACACATCCTCTCCTTTACTATTTCATCAAAATATTACAAGGCGTCTCAAATACAGGGTCATATGTACCAGTTTACCTTTATTTTTATAAGGAGATATCTTGGCGGACTTGTCTTTCAATTAAACGAATTCGCTAAAATAATGAAACCCGGTTTAGTTATTGTGATGATGAACCCTCGTTGACTTGGCTATGGTTAGGCATTGGGAAGATAAAAGGGAGTTGAGTTCATTGACCCAAAAATAAAAAATGTTAAGAGGACTGCATACAGGTCGTTTCTGGCAAGGTTTCACCTCAGAATCCCATTAAGCTTATTGAAAACAAAATTCTTTAGCATAATCATAATTGATACATTGAAGCTCAAGTTCAGAGGATTCTAGAGAGGTTTACGAAAAACGAAAAATGTTTGCGCACGTAGCCCTCAAGTCCGCACATTGCCTTGTTAAAGAGAGAGAATTCAGGGAGTATTTTGTAATTTGAATTTACTTAAATTAAAAAAAAAAAAAAAAACCAAAAAAAACGATATAAAGGAAGATGAGAAAGAGAAGCATTTACGTAACTTGGAGCAAACACTATAGCATTAAAGCTCCATTTGGGACCATTTTTCACCGTTCTCACTTTAGTTCTTCTCTTTCTTCTGTGCACAACACATTAGAATTATATGCTTTTGGGTTGAGAAACTAAACTCCCTTGCCAATGTAGATGCACTAAATCTGGTGAAGTAGGTGAGTTTCTTGATCCTGTATTTGTTCCAAATGGTCGGCTTCATTTTCCTTCGTTGTGTTTTTCCCTGTACTGTTTCTTTGAACTTAGTGGAAATGATACGGTTGGTGGTGGTCTTATAATGGCAGATATGTTCAAGAACCAGCTTCAGGAACTTGCACAAAGAAGCTGTTTCAACCTTCCTTCTTATGCCTGTGTTAGAGAAGGGCCTGACCATGCACCAAGATTCAAAGCTTCTGTGAACTTCAATGGCGAGATCTTTGAAAGCCCAAGCTACTGCACCACATTAAGACAGGCAGAGCATGCAGCTGCTGAAGTTGCTCTCAATGTCCTCTCTTCCAGGGGTCCTTCAAGGTCTCTAACTGCAAGGGTTCTTGTAAGTTTTTGTAGTGAAATTCCCAATATTTTTTGAATTGTTTTATTTAATTTTTCCTGGTCAATTAGAGTATGACAGAACTCTGATCATTTATTCCTTTGTGCCTGGAAATCCAATCCAGGATGAGACTGGAATTTACAAGAACCTCCTTCAAGAGACTGCTCATAGAGCTGGGCTTAACCTTCCTGTATATACCACCGTAAGATCAGGTCCTGGACATGTCCCAATTTTTTCATGTACAGTGGAGCTTGCTGGCACGAGCTTTACAGGTGAGCCAGCAAAGACCAAAAAGCAAGCTGAGAAAAATGCTGCAATAGCAGCCTGGTCTGCTTTGAAAAGAAGTAAATTTCCATATCTCAAGTTTTGGGGTTCATTTTTTATCATAGAGGAATCATCTTTTTGCACCAGCATTTCACATTTTTGTTTTGCAGTGTCAAATCTGGATTCCTTGACGACTAAAGAAGCAGAGACTCAGGAAGAACATGATGATCAAGTAGTTGTGGCAAGGGTCCTCTCAAACCTTAGATCCAAAGATGAGTCCAGACAATTAAGAAAGAAGGATCATAACCAGGCCAGAAGAAGAGTGTTCAGGGGACACAGAGATACCGTCCCTGCGACATCTTCCTCTTTATCCTCCACTAACTCCTCAATTTTCCAACACTGGAAGCTGCTGGACGTTTTATTGGATTCTAGCCTAGATGTTCCAACACTAAAGAAGAACTCCTTTGTGTTTCTCCTTCCTCCGCCCCCACCTAGAACTGCTTCCAAGATTTTGCCAGCAACATCTCCTGGGCACAATCCTTATCCTTCCTCATCCAATAGGCAGATCCCAACACAAGTCCGGGTCCAATCACAAGTACAACGACAAGAGGTTCGAGGCACTGAACCAGAATTCATCAAGAAAGCTCTAGAAAGCGAGGATGCAAGCAACTCAAATTCAAGTGGCGTCTATGGTCCATTTTCTTTGTCCCATGTGGGGAAGCTTGGCACTTCCTTCCTCAATAACAGTACTGTTGCTACTAAGCATGAACCAGCTGATCAGATGATCAAGAGGTCATATTTTGGTTCTTCAGTTCCATCACCAAAGGCTTCAACTTGCATCAAGGCAGCCTCATCAAGTATCTACCCAACTAGGCCAATGCATCCCTGTGGATTAAACCCACACAGGATTGCCCCAGCAGTCCAAATTAGGTCAGTCATTCCAGTATGCGCGGCACCACCTTCAAATCCAATCAGACCGGCTTCATCATTATCAGCTAGTAGCGCCTCCTCTCCTTGTATTATTACTTCAATGTCTACACAAACATCAACGAACAACGAGCCAGATGAATCACATCCAACTCAACTCGGTCCCGAGTTCTGCAGTTACCCGAGAAAACCCAATTAGTAAAATCTTGTTTCAACCCATAATTAGCATCATTTGCAAGTTTTTACTTAATGGGTTGTTATCAAAATCTATGCTTTTTTGGCCCTATCAACAATAGACTACGGTCTTGTTTCATGGGTCTATGTTTGAAAAACCAAAAGTTTTGCACTAATGGTAGAAGATTAAAAATTTTATACATTTTCCCACAGCCAACCACTCGTTGACTATGAAGAGAGAGGGAGAGAGCATTAAATGGGATCTTGGGGAGTGGGTTGAAGGAGATAAGGAGAGGAGAGATAGAGAGAGGGCAGATGGGAATAGCAATGAAGGCAATCTGAGAGAGAGAGATAGAGGTAGAGAGGGGACGAACAGACAATTGCAGCGATAAACGCATTGCAATTAATTTTCCCTTTCTCAGTCTCAGACCAAATTTATTGGCTTTTGTCTTCTCCATCAAGGCCCCCCCTTCAAGAGTTCATCCCCCAGAAGAAACTATAATTTATTGCTGCACCACGACCCCTCCCCACCCCCTCCCCTCCCTTCCCCAAAAAATGAAAAGAAAAACTCTTAGTTTTCTTCCTTTCATTTATTGTTCCTTGTTAGGCTCACCTTCTCCATTTTTTGTATTTTTTTAACGTCTCTCTTTCTTTTTATATTGTTTACCAGTTCCACGCCGTTGATGAAAGGTAGTCTAAAGAAAAAGGCCAACAATTTGAATGTAAAAGTAGCCGTTAGGCTTGGCATTTTGGTAGCTCCACGAAGAATTCGAGGATACATTGGCTAACTGGTCAAGAATGCCCTTTCACTGGTCCATGCGCATGTGCTTGGTCGGCTTTGCCACCCCCCGCAAACACTCCCCCAGTAGAAAAATGCTGACTTCAAACAAATCTAATATTGTGAAAAAGACTAGGCTTAGGCTGCTAGCCATGCACCAATGGCACCCCTTTGCCAGCTTTGGTAGGTGTGGTTTACACACACAAGACAAAAAAAAAATAGAGCACACGCAGGTAACAATCGTAACAGTGACCCCACCTAATCATGGTCAGATAATTACGCCGTGCTAATCGATGCCTAGTCAGTCAATTGCACAAATACTCTATACACGGTTTGTGCTTGATAACCCCCAAGGTTTTTGATTTTTTCTCCAAAACAATTCTAGGAAATCTCTCTCTCTCTCTCTCTCTTTTTTTTTTTTTTTTTTTAAATTTATGGCCTTTTTGTTCCATACAATGACATTTCTTCTCGAGTGTTTCTCCTCTGGCAAACTAGTCTAGATTTATGATAGTTTTATGACAAAAATGGCTTAGATAGAAGCACGGGTTTACGTTCAACACCCGGGCCGCGCTAAGCCTGGGCCAGGCCACCATGGAAGATGTACATGCCAACCTCTCAAAAAAGACTTGTTGGCTTTGAGATTCATATGTTATAATTAAATGGAGGCTGTGTGCATTGTGCAAGTATGTAAAGTGTTGCTCTTCCCCTCCAGTCTCACATACTTCAACTCCGATGACTTCTCGGCGGCCCGGATAGATACCCTCCTTATCGTCGGCCTTCCACATTTGTGTTTTCTGAATTTTGATAAGAAAAACTTCAAATTTAAAATTTTCAACGACATTTTAATGCTTAAAAATTTAAATGTTTATTTAAAAATTTTGAGTTTTAATCATAAAAAATTGAGTGTGAAACTTGAATTATAATCCAAAAAAAAAACAAAACAAAATGAGGAATTTATAAAAATAAATTAAAGTAATTTTATTGTATAACTAACAAATTTAATAATTTTTTAATAAAAAAATTAACTTTATGAATAAACTTTAGTTAAATGATATTAAAATCATCTTTATAATTAAATGTTTTAAATTCGACTGAAAACATCCCAAAATTTTCATATAAAAAAATTATCAGCGGTTCACGATTCTGGTCCAATTTGGTGGTACCATGTCGGGCCGGTGGTTAAAAAACTTCAACCGCTGGCGAACTTAACTCCTCCTGAATTATAGTTCAAACCGAAACCCTCGTGAACCGGTCAACGGTCTAGTTTGTTTCCGCTGCACCGACCCGAATCCTTCAGGTCTACATGCAGGCATGGTTCTGTCTCGGGCATTTGGTCAACATGGTAAACATAATCCTTCTTGCGTGAAACCCCACATGACTGTAACATAATCCAATGCAATTGCATGCCATGGTAAGCAATTTAATTAACCCAAAAAGCTTTCCGTGTGAATGTAATTAAAAAAAAAAAAAAAAAAAGCATCTATAAGCTGCAATACGTATGCATATGTCCTAAGAGTATGCTCAAATTATGGATACAAAGCATCTTGTAAAAGTCAAGTAAAAGGATGAGAGCTCAGGGCATGGCCTAAGAAATTCGGTCGAAAGTGGTTAGTATTGAAATCTTTTCACCTCTATCTTTTGAAAGGTAAAAATGCATCTCATTAATCAATTTGATTCGTTTAAGGTGTAAAATCAAATTATATTATAATAATTATTAGATATACATTTTTATATATTATTAATTATGATAATGTATAAAAAATAAAAAATAATTATAATTATAATAATATAATATATAAATATGTATTTCAAATAAATTTACTTTATTTAATATATCTAACTTTTTACCTTATTTTAAATTTTTTTTTTTGTCTTTTATTAACCAAATTAATATGAGGTAAGTCTCATATCATACAACATAACTAGTAGTTACAAAGCAATCATGACTTTAATTAAATTGCATGACGTGGATTATAATCTTATGTTCAAATTTTATTTGTCAAATTTAGCTAATTTATTTAGTAAATAAAAATTTATTTATCATTATTTTCATATGTTGACTCAAATTCCCACAAATTAATCCCTTTGGAGGTTATATAGTTGAGACTTGAGAGTCCCTTGTAAACTACAATCATTTTTCTTTTCTTCTTTTTTTTTTTTTTTTCTCATTAATAAGATATCTTTCCAAACATTTTGAAATGAAAATTCCAAAAATGATTTAATTACCCTTCACACAAAGTTGAAAGCCAATCCTGTCCTCAGATCAAACCTGGAAACCCCCTCATGCACTACAAATGAATGTCTCAGCCTTCACCGTCAGACGTCCGATCCAACGGTCCCTCTAAGCACACAACAAAATCCAACGGTCCATATGTTGTCTTCTGCTTCACATAAAAGCATACCACCCATTTTTGGACTACATAAACCCTCGTCGGGTATAGGGTTTTAGTTTTCAGTGTGCGTGCAGTGAAACCAAATCCCAAAAGGTACCATTTGAATAGCGAACCCTAAACCATACGATCCTCTTACTTTTACTTTCGTTTTTGCCGATTTATATTTGTTTTCTCGTATGACTGTTACCGTATTTCTGATTCGATCCTAGGGCTTTTTGATTTGGTCCAGGTGGTTCTTCCATCTGACGGTCCGGAAATTTTTGTTCTTTTTCTGATTTTTGTTCATTTCTCGGTTCATCTATTTGTGGGTTATTTTTGTTTTGAGTAGTTTGTGCTGATACTTAGAGTTTTGATGTTTGGTTTTTCCTTTTGAAACTCTGTGTGGTTGCCGAGAAAGTGGAGGGGAAAATAGATAGAATCCTTTGTATCGTGTTTTGGGTTGTTGAAAAAGGGGAATCTTGGGCTTTTTTTCTTTGTTGCATTTGTTGCGAAGGAGTTCTAGAAGTGATATATCATATTGTGCTGACGCTAAATAGATCAGAAAGGAATGGCTTTTTAGGGAAAATGTTTTTAGTCTAGCGCTGAATTGTGGTAGATGTGTTATTTTCAAATGGTCCATTCATGGTGCCAAGCAGCCTTTTCTCTGCAAACATTACCACAATTTATTGTCCAAATACATAGACTGCGAGAGATTGTGTGACTGAAATTTTGCTACTTATTTTTATGGTTTAAGAAATTTTTGATTGTTAATAGGAATAAAAATTAAACAATGATTTCAAGAATGCTTTGTTGTAAGATTAGACATTATCTCTTATGCTTCTTGAATTCCCAAAGTCTTTTTTCTTTTGTATTTTTTGATATTTGTGTTATCTTGTGTAACCTATTTTATGTTTGTTGACTGAAGAAAGCTAAAAAAAGAAAAACAAAGAATTCTAATGTTGAGAATAGCCTGCATATTGCTTATCTTTTTTTTTTTATACTCTGCAAAGTTATGTGACTGACAAATTTTTTTTATTTTTTTAATTAGGTTTTTCAATGGCTTTTCTTAGCAAAGTGGGCAATATACTCAGGCAGACATCGGCCAAGCAGATCAATGTTGAATTGTCTTCATCTAGGCCATCTCTCTACCAAGCTATTCGATGGATGTCATCTTCAAAAGTTTTTGTTGGAGGTGTGTCTTTCTCTGTCTGTACTTCTCAAACTTTCTGCCATTTCACCCAAAATAAAAAAGAAAAGGCTGTAGTTGGTTTCTTGTCGTGGATCAGTTTGTACATGGTAACTTACATTTGATCTTGCAGGTATTTCTTATTCTACAGATGACACCAGTCTAAGAGAAGCTTTTAGCAAATATGGTGAAGTCATTGAAGGTAAGTAAACCATATTATTCTTGTAATTCATGCGCAAAAGACAAGCTAGCAACAATGTTTGTGGGTGCATGGTGGTCCTGACCGAGTGGGGCTTTGGGCTTGTTCCCATGGTTTACTCCCTCCAAATTTGTGATTCTACCTCAATGTAATACAATTTTCTTAATATATGAATTTTTTGGTGTATGATAAATGCTGATTTGATTGTTTTTTATGCAGCAAGAGTCATTCTTGATCGTGAAACTGGTAGGTCTCGAGGGTTTGGGTTTGTTACTTACACCTCCAGTGATGAGGCCTCAAGTGCCATTCAGGGCTTTGATGGGCAGGTATGCTTTTGTTTAATTTGATCTGGTTTTTTCTGCAATACTTGTTTCTGGAGAGTATGAAAGACCAATGAAGATAATCTATGAAAAATTATCTGCTTAGATTTTCAATCTGGTGGAGAAGTAGAGATGAAGTTAGTTTGAGGAAGTGATTTTTCAATGTTTGATTTTGATAACAGAAAAGCTTAATTCATATTTTAGCTTTTGGCTGGTTATACTTTGGTTTGATACCAACTTTGGTAAAGTGAAACAAATGCTGAGATAGGCAAGTATTGTAAAATTGTTGCCTCTTATTAATTGTCTTTGCATTTTGATTGATCATCTCTCCATTTCGATAATGTATTTTCTTCATTGCTGAAGTTGCTGCATTTCTGAAGTCTAGTGATGTTGTAGTTGTGAATTAAGTGTCTTGTGAATTCATAGTGATGCTTAATGACATCTTGGCATGTTGCTGTCGGGCATTTATTGATTGTGTGAGATGACTTACTAATTCTATGGGCCTAAATATTGTTTTTCTTATATATGTGTACTCATGTGGGTGAGTCTCTCTTTTTCTCTCCCTGTACATGTATTGTGTATATTGATACATTTATTATATTGAAGCAATTGTTACCCAAAATTTTCTTCTAGCAAGCACTGGTAGTTTTTTTTTTTTTTGGGGAATGAGTTCAATTTGAAATTTGAAACATTCTTTTATTTGAAAGTCATGGAGGTATGATGACTAGGTCTTCAGTCTGGTGATTGGCTAGTTCTGTATAATAAACTTGCATTAGGTTGTTTCTCTATAGCGGTAAAAAGTTCTAATTTTGTGGCACCATTAATTGTGTCTATATTGTTACTTTGGATTCTACCTAGTTTCTGGAGCTCCTGTGTTAACTGCAGTTTGTTCCTCTTCCATTTTCAATATATATTTTTTTTCTTCAGGAGCTTCATGGTCGTCGTATCAGAGTGAACTATGCAGCTGATAGATCGCGTGGCAGCTTTGGTGGGGGTGGCTTTGGAGGTGGTGGCTATGGTGGAGGTGGTGGCTACGGGGGAGGTGGTGGCTACAGTGGAGGTGGTGGCTATGGTGTAGGTGCTGGCTATGGTGGAGGCAGTGGCTATGGAAATTATGGCGGTGGTGCTGATGGAAGTTTTGGAGGTGTTAGTAGTAATGCTGGTGGTAACTATGGAAGTGGAGGAAACTTTGGCAGTAATTCCAGTGGTAACTTCTCGGGGGCTGTTAACACTGGAGGCTTTGACAATACAGCTGAGAATTTTGGTGTTGCTGGTGGTGGTGGGGGGAGTGATAACTATGGCAGCAGTGGTGTTGGCAGTGGATATGATGGAAATTCTGGATTTGGGCATGGTGGCATTGATCAATTCGGCACTGATGGGAGCAGTGGTGCGGGTGAGGCAACTGAAGGCTATAATCAAAATGATTCCTCGCAATCAAGCTACAATGATGAGCCGTTAGAGGGAAATTACAGAGATGACGAGGATACTGATGACTTTGCCAAAAGGGCATGATGGAATGCTCTTATGCTTGGAAGCAGTATAACCTGCATCCACCTCATATTTAAATAGACTTTTGTTTGTTTTACTTTTTCTGTCCTCGACTCCTTTTCTAAACAATGTTGCCATTTATGTTGTACTTGGCCCTGTGAACTCAATTTTTGTGGATTCCCCTTCATGACAACGCTTGAATTGTCCAGAAAAAAATTGTAGTTGATATTTCTTGGATCCTCGCCATCCCTATTCAGGCTTTACCCACTTTGTTCAAGCTATATTTTAAGCGATGCCAAGATAAAAAGATCATAATCCTCTTTTATCTGTTGACAATTTATATGATATTGACATCAAATGGTGATTATTTTATTAATCACCTCAGAGAACACTGTGTAATCTACAACAACAAACCGTAACTGTAGGGGAAAGAGAAGAAAAACTTTAAAATTAATTGGAATACTGTTTCATAATGAGAACTCGGAAGAATATCAGCTATTCCAACTAATTTATCAGATCTGTAAAATTGAAGACCAGCCAATCAGCTTTTGCTGCAACAGCTTCTCGGAGTTGAACACCCGCATAGCAAATAAACAAGTCAGCGCCTCCAGGTTTGCGGGCCTACATATATAAATATATAGAGAGAGAGAAAACCTCAGTAAGTACCATATTGGACAAAAAGAACTCAGGACGAGTCTAATCTTCTTCCATGACCAGCAATACATCACTAATGTGAAGGAGATGGTTTATGAGTAGAGAGATAGACAAAGTTTACAATAAATTTTAAATAAATTGGCAGGAAGTGACTAAATTTTAATAGTAGTCATATATATTTAACGCAGGTAAAGTGTTGAATGATTTCCTTCTACAGATGCACAAATACAAAGTAAGGATTTGTTTATCAATCTGATAGTTCAGTGGATGTACTTACCTCTAGATCAGTTGCACCATCCCCAATCATAACCAGTGCCTTGTATCCATGAACCTGGTATCCAACCATAACCAGCATTACTTTAATTTTAATAGGGATACATGCAACAGACAATTATATGTGTGATTAACCTTCCGTATTTGCTGCACTGCATTTGCTTTTCCTCTGCTCCTTGAAGTAGGCTCATTTTCATCAAACCCCAAAAACTCCCCTGAGCTTCCAAAGAGCAATTGATTGGCAAATATGTTTTCTGGAGGGATGCCAAGCATTGATGCAACAGGCTGTATGGGAAGTTGCCTGGTTAGTAAGGAAAGAAAAATAAAAAACAAAGAGAACTATCCTGTCCAACCTATGCCACAAAAACTCCCCCAAATGACATTTTATCTATCATGCTAGGATGCCAAGCATTTGAGTTCTTTCTGATCAGAAAAGTGTTCATAAAATTTCACCTACAATCTTTACAACATTTCATCTATCCTTCAAAGTTACAAACTCAAGCACAGATTTTGTGGCTCAACCAGAACTTGTAGGGACCAGAAAAATAAGCAATGAACATTTGCATTGTGGACTACCATACGTTGATCATTTGACGAAAGCCTCCGGAGATCAGATAAACATCAGTGTTTTTAGCCTTCAGCTTCTTCATCAATGCATCTATGCCAGGAGAAATCCTATGGAACAAAAATAAAAATGGTGAAGCTTCTTCAGATTTAGGTTTAATTTGCTAGGAAATAGAGAAAGAGAGCAGGGACACAAGGGACACAACTTAAGCAGAGAAAACTCTTTCCTTGTCAATCAATCAGCCTCATAACAAAATCAATCCTTTTCTTTTATCAGTTTACAGTACAAGAAAAAATGCCAAACAAACTGAACAGGTAAAAGACAAAGCAAACTCTCAAAATACCCAAAAATCCAAGAAAGAGACAAACTATTTGCATGATCAAGGAGCTCACATACTTTGAGGGCCTCTTCTCGAGGAATTCTTGCACTTGGGACAGGGAAGGTTTGAAGAGAGATAGTCTGGCAGCCAATGCCTGCTCAAAAGGCACAGAACCACCCATTGCTCTAGAAAAAGCAATAGACTGATGTCAGGTCTAACATCATGTGCTAGAGAAATTTCATAGAGCAAAATGGAACCCACCTAGCAGTCCATTCTGCAACTGCTTTGCCAGCACCACAAAAGTCTGCAAGTTCATCAATGCCCTCATCTTGGCACACAGTGCTATCCACATCAAAACACACAGCATCAGCACTTCTCCACAGATCAAGAACCTCTGTTAAGTCAAGAAAGAAACAATTATCACAGTGACATGATTGTACAAGCCTCAAAAACAGAAGCTTCGACAATTATTATCATAAGCTCAGAAAGATGCAATCCCCTTTTTCTAACTCAGTTTCAAACTCAAATACGCTAGAGTTTCTCTTACTCAATGAACAATTCCTAGACAACACGTTAAACAATTCTCCCACACTTACACAACTGGCACGACATGTTTAGCATTAAACTCCACTTGGTAAACAAACCACCCTCAAGTTAAGAGCTTTCTTCAATGAAAAATCTTTACAAATAGACCAAAGAATACTAAGTTAGTCCATATAACCTTTGGATGGCAGTGTATTGTCAAAGTGGCCTAACTTGGAGGCTTGTGAAGGTTGAATTGATGCGGCAACTGGACTGAATGATTGGAGATGTTTCATAGTCAATGAGCAACTCCTCGTCAAACTTTTTGTTAGATGTATGGATAATGCAGGCAAGAATGCCAAGTGATATTGTCTAAAGCTAGCACAGATTGGGTTGTTGGGATTAACTTGTGAATGCACCAACCTTTCCATTGAACTGTCTGTAAATAAGAATTAAAACTCAAAGTTAACAAGTGATGTCCAGAAACATCTAACGTCATTTGCTTCAGAAGTACAGCAAAATTCTCTCAACTATATTCCTCTACATTACAAAAACCACATCATTTCTGCCACCAGATAAATCATTGCAAGGATAACAACCCAGTTCCTAACATCAAGAAATCAGGCTAATCAAAAATAAAAAGAAATATATACCAAGGAATTATTATCTTTTATCTTTTTTCCTTTTCAAAAACAGAAAACTTGATATAATATCGGAGCATTTATGACCAAGAGAGTTCAAACCACTTTGTCCTCGTTTTTCTAATTAATTGTGAAATACTCTATTAACTACTTCAGCTTGAAATACCACATAATTATCAATGGAAAGATGGCAAAGCCAGATTAAAACTAAGAAATCAAGCTAACGAATGCAAAGATAAAATAAAATAATATAAAATTAAAATTAAAAGAAAATATAAACCCAAAAAATGCTTACAAGGTAAATTCAAGTTAAAAGAAAACCCAGTAATCCTGTCATCCTAAGCATTTGTGGTACACATATCACCTCTGGGCAACCTTTTTACAGAAGGAATTCTCAAGTTTACCCATTTTCAGGTTCTATTAAGATCGCAAACAAAAACATTGAAACTATTTAATATTTATCTTCACAGTTCGCCAAACCAAAGTTGTGAAGAAGAGAGAGAGAGAGAGAGAGAGAGATCTTTGAAGGGCCATCGCCATTGTATACCAATACAAAGAAAAGAACAGCTGACAGCCGAGGAATTCGAGCAAAACTCACATTTTCTACGACGCTATTCAAAGACAATGGTGGATTGTGTTGTGTCGGTTCTGCTTCTCGGAGGAGATATTAAAAAAGGACTGAGCTGCTGACGGCCAGACCACCGCCAAAATACCACTCTTATGTTTATAGATCTTTCCATCAGAATCTAAATCTATATAAAAAGGTAGCGAATGAGGACGGCGAGTGGGTGGTAGATGACAACGACGTGTCCTTTACATATATACCTAAACTTTTTATTTTATTTTTTTAAAAATATAATCACTTAAATAAACAATATTAAATAAATTTATATAATATAAAATTTTAATTAAATAATATTAAAAATATAAATAAATATAATATATATATATATTTTTTAAAAAAATTATGTACTTTTTATATATTTTAATTAATTTACAAAATACAAAAAATTAAAATAATTAATTCTTCATTTTTATAATTATTTATTTTTTTATTGTTAATAAGGGGACTTTGGTTGGTGGAACTTGTAATTATTCTAAGTATGAAAGGGTTGTTTTAGGATATTCGACTCGATTGGTGCACCACACCCGTGATCAAATTGTCTTCGAATTTCCCCTTTTTTTTTTTTTTTTTTTGGCTTCCATCTTACACACCGTAGATGAGGTGCTAATTGAAGTAATCACAATGTAACTTGGCATCTTAAACTTTAAAGTGCAGATTATTAATACTTAAAAAAAAAAAATATAATTTCTTTGACAAATGATGAAACTATTTTGAGTGAACGCTGAAAAACACCCCTCATATAAAGAATTGCACTAATTCCCATAAACACTTGCATCATGTTCTGCGAATTTATATTTTATTCAAACAACGTCACCCTCTTGCCGTCGTACAAATGAAAACAAACAAACAAACTCTTGAAAAATTGAGTTTCGACCTGCTACTACCTACCTTGGTCTGGTGACACCTAACATTCCGGAATCTTTTACTGAGAATTTTGTCTAAGATTCCAACATTTTTTTTACCCATCAAAATGGTTTTGCTTACCAGAAATCAATCATGCATTTTTTTTTTGGTTTTTTTTATGTTACACATCTTCCCACATATTTATGAGATGGGACTAAGATAGTTATATTACAGATATATGAATTTTAATTAACAGAACAATTAATAAGTAATTGTTGCTCGTGGGCATGACAGACGTGATAATTTACCGATTCAAAACAAATTTCAATATTAAATCAAGTAATAGAAAACAATCTATTTTCACATAAAATAATTTCTTTTCGTTAAAATAATTTCTAAAGACAAATTATTTTCTTACAAACAATCGGACCTCAGCAACAAATTCTATGTCCCCTCAGCCATCCTACCAGCAATCCGATCAGCCTCCTCTCTACTCATCGTCTCAGCTTTCAAGATCCCCACCATGACAACTACGTCAAACCCTTTGTGTACATTCCGCTCGGCGATGGAAGCAATGGCTCCGGAGATCTTTGGATTCAAGATGTCGCGAGTGTTGCTATCAAGGTTGGAGGGCTTGAGTACATCCGAGAGGTAGAGTTGGCGCCATGTCGATAAAGGTAAGAAGATGGGAAGCCGGAGAGTGGTGCGTTGCTCAGGAGTAACGATGTCTTCAATCACAACTGGAGTCCCTTCGTTTGATGGCATCCATAGTTGGTATCTATATCGGACGTGAAACTCAATGGTACACCTTGGGACATGACTGGGGGTTGCTGCCTTGGCCTCGAACACTTTCAGAAAGTAGCTGAATTTGCTGGTCATCCTTCGCCCACGGCTTTATATTTATGTTTGTTTGAACGTGAGGTTTCTTGAGACAAGATATTGATCTTGTCACTTGGAAGATGTCACGATGCTCGTAAGCAGACAACACAAACAAGAATCAACCCTCAACCCGGAAAACTCAATATTCAAATATCAATTATCAATAATTTTAAGCAATCTCCAACTAATAGCATAACTCCGCTAGATTAACTTAGACTTAAAAAGGAGAAAACTAAAAGCTATATAGGAATATAACTCAAATAAGAATTCAACTCTAAACAGAAGAATAACTAAATTAGAAAATATCTAACTTGGTAAAACGTTTATCCTAATAGCTATCAGATACTAAATTATGAATAACTATAGAATACCACTAAACTCCTAGATAATAGCAGTGATAATAGTAATTCTATAAGCCTATATGTACAAGGATATAGTAGTAATTTGGATTATAATTGTAGAATAAGAAATCCTAAACTAATTAGAATTCTGATTCTATTAAATTTAAGAGTGCGTCTTTGTTGTTGCCGTTTGTTGTCGTTGTCTGCCTTGTGTGCAATTGATATAGTTCCTTCATTCAATCATCCAATGACCAAAAGCAAAAAAATTTCCATTTTTTTTAAATGACCTAGGTACCCAATTAAGATCATTTATTCAACAGAAGGCCGCATACAGCTTCTGAAATCCGACTCAATCTGCTTGGACAAAGCAAGGCTTGGAGCACCCATAATTATAAGGGTTTCAAAGTAGGAAATGAAGCTTAGCATAAATTGTAGAGTAACATAATGGCATGAGATGAGATTTCCCACCTTTTCTTTCTTGAGCTTGATGTTATTCTCTTGCAGATGTGAGGCCTTGCTCACCAGCTCATTACGATAAGCCTATGTAAATCCCAAAAAGACCGGTTTGAAGGTCCATATTTGGCAAGTTACTCAAAGATGTGGAAGCCATTGAAAACCATGCCTGTTTTCTACCTCTTGAAAGGGCAGCGGATTCCCTGTTGTTGATCTTTCTTCTCGGCCTCCTCTCAATACTACTCCTTTCAATTGCATCTGGGTAGTCCCTTTTCCTCCCCAATGTTGCTGTGTCTGACAACGTGCCAGTTGAAGGAGAGCCAAACAAAACTATTTTCTGAGGGAAACCTAGTGGCGCCACTGCATCTACAACAGCGCTCAACTCCGTAGAAGGGCCCAAAGATGCGTTGGCCAAAAGCCCTGCTCGGACCAAGAAGTCCTCCAATGTCGCTTCACCAAACGGTATTACTCTTTCTTGATCTTTCATTTCCAGGCCAAACCTTTTCATCGGACCTCGTTGAATCACATTTTAAACCTGATCCAGTGTCTTACCACCCAGTGCCCCGGCAAAAGTAAGGCTTGCCTAGCGTTGGAGAGAAAACGAGTGGGCAGCTTCAACTTCCGTCCATCAAGGCTCATGCTACACAAAGGTTTCCCCGCCAGGTCTCCAAACCGACTCTCAACTTCATTGAGAGTGAGACTGTTACCATGAGTTTTACCTCGTCAATTGAGTCGTATGTAGATGAGATTGCTGTCCATTACTTTGAGTTCCGGTTGTTTGAATCCCCATCCACAAAATTCTCAACCCCAAAAGCCTACCCTGCAGAGAAGTTGGATCATCCAATAATGCATACAAAACACCCCCCCGGGCCCCCACAAACAGAGAGCTATTCGTTAGGACAACATTTTATTGATGGATGTCTATACAAGGATACGACGACATTGTTACCGTTTCCTTCTGGTTGTGTGCAAAATGAGAACAAACCATCCAAAAACAAAACAAAAAGATCACGGGAAGAAGAAATTAATGTTGTCATGTGTATCGCACGACAAAGTGCAAACGTTTCCAGTGTTTTCAAAATTTTAAATTAATTTATTTAACTTCTTTTTTTTTTTTTTTTTAATGTAGGATTTTATATAAATTAATATGTACAATATTATATTATAATTTCTATTTCTATTTGTTCTGTAATTTTTGTCGGAATAATAATAACCAATCAATTTTTCACCCACTGCTAACATTTAAGCATTTTTCAGACAAATATTTTTATATCTTTGTTAATTTATTTCTTTCTTTAGAATCAATTCCATCTAAGCTTTTTTTTAATGAAAAAAAAGGGAACAATATTCTCTTCCCCCCCCCCCCCCGGGGGCCTTTTGCAATTATACCATCGGAAAACCCATCGGACTCACAACCTTTTGTTTTGTTTTATTTTTTTGGTTTTCTCATTTAAGCATTTTTCAGACAAATATTTTTATATCTTTGTTAATTTATTTCTTTCTTTAGAATCAATTCCATCTAAGCTTTTTTTAATGAAAAAAAAGGGAACAATATTCTCTTCCCCCCCCCCCCCCCCGGGGGCCTTTTGCAATTATACCATCGAAAAACCCATCGGACTCACAACCTTTTGTTTTGTTTTATTTTTTTGGTTTTCTCATTAAATGGTTACTTAGGTTTATCGTTTATCGTATCGTTCATGAGATCAAAGGGAACGACACTCCAACGTAGTCAGTAGTCACCTAAAGCTCGTGGAAGAGATCCCATAAAAAAAGAAAAAAAAAGAGAGAGAGAGAGAGAAAGAGAGAGAAATGCATGAAAAGTCCTTGCATTCATATGCCTTGTCCAGGAATCTCATTTCTGAGAACTAAAACAATGATGCAAGATCTACAAGCAACCTGGTCCTGCGGCCATTGGCACACCTTGGTAACAATTTTAGGGCACAAAAAGGGAATTGATAAAAAAGCATGACTTAAGCGTAACCATCCAGACCAGAAATTCATATCCAAGAGATGAAGGGATTATTGAGAGAAGCTGAACAAAAACGTCCTCTGTAGAGAGAAACATAGAATTCCAACATCCTCTCTAAGATCTTATTTTGTGAATGTCATGCAAGTAGGTAGGAAATTTCTCTGATTAACCCTCCAGCGCTGATTTTCCAGAGATAATCTCAATCAACTCAGTGGTGATGGTTGCTTGTCGAGTTCTGTTCAACAGATATTGTGGAACAGGCAAACCAAAGTTACCAAAAACAAAGAGTATCACCAAAAAAATTGGGAAGAATAAATGAACATAGATAAGTCAACTCATGGTATATATTTTGAAAACTGGGGGTACCAACCACGTGCCATGGCCATGAAAGCCGATAAAAATATTCAAGGTGTGGTAAAAGAGGGGAAGAGAGAGGGACCTGTTATAAGCAAGTGTCAGGCGATCAAGCATCTCGCCAGCATTTCTGCTTGAGCTATCCATGGCAGACATCCTTGCCCCTTGCTCACTGCAAGCATTCTCCATTACTGCATTGAACAGGATCTGGAGAAAATATGGAAACCTTATCTGAAAATGATCATTCGGCTGAGAAGATGCTTCTAGTTCTTTAACAAATGTTTCGATTTGTATCTGAATTAGATTAGAATGCTAGAAGTTCCCAATGATGCCAGACGATCAAACTAAGAATCTTGCAACCAAAATATATATCTTGGACATGCCCAAAACTATAACATCAGAGGTTGAATTTCTAGTGCATTTAACAGGCAAGTTTACTGCTTAAACTGATCATTTTTCCAGAATAATGAATTTGAATCCCAAATATGGCACAGAATTAGAAAGGATTTTAACAAGGCTTACACAAGAGAACTGGAACTCAGAAAGATTCTGAAGTATTTCACCCTTTGTTTCACCACCTTCAATTTCATAGGAGTCAAGGCCACCAAGCTTTCCCCCTTCAGACTCTCTCTCCACAACCTGCAACATTTGTTTGCATCAGCCACATCCCAGAATGCCAACAATAAACCAACCAGAAAAGGCAGACTGTTCATGGTAGCATTCTATGTTACCTCTGGAGATAATACAGTTGCCACAGATGGAAGAAATGAGACCACGGATTTGAACTTATTGAAAATGATCCTTAAAGCGTCAAATTCCACATTCTTTAAGATGTCATCAGCTAGAACAGAAACCTAAAAGCACAACAATTAGAAAGGGTGTGAAATGAAGATACAAAAGTTTCACACTATCTGATCTGTATAATATTTGAGAGTTTGATATAATTTTCAATTTCACAGGCATATAAGTGCCATGTTAAATCCAAAAGCAGAAAAGAATCTGTTAAGAGGTAAAAACAGAACAAGAAGCGAGAGAGCAAATAAAACACTTCATTGGCCAAATACACTTTCATAAACATGAGCTCATAACTTTGCAATAAGACATGCTGAAAGCAATGGTGATGCCCTCGTTTTGTGCAATAGAGGTTTAGAAAACACATCCACAAACCTGGGTATAATTTAGAGGATTCCTCTGCAACTCTGTGAAGCTTAATTCAATGTCTTTCTTTGAGTCACGTATTAATTGAGCCTTTGCCTTTTCACCCAAAAGGACATATTTGTTTTCATTCTCAGGACCTGTGAGAGCATAGCATTTATTTAAGCCTTTAAAAATGTTTTTTGTCTCACCAAAAATAATCAAATGAGTTCAACATTTCAAGGAGAATATACCAGAAGTCAACTTGTACACAGCCCTGCTTATCTTGACTGATGTAGAGTTTATTCCACCACATAGACCTTTGTCTGAAGAAATAGTGACAATGACATTCTTCTTGACATCAACACCTGACAGACACAATGTAGAAATGAATGCAAGAAACAATGCATACATAAATCCCAAATCAACTAACAATTGAAAAATCCAATGCAATATTTGAAAACAAAATAGGCAATTCAACTCAATCCATACATCACAAGGGGAAAATGCAGATACAAAAGCAATGTGCACATTGTCACCTAGCAAACAGCGGCAATCATAAGCCATGTGAGAGAATGGCAAAACAACCCAGTATAATTCTGTTGGAATATGAATATTAATAATATGCAGGTACAACGACCAATAATTATTCAACATCAGATTTTTCACAACTAATATGACATGATTGATAATTATGAAAACTACAATTTACACAAAAAAGAAAAAAGAAAAAAAGAAAAAAAAAAGCAGAATAAAACAGGAATACAGAAATCCAAATATGGTCCAATGAGCCTGATCAGTGTGTTGATCAAGTTCAAGTTCATAAGCATACTAGGAAAATCGCCAAGAAGTGCCACAAATGGCTGCCACAGGCCACGAGAATTTTCTGCTTTGGTTTGAATGGCTCGTAACTTTGAGGCTGCAACCATCTTCATTGCTTTTGTAATTTTCTGGATATTCTTGATACTCTTCATACGGTTTCTGACTGCATAATATAAATCAACAATAAATTTTCCACATGTTGGGGTCTAATTCTCTGAATTTGAAGAATACAAGTCTATTAGAAAAAAGCGAGGAGAGAAGGAAGCAAACTCTGTATGAAGGTGTCTTACCAACTTGAGTTGAAACATAGCGTACACCAAGAGGTGCCTGCTCCCTGTGCATCAACACTAAATTAGCTGTTTGAAGTGAAAAAACAAATATAAGATGCTCTAAAGTAGATAAATGGGCAATCAGGAAATGATGACTGTAATTTAACATGATGACTGCAACATGCAGACATGCTGCTGTAAGGGAGTCTCAATTTTCTCCAGTATTGTCGATAATTTTCCAAACTTTTAGACACAGGAGTGTGTGTTTGCTGCTCCACTAGCCATTTTGTTTCACTTGAGTCCTCTATTTCAATAATTTCTGGGCATAATTTGACACAACATTGCAAAGGCTACTGCAAAAGCTCAAGAAAAAAATGTAACATTTATCCCTCTCAATGCTCATAAACCTCCCCTTTAAGTCTTTAACAATTCAGTCTAAACATAATTTCGAAATACCAATAACGCAGCATGTCAGCCAAACAAAACAAATTCTGCCTATGTTTAATTATAATGAATTGCTTATACAACCCACTTCTAGGTTCAACCCTTAAGATTCACAATAGCATTCACACACTCATTCAACCTTTCAGTTCAAACAAAAGCTTATGCAGGTGCATATGCAGCAGCCAACACTATACAATATCTTTTCAAGCCCATCAACACAGAAACTAGCACTTCAGAAACCCAGACTTAAAAAAAAAAAAAAACAGTTGTATCCCACTATTAACCCATAGCTTTAGCCAAATAACTAGTTAGATTAAAGAGACAACTCTACACCAAAACATAAAAATCAAATTAAAATCTCCTGTACCTTCGAGGAAGGCAATAAACGTAAATAATAATGATAAACTGGCAAACGATATTCCATAACAAGGAACGTGAGCGCCAACTCTAATTTCTTGTAAATGTAAACCAACATCATGAACATATCATGGTCAACCCTAAGAAATCACTTAATTGGAGTCTTTTTCTCCATGACATTTCATCATTAACTATTAAAATTCCTTTCCTCGATTTCTTCGATGCAAGAAAAAAATAGACCACAACTGCGTCATCGCAATACATCACGCAGTAGTGGCGCCGCAATTCTCCGATTGACTTTGTAGAGCCATAAAAAGATGGCATTTCCAGGAAGGGATCGGAAGGGAAGAAACTTAAAGGCAGAAAGGCAGCCAGAGAAAGAGATTGAGAGCAAGTCTTAGAGGAAATGGAAGGAGAGAAATGAAGTAAGAGAGGGATCGTACTCAGGGATAAGAGAGGATCGAACGGTAACAGCTGGCTGGGGTGAGATGAGAGAGGAGGCGGCGGCAATTCGCCTCCCTCTGCGCACAAATGCGGCCATAGCCATCGGTGAAACCTTAGAGGAATTGCGGATCGATGCTTCGTTAGCTCGGCTGGCTGGCTTGGGGATTGTGTTTTCTCTGGTCTCTCTCTCTCTCGTTGCGTCTCGCTGTTTGTGGTTTTCGGCAAATTATAGGAGAAAATGGGAATATCTGAACGCTGTCGTTTTGTTCTCCGACTCCCGACGCCTTCTGATCCACTGATTGGCCATTATTTTTTGAATATTATTTTGTGAAAATGAAAATCACGATGAAAAGTTTGAAATTAAAAAATATTTTAAAAATGGAAAATCTTTTACAAATTGCAGATTTTAATTGGAATTGAAAATAATTTTCCTAATAAATGGTTTTCTTTTTTTTTTCTTTTTTTCAATCTTGTCGAAGTTCTTAGTGAAATGCAATCTGCATATAGGACACGTGAAAGATTTTGATTGGTTATACAAGTCAAGCTGCAAGATTTGAAATACGCAGAGAAACCTCGGACATTCGTCAACAGACAAGTGCCGCGGCGCCTTCTACAAAATGGAAAAAACTGCCAAACGGCAGCCAAATGAGCGGAGGAGAGAGCGGTGGTTGAAAATCATAGTGAATGGCGTCGGAGAAGCGATGCCACTACGAGGTGCTTGGCCTTTCTCGCGACTGCAGCGCGGAGGAAATCCGCTCGGCTTGCAAGAAGCTCGCCCTCCTGCGCCGCCCGGACAAGATCATCCAATCCGGCTTGAGCCAAGTCGAAGCCACGGCTTAGTTCCAGGAGCTGGCTCACGCCTACGACGTCCTCTCCGACCCAAGGAACGCGCCTGGTAGGATTCTCACGGCTCTCAGATCCTCTTCTCCGATCCCAACTCGGGCCCCGACTCTGTCGTTCCCAATTTCTCCAACACTGTCTATTCTGGCTACTCGGACTCGGGCAAGGACTTTTATAAGGTTTATTCGGATCTTTTTAACAAAATCTACGCCAACGAGGTTACATTTTGTAAGAAGTTAGTGTTAGGGTTAGAGAACGTCGGGGAGGCGCCGGTGATGGGGAATCTGCAGAGTCCTTACGAGCAGCGACGGCGTTTACAATTACTGGTTAAGGCTTTATACGGTCATGGATTTCTGTTGGGTGGACCAGTACGATGTGATGGCCGGGCCAAACCAGAAATCGAGGAGGGTAATGGAGGAGGAGAACAAGAAGTTGAGGAAGAAGGCGAAGAGGGAGTTGAATGAGACGGTCAGGGGATTGGCTGAGTTTGTTAAGAGGAGGGATAAAAAAAGTGATTGATAAGATGGTTAAGAAGAATGTGGCATTGGAGAAGAGGAAGTTGGAGAGAGTGAAACCATATAAAGAACCTGAGTGGGTGAGAGTGAATGAAGAGGAGGTTAAGGAAATTGAAGGACTTGAAGGGGAGGAAAGGGAGATGGAGGATGGAGGTAAGAAGGAGGAATTGTATTTTGTGGCTTGTGGAAAGAAGCTACAAGTGGGATGCAGCGGAAGAATCATGAGCAATCCAACAAGCACAAGGAGAAGATGGCATAGTTGAAAAAGTCGTTTGTGAACACAGAAGATGCAGTTATAAGAGATGTGGAAGAGAATGAAGAAGAGAAGAATGAGGATATGGATCACAACGTGGATAAGATGAAAAAAAGATTTAATGATGATTTTAGGATAGAAGAGGAAGGGAATGGTGGTGGTTTTGAGGATTTTATTGTCAAGGAAGATGGATTTTTTGATGTAGCTGATGGGGAAGAGTTAAAAGAGGTTGGTCAAGAGAATGGATATGGTGATAGGGATGATGATGATGGTATTGGGGATGCTGTTGTGGTTGAAGCAATGGCATCAGGATATAAGTGCAGAAAAAGTTGGCATTCAAAGTATGTCAGTAATATTTTGCCAAACAAGGAGGAAGTTAAGGAGTATAATGGCTGGAAGGGTAGGAGGAGGAGAGGGAAGAAAGAGAGGAGAAGTAATGATGCTGGGAAAGCTGCAAATGGAGGTATGGATGGAATTGAGAACACAAACAAGGAAAAGAAGTGGCATGATGATGAGCAAGTGGAAGATACATGTTCTTTTGTAAGTAATGGTTCCAATAGTAAAACTAATGATCATTTTGTGGAGAAACAGAAGAGTTTGAACTAATATCTGACAAGAAGGAAACTGCCACAAAATCAAGGAACTCGTCCAAACTAAAGAAGGGAAAGGTATAAGACTTTATGACTCATCTTCTATTTTCTCTCAGCTTTTTCTACAATACTTTTTGATGTACTTATTTGAAAACAGAGTGCATAATTTGCACTTATAATAAGTGTTACGACTTGTTGAATTATGATTTGATGCTAAACAAATTGGTGCTGTTAAAATTTTGTTTGCAGCTTTTGATATCATGTGATACAACAGAAATCCAATTCTGCATGCTCCCATCTTATATCCCATCTCCTGTTATGCAATGGATCATCTGGCATGAGCACACAAAACAGCAAAATACTATTTATTAACTATAGTTTTGCAGCATTGCTTGTTAAATTTCTATCTAGAAGAGACAATTTATGTTGCTGAAGTGCTTTTGTCTATAGAGCAATTTGTGTTATTAGCCTAACTTCTTGATGTATTAAATATCATAGCTTCAGATGATCATATGCAGATTGTATTCTCATCTTCACATGTTTTGTCTAATTTTATGAACCGTATGCTTAACAAAGGTAGCGTCAAATAATTCTGGCAACCTACGTGACACATGCAGAGAGGAATTTGGATCAAGGTTTGTGTGGTGCTTTATTTATACATTTTGTGCTGTTTTCTCTAGTTGCTTGCTGCTACATTGCTTTTCTGTCATCTTCCTTTTTCCTAACTCTGATTTTATAGTGGAGTTCTCAGATTACACCTTTTCCATTGCAATAAATTACACGAGCATTTGGTTCACCAGCCATGCTGCCTTGAAATACCGATGATGAAACAAGTTCTCTTTTGTTTTGCTAATTTATTTTTCAAAACAACAAAGAAGTTTATATGCAAGCAGCCTGAAAAAGTTCATTGAAGCAGCTGTCTTTGTTTTCCATTCCAGAGCTCGATATCCATCAGCGAGTCTCTTGTGTATATATGTATTTTCAAAGCAGTCTTCTAAATGTGCAAGTGAATATAAGTATCTTATCCAGTATTAGTCCCCGAAGGTATGAGTTATACTGGAAATTTGTGACTTCTTGTGTGCCAGGAAAATTTGATCAACAACAAAGTCTGATTGGATTCTTAGCAAATTTTGCTTATACGAGTAAGAAAAGTTTAGCATGCAGTTCTGCAAGCTTTCGATTATCCCTTTCTATTCAAATCCAAAGCATGCCTTCTCAAAAGTTTAGTAGCAAATTTTGCTTATATGAGGTGTTTTCCTTAGACAGGGCATTTTGTCTCATACAGGTATCTAGCAGTTGAGGATTACATAGATTATACATAAAGCTTAATGCAACAAAATAGGTAACTTGCATGTTTGACATGCTAATAAGCAGCAAAGCAAGGAGCATTCTTTCTGCTAACTGCAGTTCAGGATGGAATAATCATTGGAGGAGGCACTTTATATATAGTACATAACGAGATTTTAACTCCAGAAACTGTTACTATCATTGCCACAGCCTCCATACAGGGTTCTCAAAGCAAAATCAGATTTTATCAATCCATTCAAAGTTCCAAGCACAAACAGAGAAGAGATGCCAAAGATCATGAACTGGCCATCAATCTCTGCCGTACTTTAATACACAATTAGAAACATTCATTGACACCAAGCCAAGATGAAGTCACCAAGACTTTGATTTAGCACTAGACTAACAGCCACACCAGCATGCTCCAGAATGTCAACCAGATTGCAATCTCTAGCATCCCCCACGTGCTTTTTACAACATTAGATTCTAACACGATCTAATGCACACTGAAACATTTTCTGTTTAGATATCTAAGAGTGAGAATTGACTCCTATGAAGCTCCAAGATTTGATATTGACAACAGAGGTGAAAAAATTATAAAATTACAATAATATTGGCTTGGTAGAAGCTTCTTGAATGTAAGCTATGGCTTCCTCTTCTGAAAGCTGCCCTCCTTCTACTAAGCCTTTCACTAAGGTGTGGGCATATTCTTTGCATGGAGCACGTAGGCTAAGCTTACCAGTTTTAAAGCTCTCAATATCCGAGAGTGGACACCTGGACACTCACAAAAATGTTAAGGGTCAGAGCATCAGGAAATCCAACAGTATAAAAAATAAATGTAAACATGGACAGCAAGATGGGTTTGTGCGTACGTCATGGTCAGTATTGGAATATCATGCTCCTCTCCCAAGTAAATAACATTATGGTACCACCCCCTCTGCACGCAAAACAAAGCATAGGAAAATCTTTAGACTAAACACAGTGGCTTCATGCAGTCTTCTAAAGCAAATCAAGCATGAAAAACATGGAATACCTTCAAAACCTCCAAGGAAATGGATCCTTGGTTTTTAACAGAATTCAACACAGCCAAGTCAAATGCTGGGGAATTGGTCTCATAACTTGAGACATTTTCTTGACACAAAACATCATTAAACTGCTCCAGCCTGTTATAGGGAGAAGGTTAAGTGTCAGAAGGCAGCAATTGACTGAAAACCTTTAAAGCCTGTTGGATGGTGCTACACCATGTTGTGACCAAATTAGCAAATACATATCTATCAGGACCAAGATTCTTTTTGAATCGGTTAGCAGAAGAATTCAAGCTAGAGATGAAGACAGCAGTGTGAGAAAACGTACGTAATTCTGTACAGGCACATGTAAGTTTTTTCATCAACACTGCTCTTAGGATGAAGGAAAGCAACTCCTCCGGGTCCCCATGTACATGAGGACTCTTGACCAAAGAATAACCTGTGGGGGAAAGTTTTCCAAATAATCTCTTTTGGTGGGTTCCTGTCCATTGAAACAGAACATGGCTTCCTCATGCCTTCTGCCTGTAAGTCATTAACATAAAAAAAACTTATGGAAGAAACAAAGAGAAGATTGTCCTCTTCCCCCAGGGAATGAGGAAGTTAATGGTAGATGGGTTCTGTGCAATTGAAATTTAAAGCTGGTTGACTTTCAAAATCTAAATTAATATTTCATACTGATCTAAATTACTTAGCATGCAAACTAAGACAATAAGATAATAATACAAGGGGGACATTGTCCTGTAAGCATCTTGATTGCAATAACAGAAATATTTTTAGGATAGAATATATTACCTGACCGCCTTCAATATAGCAAAGGAATCTCGATTTCCACATATTTGATCCAAAAGTGGCATACCAAATGTCAATCTTAGAAAGCTCTGATCTCCAGGCCAATGTGGCTGGGTAGCATTCCGTTTGAATCATGCAAAATAATAATAATAATAGTCAGAAAGAGAACAAAAATATTCCTCTTGATCTTCTAACTAAAAGCTCTCTTTGTACCATGTTTTTCTTCAAGTTTAAGTTTCAAAAGTGGTTCTGTAACCTCCTGAACAGTTGCCACCAAATCTTCTGACAGTATCTTTTGAGCTTCATCCTCACCTTGAGAACCAGAGCTAGAAATTGCCATTTGCTGGAACACACGACTTCTGTCTTAGCATGGTGAATGAATAAAGAGACTAGCAGTGTATGTAAATTACAATACACTTGGGAAGAGCAATGCTGCAAGTAGAAGAGAGAATAAAAAGATTGATTTTCTCCTAAAAAATGTTTGAATGGTAGACACCGACACTCAAGGTTATCAGTTCATTCCACTTTTTCCCTGTAAAATAGTTTCAAGAGGATAAGGTACCAATATAGAAACATATGCTTACCCATCAAAGTATCAAAATCGTGAGTCCTTTTAAAATTATTGGAAGATGTAATAAAGACAAATTAGGTATCAAGGCATTCTTTTTGAATGTAAATGATCATTCCCTTCCTATTTCCTTCAAATCAATATTCAGACACTTTTAAATAATCAAATGCAGGTAACTCATTTTGCTTTGACCCTTTGGAGAAGAAACTTTGAAAAGGTGGAACCATGAGAATGATAATGAGAGAGGAAGGCACTGTAAAAAATTACCAGAGGTTGGCCTTTCTGACAGGTCAACTTCAGTGGTAACTCATCTGCGAGTGTAGGCCAATAACTGCTTAATTTCTCCTGAACCTGGATAATAGATAAGAAATTTACCTATGATAAAATTACATGTTTCTGACATAGAAACACTAATTGAAACAAGTAGGCTTGATTAGAAAAAAAGCACAATGGCTTAGACTATTTACTGCTTGTATCACATGCCATGTAGACTCAAATGGATATGCCTCTGAAGATCCAAAGATATAATTGCCTTCAAGTAATACTTCCATGCATGCAAGGAATGAATTTGCTATAGAGCCAAGATTGTACCCTCCTTCTAGAGACAGCACAATCTTACCTTGAGCAAAGTCCATTAACTGGAAGAAATAAAGGAATACTTGAGAAATCCAGAGATATATTATTAAGACAATAAGAAAATGTAAATAATTATTAACAAAAATGTGGGAAAATAACAACATAGTGGTGCAAAAATGGTATTATGTGAAAAAAAACAATGCAATCACATGAGCTTTGCACTGCAACCAACTACTAGCTGTCAGAAGAATCCCAACAATCCAAAAGAGACTAAACCAACTTCCCACCTTTTTCAACATTATGGAGTACCCATATGGTGTGACCCGGCAACCACCAAGAGGATCACCAACAGCTGTTCCAAGGATAGAAGTAATATTTGCAGTCAGAGAAAGACATTTACCCCATAGTGATAACAAGCACCTGTCAAACTGGGATCTCATAACATAAGATCTCTATTGTTTGAAGTAAAGTAATAACCATTGAACCTGCATCAAATCCTGCTGAAACAATGATTAAGTCAGGGTCAAATTCCTTGGCAACTGGGATCAAAATATGGTCCCAAACAGCAAGATAATCTGCATCCCCACATCTTCCATTCTCCCAAGGAACATTGATATTATATCCTGCCCCTGGTCCTTCTCCAATCATAGTGTAAAAACCATCATCGTTTGCTGGATAAAAGCTCCCAAACTCATGCCTGCATAAATTTATGACAAAACAAAGTGATCATGAAGAGGTATCGATGATTGTGTAATTGATAGGTGAAATGACATTTGGAAAAGAAGTTTGAACTCACCACTCCCACCTCTCCCCATGAAAAAAAAAAAAGGGAAAAGGAAAAGGAAGACTCACAACTACAGCCTTCTGGGGAGTAGAATGGACAGGTAAAAACAGTTATGTACTAAAGCACACCATATTGCTGACACAATCAAAACAAGTGTTGAAAGACTTGGCAAAAACAAGTCAAAGGGAAACCATCACATGATGATCGTGGATATTTTTGTAACTCCAGCACCCAATTTTGAAAGTGATATAAGATAGGCTAAAATGACCATACAAGATAAAATTACACACTTAAACAACAAATTTACCTGTGGACAGAAAAGAATAAAACACGAGGATCCTTCCAGAACATCTTTTGAGTACCATTACCATGGTGAACATCCCAGTCAACAATCAAAATCCTTTTAATACCAAGTTCTGGCTGCATCATGCAAAGGATTAGCACGAGACTTTTCACTAGAAGTTAAAAACAGAAATCAAAGCCCAAAGCCCATTATTAAGCCCAATGCAGAGCCAAAGAACTGAAAATAAATAAATAAATAAATAAGGAATTTTAATCACTAAAACCACTCACTCGTTCATCTAACAGAAAACTTGTTGCAGCAGCCACATTATTGAAGAGACAAAATCCCATAGCCTTGTCATGTTCGGCATGATGTCCAGGAGGCCTGACGATTGCAGCAGCAGAATTCAATTCCCCTTTGGCAACTCTCTCAGCAACCTAATTGGAAACAACTGATGGTCAGACTTCAGATTTGGAAAGCAATTGTAAACTTATCTTCTATGGCAATCATAATTCATGACTGATCATAAGCAGGCCAGTTTTGCAAGGTCATTTAGACTTTAGAAGTAGCATTTGATAGATCTTATAAACACGATAGTCTGGACTCAAGAGAGTCAAGCTAAGAATTATCTTTGACGGCACAAGATTAGCCATTTCCCGAGTTAATGACTTAAAAAGAACACGAAATACTAACTTTATATGGGAAATTTTAAGGGATAGAAAATGTAAATGCCAAAATTCAAACATCCTTTTCCAAATTTCAGCCAGGTATGCACCATCATCTGAAAGAGCATGAAATTTATTGGCTTTAGTACCCATCAAGTTCATCAATTTTCACTTGTATAGAGCCATTTTATTCAATGTGCTTTGACAGATGCATGATGGTGGAAGACTCATACTTTGGAATGTTCATGTAAAAACTTGAAGTTTACACAAGATGTTTCCTCAAAGTAAGTAACCTTTAAAACCCATAAAATTTGCGTGTTACCTCAATGACAGAACCAGCAGCAAGGTATGCAGCTTCTGACGATCCTTCATTAAAGTAGATGGAATTGAATTTTCTTGCAATCTTATCTCTGCGTGAATCAAACTCTTTGGAACTTATTTTCCTGATCAAATTAACATGATTTTTTGAGTGAACAGCCAGCAAATGTTTATCTTCTGCTTCCTTCGCGCTTAAAACCACACATCTGAAAGCACACAAGCCATTAGGTTGGAACAGCACAGAAATAAAGCATAAAAGTGAGTAAATAGGCAAAAAACTTAACATAAACAAGCCACAATATCTATGCTACAAGCAAATCCCTTCCTCTAAAGACAAACAAAAGGAAAAGAAATATCAAATTTACACATTCAAACACTTAGACCACCTATTAAAGTTCAGGTCATCTCAACTGAAAATGTCTGAGCTTGGACTTAGGAAACCAAAACAAATCTGTTTTTACCATCTAAAAAAGAGTCAGAAGTAGGCAGTCTTTTGCATTTTTTTTTCGTAAAGAGGCAGTAGCTGGCCCAATTATATTTAAAACTAAAGCCATGTTGTCGTTGAAAATGAGAATTGAGGTGTTTGGTCTCAGAAAGAACGCGGGAAAACTAGGAAGGACAAAGATTTCAAGACTATAATTCTGCAAAAATAGAACAATATAGCAAAAAAATGGACCCTAAAATGTAGAAAAGATTCAAAATTGATACTTTTTTTTTGCTTTACTTCAATTTTCATTTTCTCAGTAGTTTAACAAAAAGCCAAAAGCGAACGGAAACAAACACCAAGAAATAAAAAAAAAAAAGGAAACCTTTGAGGAATGTTGTGGGAGAGAAGCTTGTTCCAAATGCATCGAATGCGATTGGGGTTTTCTGGATGATCTTCGTCATCGGGAGTCTGATGCTTACACATCCTCTCGTCATACAACAATCCCACACGCCTTTCTGTGCTCATCGTCTCAACAGATTGCACCTCCCCCATGACTTCTGCTTTGACTGCCCTACTCACTCACTGTGCTGCCCACTGATCTCTCTTTCTCTCTCTCTTTCTCTCTCTCTCTCTCTCTCTCTGTGTGGCTGTGATCGAGGGTGGGACAGAAGCCAGAGAGCTAAAATGGAAATTTCGAATTTCTTTTTGTATTTTTTTGTTTTCCTGAACAGAGCCTACGAGATTTTATTTTACGCCCTTTGTTGTTGGATGGGAATGACTTTGGAGAGAGGGAAGACGCTTGAATTTCGTCTGTCCAATGATTTTAAGGCACGTCAGAGGGATTTTGGTCTTCCACGTAGTCCATAGTACACGGCAGCGTTATTCACATCAACAATTAAATGAATTAATCTATTATTAATTGGTATAATCAGAGAAAATATTTAAACTAAATAAAGCCGAAGCTGGGTCCCACTCCGACTGCGATTACTTACGAAAAATACCAACTATTTGAAAACCTCATTTTCTCGTCAAAAATAAAATAAAATAAAATAAAATAAAATTCTAAATGCATTTGGAGACTTGTTACTAAATGTCAATATTTAGCTTTGAGTCACGTATATTTGTACAATAACACTGTTTGTTAAATACAAATAAATATAATGTGATTTATTTCATATAAAATAACATTTGTATAATATAAATTTCAAATAAAAATTTACTCTTATAAGTGAAATTTATTTTGTATAAAATAACATTTAATACAATATAAAATTCACATAAGACCATTGATCACCGTAGAAACTTGGTGAGTTCTTTGTTTCTTGACGAATTGGCCTTCACTGAGATAACACCCTCTGGTATCTATCATTTTTAGTCATTTCCAACATCAGGGCATGTCTGTAGAATCTAAAAGTTGATCATAAGGTTTTAAAAAAGTACTAATCTTTTAGGTGCAGAGGGCTTTACAAATCAACAAAGCATATCCTATGCCTCCAGTTCTATGTTAATAAACATTGTCTACAAGGAATTCTACTGTATTCCTGTATTCAATTTCTTTAACAGAAAGGGGCAAAACACCTGATATTGCAATCATGCTGCACAGAATGGATCACATTATGCGGTGGCTACTGCATATGCCTGCATGCCATCTTGATAGCATAGCTTCAAAACCAGGGGTTATATCTGCTTCATCCATAGGATCAGACGATTTGCTAAGTGAGCTTTGCAAGGGATGTGCAGAAACCAGACCATCCTTGATTTTCTGAGCAGCTTCTGAATATAAATGGACAATGTTTTGTTGACTTTGTTTGGATGCTATATGCACCTGCTGAAGGATGGATTCATTTAAAATAGGTTCTTTTGAATCCTCAAAAAACGCCGACACATTCCTCGTCATGCTATTTGGGTGATCTCCTAGACGATGCTTTTGAAACAGCAACATCAATTCTCCCACAGGCCTTCCCACCTACCATGTCAATTTCCATATCTATGCTCCCTCTGCAGTCCATGTTGGAGTCTTCAAAATGTTGGCATTGTGTAGGAGAAACCGTTGATGAGCATTCTGGACGTGTCTTGCAAAATTTGTTATTTTTTGCATTATGAAACACCCCCCACAGGAAGGATCTTGTGCAAGACCTTGAAAGAAAATCTACAAGGAAAGCAACTCAAATTGTATCCACAAAGGAGTCGAAAATATCACATGCAGGTGACATGCATATTCAGCTACAGATATCTAGCCCTTGGAAACCGTCATCAAGAAACACTAGCCTTAAGCAGAAGCATTCCAATAATCTGTTACAAAGATCTAGCCCTTGGCTCTCCCGGTAGGCAACGAAAGTCATTTCTAAGACCAAATAGGAATTTAACAACTAGCACTGCCACACACTTGGCCTTTGTGTTTCTAAACATATCAATCAAGTGATCTGCACCACATCTCTTCATTTTGGATGAATCATTAAGCTTTTTAAAATCTTTGTAGAGCTGTGTCTTATTATTTACAAATTTAAATAAATACAAAAATAAAGAAAAATTTATTTCAAGATGAGAATTATACATACTTATGCTTAAGCAATGCAGATCCAATTCCTCAACATCCAGCAAACCACAGCCCCCACCCACAACGAAAAATGAAAAACCTTTGTTATTTGGGAAATTTCCCCTATTTGATTATCAAAAGCACACAACTATCTTTGTTCATACAATCACAGGCTTTGGTGAAAGTATTCCTTATTGGGATAAATGCACTAAAAGTCTAACAAAGTCCCAGACTCCCAAACTTTTCTAAAAAACTCCTAAGCATCATTACAGAATAACTCAGACAGTCCTTGGTGAGTGATACTGAAAAGGGAAATATGTGGTGTCTTGCTCATTGAGTGCAACAAAGATGCCAGATGCAAGATGCCACATCATATTCTATCCATTGTTGTCCAGGGTAGACTTAGCAAGTATTGGGAAGTTTTATGATCCAATTTAAATAATTTTGGAAGTATATCACTGATTAAAAAGATGGCTGTTGGTTTAAGACTCCCAGTACATTTATCCCCATATATAAACGCTGGATATGCCTAAGATATTATAGGAAAAAATAAAGCATGGGAGAAATACAATAAGTAGCAGCTGACATGCTTTATTTATCAGAAAGATGAATAAAGAAACAGAATGCTCACCCTGTGAATTCTTATGCAACTGTCTAGAACTGAATATTAGCAACTCCACACCAGCAATGCAGCTTCTAATCACTGAATTTTTCATCTCCAAAAGTTGGAACAGATTCCGAATATTCTCTTTAGATCTACACATAAATGCCACAACATTTGTAAAATTTTACCAACTCATTGCCCAATATTCAATGAAAAAGAGGGAAAGCTACCCAAAAACATACCTTGCAATGTTGGAAGAAGGGAAAAAATAAAGTGCAATATCATCAATCTCTGGATAACCGTTATGGAATAGATAAGCCAAAGCCCATTGTGGAAGCAGTTGAACCTCAAGGATTATGGGCATCTTCTGTGAAAATTCATAAGCTTTACGGTGCACTCTGGAAGCAGGTTGAGCTTGGAAGCCACCATAAAATTGACCTGGAGTTGCGTCACTGGAGAACTTGAAGCCTCCCCTGGGAAAGAGAGAAAAATAAAGAACTGGAAACTTATTAACAACAATATCTAAGAAATTATGTTCTGCTTCTGTAGATTCTCTGAATATCATAAATAGGAACCTGAGAAGCAATTTGTTGATCCAAACTCTAGCTACAAAGTTGCAGCCTAAACAACAGAGACAGAAAACACTAGGAAAAGCATTTTTACTGAAATTTTAAAAGTAAATTGAGAGCTTGACATAATTGTGATGAAATAATAGGCAAATAGAGAAGAGACGTTGAAAATCATTGATAACAAAACTTAGTGAACTCTCAAGCTTGTCCATATTTTCAGTTGCATAACCAAATTAAATGGACACATTGCACATGAATTTGAACACGTGTAAACCAAGTTTGACTAACAATAGAACAAAAATGACAAAAAATGGATTTGTAGAGCCAACCCCAATTAAATTTGCTGGTTGAGCTGAGTTGAGTTTTATTGTTGTCTTGCATTGAAGACTGGTCAAAGCCCTCATTTGGAAAAATAGTGATTGCTGACCAACCTTCCAAAAGTTGTGGATCAATTTGTCATTGCCATCTTTTGGGCTATACACCGGACACATTCATTATGATCATTACTACTTTAACAAGAACTTTTTGAAGTGTGTTGCAGGCACCAACTCACCAGGTTCCTAGCCTACTCAAAATTTCAAATTATCTCGTGTTGTGTAGTGATTGATGATGCAGGATTATTGGTGACATCACAAGAGATAGGTTACCAACCTCCAAGTAGCATGCACAGCAGGTAAGTAAGGTTGGTACAATTTCAATTTAGGCAGAACATGAAGTCGATCTCCTTTCTCGGCATCTAAAATCTTCTGCTCAGCAACAGTGCAAGAGTTACTGCCTGCCAATAAGAAAGGATTGGGGAAGGGTGCAGGTTCAATTATAGCAAATTGAAGATAATGATTGCTGTTAGAGTAATAATTCATCTTTTAAATAATATATTAGATAATAATTTTATAAATACTAAATTTAATAAAAAAGAAAATTGATAAAAAGTAAAAATAAATCAAATCCCATAACTTATAGGAATTTTAAAAAATTTATCTAAATTAATTTATTTCTAAAGATATATTTTAAAAATAACTAACTATGTACAATATAAGCCACTAATCACGTTTTCCTACACTCCCCCTCAAGCTGGTGAATAGGCATTCTCCATTCCCAACTTGGATATTATATTTTGAAACATTGAACTGTTTAAACCTTTGGTAAGTATATCAGCAAGTTGGCTGTGTGTAGGCATGTAAGGGATACAAATCAACCCGCTCTCCAAGTGTTCTTTGATAAAGTGTCTGTCGACTTCGATGTGCTTTGTTCAATCATGTTGTACTGGGTTGTGAGCTATGCTAATTGCAGACTTGTTGTCACAATAGAGTTTTATTGAGCCATCCCACTTAATCTTCAAGTCTTCTAGAATGATTTTTAACCAAAGTACTTCACACACACCTTGAGCCATTGCTCGAAATTCTGCTTCTGCACTAGACCTGGCTACTACATTCTGTTTTTTACTCCTCCATGTCACAAGGTTTCCACCAAGAAAGGTGCAATATCCAGTGGTTGATTTTCTGTCAACAATTGACCCTGCATAATCAGCATCTGTGTATGTCTCAAGTACTAAACTTCCGTTTCTTTTGAATAAAATACCTTTCCCTGGTACTCCCTTAAGGTACTGTAATACTCGGTAAGTTGCTTGTAGATGAACTTTCTTTGGGTTATGCATGAATTGGCTAATCACACTAACTGCATATGTTATATCTGGTCGTGTGTGAGACAAATAAAGGAGTCTTCCTACAAGGCGTTGATATGTTGCCCTATCTACCGCAACATCCTCCTTTGCTTTTCCAAGTTTGACATTTTGATCTATTGGAGTACTTGCTAGTTTGCATGCTGTCATGCCTGTTTCCTTGAGGAGATCCGTGACATACTTTTGTTGGGAGATAAAAATGCCCTACTTAGAGTGAGTAACCTCAATCCTAAGAAAAAATTTCAGCCTTCCTAATGCCTTAATCTCAAATTCCTTGCCCAAACAATGACTCAGGATTTGTTTTTCTTTGTCATCATCTCCTGTCACTATTATGTCATCAACATAAACCAAGAGAGCTGTGACTCCCCCTGAACTTGAGTGTTTAATGAACAATGTATGATCCCCTCGGCTTTGTTTATATCCCATAGCTATTATAACTCTAGCAAATCCTCCGAACCACGCACGTGGTGATTGTTTTAAACCATACAAGACTTTCTTCAATTTACACACAGTTTGAGAATCCAAGTTTTTCCCATAACCTGGTGGGACCTCCATATAAATTTCTTCCTCTAGTTCTCCATGCAAAAATGCATTTTTTACATCAAACTGCTGTAATTCCCAACCATAGTTAGCTGCCAACGACAACAAAACTCTAACAGTATTCATTTTTGCAACTGGAGCAAAAGTTTCTAGATAATCAATTCCATAGTTTTGAGTATATCCTTTGGCCACTAACCTTGCTTTGTATCTTTCTATTGATCCATCTGCTCTATACTTCATTGTATACACCCATTTACACCCCACAGGTTTCTTTCCCACTGGTAACTTTACCAACTCCCAAGTTCTGTTTTTCTCCAATGCCTCCATTTCCACATTCATAGCTTGTTTCCATTTCTTATTGGACAATGCCTCGGATAAGATGGTAGGAATGGTAATGGTGTTTAAGCTAATAAGGAACAATCGATGAGATGGTGAAAATTTCTTAAAAGACATAAAGTGTGCAAGAGGATATAAAGGTCGTTTTGTGCACTCTCTTGTTCCTTTCCTAATAGCAATGGGAAGATCCTGGTCATCCTTACTCATATGAAATTCAGTTTCATTTTGCAATGTAGGATTAGACATTGTTACCTCATTCTCAGGACTTGGGTTGGACTCTTGGACCTGCAGAAATTCAGGAATGGTCATCTTCTTCCTTATGAACACCTTGCCCTTGCCAAATCTTACATTCTCAAGTGCAGAATCTGTTTTTTCTTGAGGATTTTCAGACATAAGTTCAGGTTCATTTTCAACTATATGTTTAGGAAGATTTTCAGGCACACGGTTTGGTATAATGGGACAAGATGAATTGGATGGTTTACACATAGAGAGTGGCGATAGATCAAGTAAAACATTCTCATCCTTATTTTCTATTGTTAAATTCTCCCCCTGGAAATAAGGATGGGTGAAGTAAGACTCATATTCATTGAAAGTGACATCTATTGAGACATAGAACTTCCTTGATGGAGGATGGTAGCACTTGTACCCTTTTTGAGTTAAGGAATACCCCACAAAGACGCATTTTATTGCCCTTGGATCTAATTTCCCTTTAGGTGGACAGTGTACATGAACAAATGATACACACCTAAATATCCTGTGAACAAAGTTATTTGTAGTTTGTAGGTCAGGGTAGAATGTGGAGAGTATCTCTATAGGACTTTTGAATCCTAAAACTTTAGACGGCAAACGATTTATAAGATGGGCAGCAGTAAGAACTGCTTCCCCCTAAAAATTTTTAGGCACATTGTTTTGAAACATAAAGGCTCGGGTTTTTTCAAGAAGGTGACCATTTTTCCTTTCAGCTACTCCATTTTGTTGTGGGGTATTGACACAAGATGATTCATGTACTATCCATTCTTTTTGAAAATATGGAGTTAGGGTTTGATTGAAATATTCTCTAGCATTATCTGACTTAAACCTTTTGATATTGACTCCAAATTGATTTTTAACCATGGAGCAAAAATTTGGAAGAACAGTAATAACATCTGATTTATGCTTGAGTAAAAAAATCCAGGTAACACGAGTACAGTCATCAATAAATGAAACAAACCATCTTGCCCCAGAAATATTAGGAATAGACGTAGGACTCCAAATATCACTGTGAACGAGATGGAAAGGAACAGAACTCTTTTTGTTACTGGCTGGAATTGGTATACGTTTGTGTTTAGCAAGTTCACATACCTCACAATGAAAATTTTCAACATTTAGATTTTTAAATAAAGAAGGAAACAAAATTTCAATAACTCTAAAAGATAGATGTCCAAGTCGGCGATGATGAAGCCAAACTTTCTCTTTATTGGATGAAAGATTTTCTGACATAAAAGAATGGGATAATCTGCCCTTAGTAATGTTTAATTGACTTGATGCTTCAAGGTAGTAGACACCATACAGTTCTTTAGCATGTCCAATCATCTTCCCCAAATCCTTGTCCTGAAATTCACAATAGTTGTCATGAAAAACCACATTGCAATGTAAATCTTGAGTAAGTTTTTGTATAGAAATCAGATTTGTGGACAGTTTAGGGACATGGAGGACATTTTTTAGGATCAGTGATGGACCTATTTTAACATTCCCTACACCTGCTACAGTGGTCACAGAACCGTTTGCTGTGGCTATTTTTCTACTGCTTGGACATGGGGAATACGTGGAAAAAATATTTGGTAAGTGAGTCATATGGTCAGTAGCTCCTGAGTCCATGACCCAAGAGTTGGCAAAGGTTGTACCCGAAACATTTAACCCAATGGAGAATGGAAACTCACCTGAATATGCCAAAGAACAGGTACCTGAGGGTTTTTCAAGGCTGTTGATAAGTGATCCTGTCCTCTCGATCACTTCTTGGTTAGGACTGCCTATCTCCTTTGGTGTTGTAGAAATTGTCTCTGCAACCTCAGACATCTTTTATGAAAAAAATAACAATTCTAGGCAATTAAGGCCTTCCACGTGAAGTAGAGATCACCAGCAATAAAGGCTAGCAATCTGTTTTGATGTCTTGAGAAAAGAAAACAGAAGGAAGAAGACTACGAAGAACAAAGGCTCTGATACCATATTAGAAATTGAAAGAGTAATAATTCATCTTTTGAATAATATATTAGATAATAGTTTTATAGATGCTAAACCTAGTAAAAAAAGAAATTGATAAAAAGTAAAAATAAATCAAATTCCATAACTTATGGGGACTTTAAAAACTTATTTAAATTAGTTTATTTCTAAAAATATATTCTAAAAATAGGTAACTATGCACAATATAAGCCACTAATCACGTTTTCCTACAATTGCTTATCATGATCTCACACACAAATTGAAGATATGATAACTTAGTGGGTTATTCAATCATTATTGAACAATTGCAAATAGCTGATAAAGCAACCTCGCTTCTTTATGAAACTAGAATAAGAACAGAAATTGAGAAAATGTATATGGGATCTTTGCTTAATGCTTTGATGGAGTTAAACATTATCTACAATAACATAAAGCTTAAGGCTCAAAAGGACAGTTTATAATAAAAGCTTCTGCCTTGCCTGAACCCAAACAACTAGGGCTATAGAGCCTTGATGGTGGAGGTGTGCGTGATGCTTTATCTATTGTTTTCTCTATGCCAGTTCCAGCTTGTTTAGAAGATAGCACATCCAGTTCTTGGCAACAGTGATTCTCTGAAGAGTCTACAAGAGCCACTGAAGCAAAGATCATCGGAGCCAAATATCCATGAGACAATGAAATTATGCTAAACAAGGTCCCAAATGGCAAAAAACTAGTTTACACTCAAAAAAAATCCAATAGCATTAGCTCATTTATCTTCAAACCCAAGTTCTACTACCCTATATTCAGTGCTACACTAGGCCTCTGATTTGACTATCATAGTTTAACTTAACCAACAGAAATCACAAATTGGTAGGAGTTTGAAATGGGAAGTTGAATCAACTCAGCCAAATAGCTAAGTTATAAACTATATCGATGCAGTACCATATGAAATAGTTGCTTACTAGGCAAGCAAGCGCTAACAAGTTCTGCAAGAACATGCGACGACACCATTCCGTTGTCTGTAAAACTGCCACATATTTAGTGAAAATTTTCAATCCATCCTACATGATGAGTTGACATCTTTTGATTTTGCTCCACAGTCCTTACGAGTCAAATCAATACTTAGCCAAGTTAGTTTGCCAAGATGAGACATTGAGCAGACTAAATGCACTATAAAATAGTAAAATTCCTGAAAGGATGGAAATAATTTTCTAATGTTTCAAAAAACAATGCAAATGAATTTTTAGAATTTTAACTATTTTGAGATACAAACCACTTATGCTGGGATTATTATTTGAGAACTCACCTTTCAATCATGTACATGTGTCCAACTATCGTAATTGTTTTCCTGAGATAAAGTTACCTTTAATAATTTGGTATGAACTGTTCCAAGTTTTTGCCTGATTTTATCAAAACACTCTTAAGACATTTGTCATAAGCAAAAATATGACAAGCAAAGACCTTTTTGGCATACATACGCATGACAGGAACTTTAGTTCTTTACCAGTAGTGGGGAGATCACGAACAACTGCCGAAGATGTGCATGAAGTGCCAGTTGTAGCTTTCCTTTCATTGGCATTGCAAATTGCAACATCTACAGTAGGAATATTGGTGGTGGCAGTTTTTCCACCCATATCATCAGAGTCCAGGGAAGCTCTTTGCAGTGCCTTAGAACTACTGTCCTTTACTGGATTGACAAGAGCCTCTTTCTCTGTAGTCAGTAGCAATTAACCAAAAAGTCATAATAAATGCTTGTAACCAAAACAAAGATAGAGATTTGCCCTTTAATAAATGGACCAGATGCTATTCTCCTCCCTAACTGACCTATCTATACCTGTTATAAATATGTTTGCCACCTGCTACATATCAAATGCAAGCTATATACTTCCCCTCCCATGGACAAACACAAACAGATAATATAGAGGCCAAAAACCAAAAGGTAAAACAGCATCCAAGTACTTACATGTGTGCGCATACACACAGAAGCAGGCAAATAAATAGATTAAAAATAATAAGATAAACTATATTAAGTTTAGCATGAAATGAATAAATATAGTGACCAGTACTAGAGCATTGCAAAGCCAAATTTTTTCAAAATGACATTTTATATGTTTAGTCACTGTTTTCTTATGAACTAGAGCTTACAAATGAGTTTTCATCTCTACTATTTTCCAAAGAGAGGAATAACAATTCCTGGGCTAGTTTTGACTTAGAAAGTTAATACAAAAGGCAGCATAAGAGAGTCATCACCTTTTGTTGTTTGGGATGCCTGCTGATCAGCTACAAGAGTTAGCTGCATTTTTGGCTGCGTTTTTCTACCTCTAAAAGGATTTGTAAGATCAACAGGAACAATTCTTGGATTTGGTTTTGACATTGATGAGGGGAATTTTGGGTTGACAGATGGGAAACCAGCTCTAGAACTAACATTAACCTTTGAAGGAGATCCTCTCTCCAGAGAGTAGAATTTCACAGAGACAGATGAAAAACCCGATCTGTAGCTAAAAGAGGCCTTTGAAGGAGATCCCTTTTTTGGAGCTCCTGATGCCAGTTTTATGACTTCTTCAGCATCAAGAAACTTTACTTTGCTGGTTTTTCGCATTTTAAGAAGATCAAGCTTTGTCAGATTATTGCAAGCTTTGGAAGAGCCTTTCAGAATGTCACAATTGAGCATATCAGAGGAATTCTTAAATGCTTTCTTCCCACCATGCCTTGGTGAAGCAATGCGTTTGCCTGATGTACATGCTTCACAAGTCCATTCTTCAGGGATCTTTATGGAAAAATTCTGCATGCAGTAACTGAAGAAGCAGAAATACTAGCACATCAAGAACAGGGATTTAAATGTCATTGAGTTTGATGGAAGCAAGGTTGAAGCAAATAGTGTACAGAGATCATACAACAAAACAGATGAGAATTCACTCTAAAAAACCATCAAAAATTCACTCTAGAAAAGTTCTGTTGACAAGCAATTATATAAATGCAACAAATGAGAACCTCCCTCCATTCAGACTAAGATCTAAATTGAGCCTAGGCAATCAAATAAGATAATATTGGGAAGATATAAAGTTGATGCACCTGTTTGCTTATTATTACAACAATTATTTCTAAGGAAACAATATGCATGCAAGAATATATGCAGATCCAGATGCTCAAGCACACATAAAAAGGGGAGAACATCTTACACGTGCTCGCAAGCCTTTCTACATTTGTAGCAAGTTACAATCAGCTCATCATAGCCAATGTTCCCACAGATATCACAAGGTTCCACCTGAGGAGTGAAAAGCACCACATGAGAGATTTTCATTTGCACTATGAGAAAGAAATAGACTAATGAGTTTTGATGAAGTGCAGTTAAATTGATCTTTACTAATTTCAGACATAAAAATTGCGTTATGAGGCTGCTGTTGTATGATTAACAGGCATGAGAATAGAAAAACCAATATAGTTGGTGGAAGAGGGACATTAGCTCTGATAGAGCACAAATAAAAAAAAAAAAAAAAAAACAAAAAACAAAAAACAAAAAAAAGATAAAACTCTCCAAAGAATACACAGAATGTCCCCAGAACATTGGGCCATCATTTCATTCTCATTTGCAGAATGAGAATGGAAATAGACTAATTACTTTGTATTGGAGAAGGCAGAAAATTAAATATGACACCTTTGTACAGGAAATGTTACTTCTTCAAAGTGCATGTGCCATCAGCGAGTGATTAATTTCTATTACAAATGAACTCATAAAAGGAAGCACATTGATTGAAACCCACCTTGAAAGAAATTCAGAGTCCCATACTCAAAACAGAATAAACTAGCAAAGTGACAATAGGAAAGAAGGGAAAAAGAAGTGGTGCCAAAGAAACATACTGAAAGCAACACAAAATAAGAATTTATGTAAGTAAAGAGAGACTAATAAAACCAATTGACAGTTTTCATAAACATGACAGTATGGGAAAATCAGAAAAGCAGAGGAAAGGAAAGGAAAGGAAAATTTTTTGTAAAATAAATTGTTTCCAAGACAGCAGAAGCATCACAACAACGAAAAGCATGAATGGTATTTGCAATTCCCCACTTTTCCAAGATGTGGCGGGATGAAAAATGAAAAATTTCATAGCCATACCCTAAATTACCATCTAGTTGAGCATGCATAACAAAATTGACATAGTAATGGTTGTACATACGACCCCATTTTGGAAATGCACCAAACAATGTCAGGACTGATAATGAAGAAGCCACAGGAAGAGAGATGACATGTATACGAATCAAACATGGGGCGAGAGCAAATCAAAGAAGCCAGAAAACCAAGTCAAATAAGTTGGGGCTACAAGGAAAAACTAATAATGCGTTAGTAAACCCAATTGATTTCACTTCATTCTTGCCAAGCAAGGAAGGGAAGCAAAGTGATGAGAAGCATGACAAGAACAAATATCCTCCTCATCTCACCCCCAGGTGGACCATTTATGTCACCCACGTTTTCCAAACACAAGAGGAGAAAAACCAAACAACGACTCTTCAGAAAATTACTTTTGTGGTGAACCTAACAAGCTCATGAACATAAGCAGATGCACAAAGCTAGCATTTTACCAAGATTATGAAAAAATAAAAAATCGAATGACTGTAGTTTCCGCTACAATTACTTAAATAAAAAAATAAAAAACCCAAATAAAAATATGAAATTTAAAAAGAAGGGATCCTTAATCACAACGGTGACAGCTTCAAAATTGATAATTGGAAAATAAAAAATATTTTTATGGGTAGAATAGCCGTCTCATAAGGATCCTTAATCACAACGGTATAACACACACACACCAAGAGAGAGAGAGAGAGAGAGACAGAGAGACAGAGAGACAGAGCAAAAATTGATAATTGGAAAATAAAAAATATTTTTATGGGTAGAATAGCTATCTCATAAGGATCCTTATTTACAACGGTATAACAGACAAAAAAAAAAAAAGAAAACAAAAGAAAAAGCAAAAATTAGCCAAAAGAACCCAACAAAACAAAAAAACCAAAAAAAGAGAGAGAGAGAGAGAAAGAAAGAAAGAAAGAAAGAAAGAAATGCAGAGCAATAAAAATCGCAACTTTTAATCTAACCGAAACACCCAAATGGACAGCCTTTGAGAGCATTCTATAATACCCAGTTTCCTGTTATCACTGTAACGAAAAAGGCCACCATTTACTCAAATAATCACTTTCACTATTTAGATAGCTTTTTGTAAACCTCTTTGTACGTGTCGGCCTATATGAAGAAATTTTTTTTTTTTTTAAATTTCTTTACACCCCAAATGTGATCTCTTCTACCGTAATGGTTGATTTAATAACGATATGCACAGAATGCCAACCATCTCTTCCACACTATGGTGGAATTTAGTTTAGGGTTGGGAGGGAAACTTAAAGAAAGAGAAAAAAAAGAGAAAAGAAACTACAGAGTAAAGAGAAGAAGGAAAAGGAAAACGCATATGGGGAGAGAGAGAGAGAGAGAGAGAGAAATGGAAGGGAAAAATGGGTTTGATGGCTTTATTTACCGAGTGCGTCTCCATTACCGTTGTTTCTCTGTGGGCTTTTGGGTCCGTCCTGTCTGGTGGTTCCTTCTTCTTCAAGCAAAAATAGCAACTGAGTGCAGCTAAAGAGCGTGTGTGTGCGTGTGCGTATGCGTGTGCGTGGGTGTGTTTGTGTGAGTGTGTGAAAGTGACCCAGTGAGGAATGGCCTCGTCGTTCAGTGGGTCCCACGCATGGAGCGAAGTAAATTGCAAATTGAACTTAATAACAAAAATAAGATATACTACTACTTTTTTTTTTTTTTTCATTTTTTTATGGATTTTTTCTAACAAAACTGTTTAGTTTGGATTAATGTGAAATTCCTTGTACAACCTATGAGGTAATGAGGGCGCCGTTTTCATCAATTGAGAATAAAGGTTTACTGACCAAAAAAGATATTGTATCCTCATTAGCAAATATTTTCTTTTATTATCCTAATTTATAAAGATTAATGATAATTAATATTTTAAAAAGTTAAAGTGTAATATTAAAAATTGTAATTTAATAATAAAAAAATATTTGTTATTACGTTTAAAATAATAATTTATTTTTTATTAAATTTTTAATGTAATTAAATATATATTTATGAGTTTTTTATAGATGTAGTTTTTTAATATGTTGAAATAAAAAATTATAAATTTTATTTTTAAAAAAAATAAAATAAAAGCAAATTTTATTCCCCCAAAGAATTCGTCCGTTGCTTCTCTCTCTCTCTCTCTCCCTCTCTCTCCATCGTTCTTTTTTAATTTTTGAAAAAAAACATATTATAATCTTAAAAAAATACAGACTTCCAACGGTTTAAAAAGGTACACACCGTTTGGTGGGGGGAACGTTAAAGAAAGAGCAAGGGCCAAGGAGTTTAGGCCCACATGGCTTAAAAGCCCAGAAATATCAGGCCCGAAATTCCGGATCACCCGTACTGAAAGCCTTGTTATATATATAACCTAAAAACAAGGGTCTGAGAGCATTTTCCCAGTTGTTCTCTTTCTCGCTCTGCTCTCTCTCGGACGAGTCGATCTTCTTCGCTGCCAAACACTCTCTCTTTCTTTCTTTCTTCTCTATCATCGCAACGCAGATTAAATTTCAATATTTTCTTTCAATTCTTGTTTTTTCAATAACTGCTACAGGAAAAAGAGCAACTCCAAGAAATAAAAGAAAGAAAGAAAGAGATGTTAATGCAGCTACCTCGCCTGACAGGTTCCCTCAGGGAACCATTCGACGTCGACGAAGCGTATCTCCGGCGAAAGATCGTCCTCCAGAGCCGTCTCAAGCATCCCGAGTAATTATAACAATTCTGACCCACTCCATGTCCCACATCTCTTTCCTTCGTTCTCTGTTTGGTTGCGTAGAAACTGGAATGTCCGGTGGAAAGAAACCAAAAAAAATATAATAATAAAAAATAAATAATAATAATAAAGAATTGATTGGAGGAAAATTAGCCAATTCCTTTTCGGAACGTCGGTTTCTTGGAGTTCTTAAATGTTATTATTATTATTACTATTATTATTATTATTATATTTTTTTGTTTTTTCACCTGTCACGAACCTTGAATTGCTTTAACTCATTTTCTTTTGGTTTGGAACTGTTCTTTTTTTTTTTCTTCTTCTTCTTCTTTTTGTTTTTTACTTTCGACTTCTGTGAGCCTTGTGAAATATGGTGAATTTGGTTTGGGACGTAGGATTAACTTTTTCTTGGAATTTTTTTAGCTTCAAGATTTGGCCATTTATTTGATTTAAGGAAGCGAATTCAATTCTTTTTTTTTTTCTTGCTGGAGAAAGATAAAGAAAATAGTACTTGGCTTGGTTCTGTGAAACTGAGTTTTCTTATTTGGAACTTACGGATTCTTGGAGTCCTTCAATTTTGTGTTATTTTCACCTGTCAAGATTCTTGATTGGCTTTGACTGATTTTATTTTGGTTTGGAATTGTTTTTTTCTCTCTCTCTCTCTTTCTTTCTTTTTTTTTTTTTTTTCCTTCTTGAGCCTTATGGTTAATTTGGTTTGCGATATAGGATTAACTTTTTCTTGGATATGTGCTTCAAGAATTGGCCATTCATTTGTCCTCTTTTGGATTTTCTGTTCCTTCTTTTGGGACCAAGATCAACATTTTTTTCTTCTTGTACCACTTGAATTTTGTTTTATTTTTCATCTGTCAAGAATTGGTCATTAACTCATTTTCTTTTGGCTTGGCTGTTCTCCAGTGTTGGGAACTCACTTAATGAATCAGAACTTGCGAGGAAGATAGTTGATCGATGGGAAGAAGGTAATGTTTGTATGTATTATAGGTTATGTATATTATGTAGTGTGCAATGTAATGATTTGAATGGAATTGGAATCTGCGGAGCAGCCTCAATGGAAGTGCGACAAGCTTACAAGCAATTTGTTGGGGCAGTGGTGGAAGTGATAGATGCACAAGTGCCATCTGAACAATTCCGAGAAGTGGCACTAACACTATATGGTTTGTTTGGCAGTGCAAGATCAGGGTTTGGGGAGGAGGAGATTATTGATAGCAATACTCATGAGAAGAAGTAAGGGCTTAATTCTTTGATGCTTTATACTTGATTGGTTTACTGCATAAGAATTCTGTTTGGGAAGTGAATCTTTGGGTTCTGTAACATAAATCAGCAGCAGCTTTTTAACAGTTGGACTTGTAATAATACCAAACTAAGGTTACTTCAGCACACTGTTTTGTTGGACGAGGATGAAAACATCTGATACTTACAAATTCATATACTTCGATGTGTCTTATTTAACCATAGATTTGTGGAACAAGTGCAATGCAACAGTTTTAGTTTGCTTGATATTTCCAATAATATGGTTGGGTGTTATTTTGAGTTGTGGGAACTATAGTTGACATTATGATGCAGGTTGAAATTGCAGAGACTAATTGGTCATGCAGTTTCTGATGCCAACCTACAGAAAACAGCAATGTTGGCACAGAGACTTTCTGGTTTGCAACCCAGCGACAATGTGGTTGCCCTTGTTTCAGAAAACCATGTAGATGGTGGTAGTGATGACCTGGAATTTGGTGCTGACCTTGCTTTCCAAGCACCAGCTAGGTTTCTGGTGGATGTTACTTTGGAGGATGGTGAACTGATGGGCAAGGAAAGTGCTGCCCCTTCCCCTTTGTTCAGCAATGGATGGTATGATCATAGTGACAATGTAATTAATCATGGGGGGAAGTTTAATTTAAGTTGGCTGAGAGATGCATGTGACCAGATAGTTAGAGGAAGTGCTTCACAGCTTTCTCTAGATGATCTTGCAATGGCTATATGCCGTGTGCTTGACTCAGACAAGCCTGGTGAGGAGGTATGGGTTAATAGTTAATCTTATTGATTGAAGTATGTTGATGTAGCTTTTGAACTTGCCTTTATTGAAAGCTAAGTTCTCATTGCTTGTTTTGCATTTCCTTTTTTGGCACTTCCCTTATTTTAGATTGCCAGTGATTTATTGGATCTTGTTGGTGATGGTGCATTTGAAACAGTTCAAGAACTCCTATTGGTAAGGATATGAACTTTTTCTTGCTAATAATTGTGTGGCTGCTATTTGTTGATTTCACTTCTCAGCCAATGTGAATTATGACCACACATCTATGTTACTGATATGTGTTTACGATCTAATTTTGTGTGATTGGCCCCTTATTATTTCAATGAGGATAGAAGGTTAAGTAAATTGTTATTCTTTTGAAGTTTATCAAGAATACTCCCTTTTGTGGACATCTTAGTTTTGCAGACATGAATGGATGACATGATCTCTCATGTTGTTTATTCTTTGAACAATTGCAAACTAAGCTGCTGAAACTTTATATCTGAACTTGAAGTGTCCAAAGGCTAGGTTTTTAAGTTATCTTTCTTGCTTTATATCTTTCCTGCATAATATTAATTATTGTGCGGCTTACCTTTAAACAAAGGTATTATTTTTACCTGGGGACTATGGTTTTCTTTCCATTCACCATCTGCTTTCTCACTTAAAGTATCATTGGGTGGAGTTGATGAACTGTATATCTCAGTTTTTTAGGAACTACTGTTGAAATTTTTTTCATGTTGTTCAGCATCGGAAGGAACTTGTTGAAGTTATCCATCGTGGGTTGTCTGTGTTGAAAACAGATAAAATGGCTTCAAACACTCAATCACGTATGCCTAGTTATGGCACCCAGGTAAAGAAGTTGATATATACGTCTTTGTTTTTGCATTTATTGATTTTTCTGCTTAATCCATTTTTGAGAGCTTAAATTTTTTGTATGGTAGGTGACAGTCCAAACAGAATCTGAAAGGCAAAGTGATAAACTTCGCCGGAAGGAGGAAAAACGACTTAGACGCGGGACAGAACATTGGGTTGAAAATGATGCATCTGCTGCAAGTTTTTCTTCTTTACTTCGAGCAAGCGAGAAGAAAAACATGTTTGATGATCTTATTGGCTCAGGCCCAGGAGCTTATTCAATGTCAGTGACTGCTCTTCCTCATGGTACCATCAGGAAGCATTACAAGGGCTATGAAGAAGTTATTATCCCACCAACACCAACTGCACAAATGAAACTTGGAGAAAGGCTGGTAATTTATTGGGTAGATTGGTTCCTATCCAGACATAACACCAAAATCATTCCAATTATTAATTCCTTAGTTTTCTATGATCATGTGGAGCTTTTCTTAATTATTAGTGAACAATGGTGCATAGAATTAGGCACTGGCTCCTATCCATTGGGAATGGGCCTGAACTAGAAAGGGTAAACAGTATAAAGCTGTTGCCAACAGTTGTCCTACTTGATATTAGGCAAATTTTGTTAAAAAGAGTAAAAAGGCTCAATTGTCATTAAGTCACCAAATGGCAGAGAAGTGTGTTCATGTTTATGCCTTTTCTTGTTGAAAGAGCAACCTTTCTTTGGACATTCAAAGAAAAAATTTTAACTTTATTATGAGACGGTATGTTCCAGCACTTGGTTGTCTGAACTATGGTATTGGTTTATGCATAAGTACACATCATGGTAATGTCTCTTTTTGGAGTACTTATTGCAATATATTATTGACAAGGTGGTGTAATTAATGTATGTTGATATTAGTATCATCAGGGCCTGCTGCTCTCTCTTTCTATTGGAAGCTTTTTCTCTATTGGTCTTTATGCTGTTCTTACCATGTTTCTGCTGTTATGTGATGCTAGATTGAAATAAAGGAGTTGGATGAATTTGCTCAGGCTGCTTTTCGTGGCTACAAAACTCTAAATCGTATTCAGAGCCAGATATTTCAAACTGTTTATTACACAAATGAGAATATACTTGTAAGCTCCCAATCTGCATTTTCATTATATCTCACTACATTAGAGGAAAGTTCCATTTGCATGCATCATCAAACCTTTAAAAATGTTTTGCAGGATCCTATTGTGTTTAGTTCACTGCACCATGAAATTCCACTCATTTTTAGTCACAGCATTGTCCTCATTCTTTTTTACTTTATAGCTTGGGTTACATAAAAAATATAAAAAAATAAAAAAATAAAAAAGAGCACAGCCCAGAATGTATATGTACAGCAAGCACTGATCTTTCCATTTTTGTTTTCATTTATTGAAGCTAGTGAGGTAAAGGATAACATTAAAGCTTCTTTTGTGGTTGCAAGTAACTTAAGAATAATGAGGGGGTATAGAGGCCATACAACAGTGAAATTTAGCTAGGCATGATGGGTTTTTATTGATTTATGCCTATATGTGCTTTTGGTAACTAGCTTCTTAATGGATGACTCTTGTAATATTAAACTCCTTGGTAGAGGCATTGCTTTTAGAATGTCTAGAGTGTTACTGTACTTCCAGGTTTGTGCACCAACAGGAGCTGGGAAAACAAACATAGCAATGATTTCAATTTTACATGAGGTATGCTATCAGCTGAATGTATTTTGGTTCTTGCCTCATTAACCCTTGTATGCTGTGTGCCCTTGATGGAAAGATTATGGTAGTGGTATATTATTGCACTTTTTCTTCTACATGAACCCTAGGCAGCTTGCTTTGACATAATTGGAATGTTACCTGAGAGCTACAGGTGCCATGTTATTAGGGGAAAATGATTCTACTTGTTTGTTTTTGGTAGTGTGCCATGCTGTTTTTTTGCAAGGCCCTGGAAGCTTGCCTTTTGATTTTGGAAAAATAAAAAAAAAAAAGGCCATTTGGTACTAGTTGGTCAGCAGAAATTACTTCAACTACTTTCTAGATTTCAACATATGAAGGCTCTGTTTCACTTGTACTGTATTTCAATGTTTTAAGCAATTACATCCTTTTGTTGGCTGTTAACCATTTTTTTTTATTTATTTATTTATAAAATTGTTGTCTTATTGCATATTTGCATTCAAATTTCTTGTTTATGCGGTATAGATTTGTTTTTCCTGTTGGAGTGGTATTATGAATTTTAGCATGCTGCATTTTAAAAATTTTTCTAGTCAATGAGTTCTATCCTCTCCTTTTGGTAGATTGGACAGCACTTCAAGGATGGTTATTTGCATAAAGATGAATTTAAGATAGTTTATGTTGCTCCTATGAAGGTACGAGGCTACTTTTCTTTTTCCTTTGGTGGGGTTGAGGGATTGAGTTAGGTTGTGTGAGTTGCTTGTGTCTTGGTGTTGGCTATGTGCTTATTTCTGGTGTTCTTCCTTGTAGGCATTAGCTGCAGAGGTCACATCAACATTCAGCCATCGTTTATCACCATTGAATATGACTGTGAGAGAACTTACTGGTGACATGCAACTTTCTAAGAATGAACTTGAAGAAACTCAGGTGGCTTTTTTTTTTTTTAAACCTAAAATTGAGTTGTTTCTAATTGCCAAGGCGGGATTCATCTAAAACTGATGGTCTTCCACCTTCTCACAATTTTGGGTCAGATGATAGTGACAACACCTGAGAAATGGGATGTCATTACTCGTAAAAGCAGTGACATGGCGCTGTCAATGCTTGTTAAGCTCTTAATTATTGATGAAGTGCACCTTTTGAATGATGATAGAGGCCCCGTGATAGAAGCACTAGTCGCAAGGACTTTACGTCAGGTAAAAACTTCTTGAATCATTGTTATGATGTCACAAAGAAAAATACTTTGGCACAATCAAAAATATTGTAAATATGGTTTGTTAATATGTGTACATGTTTTAACCCAAGTTCATGTATGTTACTACCTCAAGGCATTTATTTCCAAATGAATCAAAAAAATTAAAAATTTTTTCTTCCACTGGGTAACAGGTGGAGTCAACACAGACAATGATACGCATAGTGGGACTTTCAGCAACACTACCCAATTATCTGGAGGTTTTTTGGCATTCAAATAGACATAGTTGCTTTTATTGGCTTGAACTTGACTGCTGAAATTTGTAACTTTTAATGTTGAATTTTGAAGGTTGCTCAATTTCTGAGAGTAAATCCAGACACAGGCCTCTTCTTCTTTGATTCTAGTTATCGTCCAGTGCCACTTGCACAACAATACATTGGAATCAGTGAGCATAACTTTGCAGCTCGCACCGAGTTGCTGAATGAAATTTGCTACAAAAAGGTATCTGTTTGCATGAGGACTTTCCCTTTTGTAAGACCAAGTACAGATCATAGAAATATAGGTCACAGTGCATGAGTTTTCCACCTCATAAGATACAGGGGAAAGGTTAGATATATGCAACCTCACCCTGTTCTTCCATAAGGGCTGGATCCATGACTGGAACTTATGGTCTCTGAGTCACAATGGAATAATCTTACCATTATACCATGTATCAATCATACAGTGGTGAATTAACATTTTAATGATACCTTTTGTTCCAGGTTGTTGATTCCTTAAGGCAGGGTCATCAGGCAATGGTATTTGTTCATTCACGAAAGGATACAGCAAAAACAGCTCAAAAGCTGGTACAGTTATTTGCATTATTCTTAAATTTGGGCTTCTTTTGATTGGATATATTGTTTATATATGTCAATGGCATGTCATTCACATCAATTTGGTTGGTCTAGCTTGTCTGCTTTTTGAGGCATTAATGGTGCTGGTACTCATCAAATTCTGAGGAATTTGACAAATTAGGTTTTACACTGCTAGATTTTCTTTAAAATATTTAGGAAATTGAAGTCACCTAACAGAATAAATAAACCTCCAAATTCCTATGATTTGCACTAGGGAATTTCTTACTCCTGGGATATCATATTCCAAGGATTCCAAGTCCTTGGAGTTGAGAAATCTTCATACCGAGTGATTCTGATTCTTCTTGTTTGAAATGTTACCATTTGTTTCTATACTCCTGTTGATATAAACAAGCATCCACTCATAGATGTATGCTATATAATTGGAGACAGTCTTTCACTTGTGTAGACACATTACACTTGTCCTTATAAATATGCAGTGCAATTTAGTTTTCCTTGTAACCTTTTCTTTTGTTGGTGCCTTCTTTGCTTGCAAAGTGCCTTATGTCATATTGAACAGGCTGAACTTGCTCGGAAATATGATGACCTGGAGCTCTTCAGAAATGATGATCATCCACAATTTTCCTTAATTAAGGTATGGGATGAACATTTTTGCTTCCATCATTTTCTAGTTAGGTCCTTGAACAATGTGATAATCACTGATGCCATTACTGCCTAAAATTTTTGCACTTCAGAAAGAAGTTGTCAAGTCCAGAAACAAAGATCTTGTTGAACTTTTTGATCTTGCAGTCGGCATTCATCATGCTGGGATGTTACGCTCTGACAGAAGCCTGACTGAGCGGCTTTTCTCTGATGGACTTTTGAAGGTGGAGTTTGATCAGTGCAACCCTTTTAAATAGTCTTATATATGTGTTATAATTAGATTCTTTGCCATTGCAGGTACTTGTTTGCACAGCAACTCTTGCATGGGGTGTAAATCTGCCTGCCCATACAGTGGTGATCAAGGTATGCGCTCCCCTTACCTTGCATGAGAATTGCTTTTAGGTTTCTAATCCTTAGATAGTTGGTTATCTTAAGTTCTATATTCAAGATTTACAAATTCAGAGACTGGTGGCATCCTTAAGGCTATTTGTTTGTCAGAAAACTTGGGCATCCTTTTCTTCTACTTAAAGGTGAAGGGTACTGCAAATTAAATACTTCTCAGTCAGCCTGTGTAGCTCAAATTTATTGCATTATTGTCTCATTCCATGTGGCTTAGTGATGGTTGTGGATGGGACCAAAAGGTTTCAATTTGGGGTAATGCATCAAATTAACAACATCTGAAAGTAATATACATGCAGATTTTCAAACAACCATACTAGCAATCATAACCCAAATTCTAAATGAGATATTGCCACATCAAAAAGTTTGATTTCCACATGGCATGATCTTTTGAATGCCTCATATTTTAGTAAGGCTTCTAAGATTTGTATGTAAAGTGTTTCTCCTGTTCTTGTCTGATTAGTCTGAGATTTTATTTTTTTGTCTTCCTTCAATTGGTGTCCTTCTCCAGGGAACTCAGTTATATGATCCAAAGGCTGGTGGGTGGCGAGATCTGGGGATGCTTGATGTTATGCAGGTTAGCTAAAAAGAAAAAAATTCCCTTGGAAACTTCTAAATAACTAATTTTCCTTTCTTGAAAAAAAAAAAAAAACTTTTGTCTTTGTTTTTAGATATTTGGAAGAGCTGGGAGACCTCAGTTTGACAAAAGTGGTGAAGGCATCATAATAACATCTCACGACAAGCTGGCCTACTACCTAAGGTTGCTTACAAGTCAACTTCCCATAGAAAGTCAGGTAACTTTCCTTTATTTGGAAATCCAATAAATATTCTAGATGCAATATTTTGGCACTAAATTCACTTCTAGTAGACTAACTTTGTTAGGAAAAGTTCCTTTAACTGTTGCTCTCTGTTCAATTTCATAGTTTCCAATTGTACTTCGAGTTTTACTGCTCATCTTTGCAACAAATTTTGCAATTTTGGTCCTCATATTTTTTTGTGGTTTGCTCTTTTGTGTTTGTAGTTTATAGGGTCCTTAAAAGATAATCTAAATGCAGAGGTGGCATTGGGTACTGTTACAAATGTGAAGGAAGCTTGTGCTTGGCTTGGGTATACGTATCTTTTCATCAGGATGAGGCAGAATCCTTTGGTATATGGTATTGGATGGGATGAGGTATTGTATGGTACTTATGTACATTTTGTTGAGCTCTAGATTTGGTCCATTTCCTGGCAATATCAGATCTGGATGAGTGATGTTTACATTGTTTTTATTGGATATGACATAATATGCATTTCCATGGGCAAGGCATCAGAAAGCTGTATGATATGTATTGTGACAGTTTATATTAGATGATTTCAAATTGAAGTTCAGAGAGTTATGTTGGGCTTGACAACAAAATTTTTTTTGGAGTCTTGCTGTCCCAAAAGTTACCTTCCTCTTGGTCTTCCAAGTCACTTCAGGGTTTGAACTGCTTGCTCTTCAGGGCAGGCACCTGGCCAGTGACCAATGGACTAGTAGTAGAGCATAAAAGGGAAACCAAGGAGTATCCCTCTGTAGTCTGTAATGCTTTAAGAAGCATTTGTTGGTTGTCCACTTTGTAGGATTCTACAAATAATAATGCAGCGGCCAACTGCATCATGACCAGTAAAATTCAAAAGATATGCTGCTCAAACTCATTAATACAATGCTTTTGGATCTTTGTCATGGCTTGCCTTTGGTTATTTTCCTGCCATTTTGTTTTTGTCCTATGTTATCTTTTTTGATGATCCTGCACGGTGTCTGAAACTTAAAAATGCTCCTTTACTGTCCAGATTTTAGCTTCTGTAATGAATGTGGTTGACAGAAGCAAGCTTTGTTTTGTCATATTTCTTCTTTTTCCTCTGATGAATGGTTGTCTCTATCCAACTTTGGGACAAGATATTTAGACCTTATTGAAGAAGAAAGTGTTCATTAAATCTATGATATCTATTGTAGCTCTTATCTGTTCAAAAAAAAAAAAAAGGAAAAAAAAATCTTGTCCCCGTGCATGAGCACCATGGTTACTGTCAAATTGATGGGCTATTAGGTTTTCTGTCAACAAGAACTTGTAATTTCTACTCTCAGGTCTATTGGTGTTTTAATGTGTCATGATTGACTTGGTCCAACTTGTGTTTCCATGTCTGGACATCATTTGTTCCTGTTGTTCTACTGCCAAAACATTAATGGAATTGAGAACAGGGTTTGACTACACAAGCACAAAGCTACTACAATGTGTGCAAGGCATCAAACTGATTTCTTGTTGCAATAGGGAATTTGTGCATCTTTGGAAATTTTCTAGAATATGAACTGGGATCATCCTGCTTTCAGAAATTGCACTTGAGGTAGATATCATTTTGCAGTGTGGATAATGACCAATAGTTTTATACATTTGACAGGTTGTTGCTGATCCCTCTTTGGGTTTAAAGCAAAGGGCTCTTGTAGCAGATGCTGCGCGTGCACTTGACAAAGCTAAAATGATGAGGTTTGATGAGAAAAGTGGGAACTTCTATTGCACAGAGCTTGGTCGCATTGCTAGCCACTTTTACATCCAATATTCCAGTGTTGAAACGTATAATGAGATGTTGAGACACCACATGAATGATAGTGAGGTTGTTGATTAGAGCCATTGGATCTTCCTGTGTTTAGATATGTTTAAGTGATGTTTCATTTTGTTTGTGCTATTATCTGGATAGTTTCTGAGACAGCACTCCAACACAAAGCTTGAAGTACCTAGCAATGAGTTCTTCAGTTTTATTTTTTTCACTCTGCATTTTCCAAGGCACTGCTTGTGGGGCAACCTTTTCTCCAATCTTTTGTCTTGTTTTATTAGATTTTGTAACCTCATCCATTTTGGCTGATGTCTCTTTGCTCTGCTCCAGGTTATTGATATGGTTGCCCATTCTTCTGAATTTGAGAACATTGTTGTTCGAGAGGAGGAGCAGAATGAGCTAGAAATGTTGTTGCGCAAGTCATGTCCTTTAGAAGTTAGGGGTGGTCCATCAAACAAACATGGAAAGATTTCAATTCTCATTCAGGTTTCTAAGTTTTTTTTTTTTGGTTTTTTGTTTTTTTGTTTTTTTTTTTTTTTTCTTCACAGTAGAAGATATTGCTTACTAGTATAAATGTAATGGTAACATTTGATTGCTGATAGGTTGTTTATATGACCTTGCAGTTGTACATATCACGTGGCTCAATTGATACCTTTTCGTTAGTCTCTGATGCTGCATATATTAGTGCAAGCTTGGCTCGTATAATGCGGGCATTATTTGAAATTTGTTTGCGCAGAGGCTGGTGTGAGATGTCCTTGTTCATGTTGGAATATTGCAAGGCTGTTGATCGCCAAGTTTGGCCTCATCAACACCCCCTCAGACAGTTTGACAAGGATCTTTCATCAGAAGTTTGTCTAGCTTTTTTTTTTTTCTTTTTATAATTTGCCCTTCTCAAAGCATATCTACACTAGTGACAACATGATGTTTGATTGCATGTCTTTACTCATTCAGATACTGCAGAAGCTTGAAGAAAGGGGAGCTGATATAGATCGTCTTCAGGACATGGAGGAAAAGGATATTGGGGCACTTATTCGTTATGCACATGGGGGAAAGGTACACGCTTTTGTATATAGTGGTATTTTATTGTTTCTTTTTGTTGACTAAAATAATAATGAGTTTTTTGCCCCCTCCCACCCCCCCCCCCCCCCCGCACAGTTGATCAAGCAATATTTAGGTTATTTCCCATCGATTCAGCTATCAGCAACTGTAAGTCCAATCACAAGAACTGTGTTGAAGGTAATGGTGTGATGTGATTGACTTTATATATTTGGGACTGTAGATTCCCGTTAAATCATTTGGAAATGAGAAGTAAATGTTCATGTTTGTGATACTTGTATAATTTTCAGGTGGGTTTAGTCATAACTCCAGATTTTACATGGAAAGACCGTTTTCACAGTACTGCACAACGTTGGTGGATACTTGTTGAGGTGCGGAGTTCAAAACCATCTTCACTTCTTCCTTTTCTCATGTGAAACATAATTGTTTCACTTCATTTATGTATTTATTAATTGATTGTGTAGAGAATATTTACAAGTTTTCTTATTGAATGGCTCTATAGTGAAATTTTCTAGTCAGATCAATTGAAGGCAGCTCAACTATGCCCTGGTCCTAATTTTAAAGCTGGTTTGGGACTTTAGGTTTATTACTTAGATTCTCTTATTTCATTTGTAGCACCAAGCTTTCTGTGAGTTATGGTGATACTACAGCATATCTACCATGTCATGCTGGTTTTTTGGTCATCATTTTATTTTTGTTGTCTGCTGCCTAACCACTGAGTTTAGTATTATGTAGAAGTTTTCTTGATAATTATGAGCAGACTTTAAAAGTCAATGCTTAGGGTTTACATCTAATTCCTGTTAGTCACTCCTGCTACTTTTGAAATTTGAACATTCTACCAAGGTTTCCTTTTGCATCATTGTAATGAAAACTTTTCTGCCCAAGGGTCATGGGTTTGCGAGAATTTTGTGGTTGTTAGACAACAATTTGGAGTCATCTGTAGCTAAAGGACTGGTCATTTGAACAGGACTCAGAGAATGACCACATCTATCACTCAGAGCTCTTTACTCTCACAAAGAAGATGGCTCGAGGCGAAACACAGAAGCTTTCCTTCACTGTGCCAATTTTCGAACCACATCCACCGCAATACTACATCCGTGCTGTTTCTGATTCTTGGTTACAAGCTGAAGCTTTCTACACCATATCGTTCCATAATTTATCCCTGCCTGAGGTACTTGTTTTCTTGGATTGTTTTGAAGATACTGAGCAGTTTATCAACAAGTTTTTGCTGGCTCATGGCCAAGTATACATGGTGCAGGCTCGTACTTCTCACACAGAACTTCTGGATTTAAAGCCTCTCCCCATTACTTCCCTTGGAAATGATATTTATCAAGACTTGTACAAATTTTCACATTTTAATCCTATACAAACACAGGTATGGTTTCATATATCTGATTGTTCTTGTTTATCTTTCATGGTTTTTCGCCACCGAATTAGCTTGCACCCATGATTAGATGCTTTTGTTCACAAATGCAGATTTTTCATGTGCTATATCATACAGACAATAATGTTCTGTTAGGAGCCCCCACTGGAAGTGGAAAAACAATATCTGCAGAACTTGCAATGCTTCACCTATTCAATACTCAGCCTGATATGAAGGTATTCGCTCCAATTTCTTGGTTAATACTGAAGATTTTGGGTATCAAGGGATTGTAGTATTGAAGAAACAAAGAGAAGGCATGATGGGACAATAGGCTGTGTCCAGCAGATGACACTGCAATTGGCTGGCACTTAATTGTGGCAAGATGAAACTGATAATAATAAGAAAGTACAGATGGTAACGATACTCCTTTTTTCGGTCCAGTAATGATACCCTGCTTGACTGTGGTAGATGTGTTGGTTATAAAACTGTTGGGCAACACATGCCTAGCAAAATGCTGTGGGATTTTTTATGCTAGCCTATGCGCTTTTTTTATTTTTATTCTAGATAAATAGCTAGTTCAACAATCTGGTTTCCCCTCTCAGGTTATTTACATAGCACCATTGAAAGCTATTGTTCGGGAAAGAATGCAGGATTGGAGAATGCGTCTGGTCTCACAACTGGGGAAAAAGATGGTGATTAACATACTCATTGCATCTGTTTGCATGACAGAGTCTGTATATTCACTTTGTGGGTTCTCTATCTACCCTCATGTCCAAGTACATCTGCATTATTCTAAAATTAAGAAGATTTCTTTTGTCAGGTTGAGATGACTGGAGATTATACTCCAGATTTGATGGCCCTGTTGTCAGCAGATATCATCATATCTACCCCTGAGAAGTGGGATGGCATCAGTCGTAACTGGAATAGTCGAAGCTATGTGACAAAGGTGCATTTTTGTGATCTGTTGAAGTTTTTTCATTAATAGAAGGTGCCCTTTTTCCTTAGCTTCTTGTCTGCCAACAGATGTAATGAGTGTGGTTTTTGATCAATAGGTCGGGCTCATGATATTGGATGAGATTCACTTACTAGGAGCAGATCGTGGACCCATCCTTGAGGTATTACTTTATATTAGCTGTTGCCTTTTCTGAGCATTTATCTTCACACTACCATTGAATTTTATTCTACTGTGAACTGCTCTAGTATAAGACTTTCTCTGTCATGCTTTCATTAAATTATCATAGACAATTGTTCATTATGGTAAGTAGGTTTTATGTTCTTGGTACCATAACTTGTACATGTACTTTTTCTTTCTTGTCTTTTTGGCTTGAGATGGAATGCCCTGGGAAACAAATGGCGTCTTACATTAATGTAAGTTCATATAAAAGTGGCCACCAAAAGGGGTACATATTCCTGAAATTCCATGAAGGACAGAAATGACCTAACAGGAGCAAATGGTCTTAGTTGTACTTTAGAAGGTATAACATAAAAAGCTTGTGAGATGTCTGTGCTCTGAATTCATTACCTTTTATGGGAATTAAATGATGAAGTCCCAATATAACAAATCTTAGCTTGCAAGTTTTTTATACCTATGTGCCTATGCCTGGGAGACGAACACCTGACTGGTTGTGCCTTGTGAGTTTGATTCTTGATTGCTGGATGGATCAAAGCAATGGGCCCTGGTTTAGTCATTGAAACTGCCAATCTGATTAACATTTGTCTCATGGAATTTTGGTGAATCTTTTCCCAAAGATATCTTGTTACTGTTAATCTGTGCTTTGCATTGATTTATTACATTCACAGGTGTATGGGGTTAGATCAGCATGATAGCAGGGTTAGAATCTCTGCCTTCTAACAAATAAAGAGTGGAGGGATTCAAGTAATTTTGATTCTTCCTGGACCCCGTTAGGGGCCTGGATGACCACATGAAATTGATGCTGACATGATTTGCTTATGCCTTTGAAATGTTATATATTTAAAATGTTTTGTCAAAATATGTTGGATTAGACTTTTTTGGCTGGATTATGGCACATGTTGTAACCAAATTTTTCACATGTTGTAACCCATTAGATGTCACAGTTTGTTCCCTTACTCCACAAAAGTAGTATTATTTTGGAAATATCAACTTTTCATCTCTGAGTTTGCAGGTTATTGTTTCGAGGATGAGATACATATCATCACAAACAGAGCGTGCGGTACGTTTTGTAGGTCTTTCCACAGCCTTGGCAAATGCAAGGTATGCATACAAAAACATTTCAAGCATTTGATGTTGGTTTCTTTGTGCATTATTGCCGAAACATTTCATTCTCAACCCAAATTAGCAGAGCTTGCACTTGAAGTTTTTTCTTCCTTTCTTTTATCATGTTGCTGTATCCTCCATATTTGTTTTCATCCTTTTTGTATAATTGATATTAGGTAGAAAGTGGTCACCCTTAGGATCTTCCACCCAATAAAATCTGACTGCACCTTCATCTATGTTGTTGGCATTTCTAGAGATTGTTGCTGATGTATTCTAGGGAGCTGCTGCAGCCAAATTATTTTGTTATAAAATGTTAGAGATGTATACCACTGATCTTCTATTGGCTTAGCTACTCCGGAAATATAACTTTTTGTTTGTATTTACTTGCAACATAAAGCGTAAAACATTTTGGACTTAAAAGGTTGGTATTGTATCCAACCTTCAATCAATCAGCCATACATTTACAAATTTAGATTGATTGTTTTAGAAGGGGTCAGGGAAGGGGAGCTGCTTTTTGAATTTTTGTTGTCTAAACCAATGTTGTTTGTTTGACTAGAACAGGCTAACTCTTGGGATAAATACTTTTCAATGTGAAGGTTTGGCCGTTTGATTAGGACATAAGAATTTTAATGGACAATAGTCAGAATCTCTCGATCCAAATTGAAACATGGAGCAAGTGAAAGTATTTCATGTTTTGCAAATTAGGCATGGAGGCAACATTGGAAACCAACAAATTTGATGTCCTGTACAAGTTCTCAACATTTTTGGCTTTTATATCCATTTGACACACATATTATTCTTCCTATTGCACGCATGTCTTTGAAGTTAGTCTATTATTCTTGGCCATGCTGCAGCTCGACTGCCATTACCAGTACCACTGCTTTACTGTTTAGTAGCTTTTGTTTTCTTTATTTTTGTTACTTTCTAATGTCCTTCCATTTGTGTAGTGATTTGGCTGATTGGTTGGCTGTTGGCGAAATTGGGCTTTTCAATTTTAAACCAAGTGTGAGGCCTGTACCTCTTGAAGTACATATTCAGGCAAGTAGATGTCTTTCATAATGGGATATTCCTCTTGTGAGTTGTTTTGGTCACATATGTTGATGTCTATCTCTGGACTTCTGTATTGTTATACATTCTAAACTTTGTGACTTAACTGCAGTGTTTTCCTTTTTCTGTGGCCAGACTCTTCCCACTGACCCCATCCCCTCACCTAAAAAAGTGGTTAATGGATGTCTTTTAATGATTGAGCTCTTGATTATTCTTCAAAAAGTCTGCAAATTTGTGAATCATGGTCAATTCATACATGGTAAAAATGGGTGTCCTAGTGCATTAGTCTCTCACACTCCATGGTCTAGGGAAGGGTCCAATGTATGCAGTCTTACCCTTGTTTTCACAAAGAATCTGTTTATATGACTAGAACTCCTGACCTCTAAATCCCAATGGAGTAACCTTACCTATACACAAAGGCTTGCCCTTTCAATTCATACATTGCAATAAATACAACACCTGATATAGATTAGTAAGCACAAGCTTGAGTTATTGTTTTGTCATCATGTTAATATTTGTCCCTGCCTAAAAACTTTGCTACATTAATTCATTGAAGAGGGTTTACTGTGAGGAAACAATCTTTTTGTTAGAGAAGGATTAGTCTATCACCTTGTATGCTTAGGATTATATGGGTTATACGAACTCTATGCCACTCAATTTCAATAATAATGCAAGGATCCATTTTTTACCCCCTTGAATGTCTGCCCAAAAAATCAGAATTTCTTGATTTTTAGTTGATGTGCTAAGTCTGCTTATTTACTCTCCATCTTGCATTTCCTTTCTGTTGCTGTCCTCTGTATGCTGCTTGGGTATTATTTTGGGGCATTTCCCAAACAATTTGTCTCTGATCAGAATTATAGATGTAGCTCTTTGAATTACTTACATGAGCATATTTTTGCTAAGATGAAGTGTCTGAGCAATTCACTGATGGAGTTTCTAAGGTATTGTATAAATAGCATTTCTGGACCAATATTAAGCATATGCCATCCTGCTTCTTTATAGGAAAAGTATGGATGGATACTGGATGGGTCAGGGATTCATGTTGACTATTCACCTTCTCTTCTGCTTGATATGGAAGTGCATGATTTTAAGCTTTCATCTTTTGCCACCTTTTGCCAACAGGGATATCCTGGGAAGTTCTATTGCCCCAGGATGAACAGCATGAATAAACCAACATATGCTGCAATATGCACCCATTCACCAACAAAACCAGTCCTCATATTTGTGTCATCTCGGCGACAGACTAGGCTTACTGCACTTGACCTTATTCAGGTACTGTGTGCAATTTCATTTTGGGGAATGCTCATTCCAATGGAAATATGATTACTGAGTTTTTTTTTTTTTTTTTCCTTTTTCTGAATTTTTTTGCTGTCTTTATAGTTTGCAGCTTCAGATGAACACCCACGGCAGTTCCTGAATGTGACAGAAGACTCATTGCAGATGATTCTTTCCCAGGTCATTGATCAGAACCTCAGACATACATTGCAGTTTGGCATTGGATTGCACCATGCTGGACTGAATGACAAAGACAGATCTCTGGTTGAGGAACTCTTTGCAAACAATAAGATTCAGGCACTTAATGTCACCTTCGTCTATTTTTGTTCCTTACCTTTTAAGGACACTTATTAAGTGGAAATTGACCATTTATTAATCACAGGTGTTGGTATGTACTAGCACACTGGCTTGGGGTGTAAATCTTCCAGCTCATCTGGTTATTATCAAGGTGAAAATGTTATTTATGGTGTATCTGTTTAATTATTTAGATTTCAATTGGCATTGATTTTGACATATTGTGAAAATAAAACAAATGGTTAGATAAACTTGGAAGTACATTTTTGTCAAGGTTGGTTCCATGACCTTTTCAGCTGTATTTTCCCCAAAATTCTTGCGTGCAAATTATGTAACATTAACAAATAAACCATGTTTCTATTTTCATGTTACTTCAGTTATTACCATGTGCTGAGTTTGCCCATTAAAGTTATACTCCTATGTTGTTACTGTGTGCCAAACAGATACTACATTCTTTGAAATAATGCTCATGCCATAGAGCTGAACTCAATATTGCTTTTTTGTCTTTGGTGATAGTGTTGTGAAAACCAGTATGAGCATCAGAAGCAATGGTGTTGTGAATTTTCTCTGCAGTAAATATATCCACAGCCCAAAGTTGTCTCAATAGAGGATAGCAGTTTAATAAGAGCACAGTAACGAAAATTCATTTGGACAAATATGGAGTAATATAGCTGTAGTTAGCCATTAATAATAATTGTCTGGGCTCACGTCAATTCCTCGGGTGTGGATCATTGACTTCTGAAATGCAGATTGATTGAGACATTACTAAATGTGTTTTTTTTTATGTCTCCAATGGAAGCTTCTTATCATGCCATTGATGATACAATCTCAGCAAGGTGTGTATATAATTGCAGGGTACAGAATATTATGATGGAAAAGCAAAAAGATATGTTGACTTTCCAATCACAGATATCTTGCAAATGATGGGCCGTGCAGGCCGTCCACAGTATGATCAACATGGAAAAGCAGTCATTCTTGTTCATGAACCCAAAAAGAGCTTCTACAAAAAGGTGTGTTTTAAGACTAGTTACTTGTTATTGGTCCTCTGTGTTGTGTGCTGGGAATAATTTTGGTGTTTCCTGATTGCAGTTTTTATACGAACCATTCCCAGTTGAGAGTAGTCTGAGGGAGCAGCTGCATGATCATATCAATGCCGAGATAGTTAGTGGCACAATTTGCCACAAGGAGGATGCAATGCATTATCTGACATGGACTTACTTATTTCGCAGACTGGTATATGTTCCAGAAACATGATTTGTGTTTTAATCTTGTTAGTTTGCACTCGCTAGTACTTCCTTGGTGGGTAGGCATACAAAAAGATCAACAGGATAAGATCATTCTGGAGTTAAAATTGATCTTTGACTTCTGGTGAACATAATATCTTAGTTTAAGGCTTTAAGCATGAACCTCTTCCCACTTTAATATCTTATTTTATTGCCCTGTTGCTGGAGAAAATCAACTTGTAACCTTAAATCAGATAGCATTGACTTAGTAGAAAACGGACTATATTTTGGTCCTTGCTTTATATGTACTGCGTCATTATAGTATCATAAAAGCTCATGACCTTAGTAAAAAAAAGGTTTTTAAGTAACCATGACAGTATTCAATCTTAATTTGAAGGAAAACCTGATGCTCTCCTCTTCCTCCTTCGATACCTTAAACTGGCACATGTTCTCTATGTGAGGGCATATGTAATTTTCTTGTTTAATAATCATTCTGTTTTAGATGCAATTTTATACTCAGCAGTTTCTTTTTTAGCCAATGTTGCTCAACCTGTACTACAGATGGTTAACCCAGCTTATTATGGGTTAGAGAATGCTGAAGAAGATGTTCTAAGTTCTTATTTGTCCAGGTAAGAAAACCACTTTTTTTGGATTATTTAAGCCCATTTGATCAACCTTTGTTTTTATTATTACATGTTGGTCAGTTACCTAGCATAAGATCAGTGACTTCAGGGAATGGTATAAAGTAATTTATTTGGAACAGCATATTTTGTGGTAGCATTTTGGATGCATCAATGCAAAAAAAAATATATTATCAAACATGATTGGAAATTTTGTTGTTTAATTTTAAATTGTGGAAACACTACAATCCAAATTTGCCCTACCATGAGCATGTAGTCCATGCATGCTCCTCTGAACCTGATGCTGTTTCATATTTTCTCTAGACAATTCTGAGACAATTTGTTTTTGGCAGGTTGGTGCAGAGCACATTTGAGGATCTGGAGGACAGTGGATGCATGAGGATGAATGAAGATAATGTGGAGTCTACAATGTTGGGTATGATAGCATCACAGTATTATCTTAGCTACATGACTGTATCAATGTTTGGTTCAAACATAGGACCAGATACATCTCTTGAAGTAAGTACTTCAGTTAAGTGCAAGTTTATCTTGATATCATGCTGTCTTTTTTGTTTTACTCCAGTTAACTGTTCCAATAATTGTCCTTAACCATAGGTATTTTTGCATATTTTATCTGGCGCTTCTGAATATGACGAGCTTCCTGTACGGCATAACGAGGTATTTTCTTTGCCCATGCATGTCTATTACTAATTCTACTTAGGTGAAGTCATAATCACACAGAATGCTGTATGGCCCATATTGCACAGAATGACCACTTCCATTTTCTTCTTTTTCATTTTTTAGCGATAGCATGCTAAAAGATGCCAAGGGTAGTGCAACCTATATGCATAGTGTAGACAAGTGATGCATGGGGATGAGAGCAATAAAAAAATTTCAGTTGCTAAAAACTGCACTTGGAACTTAAGCATGTGCAAACTTTAAAAAAAAAGGATTGGAGATTTTCAGCAGGCTCATATGCAGAAGAAAAAGAGAAGGTGTCATTCTTGATTTGACTCCATAATGAAATGGTCAATCGCTTGAAAGGATCGCCTAAGCTAATTTTCTAGGATATGCATATAATCAAGGGGGGTGCCACCAATTCCCAAAATGATAAGCAATTGATTGTTGTTTGTGTTTGATAAATAATGTAGTACAAACATTAAATTCTGGAACTGTAATAAAAGGCCAGCTACTCTCAATAACATTTACCTAGAATTCCTTCTTATGGCAATTTTATCTGTTCTCTTTCTTCTTTTTGATAGCTTCGTCACGAAAGAAAAAGTAGTTGTGCAAAATGGCTATGGTTTGCTCGGATTAACATTCAGCATCTAAATTTTGAAGCTAATTCTTATAGTGGCCATGGTGACCTTTGCTTATGTTAGCCATACAATTTATAGGTTGCAGAAAAAATATTTTGTTGGGAGTCATATAGATGCCATCTTTATTTCCTTTGATTACCAGGAAAATTACAATGAAGCATTGTCCAGGAGAGTGCGATACACAGTGGATAAGAATAATCTTGATGATCCACATGTCAAAGCAAATCTGCTATTCCAGGTTAGAATTGCCATGATAGATATTTTATCCCTTCCCCTACTTTTCTTTTGTAATAAACTACTTTTGTTATGTTACTAATTTATTCTCATGTTTTATGTTTTCTTGATTCAGGCACATTTTTCCCGGTTGGAGTTGCCAATAAGTGACTATGTGACAGACTTAAAGTCGGTTTTGGATCAAAGTATTCGCATTATTCAGGCCATGATAGATATATGTGCTAATAGTGGATGGCTTTCAAGCTCAATTACTTGCATGCATCTCTTGCAAATGGTCATGCAGGTATTTTTATTTTAGTAGCATGAGAAATAAAGTAACAAGTAGATTGATAGCAAAGAAAAATTGCATTTCTGAAATGTCATATTTATGTCTGGCTTTGGTCCAGTGTTTGGGATTTGAGAGAAAGAGAGATCAGAGAACTCTATAACAGAGTCACTGAAACCTAGCAGGAGAGAATAAAACCTCCGCAAAAGAAATTATGTTAATTAGTCATTTCCTCACACTAAAAGCTACCCGATAAGTCATTTCCTAATTCCTAATATGATTTGAAGTTCTTAAGGCCTCATGAGTCAGTTTTTCCCAAACCCTCTCTGATACCTTGTGCATTTTCGCAGGGTTTATGGTTTGATGAAGATTCTACCTTGTGGATGTTGCCATGCATGAACTCTGATCTATTGTGCTTGCTGGAAGAAAAAGGAATCTCCACCGTGCAGCAACTATTGGATATTCCCAAGGCAAATTTGCAGGCTATGATTGGAAATTTCCCTGTTTCAAAATTATATCAGGTGAAAATTTTTGTTTCCCCCTCCCCTAATTCGCCATCAAAGGACAGAGAATTCTTTTTTGGGGTTGAAGGGCGATTTTTATTTTAACCCTGCCTCAACAACCTCAATAACCCCAAACTTTTGGTCTCTTTCAAAACAATATTCATAGAACAATAAAAGATATACTGAAAGAAATTGTATTTGAGACTTTGGTCTTTTTATATCTGAAGATTTGTTTGACTTCATGTTGGCAGATTGTCACACCTCATCTTAACATATACCTTATGGGCTTCATTTTTTGAGGAAATGGCATTGTTGGTTCATCTATTTATTCTCTTTGAAAGGGTGTGCCCTTGTCGTGGTGGGTTGGGATGAGGTTTCCCACCTTAAACATTACAAATCATATACCATAAATGATAATTAAGTTCAAATATGGTTGCTGCATTCATGTATCATCTTTGTGCCCAATCTTTTTTTTTTTTTTCTTCAGGATCTGCAGCATTTCCCTCGCATTCAAATGAAATTAAAGCTTCAGAAAAGGGACAGTGATGATAGGAAGTATGTTGCCCTGAGCATCAAGTTGGAGAAAACTAATTTTAGGCAAAACACATCAAGGGCTTTTGCCCCTCGATTCCCAAAGGTAAACAGTTCACTTCTTTGCAGTCTTAGTTGAAAGGAAGAAACGGAAATGACTAGGTTTGTTGTTATTTTGCAGCTAAAAGATGAGGCATGGTGGTTGGTGCTTGGTAACACAGCCACCTCTGAACTTTATGCCCTGAAGAGAGTTTCCTTCTCTGATCGATTGGTTACTAACGTGGAGTTGCCATCAACCCAAACCACTTTTCAGGTCAAATGCCTAGCATCCTTAAAAGCTATAATATCTCAGCCCATTTCTCAATTATTTATGTATCTTGCTTGTCTTTCTGCCTCAAAAGCCCAAAAATTTTGCTCGTGAACTCTTCTGTCCATCTTCCAGGGGATGAAATTAAAGCTAGTTTCGGATTGTTACATCGGCTTTGAACAAGAGCATTCTATTGAAGAACTTATCAAGAAGCAATGAACGAAGACTAGGATTCTAATTGAAGATATTTCGGAGCTGACACTTCTCATTGGTAATTATTATGAGCTAAATTATATGATAGACTTCCATCGACTCTTTATTTTTTAAAGTATATGATATGCTTCCAGTTATCAGTCAATGTCCCATAGAATGCTAAAAACAAATTACTCGTGCGTATATAAAAAATAACAGTTTACATTTTGTAGTACTCAATACTGTCACCCAAATGCATCTGTTTTGCCAAAGAATTGCACTCTCCATCGGCATGTAGTGCCACGTTGGTTCCCTGAGAACCCAAAGGAGGTCTGGCAGCTGGCACAAAATGATATATGTGGCAGTAGTCAGCCACTTCGATGATTCATTAGGGGATTCCATGTACGACATGCCACTTCGGTCAGAGTTAGTGAGCTTTTGACGATAGGAGTCTCGCCGTCTAGGGCATAGCATTCCACCACTTACTCTCTCAGCACTTTATTCCACCACTTACAACAGCAGTATGGTTGTTTTGCTCTCTTATAACCCCAATTTTACCGTTTATTGAGCCATGGGATTGATAAAAAGACCCATAAGTTTCAATTGCTACATTTAAAACTCTCGACCTATCAAATTGTTTGCAATTTAAAATTACTAATAGTTTCGTTACAGATTGCGGTTCCCATCTTATTTCACAGCCGAGGAATGACTATCAGCAGTACCCTGCCGATCAGTTGGGTCATAGGAAGCATGATGAGCTGTGTCCGGGTCAGGATTTAAGCCTAGAGAAAATAAGGTGATTTCTAGGCAAATAGTATTTGCGTCCCTAGGAAAATGAGTGAAATTACTACCAACTGAAGACTAGGAAAGTTGAGGTACCCATTCATTAATTCTTGAGTTACATTTCAGGGAAACATACGACCCCTACAACTAATCCCTAGTATCAGTCTGGAGGTTTAGGATAAGCACAACTTTAAATTAGTTAGAACAAGGAACAACATACAGAAGATCATATTTTTTCTTTTTCTTGTTTTTTTTGTTTAAGGTGTCAACGGAAGAACCAATGATAGATCTACAGGAAAAAGATCAAATTTTGGCATTGGCGTAAAAAAACAAAAAAAAAAAAAAAAAACTCATGAGGAAATGCTCAAAAATACATCTTATCAATCATAATTTTGATATAATTACATTTACATCGGGCTGAAAATTAGCAAAAGATATGTAAATCTCTTTTGTCCATTGGTATGTAAATCTCTTTTGTCCATTGGTGTGCCCACATATTAAATAGATATCCACATTACCTTGATAGCTGGCTTATGCTGTGTTCCCATGGATTAATCCCAGTCAGCGTCAAAGAATCCAGCATCTCTCATCTCGGAGTAGTAAGCATTATCTAAAAGGAAATCTTGCTCCTGTAATGATCACAATGCAAAGTCAGGTGTTTATGGTCCTCAGGCAAATCATCGAACAATGCAACAACAAACCAACCAAATATAAAAAGATGGTAACCTGGAAAAAATCTGCTAGAAATGTCGAGTACAAAATAGGTAGATAAAGACAATGATAGCAGAGAAGCATGAAATTGTACACCCTGCAGCAGTTGAATGGGCCAAAGATTATTCAAGTGCCATTTCAGATAGCAAAGGATGAATAATTGAGAATGTATTGCCCATCTCTGTATATAAAGCATATTAGAAGTACCAAATTCCGAAGCTGGCCCCAACTATGGCAAGTCCACAACCAAACAATGCCACAGCATGAATGATGAACATCACAATTACATAGTTGTAAAATGCTGGTTTGGCTGCAAATATGTACAAGGCAATAAGTCCAATCTGGCAAGAATCATGATGTAACAGTAGTCTGCTAATACTCACGAGGCAACTTCTCTCTCCATTTTGAGAAATGCACAAATAATACGTAGCCATAAACTGCAGTAAGCAATAATTTGTGGATGATCCATAAGCCCCACTTCATTCTTTGTGTACTTTCAACACCATCAACGAAGAGTGGGACCCCAAATCCAATAACATAAATACCCTGAAACAGATCTTCTATGGTAGTTAGTGCTTGAAACAGATCATGAACTGAAAGACAAAATTGCAATTACTCATTCAACGGGACAAAATTCTGGCTGTCCATTTTCAAATGCAAGTGGAAAACCAACAGAAATGGCCAATATTTTGGCGTAAAATTTCATATCAAACAAATAAATTGTGATTTAAATAACCACAAATATTATATTAAACAAGCATTTCAAACTCATCTGATTACAAAACACAATAAAAGTTTTGCTCAAATAACCATTGCATTGCATAACATTAATAAAACTACAATTCCTAGCATTACAACTACTTTCCATGACTTTAATTTGCTTGCCAATCCTTAAAATCAGTTGCATATCTGGAACCACAGAAAAAAGGTAGGAGCATTCCATTTGTATTTCATTTTTCCACTAGAAGAATATTATCTGAATTGCAGTTCAATAGAGGGATGCCACATTGTACGAACTTACTCAAGGATGGATGATTTAACATTATCATAAACCCATGCTTTAACAAAGAGAGTTCAGATGACAAAGGTAAACTTAGATTCCAAAAATGAAACTGAAAGGCGACAGAACTCGTTTGATTATCTAATAGATAAATAACAAACATTGATGTCAATTCTGCAAGATGACCCTGCTGTTACCAAAACTTGAACCTTAATACAGCAAATTGTGACACAATATCAAAAACAATGACCTTGAAAGTCATTTCAGCATTTCTTATGCTAACCAAGCTTTGCAGTGTCCAAACCCACAACTAAAGTAGTTAACAAAGTTAATTCACCAGAAGTTGTCACAAAATCCATGTCTACAAGATATAGCAAATGAAACACACAATGAAAGTAAAACTAAATGTGGGGCAAAAAACCAGGGGGGGGGGAGTATTCAGCACCTTGAAAAGAATATCGACACCAACAATAATCCCTGAAACCAAAAAAGTACGTGTTAATGTTTCCAACCCACTGGCATAACTATCTTGGAGAAGAAAAGCCAGTATGCTGATTTCCAAGCATAGCATTGCAGATTCTGTAAACAATGACAAAAAATTCCAAGCAATCTCCCTCCCAGAAGAGCATTGCCAAGCCTGTTCATCAAAGACAATAACTTGTTGTCATGTGAAGTGATACAAACCCAAATTTGCTCTCTTCTTCTTTTTATCATTATTATTATTATTTTCTTCTTTTGCTTCGCTTCTCCATATTCTATTGTCTCCTCCAAACAGAGAAGTAAAAAAATTCACTAACATTAAAACATATTTGATTTCTCCAATATTCTTTTTTTTTTTCTCCAGTTTTCTCAGCTCCCAAACAGAAACTGAACTTGAACAGCTTTTTCACTAGCAAGTAGCAGGCTTGTTTTTACGAAAATAAAGCCAAAAAAAAGGAGAGGGAAAAGTAAAAGGAAAAGGACCCGAAGAGAGCACCAAGCGAAGTTGAGGGAGCTAGCGAGCCAGAGAAGGGCATAATAGGAAATCATAACGTACGACATCCCGTTCCACAGCTTCTTTACATTCTTCTTCGCGTTGATCGCCAAGTACAACACGAACACAGCTGCTGCCACCGCCATCACGGGGTCGTACCACAACACATGGCATTTCTGCTCGTCGCCGCCGCCCCCGGCGGCAATATCGGGAATTTCGGGTAGCGCGGGAGAAGTTGTGCCGGGAATTGCTGCTTGCAAATTCATTAATAAAAAATTAATTCTCCCTAAGGTTGGAGATTTGACGTGAGCTAGGAAAACCCTAGATCGTACGGTTGAGAACACATCGTGGATGACTCCGATTTACGATGCCGATGAGTATAAGAGGACGTGGTCGTCTTAGGAATCGAAATTTTGTTAATTAGCCAATTGATATACTGTATACGTGACCGAGCAACAAACAACGAAGTTGAATAAAACGACACCGGTTCCTAAACAACTTCTCGTTACTTAGTTTGAACGGCAAACCAAAAATAGTTTGGTTTTGATAATTTGAAAAATATTAGATATAATTCTATTTACATCTAAGATTTACATATATTATTGAGCTTATAAAAATAATATCATTTATATTGAGGTACTTCTGATGAGGGTGGAGATTAAGCATATTAGAGATTAATACAAAAGACTATTTTTTATATGTTATTTATTATTTAATAATTTTAAATTTTTGTTAAAATTGATATAATTGAGCAATTAAAAATTTGTATAAGGATTCTCATTCTATTTTGTTATCTTTTTAACTGAACAAATAAACAAAAGGCGTGTATCATAATTTATTACTCAATAATTATGAATTCGAACATCTCGCACTTTGTTCACATTCATGCCAAAGGCCAAAGGACTTTAAACATAACTCAAATTTACACTAACAACAACTACTTTGGTTGCAGGCTGGGACAAACACCTTTATTGATAAAATAAAACAAACAAATACCAAGCATAAACCTCCAAATTATTAAGCTGCGGGGTAGGCCTGTGGTGATAGCCTGGGCTTGGGATGCACCATGAGGGGCTCGGCACGCTGTAAGGTGAGCCCATAAGCTTCCCCCATGTTCAGTTTCTCAGGCATCAGCCCATCTGCCAATTCCCAATCGAATGCATGGACCAGCGTTGCGGTCAGCAGGTGAACCATGCGCAGGCCCAAGCTCATTCCCGCACATATTCTGCGCCCAGCACCGAATGGGATGAGCTCAAAGTCATTCCCTCTGACGTCCACTTGAGGCTTTTCTCCTCCCGGTAGGAACCTCTCCGGCCGAAACTCGAGTGGCTCTGCCCATGTGTCTGGATCGTGGGATATGGCCCATACGTTGACCAGTAGCGTGGAGCCTTTGGGGATGTAGTAGCCATTGATTTCGCAGCAGTCGCTGGCGATGCGCGGGAGTGCGAGCGGCGTCGATGGGTGGAGCCGGAAGGTTTCCTTCACAATTGCTTGCAGGTAGGGGAGTTGACCCACATCTGGTTCACTCACAAGTCGGTCTCGGCCCACTACCGAGTCGATCTCTTGTTTGAGTTGGGCCATAGCACGCGGGTGTCGGATCAGCTCCGCAATAGCCCACTCCACTGTACTTGATGACGTGTCGGTGCCTGCGCTGAGCATGTCCTGGAAAGCATACCACCATCACGTGAGCGCTCTTATTTGCCGGCACGGCATGTATGAAATCGATGCAACCGGCCAACCCTCACTCGCAAGTCACAGTACCATACCATTATCCTACCTTTACAACAAAATCCACGTCACGCTACTTATGGACACCTTCGCATTCAATAATATTTGACAGTGATAATTAAAATATTATATTAAATCTATGAACTTCACTTCGGTAAGATGGACTGGAGTTTTTGTTTGATAAAATATTATTTTAATTTATAGATGGAGGTAACAAAAATGAAAACCCATGCATCAAGTCTATTAACAAAAAGCTTTTCATGAAAAAAGAAAAAGAAAAAACTGTGCATTCCCTTAATTCCAAACAATGCTACTCTCATTTGCAAGAAACATTCAATGAGATCTTCTTTGTTAGCACGACATGCTAATCAAGAGTCTACCATTTTACGTATGTCCACTCATTTTGGCAAGTGGGTGTTCCATGCAATAAAGTAAGTAAATGTCTGGAAAAACGACACAGAGAGAGAGAGAGAGAGTGAGATACCAAAAGCAATGCTTTAATATTAGTGTCGGTGAGCTCGCCAACCTCCTCGTCGGCAACATCTTTCAACGAAATCAACGTGCTCAACATGTCCGTCTGGGGACCCTGACCGCCGTTGATCTTGTGCTCCTCCAGGATGTTAGTCAAGAAATCGTCAAATCTCTTTTGGAGCCTCTTCATTTTAGATGCTACTCCCTGCAAGTCCAGCCATTCCAGAGCCGGAATAAAGTCGCTGATATTGAACACTCCGGCCAACTCCATCAACTCCACCACCATCGACTTGAACTCTTCCGCTTTCTGGTCGCCGCCTCCATCGCCGAATACCCTTCGCCCCATCATCATCCGCCCCAGTGCATTGGTCGTGCACACGTTCAGCAGCTGGCCCAGGTTCGCGGGAGCTGGGCCGCCCCTCCCCAGAGCGCCCGTCAACACTGCCACCTCTTGCTGCAAGGTCAAAATTGACGGTCAATCTCCCGACCAATTAGTCTTCTGATGTTTATAAACAACAACATTAATCAATCAAATTCTCTCGCTAAATAAATCACATTAAATTCATCGTGATGTTTTAAAATGAAATTAAAATATATAAGTGCACAGAGCGTATTTATACAATCTGTTGGTGTAATGCTAATAAAGAATTAATTGCTGGATACATAAACTTGCAATCTCACCATATTCACAACTCCATTAAGCAAAAACAGTAACACTTCTAATGAAACTTTCTTAAATTAATTGCACGGATCTAATCAATCTAACGCGTTTTAGACTCAAGTTCACGTTGTGGGTAGTGAATTAACAAAAGTAGTTTTATATTTAAAATAAAAAATAAAAACACTAATTATATGCTGACAAAAGAGACCCTGGATGAGATTATTACGTTAATCTGACCAACCACTCAGGCCCACTTCTCAAGATATAAGTCAAAGCTTGATCCGCATCTCTCACAAGTCAGAGAAAAAACAAAACGGAAATAAAAGCATTTTAAAAAAAATCCTCAGCCTCGTCTTGTGCGTCATCAGTGACATCTTCTCCTATGAATAAAATTATATATCTATTATCTTGGGAGGTCTTCGATTTACGGAACATACGGCCATTGACCCCGGATTTTACGTTCTAATTATTCTGAAGATTTAGTTGGTGATGTCCGAAAGCTGACATCCATGTGTTAAAAGGCAATATTAAACTTCTTGTGTTGCTCACTGCTAGTTAGTATTTGCTCATACGGCAAGTTAATTGCCTTATTCTTTTTTCTTTTACGGAACAGAAAAAGCAGTTGACGTATCAGGCTTTGTTCTGTAAATTAAAAACTAACCTTAAGTTCGCCACTTGCCAGTAGAAAATTAAATAGACACTTTCTCTCGAGGAAAAAATATATATATATGGAAAATCCCGAAATATAAACTTTTAAAATTTCCTTTAAATTTTTGCTTTAAAATGACAAATTTAATACATATTACTACAAATATGCAACACTTTTTCAAAGAAAAAAAAAAAGAGTAAATATTGAATCCATGCACTTAATAATTAATCTATATTTTAATTTATTTTTGGTTTCAAACAAAATCAATCTACAGTGACCACTTTGACAGCGCGAAATGAAGACAAAAGATATATTATGGAAACAACGACATGAATGAGAAAGATCTATTTTACAAATTAAAGTAGAACAAAAATTGCTGTTTCATAATGTGAACCATTGACGTCTTGGCTCTATTATATTTAAAATTTAAATCTCCCATTTAAATGTTAAAATAATGAATAAGTTATATTCACATATCCTCTACCTTAAAATATAAAATTGTGTATGTGGCATTTTGTGAATAAGAGAAAAAAAAAAAGAGATTTTAATTCTGATTTTTTTTTTGTGTGAATATAATTAACTTATGATTCTATATTATATAATAAGTAAATTTTATTTAAAATAAAAATAATGAAATAAATTAATGAGACATAAAATTCTAAATAAGTTATATTAAAAAATAGACATAATAAACATCTTATTTATTTATTCTTCTTCCAACCCAACAAGTAGTAATTGGTAAGACATCTGAGTCATGAAGGATTACTTTGAAGATTTTTATTTTGACCATTATAAATACAATTTATTTAGTTTACATAATAAATAAGTTATATTAAAAATATAAAAGATGATTAAATATAGCAGCACTTAAAAAAAAAAAAGGAAAGGGAGAGGGCTTCATGATAACCTGTCTAACATGTCTAAAGTCATCCAAGGCCTTGCCTGAGAAGAGATGAACGGACGTGATCTTCCTAAGCATCCTCCAACGCGGGCCGTACGGCGCAAACACCAGGTCTTGGTAATTATATGCCATATGTTTTGCACCGGAGTTGGGTGGCCGACTGGAGAAGTTGACGTCGTGGGTCTTCAGAAACTGAGCCGCCACAGAAGCTGAAGCCGCCACGACGACGTCGACGAACCCCAGGCGGAGGTGCATGAGAGGGCCGTATGTTCTGGCCAAGGCGGCCAGGGATCGGTGAGGCGTGGGACCCAAGTGGGGGAGGTTTCCCACAAGTGGCCATGGTTTCGGGCCAGGGGGAAGCAGCCGTCGGTGGCGGATGCGGCGGGAGCCAAGGCCGAGAAGGAAGCACACTGTTATGGCTACCAGTATCGAGTAAAGAACGACAGGAGCCATGTCGTTTCTTTTCAACACTTTTTTGGCAGGCGGTTTAGAAGGAGTCCGTATAAATTGTTTAGCGCCTTGTGTGTGCTATAAATAGGGCAAAGGGCAAATGGAGTAGGGCAGCATGGTGATGGCTTGTAATGGCAAGACCGTCTTCTTCTATCTGGTAGATACGGCCACGTGACGCTGTGGTTGCTAACCATAATTAAATACTATTTTTAAAATTTTCCTTCACTTTCAAAATTTGTTCATATATATAAACAAGACTAAAAGATGCATCATTTTTTCTCTAACTCCCTGTTGTCCCACATTGTTTTGATTGGAAACAAAGAAGCAAGTAGAACGAAAGGACAAAAAATTAAAAAAAAATTAAAAAAAAAAAAAAAAAAAACAAAGATTGAGGTCCGTAGGAGAGGAATCGATTCATGAACAAAGAAGCAACCGAAGATCGGAGTCAAAATCGAAGAAAGCCGCAAGCAAGCTCGAATGATCATTTGGACTTTGGACTTTTGGGGTTTATTTCTTACTTTCTCGGCCCGAGTAGTTGAAATTCCAAAGACTCCATCCAATAATCTACCATAGAATTGTAAGGCGTCTGCGTCTATGCATTAAATTACATGAGCCAACTCCTGGTGACTTTCTTTTTTGGTTAAAGTGACTCGCAATTGTTCGATGCTTCCCTTGAATTAGCCGTCGATTTTTTCTGTTGGCTTTAATTGGATAGCCACAACGTGTCACTCTTGAGTAGCTTATCAACTGGCCCAAAAGTCGCTGGAAGGTGACAGGGGATATGAAAATAACAATAATAATAATTTTAAATATTTATAATTACATTTTTATTTTTAATTTAGATTCTATATTTTTAAATTAATTTTTTTTTATGCAAATGGTTAAACCCTTAATAATTTCTTTTTAGTTGATTTTTAACGTTTTTGAATACTTTTTATTTTAAATTGATGGATTCAAAATAATTTTAAAAGATGTATGATTTAAATAAAAATATAAAAAAATTTAAAATTAATTTGTTTTACGTATCCCAATATCATAAGTTACTTTGTTTATTAAAAAAATTATTAAGCCAACAAAACTAACTCTTTTTATTCTCTCAAATCATACTTCTTATTTTCAAAATTATGACTCAGAATCTCTAAATAAAAATGAGGTGCCTCTAAATCTTCATTCCGAGCTGTTGAGGATTCTTTGGGGCTTGGGCTTCCGTGGCGCGGATGGCCAGTCATATTGTTTTCTATATACGGGCTAAACCAACAAAAGGCATTTCGAAGGAGAAACAGAGATGAACGATGCCACTACTACATCAATCATCAATCATTCTCTCTTGCATCCATTCAGAAAGGCCACCTTCACCACATATTTCACACAATTCAAAACTCAGAGAATAGCAACTTTCTGTGTTGTTATTGGAAAAGTACAAAAGTTGAGGAAAATGACCCCCTCTTCTGCACCGTCAAAAACTTCCAAAGGTACAACAAAAGGAAGATCCACTGGAGAATATTACACTTCGACTTTGCTAAAAAACATGAGCTGCATGATGTGTTTTTCCACAAATCTCACTCGGCCATCTCGTCTTCGTTATTACCATCGTCAACAATTTCCTCCATCTTCATCTTCTTTACTGCCTTGGCAGCATCATTGTTTCTGGGGCCAGCGGGAACTTGGATCAGTACATCAGCCTTTTGCCCGGTAGCTGCATTTACAAATCCGCCATTCTTCTCCGCGTGATAAACAAGGTCATTGCCCTTGCCATTCAGCCCTGCAATCATGTACACGGTTGAGTTCTCGTCAATCTCCTCTCTTACAAGCGTTCTTGATATCTCTGTGACCACCTTTTTCTCTTGCCATCTCCTAATGGGTCGAGCACCATTAACCTATGACAGAAAAAAAAGGCAAGTTTAGGTTTCTTTCTGGTCCTGATGGAGTACGTGAAATTGGAAAGGTAAGGATTTTTAACATATGCTCACAGGATCATAACTCTCTGCCAATATGTAGTCCAATGCAGCATCAGTTACAGCAAAAGCCATGCCTCTTTCTGCCAGATGGCCAGCAACATCTTTCAGTTGGAACCGGGCAACCTTTGGCAACTGCTCATGTGAGAGTGAATCAAAAACCACAATCTCATCAAGCTGATTAAGTAATTCAGGCGTGTAGTGCCTCCTCACCTGTCAAGATAGTCAATAACGACCAGCAAGTTAACATTTCAGAAACCAAAGTACCATGAAAAAATTGGACACTGAATCCAGAATGCCATCTGTCACCTCATATATAATTCGATCTCAAGCAACTTGCATTGTGCACTTTCCTGTTAATGCTGAATCCAGCAAGCTATTCGTGATAATAAATGTAGTTCTAAAATCTACAGTTCTTCCTTGGCCATCAGTCAACCTTCCATCATCTAGAACTTGAAGGAGGGGAAGTTAAAAACTGAGATGCGGGCTTTCTCCACTTCATCAAATAGGACAACACTGTAAGGCCTTCGCCTCATAAAACTGACTCTCGAGTCGTACTCTTACGTTTGCACAGGCCTCATCAACCAAATCAATTGCCTTGTCAGGCAAACGACGTCCTATTATTAAACACAAAACATAACACATGTTATCAAACTCCATGATGAACAACTCATCACAAGATTAAAGCCAGCAGAAACCCAAAGGGAAAAAAGAAAAAAAAGATGAAATGAGGGCAATGATATACTTATAATGTAGCGACTAGATAATAGGGCTGCAACCACAAGAGCCCGATCCAGAATTCGAATACCATGATGACCCTCATATTTCTCTTTCAATATCTAAGAATGCTAATTGTATCCGCCACACTGGGCTCAGCAACGTAAACTTGTTGGAATCTTCTCTCAAATGCAGCATCTTGCTCCACATACCTTCCGTACTCCTCCAGCTTAGTAGCACCAATGCACCTAAGCTGATCTCTAGCAAGCATGGGCTTAAAAAGGCTGGCAGCATCCATAGACCCTTCTGTTCTATCAGCGCCGAGAACAAGATGTATTTCATTAATGAATAATATCACCTTATCCTCAGCCTCTCCCACTTCTTTCAACACAGCCTTTAACCCATCTTCAAATTCTCCCCTATACTTGGCCCCAGCTACCAGAGCCCCCATATCCAGTGCAATAAGTCTCACATCAGCAAGATTACTCGGCACATCCCCTCTTACTATCCTTTGACCCAAACCTTCAACGACGGCAGTTTTGCCCGCACCCGGCTCACCAGTGAGAACGGGATTATTCTTAGTCCTGCGTGACAGAATTCTAACTACCCTTCTAATCTCCTCATCTATTCCTATAACTGGGTCAAGTTTTCCGGCTTGCTCTATAACATCTCTCTCTTGAGTCTTCAAAGCTTGGAAATTTGTGTCTCCAGAGGCACTCTCCACCTTCTTCCCATCCTTCCCACGTAACTTTTCCACCTCAGCTTTCACTCTAGCAGTAGCCACTCCCGCTTCTTTCAACAAGTCCCCAACCTGGGAATCCTGAAGAATTCCTAAGATTATAACCGATCAACGGCCAAATGGGTGTCGCCACGCGATTTCTGCAATGCTTGCTCGCGCCTGATGACCTTAATAAGACTCGTACACAGTGGAACCTCATCTGGGGGTTGGAGACTGGGATGGCAGCTTCTCCAGGGCTCCCCAATTCTTACATTTCGATCGGTTTGTTTGGTTGTTTGTTGAAGGAAAGAGAGGCATCTGGAAGGGACTAGAGACGTGGCTACTAGAAAATCCAGGACACTGTTTCATTCTCTCGATCCCCCCCCCCCTTTTTTTTTTATTTGAATGGAACCTCTCTAGATTTTGCAATTTTGCTACTTTCATTTCATACCTACCCACCGAGGCCTCTTCCCCAAACTCGGAAATTGTTCTCACGCGCCCAATTATTGTTGTTTTCCTTAGAATTCAGGAATAGGGTTATTCTTATTTTTATTCTTATTCTTTCTTTTTTCTTTGAAAAAAAAAAAAAAAGATGATATTTGTATTTGGTATAAATTACTGTTAATTAGTAAATATAAATTTTATTTATTGTTATTATTTTTAATTAATTAATAATAAAATAAAAAAATTAATATATTATTATTTTTTTAATTATTTAATTTATTTTAATAATATTTTTACTATATTTTAAAATTTTATAAAATTAAAATTTAAAATTTATAAATATTAATAAATATAACTTTTTAAATATATATATATATATATATATTATATAATTAAAAATTAATTTAATTATCATTTAATATATATTATAATTTATTTAATTTATTTTAAAAATTATTTCTATATACTTAAAATTCATGTAATATAAATATATAAAAATAATAAAAATTAAAAAAAATTTACAAAAGAGAAGAAATTTTATTTATAATTTTTTTATTTAAAAAAAATTTAGAGAAAAAATTTATCTTTTTATTTTTTTTCTTGAAATAAAAAATATATTCAAATTTTAATTTTTTAAAAATTTTTAAGTAAAATATAAACAAAAATATATTTTTCTACAAATATAATAACCTACATGACACAAATCTATTACTAGTATTACATAATTTCAAAATATTTTAATACACAATCAATTAATGATAAATCTGTAATTGCTAAATGCGCACCTAAAAGACATTAAATGCGATGTGAACCAACGTTTATCTTGTAACAAATTTTAAGCGCATGTGTAAACTCGCAGAAAAAGTCAAAAACCAATTGGAAAGTCGGCAATTTTTGTTGCTAACTAAGGCGTAGTTACAACGTCTGCAACCGACGAGAGTCTTTTACTTGCCCTTCCAATAATTTATAATATCCGTTGTTGGATGGCATTGTCTGTCTCTTGCGACTCCCCGCACGTCCCTTCTTGAAGAGTTATTATTGATTTGTTCTTAGTTTTTCTCTTACGTAATAATTATTTGACTTAATCAAAAATTACCGAAAATTCTCATACCTTCCCAACTTAAACAGTGCTCTTTATCCTATGTCCAAGTAAATAACAGATTTTTTTTTCCCCTTTTGACTAACAATATCCAAATAAGTGATACGATTCACACACAAAAGTGACTAATACACATAAATAAAATACATAAAAACTAGAAATAATAACTTAAACTTGCATGTATGATGCGATTTCAATCGTATAAACAGCCTCATCCTATCCACAAATAGATTAAACAAACGATGATTTGCCGAACCACGATTATGTTGTTTAATTAAATCTCTGATCAATTGGAAATTTATGTCTATAAAACACCCATTTGTGTCTAGTAGCCATACTCAATAGTAAAAGAAATCATTATAACTCGAAAACGAAAACATTTAGATTCTATTTTATGGAACTAAAATTTCCTGTAATCGTAGTTTAATAAATCAAGGGAAACTTGAAGCGAAACATTAGTGCTTGGAAACATCCATCAATTCACATCGCTTAAAGCTTGGCCAAAACTATACAAATCTTGACTATAAATATGAATACAACTTCTGAATTTCTATTCATGAAGGGGAACAGGCTGGGGATTTTGACTTCTTATAACTAAGAGCCACGTCCAGAACGCCCATCCACTGCTCCAATCCCAGAAAATGAATGTTTGACCTTCGATTTCATCCTCCTGAAGGGAAAATTATGAGCAAGCTTCCCGCTGCAGGATCATGACGGGATAATTATAGTAAAGAGCTGGCAAAGAAGCTAGGTCAATAGAACTAAATTCGTCTGCTTAAAGGTACACGGGATTCCCATTTAGCATCACTGTCCAACGCAATGGGCAGGAGTACTAATGGTTGATTGCACGACGGTCTGGAGAATAAATCACTACCGGACATAAGTCTGAGAAATGTGTTCAACCTCCTTTGAATCCTTTTACAAACTGAAGTGAATTTTCCATTTCGGATTGGTGATCTGTCCGTTGAACCTCTAACTTAAATAAACCTTTTCTTTAAGGGGGTGGAAGGATTAAATATGTACTGAAGTTCGAAACAAAACCTCATTCACAAAAAGACAATATTGGCTCCCCGTGATACATGACTGCTTCAGAGACAGAACGATACTAGAAGGATTCAATGACATCATTTTCATAAAGCATTTCAAAATTATAAACTCTCTATTAAGATGGTAAGACCCATCAGCATAGAGCAGACTAAACATGCAAAATTCAGGGATTTCATGCAACACCTACCCATAGTCAAGAATGGAGACCTTATGCAGCTAAAAAGGCCACTAAAAGATTAACAAATATCATTGAAGCCACACACAAGTCAGGATCTAAAAATTCAAAAACTGTGTTGCCCAAGATGAACCACTTATGCTAATGATTTTGGATAAAGCATCATTACCATGAAAGCAAAATCATTATGAACAACCTCATACCAAAACAACGCAAAGACTTGTTAGTTCACACTACATGTGCCTGCAAAGGGAAAAAAGGCTAGTGCGTTCTTAATATAAAATTGCATGTCTAACAAGGGACCTAAATCCAAGGGTTGTTTCAGCATATAAATGCACAACCCAGTAGGAATGACATATCTGGAAATAAAGACAATATTTTATGCTCCTATAACATTACCAAGGAACCAATCTCTCATATTCACAGAAATAACTAAAGAAAAGCATGCCCCAATCAAGTCCAAATGATATAAAAACCAAATGTTGAGGAAAGCATAACTCACATCTTATTCAATGCAAGTTGGTTTTCATTCCTCATCGCTGTCAAAAACAACTGCCTTTCGTCGATGAGGTGGATTCTTCCTTGGAGGGGAGTCCTCATCTGACTCAATTTCTGCCCTCTTGCGACTGCCTCCAAAATTCTTCGCCTTTTGTTTTGGCTCCTGCAAAAACAACAGAACAGAAAATTGAAACTCTCTGCTATGCTGTGGCTATAACAAAACAGAAAATAACCAAACCTTTGTGGTTTTGCCTGCTTGAAAATTTCCGGTTGGATCACCGTAACCACCATATTTCAATGGATGAAAAAAATAAATGCATTTACAGATGTATAATTGTTTCTGCTCTAGTCATCAACCCCCATTACTTACTTTCCAGCACTAGTGGGATATGATCAGGATGAATAATACTAAATACCCCAACCTGTAATGTGCAGAAGCAAGGACCGGCAGTAAAAGGCAAACATGCTTCAGCTTGTTCTTGTGTGTGAGTTCTATCTTTGTGGATTATTTACACTGTTATATTATAAAGTTGTCATCTAGGGGAATTCCAATACATTGCAGACCTACTTCCAATGCTACTACACTTTAACATTTAAATAGATTTGCATACCTCAGCATAGCCTTCCTCCTCTGAGGATCCATCAATTTCTGCCTCTTCTTCATAATGTTCTTCTTCCTCTTCTTCATATTCCTGCTCCGGCTCCTCAGCCCTCTGATGAGGAGAAGACCTCTCATCCTCATTGCCATCACTTTCGTACTCTGACTCATCTCTTTCACTGTCGGAGAAGCTCACTGGGCGTTTCGATGATTTGGCAGTGGAAAATGATGATTTATGAAGAATGTCTTTGTGTCCCTGCTATTATTATTATTATTATCATGCAATTAATATAAGTAGGTTTGCCACCCAAAACAAAAAAGGCAATTTGCAACATCATTTGAGGCTACAAGACCTTTTTGGCATTCATGATGCGTTTCTCCGCTCTAGCTTCCACTTCCAGGTCTTCCTCAAAGTGACGGCGAGAAAGACGGGAGTCAAAATAATCCGGTTCATCATCCTGATTTAGAGAAGAAAAGCAGAAGGTTAAATAAGTTAGCCACACCTTTTACTACAGTTGAGTGCAAAAAGGAAATTGATGGTTCTTCCAATATTACAAAAATTTTGCAATAGTCAAATGCATTAGAAAATAAAATTAACAAAAAAAAGGGGAGAATATGATCATATGCAATGCAAAAAGAATGTTACGAACATGAAATAAGCAAGAATATAAAAGGAATGATTGTGGCAATCAAAACCTCATCTAGGGCATCCTCCAAAAACCCAGGAGAAAGCTGGTGTCGACGCTCCACTGGTTGAGTATATTTACGGCTCACCTTTTCCCTCTTCCGGTTAAGAAGTACATTTGCTCTAATTGTCTGACTTTCAGCCTATATAGCATGAGGATATTAGATTTTGGAATTCCATTGGTATATAGAAATAAATGCAACTATGGCCTTACATAATATGTTACCTTTTCTTTTTCCTCCTTCTCTCTCTCAGGATCAATGTCGGTGATGCAGTTCTTAACCTTATAGACCTTTCTATGCCGTGAGTCGACAAGAGCAGTCAACAGCCTATGAGATTTTGATGATAATGACGATGGCATAAATTTCAACTTTTTTAATATTCTTCCTTGTGATTGAAGAAGCGACTGCAAGTGAGAAAAGAGTAAGTCCCTAAACAGTAAATGCAGACTCAAAGGTGTGTGTATCTATGTATGTGTATAAATATATAAAGGCCATAACAAGAGAGCATAAAGTTTGATCTTCACATGCTCATACTTGGAAGCATGGTCTCCTGCACAAGCACAAAAACTGAAACAATTTATAAACAAACAAAAGTTCTACATGGCTGAAACTTTCAACTGGTGCAAGATAGATGTTTAACAAGAGAACACTATAGGCAATTTAGAACTCCAAAGTTGCAACCTTTATTGGGTGGACCTCACTGGTGGTCAGTAAATCATGTTCTTGTTTCTGGAAAATTTTTCATAGAAAATATGGATGAATAAATAAATTCTCCACAAAAACAGATGTAAAATATATCTATTAATTAAAAAGTTCTTACTAGAAAACCAGTTTTCCAGCTTTCCAGCTTTCTAAGATTGAATGAATGAGAAACAAATCCAATCCCCACAAACCGTGAGTTGTTAGCACCAGGGAATTGTTTCTCTATCCCTCAAGGACAAGGTAACAGAAGTTCTAAGCATCTCAAGAAGAACCTTCTCTCTCAAACAACATGATACCCACTAAAGAGAAGCTTTACAAATTACATATCTAAGAGCCACTGTTTTGTCTTGTAGCTATTTCCACTCTTTCCAAGCATATTTTCATGACCAAAAACCAAAAGATACAAAAATAAATATGCAAGACATTAAAAAGGAAAATATATGGTTAAGCAGATTAATTTCAACCACCAGTAGGCTGAAAAAGGCAAAACTGAAACTAAAAATAATGAAAACAGAGAAAAAGAGTAAAAAGGAAAAAATTTCAAGCAATTAAATCACGTGTCAAACAGAATGAAGATGCCACCTTATTATGTCTAAGAAAAAGATGTGTTTGATCATGTCGTGCATCTTGCTCAGATACATCTAGAACTTCGTTACCAATTAACAACTGTAAACTGCCATCTGACCATCTCACAAACCGTGCATTGCTCTCAACCTGCGTGTAGAAAGAGGAATCAAAGTGTTATTTGGTTGTATCAGCTAAAAATTGAACTATTATGGAGCAAACCATATTCTTGGATACCAAACTCGCGCAACAATTCAAATTTAACCTCAAAATTGGAAGACAAAGAAAACAAATAAACAAAACCAAGGCTACTAAAGAAAGTAAAAGATGGATAGTCCCTAAACTCAAAATTCCTGAAATGCCACTTCCTAAAACACTCTCCATGTTTTCCTTCCAAGAATAGATAGAATACTAGTTCCCCCTGAAAGAAGATTAATGGCAAATTCATTAAAACTGAAAGAGCCCAATAGAATTAATGGGTTTTTAAATGAAAATGAAAATTTAACAAACCATGCTCCATGATAACATATAGTATAGCTAATCAAAATAAAGAGAGGAAGAAGAAGTGGTTTTCTAAATCACCTTAAATACAAAGCTGACCACATTTATTCTTGCTCTGGCATATGACAATATTGCCGACAATATTGCATAGTTCATTATGTTACAGACTAAAGGTCACACTAATGCAACTCAAAGTTTGGGCTCTTTCTACAGTAACAGTAAAAACTGACCATCATACAACCAAAGCTGCTATAGGCTTCAGGCACATTTTGATCAGTTCTTCACTACTAGGTAGCTGGATGTTTGTCTTTCACAAAACATACCATACCAAGGACTCTTATGATAAGGCCCTATGTAGTTAACAAAAGCACTGATATCATCATGCTATCTTCCCAACTCCTTTGTACACATGATTCTAAAGAGTAAAGGGAATACACTCACAGAAGTTGTGCCATCAGGATTTTTAACTTTTCTCCATCGGACAATGTTGTTTTCCAGGCGTATGGGCCTTTTGCCTCCAGACTCATCTGTTACAAAAGTTTTCTCTTCCACATATGTCTTAGGATCAAATTCTTTTGGATCAATGCCCATAATGTTGGAAACTTTAATGAGATGCATCTGTGAAAATTTATGAAAATCCCATCTCAAGTCAGAACATATAAAAACATAGATAGATTATAAAACAAAGTATTAGGTGAACAACATGCAATAATGAAACAACCCTCAAGCATGCTAGTCAGCATTTTAGAGACTGTTGATGTTGCTTTCACACAAAAACAAGAGTTCCAAAATGCAATTGAAAAAATCTAATAAAAAAATTTTCCACAAACACCTTTGGGAAAGGAAACTTACTTTCATCTCCACAAGCATGCCGTTTTTCAAAGCAAAAGTGTTCTTGCTATCAAAATCTAGAACAAGTTCTTCCAAAACAAATTTTGTAAAATATAGCAGAGTGCTCATATTATCATACTTTTAATTTCTTTGCTCAAAAAGACATTAGAATTCACAAAGTGGAGCTTGAACACTCGAGATTATGAAAGTTAATGTTTTAAGTAACAGTTCAACATGATATAGACAAAAGAAAATTTACATTTTTCCACTTGTCAAACAAAGTTTCAATAATACCTTGCTTGGAGGAGCTGGTGGCAGGCGAAATGGAATCTCTATCTCCAAAGGGGGGCCAACTGGCTTCTCTTTGGGTTTAACATCAACATCCTCTTCTGACTCATATTGACCGTCTTCATCAACAAGCATATCCTCTGGTCTAAGACTCTTTTCATAGCTTTCTTCCTCTTCCATAGGAGACCTCTAAGGAAGGAAAACACTCGGTTCCATTAAAATGGTTGACAGCATCATATATGGAAAGGAAAAACAAAAAGAATTCACCAATCGCCTTTGGTACTTGACACTCACATTTGAATCTCGTTCAATGTCATTCTGAACTACATATCCTGTCTCTTCTTCATCATCGGAATCACCAAACACGTCACGAATCTCAGCAGCCGAATGTGATATGTGAGTGCGATCCTTCTCCTCCTCAGGTGAATTACTGCAACAATAATAAGTTTTCACAACAGTGAATAGAACTTCAGTCAAATATTTGTGCATGCAACTAGCCAGTAACAATTAAGCATAACAGAGTAAAAAGCAAGGAATTAACCTGGGACTTCTAGCTTGATCAACGTCCTCATCTTCTTGATCAGCATAATGTTGATCCTCAGATCTCTCAGACTCACTCTCAATAACATCACGTCTTCGGCTGGTTACAACTCTGTGACCATATTCTTCTTTCTCATCACTTTCAGTATCCTTAGCATCACTTTCTTCCCTATGCTCTCCACCATCAACATCCAGCGAGCTTGGTTCTCTTTCACCCTCACTTTCTCCCGGATCAGGTTCAACCTCACGGACTTGCCCTTCATTTTCCACTTCCACATCCTCATGCCCCTCTACTTCGCCTTCAATTTCAACTTCACCTTCTCCTTCCCCTTCACTTCCGTCCTCATTCCTCAACTCTCCCTCAGCTTCATCCTGCAAAGAGAATCAGCAGAAAACAACTTTTACAAAAGCAAAAGCTGCTCAGCATTGAGGAAAATCCACATTCTAAGGTTAATTCAAAACGCCTTCGTTCACATTGACAATATCATATTTCGTAGAAACCTATTTAAAGCCAAAAAAGAATAAAATAAACAAACACAGGCATGCCTAATTGGTTTAAAATTTAACCTAATAATAATAATAATAATAAACAAATAAATAAAAGAACAGAGAAGAAACGCTTAATCAAGAAAAAAAGGAAATTAAGCGTATGGCAGGAGATTACGGAGGCATAATTGGGATGGGGATTGGACTCGTGCTCGGAATCGACCTCTTCTTCTTCTTCTTCTTCCTCCGATTGATCGCCGAACAGGTTCTGCATCATCTGATGCCTCTTCTCCTCCCCCATCACTCTCTGTGTTTGAAGGCGGCCTACCGTGAAATCGCTTTGAGACTCCGGTCCGGTAGCTATCTACTCGGGAGCACAGCTCTACTCTGAGGAAGGCCAGTCGGGGGCATCTTATATTTGCCAATCCCCGATGTCAACAAATCAAGGTACATCCACCGTGTAACCTACATGTCGGTTCTCCGCCTCGTGACTCTAAAAGATATTATTTTTATGTGGATTAGAATTATAAAAACACCCACCATAAATTAGATACATTTTATTTATTATGTCGTAAGAGAATACATGTGAAAACTTATTAACATTTACTTTTGCAATTATATAAGACTAAACGAGCGTATTATATTCAACTTTTAAAAGATTCTAAAAATATGTATTTATATAAATAATAATTATTTTTTTTCGTGGACTTTGCATCATAATTATTTGAATTTTTCACCGTGCATATATTAAAAGAAAAGGCCCGCAAGCATATAAAACAAATATTGTATAAAACTTTAACATGTGGTTTACCTTTCATTAGGCTCTTTTTACGTTCTCGTACTCCTCCACTGTGACTAGAGAATAGCATTAAATAATAATAAATGGCCGAGCTGCGTTTCTATATAAATTTGTTGAATAATACAAAATTTATAACAACGCTTTAAATTTAAAAAAAAAATAATAATAAAAAAAATAATATTTATTTAAATTTTAATTTTTTTATTAATATTTTTTATTTCAATAATTAAGATTATAGTGAATAATTTAATAAATAATAATTATAGATAAAAAATATGTTTCTTGTTTTTTTAAAAATAAAAAGATAAATTATAAATAGTTGTAATTTTAAAATAAAAATAATGTTATGTGTATATTTGAAGTTGACTTTAAAAATATTAATAATTGTTAATTTTTGGTGAAATAAAATATTAATAAATTTTTGATTTATTTAATAAAAATAAATTAATGTTAAAAAAAATTCATATTTGAAAAAAAATATTTAAATTTATTAAAATTTAAAATATAAATGTGCCAACATGTATAAAGAAGTAAGTAACATGTTATAAATTTTGTAAACTTAAATTTGTATTGAAATATGGTTCATTTACCGTCTTGACAATGACGGTATCTTTTTAGTTATATATACTAATAAGATAATGCATCCTATTCAAGTATTTCATTTAGTTAGTTTCATCAACATTTAATATTTAGATTAAAATTATCCGTTCTAGTAGCCTTGATTCATGTTCGCGATGCTATGCTTATTCCTTGGTGCGAATCTCCTTTCTTGCCATGTATATCCCTTGCCCAACGCCATGGAAAATGGGTTGGTAAAAAATTTATTTATTTTTCTTTAAAAGTAAAAATGGAAAAGAATACCAAGAAAAATAGGAAAAAGATACCTCGAGTCTTTGATAATCTCATGAAAATTTATCTGATTTTGCTTGGAAGGTGCCATCTTCAACATTATAAAAACATTTTTAACTAAGAAACTAATGTGAGGGTCTCGAATAATTGATGTGAGGTTTCACTTTCTTAAGACACTCAAGCAAGTGAGAGACGTTAAAAGAATAATAATTAATTATAATTAAAATTAAAATTAAATAATAATTTATAAAATTTTTATTATTAAAATTAATTATTTAAATATATAAAAATATTTAATTAATTTATTACTTGTATATAACTTAATTTTTAAAAAATATACTATATAAATTTTATAATAAAAAATAAAATAATTTTTTTTTTAAAATAAATTTTATATTATACATAAAATTGATATAAATTCTATTTTTTTTCATCAATAAAAGAGTGATAAATTTATTTGCCACTCATTAATTGATATAAATTCCATTTTTTTCAACCAAAAAAAGAATGATAAATTTATTTGCCACTCATTTTTTTTCATTCCCTTTGTAATGGGTTTACATTATTAATTTTTTTAATTAATTTTTTTCTTAAATTTTATTTTTTTAAATTTACTTCTGTATATATATTTATTTATATTTATTTTTAATAATATAGTAAGAAAAATATAATAATATTAATAATATAAATAATAAAAATTATAATAAAATTATTATTGATATTTTTGTAATAAAAAATTATAATTTATTTATTTATTTATTTATTTATTTTATAATTTTATCATAAATAAAAAAATTAAAAAAAAATTTATTTAAATTAAATAATAAAAATTATAAAAATGAGTAACTTGTAAAATGATATAAATACTTATATTAATAAAATTTTACTAAATTTTACTATTCATAATTCAATTTAAAATATGTAAATTAAGATTTTTTAATAATAGTATTATGTAAAAATTAAAAAATATTTTTTTTAATCATTAATTAATTATTTCTTTAATATCGTTTTATTTTGATAATCACTTGTTTAAATTGAATGATCAATAAATCATGATTGGCTATATTTTTTAATGTAAATCTTTTATACCGTAATATCAAAATTGAAAAACACTTTTGATTTAAAAAGGTGAATTCATTTTCTTTTCAAATGATTCAAAATTTCCTTTGGCTAGAAAAATAAATTTTTTATCAACTTTTTCAAAGAACTCCAAAGACTGAAAATTGAGAAACGAAGCATTAACTTTTCAATTGTTCTTAACTAGAGCACTATAATTATAGGGGAAAAAAAATACATTTAGGGGACTCCGAATTTTTTGCAACACAGGAAAAATAAAATAAAATATATATATATATAAAACATATTTTTGGACAAAAAAAAGTCGTTCTTTTTTTTTTTTAAAAAAAGGAAAACTCAAAGAAATTGTGGGTCCCTCAGTTACGATTTGCATTACATTTAATGGAAGAACCACCTAATTCCGTCTTTACCCTCAACAAACCCAAACCCGCCTTTCCAAAACACGCATTTCTTCCCCCTCAACTTGGGGATCAAGACTAGCTTCGTAAACCGAACCTTCGCCTCGGATCCGAACCTCGGTTTTGTTCGTCTGTTCGTTGAAAATTCTTCTTGGTATTTCGATCGCTTTAGCTCTCTCTCTCTCTCTCTCTCTCTCTCTCTCTCGCGGAGTTCAAAGAAACCTCATTCCGATCTCTGCTGGCGCTGCACCTCTCGATTCAAACCCTAATTTATTTAATAAAATCACAGTCTTGGGGGGGGGGTCGTTTCGGAGCTCAGAGTGGAGGCGTCGAAGCAAAACTGTGAGTCCAAACCCTATTTCGTCTTTCGCTGGAAAACCCTCTCTCTATTTTCTGCTTGGGAAGTTAATTGCATTGGAAGAGCGAATCGACTCTGGAACTTTGGTGCTTTGGGCATGGGCAGTGGTAGATTTCAACTTGTTTTGCGTATTCTTGATTGTTGATGTCAAATAACCGGGGGGGGGGGGCGCATGAATTTTGTGGCTCTGCTGTGATGTTAGAGAATTGTTGTGTCCAATGTGTGATTCTGAGCAAATTCTGGGTTTTGGCTGCTCTGTGTTTTTTGCTGAAAGAGGGGCCTAAGGATTTCTAAGGGAAATTATTCTGATCATGTGGGGTTAATTTGCGAAGAGTTCTCTCTAACCTCTTTCTGTCTATCTATCTATCTATCTATCTTTCTTTCGTCTGTGTGCTTGTGCCTGTGTTTGTGATAATGAATAAAGAGCATGCAATACCCAAAATTTGACTATATGAAGTCAACTGGCGAAAAAGGAGCAAGGGCTTTTTGTGTGGAATCTTTTCAAATTCATGTACTGTCTTCTTGTGATTACTTTCTTTGGTTTATTTTGTTGCTCTGTATCTGTGTCTTTAGAAATGTGCCTTGGTTTGAGATCAGTGAGCTGGCCATTGCCCTGACCTTTCTTCCTACTAGCATGGGAACTTGCATTTTCATTTCTCTGTTGCATTCTCATTTGAATTGGTGCTGTATAGAATTTTAACTTGCTTAGATGTTGCTTATGCAAAATTACATCATAAATCATAGAATGGTAGAAAAAAGTCTTTGTGTCTTATTCTACCTTAGTCCCCTCCAATTGAAAGAAACTCGTCTTCGAGTTGATAACTTAAATCTGTGAATTTTCATGCAAAAGAAAGGCATACACTGAAAAAATTAGTGTTTTTAGCATTAACCAATAGCTTCTCTTGTGAGCTATTGTGTAATCCAACCAGCAAGGAGGTCAAAGTAAAATTTTCTTTGACTTGATTGTCAGCTCGAATTAAATCAAAATACCTGGACACTATAAGTAAGAATCAATAAGATCCTGAGACCTTGGGCTCATGGGTTCAACTTTTGAGTTTATAGAGTCTGATGGACATTCATCATGAAGTTGACATCAAGATTAAGATGGATTTCCATTGATGAAAAATTGAGAGGATAGTTTATCTTGTAATGTTTACCTAGTAATTCAAAACTTCTTTCTGAATATTTTGTTAATAGATGGTTGGTACATGATATTATTGTTTTTATTAGAACTGTGTATTGATATTTTAGATCTGTCTCTCATACAGTATGATATTTTCAATGACATGAGAACGACAGTTGGAGGTCCACTAGAATGAAAGGAAAAGAGGTATGAGTTCCTTAAAAAGATTGATGCAATGTCATGATCCTTAATCAAGTTGTTGCTGTATAAAGTTCTAGACTTGATTGATATTCCTTATAGGAGGTGAGTTTCTTCTTGGAAAATTTTAATTGCTGGAGATTTGTGGAGTGAGTAATCTATGCCTGGCAACGAGGTAGGGGACAAAATCCACAATTTCTTTGGACAACAGAACTTGGCCCAGGACCAGTCCCACCCACAGTTTATTGATGGGAGCTGGCCTGGGCCAAGTAACAATCTGTGGGCAGGAAACCAGAGACAGATTGGAACATCAAATACTTCTAATTTGAAGAATCACAACATACATCAATCAGGTATCATTTTTTGACATTTTAATAAGTTGATGTATCATTTCTTGTAAAAATCATATTAAATAAATTAATTTTCTGTGAATATTTTTCTAATGACAAGACTAAGGACAGTTTCATTTGGTTTACATGTGAAATGGTTTGAGTTTCCCTGCCATTAAACATGAGTTTTTATTTTGACATTAGCTGATTCTGAAAGAGGACATGGGAGTCACCCCTCAGGCTTGGAGCAACTTGTTAACCTTTCGCAAGCAACTCTAAGGCCTGGGTTTGCTACAAGTCAATCCCAACGCCAACAGACAACTTTGAATGGCTATATGCCTGGATATCAGGCCTTTGCAACAAGGCAGAATGAAGCAAACTTTGTGGGGGTAGATACAGAAGCAGATCAGCATAATTCAACATCGAGAGGCTTTTCAATTCCTGAATCACAACTAGGAATTGTGCCTGAAAATCAAAAGAGGAATTCAGCAAGGATGGATTTTACTGAATCTCCTGTTAATTTTGATTTTTTTGGAGGTCAGCACCAAATGGGTAGCCAACATTCTGGTATGTTGCAATCTTTACCTAGGCAGCAATCTGGGATCAATGAAATGCAGCTATTACAACAGGAAGTTATCCTTAAGCAAATGCAAGAAATTCAAAGGCAGCAGCAACTTCAGAAGCAACAACTGCAGCAACAACAAGCAAGGCAACTTCATTCTTCAAATCAGGTTTCCTCTTTTGCACAACATCCACCCAATAGCCAGTCACAGGGTTTGATCAACGGCATTCACATCCATGATGCATCAAATTATTCATGGCCGCCTGAGCTTATGATGGCTAGTCCAAACTGGCCTCAGCGGGGTATGTCTCCAGTTATGCAGGGAACTTCAAGTGGACTTATGTTTTCTTCTGAGCAGGGCCAGGCTCCTCGCTTGATGGGCATTGCTCCACAGCAGATGGATCAATCTCTCTATGACATCCCAAACTCTGGAACAAGAATCACTCCTGCTCGTCATTCCACCACCCAAATAGAAAAGCCTAGAATACAGCAGACTCCAGGTAGCACCATTTCGTCTCCTGGTAATCAGTATACTGGTTTTCCCGACCAGGTTAGAATGCAGGATGAGACTTCATTTTCAAGACAGGAACATCCGGAGAAAATTTTGATTGGGAGTGCTGATGGACAAGGATTCAACAATGGATTTAATTTGGAGAACTTGCTGCAGGTTGATTCCCACCAAAATAATAGGCTTTTGCAAGAATTCCATGGGAGGCAAGAAATGGCTAGTCCGTCAAAAACGTTACAGGAGAAAACAATGATGCCTGTTGCCTCCTCGCACAATGTGGCTACACTAGATCCTACTGAAGAAAAAATTCTGTTTGGTTCAGATGACAATTTGTGGGAAGCATTTGGCAAGGGTAACATGGGTTCAGGAGGTTGTAACAAATCTGATGGTACAGACTATTTCAGATTTCCTTCGGTGCAGAGTGGGAGTTGGAGTGCTCTTATGCAATCTGCTGTGGCAGAAACTTCTAGTGGTGATGTAGGACTACAAGAAGAGTGGAGTGGCTTGACTTTCCGTGATAACCAACCTCCAGCTGTTACTCAGCAGTCCCCAAATATTAGTGACAGTGGCAAACAACAGCATTTTTCCTGGGCTGATAGTGGTTTGCACACCAGCTTTACACTAAACTCTAGACCCTTATCCATGTCTCATACTAGCAATATCAGTGAACTCGGTCTCGTGTCTGGTGTTGAGCAGTCTGGTGTCAAAACATCAGATGAACAGAGTGTGAGAAAGCAGACTGGCTCTTCCCAGAGGTTCACTCAACAGCTTCCTGCAGGAGCCAAATGCTTAGATCACAGCCTTTTACAAAAGGGAGATGATGAGGGCAGTCTCATACATAAAAAGCCTGACCATTCTTCTGAGTTAGAATCAAGTGAAAAGAGCATTTCTGGTTCATGGAAAAATCAACAGAGCTTGCCCATAGGTAAGATTGGTGGCCAACCATGGAATATATCCAATGGCTGGAACTTGAACCATTCTACACTGCTAAACTCAAGTGCTGCATTTAAAGATCAGCGAGATAAAAACTCTTTGCAAGCTTCTCAGGATACTGGCCATAAAAGTCCCATGCTTTCGACAATGGGTCAGGGTGGAAATCCAGAAGTTAATTGTGAAGATTCTGCTCGTAATCAGGTTGCTGGAAAACCAAATTCAAGCTTTGTCAGGGCTAATCCAGGAAGCAGCCAACATGTTCCAAGCAATGGTAATCTTGATATCTGGAAACAAGCTGGTTCTTCAGTGAATCATAAATTAAATGAAATTCCTAGAAAATTGCCTCACATGGATAAGAGCCAACCAAATTTTAATTCATTCAGAAGTAATAGTTTGAACAATGGGAGAGTTGAAGCTCATGAAGTGCAGAACCTGAATATAAATGAAAATATGTCCAATAGTTTTCATCAGGTGTCCCACCAGGGTTCAAGTGGTGCTAGAGAAGGTTCGGGCCTGCATGCTAATGAAACATGTGCTTTGCCTGGGGCAAAACAGAAGTCATCTGGCCATATTTCTCGAAAGGCTGCAATTCGTAAATTTCAGTATCATCCTATGGGTGATGTGGAAGTTGATGTTGAACCATCTGAAGGAGGAAAACATGTTATGCATTCACAGTCCTTGCAACAGCAAATTTCGCAAGGGTTAAAAGGACATGAGCAAGGTTACTTTGGGCAGTCAAAATTTCCCAGTCATATGGCTAGAAGTTCTTTGGTAATTGAAAAGGTGACCACTGCTACCTGACAGGGAGAAATGCCATATCCTTTTCCTTCCTCCAACCATAATTTTTTTATTTTTTTCTGTTGAACAATATTTAAGCTTGTAGCAGACTCTTTGATGGTTTTTTATGTTGCAGGGTCACTCTTCTGGTTTTCAAGGAGAAAATGCACCAAACAACTCCACAACATCAAGGTAGTCAAATGATTGAAATTTCTCCGTTTCTTATGGAGTAGGCTTTTTATATTTTTTATGACCTCGTTTCATTTCTTTTATTGGTGTTGCTGATTTTTTTTGTTCAGAGTTCTGTGACTGATTCATTGTCTAAATTAAAAGATTCATCCAGTTTTTTTATCAGTTCCCATCAGTTTTCTGCTGTCCATGCTAGCTATCTTTTGGCTTGCTTGTTGAGTTAAGCTTTATGTTTATATATTAAAATTGTTTGCAGTCAAAATATGCTTGAGCTTCTTCATAAGGTGGACCAAGCAAGGGAACCTGGAAATGCAATACATAACAGCTCTTCCAACCATGATCAATCTTCTGAAATGGCCAAAGCTGAGAATTCTGGTGGATCCAGTCTCCAACAACATCAGCATTTTACTTCTCAAGGTTTTGCTTTGCAGCTCGCTCCTCCATCTCAATGCTTGACTACTTCAGACGTCGTCTTTTCTTCTGGGAGTGCCTTGCAGGCAAAAAATTATCCAACTTCAAATAATTCCACTTCCACTACATGGCTGCCTTCTGCATCATCTGTTCAGCTGTTATCTCATTCATGTGAAACATCTCAAGGAGAATTAAGGACTAATATTTCAGGTACCATAGGACAAGATGGCAAGGATTTCCAGGAAAACTTTCCTTCTGCTCGTCCCCCATTTTTTCACAACTCAAGACATCATGAAAATCAGCAGATCGGTGTTACAGGTGGAAGGCCACCAATCAGTCAATCTGTCAATCTACCTTTTGATAGGTTTTCCTCACAATTGCAAGAAATGAATAAGCCTTTTGAGAGAGCTCCAAGTAGTCAATCAGTATTTGCATCATTGTCTGGCACATCAGTAACTACATCACATAATGACATTGCTTCCTCTGCTGAGTTATGTCGACTGGTTAGTTGCAGCCAAAACCTTTCAAGTGATTCTGCCCAACAATTCCCCTTGTTAGAAGTTGCTCGAGCTCCTCAGTCGCATGATATGACTGTAAGGTCACAGGAGGGTGATCCTCCAAATATCTCACCTTCCATTTGGACTAGTGTTTCAATGCAGCAAGATTCTTTTGGTTCTCAGACTTTTAGGGCTCCTAGCAATATGCTTAAGTCCACTCATCTGTCAAATCACAATGCAGAAGCAACTCTCTCTCAACCTCAGAAGCTACGAGAGCAAAATGCACAAAGGGGAGGGAATGGTGCATTTGAATGTGGCACAGGTTCTAATTCACATTGTCTTGTTGAGAAAGAGTACTCACCAAAGGGAGACCATGAGCAGCAAGTTTCACCTGAGAATGACCCTTCCCAGAAAACAATGAGTGCTCTACAAGGAAAAGAATCTGCTATAGATCATCTTGCTGGCTTATCTTCCTCGAGCCCAACCACTACCCAAAGGGAAATTGAAGCTTTTGGCCAATCTCTTGTACCCAATAATAATGTCCATCAAAGCTACTCATTGCTGCATCCAGTAAAGGGCATGAAAAATACTGAGGTTGATCCAGGTACTAGGAATTTGAAGAGATTTAAAGGTCCTGATGGTGCTGTGGATGCACGGCTGGTAGCTTCCCAAGGAGGACAGCAATTTTCCAAACACAATAATTTGGTCAGAGATTCATCGACTGTCCATCCTTCAATGCCCGGAGATTCCAAGATTCAGCGATTTCCTCGAAAACCTACCAATGATCTGGACAAAAGTCCACCCTCTCAGGATCTCTTTACATTTTCTTGGAATGATTCCCGGAATTTTACTAATAGCAATAGTGCAGCTTCTGTTAGGGTTGAACATTCTCAGATCAGTCCCCAGATGGCTCCATCCTGGTTTGATAGATATGGGACCTTTAAAAATGGGCATATATTACCAGCGTCTGATGCAGGGAAGACTGCCACTATGAAAACCATGGAAATGCCTTTTGCTGATGGAAAACCAACTGATAGGCTGCTTATGCATGATTCAATGGACCAAGGAAATGTTGCTGCTGATGTTGGACAGTGTGGTATCCAAAGGGTTCCGTTGCCTGCATCACTACCAAGTGAGAATTTAGCTTCCCCTCAGCTGTTGCTCTCTGATGCTGCTGATGTGGGTTTGGTGGCTGTGGGACCAAAGAAGTGTAAAACTGCAACACCTGAGCTTCTACCATGGAACAAGGAAGTAGTGCAGCATCCCCAAAGGCTTCAAAATATAAGGTTTGTTGGGATATTTTTTGTACTATTTAGTATTTTATGTTGTGCTATGAAGTTTTGGTTGATGCTTGCTTTAAATTCTGTCATGCAAATTGCTTACTTTTAGTCATCTTGCTTTCTCAGCTATTCTAATACACGATGTCTTTTTTTGCAGTATGGCAGAAGTGGACTGGGCCCGGGCTTCAAACTGCTTAACTGAGAAGGTATGTTCATTTATAAAGCAGGCTTCTAAATAGCATTTAATGGTTGCTGTATCTATTGTATGTCATGATTTTTGGAGGGACAGAAATCGGGAAGGAAAAATAATTTGTGAGAAGAGAAAAGATTAGTGCATTTTTTCTCTAACTTCTTTCCTTTATCCTATTTAAGTTTCTTCAACTATGCTTTATTGTTGATGTGAGGGCCTTAACATTTAAGTTTCCATTCACAGGTGAAAGATGAAATCACTATCTTAGAAGATGGACCTCCTGTCCTGAGATCAAAAAGAAGGCTTATATTAACGACACAGCTTATGCAGCTACTTTTTCACCCTCCTCTGACATCATTGCTCTCTGCAGACGCTGTGTCACATTATGAGAGTGTTGCGTATTCTGCTGCCAGGTCAACACTAGGTGATGCATGCACTGCTTACAGTTCTACTGGACATGATACTCTTGTACCCTTCAACTGTAAAAACCTGTAAGATGTCATTGACTTTGCTGTATTTCACAGTTTGGCCAGAAATTGTGTTATGATCCTTGTATCATATTCTTTTCATTTTCTCTGTTTTCAGCCTGCCTGAAAAGGTCAAAACATCTGAGAGAATTAGTGATGAATACCTCTCGAAAGTTATGGAAGACCTTGTGAATAGAGCCAAAAAGATAGAAACCGACTTGTTCAGGTAGATCTCTGTCTTTGGTTGTAAAATTTAATTGCTTGCTACAGTATTTTGGATATTCCTCTTCCTGTGCACATTCATTACAGTTTTTGACATCGGGCTATTGTATTTGTAGCTTCTCCTTACTATTAATATGTGCAAATCAGATGTAGGTTTTGGGTTTGGAATTTATTTCATGTTTGCATCATAGTATTCATACTTGTCCATTGCTGTTGATAGTTTGAGACATCACTAACTGTGGATATTATATGTATAATTTTATCCTGTACGGAGAGGGTTTTATCATGTTTGTTGTTGACAATGCAGACTGGACAAAAGAACATCAATTTCAGAATTGAGGGTGGAATGCCAAGAGCTAGAGAAAATTTCTGTTATTAATCGTTTTGCCAAATTCCATGGCCGGGTCCAAACTGATGTTTCTGAGACTTTGTCATCATCTGACGCACCTGCAATTTCTCAGAAACCCTATCCCCAGAGATATGTTACTGCACTTCCTATGCCTAGGAATCTCCCTGACAGGTTACAGTGTCTTTCACTTTGATAATTAATTAATTGATTTTTCTCTCTTCATTGGCCAGTTATCTCCACCCTCCATGCTTCTTTGATACATCTTCCAACTTGGCATTGATACATGCTCAGGATACCCATGAATGGGAATCTGGGGATTTGATTCTAGATTGCTCCATAAAACCAATGGTGGCCGTTAGATTTTTTAATCTAGGCCATTGTTGTCATTCTTGAGAAATACAATATGGTCTTTGTATACAACATTGAATGTCAGGAGAGAATTTGGGGTTCTCTGCATGCACCATCCTTTTTTGGTAAATGGGGGAGAACGGATGTGCAATGTAGCTTAGCAATGACGTTGACAAATATCTAATGTTGTGTATCATGATGCCAAAGCTTTTGTATCCGTGAAATACGGGTTTTACCTTATCTGTTGTTCTCCCGGCTCAGTCACTCAATGATTCTCCCTCCCTTGGGGTCCTGGGGGAGGAGGGGTGTTGGCGCAGTTGTGGGAGCTAGTGGGGGACCTTGAATGCTTCATTTATTTTCCAAGGTTAATGGATATTCCACAAGACTTGTTTCTCACAATTTTGGGAACGTCTAAAGAGGCTAGTGTTGAATAGCCCAAGAAATATATTTGGGTTTATAATTCATTGTAATTCAGTGACTTGTGCACATTGTATTTTGAGCTAGGAATAGAGCCCTTGGGGAATTATATGGGGAGAGTGCTGTTGCTCTGTATAGAGGTGGTCGCATTCATTTCATGATTTCTCTCATGGCAATCGATAAAAAAGACAAAAAAAATCAATAATTGGTAAGGCAGATGACGTAAACAACAAACGATGCGATTCAAGAAGGGCCACAACCGGTAATACGTGAATACGAGGCAAAAGGCTTTCGAGAGGACAAAATTGCTATGATACATTTGTTTTCGGGTACATATGATTCATTCCAAAATACCTACAACCCAATTCTACTTCTCGGCAAAGAGTTGCTCATATTAACGAAGATAACAGTACATCCAATGGTATCAACATGGCCTCAAATTGAGGATAAATGCCTCCTGGAAGACGAGTCCGAAACAGGCACCATTGCGAGAGATCATCGAGATTCAAAACTCTGGCTACGTGGGCCAAGATTATGGATTCTACACTGGAAAAAGAGCTCATGCAAAGCTAACGTGCATTTCCTCCCCAACTATTGCAAATATTTCCTCGACCCTGGTAGAAGGATATACAACTGATCAATATTTGTGTTTATACCTTTTATTTTAAGGCAACATTGGAAGAGACTTCAAGCAGGCTTTATATCTCTTTGTGAACATGCACAGATAAGAACACACACCCGCACAGAGACAGACTCACACACATTTGCACATGACACAAAGGGAAAAAACGAACAAGAAGCCTAAATCTAACCTCAACAGACATGAGATTTATGCCCATTTTGAGTAGTGGGATCTGACAAAAACAATTTTTCAAATGAAAAAGAAAAAAGCATCCTAATGCATGAGATTGATACTATTGGGCCTGGGAATGGTTTAATGGATGCAACCTTATTCTTCTTTTCAATAAGGGACTTTCTGCAGTTGGAATTTGTGACCTCCAGGCCATGGAGCATTAATTTTCCAAAAGAGAAACATATTTAACAAGGACTTGACTTCAAGTCCAATCTTACCTGTGGCCGTTAATGTTCGCCTCAGCAAGCCATGTTGTTAAATAAACCTGCAATACCATGAATCGAAGAGGTTCACAAACCTAGTAAAGGAAAATCAGAATGAAAATATAGTTTTTCCTTTTAATTTAACAATGGTCTGCAGGCATGGCACTAATTAGAGGAGTTTATGGACACACAAGACAATAAAGGTACACACTTGCTTCACAGCCTAATCCACTTCTTGCCTTTGTAATTTACCAACTAGTCAATAGAGACCCATTTGGGGCTTAATAAAAAACAGTGATTCTGGTCTTACCAGGTGTACTTGGGGCATGATTAATTTACTCATGCTTGTGCAATTATTCAATTAGACAACATTTTTCCTTCCAAAAACAAGAACTCATTATTGTTGTATTTTAAACTGAACATAAAGAAATGCAGAAAATGTAAGAAACACCTGCTATGCATCTTTATCTTTCTCACAGAACCCTCTTGGCCTGTCCTATTTTCTTTCATCCCACATGAAAAAGACACATCTAATAACAATTCACTATTAAAGTAACTAACTAATGCAGCAGTCGATGAATGTGCCAGTTGCACGACTGTTTTTACACATGTGGAAATCACGATCTGTAGATGATAACAAACCAATACCTGCAAAATCTCATGGCTTGTTTGGCTCTTTAATTTTCCAGTAGACATATCAGATCTCTCTTGCATCAATCCTGGACAGGCTGGTTGACATGTTATCTTTGGATACAAGTTGCATGGGCTTAATTCATCAAATTCTCCTGGATATAGTTCATTTGACCAGCTCAAATCATTGACTCGTTGATCCTCACAGCTGAGGTTCATTAACTCTGCTACAAGTAACCGCTGCAAAGGAAATGACACCAAGAAGAATAACAGATAAGAGTAAGAAGGCTTTAGCCAATGGCCAATCCACAAATAAAGCTTATTTCCCAAAATACAGTTATTTACCTTTAAATTAAGCTCAGATACAAACATCTCAACAAGCTCCTCTGCTAACTGCTCTGTGATTGTTCAGATAAGGCAGAAAACAATAACTTTTTTAATAAGACAGCAGACAACATATTTTGGCCTCTCAAAATGGACTGGTGGTTGGAGATATCTCAATAACAAAGCAGAACAAAAAATTGTGACACTCCACTAATAATTGACAAATATACATAGTGGACATAAAGAAGCTGAAAATCTTATGTTGAGTCCTGCTCCTTATTTATCCTCACAACCATCTTTTGGTCCTCACTGTCCCATCTTTCTTTTCTTTTCTTTTCTTTTCTTTTCTGCTTCCATTGTTTAAAAATATTCTGGGAGTTCAATGGCTAGCTGCTTTGAGAATACCTCTTCAAATTCACATAAATATAAAACGAATTTGAGGACTGACATCTAGATAAACCTTCAATTAGAAAAATTTTTACCACTCAAACAAATTTGCTGTCTTATGTTTCAAGATCAAATCAATGGATCACTAACTAAAGAAGGACCCCTAGAATTGACCAACAGTTTTAGCTTATTTTTTCAATGGGTGAAGGGTGGAATTTGGACTCAAGGCTTCTCAACCTTAGGCTTCAATTATTACCGTGAGGCTGCAATCTTGAAAACCAGAATTGAACAACAGTTTTTCATGCCATGTGTTATCATCTTCTACCCAAAATGATTGGAAGGTGTAACTCAAGAAAATAAAAATAAAGAATTAGTAATGACACCAATCATAATACTGAGGCAGATCATAATTCCAGTTCATGCAACGAAAACTCCATAATCAGCCTATGCAGTATAATAGATTTGCAGAAATGCATACCAAAAGAGGCAATTGACCAAAATGTGTAGACTGGAATCCCACTGCCATCACCAGTGTCATTCTTATTGTTGGAACTGTTGGAAAATTGTACAAGCAGACTGCTGCTTTCACTTGCAACATAGCATCTCATTGATCTACTGCTCTTCAGCATTTGAGCTACAGCAGACACCTGCAGAAAATTTATCATGATTAAACCAGACTATTAAAAATGTTCTTTGGAGCACTAATCAAGACGAAACCAATGATGAGTTTAAGGACAAAAAAGCTCTAGGATATTTCAGTTGATGGAAATATCTTGAGTACAAGATGCTTATTCATGTGCACTGACATGAGACATGGAGTACACATTATAGAAACAAAGGAATAGGCATTAATTTTGGTCGTAAATTTTGGATCACAAACAATTGTACATAGTGGCAGATGGAAGAGTCTGACAGAAGTCTAAGCGTAAGCATGCAAAAATCTAGCTAAGATACTTTCTACAAGAATGGCATTTGATGTCAACTCTGTAACATCTTGCACAGTGTATTGGATGCTTCCCTTCAGAAAGAAATGATTAGACAGGAATAACAAAATTGTCCTAGTTTTGTGAAACAAGCACCGCATTCAGCTTTACTATCTTTTCTTTATTCTAAAAGAGAAGGTCATGGAACCTCCTTGTTCCCATTTTTCTATAAAATATTTTCAAGGTATGTATGAAAAAACCGTGCTTTGCAGTTCAAGAGGTTCATACTTAATTTTATGCCCATTTTCTCATGCACATTAATGGTTGGGTTCTACACTTCAAATCCATATGCTAATATGCTAAGCATACATACCATCTCTCTGTAAGATGACAACAGCTTGCTCCGATGACTCTCCTGAAAGAAAGTTCCAAAATCAAGCATCAAGCAAACACAATTGCAAGGTAAAGACACAAGCTTTAATCAATATACCTGCTGTTTAAACAATTTCAAACACGCTTTCTTTCGAATATCTGGCATGTCACTTAGAACCCCTAGCTCCATTGATGGCATGTATCTGAATCAAAATTCAAGCCACCCATATATATACATAACAAAGAGATTGTTTTTTTTTTTTAATAGAAAAATAAGGTTATTAGAAAATTTTGAAAAACCAAAAAAGAAAGAAATATACTTTTGAGAGAGATAAGCGTTGACAAGAGAATTGGCGTGAGATCTGCCACTAAAAGAAGAAGAGGCCCATTTTTTCCTGCAAGAGTTCAGATTCGACCATTGGTTTCTCAGGTTTCGCTGCGCCGATGGCCTCCATAGCCGCGTGATGGACGGTGGCAGTGGCGAGTAGGAGGAGCAGGACGGCGACGATGAAGACGAGGACCGCTCGTCGGTCTCCATTTGCCAGCGGCTTGCGGCTTGCAGCAGCAGCCAGCCGGTGAGTGATGAACCTACCTGGCTAAGGGATAAAACGACGACGTGGCGTCCTTTTGTGCATATATATGTATAAATCCACGTCATCTTTTTATATTTCCTCCGCCGACTCTTGTCTCATTTGACGATCCTCATATCTTGTCTTATATATCAGTAACTGGTGAGGCCGCACCCACGCGGCGGTCGGTTCGGAGATGTCGTCGCACAACAGTTCATCGGCGGCAAAGCCCACTGATGAATTGTTCTCCCGGGAATTATATCGCTGGGATCGCCGCCATCTTCGGCCTTGTCGCCGTCACGTTTTCAAAATCTTTTCTTTTCCCCGTTTCTGAGTAACGAACAAACGAACCCCTCATAGACTGGAGGTGCAGGGACGCACTGCTGTTGGCGACCATGACTCGTGCCTCGCGCTCATGCAACCTCAACAAACTCAATTGGAATCAATGAAAGCAAACAAAACACATGTATAAGAACGTTATTATTATTATTATTATTAGTATTATTATTTTTATTTATATCTGTTTTCTATTTTATCGGGACAATATCTCCGGCGAATCTTAGGGTAATCTGTGGGTGTGTTTATGTAATTAACGATGTGCAAGACACGTCCGATTGCATATGCTTGGGGAATTGTGGTTGAACAGACTAATTAATAATTCAACAAAAATAACTGTGATCCAACATCGAGCTTCACAATACACAAACGCAGGCTTGAAGCAAAAATAAAATATGGTGGGTACACGTGAAAATAAGGAGTGTGTAAGTGATTCTACCAATTTTTTTAATGATGAAATCCTATTTATTCATTTTATTCTATCACTTTTTTAATAGATGTATAATTTGATTTTAATATCAAACTACAGAAATTAGGAATAAGAATAAAACAACAGAAATTACTGAATTAATAACTTGAAAAATAATTAGATTGAAGTTTTGGTTGCTCTTATTTATTTGCTAACATACCCTCGTTGTAGGCTACACCCCGAGAAAATTAATAAACTAAGAGGAGGTCCCCACTATATTAATACAATAGAAATAAATACAAAGATGGTAAGTAACTTATGGGGGTTAAGAGCCTATTATTATTGGACCATAATTTAATTAACTAATAAAGAGAGCTTTGCCACCGGGAATTTCGCTTGACACAAGTCACAAATCCAAGATAAGTAGAAATGAATACAAAAGGCGAACTTGCTTGGCTCTCCCAACGACTCCGTACCATTTTTGTCTTTGCTCAGAGTCTTCTGGTTTTCGACGAGACATGCCACGCAACTTGTGACGAGGATTAGTTACTTTGAAAGGCTCGGGAAGACAAAAAGGTTGGTCGCCGGAGATATGGAAGCAAAGTCTCCGCCTCCCTCTCCGTCGTTGTCTCCCTCTCCTTCTTCTTCTTCTTCTTCTTCTTCTTCTTCTTCCTTGGTACCGGTAGCAAGGAAGAGAAAGGAGGGATTGGGGTGGATGGAGTGGCTGAGAGGATGGATGCTAGTGGTGCAGGAGATGCTTTTCCAGAGAATAATGGCCAGTCACTTGCACAACCCTCTCCCTTTGCCTCCCGTCAACCACCTCGCTTGCATTGTCACCGGATCCACCAGCGGCATCGGCCGCGAAATCACCAGGTTTGTGTTTTCCATTCTAGTTCATTCACGCCTTTCCACGAACACCTGTCGTGGTTATTCATTTTCTGTTCGACGATTCTTTTTGTCTTCTGAAATCGCGCTAGGCAATTGGCGGAGGCTGGGGCCCACGTTGTTATGGCAGTTAGGAACACAAAGGCGGCTTCTGAGTTGATCCAGAAGTGGCAGAGCGAATGGTCTGGAGTGGGCCTCCCTCTCAATCTTGAGGTAATTAACAACTTTACTTTACAGGAATTGCTGCAAAACTTTTGAAATTTTGTTCTGCAAGGTGTTATTTCTGGATTTTATCTTTATGTTGCTGTTTTGGATAATTGTTTCTTCATATATCTTTCTGTTTAACGTCTGGGTTTCATTACCTGAGATAGCTGTGACGATGTTGTGATTCTCAAGGTGATGGAACTTGATCTTCTTTCTTTGGATTCGGTTGCGAGGTTTGCAAAAACATGGAATGCTCGGTTGGTGCCTCTGCATGTTCTTATTAATAATGCTGGAATATTTTCAATGGGAGGTCAGTTTTCCTTGATCCATTTCATCAAATTTTCCGGTTGTCCATCTTTTCTTTTCACAACATTTTGTGCATTCAATCTGTGGTTTTTATAAACCCCGTTAGCTGTAAGTTCTTTGGTTATGGCACTATGGTATTTTCCAGTTTTACTAAATGAAATATTATATATTCTTATATTCTTTTACTAAGCTATTTGATCAGGTTGATGTTGGATATGATTTTCATTTACCATTGTGATTTTTTTTTTTCCCTATAATTGATGTGCTCTTACTTCATTGCATTTAGTCCCACAACAATTTTCGAAGGATGGGCATGAAGAACACATGCAAGTGAATCATCTAGCTCCAGCTTTGCTTTCAATATTGCTTTTACCATCGCTAATTAGAGGATCTCCAGGCCGAGTCATTAATGTGAATTCAGTTGTAAGTTTTATGGTCACAGGAAGATACAATCCCTATGCACCTTATAATGTGTACTTTTGGGCATCATAAGATTGCACTCTTCTTGTTGTTTGCAGGAATTTTTATGATATTTGCAACTCTTTGAATTGTGTTATTCATCTGTTCTGATTGAAATTTATATGGAGCTATGTTTCTTGTTGGTGCATCTAAAATTGTTGATAGGACAATAGGAGACAGAATCATTACATCAGTTAAGCTGTTTGTCACTGTTTGTCATCGCTAAAACTTTGACAAAGGATTTGATGCTGGTGTAATGTACTGTCTAGAATTGTTTCTCTAAGATAGCCATATTAGCAATTTACATGCAGCTGGATTTCTTGTTGTTGCTTTTACAGCAGTAAGCAAGATATTAGGAATAGTTAAGAGCATGATTGGATCAGTTATTCTGTGTATTTGAAATCTACCTTTAAGGAAGGATTAGATACAGAGTCACCTTTCACCTCTCTGGTTAGGGAATGGTCATGAAAGCTCCCAAAAGAACCAACAGAATCTTTTCTCTTATGATAACCTAACTAACTCCTAGCTGCAGTAGCCACATGTGAGTAATGTGACACACAGCTTGTTGGCTGTAACTGTGAGCAGATTCCCCACATAATGGTATCACTCTTTGTTTTGTTGATGAAATTAACTGAAAATTAGATGAAAGAAGTTCTTTTGATGGTTACACTGTTAATTAATTTAGATTAAGGTGCCAAAAGTGTCCAAGGGAATCTAATAATCCAAATGTCAGCATTTGGTAACCATCTCATTGCTTGTTGTGTTGCCATGTATGCATACCTTCCATGAATTTCCCCTCATCCTCTATTAAAATTCTTTTCTGTTTGGAAAGATGATTATTTGTAACTGTTGTGAGTTTTTTATCAAAAAGCATATTTATTTTTCCCACTCATTCACTTTTACAATTGTGCGTAGATGGCTCAGAGCAGTTTGTTATTCTGTTTTTTGTTGTGTAGATGCATTATGTTGGCTTTGTTGACACAGAAGACATGAATGTTGTTTCCGGAAAGCGAAAGTATACAAGCCTAGTGGGATACAGTGGCAGCAAATTAGCACAGGTCCCTGTAAAGCTTTTTATAGTGTTGGCACTAAGACTTTTTGTATTCTTTTCACATTTTGGCCCATATTTCCTCTAGAATTTTATTAATGCTGCTTCCATAATATGTTCTTTTCCATTAGATACAGGGTTTCTTATGCTTAAATTCACTCTCATCCATGACTTTTAATGCCCTTAGTCAAAAAATAAGTCAATATATTCATCTATGGGGAAAAGAAAATGTCAATGCCAATCCCTCTTGCCCATTTTTTGTTTTTCTTTTTTTTTGGGGGTGGGGGGGGGGGGAGGAGAGGGAGGGGGGCAAAACAGAAGGGATTTTGAGGAAAAGGAAAAGTCTCTCTATGCCTCTTGAAGACCATTAGGTTAGAACTCATTAAGGTTTGTTTAAGTGAACAATGCTTTGATGGTGGTAGGGATGTTCTCTCTCTCACAAATAATTTAGTTCCTTTGTATTTTGGGTTGCACTGCCTTGTCAAAAGTGACATTCTATAAATTTATTGTCAACCTGAAACCTGGTTACTCTGTGAAAATTTATTTAATTTATGTATCTTTCCCTAATCGATCACAGCAATTGGGTCTGGTTCCATGCCCAGGAAATTGGTTAAAATGTGAATAGTTCTATCATAGCAAGCAAACATGCTGACTCTTGACTGTAATGATGATGATGAATTATTATAACATAATAGGCACAATTGTAGTCATATACTTTTTGTGGAAATCTATAGGGTTTAGAGTTTGGCCTCATTTAATGCCTGAACATTTTCTTCTTGGGATTGCTCGTCGAAGCTCATTGAGTTTTGTATGATATTCTGCATTTCTGAAGACATTCACAGGATGTTTCTCTGTTGACCGGTCTTAGGTACTAAAGCTGTGTTCTTAAGTAACCCGCAAGCCTTTCTTGGCCCTAGTTTACCATTTATGTACCTTCTTTGTCATTATGTTGACCACTTTATTTCTTCCCGTAAATTTTTAGTTCTCCTGAAATGTACTCGAGTCTCAAATCATATAGATTTACAAGACTGCACAAGCACATGTAATGGAACATATGGCTTTCATCGCAGGATTTTTGTGAGCTTTTTTTGAATACTATCTCAGATCAGCTGGCCTTTGGGATTGCAGGTCATGTTTAGTAGTGTTCTCCACAGGCAGTTGCCTGCTGAAGCTGGCATCAGTGTTGTATGTGTATCACCTGGAGTTGTCCACACAAATGTCGTAAGTCCCTTGAACCTTGTAAATTTCTACTTTGTTTAGGAAAAGGATATGTATGTATGAATGCAGCTAGGGGTAGAACTTTAGTCACATTAATATGAACACGCACACCACATACATGTGCTTTTCTGAAAATAAAACACGGAAATGGAATATATTGCTTTGAAAGTTTTTCAATGAAATGAGATATTGGCACATGCCATTGAGCGTGAGATCTTAGAAATGTTTACCTCCCAATAGAACACTTCTGGAAAAATTTTTTGATGACCGATACATTGTATCTTCAACACAGGCTTTTCTTGCTAAATTCATGGATGGATTACTGTGATGGTACTTGGCATTATTATACTAATTTGTACAAAGCTAGTGTCCCTATCATCCTTTACTCCATCATCAACCCAAAAAGTTGCTGCATTATGCTCATCATTTATATACTTACATCACCATTATGTCCTTGTATTAGCATTTATGCATACCAGCATCACACACACGCACACTCTCTCTTGTGTTCATATGTCCTGACAAATGCATTTATAAAACCCTTAAATTTTCATTGATTTATTTGTCAATGGGAATGGGGAATATTTTTAAACTGTAATATTGGATTTTTGATTTGAATTGTAACTTTTTCTTTAATTTTACTGTGCTATGTTTCATTAAGTTGTCTATGAATGAGTGGAATTTTTTTTTTTTTTTTTTTTTAGTTTAATGTAGTGGAGGGGAGAAATTATTTATGTGTGCCCATAAAAGGGCCTTCTAAGGCTTTACCACCTGACTAGATACTGATGTCCAACCTGCACCAGCAGTAACCAAATCAAAACTTTGATTCTAGTAAGGTGCACGGAATCTGAGTGCTATCTCTAGGCCCAGCAATTCTTAATCCTGGATGTCTGAAGCACCAAAATGAGGTCCTATTGCTGCAATTCATGCCATGACTGTTGATCTCATTTAAGATGAGTCTGATGGTCAAGAATATCTTCCTGAAATTGTTTAGCTGCTATGTCCTTGTGAGTCTGATGAGAAAATGGGTGATGTTAGCGATAATGTCTTGGGCATATTCTTGGCATACAAATGATGATAGTTAATGAGGAGCTTTCAGGAATAAAATTACGAGTTATTTGTCAAATATTGTTCTGTGTTAGGATAAATCTTTTCTCAGATTCTATCATTTTGTCCTACTCTTCTGCTTTCTTTATTGTGTAAATGTAGGCGAGGGATGTTCCCAAAGTTCTGCAAGCAGCTTATCATCTCATACCTTATTTCATCTTTAGTGCTCAAGAGGGTAAGTCTACCAAAATGGTTTGTTATTTCTTCTTCCAGATAAGATAATAGTATGGGGATATCATCTTCTACCATTGTGTGATTGAGTTTGGTAGGACATCAATTTCTTGCAACGACTATTGTATCTTCTTTTGACTTTTTGTGTTGTTCTTGCTTTGTTTTTCATTGGAAAGAACTCCCAAACTTTATTGGGTTTCAAAAAACCATTCAAAGCTGTAAGAACGTCAGGTTTTTTCATGTAATTGTTTAGACTTTTAAAGTAGAATTGTGTGCAAAAAATTTGAAGTTTATTCATGTCATATTATATTCTCTAATTCTTAGAGAACAAAATGGAATTTGACATCTCCCATTCCGCGTATTGGCCACCGATTCAGGTTCCAGGAGCACTCTTTTTGCTGCTACAGATCCTCAGGTTCCAGAATATTGCGAGTTCTTAAAAGCAGGCGACTGGCCTGTTTGTGCATTCATTTCTCAGGATTGTCGACCAGCAAATCCTTCAGAAGAAGCGCACAACATGGAGACCTCACATAAAGTTTGGGAGAAAACATTAGAGACGATTGGCCTCCCCTTAGATGCTGTGGAGAGGCTCATAAAAGGGGAAGAGGTTCCATGTCGTTATGGGCATTCTGAAGCCTAAGTTCTCCTGCTGCCATCCTCCAAGAAATATATCGGTAACTCTATCTAATAGTTGATGTGACATGGCCATCGTCGCGTGGCTCAAGAGAGTGAACGTGGGGGATTAAGTTGCCATTCTCTCCTTTTCTGGTTGGATTCTTGACACGGCATTGATCTATCGGGATAGTTTCGTTCCACTTACTGAACTGTTAGCTTAATGAATTCAATGTTTCAAAATTTGAGCTTAAAATTTTCTCTAATACCCTTCTCGGTGGTAAAATTTGATCGTATTCTTGATGAAGCAAATTATGATCTAGCTACATAGACCATTAAGAGAGGACTTAATTTGTGATTAATCTTGATTACTAATTCAAATTGTGAAAACTACTTGACCCATCATGTTTGACATTTTCTGTTTTCAGCGCAATTATCCCTCTATATATATATATATATATATATATTTTTTTTCTTTTTAAATTTAAAAGAAAAAAAAAATCTAAATGGAGCAATTCATGATATCGATGGGTTTGACAAATTGGAAGAAGTAAAATTTTTAAGGATGTAGTACGAAATGAAGATCATGACTTATTATTGAATTTCTAGTTTTCTTTTTATTTTCTTTTGTTATAAAATAAAAAATTATAGGCAATAATTGCAATTTTTTTCAAAAAAATTGTGTATTATTATTAGCGCAAGTAATTTGATAAAAAAACTTCTTTGTTTGTCATCATAACATCGTCACGTGTTGGGTTCTACCTGACCTGACAACGCACGGTTGAAACTCTGATCACATTCGATCTTTCTTGATCGACTCGCTGTGCTTCGTACACGATATATCTTTTTTAATTATTATTATTATTTTTTTTTTACGAATCACTTTTAATTATTTTTAGTATTATATTTTTTTATTCTGATATTCATGATATTTTCTTAAAATAGTATCGTTTATTGTTATTATTTTTTAATTTGTTTGATATTTTATTTTCTTACATTTCAACCGGCACGCTCTCAGCTTGTTCTGCTGCCACGTGGTATCCTTCGAGAAGATCCAGAATCTACGCAGGTGGCCCTGTCTAGGGACCACTAATAGAGAGAGAATCTGCGAATTTGCTTTTTCACTTTTATTCTTCTCTCAAATCTCACGCAATTAATTACTTAATTAATATGATAATAATAATAACTATAATAATAATAATAATAAAAGAATAACAATTTAATCAAAGCCCGCACCTTTTTTTTTGTTATGTAGCGTCGACCGGTGGATTTCTCTCTCTAAATTTCTCTTTAGCTTTCTCTCTCTCTTAGATTGGCGCTTTTAGGGTTTCTCTCTGCTTCAACCTAGGCGATCCTTCGCTCTCCGTAATAATCTTTTTATTTTTTTTTTTCTGTTTAATTTTTTCCTTAGTTTGTGTATTTCTTTCTGGAGAGTTATTTGTACATAGCTTTTGTAATTGCTTGTAATTTTGTTTTTGTTTTTGTTTTGTCCTTTATCCCATTCTTCGTCGAATTTAAAATAACTTACCATTTAAGCTTGTTCTGTTTTAGCATTTTCTGTATATATTATGGTAAGAACATCATGTTCTAGTTTTATTTTTATTTTTAATTTCTTTTGTTTTGACTATCCCAGGAATTAATGTGATTTAATGTAATGTAAACCCTTTTTTTTTTTGTTTTCTGTGTGTGTGTGTGTGTGTTCATTTGCGATTTTGGTTATTTGTATTTTTCTAATTAACATTTGCCTTTTTTGCTTTACTTGACCAGCAGGTGCTGGATCTGTTTAAACTGCTCTTTCTGAGAAGTAAGTTGAGTGTTGCGGTGGAATTGGCTTTTTGGAAAATTTTGGTTGTTTTTGGGGCTTTCCATAGGGATACATTAAATTTAACGGTTATGATCTATAAGCTGTGATCATGTGTTTTTGGGCAGGTTTTTGGTGAAGTGTGTTTGGGCTCTGAGTACAATTTTGTGTTTTACATGTTCGGCAGACCTATTTAAGGGGATGTAGTTGTTAGTCTTTTTTTTTTTTTTTATGTTTTTTTTTGTTTGATGGGTAGAAAGCATAGAATGCAAAGAGAAACACTTTAAGAATGGATGATGATAATAGAGAGTTTGAAGCATTGCTTCTCGGTTGGAGTAGCAAGAATTCAACAGAGTCTCACCTGTTTATCATATCATGTTTTGTTGCTGCTTTAGTTGGTATTTTGACAATAGCTTACACGGCTTTCCAATGGAGAAGGAACATTAGTCTGAGTTGGATGAAAGCCATAGCTAGGTCAAAGAAAAACCCAAAGGCAACAAACAAGGTTCCTGTGGTGCCCCACGCTTGGGAATTTGAATCAGTATCTCGTTGGAAGAATCTTAATTGTTCTGTATGTTTCAAGACCATGCCACCTTCCCAGACTCTTGGGCCTATGGTGGCAACAAACTCTTTCATTCATCATTGCAACATTTGTGGTGCAGCAGCTCACTTAAGCTGCTCTGCAAGTGCACACAAAGATTGCAAATGTGTGTCTATGGTTGGATATGAGCATGTGGTGCACCAGTGGGCTGTTCGATGGACAGAGATAACAGATCAACCTGATGAGACTTCCACTTGCAGTTATTGTGAAGAGCCATGTAGTGGGTCTTTTCTTAGTGGTTCCCCAATTTGGTGCTGCTTGTGGTGTCAACGACTTGTGCATGTTGATTGTCACAGTAGTATGTCTAATGAAACTGGTGATGTATGTGATTTAGGGCCATTCAGAAGGGTGATTCTGTCACCACTTTATATTAAGGAATTGACCCCTAATTCAGTTGGATTTTTGAGCTCAATCACGCATGGAGCAAATGAGATTGCTTCTTCAGTGCGTGCAAGTATTAGGAGTCAAGGCAAGAAGCACTTGCATGGTAGTGAAACCTCTGTTGACACTGGTAATAGCGATGGTAGTACCTGTGATACATCTATGGACAGTACAGCCGAAACTCACCCGACAAGTAATGGTTTTCATGGTGCAGATGAAAATTGTAATGGTACCATGAGTGTGAATATCAATTGCCATGATGGCAACTCAGAAAAGATGGAATCAAAGCCTAGCTTCAAAAGAAGCAGATCAATTAATCAGAAGGATGATTCTCATATGTTAAAAATGAATCAGAGGTATGAAATAATTGATTTGCCTCCCAATGCAAGACCCTTGTTGGTTTTCATTAACAAGAAGAGTGGGGCTCAGCGTGGAGACTCCCTCAGGCAGCGCCTGAACTTTCTGTTGAATCCTGTTCAGGTTTGAACTGTTTTTTTGCATTGAGCTTTCTTAAGCTTCTTAATATTTTGTTCTCTTGATGGCTTTGGTTGCTTTTCTTGTGTCCTTCACCAAGCACCTTGAGTCTGAAATTGTAGTTGTTTTTAGTGTTGGAACTGAAATTACATTGTAATTCTCCTCAAAGGTCTATTTGATTAGATAATGCTTTTCAAATATGTGTATATGACTTAGCAGAAATCTACCTTATGGGAGATGAGATATTTCAGTGAATGTAGTTGAACTTGTAAATTTAGTTTCATACTCAAGGAATCATCTTGCTCTGTGGCTACTTTTACATTTGATGAACAGTGGAATCAAAGAAGTCTTTTTTGTAAGTGTAAGTAGAAGCCTACTAGAGCCCAAGATGCGGGAGCCTTGTACACCGAGATATCCTCTTTTCTTTAAGTAGAAGCCTACCACATTTGTACTTGGGGACGTGAACACACCATGGGGTCTTAGTTTTCACTATTGCATGACATTTGTCACTATCTAGATCAGGTATTTGCAATTTGGTCCTTAATATGTATGAAATGCTCTTTTTGAGGTTAGAACATTTGTGTATCGTTTGGTGTGCTTTGGTTGTCATTGTTGGGTTGGCTTAAAATTTATATATACTGCATTTATCTGATGCTTAGAATGATTATGCCTCCTGGTCCAGAGCCTTCATAAGATAGATTGTTTCGCATGTGCAGACTATGTTGCCTCCGATGTGCTTTTTTAATATGATGACATCTTGTTGATATCACTCTTTTTGAAGACAGAGCCTGATAAAGTATTGTTAAAAGAGTGCATGCTTTTTGCACTGCTATAAAGGAAAGTGATATGCAACTGACTTCATCTGTTGCTTTGTGAATTGTATTCCTTTATGATAATGATCAATTTCTTGAGAGAAATTTTTTAGGATTGTTTGGTCATCAAGTAAGGGTTTATAGACAATTGATTTGTTACAATTTAAGAGTTAATGCAAGCTGTTAGTTCTTCAGGAAGCATTGCTTATTATTAAACAGTAGCCTTTCACAATATCATATTTTGCCTCTTCTTATGATTGTTTTATACCTTCCAATATCATGTTTGTAAGGATTGCTTGGCCTGGCCTTTCTTTCAGGTTTTCGAGTTAAGTTCAACACAGGGACCAGAAGTAGGCCTTTACTTATTCAGGAAAGTACCTCACTTCAGAGTTATTGTATGCGGTGGAGATGGTACAGTTGGCTGGGTTCTCAATGTCATAGACAAGCAAAATTTTGTTTCTCCTCCACCAGTAGCCATTCTACCTGCTGGAACGGGAAATGATCTTGCCAGGGTACTTGGCTGGGGTGGTGGATTGGGGTCTGTGGGGAGACAAGGAGGCCTTTGCACAATATTAAACCACATAGAGCATTCTGCTGTAACCATTCTGGACCGGTGGAAGGTAGCAATCGCAAACAATCGGAGAAAGCAGCTCCAGCCACCAAAATTTATGAACAACTATCTTGGTATGCAAATTTTTATTTTAGATGGTCACCTATTAGGATTTTTTGATAGCCAACAGGTTCATTGTAGATCATTTTTCATCTCAATATTTCATTATTTCTCTTCCAAATACTGCTTCAACAATTAAATTTATGTGGTTTGTATAACTTCTCCCACTTCATCAGATAAGTTGAATATTTGCTAGCTCCTTTCTTTAATTACCAAGTTTTAACTTGTATGGATACTTTTTGTTTCTCCGAGTCCCTTTATTTGAAACATCTGATATCCATGCCTTTGTTATTTTGGAAAAGACATTGGACTTCAGTGCTCTGGATGGATGCTGGTAATATTTAAGATAAACTTATTGTTGCTTGGCTTCTTCAACTGTACAATGCATGTTGATTTCGCATATTCTTTTTTCATTAGTCAACATATTCATTTGCTGTTGGAATTATGATTTACAGGAGTTGGATGTGATGCAAAGGTGGCTTTGGAAATTCACAATCTACGGGAAGAGAACCCAGAGAAGTTCTATAACCAGGTAAAGCATCTGCTTTGGATAAAATGCAAAATGCTTAGTGCAATAAGCAACAAGATTGCCCCACCAGCAACTCTGAGGTTGGACCAACAAAAGAGATTATTTTAGACATCTAATTAAGTGGTACCAAAGAAAGACTTTGGATCTTCTCCTTAAAGAAACATATCATCAACCTAAGACTATGTTGCACAAGCATAGTACTTAACAAAGTTTAAAGGGGAAACCATCATTTTTTCCTTTTTGGTGTTTTAATTGTCTAATTTTATATCAAGTATTGAAGTTGCCTTTTACTGAGAAAATTTTAGCTTATTCAATTTGTCAACTTCAGTGTACTTCCAATTAAATTGAATTTATTTTTCCGTTGCTTTTTTATGTGCGGGAGTATGTGTCGCCCATGGTATGAATTTTGTGGGTGGAAATTCTTCAAACTGTATTGTGTTTCTGTATGCATTCTTGCAAATTAATGCATTAATTAAATTTGCTATTGATATATAACAGTTTAAAGTGTAGAAATGGGCTAGCCCAGAGGGAAAAAAAAAATTGTATGGAATTGTTTTGTTTATATGTGGCTTTGGACAAAATGAATGGTGAAGAGTTAAACCTTGTAATTCTTTCCAATGAAGTGCATATCCATGCAAAATGGTGAGATATGAGCTGTGTGCATAACTAGCTAGCATACTCTGCTGGATAATTTTTGAACTCATTCCATCTACTAGCTCCCTAATTCTTACAGCTAGGCTTTTAGTTTTAGCTGGCTAAAATCATTGTAGCATTACTGCAGTTTATGAACAAAGTTCTTTATGCAAGAGAAGGCGCTAAGAGTATTATGGATAGAACATTTGCAGATTTTCCATGGCAAGTTAGGGTGGAAGTGGATGGTGTTGACATAGAGGTCCCAGAGGTGAGTTTCAGAATAATCTCAACTATGTAGATGGTGAAATTTGCTTTGCACTTTGCTTGTATATATTCTTTAAAGTATAGAGCTCAAGAATACAAACTAAAATTAGGACAAGTATATCTGAATTTATGCTTTAAAACGATGGAAGTTTTCTCTTTTTATTCTATGGACTGATAGGTCCTAATTAGAGTCCATCATATTCTTCGAATGAAACGATTTATACTTAACTACCCTTTGTGTCATGCCTTGTTATATCTTCTGAATTTCTTTTTCAGAATGTATCCAACTTTTTATTTTTTTTGGGCTGCCTTTTGACTTTAATTATAGGTATACCGTAGCTAATCCTAGCAACTACTTTGAACTGGTTTTCTGACAGGTCTTTGAGTCTCATTTATGATTACTGCAGGGAAAATTGAATATCACTGTTAAAAATTATGAGATTTTTTTTTCTGTACCTTGCAGGATGCAGAAGGTGTACTTGTTGCAAATATTGGAAGCTACATGGGTGGTGTAGACTTGTGGCAAAACGAGGATGAGACTTATGATAATTTTGACCCTCAGTCTATGCATGATAAGGTACTAGAAGTTGTGAGCATATCTGGGACATGGCATCTTGGAAAGCTACAGGTAAAGCATATCAGAAACATAATTTGTGTATGCAATATATGTATGGGAACTATAGTTACAACATTTTCCAATTCTTTTACAGAATACTGAAATCTTCACCCTTTTGGTAGCACAGTTGAGAATTTATCATAAGAGATTGTATGGGATTATCGATCAATGCTTGAAAAGGACCAGGGATCATAAAAGTTTAGGTCACGTAGACTACCTGTTTTATGGTATTCGCACTTAGATGTGAAACCCAAACCTTAAGTCAAACAGAAAAAGTATGAAGCTTCCACTGCTCTCTTTGCAATTTCTCTTCACTTTCTGGGCCACCTGGGGAAAAAGGGGGAGAGGGGAGGGTGGAAGAAACGTTCCCTGGCACCACTATGTTGACATCTAGGCAGACAACATTGCTGGGGCACAACTTAGCTCAAGGACATCTTACTTGAATTTTTGATGCTGTCAGATTGCCATTGGGTGCAAAATAACAGTGAGCTTCTCTTTTTTGTTCTGATAGGTGGGGCTTTCTCGTGCTCGAAGACTTGCACAGGGGCAGTTGATCAAAATATGCGTCCTTGCTCCATTGCCTGTACAGATTGATGGGGAGCCATGGTTTCAGCAACCATGTACCCTATCTGTATCTCACCATGGACAGGTCGCCTTTCTCCTTTTGTCTCTCACGGTTCATCTACTGGCAATGCTTCAAAAGAACTCCAGATATCCCTTTTGATAACTTCTCTAACTGTTGTCTTGAAGCAATTTTTTGAATTTCTACAGCCTCTATTTAGTTACTTACATGTGTGATGCGAGCATTAAAAATAAAAGCCGAATCATGTTAAGGCACAAAATATTCATTCCATTAGTAACATAAATTAATGGTTTATGGAATAAAATATGGACAGTTGAAAAGAGGAGATAAAAAGAGAAGTGGTAATATCATGGCAGATGTAGACGAAGTTAGTAACCATGCTATCTCTCTATAGCACCGCATGGGTGCAAGCATGCAATTCTTCCTTTTGTCATGAGCACTGTTTGCACTTGGACACTGATAATCTGTTTCCCCGAATCAGATGATTTAACCAAATTCCTTTTTACTTGTGCAGGCATTCATGTTAAAGAGGACAGCTGAAGAACCTCTTGGCCACGCCGCCGCCATGATCACTGATGTGCTTGAGAATGCAGAAAGTAATCATGTAATTAATGCTTCACAGAGGCGTGCTCTTCTTCAAGAAATGGCGCTTAGGCTGTCTTAGGGGTGTGACCTCTTAGCTCCCAAGTAAGGAATCAGGGCTGCAATTATTGCAACTTCATCAAATATTGCACGCTCTTTTTTTTGTTTACAGTAGTTGTTTCTTTCTTCAAATGTCATGCGGTTTTTGTTTTAAGAATTGAGCATGCCAGTAATCGGTCTAAAAATTAGAAGTAACAGGAAAAGTCCCCACAGTAAATGAACGAGAATGGGGAATTTTGGTGTCTTTGTACAGGGGAAATGTAAAGACATTGAAAGATGTGGATTAGCATCATTGCTTTCAGGCCTGGATTGAATTAAGCACACTACTCCCTCTCCAAATCTTGGCCCTCATTCCTCTCTTTTCCTTTTCTTCCTCTCTTGTTCTCACTCGCCATCTCTCTCTCTCTCTCTCTCTCTCACACACACACACACACACACACACGAGCTCGGGTGAAAACACATAATTTGTTTTCCTCAATTTCGTTCACTCTGTTTTGTGAAAAAAGAAAGGCAGTGTGGATGCAATCGGATGCTTTTTGAACTTAATGCAATGAAGCAATGAGTTAGCTATTGGGGAAAAGAAAAAGTTAATGATGCTTGACCTTAAAAAAGGAAAGTTTTAACATCGACGCTTCCCTGGCTTCGACCCCGAATACGCAATAGTCCGAAAAAGGTGTGTCTCAAAAAATATTGTTATCTTTTTTTAAAGTTAATAAATCTGTTTACTAAATTGTCATTTTAACGTGCATCAACCGCTAAATATTTTTCAATAAGGAAACTTTCAGTTTTTTTTTTTTGTTGTTTTTGGGTCAGTAATGTTTAGCTTTTTGGTCCCGCGTCATTTGCTCGGCCTTTTTTTCATCTTATGCGTCGCGCACGCGTCAAAATCCAAGAGGCCGATCGGTTGTTTTATTATTGAAAAAGGTCACTACATTTTCCAATATTCTACAAAAAGGGCGAGAAAGAGAGAGAGATTATCGAACTTGTCACATCAATTATCATGTTGTTTAATCTATTCTGAGACTTGATTTAATAGACAAAGTTATTCTATTTGATTTAGATATCACAAATTGGAGTTGAAAAACAATTTTTGTGCATCTAATATTTCTCAAATATTATGTCGTGAAAGTTTACTACACCCTTTATTTTAATTTATTTGGAGACTCGTTGGACATGTACGGTAGCAGGGAACCTGTGCATCGCAACATCCACATCTATAATTCAGGCCCGTGAATTTGACATTGTCGAGAACGCTAGGATTTAGATTTTAGTTTATTGCAAGTACAAAAACAATATGCAAGCTTTACAGCTGACCAACCCTACCATTTGCAAGTGAACAGCCATTATAGTAAATCCAATTCTAACTTGGAGCAATTACTTGGCGTTAATAAGGCTGGTCCAAACTTGGCAATTAAGAAAGAAAGAAAGATAGATAGATAGATGAACGCTGGAAGGCAAAGACAAATAAACAAACGGGGAGCGGCTGGCACAGCAAGAGGGAATCGGAACGGTTGCCGGAGAACTGGCTTCACGATCTCTCTTGGTGGGGAGACTACACTTTTTTTTTGGGTTAATTACCTTTTTGTAATAATACAATCAATATGCAAATCAAAAGTCATCATCCCCTCCTAAAAAAAAGGAAGAGGGGGGGGGGAATAATGCAAAACCAACACAAAGAAATTGCACTCTTCAGTACTTTCTTAGAAGCAAATATTCATATGATGCATTTATCTGCACGGATCATGCGTCATGGTGAAGCTTCATGCATGTTCAGTAACGTTTTGGTGCTGATTTGGGAGCATTCCAAAAAGTTATCAAACTTGTTACATCCATCCTTTCTTTTTTTTTTTTTTTTTTGTCAGTCCGTTTATTTACACGTTAAGCTTCACCTACCAGGCACATTGTTTCTGCTCTCTTAAGCATCCCTTTAGCCGGTGGTACGCAGGAGCTTTTGGTTTTTTGATTTATTGCCATTGTATCACATGAAAATGATAGCAAATTCGTTAGGTAGATCATTTCATTAATTATGACGTTATATAAAGCACCAAAAAAATGTTTCTGATCAAAGTCTATAGCCTGGCATATGGAACAAACAAGCAATGCATGTAATGATACAACAATTAAGTGAAGTAAAGAAAGGGTTAATTGGATTGTAAAATGGGTTTTGCTCAAATTTCAATCTCATCACACATATAACTAGTAATGATTAAATGATCACTAATTGCTTCTAAGCCTGAGTTTTGAAGAAATTTAATGAGCATGGATCATGATAGTAGCAATACTTATGTGCCTCTATAAAAGAGAGAGAGAGAGAGAGAGAGAGAGAGAGAGAGAGAGAGTAGTGCCATTCTTCTATACTAGATTGCCGGACGAGTGTTGAGAATACACTACCCAACATAGATGAGGGGAGATAGGTGGAATTTGAAAAGAAAACTATTTTTTTATTGTTACACTAAATTTGAGCACATCAGAAATTTATTGGAAAAATATCAATATTCAAAACAAAAATGACATTTCTATGTTTTTCAGCTCAAAATAGAGTGACTTTTCCAACTAGTAAGACTAATCCTTCTACTTCTTTGCCTCAGAGAAAACAATTCATCATTCACATATAAAGGCAAGGGGCAACAAAGATGGAAAATTGAAATCTTGATTATGTCGTGCTGCTAATAACGTTGAGTCATTTTTCAGTTATTTTGCCCCTTGCGTGTGCAGTTGAAAATTGCTCTCTATGCGTGTGTATTTATACATGCCCCGGATTTGAGGTTTTCCTTGTTTGTTACTGAAAGGCAGCTTTCAGAAACGTGTTGAATGTTCCAGTTCAGCTTTTGAAATCTGACCTTGCTTTGGGTTTGCGAAAGCTGCATGTGGATGGGTCTTAAATAGGTAAGGGTGGGCCTCAAATGAGGTTAGGAGCATATAGGGATTGAGGGGCCTCTTAATTTTTCCATAGGAATTGATTTAGCCTCTCCCAATTTGCATACTATTCTTAGTTTGCACATACTAAGATAGTTGGTCCATCGGAGGCATGCACTTCACCTTTTTGCTAGGTAACTTTTTGGCTTTTGCATTCAAGAATGATACTGGTGACACGAGGGAAACACCAGCTTATTGATGTATGCAAAGGCTTGTTAGGGGTTAAGGCATGCCTGAGCATGTATGACCCCCGAGTCACAAGAGGATCAGATCCAGAAGGATCTATCTGTCAATGAAAGACTTTGATTGGGATCATCCAGCCCATCTTCAACCAACGAGTCCTACTTCAGGGAAGCAAGCCAGTGTAGTTTGGGATGCTTATGAGACAACGAAAGATGCTCATGGGGGTATGCATTCTTACGGAGTGGAATGAATTCAAGATGCAGGAATCAGCATTTGTGTTTGACGGACGTAACATGGTGGATGTTGAGAAGCTGAGGGAGATTTGTTTCATCGTTTACTCAATTGGGAAACCACTGGATAAATGGCTCGAGGACATGCCTGCAGTTGCATAAGTTTCCTCCCATGGTCATGGATAGTTTCACACCAGACCCTTGATTTAACATAAAAGTTAGGGAGATGCGAGAAATGAACGCGGGGTTCACCATAATTAATTAAGTCATTATAACCATTAAATCCTCGCTTCTAGTTCTTATATTCGGGGTGTGGAAACGCAAAATAACGGTTGAATGAAAATAGAAAAGAGGTGAAACTCCAATTCCTTCGTAACTCGGAAGATTTTTGACTTCGCGTAAGAAATCAGGATTTTTTTTTTTTAAAAAAATATTTATAAGATAATATCGTAAAAACATAAATTTTAAAAATATTTAAGTATATATAAATAATTTAAATTTAGATTTGATATGAATTACTCTATTTTTAATTTAAATTTTTTTTAATTATATTAATTAAATTAATTTATTAAAATTTTTTAAATTAAATTGATTAAATTAATTTTTTAATAATTATTTAAAAATTAATTAAAATAATAATAAATTTATTAATTATTATTTTTAATTTTAATATTTTTTTTATAAAATATTAAATTAAAAATAATATAAATATTTTTTTAAAAAATAAAAATTATCTTTTTTTTTACTTAATTACTAAAAATTATTTTTTATTATTTTTATTACTTCACTACTATTAAGATGTTCGTTTATTAATAAAAAAAATATTTTAATATGTTTATTATTTACTACACTATAATTACTCATCTACAATAACAAAATTATCTTTATAAACAATATATTTATATACTTCAAATTAATATTTTTATATACATATTTATTTCTTTTCCATCAACCTATAATTTATTTCTGTTTTTATTTTTTTTCCCACGCTTAGCTCTTAACTGGCATCCTTGTGTTTTTAGGGAGCAGAAGAGGAGAGATAGAGGGGTAGAATGGTAACTGCGGAGAAAATTCAAGGCAACTGTAGAGGTAAGGAAACTGGTTTCGAATCGAATCGAAGAATTGCACGACGTTGCCGAAGAACAGAAGGTAACGACATCGTTTGATGTCTTGTCTTTCTCGTTACCGTTAACGTCTCTATCACAATGCTTTTTCTGTTTGATTTGATGCGGGTAACTCCAATTTTTCGGAGATGACATTGTTATTAATACCGACGTCGTTTATGCGATTAAGGTTAATTTGATTTGTATTTAATTGCAATTGTGATCATTTAAATTGCTTAAATTGCACCAAAACCCTAGTAATATTAGTATATATTATGCAACTTGAACTCTAATTTTTAGAGCATTGCAATTTAACCTTTTATCTTTATTCTTGCTTGATTCTGTTAATGCTCGGTACCGAACAAATGCGTAAGGTAGAACCCAAAAAAGAAAAAAAGAAAAGAAAAGAAAAGAAAAACACGTTCTGAAATGTTTAATTAAGGGTGAATGATGTAAGTTCCATATTTATATTTCAACTTCTATGGGTACATTTCAATTTAATATAAATTGGCAATCATAGTGCACGTTGGGCACCCTCCAAAAAAAAGGGGAATCATAATCCATGTTTGAATGGTGCTTTTTTGATAGTACAATAATAACTACATTTTTGCATTTAGTTTTTTTTTTTTTTCCCTTTTTTTCTGAATTCTGATTTGGATTTTTTTGCTTTTTATCACATGCTACTAGACCTTATTCGGATAATATGGTTAGTGATCCTTTTGTTTAGCACTAGCATTAACCATGCACACCTTTTTTTTTTTTTCTTTCTTTTTCTTTTTAAAAGAAACAAAAAAATTGCTAGATTAAGTATACTCGAATATATAAAAACCACAAGTACAAGTATTGAACTTGAGGACTAAAAGAGAAGATGGGTTGTCATGTCTTATGGTAGGTGACTGAACAACCACCATGAGCTCACATGCCATCTTTGTTTACATGATTAGCTATTAAAATTACCTCCTGTATCACCAGGTGTCTGCACACCCCATCCAATTTTTCAACATCTCACTCATTTGTCTTTGTTCTTAAAGTAAAAATGATGACCTCAAAAATCAGAAAACTGTTGGCAGAGAAGGGCTAAAGGTCAAATTTTCTTTGGCAACATCACTTTCAATTAGAGAGTATGGGGTGTCTCCAGGCACGAAATGTTAACATGCCTTAAAATTGCAACAAAAGAGGCTTATTCTATAAGCAAGAAAATAAATCAAAATGGAAAACATGCAGGAAATGAAGCAAACAGGCTATGAGGAGTATACTTATAGCATGGGTAGTGCATTTGAATCTGTACAAGAATGAATGAATCTGTACACTCTTGTATGTTGTTTATGGATTGGAAACCATGGCCAGGAGGACTAGACATAACTCAGTTGGAGATCAAACCCACAAGCGCTTCATGCTTGTGGCTGCTTCCAATCCACCATGAATTATTAAACCCCACAAGCCCATTGCTTTCTTCTTCACCAGGAGCAGGAAGATTAAGATCTAAGAAATCTCTAATTGCTGGATTTGGTTCCTGAATTGTGCTGGTCTGGTTGCTTTTAGCCTCAGTTCCCCCTACTAGATGAGACCTCTTGTGACCCCCCAATGCTTGTCCTGATGGAAACACCCTGAGACAAACCGGGCATTCGTGTCCTTTACTCTTCTTTGCCCCAAAATTCATCTCTGTCTGATTGTCACAATCTGTGGCCAGGACATCAATTTTGATCCCATTGCCGGTTGATGTGATGAGTTTGCTATCTGCTGTTGGGTCTGGAGAGAGTTGAGTTTCAATGCTATTCTCACTGCTGTCAATTTTTGAAGCAAAGCAGCCTCTGATCTTTTTGTGGCTAGCTCTGTGGCCCCCAAGAGCTTGGTATGAGTGGAAGACCTTGTTGCAGGCAGCACACTCAAATTTGCTGCTCTTATCAGAGTTTTTGCAAACTTCATAATCCACCAGATCACTGCTTGATGGTTTCTTTAAAGAATCTGACTTCAAGTCAGGATCAAAAGTATCATGAAACTTTCTCTTGCTTGAGTTGCACTTCTTGGAACGCAAAACCCGATTTAATCCAGCTTGTTTAATGGAACTCTCAACCAATTCAACTCCAGATTGATCATCTCGGCCTAGCTGAGACTTATTTGATCCATCGTTCTTAATAGAACCCTTCCTAGATATCTCAGAGGCAGAGAATTCTGATTTGCTAACTTCGAGTTTGGAATCCTCACACTGTGATTTGTCAATCTGGAACTTCTTGTCAGTAAATTCCATCAACTTCTCGACACCATTAGTAATAGGAATGTTGACTTCTTTTTTAGAGGAAACCCGATTAGGTTCCATAAATTCAGAGTCATTATTAGAGGACTCTGCAACAGAATTTAAGCCACCCCGTTGACCAACATCCCTAGAGAGCATCATCAAGCACAAAGCAACCTCCTCTTGCTCTTGCTTTATCTCAGAAGCAGAAAAGGAAGCATTATTAGGAAAAGACAGAGGAGAAGAATTTGCAGTTCCCATGCACCTTATTCTCCTTTTTGATCTCCTTTTGCGATTAGGAGCAGCAGTTTCATTGTCAGATTGGCTATCCATGACCAGCTTCTGGCTGCTATTACCAGTCCAAGAATCTTGCTGCTCCTCCAAGCTACTGTTGTTGTTAGAAAGTTTTTCTTTTTCTTGTGAGTGACACTTCATGTGGCCAAACAAGGCTTTCCAAGATTGGAAATTTTTGCCGCACTCCTTGCAGAACCTGTCAAAGTGTGAGTTACCTCCGTTTGAATGATCTGCAAATCTCCATTTCTTCTTCCTATTCTCTCTGAGGCCATAGGCAGAATTTTCAGCAAAAGTGTTGTTGTTATTGCCATTAGCTCCATCATCGTTGTTGAGAGGTGGCAGCTTTTTCTTGGTGACCATAGTGCCATCAGTTTGAGCTGAAATGTCATTAATCATATGAGACCTCATGTGACCTCCCAGGGATCTACCACAAGGGAAGCTCTTGTTGCAGAACTTGCATACATGCTTGAACTCTCTATCTTTATCTTCCTCCATGGATTTCAATTTTGATAAGAATAGAACAGATCAGAGCAGAATTTGAAAGCGTATAATCCGATCAAGGAAACCCCCCCCCCCCTCAAAAAAAAAAATCAATGGTTTCGATTACACCAGAGCTCAAACTCAAGCAGAGTAATAAACAGAGGACCAGCGTAGAGACAGTGAAAGCCCAGATCAGAAAAACAAAAAAAATGACAATTGAAATCTTCAAAGGAAATAGATTCAGATCATAGTTTGCCTTGCTTTCTGAGCTGATTGAAGAAGAACGCACCTGAGATTTGACATAATTCTGAAGCAAGAACAAGATCTAGACGTACCAAATAAGACTACTTGGAGTGAATGGCTTGTAGTAGCTCACTAACTTCTTGGGGCAGTTAAAATATAAAGGGGAAAAAAGATCAAATTTTGAGGAGCTGTTGGGGTCTGTTGCCTTTGTTGCCAATGATGGCAATGAACAAATGCAAAGCACAGAAAACTAGAGAGAGAGATATAGAGAGAGAAAGAGAGAGAGAGTATAAAAGGTCACCATACTTAGGAGGAGAAATCCATGCATGGAAGCAAAGAAAAAAAGAGGGAGAGAGAGAGATGAGTGGAAGCAGCACGTGTACTCAACTTGAGAATTTTACGCCACCATAATCCAATGGCCAATGTCAGTCCACTTGAGCATCCCATCTCCCTCCGGCTTTAGAAACCTACTTACAACTAACTGCCCCACTGCCCCACCACACCCCACCCCACCCCCATCCCCACCCTTCCTAGCCATTCCTTCCTTTGTCTTGATAACACAATGGAATGGGCGACCGGGGGGGGAGAATTGACGGTCCAGATCTCTTCTCTCTATCCCTTCTACCAATTTCTCGTCCCCTATCATTTTCACAACAGCATAGCCACCTCTCCCCCCACCCCCCTCCCTCTTCCTATCTTTATCTCTCTTCCTCACACACACACACACACACACGTAGTACATGGACAAGCACCAAGTGAAAGGTTCGCCTCTCTGCCGTTACTCTTTTGGACCTTTTCATTTCTTGCTTTCTTTCAATTAATTATTATATACATTACTCTAGCCTGTCCTCACCTGTCCTTTTATCCCTTTTGACAATTGCAGTTGCCACTGTTCTTGATCCCCCGTGTTCATGCCCATGTCTAAGGCTGATTCGGCGACATTGCTCTTAGATCAGACCTAGTGGATCTACTCAGTGAATTTGAGCGGCGGTCGCTATAGCACTTTGCAAAGTTTGCAATCTTTTTTCTCTCTCTCTTTTTTTTTCCCCCTCGTGCAAATCAATTGTTACCTTGTCTTGGGATATCCCTAATACCTATGCTCCACACATTATAATCCCAACCAATAAGCTTCTTCTTCTTATTTGTTTTTTTTTTTTTTGTTTAAGATTAAAAAAAAAAAAAAAAAAACTTGTATTCCAGGGTTTGGAGAAGGGCAAAACATTTTTTCCTTGTAAAGAAGATTTTTATAAAAAATAAAAAATATAAAAATGATACCTAATAGTTCTATTAAAAAAAAAAAGAAAATTGTGTTAGATTTATATTGTACAGTTAATTAGACTATTACATTGAATTCATAAAAACAGAAACTCCATGTTAACCAATAAAAATTATCAATTATTCTTAAGATTGTGCAACAAAATGTAACCAAACGTGCTAATAAAAATTCGATATATACAATTTTTCCCCTTACAAAGAAGTTGACAATGTGCAAAAGTTGGAACCCGATCGGACATGTGACAACAGGTAGACTTAACCACCAAGTCCTGCCTAGAGCGGTGAGTTTAGTGTCAGACAGCAAGCTCCACATAAGATACATACCCAGCAGCATACTCGATAATTGTATCCGAGAACTGGGCATGGTGCCCAAGTGGGCGGAACATCTAGTTGATCACTTTGGGGGATCGGCGATCAGTTTCCACACACGCAGACAAGCAAAATTAATCGGCACAACAAGCTGTCCGAAGCACTTCATTGGGTTGTTTATTCTATTTGCGAATATTGAGGGCTTTGGTTGTTAGTGCATGTTCTTTAAAGTTGCCACAATCCGGTCAACGTGGCCTATGGTAAACTGGCAGTCGCAATTGGTGCCGGCCTTTGTTCATTACCTAACCGGCTTTCTTTGCTCTAACCGAAGCACCAGTGTCCCCATTAGCCATTAGAATCATGGATCCATGTCTATGAGTCTACGTTGTCAGAAATTCCCCCATTTGTGACCCCCTCGCCGGCCCCAATAGTACCATGTTTTAGCTCTTAATTGTCTATACGGTAAGTTTCTTGTAAGTACATATGGAATACACGAATTCCATAGAATTAAACCAATTTTTCTGCTTTTTGCCTGGAATTGAATTTCTCTGGTTCATAGGGAAACGAAAACCTACTTGGTTTCCCATTTCACAAACTCGGGCATTGACTAATTAACTTATTTCCATAATACCCCATTATTTAATCTTATTTATGATATCCTAAGAATATATCTTGAACTTTATTCACAGTGTCTAAGAATTTAAATTAATTCAATCAAATAAAGGAAGTTCAAAATTCTTAAGATTATCATAACACAATGCCAACAAAAGAAAAGAATTTTCCATTGATTCTCAAGGCTAGAGGTTTTTGGGCTGTGAAAAAATGTATCACTTGACGCCATGATGTCGCCTGAACTGTAAAAAATTCACGATCGGAGGAAGTAGTCAACGATCAATTCCATTGATGTTGCTTGGACTTCTTTTTAAGGGTGAGTATCTGGTTTAACTAACATTCTCTACGTATTACCCATGCCCCATCATTTTTTGCTCTAGTTACAACGCGACAACATGCCGCTCGTACAATGAAGAAGACACTAATTGAAGGCAGGTCATTGGATTGTGTTCCAGTCACCTAAATTGATTAGAGGAAAAATATTTAGAAGTAATGGAACCTCTTGGCAGAAGATGTACTCAACCCTCATAAATACGATTGCAATACACTTAGCAGATTAAAACAAAAAAAATGAAAAAAAAAAAAAAAGATTATGAAAATGGCATTTTGAATGTTAGGCCACCCATTTGTTGATTTGAGACATGCCATGCCAGCCCTCACGTTGCTTTTCCCTTAATATTTTAGGTCTAGATATCTTTTAGAAGGTGGCAACATTGGCCTCATCATCTCCTGATTTATGCATTTGTTTTTTCATGGCAAAAAGGTTGGTTGAGGGAAGGTTCCCAACTATTGGACTATGATGTACTTTAGTACTGATATTTTAAGTGCAATCATGCCTAGGAATTATGTACAATTTCTATATATATATATATGTCCGTTTGGCATATGCGACTGGCTACTGCCCACAGAAACTTCACTTGAGAGTGAAGAGTGCTGGCCTCCCAAAAGTAATGCTCGAATGGACAAGTATAAGTCATCTTGCAAGGAAAGATTTGGGCACCCTTTTGCTTGTACCCAACTTGGGCCTTTTTTTTTTTTTTTTTTTTTTGAGGAGTAGGATAAGATGCCATTCTCTGGATTTGTGCTTGGTTTAATCTCCCTTGTCAATTCATCATCATCCATTGCCAAAATTTGGAACCATTGCAGTGGGATGGATAATGTTACTGTCGCCAGAGTCCCACTGACCCCATCTACTGCCCCTCTCTCTATTATAATCTTTAAAACCTTTCTTTCAGTTGATTTTCTCTTTTATTCCTTCCTTTGTCATCACCCAATGGATTTTTTTTTATTTTTTTATTTTTTTTTCTCCCTAGCTACCTTAGATCAATATTTATATTGAATAAGATATGCAAAACGAAAGGTGTAATCTCATCTAACTGTAACACTGAGAAAGAATATCACCTACTCCAAGTACTTATCGGCAAAAATGAATGGAATAACTAAACAAAATATGGGGAATGCAACTTTAGTGATGTGTTCGGAGGACCACAGGAGAGGATTAACTACACTTTCCACGGACTAATTAAAGTCCGAGAAAAGTTGGGTGGTTAAAGTGAAAATGGATGCAAAAGTCAATCTAAATAGTAAATGTTTGAAGAAGCACTAGTAGAATGGTGCTGAGTGGTTGATGCCACTTGCTTGTTGGCTTCTTTAGCTCACTTCTTTTGTCAAGAACAACAAAAAATTTAAAAAAAAAAAAAAAAAGCATGACCATTTTGGTTGCAAAGTTAGTTTAAGCAGTTGACAGCTAGGATAGTAAGAAAAATATAATATGTTGGTTGAAGATGCAAGTTAAAGATAAATCACCCATGTGGCTTTCTTCATCATGCAAAAGCTATGGCTTATTTGTTGGCAATGCATCATGTTGGGCACACAATTTTCATTTTGATTGACGGATCAATTACCTAGGGTTTCACCGAGACATGGACCTATATAGCTCATTAAAGATGCAAGTTGATTAAAGGTTGCATTGCATCAACCATAGGCATATTTAGCTATAGTCACATGGTGCATGCTCAAGTCAGGTTATTAGATTGCCCCATAAACATACAATAAAATGAATTGAGCAGACAAACTTGATGAATCTATATCATTGATGAATTAAGTACTAAAAAAAATAAATATTTATATTTATTTTTAAATCAGTTAAAAAAGAAAAAAGGAACCAACTCATTAATTAATAATCATTAATGGGTTCAAAGGTCCATTCCTTGTGTGCGTACGTAAATGAGAGAGAGAGAGATCATAATATGTGTATGCTCTAAGCAATTGCTTGAGTTGCATATGTCCCTTTTATCAGTGTAAGAACTCTGAATGTGTTGGTTAGCTAGGTTGGAGCAGCAATGCTTGCAAAATACTCAAAACAGAAATTGAAAACTTTAAAAAGAAATTTGAAGCAAAACAGGCATGCCAATGTTGGCCCCGAATCTTACCTAGTCATTTGGACATATTCTGCTCCAATATTAATATTTTATCAATCCCATAGAGGCTTTAGAACAAGAATACTGCATAAGCACATGCACAAAACAATGAAAGTCAATGACAATGATGTCCATTTTGTGTTTCAAAATCAGCGTTCCGAACTTCCAATGCAAAACTATCATATGATTTTTATATATTTTCAGAAGGAATTCATCCACTCTGGTCAGTCAGTACAATTCTCTCCTCAAACCCGGACGACAATCTGGCATATGTGAGCCCCCGAAGGGGTGGGGTGCTAACAAATTGCTCTATAGCGCCCCTTATAATTCTTGTTTATTTATTTATCATCAGAGTTATTGTTTTTTTAGCGAGTTGTTAGGATTATTGTCAGAAGCTGGTTCCCTGAGTGACTGCTTCAATGGAATTGCCTTTGCGCATCATTTTTGCTACAACTTTCTTTTCTTGAATATAAATGCCCATACTAGCATGTCCTAAAGAAATCAATTGCTTAGAGATGAGGAGGGAGGGGGGGGGGGATAAAAAAGAAAGCGAACCAGCACAAGTGAGACTTGGTATTATTAAAAGCATCATTACAATCAACCAATTGGTTCGCAGATGCTTTGGGCGAAAATGGCACGACCCAACTCTGTGAGACCTTTTTCCAGCCTAGTATCAAGCTAAGGTCATCAATTTTTTAGGTTTTTGATTAAACTTGAAAGCAAACAAAGAAGTAAAAAATGTATATATATATATAAAAAAAAAAAAAGGATAATTCAACGTTGCTTAAAAAGGCATTTATGTGATGCTAACGAGTACGCCATATCCAAGGTAATACTGAAACAATTGCTCAAAATTAAGGATTATATAAATCTTTCGTCCATACCAAGACATTTTAGTGGTTAGGTATTTAAAATTAATTTAAAGGTCTCTGGATGCCGAAAAGGAGATGAAATTTGTATTGAAACAATAAAAAACAAGGACTACGATGACAGTGGCAAGAGCATCACTTTAGTCACAGCAAGAATAAGAATGAAGTCGTTGGTTTTAAAGTTGCTCGAGTTCCAGATGTAAAAGAGCATTGGTGTTTCAATTTGTGGAGATCACATTTCATAATCCGGCAATGTATTGCAGATTAGAAAAGTGGGGCAGTGGGCATCAGTCTTTTTAACTAAGCTTAGGAATCCTTTTCAGCCATTACTTTTCAGGGATATTGCCTTACATCATCAGTCACTGAAACAGCAACTAGAGACCAAGGATTAAGCTTATCCAATGGAAAGTAGTTGGCACAATTGTAAGTAAGAACTGGTGAGAGAAGTTCATGAAATAAATAGAGCCACTGTAAAGGACCAAGGAAACAGTTGCGGAGGAGGTATCACTTGTAAACCAGGAACAAGCAATCATTTCATTTTACAAGCCTGCAAATGGTACCCATTTAAGCACCACCAAAATGTCCCAACATTGACATCTACCACGACATAACTTGAGTTGGGTTTATCTATTAACATCAAACGGGACAAGAGTTTCAAAAATACTGTATATTTTGTATCTGCAGCTGCAATAGAAGCAACCTGGAGCTATCAAACCAGACACCACCCTTCCTAGCTTCAATGGGAGATAAAACTGACTTCTTCACTGCTGTTATCCATTTTGCAGAAAGAGGCGAAAGCTAATTCACAAACATAAAACCAAGTAAAGAATACAAAAAAATGGTCAGCTCTGGCTTGAGTTGTTACAGAAGCAGTCAATGACACAATAAATTTTAGCATGAGTGCGCACTGGTTTGGGCGTGGGTGTGCTTGTGTCTTTAACAGTCAATGCATTCCATCGCTTATTTAACTACCGCGCCATTTAACTACCATGCCATCTTAACCAGAGGCCAAGAGGCCGGGTTGGTTGTCAACATTAATTATAGACTCCATTAACCAATAATCTCTATAACATAAACTTAAGTCGTAATACTTACACCTGGCATGGGGATCAAAGATCAACACCCTCATCAAGCCCTTTGGAACTGATCATCACATTTGAATCAATTTGCTTGTCAAACTTCCTCTTCCTTCTAGCTTCAAACTCTTGAAATCCTTCCATCTAAAAGCAATTTTTTGATCACTTAAATAGGAAAACTCAAGTTTGGAGAACAATCAGACAAGTAGCAGAGTAAGTTACCTGCTGAAATTGATCCATTGAAATTGGATTGTCATGCAAGGAGATATTTTGGAGAGCTTTGCAGTCTTTCAAAAGATTTGTTGGAGTCTGTTGATTACAAGAAACTGGGATTCATAACTCACATTTGGTGGAGCCTGAAAATCTACTATTTTCAAGACCACATAGTGATATGGGGATTTTAGACAATACCCTTCATTGCATGTCTTCCCAACAAAGAATTTCTATTAAAAAATAAAACTGAAAATTATAAATAGCAGCAATGAAGGGAAACTATTAGTTAAAAATAAATTAACAAGGGAGCCAAGTTATTGTAAATTTGAAACCACGACAAAATTTGGACCAAAAAATACAACTTTGAATTAAACAGCATAATATAGTTATAAAGTGAACTTTGAGCCAATCATATTTTGGTGTTGCAATGCCAAATTATCAAATATAACCAATGCTTTAATGGGTGGGAACATGTATTCAGGGAAATTGGTCCTTTCCCCCACATTCAGGTAGCATGGAAAAACAAACTTAAATGATTAAAAAAATATTGAAAAAAAATTTCAAGAATTGTGAATGTAATTAAATGAAGGATTACACATTCTATAATTCCATTTCTAAATTATATTTCAACCAATCATCAACAATTCAATTTAGCAATTATATTTAAATAAGTTGATAACTAATTAAGTCAACACAGTATATAAATTTCAGATAGAATTTGAACTTGACAGTACCTGGCTCACACGATTATTGTTCAAGGAAAGTGACTTCAAGTGAATGAGATTGCAAACAGATGCAGGAAGGTCTTCAATAAGGTTATCTGCAAAATTTGCAAAGATAATTAAGTTGTCAGCAGATTCTTAATATTTAAGATATTAAATGGATTGTAATTATTAAAAAAATACACATACACACAAAAATAAGAAAAGAGATGGGAAAGCCCATGTCACACCATGCAAGATATACCAACTCTTCTAGCCATCATAAGGAAAAGTGCACAACTTATTCTTCACATTCCAAACCACACAAAAGGGCTTTCATCTTACATGACTAAGCAAAGAATGCCATCTCTTTCAGCTGTGATTACTTTCTTGTGTACATCTAACACCAAAACCATTCAATTTCTGACATACATCACTAATCCTTAACTCTGAAGAAATCCATTACGAAATTCGTCATTAGTGGTTGTGAATCACTAAGGAAGCCAGTAAGAGCAATAAGAAAAGTTCCTGGTATGCTAATCATTTGTAAAGTTCAGGACATTAGGTATAGAACTTCTGAACCATGTCAATCCATATGACTTGGCATGACTCATACTCAGGGTCCACATATCCCATTAAATTTTTGTGTCTGCAACAATTCTGTTGAAAAAGTTATTGTAATCACCGTAACTTCTGTTAGTGGCAGACAACTGAAGTGGTTATGGAAAGTGAATGGATCAATACTACTTACAGAAAATAAAATTCCTGAAATGGAAAATTTTCCTCATGGTTTTCTTCTCCAGAGATATCAATTAACTTGCAAACTTAGGGCATCTGTGCTTATTTAATGCAACTGTTTGCACACAGAAACACAGATAACCAATCAGTAACATTGATGAAAAGAAAAATAAAGATCCGTGCATACCATCCGCTTGTAATTCTTCCAAGGAAAAGCAACTCCCAATTGATTCAGGAAGGGTCTTCAATTTGTTGTTTGACAAATTTAAAAGTGATAACTGCATTCCAGAACACCTCATGTTATACCATGGAAAGAAACTGAGACCAAATGAGTAAGTTATTACAAAACTCACAGTCAATTTCTAACACCCATAGAAGTTCAATTGAGATGGGAATATGTGGGATTTCACCTACAAGTTCTTCACAAATTACCTCTAGCACCTAGATGCTAATTATTTCAGTTTTCTTTTTTTTTTTCACACCTTTTTCCTTACTTAGGTAGTGCAGGTTTACTCACTTGTTCTTTAAGATCATTGCTTAAAATTTTCCCTTTTTTTGCCACCAGGGTGGGGAGGAGGTGTGGGGAAGAGGGATGAGCAGAATTATGAGTTCTGAAAAAATTGCCACTTTCAGAGGAGAAAGTTTCCAAACTGGATAAATACAAATGACAAACAAAGCCACTTACATTGCGCAAGCTTCCAATTGTCTCAGGCAAGGAGGTCAACAAGTTTCCTGAGATAGATAACCGTTCAAGCCTTACCAGCTGGCCCACTAGACACAGGGAACACAGAGTGCTGTAAGAACAGTTACCCTCATGCAAGACAAAATAAAGTTTGCAAAGAAAGAGATAAGACAATTCTGTAAATCACAAAATAAAGGATACAACTTTAATAAGAAATAAAACTCTCTTACTTAGTAGAGAAGAATATTACATTCATCAGGCAATGACATAATGTGATTTCTGTCAAGAGTCATAACTTTTAGAGTTTGTAGCTTCCCCAAATTCACTGGTAGTCGCTCAATAAGATTGTCAGCCAAGATCTGAAAGGAACAAACTACTTCACTTAGTACCCTAGTTCTTCCCAACTAGATGTTACAAAAAGCAAAACACAAGATATATGTCCAACAAAATTCCCTAGTACTCTACTACCTATGGCATGTAATCCTGCTATTACTTCTAGATGAATGATTGATCTGTGATCTACTGTCTGTATTACATTCATCAATTTGTGTGTCTGTCCACTGAATGGATTAAAACATCATGCAAAGTATGAGAATGTTACAGGCACAGCCATTGGTGGTCTCCCAAAGATCAGCAAACAAAACTTCTGCACTAGATGTAAACACTGGCATGTGGCCATTCTGGCCAATCATTACCTCATACCACCTCAAATGCTGAAATGCACAACCTTAGAACAGTATGGGTGAAGATAATGAGTAAAAAATTTGTAGTCAATAGTAAAAATTAAAAAATGAAAAAACTAAAAATTTGAAATAGCCTTGTATCATCCATGAATTTTTCCTTTACATAGAAATCCTCAAGAGAAAAATAAGGGCCAGGATAAGTGATCATAGCTACAAGTTTGTTACTCTTACCAGGCGTTGCATGTTAATTAATTTGCTAATCTCCAAAGGAATCTCAACTGCATACAGAATTTAGATTCTATTGGTCAGAAAACTAAATATTCTTGCAACATATGGTAGCTCAAATCACAATAATGTAAACAAAAGCTGTAAAGCAAAGCCAGAAAAATGACCTTCAGTTCACTACCCCATGCATTTAGAGCTGAGCGAAGAACAAGCCATTACCTAATCTATTGTGTGTTAAATCAAGGGTGCGCACAGACCTGTCTAGGTCAAGGACCTCATCTGGGAATGACTGTTAATGAAAAAACCAAGGAAAGTACATAAGTTCAGGGATGACCAAGAGATGTTTATGTCAATTACTCAACCAATTATCAATCAGAATCATGGCACATTATCTAACAAAACTGTGTCTAAATTGTGATAATAGCAACAATCAATTAGAATCAATAACTATGAAACACATGAATTGAGCTCGAGTGATGTTCGTTTGAGATCACTTGTCTGTGATATTTTAAGTTGCAAAATCATATCTTTTCACATAAACTCACAGGAGTTGGAGGCATCTGCTGCAACAAAATGTCAACAATCACTTCTCATATGGTTCACCCTTTCAAAATTTTCTATCTTACCACAAAAATGTTCTCCAGATATTAGAAAAATAAAAAATAAAAGGAGAAACCAGCAAAGCTTGACCCAAACGAAGCTTTTCAAGATTATATTGGATTTCTTCATACTGTGAACATCCACATAAAAATAAAATTTGGAAATGGACACAAACAAAGAGAAATAAATAAAAGGTGAATATCTTCTCAAACTAATCGCAGGCCCAATCAAATAATTTTTTTTTAAAAAATTGAAAAGTAAACAAGAAAGATGGATAGAGAGAAAGGACATGATCAAAAGATTATAATCACAATAATCAGAAAACTAAAGCAAGACCCAGAATAAATATTTTCTTTTCCCATGGAACTTCATTAAGAAGAAGAAGAAGAAGAAGAAAAAAAAAAAAAAACAACACAAAAATATTTAACAAGAAGACACACACAAAAAAAAAAAAAAAAAAAGAGCGGAATTGCCTTCAACTTTGCATCACGCAAAGCAACAATGCCAGTGGATCGCCACCGGGCCAATCTGCTGGCCTTCGAATCGGCGTTTTGGCTCGCACAGCAACCCATCTTCCTTCCCTCACCCCCAACTCCCTCTCTCCGTCTGATTCTTTCGAGCCGCTTTATTAAATTCTCGTTTTCCTTTTTGTTTCAATAACCATCAACCAAACGAAAGTAAAACCGAAAATAATAATAATAATAACTGAAATTGGGGTCTTTTTTTCTTTTTAAGGTTCTTCAAAATGCAGAATGTTGTCTGTTTTTGGCAAGAAAAAGTAAAAAGAGGAGGTTTTTAAGATTTAACTAAACGAGGTCAGAGTCAAACGAAGACATTAGCTGAGACAGTTTTTTCCAAAAGACCAAAACCGCGTTGTTGTTGGTCTTGTCGTCGTCGTTAGATATGAGTCGTTTTTACAGGTTCAGTTAGTTCCCACAACTGTCCAACGTGTGGTTGAATGGATGTGTTTTTGGTTTCGTTACAAATAAGACGAAAATTAGAGCGGAGTAATACAAAATTATAATATTCTAATGAGTGTTCTTCTAAACAGAGAATTTCTGACAAAAGCGTTGTTTAATCAATTATTTTAAAAGTTAAAAAGCTTTTTAAACATGAAGTTGTTCAATTTCTTGCCATTGTTCCCATTCCATTCCTCTTTTTCTCTTATTCTCTCACTTTATTTATTAGTATTATTATTATTATTATTTTCATATTTTACTTTATTTTCTTCCCATTTACAAAATTGCATTATTAAACTAAACTGATTAGGAAAACAGTCAACTATTGTGTACTCCTTCAATTTTTTTCAACAAGTTAATGAAAAAAAAACACACACACATTTAATTCTTATATATCACATAATTAATTACAAAATTTTTAAATTAATCACAATCTCTTACATAAAATAGTAAAAGAATATTTTTACTTGATATAATACAAAGTTAAGTTTATTTTTTAATTATATAAAATACCCATGAATTTAATATTTACTCACCAAAATACTTTTAAAAGAATGAAAATAAGATTAATTTTGTAAATAAAAAATAAATTTCTTAATTCATCGCTTCATTTTAAAACATTCATTTGTTGGTAGGATATTAGTTTTAATAGTAAGAATAAATTAATTAATTAAAAAAATGATACGCAAGATACTGTAACTTCTAAAACTATTTGGTATTACATTAGTTGATATTTTATCGGCGAAATTAATACTCGAGAGAAGACAAACGTAAAATTTGAAGGGAAAAAAGGTTTTTTGGTGTGAAAAATAAATTAAAATTAAATTTCTCTAAAATTCTCGCTACGGTGACCGCAGCCGAATTCAAAAGATTTTCTGGCAAACCCTAATATCCAACGCTAAATCCCTTCAATTTTAATTTTAAATAAAATATTACGCCAACTTTTAATGTTGATCGTTGTTAAGGTAACGGTCGAGCCTACTACAAATCTGCATCCTCTTTGATTTGCTTTTGCCTCTACTAGCCTGAGAATGTCGAGAAGCTGGAGGAGTTATAGTGGCGATTCTTTTGACGTTGAAGAACTTTTTCGGATCGAGTCCAGATGCAGAGAGGTCGCATTAAGTTTCTTTTGTTTTTTTTTTTTTAATATATATATATATATTGAAGTGAAATTTGAGGATTTTTCTTGGTTTATCTTTTTTGCAAGTTTAGTCTTTTTTTTGGGGGGGGGGGGGGTTCTGGAGAAATTGTGGGGGTTTGTTTTTAATTTTTTGAGCAATGAAGTAATTTTTTTTTTCTTGGTTTTCTTTGATTGTGGCAGCTACGAAAAGAAAAGGAAACGTTGAGAGAATCACAATCGCAGAGCTTTGAATTGATTAGGGTAATTTTCATCTGGAAAGATAAGAAATGCTTTCTAAAGGACAGAACATTATTGCTTCCTTTTTCTGAAAATTTTTAAGCTTTTCCGTGGTGTAGGCACTGGAATTGCATGTGAAATCGTTATCAGAAGCTCGTAGTGAAGACAGGAAGCACATTCAGGAGTTGGAAAAAGAGCTGTTGAACTGCTCTCAAGAGATAGGTAAAGATTCTTACTTTTTGTTATTGAAACATTTAACTGCAACACTAATATTACTTGAAATAATCCCCCAGATAAACTTCAAATTTTGATGTCCTCTTTGGAACTTTACAATGAAATTAGTTGTGGAATTACTGTAGACGTTTGATCAATCAAATTTATATATTTTCAACAAGGAGGTTGCTTTTGTCTGAAGATTACCTAAAATATATCTTTTAGCTATGAGGACAAAGATTATAGCATGTCCATGCCAGACTAGATCTTTTTCTTAAAAAAAAAAAAAAAAGGAAAATTTTTTAGTCTGGATTAAGTGGATAATAACATCCCTCACAGATTACCTGCAGGATCAACTAAATGTGAGGAATGCAGAGGTGTTTAACCTTGGAGAGCATGTACACCACCATGAGTTAAAATTGGCAGGCATGGATGGTTTACAGGCAAAGGTTGGCCTCCTAGAGGAGGAACTGAGAAATTCTAATTCAGAGTGCTCATTGTTGGTACAGCAACTGAAGAGCAAAGAAGCAGAGCTGCACAAGTCAGCTTTGTGCATTAAGAAACTGGAGGAGTCAATTTCATGTCTAACTTTGGATTCTCAATGTGAAATAGAGAGTATGAAGCTCGATGTATTGTCTTTGGAGCAGGCTTGGTTTGAAGCTAAAAAAATCCAGGAAGAAACAGCTCTAGCAAATGAAAACATGAATGGGTTGATCAAGAAGTTTGAAAGTCAAATTAATGATGCAGAAGATACGATAAAAGATTTGGAAAAGGAAACTAAAATATTGAGGGAGAAGCTTGTTGCGTCTGAAGTCAATAGCAGAATATTTCTTCAGGTAATGGAAGAATGGCTGGAAAATGGCGACAGGTCAGAACTTACTATTCAGTCATACTTTAGTGAACTGGAGAACAAAAGTGACATGTCTACTGAAATGAGGTAACTGCACTCTACAATTCATGTTAAAATTTGTTCATGCTCGGGCAACTGTTTCTCTTAGTTGTGTGACAATGGTATAGAGAAAAAGATCCCACTTTCTTTCTCCCAATGTCTCTTCTATGTTAAGTGTATCCCTTATACCTTGTTAAACTTCCACTATCTCACGTAAAACATTTGTTGAAGAAACACTTCCAGCAATTTGATGATTCTGTTGAGATATATGTATTCTAAATACTGTTTATGATATCTAAGTTAGCCATCAAACATTATTTTCTCTTCTTTTTCTTTTTAATGTACAATGAATATATAACTCTCCTCAGTTGAGATTAGGTGGATCAAGAGATCTCCTTGGTGTATCTGCTTAGGAAAGCCTTATTCCTCACTGCACTAAAATGATTCCCTTTCAAGTGATTAAACAAGGAATGGGATACTAGAAGCAATGTTTCTTCATTTTTAATGGTTTATTACATTTTTTAACCTACCGAAGTAGTGCATGCTTTCATTTCTACAAAGTGAAGTATATTTTCTTATTGTGTCATGCATGTTCTATAACAGAAATATAGAAGACTTTGAGTTCCATCATAAAAGAAAAGAGAATTAGGTGAATGCATCAAGTTTTGACATGCTGAATCAGTGCAACATTAAACACTAAGGAAATGAACCAATTCAAAAGATGCACAACTTCCCTCTCTGCCCAACCTGAAAACGGAGAATAAAGAAGATGATTTAAAAAAATTCATACTTTGGCATTGTCCCTGTGATATGCTCTTTAATTCTAATAGTTGCCTTATATGCTAATTTTAAGGCCCTGGGTACTTTAGTCTTCAATCTGAAACTTCTGGGCTTAATATCCCTACAATGAAATGTCAAACTTTTTATGTTCAAAGATCCCATTAATGAACTGCTCTTCAGCCTTCTGTTTCCTTGAGTCCAAAATCGTTGGGGCCTGGTAGAAATAGGCCTTGATCTGTTCCTTTAATAATCTACTGTGTCTATTTTCTTTTCCTCGAAGAAGCCTATTTTTTTCATTTTTGTTGCTAATAAGGCATCAATGACAATTGTTAAGCAGAGATGTCCTTTGTTCACTCTTCTCAAAGGTGGCAATAATACTGGCACCAGATTTGAATTTGAAGGAGCAGATGGAGAGAATGTCACATCAGATAAGCAGTTACGAAATTCTTGTGGAGCAGCTTAAGGTACAAGGTTTTTTGCCTTAGATGAGGATTGTGGCATTTAAATCTAGGAAGCAGGGTCTTTAGTCTGAATACAGGGAATTGAATTCTATCCTTTAAGAGTATTGAGTTTTGTAGCTTTAAATAAAGTTGTGGAGGTTGACTTGCAAAATCCACTAGGAGGAATTGAGAGAGGAAAAATTGAAGGCAAAGGAGGAAGCTGAGGACCTAGCACAAGAAATGGCTGAGCTGAGGTACAAAATGACAAGTTTGCTTGAGGAAGAGTGCAAGCGCCGAGCTTGCATTGAACAAGCATCGATGCAGAGAATAGCTGAATTAGAGGCACAGGTAACAAAACGACGTGTTCTTAATTCTTTGATCTTGTACTTCTTTAGTCAAATAAGGAGGGTATCACTTAATTTCTGGACAAACTTCTTGCTTTTGTAATCAAGATTCAAAAGGAACAAAAGAAACCTTTTCCCTTTGTTGGGTGCCGCCATCAAGCATAGCCATTCACTGCATGAGGAACTGTAGGGTTCCATCACTTGCAATTATTGCTTCAGGTTTGTACCTTTCTTAATCTTTCTATTTCACAGTTTATGTAAATTGTCCAACTATAAATGTGATTCTATGCTCTATTGTACAAAAACACCAATCCTGTGTTAGGGTTTTTTGGCTGTTTTAGGTTGCTGCTGAAGGTATAAATCCAGTGCTAGACTCGGAATAAAATAAGCATCTCATATCAATAGATGGAAATACATTTTCATGTATAACTCACATGTTTAGGAATGAAGCAAACATTGTTTATTAGTTTGTTGTTTTTATCTTGGGCTGATTGAAGTTCAAGACATAACTTCAAACTGGGAAACTGATCTAATTGGTTGCAAACTGCATGTTAGAATCTCTTCAAACAGTTTTACATCCCATGTCAGCGTTTGCTTAAGGCTATATAGGGCTACAGCATTGATTGCTGCGCTTGTTGTCACATTATGTGCCCGTGTGTCCTGGCAAATTGCCTAGCCATTCATTGATTTATCTAACTTATCAAAGAAGTGGAGTTTTTAATTAATAAAAAAAAAAAAAAAAAACAAAAAAGTGTTGTTAACAAGAACTAGAGGACTATACTAGAATTTCAGAATGAAAACAGCATTATGTGAGTTTTCAGTATTTTGTGAGATTAAAAACCTGATCTTTCATTAATTCAGGCTAAGATAAACAGTTTATCTGTCTTCTGACATGTTGAGCTTTTCCTTTTATCTGATTTCCTTTCCATGCCAAATTATTTCTATGCACTATGGCAGTTAGTCATGTATTGAGATTGACTCAACAAAGCACTATTCTCAACTGCTTGTGGTTTGTTTCAAAACACCTTTTTCTTGTCATTATGGCCTTTCAGCTGGCAAGTACAACTTGTTAGCTGCATTGGAGCATGAAAGCCTGATTTTTAGTGCCAAAGTTACAATATCTCAACTATACATGTGCTGACTGTATCATTGTTATGTAACTTTTATGCAGGAGGATTCTTTTGCTCCAGTTTCAGCTGAAACATGTCCAATTCTGCAGGGTGACAGATCTGATGATGCACATCATTTGATAGCCAAGTTGTACATTGCATATACCATTGATTGTGTAATATAGAATGTCCGATGCCTTTGGGTCACCATGTTTTTGGAGCCATAAAATGGCATCTGAGAGAGATACAGTGATTGAATGCTTCCACCAATTTTGGATGTTACATAGTGTGGCATGACATAAATGTTGTTATGCATCCGGTGTAGATTAGTTCAAAAGGCACCTGTTGTAAATCAATGGAAATTGTGGTGTTGTTTATGCATCTTTCATTGCATGTCATTTTCCTATCAAAAAAAAAAAAAAAAATCACATGAATTAGCAATTGATCGAGTGCACTGACTCCATGGTTGACTTTAGTAAGGCCTTGGTGTTTTGTTGTTGAGCACCTTTTGCTGATGAAGGTTACAAAACTTGGGATTAAGGTCGACGCAAGTGATCACTGGCCTTGGCCTTGCCTTCCGCTACATTGCCAAATGGCAAAGCTTGAGCATGCGGAATTGGTCTACCAGAAGGATCCTACTAATTGGAACCTTGTCCTTGAAACATTTGCTGGTTTTCCTGGAACTTTCGCTTCTGATTTGTATGCAGTGTCGTTACGCCCTTGGTTGCACCCTCTTTTCTTTGAAGATTGGATAGGAACTGTGCATGAGACTGAAAATCTTGCAACGCCTCACTGCTGATCCGAGACTTCTTTGCATATCATTTCGATATGGGAGTTAAACCTTTTTAGATATACTAACGCACAATCACTTTGTTGTGTGTTCTGTTTAGTAGACAAAACTTTTGTAAGAGGTCGGAGAACATTTTCTTGGTTGGCTTCAAAAATAAAGTTCTTTAAGGAGAAAATAGAAGATCCAACCTTAGATCCTTCCAATTTTTACAAGAAGTAGACTTTAATCATAATATATATATATATATATATATACATAAAGGCCACTAATTCACAACCTGTTATAATCTAACTTTTTACTTTTCCATGAAGGAATCTTAGAGGAAAAAAAAAATATAAATTTTATTTTTAGGAGACTGGTCACGCGTGAAATACTAGAAAAAACAAACAGAAAAGTCAAGCAACGCGGCAGTTCAGAGATTTTTAATTGAAGCATTAATGTGATTGAAAACGATTTTATCTATAGCCGTCTTCTCTTCTTCTCTTTGGTGCAGGTGATCAAAGAAAAAACAGAAAGGAAAATTGGGACGACTCTTGCAATATTTGTAGTATTTCGGGGTGTTCTAGTCAAGATAAATTGGGATTTGATTTGAAGGGTAGATATCAAGTTTAAAATTTAATTATCATTATGGTTGATTGCAAAAATATTTCATGCAGTGGTGAATTCTTTAAGTTAAAAATTAAAGAGTAACTTTTAATTTGAATTTATATATATAATAATAAAGATATTTATAATGTATTTTTTATATTTTTTTAAAAAGTAATTAATGTTATTATTTTTTTATCATAAAAATTGAAAATCACTAACGTGGTGTGGTAGGATGAGGTAAGCGAAGACTTTTTAATTTTTATTTTTTCATTAAAAAAAAAAAAGTCAAAATGAAGCCATTTTCCCCAGCGTGGAACGGTTCAATTCAAAAACAGCAGTTGAGTTAATAATAGTCGTAAGGACGGCATCTTCTTTCCTGTTTCCACTCTCAAGACTTTCGTTTGCAGCACCTGGACACGCTTTGATGGTTTAAATTTCTCTTCTCTGCTCTCTTTAAATCCCATCCATTTCTCTCTCTAAATCGAATAGATTCCTGGGAAGGTGTATTGGGTGGGTTTGGGCAGAAGCATCTTGTTCTTTTCTCCGCATTTATCAGGTGTGTGTCACCCCCACTTCACTTGCTTGTTACACTTTTATGTTTGCATATAATCCGACCTTTTTTTCTTGTTTGTTTTCTTGTTATCAAAGTTGTTCGCTTTATAACTTATTCATTCTGGGTTTCCTTAGATTATACTGTTAATTGTCTCTTTTTTTTTAATAACTATCGTTCGATTTCTTCTTCTTCCTCTTCTTCTCTCTGTGCTTCAATTTTGATTCTTGTATATCCCTTTAAGCTTTATGATCACCACTTTTAGGAACCCTCTTGTTGATATTTTCGTGGGTTTATTCCCTTTTTCGTTTTTCCTTTTAAAAGAACCTCATATATATATATATATAAAGAACCCCTTTTTTGGTAAGCTTCATGGATTGCGTTGCCCTGTTTGGTTGGTGAGAAAAATTATAAAATCGAAAGCTTTTGATTGTACGGTTTCTTCTTTTGACTTCTGGGTTTTGGAATGATGCAAGAAAGAAACAGCCCTATTTAGTGGTCTTGTAATATATTGCCGGCGATTCTCTCTTTTCGCTCTGCTTTGACCTTCAATCTTTTTGATGATGCTTGTTCAAAGTATTCCGCAACACCACAACAACTTAGTTGTTTTTGAACCACGTGAAAAGGAAGAAAAGGAATGAATCTGGCACGTTAACTCACTGCTTTTCTTGCAGTATGATAGGAACCTTTTCCATTGAATAATTTTGGATATTCTTTTCAAGTTGCAATTTTAATTTCCACCCTCCTGCTAAATGATCTTGTCCTCAAATACTAAATGCTACTCATTGTTGCAGGCTATGCTGTTGTTTGGCCTTGTTATCTCATGATTTTTGTGTTGCCTGACAAATCTTTACGATGTATTCTCAATGAAGCTCCCATTTTTTTCATTCAGAACTGAAATTTTCATGTGCCTAAGACAAGTGTACATGAGCTCCAGGTGCTTGCCAATAATTTCAAGGATTATCTCACATGTTCTTTGTTTATTTGTTCATGCAGGAATTAATTGGTTACTCATCAGCTGCTTTATCAAACGGGGAATTTCACTTCTGGAGAGGATGTTTGGTTCAAGGAAATCCCCCTTAAAAGTTGCTAAGCATAACAAGATTGACACAGAATATCCTGTTCCTTCCCAGCCTAACCCTTTTGATTCTGATGATGACTTGGACTCTAGGAAAACACTTAAATCACCAAGGAAGACATCTTCAGAACCCAATTTAATGACACCCGGTGTCGGCACTAATCCTTTTGATAATGATGAAGAAAGAGGAGTGCAATCTTCATCTTCATATTCCCTTACTTCAGCAGCAAGAGACAAGTACAAGAATGATTTCCGTGACTTTGGAGGAGTAGAGAACCAATCACTACAAGAATTGGAGGATTATGCTGTCTATAAAGCTGAGGAGACTACAAAGTCAGTCAATGGCTGCCTAAAGATTGCTGAAGAAATGAGAGAGGATGGAACCAAAACTTTGATTAAATTGCATCAACAGGGTGAGCAAATTACCAGGACTCATAATGTTGTTGTCGAGGTGGATCACGATCTTAGTCGGGTAAGACCTATGTTTTCCAAAGTCTAACTGTATGATTCATGATAGAAAGAGGTATACATATATTAACAAAAAAGAGAAAAATCATTGAAGTTGTAAAATGTGTCCCACTTAGATTGTCACTCTATTTGCTGTCCTGTTGTTCCTACTGTTTTTGCAAGTTTCTTTTCAGGTTTATGAATTTGAAATGTGTCAGAAGCATTATTTTATTTCACCAGTTTGTTACTTTGGTTGCATGTTGTATAACTTCATTTCCTATTAATTTGCTTGAATTTCTCATCTGTTAGTCAGATGAATGTTTAGATCTGTTACTTTACTTCGAGTGTTTCATTGATATTATTGAATCTTTGTTCAAAAAGGATGAGCTTGAGATATTTGGCTTCTTTTCACATTTTGTGGTCCTAGTCCATTAACATATCTAGTTTAAGGATTGAAATGAGCCCTAAATCTTCTTGTTTGGCAAGAATTGATAAAGAGACATCCATGGAGTTGGGCATTTATTGGTCAAGGCAGCAGGATCTTTGCCTTATCAAGCTTCCTGGTGTTATGGCTGTCTTCCTATTTCACTACTCAACTATACTCTTTAACTTTCTATCAATGGTTAGTTCAGCCAAAAAGGAGAGGAAATACTATGAGAAAGCCTCATAGAGACTAATGCCGGGGTAGAGAGGTGAGACAGAGAGAGAGAGATGCAACCTGGTATTCAATGTCCCCTTTGGCCATTTGAGATGCGATCCTTTCAGTCAAGCTATGGAGTTAGTCAAACACATTAAACATGCAGCAATTTTACATGGTTGCCCAAGAATAGCCCAACCCAAGGCATCCCCTTGATCTATTAATCTTGAATATTGATGTTCATGAATTTTTTTTTTTTATATTTTTCCTTTCCCTTAAGAAGTCAATTAGCATTTTCATGGATATTATCATGCTGATTGCAGGGTGAGAAGCTTTTAGGAAGTCTTGGGGGCATGTTCTCTAGGACTTGGAAGCCGAAGAAGACACGTCCCATAACTGGTCCTTTCATCACAGCAGGTTATATATCCATCTATACTTGCCATGACCAATTGGTTTATTGAATTCCCCTTTTTAACAATTGGATAATATGCTGATACGTGACCCATAGAAGGAGGGAATAAGGTTGAGATGACTTTACCTCAAACATATGATTGTCTACATGCATTTCTCATATAGCTTTTCCTTCCTTTTTGACGAGGAAAAGCTCATTATAGGGAAGCAACTTGGAAATTAGTAAATATAGGAGAATCAAAAGTTATAGATATACAACTGAATCCATTGAAATTCCCAAGAATGATGGTTTTCATTCTATTAACAACAAAAATATTGGCGGTCCTTTTTGTTCACAGATGTCACACCAAACAGGAGGGCTGCTCACCTGGACCAGAGGGAGAAGCTGGGCCTCAATCCTGTGCCCAAGGGACGGTCAAAAACACAGATACCCTCCTCTGAACCAACCAATGCACTGGAGAAAGTTGAGGTTTGTTCTTATTTTCTCAAAAATCCAATGACAAGGAGAATACAATCCATATTTAATGTTCCTTAATATCTAAAATCATTTACTTGCCTTTTTGTTCTTTTCCACTTATCATTGTATATGCAGAGGTTGTGATGGAGGCTTCTCCACCCTCCTCTTGTGAAAAGGTGGCAGAGTGATTGTTTTTGTTATTTTATGAGTTGTGTGAATGGTGATTGTTCCGTGTGGTGATAGATATCCGCCCCTGTCAATTTATTTATTAATTTTGTTTGTATGTTTAACAGATGGAAAAAGCAAAGCAGGATGATGCACTCGGAGATTTGAGCAATCTTTTGGGCGAGCTGAAGGAAATGGCCGTCGACATGGGGTCTGAAATTGAAAGGTTAGTTCGAGGACTGATTCCATCAAATGATCTGTCTTTTTTGGTTCTTTTTTCTCTGCTATAAAAAACGGCAATAATCTTTGTAAGGAGGTTTTTACTCGAGCCATCCATTTTTTTGGTCTATCGTTGTCCACAGTCGCCTTACGTTTTTATTGTTCCTGTTATCGTTTCAGGCAAACCAAATCCCTGGATCACGTCCAGGATGATGTGGATGAGCTTAATTTCCGTGTAAGGGGTGCAAATCAGCGTGGTCGCCGTTTGCTTGGAAAGTAGATTTTCACATTGACCACCTGATACTGGCGTTTTTTTTTTTCACTGGTATCCCCCATATATGGATTTATATTCAGATTTTCTTCAATTGACATTGGAATTGGATATCATAAACCACTTCGCGATTCATGCCCCATTTGGTCTCATCCTCAAATCTCAGTAGCAACCTTCCATAGTCAGATCAATGTTATTCGAACCAAATCGCACCGGCAACGACAGAGGGTCAGCAGACAATATCTATGTGTTAGAACACATGCAATATGAAACCAGAACCAAAGTGGGGTCTCAAACCGTAACTCAACGGCATTGTTACACATGTTTATCAGCTTCTTGCTATACTCATAGTCATCACAACAACTTATCTATCCATCACAAATTGGCTTGGCTAAAACATTATCCGGACAAAACCAAGTTATTTGAAGAGACCAAACTTATAATAGACTCAACTGAACTGTTTTACTCTGGGGACAAAAGAGTCTTTATGCTCCATGCATCCAAAGTGCACGCCTCCTTCACCCAACGATCAAAATCTGCGAAGAAAATCCCCAGATATTTGGACGCTAAAAAAGAGGGGAAAAAAAAAAAAAAAGAAAAGCAAACTGAAAGCGGAAGGTCAAATTAAAGCATTTATCTCTTACCCCGTCGGCGGGCGGAGGTGGGGAATTAATGAAGGGAGGCCTCCATGATGCTCTTGATGTTGGGGGCGTAGAGTGAGTAGACGAGGGCCTGCCGTTTGGCGACTTCGAGCTGGGCCTCGCCGTCGGAGTAGGCGGCGGTGATGGCGGAAGGCTCGACAAGATCCCGGTTCCGGCGGAAGCCGTCGAAGGTGCGACGCTTGGTGTACTCTCTGATGTTGTAGTCGGAGAACTGGCGGGCCGTGCGAAGGAGCGACCGGTACAGCGACAGCACCTCTCTTTTCGTAACCATAAACGACGCCATTTCTGCCGTACGCAACACGCGCTGCACACACAGGCAGACGCGGTAGGAAAGGGGATGGAGATCCTTCGTTCGTGTGTGCGCGGATGTGCTTTCGATTTCGATGTGGCAGGGCCGAGACGTTTCCGGCACGTCCGCATTTTATACCTTATCTTTTATCTTTTATATACAAATTGTTTTTGGAAACCCAAAAAGGAAAACGGTGTAGCTTTTCGCCTTTCCGCTTTCCTGGAAACAAAAACAGACAATAATTTTGGATTGGGAAAAGATTCCTAGACCAGTGTCATGGTCTTTATTTTTATTTTTATTTTTTATTTTTTTTGTTACAAGGGAGCCGAAAGACTAAAAAATATATATATATATATATATATATATAATATTACTAGAATTCGAATACAGAATTAAAAAATTTTAATAAAAATGTTCTAATTAGTTGTGCAAAAAATACAAAAAATTGTTAAAACGAGAATTCAAAGAAAAAAAAAAAAATACTAGGCATGATTTAAAAGAGCATAAAATAGCTTAGGTTGGATGGAATTCAAGTTAATTAGGAGCAAAAAAATTGCGTTAACGTACAATGTTAAACTAACACAAAAAGCCTGTTATCTTATTTCGTCAAATGTTACACAAGATATAAAGCTTGTTATGATTACAATTGATAAGAATTGCATCAATAAATAACTTGCATTTCCCTCGGACAATCTTCTAACTGGTGCAACTTCCTGTATATAGGAAGATGCGAGTGCAGAAATTATGCACAGGCTGGAGAATCAAAATTAGGGAAAACAACAAAGGAAATGGATAAAGAACTGATGTATATGGGAGATTTCACATCATAATGTACGGGGTCCAACTTTGGGATGTCTCCATCTTCTGAAAGCTCTATTGGTATTCCATTTAGAACCATAGTTTGGCTTTGAAGGTACCCATCTTTTGGAGTCAAGTGATACTCCTCTCTGGTTAATAATGCATCTGATGTTTGGCTTCCAACCCACGAAACTGATCTTTTAAGGCCACGCATGAGAGAGCTTTCTCGACCAACGGCCTCTTCCACGTGCAGATTCGAGTTCATTTTACTCTGGACATTGATGATGAAATTGGTCTGATTGCTTAAATTGATCAGCAGCAGAGTTATACCCCCCTGTAACAAGAACACCAGATGTTGAGATATAAGAAGTTACGGCTAGGAGATCAAGTTTTACGATCAAAATGGTACATGCCATATGCCGTGCCAAAATTCAAAGTTGAAAGTAGGACATTAGACAAACACATGAGTAGAACTTGAGGCATGACACATTGCCAAGTTACAGGAAGAAGTACGCAAAGGTCAGTTAATGGAACAAAGGGAGAAAAAGATTTGAGTGGTAAATACAATCCAGTTTATGATAAGAAGTATAATTGCCAATGGGAGGGATATAAGATGTTGACTAGTCCCTACATGAAAGCTAACAACACAGCAGTTACAGATAAAATGAGAATGCTTTACATTACATTTATCTTAAGGTCCCTCCAGTGCCCCAATGTAGACTGCCTAATCAAAAAAATTGAAACCCTTGAAATAACTAGTGTCTTAATACTGCCACAGGCCTGCACACTATTTCTTTCAAGTTGAACAGTTACAAAGTAAAAAAAAAAAAAAAAAAATTGAAATCGGGCTTACTCTTCCTTTTGAACAATGGGCATAAGAGCGCAGAAATGGTGAAGCATAACTGTGAACAGCTAGAACACTCTTCCCCATAAGTCGATGCCATAGAAGGGCACTATTCAGAATTAATCCAACAGAAGAAATGACATAGGATTAGATAAGTCTGTGGAAGAGAAACAAACAATTTTTCTTCTTCCTTTTCAACAGATATGAGCAAGCCATCTATACATTCAATGCAGAATTAGGAATTGATGTTCTTGCCTGAAGTAGTCAGGATTGGGGAGAAATGTGGTTGTATTGAGGAGACCGTAATTGCCGCCAATCAGTGTCTGCCTGCAATATGCCCTTGTATTGTACATTGCTGCCATTCCAAGTTGATCCAAGTACCTGATATCCATGAATCAAAAAAAAAAAAAAAAAGAATTTATAGCAATGCAAGTATAAAGACGCAATAGCAAGGCCCCCTTTCCTTTGATAAAAAAGCATAAATGGAAGCAAAAGGACTAAAAGTGATACCAAAAGCTGTTGATAAATGTGTCAGATACATGACGACCACCACTGTTGTAAGCCCCACCAGCCTCGCCAACCCATGCAGAGGCCCAAGGACCATACTGTTGAATGGTCTGCCGAAGATTAGCAAATATTTCCGATATCCCGCTTAAAAATTGGGGATCCAGTATCTTTTTCACGAGGTTGGGATTGGCACCTGGAATGGTAGAGGAATGATCAATTTACAAGAAGTGAAAAGTGTTAACAAGCATGTCTGTCCATGCTTAAGTGTCTTGATCAGTCCTAGATCTGTAGAAATAGAAGCAGAAGATGGCATTTCAGGACATATGCCTTACAATGTTATTTGTATGAGGCAAATGAAGGTCTAGAATTGTAAATGGTACAAGGAACACATTACACACAATATGTAAGGTTATCACAGAGTAATATCCATGACATTATTATATGTAACATGCATGACCAAGTGAGGTCAGCTGCTAACTAGTTCTAGAATAACACCTAATTCAGAATTTGACTTATATTGGTTGACCCAAACCTTTTGTTGGTTTTGAGTTATAAAAACAAATAGCAAGGTAAGAAAAGTTATAAAATCACTTTTTTTTACCTTGCCAAGAGTGACAATCATCCTTCTGGGGTTGATTCATAATGAAGTTATCAGTACATGGCTACTAAAATTGGATTTTCAGTCCTTCTAAGCGCCCTATGTGGCTGAAATGAAAGAGGGATCATTTGTTTTGCCTTTTTTTGGGGGGGGGGGGTGTGGAAGAGGATAATAGGAAGACAAAGGAAGATGACTCTGTATAAAGAACTCCTTCTTGCCACCGTTTTGAAACTAAGAAGCATACTTTTGATGATGTCATGCAGTATATTCGAAGAATTAGAGGTGTTCAAACTTTTACATTGGCAATGACACAATAATCATATATCAACTGTAAAACAGTTTCTTTCCCACAGTAGCCTACCTGCACCCAAGTTGTATATATGATGAGTCACAATGTTGACTATGCCTGAGCCTGAAACCTGAAGAAGCTTAGCATACCACTTATGGTTAAAAAATCCTCCAGGTGCTATAAGTGAAGGTTTGAATTTGGAGTCTTTATACAGATGGTTAATAATATCTTTAAGGTTGATCACATCTTTTCCATAGAGTTCAGCACTAACACTTGCACCAACTCCACGTCCACTCAGTTCATTACCTACAGTGGCAGAAGCATGTTAGTGGTGAGGCAAAAGAAAATGAATTTCAAACCAAGGGAGGTTTGTCAAAATTTTATACCAAATTCCCATGAATCTATGTGGTATCCCTTTGAGATGGTGTAGTTCATAAAATCAAGAGCATTACTGGAATCCCAGGCCCCTTCCCAAACACCTTTCCCTATGTTGTGCCTCCCATGGAGCGCATTTAAGCTAAAAGTTACAATAGCCCTGCAAATGCAAGATTCAAGTCATAATTATGCCATAAGCAAGCAAGTCATTGTGTTTCCTTCATCTCTTCCAATGTCCCACATTCTGTGGAGGAAATAATTGTTAATGACACTTGGTATCCAATGCTTTCTCCATAAATAAAGATGGACAGGTGCAAATTCAAGTGTACAGTTCAAGAGACGTAAAAATTTAAAGCAAAACTTCAAAAAAAAGACTGAAATCCATGATTGGAAATACAAGGACAAAAACACACACCACCGTATCTTAAAGGGTGTCCTAGTGCACAAGGCTCCCACATTGTGGGGTCTAGGGAAGGGTTGGATGTGCACAATCTAACCCTTATTATTAGAGACAGACTATTCCATCAACTTGAACTTGTAACCTCTGAGTCACAGTAGAATAATTTTACCGTTACATCAAGACTCGCCTTTGCATACACCACCATATCTATTCATCAAAAACTCTTGAAACAAGGTATTTCCACTGAAAATTAGGAATTTGGTAGCTGCCTGCAACTTAAATACTGACGATCTAATATAGCCAAAAAAAATGGAAGACTGAATAACTTGAAGAAATCAAAGTGAATGCAACAACTTTTCATATCCACAACATTACATTCATCAACATGTCCAAATAAAGGTAGTTATAAGGTTGACTATATATTGCTGGTACAAACCATTCAAACAGACAGCTGCTCTTTAGTTATACAATCTTGCCATATTAGCATAACAGATTATATTGAACATTGGATGCAAACAGATTATGACCCAATTGTGATAACTGCATTTTCTTAACTCACACACAGATACACTCTTACCAATACACATGCAGAGTTTCAAGTGCCATCTTACCCAGTTCTACTGAAGAAATGGTTTAGCTCGTCCCACCGATTCAAATGTAAGCATCCTTTTGAAAACCCAAAGAGCCCACCCTTCATTTTTCTAAATGGATGGCAAGGAGCCTTCAAACTTTCTACATCATACAATACTCGGTCTTGCAAAGAACCTCCAATTCGTATCCTCAAATTCCCAAAAGCTGTAAAGCCAGAAATCATGCTGTATTACCTTCCAAATAGTGAACATCATTCATGAAGCTTTAAGATGTTATTCAAGGATGATACAAAACCTTGGATAGCTTTGGCAAGAAGTGGATGAGACAAGTCCTGAAAGTACCAAGCAATAATAGGCAATTATTACAATTGTTCCACCTTTTTTATAAATAAATTAAAAAAAAAGAAAGAAAACAAATTGAGAAATACAGGATCAAATTATAGTAATGTGCAACTTCTCCTGCCAAAAGTCAGAGGAAGAAAACCTTTAAAAAGTGACTTATGGGCCTTACCAAATTTATTACAGATGACTGAGCCCACGGACATTGGTTATAATTGCATTTGTCATGAGGCCACCAATCAAGAGTAGCACAGATGAAATTATTATCAGTTTGCGCAATTGGTTTGGTCCCAGCAACCACAATTGTAGCATGCGTAACTTCATGTGCCAGAATTACTGGGATTGAAGACAACAAGAAAAACAAGAGGCAGTATCCCATTGGTTGATTAGTTCTAGACACCATCTGAACTGCAACAAAATACGCATCAGTTATAAACAGGAATTTTTCCCCCTACATAATGTACATGGACTTCATGTGATTGAACTGACAGAACAAAAAAAAAAAAAAAAAAAAAGAGCATTTCAAAGGATTAGAAGTTGAAACACGCAAAGTATAGTGCAATTATAGATTTCATTGGAAAATTACCCAAAATGCTTTAAGGAAATCACAAATTCGGCTTTTGGTATCCAGAATTCTGGACCAAGTACACCAGTTGTCTGGACTCCCCCAACTTGAAGTTCTTTGATTTGATAATAAAAGAAATGAAAACAAAAACAAAAACAAAAACAGAAAGAGGAAGAGCATCCAGCATAAAAGCTCAAGGATTTGCAATTGCAAAACAATACAAGAAGCGGAAAGCATATCCCATCAGGCATATAAATTGCAGAAGTGGACTCGCATCAACAACTACAGCATTAATACAAGAGTGAGCTGAATCTAGACGAAACTAGATCTCCGAACTAAACATAAAACATCAAGAAATTTACAGTGTAACGAGAAAAAAGGACACCAAATTGGCGTAGTTGGTACATAAACACATCCATAAAACCAAGAAAGATGGACGGAAGTAAGCAAATTTCTTACCACTTACCTTAGAGACCAGTCTTAAATCAGGTTCCCAGAGAGCGAAAATTTTGAAAAATCAATACAATAAGGCAGGCACCATGATTAACAAGCAAATATACGGCTACCCTTTACTCAAAACCAACAAAAAGCAAGAACAAGCCAATTGGAATTGACCTCAAAGACCAAGAATCCACCTTTAATGCAACCGTGAAGCTCAACGAAGTTTCCTTTCGGCTAAAAGACAGAGACGCCAATATTGCAGTTTAAATAATGTCAAAGGTTGAGGTTTTATCTCCTAGTCTTGGCGTCTTTGGCACTCCTGTAGCTACCCATCCAGGACAAGCCAATCAATGTTGGGTGGATCCGTCTCCTCGGGTCTGTTATGGCGACTAAGTTATGGTGTGGCCAAGATTTCAAGCGTAGCCGTGAACTTGGGTTAGGCAGGTGAAACAGTTATATTTCTCTTCTCCTTTTAGAAAAATGTTGGGGATAAGTCATTCGAAAGTGTAACCATGGTGGTCCCATTTTTGTGTAATTAATTATTTAGATTGTATTTTTAATGGACCCTTAAGCAATTGAGTATTCCTTCTGGAAGGAAAAAGGTAGAAAGAGTGATGGGGTAGTTTTGACGGTAGTTGTAAGCTTTACAAGCTGTGATTCTCCTGAGATGAGTTCGCGTTAGATACTTACAGGCTACGTGGCTTTCGGTGCAAGTTATGCCTTCACCAGATTTCTTACACCCAGAAAATATGGTTGCTACTTTGACTTGGTTAACTGCGCGTACAGTCTCGTGTGTAGAAAAACGTTGTCCCAATTTGTCGATTTCCTGAACAATTTTGGCTAATCCAATAATTCCCGGTCTCTCTTCGCCTTCCTGGGGCAAGTCTTTGCATTGCATATTTCTTCTACATGCTATAACTATTGTGCTGCTAGGGGCTAGCTTGTTGGAGCCATCCTCTGCCCTACAAGGCCAGAAGAATTAACAAGAACTATGACTTGTGCTGTATGCCTAGAATGGGTGCTCTTATGCCAACTTAGTCTATTGGTAAAGTGAATCTATTTTGTTCGTTGGAAAATTCGTGTTAATTTGTGAAGTCACTTGTCACAAATCTTGGGGGATGTGTGTCTTCACGTCTGTTTCCCTCCGAATCCCTACTCTGTGATTCAGGCAAGCAAAGTATTTATCCTTGTTATTGACAACATCGACTTGAAGATTAGATTATTTGGACTATAAATATCTATGTAACACTTACTCACATCAATCCTGTGGGAGCCAACTTCAAGTCTTTAAGCTGAACTCTTCTCTGTTGTGCATTTGTCAACCGCGAATTACACGGAGTAAGATCATTTAGTACAATTATTTTTATTAAGACGGTGATGGCGGATCATGCTGGATCATTTAGCACAATTGATCCTCTTATGGACAGGCTACCTAAATAATTCCGACAATAGTTTTCGAGTGTTGGTTTATGGTCGAGTTGACCGTGTGTAATGGGCGATATGACCTTTGATTTGGAGAGTTAAAAAGAGTTGTGTGATTTGTTTTTTTATCAATTGCGAAACTCTGGTTAATTGTTGGGAAGATAGATAATAATGGTGTTTCAACTTCAGTCCATAATAATTAGGATTAGGTTAAATAACTAGTTAATTATATTTATACAGAGGGAGAATCAACTGTTGGACGGATACAAGAATTTTTGGGGGAAATGGTGGTGTTAATTTCGTAATTATACTATTTATTCAAGTTCTTCTTCTTTTTTTTCTTTTTTTTTTTATTTGTCAATTCAAGATTCTTGTCTTTCTCTCTAATTCATGATATTAAAAGTAATAGTTTGTTAGGGATTAGTTATACTCTTCAAAAATAAAAGCTCAAAAGAAAAGAAAAAAAAAATAGTCGTAATAGGTTGTTAACTTGTAAGTGGTGACGATAGTGGGTTTAGTGGAGTAATAATATAGGATTTTTAACGTGTTTAGGGAAAATATGTTTAATATGTGAGAGATTTACATTCAAGGAAAAAAAATTATTGAGATTTTAAGTGATAAGATATTAATTATGAATTATACATTAAAATGAGAAAAAAATCTTTACATTAGAAAAAAAATAATATATATTAATAAATTTCATTTTTTAGAAATTTAAATTAAATTTTAGTGTCACGTTAAGGAATTTGCTACTTATCAAAATCAGACTCGTATCTTTTTTATAACTTTTTTTTTTTATATATTTTAAATTCTCTTGTTTCTCTAACAAAGAACATAAAATAAAAGTACGTGAATCTTCCCTTCATCCTCGTGTTTTGTGTAAGATATTCGCCAATTTTCAAAATTATAGACTTTTGAGTTGTGAAAATTAGGTAATTACTGCTTCTATTTCCCTCTATTTTGATTGTCGTTTCGGCGTTTCTTTCCTTTTTCATGTTTCTAATTATAGTTTTTTTCCTTCTCCTCCTAAGCATGATAACAATTAAAGTAAAAAAAAAAAAAAAAACTTTTATATGATCTGTAATAATTAAAAAATCGGAATTATTATTTAAGGTGATGTAGTTTTCTTCCATTTTGATCTTTTCAATGATTGAAAATTCTCACCGGTTTAAAAAAAAAAAAAAAAAATCTCGAAACGAATAATTTCATAGAGAATGAAAGGAAATAATTTAAAAAGTAATTCAAAATACGAATCAAATTACAATCGAGGCCAGGGTAGCAATTATACTTTTTCTAACAAGCAAGGTAACAAAATAATTTCACTGGTGCGGTTTCAAATGAAGGACAATTTGGTCAAATTGGAATTTTGCCCTCCTTTTGAGTTTTTTTTTTTTTTTTTTTTCTTTGGCCACCAAGGTCCGCTTGAGGTTCCCTCCTGTTTTCATGCTCTGTATGGAAAATAATAGAGAACCTTAAAGTGAGCTCTCTCTCTTTTTCTCGCTTCTCAAAACCCAATCACCTTTTTTTTTTTTTTTTTTTTTTTTGTCTATGGTTTTTTGGGTCAAAAATTTCCACATTCTACTACGCGGATCAATTTCTCAAAATATCTATTTTATTTCCCCTATAACTTTAACTTCCACTACCCAGAATCCGCTTTCAACTAATGAGCTGTCATTGCCCTGAATTTGTGGGAAAAAACCAAAACTTGTCGGTTCACTATGTGTCAATTTCCAATCTTTGTTCCCTTTCTCCTCAACTTTCTTGATGTTTTTGACTTTTGTTGGATACCCATTTCGATTTGATGCCTATGATTGCATGTGATTGATTAATTCTCCATTTTGGTTCCAAATTGGGAGACCTGTAGCACTTCACCCTTTTCAAATTTTAGGGTTTTGATGATAAATTCACATGCTTTTCTTTCTTGGATATTGAATCTTTGCTGTTTATAAGAGGAAATTCGGTTAGTTGGTGATGGAGAATAGCAGAGCGGAGGCCGATGATCAGGGCTCCGGATGGCTTGAAGTGAAAAAGGTTTAATCTTTGTGATCAATCTCTATTGTTGCCGTCCTAATTTTCTCCAATTTGGCGTTCTGCCTTTTGCAATTGCTTAAAAGATACTTAAGTGAAGAAAACTTTATTCTTTTTTTTTTTCTTTTTCTCCCAATTTTGTGTTCCTTTAAGTGGAAAATCGCAATCCATCAAAGCTGAGTTGAGTGGAATTTTTCACTAAATTTGATTCTCGATATTCAATTAACTCACAAATGCGTTTAGCTGAGTCAATTGAGATTCTTATAAGTCAGATTCTTGGAAAGTACTGAAAAGTTTATCCGTGGCTTTTCTGTTCTTTACTTATTACTTTTTCAGTCATAGTTGCATGCAACATTTTTTTTGAATAAAAAATTCTTGGACGGAAAAACTTAGTAGCAATGCGGTGAGGGCAACGCAATGTAGCTTAATCAGGTGAAAAAACTATAAACTTCCAAAAAAAAAAAAAAAAGAAAAGCATATGGGTCATCTCTTCACATCCTGCATGCCTCTAACTACGTTACTATGTAGTTAAGCTCTTTTTCGAAAGAGTTCTAGACCACAAACTACTGGTTGGGGATCGCTTAATTGACTTGGTGACTGGCAAATTGGTCTATGAATTGGCCTTTAACTATTATTGAGGTATTTGGCAGAATGTAATGGAGCATAATAGAGTAGAAGCTTTTTACAACTATTTGGAGCTAATTCAGCCGACTACATTCTTTATGCTTAAGCTGTCTATATTCCATCAGGGTCTACCACGTTCTTCAAAACATATCCCAAGTGTTCAATTGAATCTCTGTACCCCTGCTGGAGATATTGTTTTTGAATTTATGTGTCTCGGAAGTGTTGCTGTGTGTAACAACCTTTCACTCTTTTGTCATTGTTTTTGAGTTTCCTATATCATTTCTCTTTTTTCTTTTTTAATTTCATTGGAAACAATGCTTTTGATTTGCAAATGAGGTCAAAAAAAACTCAGTTTCTAGCCCAAAAGCTGAAATTCTACAAATTTGAAAATATGCTTGTATTAATTGCTGCTTATTGAAAACTTGTGGCTTAATGCTTCCCTAACAAGCAAGTATGTAGTTTCTTTTATCTTCCGTGGCATGCCCTAAATTTTAATTTTGTTTACTTATACTCCAGAAGCATAGAAGTGGTGCAAAATTTTCCATGCAGAATTGGGATGGGGGATTTTCTGGAAAGAACTATTCTAGTTATCAGCTTTCTCAGCCTTCACTGAAAGAGAAAACTGCAAATTTGAGCAGGAAGCACAGATCCCAGCTTGCAAAGAAAGAGGCAGAATTGCCACCAGCTGACCGTGGTCATACTGTTAATTCTGCTTCCGTGTCATCCAAATATGAAGATGATCGTTACCATCTTAATAATTCAGTCGTTAGAGAACATAACAAAGATTGTGAGAGCCCCAAGTTGCAATTTTTTGTCAATGATTCTAATTTCCAAGTTGATGGTACTCAGAAAGTCTTGCAGAATGATAAACTCCTCACGGTCCCCAAAATCAAGTGGGGTGATCTAGAGGATGATGTTCTGGTATCGCATCATGACAGGAATTCTCGGGTTGATCTCAGCTGTAGTAATATCAAAGATAATAATTTGGTGTTTAGGAAGCCTGGGCAGAAGAGCCATTTGGTTTCAAATGTTTCCTGTACTAATCCCCAGGAGAGCAAATCAGTGGCAGATGTAGGTGTCTCTCCTGATAGCAATATGTTATTGACTAGTAAAGAAGGGCAAACTTATGAAAATGACAAAGGTTTGTGTGAAATATCTGCAGCAGATATGGAAGGCCCAGTAATGAACGGCAAGACTCTTGCTCCTAATGATGGTTCAGTTTGCAAGGAAATGGGTGGTGGACATATTAAAGCTGTATCTGATGATTGGTTAAGTTCTACAAATTCATCTGGTGAAGATGCTACTAGAGTGGTGGAACTACAGGGGTCTGCTTTTTCACCTGATGTAAATGAGATGGAAGTCTCAAAATTATCAGATACAAATAGCAACCTTGTGGGCATTCTGCAGGATAGCAAGTCAGAGTCTGCCAGAAAAAGTGGAATTGAAGTTTCAGGGGAGATGAGGATGTCGGCAAAACCTCAGTTGCCTGCTGTAAAAGAATCAAAAATTTGTGAACAATCAGGTACAAATGAGAATTTGGATTTAGCCTTGATTCCGCTTGAGAATGAATTGCTTATGCCTGAAAAGAGTGATTCAAAAGATTCCAGAGAGCCTGAAATGGTGGTGGAGCATCAGTTGCCTGTCATGTCTGGCATAAATAAGTCACCCATTTTTGAAGTACCAACCATAAGTGGGAACCCGAGTGCTGTGGCTATTACCCAAGATTGTCAATCACTTGCCCTTAAGAAAGGGGAGTATGAAATTTCTGGAGAGTCTACAATGACAGCCTCAGTTAAAGACAATGGGGCTCCACTTGATGGCGGAATACGTGATGAACTGTTGGAGGTCCAGAGTATGAGTGCCCTGGAAGAAAGTGATGCAAGTGAAAGCAAGGAAAGGTTCAGGGAACGACTTTGGTGCTTTCTATTTGAGAATCTTAACAGGGCTGTTGATGAGCTTTATCTTCTTTGTGAGCTAGAGTGTGATGTAGAACAGATGAAAGAAGCCATTCTTGTTCTTGAAGAAGCTGCATCTGATTTTAGAGAACTAACCACTCGGGTGCAGGAGTTTGATAATGTCAAAAGGTCTCATTCAATCGATGGGGCACCAGTTGCTTTGAAGTTGGATCATTGCAGGCCACATGCTCTCTCATGGGAGGTAATGCCTTCCAGCATTTGTAATGGGTATAGAATATTAACTGATATTTGGATTGGTTTATTTCTACATATAGATAAAATATTTGTAATTAGTCAAAACAGAAACCATTTTGCCACTACGTATCTCTTTTCTATCCTGACTCAGTAAGCTTTTTAGATGAAATTAGGCAACACATTTCATGGCTCTTATTATTACTATTATTATTATTATTATCCTCATGTTGTCTGAGTAGTAACTTTTTGTTATTCTTTTCATATGTCTGACCACCAAGTTGATTTCAATATCTATTTCTGCTGGCTATCCCCTTTCTTCATCTACTTTTCTTGTATGAAAATGTTCAGCGATTTCATATTCAGTGCAGGTTCGGCGAATGACAACTTCACCTCACAGAGCAGAGATACTTTCCTCATCTCTGGACGCTTTTAAGAAAATTCAAGAAGAAAGAGCCAAAAAGGTTTTTGGTAATAACAGGAGTACTCAGTGGCTTGAGTCCTCTAACAGCCGCAATGTATCTAGTGATAATCCTAAGAAATCAACTAGGAGAACTGATGCAAAATACAATGCTAGAGAGTTGGAGATGAAGTCCAGGAGACAAAGTGGAGCTGCAGACCATACTCGAGGGAACCCATATGGTGAAAAGGGGAATGTTGAATTAGGCAGATCCAACAAGGTAAACACTGTAAAAAATGGTCTTGACCATCGACACCAGTTGCCCTCATCCAATGCCAATTTATCTAGGATACCTTCCAGGGAAAATTCTACTTCCTTTGGCACTGGAAAGACCAAAAGAGAACTTGAGACAGAGAAGGTGCTTCATAAGAAAGGTAAAACATTGACAGAAAATATCATTGAAAAATACAAATCCACAGACCACCTTAAGAAGCAAATTCCTGTCTTTGAAAAAGATAAGGAAAGGAGAAATTCCACTTCTTGGAAATCCCTGGATGCGTGGAAAGAGAAGAGAAATTGGGAGGACATACTTTCATCTCCTTTTCGTGTCTCTTCCCGCATGTCACGTTCGCCTGGCATGAGCAGGAAAAGTGCAGAGCGTGCACGCATTTTGCATGATAAACTGATGTCTCCTGAGAAGAAGAAGAAAAATGCCATGGATTTGAAAAAGGAAGCAGAAGATAAGCATGCACGGGCTATGAGGATCAGAAATGAATTGGAGAATGAGAGAGCTCAAAAGCTTCAGCGTACCTCAGAAAAGTTAAACCGTGTGAATGAATGGCAGGCTGTTCGTACCATGAGGTTACGAGAAGGAATGTATGCTCGCCACCAGCGTAGTGAATCTCGGCATGAAGCTTTTCTAGCTCAAGTTGTGAGGAGGGCTGGTGATGAAAGCAGCAAAGTTAATGAGGTTCGTTTCATTACTTCCTTGAATGAAGAAAATAAGAAGCATATGTTGAAACAGAAGCGTCAAGGTTGGGAGTTGAGGAAAGCAGAAAAGCTTCAGGTGATAAAAACCAAACAGAAAGAGGATTTGGCTAGAGAGGAAGCTGTCTTAGAACGTAGAAAAGTTATTGAAGCTGAAAAGTTACAGCGTCTTGTTGAGACTCAGCGAAAGAAGGAAGAGGCTCAGGTTAGAAGGGAAGAAGAACGTAAAGCATCAAGTGCAGCACGTGAAGCTAGGGCTTTTGAACAGCTTCGAAGGAGGGAAGAAAGAGCCAAAGCTCAACAAGAGGAAGCTGAAATGTTGGCACAGAAATTAGCAGAGAGACTTAGTGAGAGTGAACAACGTCGCAAGTTTTACCTGGAGCAAATAAGGGAGAGAGCTTCTATGGATTTCAGGGATCAATCTTCTCCTTTCCTACGCCGTTCTTCAAATAAGGAGGGTCAAGGACGATCTACACCAAGCAGCAGTGGAGAAGATTATCAAGAAAACAGTGTTTCAGTAGCAGCATGTTGTGCTCCTGCTACAGGAACCATTACGTTGCAGCATTCACAGAAGCGACGTATCAAAAAGATTCGGCAAAGACTCATGTCTCTGAAATACGAATTCCCTGAGCCTCTGGTTGGCTCTGAAAATGCTGGTATAGGATACAGAACAACTGTGGGAAATGCAAGGGTAAAACTTGGGAGGTGGCTTCAAGAACTTAAAAGACTTCGGCAGGCAAGAAAAGAAGGAGCTGCAAGTATAGGCCTAATAATTGCTGAAATAATAAAGGTAGTTGTTTTAAACCTTCTTGTTGTACAATTGCCATTTTCTACTACACAGCCAGATAATGAGGATAATGGATTGAATTTTAGAACTTAACATTTCATTTAGGGCAAAGGAGCATGCTGAGAACTTGGCATCTGCTATGATTTGTGCAGTGGTCCTTGTTTTCATACAGAAAATTTGTTGAATAATAACTCAATAATGGTTGCACAAGCTATTTGCCAGTAAAACCTCCATTAATATCTGCAGAATAATAAATCCATTTATATTTGCAGTTTTTGTTTCTGTTTTCTTCAATAGGTTAATATTTCATGGTGTTCATGTTTGGAAAATGGCATCTAAACCAATTGCTGCTACATCGTACTCTTTTTTCTTTCCTTTCAATCTTGAACTTACTATATTGGAAACCTTTTAATCAGTTTTTGGAGGGAAAGGACCCTGAGCTGCAGGCTTCTCGACAAGCTGGTCTGCTTGATTTTATTGCTTCTTCACTGCCTGCTTGTCACGCTTCAAAGCCTGAAGCATGTCAGGTGACAATACAGCTTCTGAAACTTTTGAAGGTGGTACTGTCTGCACCTGCAAACAGGAGCTACTTCCTATCACAGAATCTTTTACCTCCAATCATTCCCATGCTGTCTGCAGCTCTTGAGAACTATATAAAGATTGCCGCGTCTCTCAGTGTCTCTGGGATCAACAACTTGCCATCAAGCGAAGCATCAGCTGAGAATTTTGAAAAAATTTCTGAAGTATTGGACAATTTCTTATGGATTGTCACTATAGTTATTGGTCATTCAGGTTCTGATGAACGAGAGCTGCAAATGCGAAATGGCTTGCTGGAGCTAGTAATTGCTTACCAAGTTATTCACCGGCTGCGCGATCTTTTTGCACTCTATGACAGACCTCAGGTGGAAGGATCACCATTTCCTTCTTCTATTCTTCTAAGCATATATCTGTTGGTGATTTTGACATACAGACCCAGATCCAATGTTTCAATTAACTGGATGTCTTCTTCGATCATGAAAATGCTAAGATATGAAGGCCATGAGGCCAAACTTCCACAGATTTCTGATTTTGGTTATTCATCAAGAAATGTGACCTCTGAAGATTGCAGGCCACCATTTTCTGTACTGAATGACAGCACATTTTTATCTTTTCAAGACATATCAGAAGATAGACCTTCATATGTCTCAGGTAATACAAAAAGTGCTGAGCGAGTATCTGGCAAGAAAGTTGATGAGAAGAAGCCAAGCACTTCAATTAACTTGGATAATACCAGCACGACAGATGTTCCTCTAGAATCTCAGCATATTTCAATTGAGAAGGATGAGAAGCCCTTGCTTAGTGTTGCGGTGGAGGAACCAAATGGTGATAGACCAAGTTTGAAGCAACCAATAGGTTATCTTCTTTCTGCCATAGGAGAAACTGGATTAGTTAGTCTTCCTTCCCTTTTGACATCCGTGCTATTGCAGGCAAACAATAGATTGTCCTCTGAACAGGTAATTTCATGCCAGTGGCCAAACTATGTGCATGGCATTATTGGTTTATATTTCCAGTGGTCATTCAACCACTCAGAGGACTTTATATGTTTGCTCTTGTCATTAGTCTGTTCTATCCATTGTCATTATAGAGAGTGCTGTTTGTTTCTCTTCCCCTTCTTCTTCCCCTTCTTCTTCTTGTCCAGTCATTCTTTTATTTATTGTTTTCTAGTCCTTTGCTCTAATGTAATTTTCTGTTTCTTTGATGTTTTCTTTGAGGAGTACAACATAGTATTGTGTCCGATATGAGAACTTTTATCAAGCTGGGATCCTCATGTTCTGGGTTGCCCTTTTATGCCAAGTTTTGATTAGGTTATCTTTCTAATCTTATTAGGAATTGCTGAATACTCCTCTTTTCTTATCGATGTCCTTTCCTTTCTTTAGGGGTCATACATCCTCCCATCTAACTTTGAAGAGGTGGCAACTGGGGTCCTGAAGGTTTTGAACAATTTGGCTCTCTATGATATCACTTTTGTACAGAAAATGCTGGTAAGCTGTTAATTTCGTGTGAAAACTGGATTTGCATGGGTAATGGCATCCTCTAAATTCTTTTCATAGTGACCCAACATATATCTAGACTGATACTTCAATTCATTTGACCTCCTTTTGATGTCCAAATATTGCACAGTCATGGCCTGACCTCAAAATGGAATTTTTCCATCTGTTGAGTTTTCTCCTGTCTCATTGCACGGGCAAATGGAAAGCAGCTAGCGACCAGGTAATTAAGATATTTGACCTGTATTTATCTCAAATACATGAAGAATATATAATCTGGATAAATGATATGTGAGCAACTATTTCCTAAAACATAATGCAAACATGAATTTAAGGAAATGGTGATTAGATGGAAAGAAAAAAGTCTGATAACAAAATATAATTTTAATGAAATATTGAGTTAATAGAAGGGAAGAGGTCTGAGGATGTCAAAGGGACCATCCTATTTAGGATGGGAGCTAATTAGTGATGGGACATAGTTATAGCATATGTGAAACGGAAACAAATATATTGCTAAAAAAGAATGTGACATGGATTTCTTTGGCCAAATAATCTTAAGCTTTACCGGCATTCTTATGTGGCAGTAGAAACTAAATATGGATATAGAATTTATGAGTGAATTGCCTCTTCATCTTTTGCAATCCCGTTTCAGATTGGGGTACTGCTGCTTGAATCTCTTTTGCTTCTCAGTTATTTTGCTTTGTTCCACACTGAAAATCAAGCTGTGCTTCGATGGGGAAAAAGTCCCACCATACTTCACAAGGTTTGTGACACTAGGAATCCTTTCCGTAGGTATTTAACTTTGTTATTGGTGGAATCTAATTGTGTGTTTGGAAAAGGACAGGTATGCGATCTGCCATTTGTGTTTTTCAGTGACCCAGAGTTGATGCCCATATTGGCTGGCACTCTTGTTGCTGCTTGCTACGGGTGTGAGCAGAATAAAGGGGTTGTCCTGCAAGAATTAAGCATGGATATGCTACTTTCCCTGTTAAGCTCTTGTAGAAATGCTCTGCCATCAGTTCAATCCAGTGCAGCAGTGGAAAATTTGCAGAGTGGAGATCCTAGTGAAAGTAACCAGCAGAGTTCTGAACTGAAAAGATCTCAAGGAGATATTCCCTTGAGACCTAGTCGTAATAATTGCAAAACTACCCGGCTTTCTTTAGGGAAAAGCAGCAAAGCTAGCAAGATGAGAAGCCAAAGAGATTGCAAAGCAGCAAAAACTAGTGAAGAAATGGCCTCAAAGTACAACCCATTGGCTCCCGAAACATCTTTGATGTTGCATTGTAGATTCCCCAGCAGCTTCATTGACAAAGCAGAGCAATTCTTTTCAGCATGAATCGCCAATGTGGGTGATGAATTTTGAGTCACCCATGGCGGGAGTTTTCTGGTTGGTCACAACATTTGCTTTGCTGCCCATGCTGCTTTTCGGAAAGGCTTTTTTTGAGTGGAAAGAACATTTTCTGTCGATAGTACAACAAAAAGAGCAGTATGGAGCCATGGCTAGTAAGGACTGGTCTGCACATCAGCGACTGTTATGAAGGGGCTAAGTCATCAATCTGCCATAAGTTGCAGCAAATGGTTGTGTTGAAGAAATAATAATTTTGGCAGTAACAGGAGGGAAGACCAAGATGAGAGATGCACTTCGTATTTATTTCAGTTTACTTCATAATCCTTGAGAGCTCCAAGTCGTAGTCTGTTTCTGGGTAATAAATAGTATAATCCTGTCGTACCAGTATATTAATTTCCGTTAATGCATCAGTTGTTAAGACATGCATTGGATTGTCTTATTGTACAAGGATTTTGCGTCTTTGGAAATGTCCAGTTGCACATTATCCTGTTTCATAGGCCAACATGCGCGGATTTTTGTCGTGTGAACATGAGAACTTTTCGAAATTTATAAACTTCAAAAAAAAATAAAAAAATAAAAAGAACAATGAATAGATGGCTCGCTGTTGGCTGCACTACTGGTGGTGTAGCGGGGCACTAAACAGTAATCTTTTTATTTATTTTCCGATCTTTGGCAATTGGAAAACATCCTAAAGTACACATTCACTGATGCTAAAGGTACAACGATTGCTTCGTACCCACAGAGCTTCACGTCCAGATCTCTGGCTTCGACTCCAGAGTAAACACTTGCAGGGACCAGTTCTCTGGCTTCTCCTCCAGAGTAAACAGTTGCAGGGACCTTGACAGGAAGCACTTCCTCAACTGAGGCTTCTTGCATTCCAGGATCGACTTGCCCCCTTGGAACTGATTGGTGAACGTGAATTAACAAAACTTATTGATATCTACGTAGCCACCTTAACATTTTGAAATTCAACACCCACACCCCCCCCGGGGGGCCCCTGGCCCTGACGGGAATCGTAGAATCCTGTCTCCTTCACCTGATATACATGTGCAGGTTTGACAATCAAACAAGGTGTAGAAACCCAAGAAAGAAGAAACCAAAGATTGACCAAAATGGACAAGGGATCAAAGATCGTGAGTTCAATGACATGCCAAAATGGGCATTTAAATATTATTTAGCAGTGTTCCACAAGTTGTTTATCCTCTGAAAAAGTAACAATTTTGGTTGTCCACATATTCTGTTTACTTCAAAAGGCTAGCAGAAATCATTCTTTTTGCAGGTACCTAATTCATAAGAATGAGGAAAGTGCAGAAAAAATATGAGAAATTTTTATATGTTCCTGCTACAGTTTTTGCAGCCTTCAAGCTTGCCAACTTTAAAATTTATATACCAACTTACCGTGTTCATATCTTTGTTACAAAAGCCGTGTTTAGTAGAGATAAATTGGGAGTTAAAAGCGGGAAACAACCAAAATAGAGACATAGATAAATAGATCCTTTGCTTCCCTCAAAAGATAAAGCATGGTTGTGCAAAGAATATTTGGTCTTGCTTGCACCAATCTCCTGTTCATGAGGTAAAGTTGATGAACCCATCTTCCCACCAGGCTTCTTATTTTATAGTCTATTCCAAAATCACAGCAAGAACCAGGAGTTCCTGACAAGGTCACATCAACTAAGAAAGATTTTGGTGGATAGGGAGTTCAACAAAACAAAGAAGGTAGCCCCCGATCTCTTATCATTTTATATTGATTACGGTAGGATAATTTTGAGAAATTTTGTTTGATTGTGTGCAAACCTTCCTCACTGATCAAAGATTTTGTTAATAAAAAGTTGCAAAATTAAATATTGATATCCAAATTCTACTTACAGGATTTCCATCAACACCATCATTTGAAGCCACCGGTTACAAAAGGTTGGATTGGACCGTCAAAATGTAAAATGAATGCTCTAAAGTAGCTATTTTGTAGAATGTTTCTTATGTTTATTCCTCTTGTTATTGCTATTGTTTGAAACCTTATTGACAATCTTGCTAAAGTGAGATTCTCTGTTTCAGGACAAGAGGAATCTAGCAGCTGTAAAGAAAGAAAAATAGCCTCTCAGGAATTAGAATCCTTTGAAAGAGGTACTTAATGCTTTCACCATAACATTCTCATAACTAACATAGTAAAACCAGGGTCAGATGTATGCTTGTGGCCTCCAGGTCACAATGAAGTAACCTTTACCATTACACCAAGCTTGTCCTTCTTTGTATCAAGAACAGTGCTGAACAGAAAACAATCGTGTAAGTAATGATTTCTTTTGCTTGTATCTTTCAGCTTTTAGTTTTTTTCACAGTAACTGCTAGTATTTTGAAGTATTTTGAATATAACAAGATGCAGAACTGGTCCCAGAGACAATTTCATAGGCAGATGAGCCATGATTATGATTGCCAGGACAGTGGGTTTGCAGCTACTGTTGCTGCTACTGCACTTGCCATTTACTCGCTCGAAGAACAGGAGGCAGAAAATCAGAGAAGGATGATAGAGGAACTTGAAATGTCAAAAATAAGAAATGGAGCAAGACAAGTTGATCTTACAACAGGTTCTCGTAGAGTAACAAGGCGTTTATCTAGCATGGAGATAAATGATGCAGGTAATTGCTAAAGACTAAACATATGTTTATGGGAAAACTTTATTTCCATGAGTTAATGAAGTGCTATTTACCAGACAAAGCTTCAAGTAGGCGACAAATGGAGCAAGAGCAAAGGATGAAAGAGGGTACTTTGCCTATCAGAAAGCCCGGTCGGTCATTGTCAATGAGAAACTCTGCAGATCAAAGGCAAAAAGGAAATTCAACAAGAAGAGATATTGCGGAAACCAAAGCAGAATCTTGGGAGAAGACTCGGCTGCAAAAGCTCAATAAACGGTGAGTTTAGTAACACATGCATTTTCAGTAATTGCTGCAAATGGTTTTAGTTTCACCTTCCTCTGCATTGCCCCCAAATTCTGTTATCCCAAGATCAAGTTGCAGGTATGACAAGTTGAAGTCTGACGTTCTTGCTTGGGAAAATGCTAAGAAGATGCGAGCCCAACTCAATATGGAACGAAAAGAGGTTTTGGCTTGAGTTTGATTTTGATGTCCTATTTGGTTTAACTTTGCAAATGCTGATAAATAATCCACTGTCTTCTGTGGTGGTCCGGCAGAATGAATTGGAGATGAGGAGGATGACAAACTTACAACATTACCGAAACAAGTTGGCAAGAATTGATCTGATTGCAGGAGAAGCAAGGAGACAGTTAGAGGAGAAAAGAATAAATGAAGAATCAGAGTTGAAGGAGAAGGCAAAATATATGGAATCCAAAGGCAGGAGTCCAATCAATTGTTTCTGCTGCTGAATGTCAAAACAAACCAGTAACTAACAAAACAAGTCATGTGAACCGACAATGTTTTTGAGGTCACTCTCAACTCAAATAGCTGATTGATGTTAAGGTTAAAAAGCTGCAAGAAATAGCCCGCCAGTTACATATGTATTCCATACATTGCACAAAGAGTTGCTTGGTGATATAAAGGAACTTTCCATTAACTGGTGAGGAATAGACATTGCACGCTAGTAACATCTGTCTGCCAGTTCTTAATTTCCTATGCACTCTTAAAATTAGACAGTGAATTGGGTCCAATTTACTCTTTTTAAGGAGCAATGACTTCAATCCCATTCTAATCAATAAATGAGTTATGCAGATAATACTATTTCAAAGGAGAGACAAATTTTCCCACCTCTTAAGACTTGTTTGAATGCAGAAAACGAGGGAGTGCTTAGAAGCTTAAGGAAAAGTAGAAAACACTCTCCTTTCCCCTTCCTTTATGGGCTGAGGAAAGAGGGTGAAGTTTAAAGAAGAAATGGAAAGGATTATGGTTCAACTTCCCATTCTCCTTTTTCCATCACTTATGTGCCTAGGAAGATAAGAATCATCTTTTATGTTTTTTTTTTGGGGGGGGGGGGGGGGGGGGTGTACGTCTTTCCCAACTGTTAAGAGCTGCTAGCTTAGAAGCGGAAGAGAAATGTTGGAAGACATATCAAATGAAATGTCATAATGCAGTGTATGAGGGAAGGATTGCATATTTACACAGAATAAGGGTAAAAAAGAAAAAAACACGGTTGCTACCTTCCTTACAAAACCTTGAATCATGATTTACAGAAGACACTATATCCAATGGTAACCAAAACAAACTTTATTGATCCTATCTATTTGCACAAAGAGTGGAAAACATTAGTCCTAGATTATACCCGACTATACAAGACACGGGGTTGATAGAAGTGGAAAACTTGTGTCAGAGAGAGCTGGACAACTTGCGTTTGAACAATTCAGACAAGGGAATATTTGATCAAGATCCTAACCAAGACACATACACATGAAAGGGACAATAGCTAATTTATTGTCTCAATCAGTGAGAAGAAAAGGGACAAATCCTGGGCCATACAACCATCAATGCTGCTGCTAGATTCAGTAACAATAGTCAAATCCAGCAACAAGGTCGTTGCTACGTCTGCTATTTGATTTCTCAGGCTTCATTTTCAAATTCCAACACTACCACCTGATCGGACCAACGGAGGAGGGTCATTTCCCTGGCTATCATTTCTCGTTCCAGTACACAACTACTCATGCGCGAGTTGCATTCATTTTCTTCATTAAACTGAGGATTAGATGTGAGTCATATGGCAGCTACTTGCAATCAGCAACAAACAAGGCCACAGCTATGTTTCACCCTGCGATGATAATGTGTGGATGGTTGCAGTCCAACATGATGCGACATAGTGGGCGTTCCCACACAAGACTCAGTCTTGCCTACTTGTAGTGTTTGAGAAAAGATCAGACGTACTTTGTCTTACCCAAAGAATTTGTTTCCTGGGGTCACAATGATGCGACGCAATGCAATATGTTTAATGGACAAGACAGCCAACATTAGCTGTGAAGGTCTCTGGCTCATCCAACAAGCCTACCAATGCCTAAGAGGTCCTCTGTTATCCAATAGGCCGAATGTCCCGGAATCATAGCTGCACGCTAGAAGTTGGATCAAATCCTTTAAAATGTTTCACGCCGATTATTAGCACCATGAGTCCCACATCATAGATAGGCCCTACTCACGATCATAACATTCTTGTCTATCCTTTTGCAAAAGCATGGTAACCAAATTAAATATTGCAGTAATTTTTACTTTGTTAAACTTTCCTCCTTTCCATTCCCTGGGAAGGAGCTAATAATGAGAAATAAAATGTGTATGCATTGCTGTAACGGTAAGGTTATCGAGAAAGAAAGTTCACGCTTCCCATCCTATGTCAATCCAAAAATTGCTCTGTCCAACTAGCGGCAGCCATGAGGCTGAAATGTTGACAATTTGCTATGGTTTAATCTGAACCCAACTGGGAAAAGAATTCGGGCACAAAGTTTGACAAGGCATCATTGGTAGTAATTCTCATGAAATTTCTAGCCAAAATAATCTTCAATATATATAAGTCAAAAATATTTCTTTCCATCAAAATCTCAAAATTTGGAAAATTAGTCTGGAGATTTTTGCTAGTCCTTGGAATGATACAGAGAGCCGAAAGGACTTTCTCAATCAATCCTACTTATTGGTCCAACAACTGGCATGGTAGTTAAAAGAATGGCCCAAGGTGAATTAAATGCTTTTGTCATAGCTGCCTCAGATCGACAAGGAAGAGGGGCGGGGCATATCCAGTTCTCCCTCAGGGCCTGCCTTAGCTACCACAAGTTCTGTCTAAGATCTCTATCAAGCCAATGTCAAAAAAAATGAAAATAAAAATAAAAACAAAATGTGACACCATAAAAAGGGACCGTAGGCCATGAGGACAAGGAAATAAGAGAGCGAATGTCCAAAACTCAATTCCCAAACATTCAAAGGCTCCTGTTCATTGAGAGGAGGAATAATCATATCATCATCATTAGCAGTGGCATCATGAGTCAGTGTATAGTACCAAGTTGGAAGTTAAGGCACCAAAGACAGGAACAAGTCGAAGAAGAAGAGAGAAATAGATCATCTCACGTGCACAATCAGCTGCAGAATCCCATTACTACTCCTCTTTTCCCCATGTATGCAAGATACCAACTTCAGTTTTATAGCTCTAGCCTGCCTCTTTCTTCTTCTTTGATGCAACTTTACTGTCCCTTTTTCCCTTTTATGTTACTATGTTTTCCTCATGATTGCTTTCTTTTTCTTCCTCTGTGTGTGGGAATCCACTGTGTGATTTTTCATTATCATTTTAAGTTTTTGTTTTTTGCATTTCCACATTCGATGGACACCTTTTCCATGTTAAATCAAATCAAACTTTCACTCTCACTTGCATATATTCACCTCTTCTTCCTTTATGCACATCCTTATAACTTGCTATCTCTTATTTTCTCTTTTACTTCTTACCCTCGAAAATGAAATGTCTTCTTTCTATTTCATGCCCTCAATTTCTTTTTCTCTTTCATTCTTCTTTTTGCGGGGAAAAAAAAAAAAATCTATCTTTTAGCCTGCATATTTCTTGGAGATGGTGTATACATGGCTTTACACTTTTCCTTTGTAATTGGAGCAAGCTTTATCTTTCTGTCTTTGCCTTTATCATTTATTCACCATATTGTAGAAAGTGTGGCTCTTGCCTACTTTGCTGTCCAATCATTCTTCCATCAACATTACCTAAGAAAAAGGGAGTAGGAAATGATTCAATAAATGAATGTTGGAAGGAGAAATTACCACCTAAACCTTTTTTTTCCTACCAAGTTCTCCAAGTGGACACATGACAGTTACAGATATACATATTATCACTTCCTAATTGATTTGATTTTTTTTTTTATTTTAAAGAATAAAAAAAATACCAATCTATTGAAGCCAATATAATCATGTCCAACCTTTTTTTTTTTTCTTTCGGTTCACTTAGACTTTGAGACATTCCAACATAGTCATATCACATTAAGTGCATTTCTTCAATAAACAAAAAAAAAAAAAAAAAAATCATTTTCACCACATATATTTGTAGATTTATTTGTTAAATATAAATATTTTCTAATTTTTTTATATTTGCTATGCTCTTTCTTTTTTTTTTTTTTTTTTGACCATTAGTATATATTAATTATGCTTATTCTTTCTAAAATTTCAAGACTCGTCCTCCTAGGTTTGCCATTAATTCGCAGACATGTGACTACTTGAAAATTCAGGTCTAATTGTGAAGTTGCAGAGCTGACATGGGAAAATGGGCAGGTAGCCATGCACGGACTTGGTGGACTCATTCATTCCGTCCCGACGAAGCCCACATGGACATGGGCCGGTAGGACCAGCGAAACCCTGGAGTCCATAGTCCACCAAGCTACAAGTCACAAACAAAACCTTAATAATACACACCAACCACAACTTGACCATGCCCGAAAAAGCTCAGCAGCTAGCAAAAGTTCCAATATAAATGTGACATCCTCAACCAGAAAATGGCCAGACACATCTGCCGGCCACCGTGTAGAGATGATCCCCTTATCAGTAAAGAGAGGCCCTGCATCGGAGTCAACCGGTGTTGCGACAGTTGTTCTCGACGGCAGCAGTCATCATCAAGAGCAAGAACATGTGAACATTAGTGCGTGTGCTAGTGCTAGTGCCAATGGCACATTTTGTAGGGACAATGATACTGCTACTATGACATGGGCCTCGTTGGAGTCAACGAGGAGCATGAAGTCCAAAACCACCGAGGATGATTCAACTTTCCATACCGGATCGGTAATTTCCTGTGATTTTTACTTGTGATATTTTGGTCCAAATTATTGGGATTCCATGTCTCCTACGAACTTGTTTTTTTTTTTTTTTGTTAATTTTTAAGGTTACAAAGTAGAGTAATATATGCCACTACAACCTAAAAATGATGTTTTGCATGTGGGCCTGTTAGCTACTATAGAAGGAAAAGGGATGAAGTAAAGCATGTCTAACAATGCTTTTGTCTTGAGACTTACGAAACAATAATCGAACTCTTACCCACACGACCTGAGGAATGTTCTCATAACCACCCCTCAATTCGTAATTGCTCGGTCATCATACCTTAAACTTGAGAAAAATTTTGACATGTTTTGGTCATCATCATATATTATGTAGGAAAATCAAGAAGAAGATCGCGAGACGAAAACCGAAACACCAAGATCGCACTCAAGCAGGAGATTCCGAGCTGCTGCCACTCACAATCAGTCTGAGAGGGTAATCAACTTATTACTTTCAATGGCAGAATTACTCTGCATAAGCTAGAGCTGAGTAGCTTCTAGATCAGTATTAGCCAAGAAATTTAACTAGGATCTGCACCTATCAACTACGTTTCTTTCAACGTAGCACAATGTACGATATAATTGCTGAGAGTTGTTGTTGTTTGTGTAGAAAAGAAGGCACAGGATCAATCAGAAGATGAAAGCTCTTCAGAAACTTGTTCCCAATGCTCGTAAGGTGAGAAAAATCATTTTACGCCTGCAAATGCATAGAGATTGAAGAGATGAAAATTCCCACTAGAATTTTATCTTAAATACTGGTATTTGATAAGCAAATTCATATTTATAAGAATTTTCTTTTTTAACTCATTAATGTTAGAATTGAAAAAATAATAATCGATTTATATTTATAATAAAGTTACACCAATATAATTAAATTGATATTTTTAAAATATAAATCTATGCACTGCATAGTTATTTATATTAATTTTCATCTTTTAATGTATAATTGTAATTAAAGATAAAAAATTATAAATATATATCAAATTGTCATAATAATGTGATATAAGCTTGTATTAAAAATGCATGTGAATTATCCGCGCATTCATGTAATGAAATTGAAGCATAGAACGGAAAATAATTTTGTGAATTCAACCACCTGCAGACAGACAAAGCTTCGATGCTGGACGAGGTGATAGAGTACTTGAAACAACTTCAGGCGCATGTGCAAATGCTGAGCACCGTGAGAAACATGATGGTGGCGCCGTTAGGAATGCAACAATTTCCACATCAAATGTCCCTTCTAGCACCTATGGCCATGGCGACCGGGATGGGCATTGGTATGCTTGACATGAGCACCGTTGCACGTGGTGCCAGGCCGCCGCAAACTCTTTCTCCGTTCATCCGTCCTACGCCGACATCAATGGCAGCTGCCACCCCGGCATTTGTTCATCCGCCCTTTCTGGTTCCACCTATGATACCAACAGCAGGTCCGTTAGTGCGGGCAAATCCAGACCCTGTTGGTAGCAATGCCTCGGTCCATTTGCCTGATCCATATTACGCTTTTCTACCACAAGTATGTGACACGAGTAAATAATAATAATAATATCGAATCTCATTATTAACCTAAAAAAATAAAACAAAAATATTAATATTTTAAATTAATTTTTATCATCTAATTAATTTAATAATAAAAATAAATTTAAAATTATATAAATATGATATTAAATTTAAATTTTTTTATTATTCTTATTAGAAAGAATATCTTATCATTAAAAATTCAATTTTTAATATTTAATACGGATTCTCACAAAAAAACTTTATATACTTTTTTTATAGAGTTTGAATAGGAACTTAGGACGTTGGATTTTTTCAAATTAGTAGAACAAGACAAGCTACTTTGGGTTCTTTAATTAACTTTTTCTTTTTTGGGTCTTCATTGCTGTGAAGTCGATGAATATGGACCTATACAACAAGATGGCATCACTGTACCAGGAGGAAGTGAGTCAGACCACACAAGCAAGGAGAAGGAGTCCATCTGAACCGAAGCATGCACCATGTAGCTAAAGAGCATTGTATTGTATGTACAAAAACAAGAATGTAAAAAGGAGGAGGTAACACATATAGACTGCAAAGGATGCCTTCAGGATTGAAAAAAGGCTCGCATAGATGTACTTGATCTTGAATCAATATTGGTACTTGCTTAGAACATCTGAAAATAGATGGGTCATTGAAGAACTTATTTTTTACCACTTCCTGGCTGTATTTAAGGGGTTTCTTGTCATCTCACAATCTTCACGTATGGGGGCAAAAAATTCAAAAAAAAAAAAAAAAAATCCTTGTTTTTCCTCATTTGTTTCCTTCAAAAGTAATTTCATATTGTAGACAGAAAAAGGTTTGCCAAACATATTTTTTCGTTGTCAGCTGAAAGAAAAAAAAAAATTAAAAACAAAAATTCGCAACGTCCTTAGTTTACATTAAACTAAACATGGTGTAGGTCGTCCAGCCGTATGGCATAATTCCATGTAATTTACTTGATGCCAATTAAACTTGACAAGAATAGTTGGCTTTGCTCCATGTCATAAATCTCCATCTTATCGAGTACCTAGATATTTCTGGTCTCTAAGATAGACCTACGCCTAACCAGAAAAGAAGGTTATGAATGTGATAATATTAAATAAGAAAATTCATAAAAGACAGCATGGATCGTAATGACTTTATTGTGAGGTTTAGGGACAACTCACGATAGAATGATTTTTGCCTCACATGCCTGGTTTTTTCTTTTTCTTTTTCTTTTTTCGGGGAGAGGGTTTGTTAATTTTTATTTTTATTTTTTATCGGAGATAATTATTAATTCTGTATCTTTTTCCTTCATAGAATTTGTTTTATCTGTCCAATACTTTGGCAGATTAATATTCCTTCAGCATGAATGATCGACAAAGGTGAATTTACTATGTTACGAAAGTTAATATGTAATATTGTTTGACCGCAATGTTAAAAATGTTTATTCACAACCATAAATAGTATTTGACTTGAAATTAAAAAAGTCTCAATACACTCAACTCTAGCGTTACATAGTTTCCGATAAGATCAGATGCGTAACCTTGATTTTTTTTTTAAAAAAAAACAAAATTATTTACGCTGTTCCAATTGGTGATTATTTGACTTAAAATCATTTAACTTCTTAGTGAAAACTCCAGCCATTGCATTGTCGTCACGAGGGTGTAGTGGCACGGCCTAGTTGCTCGCATTACATTTTAAGTGAAGCCCCGCTCAGGGTTTGGACCAGTAATCCATCGAAATCAGCAATATAGTTCCCCCGAACCATCGGTTGCACGAAAGAGCTAGAGTAATCTTATCGACAATTTTTACTTCTCGGAAAAATTCCTTGGGACAGATATATTATGAAAGTGACCGTTTAACTCTCTGTAATAAGTACGAAAAAATTTTTAATCGGAAAAAGGGTGTCATGGCCTCTCAAAATATAATTCGTGGTAAAAATTTTAAGTTTTTATTTTTAAACTTTTGAATTTTAATCTTAAAAATAGAGTATGAGATTATGAAAAAAAAAAAAAAAAATTTGTAGTTGTGTAACTTAGGATCGACATCTTAATAAAAAAAAAAAAAAAAAAAAAGGAGGGGGGGGGGGTGTCATTTGTCAATTAGAGAAACGGGAAACTTAGCTAGATTTTAGATTAAAGAGGGATGCGCGCGGTCTGGCAAACAAAATCGCTAAATCACGGTTTTTCTCAAATTAAACTAAATTATTTTAAGTTCAAAATCAAATTAACCAAACAATAGTGTTCGGTTTGGATTGGTTTACAATTTTAGCTCCTATACTAACTTAAAATTAAACGAAAAAATTCGGTATTTATGTAAAACGAACAATCATTTTCACATAATCAAAATTATATCTACAGACTCCATGTTGTGAGAACTTCTTATCCAAACATCTGTTTCTATCAATCATATTGTTATTTTGAAAGCAACAATGAGATCTTCCACTACAGCCGCAAATCTCCCATAAATATGAATTCATTTACAAATATCATATTCTTATATTTTTTAATTGATTCTATATTTTTTAATCTATTAAAAATTTTATTAAATTATAAATTATACAAAAAAAACCGTGAGGTCATGTGCATGTGGACTATATTTCTTTTGATGGGGGAAGCAGATAACTCATTTCTTTTGATGGGGGAAGCAGATAACTCATACCCGTCTCATCCAAGTCCCCGATGGGTGCCATTTAAGATATCATAGAAACAGCAACCAGAACACACAAACATATACAATATGTATCTTGTTTTTTGTGAGGTCATTACACACAATCAGTCATCTTTCTACATCGACATTAATTAAATGTTCAAGCTAAGGAACCCCCACATGATGAAACTCAATTAGTAATGCAGAACTTCCACGGATAGGGACTCGTCTCGGAGATCACCACAAATCCAGCATCTAGGAGCATGTGCACCACAGTTTTGGCTGTGGTCACAGCCTCAAAAGCTACAATCCAGTCCACATTTCCACTTGGGGGGGTTCAGCTTTGAAGTAACGAGTCAAATTGATGTTGTAGCAACCCTAATTGGCTTTGATTTGTTCATATATGTTGCCCATCGACGAAGGATTGGGTTCGAGAGCAGAGAATAACGTAGGCTGGTTTCCAATAATGATGTAATGGCGAGGTCCATCTCTTAAGCTGGACAATGAAGCTATCTTTATGAGGAGACAGATCGTTCCCTGATCTTCAAATTCAACTCATTTCTTCCAAAACGAAAAATAAAAAATAAAAAAAAAAAGAAAAAAATGGCCCGGGGGGGTGGGGGAGAATTAATTTTTAATATTTTAGGATGAAGAAAGTTAGACGAAAAGAAGCGCATAGTAATTCTCGATAATAGAAAATAATATGAATTTTTTTCTCTCCATCAATAAGTTCTTAAAGATTATTAAGATTTGATTTTCTCTTTTTTTGGTTAATAAGAAATGTGAGTCTTAAGATTAAAATTTAAGATCTTGGAAATAAGAATTCGAATCATTAACCATTAACCATTGGCACGAGGGTGTTGGAGATGAACTGTGGGTAAGAAAGAAGTTAAGGGAAGGAAGCAAATTATACGTTGAAGGTGTAACCAACATATGAGGGGCAACAAAAAAGACCTGTAACTTAAGCCTCAAGGCATTGAGTAAAAAATTAGTGTCAAATGCACAGGAAATGTTACCTTAGAAAATCACATTCAAGTATGAAAATTCCTAAATCTAAACTAACAATCTTCACAGACCCTTTCCATTATTTGTTTGTAGTGAAATTGATTAATGTTTTTAAGCAACATCATATGCACACGATGCCTCCACTAGAAGAAGTGGCAATGCAATCAAATTCATCAATCACAAACTCTTTTTACTGTCTCCGTGCATGATGCATCACATCCATCAGTGAACAATCAAACCAAGGTAGACAACATGAAATTGGTATACAAAATGTCTAGCGGTGAAAACTGATTCAAAGAGTTTCCTCCGCTCAACCATTTCTAGTGCAACTATATTATCAGTATGCTCTCATGTCACCTTAGTTTCTTTGTAAACAAACCCAATATGCTTTACCATGAGCGTGCTCTTCTTTTTAACCTTTCTGGTGAGCAAACCCAATACAAATATTGTATACGGTACAACTATATGCTTGACAATACGAGGGTGGCCTTTTTGTTAGCAGGCATCAACCACCGACACAGGTTTGGAATCCTGAAGAGAGATTACTGTTTCAAAAGCCCCAACCAAAGCCTTCACCTTACTTTTCCTGGTCTCAGCAAGCTTACTTGCAGTCTCCTCAATCACATTATTAAACAAAATCTGCACAACTTTCTTTTCTTGCACATCTTGGTGTTTCAAAACAAATTTCTCAGATTCACCTTTTCCAGCATCAAGTTGACCACCATCGAGCTCAGTTTTCTCAAGGTTACATTTCATAGTATCATTGTTACCAACTTGGTGGTCAGCAGGGACTCTTTGCCTGAACTTTAGTTGCGTTGGATTACTAATGTCAGGTAGCAGCTCAACCACCCTTCCTTGCCTAAAATTTAGCTTTCTGGCAGGGGAGCATTTGTCTTTTGTGATAATTACTCCATTCTTTCTAGCCTCGTTCTTCAATTCCACTTTTGTGTTCACAGCTCCACCCTCAGTTTCATAAGATTCAGATGAGGTACTGCTATTGGTAGACTTGAATGATGATGGTGCTGTCAAAGATTTGGATGATCGGGGAACACCTTTGGTCTGTCTCAAGCTTTTGCTTCCAGAGGATAGAGGTGTTTGAGCGGCATGAACTCTACCTGCAACACGTCTCAAGAACTTCTTTGCAGAAGTTGGAGACAATCGAGGTCTATGAGTTGCACTTTGTGCCTGCTTCAAGTTTTTACCATCAGATTTAGAGGACAATGATGGAAGCAGGGCCATGGAATGATTCTCAACTTCAGTAGGCTCCATAGTTTTTGCCTTATTTGATTCAATAACATGTATAGTTTTCTCTGTCACATCCTTAATGCCGGTTTGCTTGGAGTCAGCACATTCAATATCTCTTTGATCCTCCACACGAGAAAGTCCTTTCAGATTATTGTCCTTCCCAGTACTAAAAATTTTCTTAGCAGAACTTGTTGACGAAAGAGATTGCATCAACACCCTCTTGATGGAATGTCTGGCAGTCAAAGAGGCTGTGGCTCCCAGCAAAACCTTTTGCTTGCCCAACGAGGTTGTGCTCAATTCTCTTTTTCCTTTGATCTCATCTTTTTCTCCCCAACTTAGATCCCCAAGTGGCTTCAGAAGAGAAGGCCCAATTTCCCTCTTTTCATGGGCTTCACCCTCTTCTTTATTCCTTAAACATTCTTTCATAAGTAGAGAAGATGGCCTTGACGGAATATGCACCACTGAGTCATTTGCATGACCTGCAGAAATATTGATTCTCTTAATGGGTAATGAAACTTGATTTGGAAGGACATTCTGTTTCTTTGTTGATAATAAAACTTTTCTCTTAATGGAAACAGGAATATCAGGTTTTTGGCTCTCGGAACCAGGATTTGGAGTAGAGCTGACTATCAATTTCTTCTTTGTCTCTGCTAATTTCAGAACCTTATCTATGTCCAGGCCCTTACCTTTTGATATTGTGGGGCTTTTCAAAATGCAACTCCTTGTCTTTGTCTCTGTCTCTAGAGCATGTTTAATTCCATATTTGCAATAATCATGGCATGAACTGGACGAAGGTGAGAAATAACGGGAGAAAACCTTTTCTCTAGCATATGGGAGGACTCTGTTACCAGTTGAGTAACTTCTTGCATGTTTGGCCTGAGCATTGTCCAGAAGTGCTAGAGTGGACTGAGTAGCTGGGTGCAGAGAGGCAGAACTTGTATCTTGCTGATCCAAGATAGAGTTGCCCTCTGCAATCAATGGAGTGAAATTACTTCCTGGAACCACGTTGATTCTCTCCTCAGTCATTGTTGATCCAGTACAGAACTTCCCAATCTGTGGCAGATAAAAAAGTGAGTGAACAAGACAGGCAGAGAGAGAGAGACAAAGAAAAATGTGGAGTGAAGGAATAAAGGTTCAAAGTTCTTGAAGAATAGCTAAACTTTTGATGCTGCTGGAGAGGATACAAATCACTGAGCTCACCTGGAATCAACAATAGGAAACACCAACCATCTTTAACTCTGAAATCTTCACAAAGTCCCCTGAAACAAACATGAGAATTAAAAATTTCTTTCCTCATCTCTGATGATAGTAATGATTTTTCAAATATGTTATTCATGCTATTGTATGGGAAAATTTAACAGAAGCCTTTTCTTTTGTAAAAATTTTAAAGGGCATGATTCAAATCAATCGGTAAAAATTATTTGATCTATTTGCCAAAAATGTTACATTGCTGCATATGTTTTTCAAACAAATGACTACCTGAGGCAAATCTTGAGGTCACTAACATGTCAGTTCTTTCCCTATCCACGATCAAGGATTAAGGAATTACAGGAGCTTCCAAATTTGCCCCCAAAAAAGGATTAAAAAAAAAAAAAAGGACAATAAACACGCAAATATTCAAGCTAAGGTCAAAGGAGAAGATCCTTCAAACAGGTGAACTACGGCTACAGTGTTTTTCCACCTGTCTAAGGCATTTTTATGTTATCCTAACCTCAAGTGCCTAACGGGATGAGCAGGCATTGTACCATAGACCCTATTCTGCTTTAAAATTACCTTGTGATTAGTTCAAGCATTATCCAGTAACAATTGACTTGCCCATAGGGTAAACTAGCAGCAGCCTTACACATCATTGCATATTTTGCTTTCTACTATCAGAACTTGAGACTAATCGACAAAAATCTAACGCCTCAACCATAATTTGGTCATCCAACGTCAATCACTTCTGCCAAGGAAGTAAACATTGAGTCAATCATGAATGATATGCCTGCAAATATCTGCAATTCTATGTCCTATAAAAATTTCACCACTCGATTATATCCACAGACTAAAGAAGAAAAAACAAAAAAAAAAAAAAAAAAAAAAACCATGGCAAATTCATTTTGAAAGAAAAGAAAGCCCATTCAACTATCAGTATCCTAAATGGTCACCATTGCTGTTCGCCATATTCATAAGGCAAAAAGCAGACCAACGCCAATTCGGTTAGTAAAATTCATTCTAATTCATCTATCGCAATCACAAGCCAAAATGAGGGGAACCCACGATGCATTTACCTAAGATAAAGCTTTCAATGTAGGATAGACATACAAACAGGTGAAAAGGGGCATCAAGATCAAACCTTTTTTGGCTGCCAAGTTAAACACCAGAAGCAAACAGAAGAAGGAAAAGACCCCTCCAAAGGGTCGAGGGCCTCCCACAAAAAAACTGGTTGAAACTAACGATGAGGGTTACCCTTTTGGAGGCTAAAAAAAAAAAAAAAATAGCGCGTTTGTTCGCAGTTGCAGTAACCAGAAGAGAGAGAGACAGAGGTAGAAAGAGAAAGCACTCTAGAGAGAGAAGATGGCGGCCCTATGTAGAAGGCAAACGATCTTTGCAAAGAAAGCTTTCCGTTATTACTGTTATTATTATAATTATGTACAGTTGTCATTTTATATGAGTATATATATATATATATAAAGAGCATTGCTTGTCCCAATCCAATCTTGAACCTGTAAAGGGTTGGATTTAAATTGTTATGTTCTGACAGGTAAATCATCTTATGTCAAGATAAGAGAGGATTTCGAAAGTCCGGATTAAATGAATTGAATTCCTACTGGATTATGCTTTAAATTTTTCCTTTTTGTTAAAAAAAAAAACAGAAAGTGGTAAGTTTACAAAATGGTTTTCTGACGGAAACAGTTGTCAATCTATTTAACTTATACATGAGATCAGACAACGTAACCAGATAGATGAAAAAGAAAAAGTTACATGGTCACATTTCGTTGGAGCCTTCATAGACTCCCATGGTCATTCCCTCCCTGCTAATTTTTATTTTATTATATTTTAGGTATTTGAAAAATAAAAAACTGAATTTGTATAAATTAAAATTATGTGTGTTATAGAAAATAAAAAGTGAAAAAAAAAAAAAAACACCGTTTATTTCTTTCAGAATGATGGGCTTTAGGTCGTTCACATAGGTCACAAGCAGAAGTCAAAGGAACGGGCCGCCCCAAGCCCACAAAATTCTTCCCTTTAGCCACACTGTCAGGAGATTTTACACTAGGTTTACGTTTTGCCTTGATAAGCTGCTCAAAATTCCTTATACCTTTGCCATCTTTTTGGTTAAAAGCTAGCATGGCGGGCGCTCCTTAAGCTTCAGAATCCGTACATGGGGCAGTTAATACATATAGCCATCTAATGCACAGGCATTTTTCTTCTATTTTCCTATCCTTCCTTGTGCCAAATATGAGCACCCTTTAAAATGAAACATCAAGATATTAAACTAGTTTGCAGTCCTAGGTAGAAGAATCATCGTCCAGTATCGGTTATCGCTATTCCCCATAATGTTGGTACATAGTGCTCATCGAATGTCTCGTCACAAATTGCAACAGACACAGATGATAACCATGATCTCATGGATTGAGAAATTTCAAAGGCCACAGCTAATCAGCCAGCAGCCAACCTCCAAATTCCTGTATTGGTGCTAATAAATAGACACCTGTGCTACTGATTACTGAACAGCTTTGCTTATGCATCTACGTCGCTTTAATAGCACTGGAAACCTTTTATATGCATATAAACCAAGTAATGCGCAAACCTCAATACCAAAGGACAAGTAAAACCTAATATACTGAGCCTGCAAAACAAAGACTACTCATTTTAACTACTTGCCTTCTTGGAAGGGTTTGCTTTTATGTCAACTTTAGCGAAACAGAATAACAAAATTCTTTCAACAAAGGATACTCAACGGCTTCCCAACACCTATGAAATTGAAACATAAGAGCAATTCAGAGACAATCCTGAAATTACAACTTTCTTATAAGCCAGAGGCAAATTTTCTCAACTGGATTCAAACATGGACGAATTTGGTGGAACTCTTATTCATGCTCCAGGGACTGCAAAACCAACCAGCCAGTCTGCCAGCTTCTGATAGAGGAAAATCGTCAAATTGCACCTTGTCAGGAGGTTGCCATTCTCAGTAACGCCACAACTATAATGGTTATGATATTAGTTGGTAATATGGTGGCACCTCAAGTGACGATTTCTCTAACCAACCAATCCAAGCTAGGGATTGCAAAGTACAGGATGAGAAAAGAAGGGATAGCAAAAACAATGGTGATAAGGATGTAGAGAGCCAAGATGGCTGCACTGACGGGTATTGCATACAAAACAATCAGTAGAAATATGACAATTAATGGAAATTTTGCTGTCAAGTGAACAAAGAAAACCAAAGACTTGCAAAGGAATAACTGAATTCGCTCGGCATTTAAGTAGCTAAGGAGGTTATTACTGTGGGTAGATCGTGACTGATCCATTTGTTGAGCACTGGACTGCCTGTTGGTAATTTGGCTGACTTGACCTCCAACAACTGAACTTCTGTGGGAAGAACAGACAGGCTGATGATCCCCACAGAAGGAGAAATATGACTTAGACCTATCACCATTCATGCTCTCAACCATCCAGAGTAGGAAATAGTTCTTACGGGGAAACTTGAGATTTCCCTTATAAACCAGCCTGAAAGACAACAGATTACACCACGGACAGGATATGAAAAAGGGAAGCTGGATTGATGAAGTAGGGAGCCTGATAACAGGCCCTTGCAGCCCCAGCATACAATTTTTACACAGGGTGTGGCCACACCACAAAACATAGGGCACATTCTCAACAATGTTTAAGGATTCCCAGCATACAGGGCATTCCAATCCCTCCACTCTGTCATTGTTGTTGTTGTTTACAGAAGGTTCGTCATCAGAGCAATCTGACTGAGATTGGCCGTGCTTCAAAGTGCCATTCTTGGACCCAATGGTTCCGCTAACAGCTTTTGACACGAAATTCCACATGGTTAGCCCCAAAGGCAATTTGAATCACAGAAAAGTTCAATGACACTCGTTTATCAGCAGTTGGCATGCAGACAATACAAAAAAGCCATTATCCAGAATGCAATCTGCAACATTAGAAGCAATATCAAGTTAGAAAGCCGAATTTTCCGAATTTTCCAAACACCAGACGTAGGAGTCCACGAGCAATATTATAATATTATAGAAACCCCAGATGCACCCCCCCCAACCCCCAGCTAGCAACATCCACAATGGGCCTCAATTTATAGGGACTCCCTCTCTCACAACCACAGAACAGAACAAAGTTGGTAACTTCGCATCACAGAGACGGCCCCAGCATTATTTCCAACAAAGATTTCAAATTTATTCTCAAAACCCCTCCTGGATGCACGGCAATCGCATAAAAACTATTCAATCACACAACTCTAAAACACCCCCCATCGGATTGTCTTACAATTTTTTTTTTTCAAAAAGAAGAAAGCTTTATAGTTTAATCAAATACTGAGAAATGCATGCACTTAAACACTGTTGGTAATGGAAAAGCGAAAAAAAAAAAACAAAATTAAAAAATGATTAAAGACGGAAGAAGTATAACAAGAATTATGAAGTAGCAAGCACGAGGACCTAAAAAATCATGGCAAATAAAAAGAGAATACGTTAACAACAACCCGACATCTCCTACAGAAAACAAGAAAATGACAGAAGCTCCAATAAGAAGAAGAAGAAGAAGCGATTAGAAGAAACGAAAATGAAGTTACCGTAAAGAGACGAAAGACACTCACTCTCTTTCTTTCGCCGCCCCCTTGTCTCTCTCTCTCTCTCTCTCCCCGTGTCAGGTTTGAGCTAAAAGAAGATGGTTAGATTGAATTTACAAGAACCGGAGGAACCAGCAGACAGAGAGAGATTACTGTTTTTTTTTTTTTTTTGCAATGAAGTTCCAGGTGTACACTCGGCAGATACCGTCTGGGTTGAGCTTTCTTCCGTGATATACACCGCTTGCTGAGTTGGCATCCGTAGTCATTTTTTTATTTCTTTTAATGCTTTGAAATGAGTTCCGTTGATATCGCTCTCTTACATGCTATCCATTTGTTTTTTCTTTTTTTTTTTTTTGTTGATACAAGATAAATGTATTTGTTTGTAATTAGATATAAAAATTAAATATAATTTCACGTCATTAAATTATAACTTATAGTTATAGTTAATATTTTTTAGATAAATAATAAGTCGATAATAATTAAAATTAAATAATTTAAAATTATGTTTAATCTTCACATATAATTCTGATATCTATAAATAGAATTCTTTTATATTTGGTATTTGTATTACATCTTTAACTTAGGTTCATATAGCATTTATTTGTTCATAAAAAAATGTAAAACAAAAGGCAATTATGGCGTCTCGTAAATCCGATGGAAAGACAAGAAACATTGGTGAATCAACTTCTCAAAGTTGGCGTTGTCGGGATTAGGACGTTCAAAACAACAAAAGGACACCAGACACAGTAGTGATAAATGGAAACCCTAATAATCCGTCATGTCCATCCAAATCCGATGTTGGAGCAGTCCACGATGCTGGATTGGTGACAGTGGATAGCAGCACCCCCCGACCTAAACGGCCCATCTGTGGGCCGACCAAGATCACCCCAGTAGCTCTTAAAACTGTGATTATGTCTAATTTAAGTAATACCCTTTTAAAATAAAAAATTAGTATACTAAACGTATTCATCATCGTCGATATAAGTTCAGGTTAAAAAGTTATTTATAGATAGACTAATTTATTATTATTTATAGATATGAGTGAAAATCACACATATGACTCTCACAAGTATTACTAATTCCTTGGAGGGGAGGGGATATGACTCCGAAATTCAAGCTTGCTTGCTGGAACTGAGTACTTGCTTGCACCACTAAAACAAAAGATTGAGAGTTGTAGTATTGTGCTTGGTTGGCCACAAGAGTAGAATTTTTATGGAAGGTTGGGTATAAATTATAGCTCTCACAAATACCCCACAAAAATGTGTGGTTTTAATTGATATATCCACCACAAAAAAAAAAAAGAAAAAAGAAAAAAGAAAAAAGAATTGTACCGATGATGCGTGTGTATCCACACATTTTTGGAAGTGACGGCCTATGGAGCAAAAGTGGGTCTTTAATTGCGTCTTCATTTTGATTACGTGCGCTCAATTAGTGAAATTGTCTTTCGGACCAAGTCTCCCACATTTAACAACAATTTCTTGCCATTTCGTCATTATTTGTGATCTTCTGATTCTCCAAACCATGGTTATGCAGATGATTTCAGTGTCCGAGAGTGAATCATTAGTCATAGGCATGGATGTCCAAGTCATTAGTCGGGCCATGCATTCGTGTTTAGATTGCTTCCTAAGCAATTCTCAGTCTGCCAGTTCTTTCCGTTGAAGCTCAAAAAGCCAATCAACGTATGCAGGCAAACGGGCTCATCAGAATCTAGATGTTAGAATCAATAAAAGAAAAGCTGTCGGAATACTGTTCCATATATATGTATATATGTTCTTTTTTTTTTTTTTTTGCAGCAAACAACAATTCTACTTTTGGATGAAGGGAGAGAGAGACCGTGATAACCATCAATAATGTAAGTTGTCTTGCAAGCTTTCCATATCTCTCAACAAACTAATATGCTTAGAGTATCATTTTGTGGGTAAATAAACAAAATTTTAGGTTGTACTTTGAATATACTTGTATTTCACCTAATTATAATTCTACCCAACTAATTTTGAAATAATTAGCCTAACCCTTCTCTTCAAAGTATTATCATTTTGGGTTGAAAAAAATTGTGGGGAAATATTTTCTTTTGTCATCATTATTTGTGAACTTTTTTTTTTTTTTTCCTAGTCGTAATGAATAATAGATTCGGGAAAAAGGCTGCTGGCAAGAGAGCCCCCAATCCGTGGCCATGGTTTTGAAAAACAAAATTGCAACAAGAATGTGAGGCCGCCCCTTGAATTGAAGAGGCAACAAGCAGACGAGGCAATTTCCTATTGGCTTTTTCATTAGGTCCATTTTCTCTTGTTGAACCGAAATACCAACAAAAATCAGGATTGGAGTCTCTTGTGAAATACTTTGGTGATTGATAATTTAAATTTTTATTTTTAAATCTAGAGTTTCAATTCTAGAAAAAAAAAATTATGAAATTTAAGTGAAGGAGAAGATCAACTATCACTTTTTAATGGATAAAAAAATAAATAATTTTTATCATGTAACTTAAAATTTAATAAATTTTTTAAAAAATTAAAAAAAATCAAGACTGCTTTTTCTTTGGATAGACCAGAGTCAAAATAAAATAAAATCATGGTAATAGAGAAAATTGCATTTGAGTAAACATGATGACTAATTCATGATTGTTCCTGTTCCCTTGGCTTCGAAGAAGGACCATTTCCATTTTTGGGCCGACAAACAGGCAAAACCCATCGCTTCCTCTCTGGTCACTCCTTGCTAACCTATTTATTAGCCGTAGTTGCCACTCGTCGGTTCTTGCATTGAATATTTAATTTCTATTAATTAATTATGAGTAAACTTTTCTTTTATTTCTTTTTTTTTTTTTTTTCTTGGGATGAAGCAATTCATAACTTTCATTTCATCACGTACACGGTAGACCGAAAACAAGTCATTTACGCTGGAACTAGAAACGGCCCAGATTCAGTGTGGCCCAAAAGGGGGCCCAAATAATCAATTGGCCAACGCTTGCATACCGGTGGAGGCAGATCGGCATGCCAGCACAGCATCTATTCATACGAATTCTAGTGAGAAAATTTGATGTATACTTGAAAGTAGTTTTAAGTAGATAAAGAATAAAATCATCATTTTGATTGGATCATGTGTGTCTCGCAAACTGCCAACCATCTCTTCCGTTGAAAATCATTAATTTTTTTTTTTTTTTAAGCTTGTGAACTGAGAAAATTCGTCCACCAAGAAAAATCAAAATTCCTCTACCTATACACAGATGTCCCTTTTTTATTTTTTTTCCTTTTTAATTTAGGGGATTAAGAATTTAAACTTTCAACTGAGGAAAATTGCAAAAAAATTAAATTTATTTATTTATATGTTTGAGCAAGGCAATCGCCGAAAATCTTGTCAACTATTGAAAGGAAGAACTTGAATACACGTGTATGAATTCACAAGAAAAGAAAATTTTAAGGATATATAAACAAGGCATAAAATATCTAAATAAGGCATACAATTTCCTTATTTTTTCCGCATTGGGAAGAACAGGCAACCTGCACAGCAAAGCATACCGATGTTACCACCAATCTATTACATGCATTGATTACACAAAAAAAAATAAAAGTGGATGAGCAGAATAAAATTTTGATAATATACAAAATAAAATAAAATAAAATTCACTGAAATATCAGATGTGTAATTTCAGATTTAACTAATGACGGTGTGTGATTGCTAGCTTGGCCACTAAAAGCTATTATCATTATTTTCTTTTTTTCTTTCAATGTGTATAAATATTATGGATTCTTTAATACTTTTAACTGTGAACATTTCCACTTGCAATCTATAAAAAACCCCACGTCTCAGCCATACACATCACACAAAGACACCAACGTTAAATTTTGGTCTTTTGTCAACAAGCACGTATACAATAATACCATTCCCTGGCCACAAAGGTTTGCAAAGTATCAGCAGCAGCAGCAACATGGTGATCTCCGGGCCGAGCCTATCGAAAAATGTGGTCGTGATCGGTGCGGGACCATCGGGGCTGGTGGCAGCAAGGGAGTTGAGGAAAGAAGGCCACAGAGTGGTGGTGTTGGAGCAAAACCACGACATTGGTGGGCAATGGCTTTATGAACCCAATGCAGAGAATGAAGATCCTCTGGGAAAGAAAAAGTTTCTAGAAGTTCACAGCAGTATTTATGAATCTCTTAGGTCTTTTTCTCCTAGAGAGATCATGGGGTTCACTGATTTCCCATTCTTGATCAAGAAAGGAAGAGACACGAGGAGGTTTCCTGGCCATAGGGAACTTTTGCTGTACCTTGAAGATTTTACCGACCACTTCGGGTTAAGGGAGACGGTAAGGTTTAATACTAGAGTGGAGTACGTGGGGATGATGGATTATGGGGTGTTTGGTAAAGATTTGAAATGGTTTGTGAAGAGCAAAGAGAAAAATAACGAAAAGGTGGTGGAAGAGATGTTTGATGCAGTGGTTGTGGCTACCGGTCACTACTCCCATCCTAGCTTGCCTTCCATTGAAGGTAAGTTTGTGAAAAGCAAGTATCCTTTGTTTTTCCTTTCTTCTCTCGTTTTTAGAGCAGGTCAAAAAACAATATAATAAAAGATTATTTATTGATGAATGCTCTTCGCTCCAGGGTCATGTCAAGATATATGTATCTTAAAGTCTAGAATAGTGTGTTAATTAAATATTTATAATTTTTGTTATTAATTATAATCATACATTCAATACTAATAAATATAAAATTCATAACAATGGGGCGTAATATTTTTATGAACTCAAGTCTGCCAAGCCTAGAGAAATCCATGTGCAACATTTCCATTGCTTTATTACGTTGCGATTTTTTTTTTTTTTTATTTAAATATGGTCTTGTCTTTCTTTATGTTGTGTTGAAGGAATGGATACATGGAAGAGGAAACAAATTCATAGCCACGTTTACAGAGTTCCAGAGCCATTTCGAGATGAGGTATGCAATACAGTAAAGTGCAAGATGAAAAAAAATTAAAATTAAAATTAAAAAAGAAGAAAAAATAGAAAAAGCCAATAAAAATAAAATCAATGAGATTAGTTAAAATAGAAAACCAGATCATGCATTGATTAATCTCAGGTGGTGGTGGTTGTCGGGAATTCGCTGAGTGGACAAGACATATCGATGGAGCTAGTAAGGGTGGCAAGGGAAGTCCACCTGAGCGCCAAGGACCCCAGCAATGCCACCGTTGGCTTATCTAAGGTTGTCTCTAAACATGATAACTTACATCTTCATTCACAGGTATTGCCTTCTACAAAAACACTCACTTTTTCTTTTTTGTATTCTTCTTTTTCTTTTCTTTTTTTCACTTTATTATTATTTTTTCTTTGTTGTTGCTTTCTGATGTTGGTTTTATGGGAAGCAATATAAGTTGTCCTTTTCTTCCATTTTCAATAAATATTTTGGTATAATGAAACCAACTAGCTGGTAATTTCTAAAAATTTGACATGGGGAAGGTTTCTCATATGCTACAGATGTATCCGCAAAGGAGATTAACATAACAGATTCTTGAATCTTGTTAATTAGATTCCCTCATCCTTGATTCTTATCAATTTACTATTTGCCTTTAAACTGGCATAATATTCAAACCAGCTAAAAGTCAACCCACAGAGTAAATCCCAGAAGATGTTGCAAAATTCTCCATTTAGCTTTAGATGTTCGTTTCTGATAATTTCATCCAATCTTCTCTGAAAATTTGCAGATAGACTCCCTTCAGGAAGACGGCAAGGTTCTTTTCGGAGATGGATCTTGGGTCGTCGCTGATGCTATCATATACTGCACAGGGTAACTAATAATTTAATTTTGTCAATAATTGTAAGTATAAAGTTATTATAATATAAATTAAAAATATCATCTGAATTTTTTAAAATACATTTCATAATATTTTATATTTCAAGTGAGAATTATGATAATAAGTTGATGTGTCCAAAATATTTATTATCATTAAAAATAACTTTAATTTTTTCTTTTTTTTTGTCATATTATAATTGAAGTCACTTAATATAAGATGTTGTTCTTGTGAGGAACATGGTGAGTTTCATGTAACATACTGCCAAACAAACCAAGACAATCTATTGGCAATGTGATTACGAGCTAATTTGACCTTACTATGTTATCGCCAGCCCCTGCCAACTACAATTTAACTTCATGTTGTCAGACATGGGTGGTTCAACCACAAGACGTCACACTCCAAAACGTTACTTCATTGGTAGATAATGAGTTGTTTTTCCCCTGAAATCTTTTGGTGGGTCTCAATATTCCCCATTTAGGGGCGCAAATCTTTGCAGCATTCGCTTCTTAAAGAGGGAACCTTTTCTTTTTTTTCTATTGAGACACACAAAATGATAAGTAATGAAAGTTTTAGTTGAACTGATTGTTTTGTGTGTGTGTGTGTGTGTGTGTGTGTAGGTATTCATACACGTTTCCATTTCTTGACACCAAAGGAATAGTAGCTGTGGATGATGATAGAGTGGGACCTTTGTATGAGCATACTTTCCCCCCATCTCTCGCTCCCTCACTCTCTTTTATAGGCATACCCAGAAAGGTAAAAACTCTTATGTTTCCTTTGTACTCAAGGCAATGCATACCTTTCATTACCATTAATGTTGACTTGGTGGAGTGTCTATGGGATATTTTCGTGCGTGTAGAAAATTTTGGAGACTTTAATTCAAGAAATTTTTATTTTTATTTTTATTTTTTTGGCTATATGATGCAGCTCATAGGGTTCCCTTTCTTTGAATCACAAGCAAAGTGGATAGCTCAACTGTTGTCTGGGAAAAGAGGTTTGCCACCCTGGGATGATATGATGCAGTCTATTAAGGAGTTTTATCAGTCAAGGGAGGCTGCTGGCATTCCAAAGCACCATACGCACGACATTGCAAACTTTGAGGTGAAAAAGGGTCTCCTCCACCGTTCCTTCTTTCCTCTGTTTTAGTGTTTGCTTTTGATTTGTTTAAATAGAAAAGGGCGTTACCAATGCACACGACATATTGTGAGTTCCAGAAAAAAATTAGATGAATGAAATTTACTTTTATTTTTATAAAGAGATTGTTTTTATGACTCTAAGCATATCTTTAAACCACATAAACAATGAACTAAAGTATCCTAGGACGCCAAGTACACATTCAAGTTTCTCTCGGGTTACCATGCGTATGCATGCTTAGCTTCAATGAAAGAGTACATTCCACATTGCTTTCATGGGAGGCAAATTCTGCAAATCCAATCTGCAACTCCCTTCCCATTTTTGTTCTTTCTTTGCAGTTTTGTGATAGATATGGAGACCATGTTGGATTCCAACCCTTGGAGGATCAGCCCTAGTGAATGCTGATGCCAACTTGGAAACCTTCCGCGATTCCTGGGACGATCATGAGCTGCTTCAAGAGGCTTTCCAGAGCCCACATTTCACTCAACTTGGTGTTCATGACTTCACAACATAAAAGTTAAATGAATGATGTTGTCTGTATGCATCTTTTGATTGCAGACCCTGTTCCATCATTTTATGAAAGAGAAAAGGAAGGCATGCGGGGGAATTACATAGTCAATAGACACCAATTCTGGAGAATTTTTTCTGTTAATTTATCAAATACTCAAAATTAATAACTTTATAAGGTAATTGAGGAAGAATTAGTTCTTTTACTGCCCCTTAAAGTTAATTATTACCATGGTACTTAAGCAATTAAACTGCGGGGTGTTGATCAAACTCCTCCAGTGATGAACTAAGAAATACTGAATTTTTTATTTTTGTTTCGTGTGTGAGATTATTAGCGACCAATTATTCACTGCCACCAAATGTGTCTTTCCTTCGGTACACTTGGTATTTATTAGTTGGTTCTTTCTTTGAAAGGTCGTGTGAACATGAAGCACAACACAAATGACTAGTGAACACTTTGGGGAGACTGGGATTGCATGGACCTAAAACACTCTGGCTATCAATCATTCTAACTCCAGTGAAAAATGATTTTGTGTACAAAGTGACTAAGAATTTAGACTTCCATCCTTAAAATTCGAGAGCTACTTTCATTGTATAGCTTACGGTTTAATGGGTTTCCTAATGGACCAAACAAAAAAGAATCAGATAAAATCTGTGCAGTATACAAGTGAGCAAATAATGGACACTTTTCCTTCCATTGAATCACAATGAGGGAGGAAGGGAATCATAACAGAAATTATAGTTGGTTCCTGGTATCCTCACTAGCATAGCTAGTACCTCTTTCATGTTTGGTCTAGCCCGGGGTGCCTCAGCAGTGCACCTTATGCCAATCCTCAATAACTGACACATCTCCTGTGCCCCTGCTGCCAATCCTGATCCCCAAAACACAACTGGTATCATTGCTCTGGTCAATCCATCTTGACCGAATCCCATGACCCGCCTGGCCCATTCCACCAGACATTCTTCTCCACCGTCCACGGCTCGCCTTGCAGTTGCCAGCTCCATCGCCAATACCCCAAAACTGTACACATCGCCTTTGGTTGTAGCTTGGCCAGTTTGTCCATATTCTGGTGCTACATAGCCAACTGTTCCAGCAACCATTGTGCTCACGTGGCTATCCCCTGCCTCAACAAATCTAGCAAGGCCAAAATCGGTGACTCGGGCCTTCCCCTCTTTATCTAGCAGGACGTTGCTGGCCTTGACATCGCGGTGGACAATGGCGGGGTAGCACTCATGGTGGAGGAATACTAGTGCACGTGCCACATCTATGGCTATGTCGACACGCTGCCTCCATGTTAGACTTATTCTGTCTGACACAAGATCCTCCAAGCTTCCACCTCCCATGTATTCATAGACCAGGATTTTCTCTAATCCATGCAGGCACCACCCGTAAAGTGTTACAAGATTTGGGTGTGGCCAGCCAAGGCCACAACCACTTAATGCTTCCATCTCAGCTTTAAACTCCTTTTCACCTTCAGTTCCTTTCCTCTCTAGCTTCTTCACTGCTACTTCTCTTCCATCAGGCAATACTCCCCAGTACACCGTTCCAAATCCACCCTTCCCAATGATTCTTCTCTCTGAAAAATTTCCTGTTGCCTTCAAGATGTCAGAATGAGTGAATGCTGTTTTATCCAGACGGATTACATTGACGGTATCTGACAAACAAAGAGACGAACTGCCTGAATTTGATAGCCAGTCATGCCTGTATTTAGTATCTTCCAGGAGATATCCCGGCAAGTATGATGGACTTCTTACCGAAACACACATTAGAAGTGTCAGAAATCCACTGATTATTAAAGACGGAATCACTGTTATGAACACCAAAAACTTAGCCCACGTTGTGCTTTCCCTCCTCTCCTGATTCGAAACAGGGCCTTTGGGGGGTTGATAATTGCTGATGAGATATGGAAGGCGTAACATTGGATCACCGAGGTAGGAATCTTTCTCAAAAGTTGCCAATTGGCCTGTTATTGGGATTACTCCAGAAATGAATGGATTGCATGAGATGTTGAACTTGTTCAACTCAGACAAGTTGTTCAAGCTTGTCGGGAAGGTGCCAGAGAAATTGTTGTTGGACAAATCAAGATTCTGTATGCACCTGATATTTCCAACTTCTGATGGAATTTCACCCGAAAACATGTTGCTGGTGAGGTTTAGGACAACAAGGCGTAGCTGTCCAATCTGAGGAGGTAGCTGGCCATAAAATTCATTGTAACCAAAATGGAACATACTGAAATTCTGCATCCTGGCAATTTCCTGAGGGACCTCACCAGACAGATGGTTGCCGCTGAGCTGAATATAACCTGAAATCTGAAAAATTGGCATTGTAGTACCAGCAGCACATATCGGGAAAATTTCATTCCCTGTAAGTAACCTTTCCCATATGCTCCTGCAACTTCTGTGGGTAAGTATGGTATATACAAAACTGAATGGAGGATAATCTGCAGGAATCCATCTCTTCATTGCTGAACAATCCTTGGAACCAGGAATAAATTTGCTCTGCTGATTTGATTCAAATGTAGGTGTGGGGTTGCTGCCTATGTTTGTCAATTTGGTTGGGATGCTCCCAGATAGTTGGTTATTTGCAAGGTTTAACCATAATAAGCTATTGCAGTTTCCTAGTTCAGGTGGAATTTGACCCGTGAGCATATTGTCCGCAAGCATCAGCCACAGAAGTGAGTTCAAGTTCCTCAGAGTAGCAGGTATGCTTCCACTTAGTCTGTTGAAAGAAAGATCAAATGCTTGGAGGCTTGACAAATTTCCATATTCTTGTGGTATGGTCCCATTGAATTGGTTACAAGCCAGGATTAAGAACTTCAACTGCTGCATTTGAGAGATTTCTGTGGGTAATGGACCCGAGAAATTGTTGTGGCTCAGGTCTAATCCTCTAAGATTAGACAGTTTGAGAATACCGGAAGAATATAATCCGCCAGTGTATGCATTTCCATGGAGTACAAGATACTTCACCTGAGTGAATCTCCCAAAATTACTCTGTATATCACCACCAAAATTATTTCTGCTGACATCCAGTAAGGTCAAGCTACTCAAATTCAAGAAAGACTCAGGTATCATGGGAGAAAAACTGTTGTTCCCTAGGAATAAAACTTCTAGACTAGCAAGTGAGCCTATCTCAGGTGGAATTTGCCTGGAAAAATAGTTTCCCCATAGATTCAATGAGGTCAAATTCCTACAGTTTGAAATCTCTTTTGGCAGCATACCAGAGAAATTGTTTACCGATAAGTCCAAAATTTCCAGGCTGCAATTCTCACCAAAATTTGATCCCAAAATTTCTCCACTAAGGTAGTTTGCAGACACTGATAGCTCCTTAAGCCTTGAAAAGCCCTTCCGTATTCCTCCACTGAAACCATTTGAGCTCAGATCAAGGTACTGCAAACTTGAGCACCTATCGAAGGCATCATCAATACCACCAGTCAAATTGTTTTCTGAAAAGTTTGCCACAATCAATTTACAGATTGCTGGAAAGCTGAACTGGCCAATTTCACCATTAATCCTATTCAATGTCAAGTCAAGAGTTTCCAAGTTGCTTAAGCCAGACAAGTTGAGCTGGCCTTCAAGCATATTGTGCGACAAATTAAGATGAACCAGGTTATGACAGTTGTTTAGATCACTAGGAATGATACCCGAAAAAGAGTTTTGAGAAATATCAAGGTAAGAGAGCACTGTCAGGGACGAGAAGTTGGCATAAAGGTCCCCAGAGATGTAGTTATCGCTAAGGTTGACACCATTTACTCTTGAGCCATCAGGTGTACAGAGAATTCCGGGCCATTTGCAGGGGTTTGAGCTCTGCTGATTCCATTGTGTATACTTTCCTCTGTTTATCTGGTTGTGCTTTTCTAGGAATGATTTCAGGTCTAGCAGGACTTGTTTGTCTGTGTCCAGAGCATCTCCATCAACCACTGTACCTGCAATTTATTGATAAAAACATCAATAATCCTTAACCGAATCTTCCTTGAATGAGCAGACAAAGATTCTCAACTAAATTTTTAGAGATATATGATTCTTGGCCGAGGAAACAGAGAAAGCCAAAAAGAATCATGGAAAGATGAAAAAAACAAACACTTAACTTGAACAATGCGTGTATTACATTGCATGTTTCATGATTGATGCCAAAATTTCTCAACACCAAGAAAAAATTAAACTTAAACAACATGGGTAGCACAGAAGGAAACAACATGGGTAGCACAGAAGGTAATGGTTTTGTCATGTCTGAAGAATTAACACAAAGTTCCAAGGAGCATGATCATCATCTAATCTCAGGAACTTATTTAAGAAAGTAGAAAGAAAAGTAGTCAATAGCCAATTATAGACTGGTACCTGTAATCAGGACTAAGAATATGAATAACCCAACTCGCCATAAATCATTCTCATCCTTTCTCATGATCAATCTTCACAGCTATATTCTTCTCTTCCTTCTTCTTGCTCTGCTTGTTTCTTGGTAGAAAATTTACAGTTACGATAACTTCCACAGACCCATCAAGGGAAACGTAAAGTAGAAGCAAATGGCATAATAGACATCGGAAAAATATGCTGAAGTTGAAGATACTGGAATGTCGTTGAAGCACAAGGCCTGCAGGTAGACCAAACCAAACTTTAGAAGAAATTTGCGCCACATTTATATCTTCTTCTTCACTATTATTATTATTATTATATCATTTATTTAATTATTTGGGGTGTCGTTATAATGCTGCGTTGAAGCTTGCACAAGTTTTTTTTTTTTTCCCATGCTCATCGATAGTGAATTATACGATAAAGGCACGATAGCTCTTTTTTTTTTTTTTTTTTTTTCCTCTATAAATTTTATATTTTTTTCTCTCAGAATTTAAACCAGAGACCTCTAACATAAAGAAATATTGTTTTAATTTCTCTGTTAATCCTGACATGATTTTATATGAATTTTTGCTCTACGGCAGGGACTTGAAAGGAGAGTCTTAGAAGCAAAAGGCCAGTGAGCCGCCCATGCTGACCCGTTCACGTAGACCAGCCGGAGATTTGACTCCAAGGGCTCAGAAAGAGTTTTATTTTTATTTTTAGAGCTGAATCGTGGCCCTTTCTACAAGTTTCAACCCGCTAGAAGTGTAACATTGCGTGCAATAAAATCTCTTTTGCTTGGCGCTTGTCAAGTTACCATATGTATCAAAAAGTACAAGAGAAACATAACCAATTATATATATATATTTTTTCTGCTAAATAATAGTACAAAGAATATTATATCCTACCATGTCATGATGATCGCATAGCGACAATTGATCATCAGTCATAAGGAAGGAAACAATTACTCATAAATCTTCTAATTCGACACCAAAATGAATAAATAAATAAATAGTTTTGGAACTTGGTACAAATGGGTTTCCAAAGGATTCGATATTGCATTTGACGAATAAATTGTGTGAAAGAAAGAAAAATTCGTCTACAACTTTATTCATCGCGCAGTCAATAAGAGTGTTGGATGGGAGACACGGATGGCTCAAGCGAATTGAGTGGGCAAAGAAAAATATCCGAGCCACGTTGAGTGTAACATTCTTCATTTCTTTCTTTCTTTTCCTTTATGAAAACAGTTAATGCATTGTTTTGCTTCTTCAATTAAGTAACAATAAGTTCTCTCGTCTGAATTTCCCAGCTGGAACTTTTGTGACCATTCTAAGTCAAGACCGTCCCTCACGAAAGAAGTGAGAGATTTGAAGGTTAATTCACTTATTAAAACACAAGATGAAAACCTTCCTTTAACAAAAATTTCATAATTTTGTCAAATATATAAAAAAAAATTATATTATGAAAACTACTATGTAGGTGTAAATTAAAGAGACATATGTAGGAACCATAATTTTTTGGTAATTCTGATTGATTACTTTAAAAAAAGATTCACAAAATAAAAAAAAAAAATATATATATATATATTGAGTGGTTTCTTTAATTTGTGGTTCTCTGTAGAAATGCATTGTAGAAATCTTTTCTCTTTTGTGTCCAAATGAGCTTTTTTTTTTTTTTTTTTTTGGAGAGAGATATCACTTCTACAAGTTTCGTGTTCGAGGATGAAACCAGGAAATTTCCAGGAAACGTCCAATTAATTGTGTATACATTTGGGAAATCGCTTGGCCCCAACACATCTGCTAAAATAACGAGAGCGTGGCAGTCACACTTTTTGAACCCCTTGTGTCCATAGTAATTAATTTAGATTTTCAGTTCCGTTTATGCCAAAATTGGCTTTAAACGAAGAATTGTATGATTGTTTTTATTCTCTTATTTACTTTTTTTTCTTTTCTTGATCAAATTCTAATGAAGTGGGGCCTACCTGTCCCCCGAACCTGCATTGAGGCTTTGACCACTGCCAATTATGCCACCGATGATTAACATATAATTCGTGGATGCCAACGGTGATTCTAGAGGCAGTTTTGAAACTCTGAGAAAAAGGTTGAAAAATTAGCCAAAAATAGTGGATTGGCTTCGAATTTATTTATTGAAGTTTTATTTTCCTTCTCTATATTTGGTTGTTCTTTCTTCTCCATCAAATTTTCATTTTTCTTTTTTTTTTTTTTTGGAAGATGGAAAGATATATCTCACTTACCCATGTGATTTTATCCCATCTTATGGAGTACTTAAGATGCTTGTATGTAAAAAATTGCACTATTTTTTTTTTTTTTTTAAGGGTTCTCATGTGTACAAGACCTTTAGTTTTAATTCCATGGTTGTCAAGAAGGAAAACTAAATACAAAGCAAGTGTGGCATAATTATGATGAAAATCTTGGGGTTTCATTCATACATGTGAAAGCACCTATTGTAAACATTTGCTTCACATCATACGCGATGCTAAACTAAGAAAAATAAAAAATAATAATAATAAAAAAAAACAATTCATGTTAATTGCTTAAGAGTGATGCGGTGGTCTAAAAAATAATGATTAAATGAAATTATTTCCCACGGTTGAAAGATTTTCTAAGCAAAACATAAACATAGGCATCAAAATTAGGATCTGTTCAAGTGAAGATCACCATCATCCTCTTGATAAGCCCATTTCAGCAAAAGGGAATCAATCAACGAATGTGCCATTTACATGATAACTTGTAGGCATAGAATAATCCGCACTAATGTATGATGAAACAGAGACAAGCACACCAAAAAGGCCCAAAATGCCTACGGAAAGAGACATGAAGAAATCAATTTTTGTCCTTTTTTTTTTTTTTATGCCCTTTTTGATATTTGGTAGTCAAAACCACAGAGTGGCTCATTTGAGGTTCGATGACACCTTTGGAAACTAGCATTTCAATTGGTTCTTTTCTTTTCTTTTTTTTTTTTTTTTTTGAGTAACATTTCAATTAGTTCATTAATTTAAAATAATAATAATAATCATAAGTTTGTTGTGTTTGGGATAAACCAATTTGGAGCATCCCAATTCTCAAGCTATTAAATACGTCACCACTATTGAATTTAAAATATAATATCGATAATTAGTCATTTGATTTTATTTTTTCTTTTCAAATTTTGTAAATTAATTGAAGATGGGTTTTCTTCCTCTCTATCCTGAGACCTTGAAGTTAGTATTGTCATTTTCAAAAAGGAATCAATCAAATTAATTAAGCAAAGACGCGAAGCGGAATCAATATCCATCAAGCCTGTAGCTTCGCGGCAATGGAAACTATTCCACGTTCGTGGGGGTTGTACCCACTCAGCATCATGTACTACTAATCACGAAAATTCAAAGTCAAAAAATCGTGCCTTCAATTGTCAACCATTTTGGGTTACGAAATATTTGTGCTGGACGGAGGTGGCAATACAGAAATTTCCTTTTCTTTTCTTTTCTTTTCTTTTAAATGACTATAAATTAGAAATTTGAGATAAGTTTCAAAGTCAACGGTGTAATAGATAGTTCCAGCATAGGATGATGCCCCCCATAGAGGACTTTCAAATGGGCAACGCAAACTCATAGATGTTATATTAGAATTATAACATCAATATAAGCGAAGATTTTCTATGGGATATTTGCATTATGGTCGACGAGCTTGTACACGTCAGCCAAATTAAGTGCACGAAATGGTAATAATAAGCATTTAGCAATCTTGATTAGTACAAACTACTCATACGTTTATGCCAAATTTTAAGTTTACCGAATTAATTTGGAAAAAGTTTGATAATAGACCCAAGGAAATGTGCGTGGGAACAAAAATGATTTCAATTATATTGAATTGGTATTTAATTTAATAAAATATATGAATATTATAATTTCATTTTTTTTTATAATTGCTTTTTTAAAAAAATAATAATAAAATTTTGCAATGTTCTATTCTCCGGCCGTATTCGACTCTTCGTGTTTTAAAGCTTAATTAATAAAAAGTTTTGGTCATGGGCAGAAAATTCGTCAGACCATAGTGATTGTGATGGAAATTCACCATAACATGACAGCGAAAATCAATCTGTCTTGTTACCGTCCCTTGATGGACGAAGTGCTTGCGCAGTAACCTTGGGTGTGTCGTTTTCAGGATACATTGCCTCGACGACAAATTTTTGTGCAGATTTCTCGATAAATCTGAAAGTCACAAGCGATGATCATTTCAAAGCATGGGATATGGGATAATTCGTCCCTAATATTATTAAAAATTAATATATTTTTAAAATTTAATTTATATATTAAATAAGAGATTAATTATTATATATTTATTATTAATTATTATCTATCATAATAATATTAATAATTTATTTTTATTATAATTTATATTTAATATAATATTATTTTATAAATTATTAAGTTAAAATTATAATAAATATTTTTTAATAAAAAATATTACTCATAATAATTTATAATTTATTTTTTAATTAATTTAAAAATAATTTTTGTTATCTTATAAATACATATTATATTAGTAAAAAAATTATATTTTAAAAATATAATTTGTTATATTAAAATAATTTATTTATATAAATAAAAATTATTTTTAAAAAAATATTTAATACACTTTAATATATATTTTTTTGTTAATTTAAAATTTTATAATATTATATTATATTATTATTTATTTTTCTACAGGTGTCGATACAGTGCTTAACATAATTGGATTGACCATTTCCGGGGATGACTAATTTCGTTCCCTCGTTTCGTTTTCATTTACTATTTGTCATTGAAAAGAAAGTAAAAAAGAAAAACCAATCTGTCATTGTTGATGCTAAACGACTACAAAATTTCATTCCACGCGTGCCCAAAAGCTTGACTCGGTAAAGGAGAGGGATTGATAATAACATATTTTCATGCACGGCCATGGTCCCGAAAAGCATGTCCCACTCTTAAGACAATAATAATAATAATAATAATAATAACGATATAAAAATTGGGTCAAAAATGAATCGTAGAAATGAGTTAGAGGTGTCAAGTAATAGATCGATCACCAAGCGTGCGTGAAAATGTTGGAATCATCAAGCGATCACCGATACATCACTAATTAAACAATCCCTTCCCCTCCCTAGATTAGAAAAAGGTTTTTTCAAAAAAAAAAAAAAAAAAATCTATACTGGAAGAGAGAGAAAGAGAGAGAGAGAGAGAGAGAGTTCTGTAATATTGAATCACAATATTACATGCTAGTGCTACAGCCCATTTAAGAAAATTTTTTTGTACAAAAATAATATTGAACATGCATTCATTAAAAAAAAAAAAAATGGTGTTTTGGAATAATTGCGTCATTCGTTTAGAAGAATTATAGATATAATTACATGTTCAGTACTTTAACATAATATTGAAGGTAGGTAAATTCATTAAAAATTTAAAAATAAAAAAAAATACACATAATTTTGCACCGGAAATGATTACAGTAGTAGTTACCTCAAGTCAATTCAAGGCACCACTCACCTAATGCGTGGAAAAGGTTAGTCACATCCAAAACGATTAACTTTACGTAATACCCATATTTCTATTCTTATTCCAAATCTTTTTTTTTTTTTTGTTGGGGGGGGGGGGGGAAGAGTTGGTTCATCAAGCCAAACAATCAAAGCCTTAAATATTCTTTTATTATCAATTGGTTTCAATTGGAGTTCGACTTCCGAAATTATCATGCCTTAATTATTTTAAACAAATCCCTTCATTCCTCAGTACCACCAACCGATTATTTTAAAAGACTCTTTGTTGGGGCATGCGTGAGTCATGACACAATAGGAATTTCACATTCAAAAGAAACGCCTTAATAATAAGACTTAAACACATGGAAGTACAAAAATTTAACTCATAAACTAAAATATTTTTTTTAACATACTTGGAAAAACTCGTAGACTAGTCAGGAATTACGATTACTTTCAATATTGGTGGATCACAAGAATGTAAGATTATTAGAAATGCATGTCAGGATGCGATATTACCATCTTAGAATAAATTGTAACGTTTAAGGAACATTTCCGAGTACTAGGCTACATTTGTGTTTTATGTCTTGGACCAATTACATGGGCTTTAAACCGAGTAAAGCAGCCTTTGCAGCGTGGGTAGAAAAAGAAGGCCACGGTTATGACCATTCCTACTACGAAAACAGGACCGCATCTCAGTTTCAATACTCTCTTATGCTTCGTCGTTAGTCCATCATTGGCAAGCTCGTATTTTTTAGGTTCCATCAGCAGCCTATGCCAATGTCCTGTATGTTGTAATAGGATGTTAGGACTTATTCTTGAATATCTAAGGATGAGGTTGTACCAATGAAATGTAGGAAATCGTCTCTCGAAACTGAAGATCTTTAAGTTCGAATCTCCATAAGAACAATTAGAATAATTAACATGGGCCTGTTAGGAATTTTGGGAGCGATAGACATGTCTCCCGGTGGAAAAACAAGCGTGTTCCAAGGATTAATTGCAGCGAGAAAAGAATTGAGTATCATATATATAAGGCAATGCCTGGATGAAAAATATCTAATTTAGAGCCTGTCTTATCAGAGTACAAGAATTTATTTTCATACGACTTCAGATGCTAGAATCCGATTTTAAGAACATTCCCCAGCGGCTCATGTTGTTTAGGTCTTACTCTTCTTTTCTTCTTCTTCTTTTTTAACAGAAACGACTTTCACTTAATTTTTTTTTAAGGGTCCGTCTTATTTATTTATTTATTTTTCATCGTATTTGATATTGTGTGTGGAACAGTCCATGTTACAAGAAATGATGCAATATTGTTCATTTCTTTCCTATGTAATTCACTGCCGGATCTTCTTCAGGAGCACAACCTTCCTCAAGGTCTATTCCCACAAAACATAAGATGCTATGAATTCGACGAATCAAAAGGCAAGCTCATTGTCTACTTGCCCTCTGCCGCCTCCGGGGCGTGCTTCAAGGACTTACGCATTATAAGGTATGCAACTCGGGTCAAGGGGACACTGTCAAAGGGAAAGATCACCTGCATGGAAGGAATGAAGACAAAGGTTCTTGTGTGGGTTAAAGTCTCCGGCGTGGCCGTTGGAGGCTACATAGTCTGATAAATTTTGGTTCACTGCTGGTGTCAAAAAAGCAAGGCCCAATAATGCCTACGAAATGCCCTGCCAGAGAATCACAGTCGATGATTTTTTGTGGTTTCTGTTTAGTGGGATTTGCCCGTATAGCATGATGTGCATTACCATATTCATTGATATGGCTTTGTGGTCGATCTATGATCATCATGTTGAATCATTTTCAACATAAAATTAGTCTTGGAATGAAAATTACATATGTCGTATACTTTTTTTTTTTTTTTTGTGTGCATACATATGTTGTGTACTTTGAAAGAATGATTATATACTTTACTTTTGTTTGGATAAAATAGAAGGGAGGAGAGGAAAGTTGGGAAGAAGAAAATGGAGTAGAGGAAAATTGGAGGTTAGAAAAATTTTTTATCTTTTTTATTTGGGATTGAAAAGAGATAATAGGATGGAAAAAAAAACTAAAAATTTCTTGTTTGAGAAAGGGTAAACAGAATAGTAGAAGAATCAATAATTTTCCTCGCAATATCAGAAGAAGAGATAGACCTGGCGACCATTTTTAAATACAAGTATTAACCTTTCCCTTTTATTTTCCTTTCCTTCTTCCAAACACAATGTCAAGAGAAGTAAAAGAAATCACTCCTTATGGAAGACATTACCATTGAAGTGAAAGATTATGTTGGAAAGACATTAATTCAAAGATCGATTATGTTGTAAAAACGTAATATGGTAAAGTTGCAGTCCTTTTATAACCCTTCTGTCCCTCCATAGAAATCCTGATTGAAATCCGCAAATTTCTGGCTTGCAGATGACTCTTACTCCATTGAAATTGTTGTTTTGAGGGAATTTGAACCGGCCAGGAAAGTGGGGTCCATAGAATTATTACTCAAATGACACGGCAAATACAAGTAAAAGGACTGGCTGCTTCTGAAGTGTTAATTTGACCCTTGCCGAAGGTTGATGAACCCAATAACCCATAAAACAAATGAGGATCATTGGCCATGAAATGTACAATTAGTTTACACAAATGAATTTTAGAAAGTTATATGGTCATTAAATTCATCATTTAATAGCGAACATCCTGATTGAATGTAATGCAACTTGATTTTGTTACAAGCTGCATGTCTTCCATCAACTCCCTTAATATAAAAGATTCTCATTCGAACCGGTTTATTGATTAAGATTTTAAGAAATAAATTTATGATGAATTTATTGATTTAATTTATTAGTTTAATTATTAATTTTTGTAATTAATAATTTTTAATATAAATTAAATTAAATTATTTTTTAAATTTTAATTTTATCCGTTTGATTTTTTAAAAGTTTGGTATTTAAAAAATGATAAATAAATTTTTAATTAAAATTCACAAGTTAATTTTTTTATTATCCACTTTTCTCTTCAAGAAAATCTTCTTCTCAAGTCCATTAATTAATTTCTTATAATTTTTGAGAATATTCTCAAAATTTGACCATTGCATTCATCTTATTCGAAAGTGATCGATCATAAGACATTTCAAACTAGTGAAGAAAAGATGGGTTGCCGAACTGATCGGGGGACGAAATGTGGCCACTTCACCTAACACAACTTGCCCTAAAATCTGAAAAGTAATAATAGAACTAGAGAAAGTTGATTAGTCAGGAAATTGACTTAAGGGTGTATGTAGACCAGATCAAAAGCCACAGCTTTCCCCTCTAGAAGAGTTGGTTGGAAGTCCACCCTCGCAATTGGCGGTGTCATTTCATTTTCTTCAAGTTTTCTTTTATTTTTTTCAATTTTAAAGAGAGAGTGATATAGACTATACATATATAAAAAGAGAGAAATTTAAAAATATATATATTTTGAATATTTATTTCTTTTTTAACGTAAAATTTATAAATTAATTATTCTAAATAATCGATCAATAATACTGTTTTCTAATCGGCAAGATGAGACCCATTTTCTTCTCTAGTCCCTAGTGTGAGTTCCCAAGTACATATGTACTGTGAGGGGGATCTTGGGAGGCAGCAATTATGGCTATGAGAGGAGCGGAGTTGGTGGCGCGGACACGAATGACGACCACGTGCAAATGGAAAACAGCTTTCAAAGATCACATAAAATAAAGATTATTTATTTATTTATTTATTTATTTATCATAAGACCCTTGAATGATTGGATGGGTTAAAATCGCACTTGTCAGAAATATTCAATTTGAATTTTTTGGTGATGAAATATGAGAAATATTCTTGATGCGTATGTATCTTTGCCATTGATTTGATCATTTTTCACTAGACCCCACCACTAACAAGCCACTTACGCCCAACTTAAGTCAACCATAGACGTACTGTTGTCTGTGGGTATCTCTACATTTTTTAACTACTATTCCAAATATCAATCACGGCAAGCTGTCTCACTACATAAAAACCATTAACCATATATGATATATACATGATAAAGTGTTAAAAAAAATCAACAATTGATGAAGACTCAACGCTGCATTATCTGAAAACTTCATCTTAATTTTCCACCTATTATATAGATTATGGAGAGGTGAAAAGGGTGAAGACGAGGATGTGATCATAACTCATCTTAATTTTCCACCTACTTTGGGTGCTACCCATAATTTATAAAATTTTAGGGTTTAGTATCACAGAATTAGACTTTGTCTTTACTAACTCGCACGACACTTAGTCGAGTTTACGTGTTGAGATGAATGAATTTGAAAAAATAAATAAATAAAAAATACTGAAAAGAAAATAAGAGAATTTTGTAAGTGAGTTTATATTGAAAAAAAGATTTATATTATATAAATAAAAAATTTATTTATTTATATATTAAAAAAAATAAAATAATATATTTTAAATATTTATAAAAAATATTTTAAATATACATTAAAAGTAATTCTTTCTGAAATTATTCTTTAGTATATTTCAGAGAAAAACATTTCTACACGTTTTCAAAACCTTTTATAGGCAGTAGGGCTGGATAATATTGGCAACCCACGTAGGTTCAATTTTAATCCGAATTTACACCCAAGGATATTTGAATGGGCCGGAATCAATGTATCCTCGCGACATTAATCTCTTTTTAAGGTGCCTTCAAACTTGTGTTTTTTTTTTCTCTCTTCTAACAACTGATAAATTTATCACAAACCATGTTCTTTGTCAAAAGTTAAAAAGGATGTGGTTGTAAAAAAGGAGGGAGAGAGAAAGAGTGGGGCAAGGAGGATGAGAAATGGACCCCAGCAACCAACCCCCAGTTTGAATGCAATGCGCAGAAAGTAGTCCTCTAATCATCAACATCGTCAGAGTGTAGACTCTTCCATTTCTCTAATCCCCAGCGTCCAAATTCATGCCTTTCCAGAATAGTACAAATATAATTGCATAAAAAAAGAGAGAGAGAGAGAGAGAGGAGAGCCCGAGACAGTCAATATTGTGGGCAAACTTTCCATGCACGTCTTTGAACCCCACTCGGAGAGACTTCCGAGTCCCAAGTCTTGCCCCAAGAAGCTTCGATGTTTGCACCCCGAGCCAACTTTAGTCTCCGTGGATTTGAAACAGTGAAGGTTAGAGGGGAAGAACAGCAGATAATACGTCAGAAATGGGAACTGGAAAGACACGTCTTATATCACAAGATTCCTTTTCATTTTCTTTTCTAATCTCAATAATGTTGTCATGGAGACGACCTGATAATTCAGGCCCTCTCTTGTTGCTTTCCTCCAGTCCCCCCACCCTACGCGCAAAGTTTGCATGAAAAATCATTTTTCTTGTTTATTCGGAAGGAGGGGGGGCTCGACAAACACACAAACAAATACTAAATGGCAGACTCTAGTGTGACAGCAGGGATTACTTCGTTGTAATCTGCTTAGTCAGGGGGGGGGGGGGCATGAGTTGAGCTTGTGATGCAAACAAGTTTCATAAGGTTTAATCCTTACCTTTCAAAATTGAAATTTGAAACAAAAAAAATATTCCCCAGATTCTTAGAATACACGCGATGAAAAATAAGAACCAACCATATTAATCCAATACCCCACTTCCTCGTCCCAAGCCACCAACCAAAAACATGAAAAAGTTCTAGAGACAAGAAAAATAAATTTGAAATATTAAGAAAAAAGAGATATTAATTATAACTAATAATTATAATAAACGGATTTTTCCAATTGTCTGGAAACACAAAATCAAACCCAATAATTCCTTAGTCGCGATCAGACCGATTGAAATTTTAAAAGATTCAAGAGGGACCCACGCCCAGTTCACGGGGTATGCTATTGGATCCAAGTCTACAGGGTCCCACACGAACCCATTCTCTTCCCTCCAAAAAAACGCCCTTAAACCCACTCCACCTCTGTAAATAAAAACAAAACCTGTCATGGAAAAACACGGAGATAAACAAGAAGAACAAAACAAAAAACAGAGAATAAAAAGTCACACACCACCACCATCGGATAACAGACCATATCCACGATAACAGATGTATAGACACAAACACAAACACAGACATGAAGTGCACATAGGTATGTCTGACCATGAAGAAAACGTTAAGAGTTCTATAATTGCGTTTATTTCGGAGATACAATGGCCATCCACATCTCCCATAAATGTCGGACGTCATTTTTCAATTTGAATTTTTGGGTATTTAAGCAAAACCCCCTTTTTTTTTTTTTTTTTTATCCCTCGAGCTGTGCAATCCTCACCCATCAATTCCTTTTCTCTTTTGAGCTTTTCTTTTTTCTGGGCGGACCCGAATTTCTTTACCCGGTTAGACTGGAAGCGGGTTCCAGGTCCCGGTCGGATCGGGTTTGATTCAATCCTCCCTCCTCCTCCGGGATGGGTTGTGTCAGCTCGAAGCAGCTGGTCTCGGAGACGCCTGCGATCGACCACTTGGGCGGTTTCAACTCGGGTCTGATAGGGGGACATGAGAAGAGCGGCGGCCACAACCGTAAGAGTTACAGGTTCGCCAACTACAAGGAGAATGCGGAGGTGAGTTGCCGAGGGAGCAAGTTAGGTGAGTCAGGGAGGGTGAGCGCGAACGGCGATTCGTTGAGCTTCAGGCTAAGAAATTTGCATAAGTACGTAGAAGGGGAACAGGTAGCCGCCGGCTGGCCAGCTTGGCTCAGCGCCGTCGCCGGCGAGGCCATTCACGGTTGGGTCCCTCTCAAGGCCGATGCTTTTGAGAAATTGGAGAAGGTTGTTAAAACAGGCGCATATGCTTGCATTTTATAAACAGAAAAAATTAAATGCATGTGTTAATTAATTAATATTCTATTCTGCATTTTTTAAAATTTTGGGTTTTGGGTTTTTCTTCATTTTATAGTCAATTTAAAGATTTTTTGTTAAGGGGAATTTTGAACAAAAATTCAGAATCATTCTCTTGGGGATAGCATTTGCCAATATTTTTGTTGTTTTGTTTAGTCATTTGGTTGTTCTTTTTTGTTTTTATTTTGTATTTTTTATTTTTTTAAATTATGCATTTATTGCTAATCTGCTATGATCACTGTAATTATTTGGAAGGAAAAAGATTGAGCTTCTGTAATTTTTGGTTTAGATAATCAAAGCTGGATGCTTGTTGTCTGTTTTTGAACAATGCTAGATGCTGGAACCCTAATCTACTATGCTTATATGCCTTCATGAGTACCCCTGTCGTGGTTATTGAGCAGGGTTGAGTTGATTGCCTAACCCTGTGTATAGCCGCTGTTTCTGATGATTGTTGGTGAACTTACTGGATTCTTGATTGTTTCTGTAGATAGGGCAGGGTACGTATAGCAGTGTATTCCGAGCACGTGAGCTTGAAACAGGAAGGATGGTTGCTCTGAAGAAGGTTCGGTTCGACAATTTTGAGCCCGAAAGTGTACGATTTATGGCGAGAGAGATATTGATTATTCGTAGGCTTAACCATCCCAACATCATAAAATTGGATGGATTGATTACTTCTCGATTATCATGTAGCATCTACCTTGTGTTTGAGTACATGGAGCATGATCTCACTGGACTCTTGTCTTGCCCTGAAGTCATGTTTAGTGAACCCCAGGTTTGGAAACTTTTTTTTTCCGCATATGTTTTCTAGAAATTTATCTGGTGTTTTTCGAAGCTGATTGTAAACGAAAAGAACTTTTCATTCTACTGGATGTATGTTTGAGTTTAGTGTAAAAGATGAGTCTTCTGTGGTTATTGGCTTGTTAAGTGCATCTCAGTGTGTTAGCCGTTGTTTATTCATGTGCTGAAGTGTGTGTAATTTTCTATTCCATAGATCAAGTGCTATATGAAGCAGTTATTATCTGGACTTGAGCATTGTCACTCAATGGGTGTAATGCACCGAGATATCAAAGGATCAAACCTTCTTGTAAACAATGAAGGGATACTGAAGGTGGGTGATTTTGGGTTGGCAAACTTCTGCAATATTGGGTGCAAGCAACCTTTAACTAGTCGTGTTGTGACTCTATGGTACCGTCCTCCTGAGCTTTTGCTTGGTTCAACTGATTATGGGGCATCTGTGGATCTTTGGAGTGTCGGCTGTATTTTTGCAGAGCTTCTCATTGGAAAACCTATCCTACAAGGGAGAACAGAGGTAATTACCACACTGAAGTATGCTATTGATCGTGATCAGGCAACTTTCATGGCATATTTCTGCTGTGAAAGGAATTGTATTGTTTCATCTTATAGCTTTGGAAGAAACAAGGTAGGTTTGCGTGTCTGCAGAATACTTTTCAACTTGTGATCTTCCCAAATTTCACTAAAAATCAGCATGTCTATGATCAAAAAGGCTTTCTTTAGTACCTATTTTAGACAGTTATAATAGATCTCTGTATGCTTCTAGAAAAGTCGGTCATGTATGAGAATGAACCAGATACATAATGAAGTTACCAATCCTAAGTTTGTCTTCCAGTCCGCATGGTATTTATTTTGGCAACAAAAACAAACAATAGCATCATTTTCTAAAATTCACTTTAGATAGTGGAGACATAGTATTCCCAAACACATCGTCTGCCATTTCCAATTGACACGTCATTCTTCTTCGGTGCCAAAGAGTTATAGTCATTGTCCTTATAGAATGAAATGGTAATTAGGGAGCCCACTGACGTTTTCCATTAATTGGTTTTGATTTCTTATCCAATACACATTACGATCGTCGACAATTTATGGGTCGCTGGATTGTAACTTTTGGAAATGTGCTGAAATGTTCCTCTGGATAAGAGGGCCTTTTCTCTAATGTTGTTAAACTCTAGAAATGTAAGCATTCAATTTCATGCATCTGCATGCGTGGATTTTGCTCCTCTTGTGATATTTTTGACAGAAGAAATGCAGCATTGGAATTCCATTTTATATTCACATACAATATCATTGTTTCCCCTTCAGGTTGAACAGTTGCACAAAATTTTCAAGCTTTGTGGGTCTCCTCGTGATGAATACTGGAGAAAATCCAAACTTCCTCATGCAACTTTATTCAAGCCACAGCAACCTTATGATAGTTGCCTCCATGAGATATTCAAAGACTTGCCAAAGGCTGCAGTGAACTTAATTGAAACTTTTCTTTCAGTAGAGCCAGATAAGCGTGGGAGTGCCTCCTCTGCTCTTGCTTCCGAGGTGAGTAGCATCTTCTTGGAAATCTAATGTGCCGTAACAAGAGATAATGGCCTTAATTGATGTGATCATGGGAATGAATACACTTTATCAAATTCTATCAGATATCACTTTTTTTGTTGGATTTCCTTGGGCGACACATGTGATTATCACTTGAGATAATCAATTCTTCTCTTTCTTTCTTGTATTTCCTTATTTTTTTTATAAGTCTATTTCAATTCTGGTGCAGTTACACCATAAAACAGTTGCAGTATTAGAGTAGACTTTTACATCTGTTATAATGGAATGTTATCTACTATCAATTTTCAGTATTTCATGACAAAGCCTTATGCATGTGATCCATCTAGCCTGCCAACATACCCACCTAGTAAAGAGATTGATGCTAAGAACCGTGAAGATGCAAAGAGGTTGGTTCATTGTTCTTTATATCATATTTGACTTAACAGACTCATCTAAGAGTTACTTTTCTGAATGATGCTACTTTTTTATGGTATGGATAAATAATCTGTCAATTTGCAAAAGTTGAGGCAATTCAAGCAATAATAATTTTGTTGAAGCAACCCCTAGATTATCAGCTTCTTAGATAGTATGTGATCTCCAGAAGGTTGTACTGATATAGGATTGTTGGCTCTGAACATTCAGGAAAAAGATACGTGGGAGAGGTTGTGGTGTTGAAACAAGAAGGCCAACAAGAAAATTGTATGGAACTGCCAGATTGGCTCCAGCAGAGGTCTTTCTCTCTCTCCCTTCCCTGCCCCCCCACCCCCTCCAAAACATAATATGTTGAAGGAAGCTGAGGCAATGTTTTCCTATTTTCCAGGATGTGGCAGCTCGAGTGCAAAGCAACCAGAATATTGCTAATAATGCCATATGTATTACAAAAGGAGGTGATGGTAGGCAAGGCAGAAAAGGGTGGAAGTCATCACTTGATAAGGTGGAAGAGATTGTCCATGCAAGGAATGCATCCCAAGGTGACATTCCCTTTTCTGGCGGATTAGAAGTTTCTAGTTCAAGTGGCTTTGCATGGGCTAAAATGCGGAAGGAAGATGCATCCATAGGATCCTACAGTCAGTCTATTTCAAGAGGTCAAAATATTAATGAATTAGAAACCTCATTCGAAGAAAAGACTAATTTTGATTCACGACAGTACAATGATCAGAGTGGCACATATGGTACTCGCACTGGTTCTAGGGTCCATGATGCATTGGAGATGTCCAAGCATGCTTTACACAAACGATGGAGCCAATATGGACATCCGGATTCCTTTGACACTTCTGGGGAATATCACTCACAAGAACTATCATTGGCACTTCATCAAAGAGAGGAAATGGAAGCTAAGAGAGATAATTTGGTATGTTTGTTAACATTAAATCAACATCTAACTTTAATCTAAAATGATTAAGGATGAAAGGAAATGTCTGTTATGATGCTGTTACTTTCCGTCGTAGCATTTATGCAGTGTTTAACTGAACAGATTCTGAAATATGTCAGCTGCGTTCAACTTTCTACTGAATTTTAACTTAATGTTGGACTTGAACAGGGTTTCCAAGATCAAGTGGACAAGGTGGAATTTTCTGGACCATTGTTACTGCAAACACATAGAATTGATGAACTCCTGGAAAGACATGAACGCCGTATTCGCCAGACAGTTCGAAAATCGTGGTTTCGAAAGGGTACGATGACAAAGACAATCTCATATAAATGAGGCAGCTACTATATCTAACTCCATCTGTCATGATATATGTGCATTTATCACAATAATAATACTTGCATTTTTGTAAAGGCCCAAGTTTTTAATGATATGATTCCTTTCATTTACAGGTAAGAAACATGAACAGTGATTATCATCAGATATGCTTTGGCTCCTGCGGGTCCTATTTAAGATAGGTGGCTCTTTCTCCTGTGAGTGGAGGAGAAAATCTAAAGCAAGAGGTCAGTTATCAAGAAGCTCAGTCTCAAGGGGACAAGGTCAAAGTAGTTGACATAGCACGAATGAACCAATCAGCTGAGTGAAATTATTTTGTGGGAAGTCTGGAACTTGGAGATTAATGAAATTACTGCAAGAAAACAAACGAAAGGAGAACTAGAAGAGGTTTGCAATGGCGCCCGCTCTTTCCCAATAATTGCTCCTCCAGTATCAAGTCACATTTCTTTACTGCCCATGATTCTATAGTGGATCATTTCCCTTTTTTTTTCTCTTCTCCTTTATTTTTTCTTTGATTTCCACTTTTTGCCTTCGCTAAACATTTGTTTCTGTAGGTTCTGCTGAATTTTTCTACATCCAAGCCATATGTACAGTTGTAATAGTCATTAATCGTGAGACTTATAGTTAAATGGGTTATGCCATAAAGTTTCTGTTTCTCCTCTCCTTGGCATTTCATTGCTTCCCCTAAAGCAATGATTTTTCTGCTACACTGGTTTCAGTTTTTTGGGTTTCGGTATGCATTAAATTGAGGCAAATTTTAAGCTGATTATTATTCGGGTCGTGTCAACTTCTATAGTAAGTTATGTGGTTTGTCAATAAACGGAACTTGGTGGTCTGCAACTACCTAATATTCGGTAATATTCCGTGCTTCTCTGGGTCAGCGTCCAGCTCCTACTGGGCTGCTCCTCGAGACAACCCAAACTCTAATCTAGGTTGCATGTGTATTTGTTCGAATGATTTTTCTTCAATAAACAAAATGATCGTATCAAAAACAAAAAGCCTTTTCCTTTTAGCATTTACCCCTTGTTTTTCAAGCAAAACTTCAAGTAAATTCTGTATTAATCTTGTCAGATAAGATGGGTAGATGGCTGAAATGATGTAAATGGTATATTGAATAAGGGCCACCATGACCCAAAAGCCTAGTAACAGTTTTTTTTTTTTTTTATTCTCTATGCTTAAACACCCGATTTATTGGAAATCTGTGTGCCTCTCTAATCTCTATGTGTCTTCTGTTGCTGCTGGCAACTGTCAACCAAGGCCTCGGCATACTCTCCAAGCCTGGCATGCCAATTATTGTGGTTGTTGTTAAAATTCATTCAGAATATAAATGGGAAGATACACATTCTGCACAAAGAACTGAATTCCAAGTTCATCACCATCAGGGGTTCAATATCACTCAACGTCAGGCCGCTGGATAGCAACCAGCAGCATTGAAAACAACATTCACGGTGGCATCAGACAGAGAAGAAACATGAGAAGCGGCGTGGAATTACTAGTTTCAAAATTTTCAGCATGGCGACATAATTGACCAAAGGGAACGGTGACGATTGATTCAAGGCACGGTCTCTGTAAACTGCCCATTGGGAAGCACCTCGTCCAATGTCACTTTAATTTGTGAGGATAGAGTGGAAAATGACTAGCAGGAAAGCACTTCACTACCACTAAAATGAGTGATATGAAAATGTCGGAATAACTCTTATAATTTTTATAAAAATTAGAACTTGAAATTTTTAAAATAAATATTCAAGTATTTAACTAATATGAAAATTGTTTTGTAAAGAAAATATTTTAACTAATAAGTACATTAATAATTTTTTCTGGCAAGAGTCCGAATAATTCTACTTTTTTTTTTTTTTCTCTTTCTTATATTTCCTACCCGCATTTTGGACTCTTTTTGCTTTGGTGTATTTCTCATCCTTTAGATTTTTTTCTTTTGATTCAACAGAAGAGACATCCTGTAGATTTTTCTCATCCCTCGCGGGTCTAGGTGGAAAGTCGACTTTCTGATTTAGTCTAACCAATGATGGAGAGTTGCCACCTGCTTTATCCGTAATTCTTGTCGATCTCGTCTGCGCCGCCTTTATAACTAACAAGCCGTCTCAAATTTACGTATCATCCTCGAGGTCCTTCTGTCTACCCTTACTTTGTTGTTGATTACACGCCATCGACAATTTAAGAAAATAAAAAAAATAAAAACAATTGTTTCATCAAGATCGAGTCCAGTTGTGAGTAACTAATCATAAAAAGAAAAAAAAAAGAAAAAAAAACAATTATGTCATGTTAGTATTAACAGCCTCACCTGATTGTGTTTTTTTTTTTTTTTTTTTTTTAATTTAAGAAAAAAAAAAAATTATTTAGAGAAAGCCCTCAAGCCAGAAAGGAGATAAGACGAGAAGTCCAACGCAGGGCTGCTGTGGGGACCGGCACGTGACACCAATGTGTGCGTGCATGAGATGTTTAGCGGCTAGCACCTACGAGCCAAAAAGGAGACTCTTAATTTGACGTTAACCACCGACAAATCCTCGTGATTAATATTTCTTTTTTTTTTTTTTTTTATAAATAAATAAAAAATATATATTGATAATTATATTTATAATTATTATATTAATTAATCTCACCGTGCCATCATTTAATTTAATAATTAGATGTATACTATGAGAGAGGCAACGCTATAATGCAGTCGTTAGAGAAATATGATTGCATATAGAGTAAAATTACGAATCTAAGAATTAATTACAGCTGCGTAATAATAATGCCTCGTTATCAATCAAGCCACGTAAATCCGCACATGCACACAACGGACAAATGGGGATTTTCAAAAAAGGAAAAAAAAAAAAAGGGAATTCCTCCCTCTGAGATTCCCAACACAACATTCGTCTTCTTTCTATCATCGTTGTCACTTTGATGATCCCAACTGTCACTTTATTTTCTTATACCCAAACTCTCTCTCTCTCTCTCTCTCTCTAAAATCTTTATTTCTCTCTCTTCAGTTATTGAATTCTTTTAAATCAATTTGTGGGATTTTGATGGAATGCTGACTGCATGCGGATGATTGATTCTTGAATTTCATAACCAAATTTTATTTCTGGGCTTTCCCCATTTAATACATAGAGTTTTGAATTAAATGTTGTGAGAGTTAATTTAATTGAGGATATTCGATTAATTATTGATTTGGAGAATATCGGGATCGGCGGTGTCAAATTTGTGATCCGTTTTGGTGGTATCACAAATCAACGGTTTGGATCCCATCGGCGGAGAAACAGCGCCATCCAATGGCGCTGTTCAGACGCTTCTTCTACCGGAAGCCGCCTGACCGGCTTCTCGAGATCTCCGAAAGGGTCTATGGTACGCATCCCCCTCCTCAATTTGCTAATTAATCTTTTTCTTAAAGTTTGATATATATATATTATGAAATTTGATCAATTCTTTTGAAATTCAATGCAAAATGGCTTTGCATTTTGATGTGCGCCCTTTTTCTACCTGCATGCATTTCTTATTGCTTTGGGACCTGAATTGGTTTTTGAAGCTCAATTATCGTTGAATTCTCTTCTCGAATTTGGGACAATGCAATGTCATTTTCTAATTTTTTTTTTTTTTTATTCTGTGCTTGTTTCTTATAATGCAAGCTGGTAGAATGTGTTGAGGAGTGGGATTCTTGTGTTGCTACAATTAGTTTAGAGGAATTTGATTGAGATCAAAAATGATGCCCCAATAAGATAACTAGTTACTTATTCTATAGGGCATTGATTTTTAGTGCATTTGATCAGAAGAACCATGAATGTTAAGTCTCTTTGGCGGCTACTGGTTTGTTTCATGTCAGGTTCTTTCTATTGTTTTGTAGTCTTTGACTGTTGCTTCTCCACGGATGTGCTGGAAGAAGACGAGTACAAAGTGTACTTGGGTGGCATTGTGGCACAACTACAGGACCACTTTCCAGATTCTTCCTTCATGGTGTTTAATTTTAGGGAAGGGGATAGACGGAGTCAAATTTCTGACATATTATCTCAATATGACATGACAGTTATGGATTACCCTCGTCAATATGAGGGGTGTCCCCTTCTTCCATTGGAGATGATCCACCACTTTCTTCGATCAAGTGAAAGCTGGTTGTCATTGGAGGGGCAGCAAAATGTGTTATTAATGCATTGTGAAACAGGAGGATGGCCTGTGCTTGCATTTATGCTTGCAGGTCTTTTATTATACCGAAAGCAGTATAATGGTGAGCAGAAGACTCTTGAAATGGTCTACAAGCAAGCTCCTAGGGAACTTCTTCACCTTTTGTCTCCTTTAAATCCACAGCCTTCCCAGCTTAGATTCCTTCAGTACATTTCTAGGAAAAATTTTGATTCTGATTGGCTTCCATCAGATGCACCTTTGCTTTTAGATTGTCTGATGCTCAGAGCCCTTCCTTTGTATGAGAGGAAAGGTTGCAGGCCTGTTGTAAGGGTTTATGGTCAGGATCCTTCAAAGCCAGCCAATAGAACTTCCAAGCTTTTGTTTTCTACCTCTAAGACCAAAAAACACGTCCGCCACTACTTACAGGTAAGGCATGAGTTATGTGATAAATAGCAAACTAAATGATCCTGTTGCATCATTGGGTGTTTCTTTATGGATTTCAACTGCAGGAAGAATGCATGCTCATCAAAATAGATATTCGGTGCCGAGTTCAAGGAGATGTTGTTCTTGAGTGCATTCATCTGGAAGAAGACCTGGTTCGTGAGGAGATGATGCTCAGAATTATGTTTCACACAGCATTTGTGCGGGCAAATATTTTGATACTTAACCGTGATGAAATTGACACAATGTGGGATGCCAAGGAACAATTTCCAAAGGACTTTAGAGCAGAGGTAAATGATTGTTATTCCTATTATTGATACTTGTATCTGATACTAGGGAAGTTGAATACATACTCATATGTGTATCAGGTTCTTTTTGCGGATGTTGATGCTGTTGTGCCTAATATCACCACAGTTACAGCTAGCGAAGATTCCAATGAGACAGAAACTGCTTCACCTGAGGAATTTTTTGAGGTGGAAGAGATCTTTAGCAATGCAATGGATGGACTGGAAACAAAGAGGGATGGTGAGACGCATATCAGACCTAAGAATATGCCAGATGATGTAGATCATAAAGAAATCTGGAAGGAGGATGTGGATCCTCACCCATTTCAAGAGTGTGCATCTGATGATGCCAGTCACAAACTGGATGGGAAAGTGTGTTCTAATGTTGATGTAGTGAAAGACATTGCTATTGATGGTGTGAAGTACAAAATGGATGAGAATGGGGATCCTTTTCTTCAAGCAGTGAAAGACATTTCTGTGGATGATGGGGATACTAAGTTAGATTATGTGGTGGTTGCCACTACTGAGCTTGGAAATAGAGAAACAAAGGAAGTGAGTGAAGATTTGGGTGGAGAATTGGAGGAGATGGAAGATAAAGCTGATATAGAAAGCAACACCACCATGAGCAAATTAGAGTCCAAGGTTTCATCAGTAAGATTAGCTGTTGACATTGGCAGACAAAAACCTGAGAAAATGGTGCCACCTTCCCTTAGGAGACAAACTATATCAAATGCAAAAGCTGCCACAGATTCACTTCCAACTAAACAGAAGACTAAACAACAAGAAACTCATGGAACCATTGTAAAACAAGCAAAGCCAAACACAGTTCCTCAGTGGGTTCCTCCTAGTAAAGGTCCTCTCTCTAATTCAGTGCATGTTGCAGATCCACTGTCCATATATAATGGTGCACCACCTGCTCTTGCCTTTTGTTCTCCCAAGAATTCCAAAGCTGGGCCTCAGGTAAAGGCTACCTCTACCAATGTTGCTCATGAAGATTCAATTTCAAGTGAGCTCACTTCCTCACCACCATCTCTTAGCCAACAAGAGGTTGTGCCTCATCCTCCTCCTCCACCTCCCCCTCCACCACCAACACGCCTTTCTCATTCTAGCAGCTCTTTATTGCGTGTGTTACCACCTAGGTCTGGAGAGGAAATAGCTCTGCTTCCACCACGACCTCAATCTCCTCCTTGCTCTCTGCCAGATACAGCATGTAGCCAACAAAATATTGAGACAATTTCACAGCATAGGTCATCATCCCCACCTGCTCCTCCCCCTCCCCCTCCTGTTTTGTCTAACAAGCATAATTCTGGGATGGTGCTACCCCCTCGTCCTCCTCCTCCACCCCCATGGAAATCTAAGCAAGCTATAGCTATCCCTGGTACATCAGATGATGCTCTAACAATGTCGCCACCACCTCCTCCTCCTCCCCCTTCTTTTGAAACTGCATCCAACACTTCCAGGCTTGGTGGAGTTGGAATAACTGTTGCACATCCACCTCCAAATGCCTGGAGTACTGTGCCTCCTCAGCCACCACCTCCACCTCCATCCATATATGCTGCTCCACCTACACCACCTCCTCCCCCACCCCCATTTGTGCATAGTGCTCCTCCACCTCCATCACCCCCACTCACTCATGGAGTTCCTCCTCCCCCACCTCCTCCTATGCATGGAGTTTCATCCCCATTACCTCAGTTGCATGGACATAAGGAACCTCTGTCACCACCTCCACCACTTGCACATGGTGCACCTCCACCCCCACCTCCTCCTCCTTTGTGTGGAACACCGTCACCACCACCTCCATTAATAATTGCATCTCCTCCACCCCCACCTCCTCCTCCTTTGCGTGGAACACTTTCACCACCACCTCTATCAATAAGTGCATCTCCTCCTACCCCACCTCCTCTTCCTCCTTTGCGTGGAACTCCTTCACCACCACCTCCATTAATAAGTCCATCTCCTCCTCCCCCACCACCCCCTTCAATACGAGGAGCCCCTCCTTCGCCACCTCCTTCTAGTCTTGGACCCCCAGCCCCTCCACCTCCTCCAAGTCGTGGAGCACCACCCCCTCCACCTCCTCCAAGCCGTGGAGTACAACCACCACCACCTCCACCTCCTCCAAGCCATGGAGCACCACCGCCTCCACCTCCTCTAATGGGTGGATGTCCTCCTCCCCCACTTCCCATGGGTGGGGGGCCTCCTCCTCCAGGAGCTCGTGCTTCAGGCCCTCCTATGCCACCTCAACCTCCAGGTGGAGCACCTCCTCCACCACCACCCTTAGGTGCCAAAGGAGCTGCAGTTGCTGCAAGGGGCCTACCTGCAGGAAGAGCTAGTGGGCTTTCACGTCCTTTAGGAGCTGGGACAACTGCCATGGCACCCAAAAGATCTTCTTTAAAGCCTTTGCATTGGAGCAAGGTGACAAGGGCATTGCAAGGAAGCTTGTGGGAAGAGCTGCAACGGCATGGAGAGCCTCAAATGTACTGTAATTTCTTATACTACTTGACTTCTGCTTTGGGATATTATATGCTCTCTGGCAATAGTAGTTTTCCTTTATCTTGATTTCAGTTTCATCCTTACTTTAAAAGCTGTTGTTACGTTATTATACTATAGCGCACCAGAATTTGATGTGTCAGAGCTAGAGAGTCTTTTCTCTGCAGCAGTCCCAAAACCAGCTGATTCAGGGGGTAAAGGTGGGGGAAGACGGAAATCTGTTGGATCGAAAGCTGACAAAGTTCACCTGGTAATTTAAAATTTAATGCACTCCTTTAAAAATTTTTACATTTATGTCTGTGATGCTTTCATTGCCCTGTTGCTTTTACTTCCCTATCACTTGCCGGCTTCCTTGTTTTGCTTTCTCTGGGTGAAATATTGTAACTTGCAACTCTTGTTTGGAAGGCTTTACTTGGTTAATGAAATATGGGCGAGACTTTTTCAATGTATCGTTGGAGTTGGTTATGGGAGTCGCGTTATAATTTATCCAATATAGCTTTTTAAGTGATCTAACTTCAATTTGAGTTTATTTGCATCAGGATTCAGATGATCTCTACATGGACATCCAAAGACACTTGTACACATATATTTCAATTTTTAGGGTTGAGGGGAACGGAAGATTCTTCCAATTTGAGGTCTATTAGGGATTGACTGTCTTCATGTACTATAGGTATGTTTGTGGGTTGAGTCAACTGTACAGGAGGACAGTTATATATTAGCTTTTTAATGGTTGGCACCCAAGTACCTATAAGTAGCTTAATGCTTATGAAGTTGACTTGTATTGATTGAATGCGATAAAGTTTTCACTGATGCGAGTAATTTGCAGATAACAGAAAAGGATTTTACTTTTGAGCATCTAGCCAAATATGGTCCTACTCTGTGTACACACGCACAGCATAGAAGGAGAAACCCCAACTAGTTTGGACTAGAGCTTAGCTAGTTTGAGTGGAGTTGAACATTAAATGAAATTGCAAGTTTCATGTATGCACATTTACATACAATAAATAAGATGAAGAAACAAGGGCTGCACACATTTGATCCTTCCCCAGACCCCACATATGTGGGAGCCTTGTGCACTGGAATGACTTTTATTCACACACTCATAGGCTCTTTTATTATGTAGTTCTTGTTGTGAGCTTCGCAGCTGCATGATTGATGGGTTGTGTGGCAATTAGCAGGCATGCTTGCCCTTATTGAATGCATTTCCAAAACTTTGTCTATATTTTCACTCTGTTGTTTGTTGTCCTGGGGTTTAGTTCAACTCAAATTTTGTCCACAAAGAAGATTTTACAATATGATGCTCATCTCAGCATTTCTTGCTCCTTATGTAATGCAAATGGGTTTCTTGCTCCTTAATGTCTTATGGATGATTTATCTCTATTTATTTTGTAGATTGATTTGAGAAGGGCTAATAACACTGAAATTATGCTCACAAAAGTGAAGATGCCTCTTTCAGATATGATGGTAAGATGTACATCTTCAGGGTTAGTTTGTTGATTGGAGCTATCTTTTGTCTTGCTTCTCTTCCTCCTCCTCCTTTTTACATGGACATGATTCTCTTTACTGTTTGTGTTACTTAGTTATTATCAATTGGTAATTTTTGAAAAAAAAATTTATAGCTGAATAATGTCATTTAATATATGTGTGTGGTCTAGTCTTGCATAATTTAAAAGATAGGAGTCCTCTTTAAATTTGAAACTGGCCATCTTTAAGTTATTCCCTTTATGTTAAAGCCCTTTACACCACATTTTGTGGGTGCTTTTTGGGGGAAAAGTTTGAAGCTGCTGTAAGAGATGGAGGCTAGGTGTTTCTTGACTTTGGAGCATATTATTCTTTGACTAGAATTTCCTTCACATTTCAGGGGATTGAAATGCGTATAAGGAACTTGTCCCCTAGCCAATCTGAACTGGAATGTGTAAACTATCATACCTTTAGAGGCCTGAATGTCACAGGAAAATGAGAAGACCTTGTAATCTGCGTGTGGGGTTTACTGTTGCTGATCCCATAAAAACAACCAATAACTGTTTCTTCATATCAGACTCATGGTGAAAGATATCTAGGATTTGTACCTGTGTGATAATTTAATTTTAATAAATTTTAGCTAATTTTGAATGAGTACATCTTCAGGCTGCTGTACTGGCCATGGATGAATCAATATTGGATGTTGATCAGGTGGAAAATCTTATAAAGTTCTGCCCTACGAAGGAGGAGATGGAACTTCTCAAGGTGAAGCTTAGAAGAAATTGTGACTCCATTTTATATCTATTTAGCTTTGAATAAATTATGGCCATCTCCAAGCCCCCACTGTAGGAGCCTTGTAAATTAGGGCACTTCTTTTTTAAGCTATTTGAGAGTTGCTCTGACATTTTGTTAGCAATTGTCTCTTAAGGTTGAATAAGATGTTTGACAAATGATTCCTTTTGGCATAACAGAGCTACACTGGTGACAAAGAGAACCTTGGAAAGTGTGAACAGGTCTGCAATGATTATATATTTTGCATGTTTTGCAATTGCTCATCTTTGAATGATATGTATTCTTCACTTATTTCAAATCTTGAAAGTTTGGCATATGATTTTTCATCTTGCAGACCTTGCATATAACACTAGTGATCATCTACCTTCTTCAGCCCCTTTTTTTTGTTGTGTTGTTTTTTTTTTTTTTTGAGGGGGGGGGGTTGGGGAAGCAGTTGATATCATGTAGATGCTTGTTTCGAACACGGTCAACCTGACTCTATCTCTGACAGACAGAGGTGCACAAACTTGTTCACTTGCATTGCATGTTGGGAAGGGGGATGGGGTGGGGGTGTCATGGTGTATGTGTGTGTAGGTGTTCAAAAATAGCAGTTTTTGTAATAAGTATGCAAATTTGAGCCAGCTTGTATGGGTGAAAATTTGGCATGTATCATCACACTTCTTTAGCATGGTAAATTGGTTGGAAATTTAAACTCCTAAAATTGACCCTTTTTTCATTTCTTTAGGAGTTGTATGAGAAGAGTGTGAAACTTTGATGTACATATTTCAGTTTTAATTTGATGTTTTGAGTTCAACTTGGGAGTAAATGAAACATACTCAGAAGGGCAAATGGAGGTCTGGGCCATGGAAATAGGAAGTGATTTGATGCTAGGTGAGGCTTTGAGGGTTAAAGGGGAAGGTTGAAATAGGATTTGATGGAGTTGGGACATTGGATTGTGTGTTTTGTCATGGGCTTCATTTTTACATTGGAGGCATTTTGGAATCCCATGCTTTTTGTTTATATATTCTGGGCATACTCAAGCAAATCCTTTTTAACGTGTTTGGTTGTTGTTTAATATTAATGCAGTCCTTATTACAACTTTTTATATTTAAAATAAAGTACACTTTGTTATAGAATTTGTTTTTCCCTCTTCAGTATTTTTTGGAGCTGATGAAAGTGCCACGTGCGGAGGCAAAGCTTAGAGTATTTTCTTTCAAGATTCAGTTTGGCTCTCAGGTTTCACAAGCTTGTATTTTTAGGGTTATGATTATCACTTAAACTTCCACACCCCCCCCCTTCTAAAAGGAAAAACAAAAAAGAATGTCCATACCTGACTTATTTTTTATGTACAGATTTCAGAATTTAAAAAGAGCTTAAATACTGTAAACTCTGCATGTGATGAGGTACATCACATACCACTGAAACTTTCCAGGCAGCTTCATGCATTGTTTTCCAACTTAAATGTCTTTCTGTCGATCAGGTTCGATATTCCTTCAAGTTGAAGGAGATTATGAAGAAGATTCTTTATCTTGGAAATACATTGAACCAAGGCACTGCAAGGGGTAAGTGATTCAAGCTCTTATTAGTTTTTGATTAGATGCATCCAAGTTTTAATTGGGTGTTCCTTTCCTAAAAGTGATAAGATTGAAATAGTTGTTCCATTTCTGGTGAGTTGTTTTTTATTAATTGCTGTATTGGTGTTTCAAACTATAAGAAAATTGACATATTTGCATGTTTCTGCTGCAATAATGATAAAATTATTGCCATCATCTATATATTTCTTTTTCATGTGAAAGTTATAAAAAGGAGCTAAATTGTTTGAGGATTATGTTTGTCTTGGTGCTGAAAATGTTGAATTGCCTTATACTTCAGCAGCGTCAAACTGTGTTATGTTTTGGAGACTCTGCATATCTATACGCAATCCTACAGCATGAAGGAGGCTGTGCATTGCTTATGTGCTCCTGGTGCATTGCTTATGTGCTCCTGGTCCCTTATAATTACTGTAGAATTCTTATTTCTTATTTGTATAAGTTAATTGCTTACTGAAGGGGTTTGCTTAACTTGCATCAATCCAGAGAGTATGGAATACTATTGGCATTAAAAAGAAAAAGATAGATTATATTTTAAGCAACCTCTCTCTCCTTTACCTCCATGCCCCCAGCTATCTCAAACAAAAAGAAAAAACATTTTGGAAAGTTTATCTGGTTTCTTATGAATGCTGGATGAAATTCTTTCTTTATTCTTGTGGTGCTATATCTTTCTTGATGCATTTGTTTCATGTCCTAATTTTATGGATTGGAGATCAAGCTCAGACTACAGTGCTATTAGGATAGGAAAGAATATTCTCTCTGTATTATGTTTGTTCTTTCTTCACATATGAAATACTGCCTTTCAATATTTTGTTTACAGGTAGCCACCTGTAAAGTTGATGGTGATACAACGAATAATTTTTCAACAATCTCTTTCGTAAAGTTGATCAAGTTTCAAATGGCTTCCCAATTTTGCAGGTTCTGCGGTTGGATTCAAGTTGGATAGTCTTTTAAAACTCACTGACACACGGGCTTCTAACAGTAAGATGACGCTTATGCATTATCTCTGCAAGGTACACTTAGTCAATATTTTTTCTTTCTATCACTGTTATTAAAAGCATAAAAAGTCCTGATCTGGCATATAATGTTCATGGGCTTTACCATTTGACAACATAAATTTTTGTGTTGGGTATGAGTTTTCATAGCGAATGAAAATTGCAGTCAGAAGGATGCTTTTTTGTCTACATTGTGGAATGCCTCGATGTAGTAAGCTCGTGGAACTTAACTAACTTTTGCAGTGAATAAGCCATCATAATGTATTACTATTGAGGAAAGGATGGTCATCACATTTCCAACTCGAACATGTTGACAAAACAAGTTATTGGTATGAGGATTACATTGATGTGTTCCTTCTGAACACTCTCAATTGCCACAGCTACAAATGAGAGTACTATGCTAATATCGGCCTACATTTGCACTATAGAGGTCATATTTTTTTTCTCCACCTGCTGGAATTGTACGAGTCATGTAACTAAAAGTTAAACAACCATTCAGAGTGGTGTACTGTGGTATCATACTTGTGCAGCAAGGAGTTGCAAGGGCCATGAGAGCACAGAGCTATATATTTTTTTTTCTGGCATCCTTTGAGCTTACTGCCAACACTTTTGTGATATGTTAAATATTAATAGTTGTTTTTGGTTTAAATTGGGCCTCAACTTTGATATTCTTGTCCCTTCAGGTGCTTGCAGCCAAGTCACTGGCACTTCTAGATTTTCACGTGGACCTTGTTAGCCTCGAGTCTGCATCTAAGGTGTCCAACTGTTTTTAGTGGTGGTTGTTAAAAGCTGTGCTTTGGATTAAGCTAAGATTAGGGACATGGTTCCTTGCAGATACAATTGAAGTCTTTAGCAGAAGAAATGCAAGCAATAATCAAGGGCTTACAAAAAATACAGCAGGAGCTGGTAGCATCAGAAAGTGATGGTCCTGTGTCCAAAATCTTCTGTAAGGTTAGTAAATAAAGTGTTTCTTGTTTTGAACCCTCAGATATTTTTTAAGGTTAGTTATGTATCTTCCTCTGTTGAATTGTGTATGGGATTGGGAATTTGGCTTCTTGTTATGAATCTGTGTATGATCATTCATCACATTAATTGGTTGGTTTCTTGACTTGATTTTCTTATTGTTAAGATACCTGTGTAATTCTTTTTCTTCCTAAGGTCAACTGATACTGGCCCATGTTGCATATTATTTACTTTAGGAGGTCTTGTTGGCATGCTTATTTGACTTACTGCTATTTGATTTAACTTCTTTCGTTTATTAACATTTTTTTCCATGTCAATGTTCTTTTTTGTTGATTTTAGACATTGAAAGAATTTATTTCTGTTGCCGAGACAGAGGTGGCATCTGTGACAAATTTGTATTCTGTGGTGGTAATTTTCTAACCATCTTTTTGACATGCTATTAGGTATTGTTGCCTTTGTTCGGCATTATTATTCCTTTTGTTATGGTTGACAGGGTAGAAATGCAGATGCCCTTGCACTTTATTTTGGGGAGGATCCTGCCCGTTGTCCGTTTGAGCAAGGTATGCCCATAGCATTATAGAGTTTTAATGTCACCAATGCAATTCATGAGATTTATGGTTGGATGGGATTAAAACTAGTATTCTCTGACATGCTCCACAACTTTATCATTTTTTATTTTGTTGTTGACCTGTCTGAGTCGTATCTCTTCCATGAAGGTTTCGTGTAAAAATCAAGTTAATTGTGTTCTTCATGAACTTTTGGCCTGTCATAAACATTTGGTTGCTTATGATGAGGATTTCTATAGAACGCAAGTTCAGATGGGAGAAGAAATAACTGAGGACTATGGTGTCATCGTTCTGGGTGTACTTAAGTGATTAGATTAAAAAAAAAAATTTGAGAAGGATGTGAAGAGGTCTTTATTGATGTGCATTCCAACGTCTTTGTTTGTTTGTTTATTTGTTCGTTTGTGTGTGTGTGTGTGTGTGTGTGTGTGAGGGAGAGAGAGAGAGAGAGAGAGAGAACAAAAGTTTTTAGATGAAACAAAGTTTCATGCTTTTCTTGTTCTCAAAACTATTTTTTGTTCATGAAAACTGATTTTTTAGGAACTCTTATTAACTTTTTTAGGAAAGTCCAGATTGACCTAATTTTTTTATTCTGTAATAATCAATGCAGTTACTGCAACTCTTTTGAATTTTGTGAGATTATTTCGGAAAGCCCATGAAGAAAATCTTAAACAGGCTGAACTGGAGAAGAAGAAAGTGGAGAAGGAGCCTGGAACGGAGAATGCAAAGGGAATCAATCTCACAAAGAAGAAAGTGGAAGAGACATGAATTGATTTATTCCTTCTCCTGTTGTAGCAATTGAGCTTCCCCCGCACAACTTTCTGCCTGCAATGTTTTTTTACTGGATTGCAGCAAAAGGTGCTGCCAATGACTTGTCCAAGTGCTCTATCCTCTGCTGTAATACTTCTTCTGGCATGATGCAAAGACAAGTGTTATAAATGGACACCGAATGGGGCAAAAAGGCTATTCTTCAAGGGTGGTGATTCTTGGAGTATGTGAACTCTGTCAGATTATAATGATCAACAAGGCTATGGTGGTAGAGTTCACATAGATTATGTTGCTACTCTAGGCATGCAATTGCTGAGGTAGCTGCACAAGTTCACTGCACATTTTATCAAGGTGATCCATGAGTCCCCTGTGCCATGAATTTATGAAGAATATTTGCACCGCAATATACTTCATCGAATAGGTTATCTGTTTTCTAGCTTTCGCCTTTTATGTGCTGTGATCTTTTCAGCAACAGAACAGATGCCTTCATCATGTAAATTGCAAAAGTTCTGCTGTAGCATGAAACCATGTACAAAGCTCTAACCCTCCCCCTAACCGTAGAATTCAATTCTTTCCCTGTAACATAAAAGGTGTTGTCCAAACACCTCTCCCCCAAAATTTTTGTTTTTGGCCTAATTGAGATTTGGACGTGACCTGTCCCAAAGCCTCTTGTTTAGGTAGGTTCAGACAGTGATTAGAAGATAGGTTATTCTTTGTAATTGTAAAATGCCATTGAAATGTAAGTTGCAAATTCGGGATTTCTTGTTTCTTTCTTGAGTTTTTCTTCGATGAAAAGGGACATTCCAAATCCCGCTTCTATGTCTTTCTCGCCTTACCAGTTATAAATTTTCAAATTCATTCTGGCTGTGGAAGCATGAGAATTCTCATATTTGCATTTTGGTAGGCTACCAGAATGAGAAGGACATGTAGTTCTGGGGCCAGATTTGCATTCAAATCCAAGCAGAAAGTGTTCTTTTCGATGTTTTTGTTTCCGTTCTCCACCTTTGGCTTTGATTTTGAAGTAAGGATGGATGGTGATCCTGTTAATGTCACAACAACTAATAAGCAAGCTGTTTAACAAACCAATGCAGACAGCCAGTTTACAACTATATTTATTGCATAAGATCTAGCATTTTTGCAGACATTTATGCAAATGAAGTCAAGTTACTCCATTTTATTTTTTTTCACCAAAAAATTACCCTTGTGATGATAAATGTTCCAAGTTCCTCCTTTTTTCATGAATTTTGCTCGAGCAAAAGATTTCTTTTTTCTTTTTTTTTTTTGGGGGGGGGGGGGCGGTGTGGAAGTAAAATGTGGTTGGCAGCATTATAATTTTTTTTCCATTTTGGGGAGAGTGAATAAAAAAAAAATTAATTTCAGATAAGAGGTAGCAATGGATGGCAGTAGGATGAACATAAAATTAGTGGATTTCTACAAGAATTGCCCATGAACAATACAGTTAATAGTCCGTTGCTTTGCGTTGGGTATTCGATTGTTTTAGTGTACACGCGTGCATGTATATATAATAATAATAATAATAATAATAAATAAACAATATTAATGTCTCAAGTCTTACAATAGGAAAAAAAAAAAAAAAAACAAAAATAAAGGGACCAGTTTTTATACGTAGCAACAACTTCTCTCTCTCTCTCTCTCTCTCTCTCTCTCTCTCTCTCTCTCTCTCTTTGTTTTCCCTCTCTAATGAGATATTTTTTAAGTTTCAAGTTCAAATATTTGAGAAAAAAAAAATGTTACCTTTTATTGTATAAATCACATCTCGTATGTATCTTCTAACGAAACAAAAAAAAAAAAAAAATATATATATAATTCTCTTTTGCTTAATAATTTTTTATTCTTTAATTCCTTCGGATTAGATGTTTAAATTTCTACCCATGGGAACATTTTCTAAAGCCCCACAGCCACTAATTGTTAATACTTAATGGTAAAGGAATCCTTATACGATGTTGAAGCTTCGTCGTCCTTACTTTTTGTTAACAAAGCCTATTAGCTCCCAATGATATAATATGGTAGGTAAGCAGGGCAAGCTGTGGCATACTCTTATATGTACATATATATAATAATGAATTGGCATAAATTAGAGTCAACTAATGGGGTTGTTTCAATCATAATTCATCCATGCTCTTCTTCTTTTTTTTCACAAAAAGAGCACACACACACACACACGTTCCTCAAGAAAGGAAGAATTATGTTTAACTAAATACAATAATAAATAAATAAATAAACTAATTTAGACAAAAACTAACCAAAGCATAAGACAGCCTTTTTTTTTTTTTAATCTTAAGCGAATCGTGCAAATCAGAATCAGAGACTCAAATCCACTAATGCAGGCAATATGATTGCAATAGCCCCAATTCTTTGGCTTGGACTATCCAATATACACATGTGCCTCGTTTGTTTGACCTCCTTACTTGCCGGTGCACCATGTGCACATCACTAAAATAAGCCTCTTCTTGCATTCTTGATACCACCAAATGCAATCTCAGCTTTATAGATGTTTTTTTTTAAGTTCTTGTCCGGCGATACCAAATTTTGAACCTTGATTTAGAACTACGAATTCAGTTATTCTACCATCAGGCCAGACCATGTGGTTAGCGGCTAGCACATAGTCTTTTGCAACAGCAAACAACAAACAATCAATTGCTCAAAATTTGCTTACATAAATTTGGATCTTAATGGAGTTCGTTTTTCGCATAAAGAGAGTTAATTGGAAAATTTTCCCTCTTGCATATTCATTTGCTTAGCTCGTGTGCTCTCTCAGCCTCCGTTAGTTGAGCACTTCAAGCAAGGAGGCTTCTATAAATCACAAATGAAAGGGTCAGGACAAAGAGGACAAATGATTACATACTGAAGGATGAACATGATTAAAAGCCTCTTCACAACAAATTGTTTGCTTCTCATGTTGTCACGATGATGAAAAGATTTTTTTTTTTTTTTTTTAAAAAAGAAGCCTTTATTTCAGCTATAAAGAATTCTTGCTTGCCGAATTGTGGCCCCAAATTTAAGTTTTGACGAGCTAAATCATATTACATGGATTAGCTTTGCCACCTTTAATTTAGAATGCAATTCGCTTTCTCTCTCAGTAATTTCTTTATCGTAAGAAAAACACCAAGTTGTTAAGAAAAAAAAAAAAAAAAAAAGCTCGGGGGGGGGGGGGAAGAAAGAGAGAAACGAACAATTCAGAAAGTTTCCGCGTACAAGCAAAAGTTATATTACAAATATTCTCTTGGAAAAATCCAACTCCATGACGCAACAGAGGGAAACAAGATGATTTGTTCACATTCCTGTTTTGGTTGGCTTCTATCTTTTCCTTGAACCAATGTTAAAACATGTTGTTTTATGAAATTATTTGTATTATATCCTTGTTATTAGGAGACAAAGGAGGAACCTTAGTATAATAGAAATGTTATTCCATTATAATCAAATAGTTATAGGTTGAAGTAACAGCGAGGGCTTATTTGTAAAAGCTATGGATAAAGCTATATACTACATGTATGGACCTTCTCTAGATCCCACAAATGTGAGAGCCTTCCGGTGTTGTTGGGAGACTCTAAGCACAATACCCACCATGGTTTACATCTGCAATTTCAATCCTGTAGGCGAATCTGCAATCTTGACCCGTGCAAGAACTTGCCTTGCAGCTCTTGCAAAAGTTGTAACTCATGATGGTATCGAGAACAAGAAATATTGAATACAAGTAGGCTATGAGCATCCCCTCTAGAGCCATCGAAGAGGTTAATGTTTCCCCTCCATGATAAGCTCTTGCAATCCGGTATTGGAACAAAACTTCAATTCCAGCCAGGGCTAAATTGACAGGCAATGCCAGTGTTAAGAACGTAGAAGCCTTGTCTCCAATCATTAAACAAGCCTTGAGAATTGCTGGGTATCCTCCGCTTCTCTCCACGCCCGATAAGACCAATGCCAAGTTGCATATTATCAATGTACTGGAAAGGAACATGGAATAAAAAAGTGCTCCATTAGCTGACAGAGAGAGGAAGCTGGTGGGCGTAGAAAAAACAAGTCCTCCACAAAAGTTGACCGAAATGAACCAGAGACAGAAGGCGGTTGCGTTGGCCAAGAGAACAAAGAATGAATTGCACATGCAAGTGAAGAATAGAGGACGAAAAATGGATAGAACAGAAGAAAATGAAGGTGGCAGAAATGGTTTATGGGAACAATTAAGAGCTTGGATTACTGATGCTTTCGAGACAAGCAGGAAAGTGAGAGTAAAGGGAAGACTGAAGAAATTCGCCGGGATGATTTGTGAGAGTTTGAGATTGAGAAGGGTGAAGAATCCTGAAGAGGGAGGAGATCCTGCAGCCTGGAAGAGAGTTTCCAGGCCATTGTATGTTGTTTTCAGCAGAGAGGGAGGGAAAAATGACTGTGTTGAGAGGAGAATTGAGGCTGAGAAAGGGAAGGCAAGGAGGACTGCTGTGGAGGTGAAATAATGATAGTACTTGAGGAATGTATGGATTGATCTTCTGATAATCCTGCCTGGTTTTTCCATTGGAATTCCTATGTTATCTTCCATTGAAGAGAGGGAGATGGAAAGAGTGTTTCACCAATTGGGTTACATGCAAGAGGGTAGTGTGCAAGTCACTGATAGGGTTATATTTGGTAGAGGTGGGGTGGCTTTGGGCAGTGATTTTAACAATGGGGTTTTCTGGATTATTTGGCCAAAATAAGGTACTTTGCAAGGGACTGATTTCTTGATTCCATCATGCTAATAAAAACAGAAAATAAAAATAGTATTATAACGCTTGGCTCGTGCATACATTGGCAATGTCAGGAGTTGGGAGTTTTATGGGAGTAGAAATGTCCAAAAACTGCTCGACTCACTAAAAATCGTCAAATCCAAATTTGCAGAAATCCACATCCACTAAGACCAAAGTTAAAAAGGAAAAAAGGAAACCAACACAATTTGCCACAATTTGTTAATCTTAAAATTATGTATATATATATACTCTATAAAAAAAAAAAAAAAACAACAACAACACAATTTACCACAATTTCTTTGGATAATGGCCGGTCCTATTATGGGTTGCACTGTAGATGGTGGAAGAAATGTTTCTCTTGGCTGCGACACTTTCATGTCTCTACGTGTGACGTTGAAGATTCCGTGCTGTGGCCTTTTTGGAGTTTTAGTACGTGCACAGTGTTTGTATTAGAAAATTGGGGCTTGTTTTTCATCGTTGGTCATTGTGTACTTATATACACACATATATATAACCACCGAGTTATTTTGAATGATTTGAGGTGGTTGATGAATTAATCGTGGATTGAATTTTAGTGGGTTTAGTTTTAAAAATACACTCGTTACCTCAAGACGCGTCAAACCAAACAAGTCTCTCTGGCTTCTCTTAAGTTCTGTCCTTCAGTTTTTTTGACACTTCTTTTCGCAACAAGGTGGCAAGTCAAATCCACGTCTTGCTTGGTCTATGATTTAAAGAATTATTTTGTTGACCTGTAAAATTAGAAAATGCAAAGGGAGAATTGCTTGCTCGAATAGTGCTGCAGGAGCTGTCCCTAAAACGATCAGGTCTCAACCAGAATCAATTGAATAATAATAATAATAATAATAAGAGTACTGCCCTTTTTTTTTTATTATTTTTATTTTTATTTTTTTGGTTTTTTCGTAAATGGTTACATAGCTTAGTATGAGGTAGCTTTGATGTACTTTATCAAGCACGGGGCATTTAGATAGAGAATTTTAAACCCTAATGGAGCAAACAAAAATATTGTGTGGGTTTAGAGCTAAACCAGTAATTAGAGTTGCCTTTCTCCAATTTTCGCTACTTTTTCGCTGCGAGTTCAAACAAGATAGTGTTAATCATATGACAATTTAAAAAGAGGGTGTGTTGAGTTTATTTAGTTTAATTGTTTAATTTTTATTTATTCTCAATTCTAAATAGATAATATAATAATTAATTATAAATAATAAAATAAATAATATAATTAACTTAATTTTTTTAAGAAAAAAATAGTATGTATATTTTACTCAATATTCATTTATTAAAAATTCAATTTTATTATTTTTAAAAAATTTAAAATAACTTTTTACAATAAATTATCTTGATTTTGATCACAATAAAAATTTTATAAAATTTTTACAAAAATATATATATTTTTTATTATTTTTCTTTAGAGTACTATTCTTTTTATTTTATTTTTTTTCCAAAAACTCTTATTCTTGATTTTCTTTTTTTATTTTTTTTTTTACTTTTTTTAAATTTTTTATATTAAATATAATAAATACTTATCTACATAAAATTTTATGAATAAAAATAAAAAAATTAATTATTACAAATTAATCTCACCTAATAAAAAATTAATTTTAAATATACAAAATTTTATTTTTAAAATATTTATATAATTACAATATTTTTTATAATTTTTTTTAAATTCAGTACTTTTAATTCTTTTATTTTATTAATTGATTATAATTATTAATCAAATTGATCGATTTAAATTTTTTTAACATTTACAATTTTGAAAATTTTAATTCATCATCAATTACCTTTATCAATCATACCCTTAATCAAGTTAATTGGTGTGAAATTTTTATAAATTTTTTTTCCACAAATTGAAATCTTTTTTTGGTGTCCATTTGGTTGCAAATATTAATCTACACGATCAATTCAAATTCTCTATTTATATTTTGCTTCTCTTTTCTTTTTCTCGAATTGTTCATGAAAGTGAAAGTGGGGCAAAATGGCCACGTTGCAATTTGCTTCCACACATATTCTGCACCTTGCAAGTTAACAGCAGACGTTATTAACCAAGCAAGATCAAAAAAGGGGAAATTGTACAAATGCGTGACTAATTTATCATGAGAAACGGATTGATTGGTTTAAGAGACGGGATGTAATACTTTATGGGAAATGAAGATTCTATAGAATTATTTCACATTCATTACAGAGTAATCAATGATTACACAAGATGTAATACTTTATGCTCTTCTAACAGATTTTCCCTTCTTTTTTTTTTTTTTTTTTGTGTGTCCAGTTGAAGGGAGGAGGAAGATTTTAATTACAAGTAAAGTATGAAATTTAAACATCCGATCTTACCCCAAGTTTTCAGTTTGATGACAACTAAACTATAACTAGTAATTAACAAAATTGTTTTCCAAAATCTAATTTTTGCATACTTTTTATGAGTATTTTCTTAAATTATTTTTACTTGAATGCTCTATCAGTGTGTTCCCGCGGAGAAAAAGCAGTGTACTTGAATTTGACTGTATAAATATAATTTATAATTCATATTTTTAATTTTAGTTAATAATTTAAAATTTTTAAGAAAATAATTTTTTAACACAATAAATTATGTTATTATTGCATTTAATTTTAAACTTTTATTGGTGTGATTGACTTTTCTAACCGTTTAAATTTTTAGGTAAAGTTAATTTTTTTTGAGAGTGGCATTAAACTTGAATAAAATAACCAATGGCCAATAATTATTGGCAAGGGTTGCGAGCTACTGGCCACATTAGTGTGGTCCTTCGCGTTTTTCAATTAATTGAATGCTTAGTAAAATAAGCATAAGGTAATAAATCAAAGCCCTTAAACAATTTAACAAAGGAGGAAATGCTGATTAGTTGGTATTTTGTACCCAAGAGGCCACTCCATTAAGTTCGTTGACCCCAGATGGACAAAAATCATCAAATAACACTTCTCTGGATTTAATTTGTCACAGAAACACGAGTACCTTCGTTTCTTGGTACGTAAAAATCGAGTACTTCAAGTCATAACCTTGCCTGAGATAGAAATGACCTTGGCTAATTGGGTTTATCTGATTTTAATTTTCACAAATCCATAGACGTCGAACTTGTCCTTCAATTTTGAGGCAACCATCGGGGATGCAACTGTCTCTTCTCCAGTCGGAAGTCAAGAGTTCAAACTTTATTTTTATCAAAAAAAAAAACTACATGAAAAAACAGATTGGATCGGCATATTGTCTTTCATCGAACTGAAGAGGTGGATTAGCTGAGATGTGCATATCGAGCCATTCTTTTTGGTTTTTGACGGTATGTGCCCCCTGCCAGGTGGCACTGCTGGCATAGTGGCACTAGAACATGTGTGCAGTTACTCTGCGTTGCCCCATCTAGCCTATTTATTGAGCCGGCAGGGTCAGTTTGGTCCGGGCCTCCCGGAAAATACAATTCATTCAACCGAACCCTGGTTCGTTCAACAGTTGTAGTCTGAAGCCTTTTCCCGAGCCCAATCTTACACGGGAAAAATCTTGCTCGCATAGACCGTTTGCCCTGGAATGCTTTGGACTGCAGCTCACTTAAACGTGAGAGTTGTAGAGGAGGGAGTCAGATTTGATCCTTAGATCTCTTTCTTAAGTCCGACACTTGGTAGTGTCGTTTCTGGAGTTAAAAGTTTTGAATTTGAAATTCAATTAGTGTCAATTTGAAAAAAAAAAAAAAAAGAAGAAGGAAAGCAAAGAAAAGGGCCATATAGAAAGCTCTGATACGAAATTATTTGCATCAATGGGAATTGGGACCTTTGAGATGCGCCTTAATACTTCCAATCTTGGTGTAAGTTACGGCTTAAATTATAAGGAATTTCGGCGTACACCCATTGGAGGAGAAGATTAAAAATGGGGTTATAACTAGAGAGAACATCGATGGCTGCACAGTTGGTCCATGGTCGATGGTAAGTAAGAAGGAACAGAGAGATGTTGACAATTATTTGACATCTACAACTTGAATTAATAGAGATCAAGACTACAGAGTCCTTCCGTTGAAATTCTTCGTCGGTCTCGATACCAAAAGCCTAGGCATTGGATTAAAGCCATCACAGCCAGTAATGAAAACATTCGATTAGACCGGCATCCCGTTATCCCTTTTGCCGTGTGGTTGAGGCCACTCCCGTCAAGTCCAAAAGGAAATAAATAAAGAAAACATTCGATTAGATATCGATAAGCGCAAAGATTGCATGTGGAGGTCGAAAGCCGAACGTGGCCTGTCCTCAATACCAACACACCTCGAGGCTCTACAGACAGACCCATACAGACCACTCGTTGACGAAAATCGCCGGCCCCCGTGACCCCCTCTCTTCGTTCCCCGCCATAATCTCATCTCCTCCCATTAAAGAAACAAAGAAGGTTTACCCTGATCATTGACTTGAATTATGTTAATGCAATTGATAAATAGAAGCGACAATGTGTCAAATGGTTTATTTAAAAAGGGGCCTTGAACACACATCCATTTTCTTCCTTGTGTCACTTGCAATGTAGCAAGAACCACTGCCAAAAAAATGCCCACGTGGGATTTAATTTAATGGGGTTTCCTTATTACATAGACATGAACATATGTACATTGTCTTTGTCTTCATAGTCAGTTTGTGATATGGCGGTGTACCTCCCAGTCTCGCCGGTCGCCGGTCGCCGGTCGCCGTTCGCCGTTCGCCGTTCTTGTCTTCAATTTATTATATTCAGGCGGTTCAGCGCATTTTTTCTACAAATTGTCTAAATCCAAACTCTTCTTCACATCTCACTCCCGATCGTTCGACGTTGTGTATGAAAATTGCTCATGACTATAAGAGTCAAAACACTCATGTATTGAAGAGAATTTTATTTATAAATATAAATTATTTTGATATAAAAAGAAATACGAGTAAAATGATATTATCATAAATTTATTGCGTTGGACAGTTGTCAAAGTCAAAGAAGTATTTATAAAACTCGTTTCTTTCGAGGGTCAAACAATCAAGCGGCTGTGATCTCTTGAGGCATGGGCTATATAGAAAACCAGCCCCGGCCCACGAGAGAGATAAAAAAAAAAAAAAAAAAGGCTTGAGATTGGCCGCGGAGAAAAGAAAAGAAAACGAGAGAGAGAGAGAGAGACGTAGCGGAATTGGGTCCGCGCGTGAAACGAAAGGTCACGGAAATGGCACACCGATGCTCTCCGTTTTCCTCTTATCTCTCGCCTCTTGATTGCTCGCTTCTTTAAGTGTTCTCTTTCTCTTTTACTCCGATAGGAGAGGAAAGCGCGTGCGTATCGGTGTTCTGTTGTCGAAGACTCGGAATCGGTTCTCTTTGCAATGTGCGACGAGGAACAAACGGCAACGGCAGCGGCGGCGGAGGAGGCGGAAGCAGGAGTTGTGGCATTGGCAGCGATGGAAGATGTGGAGGACTACGTTTGGGTGAGTTTAGAGCTTTTAAATTGTCTTCTGAGCGTTTGGTTGCTGAGAAATTGCGGATGACACAAATATCGTAGAACTCCTTTTTTTTATTGCTTTTAATTAATTGATTGATTTTCGAGGACGCTGGTGCAATTCTTGGCTGTTTATTGTTCTTTTTTCTTTTTGGAGTGATTGGCAGCTGAGAAAATGCGGAAAAGTTCGTTGGTATTGGATGAGAGATCTTTCATTTTAGGTTGTATTCTACTGAGAAAACGAGACATGTGTACTCTATTTATCTTAATACTGAATTTATTCTTTTTTTTTGTTAAAATCTGTTTTTGTGCGTGTGGCATAGGAACATTTGAGAGAAGAAATCCTAATTACTTGTTAGCTTAAATTTTGCTGTAACAAAGCTTGGCATTTATATTTTATTGCCTGCCTAGATGTTGTGATCTTTTTGTTTCTGTGAATTGTTTGATAGCTGAAAATGTCTGTCATAGGACTAGCATGTAGCTTTTGTCTTTTTTCGCTTCCTGTTCTGATTGCTGATAATTCCAAGGATGTCCTAGAAAATCAATTTAAACTATTTCTTTTGCTTTTAATGCTCAAGTTTGGGCTTTCTAAAAATGATGATGTAGAGAATACATTACACTCATAAACAGGTGTCCAGATGCTATGCTATCATGATTTCTTTAGTTTTGTCATTAACTAACTTTTTATTGAGAAATAGGCAATTTATACTTGGACCAAACTGCTGCTTCTAGATAGGAAATAAGAAAAAAAAGGAAAAATTCATCTTCTGATTTTCATCTATTGAATGGGATGACTATTGCCATTTCATTAAAGATTCTAGTTTTTGCAGGGTCCAAAATTTATCAATTGAGAGGTGGGGTCATTTCATGATATTTAGTTATGTTGTCCTCTTATAGATAGGAGTGTGTTTAGGCTACAAAGAAAGAATCTTTAAAGATAATTTCGTATAAAAGTCTAAAATGTAAGAATTTCAAATGATTGTAGGCAAATGAAGGAGAAGGATCCTTGCCATGGGACCGTCTTACTCATGTTTTCGAATTTGTGCAGAAGGGAAACCAGGCATACTGGGACAATCATTTTGAAAAGGTGAACTGTATTCATTTATGCCCCTTATCAAGATCTTAGCTTTTATTTTCTCACAACATCTTGCATGCTAATGCTGCATGTGAAGTTATGTATATTTTCCTTGGGAATATGAACTGAGGATTTTAGGGGGGAAAAAAATGGAAAGAGGTGATTTGGGAAGGGGCAAGGTGAAAGGTGGAGAGAGCTAATTATCATGCAGTGCAAGTTAAAGCTAAACTCACTTAAATCATAAAAGAACTGGTAGGTACTGACATTTATAGTCAGAAGCATAGGAACATCGAGGGGCTTTAGTGGCATAAACTCAGATCATAGCAGCAATAGATCCTTTCCATTCATTGTTCTTCAATCAATTTCCCTCACCCTGAGTTGCCGTTCTCTTAAAGTTGTTCATCTTATACTCCATCTTATGTTAAAGATTTACCATATTGAACTTTGGATGTGACCTAGAATACAGTGATCTATAAAACCAGTGTGACTTTCTGATATATTGTAAAAACAGATGTTTTTGTGCAAGTACTGCAGCCAAAGTTATCCAGATCTCTACAGTTTTTTATGTTCCAGGGAATTCACTTCTCCATCATTAGTTAAAAATCAGCTATATTAAAGAAATGGAGCACAAAGACAAAATTAACTTCTGAGATTAGAAGCTTATTGGGGATCAGTTACATTTGTTGTTCAGGCTATCAATTATTACTCAAGAGCCAATAATATCAAACCAGGAGATGCTATTATTCTTGGAAATAGAAGTGCTGCTTACATCAGGTTACTTTTTTTCTCAATAACTTATTTTTTTCTCTTTTATGGTTTTTGTGCATGCTTGGCACAACAATGCTTGCAACTGTTTCTATTTGATCTATTAATGGATGATCATTCAAGGACGTTTAGAGGAGCTTAAGTCTAAACTTTATTGGGCTTGCTGGAATGGCAACACTTTCTTTTAACCAGGATTAGCCAATTCCTAAAACAGAGACCTGCATCTGACTCAGAAGATAGCCCATTAAATGGGCTGGATCCAACTATACATGCTGAAGTATGTGTCACTTCCTAGTTTCTTTTGCATGCAAATAAATATTGTATTGTATTCTAGATTTTCCATTCATGCCTTCTAAAAGGAAAATTTTGCTAATTATTCCAGCTTGCATTAAAAGATGCTGAAAAGGTGATGAACCTCAGAATTAATTCAGTAAATCCGTATGTCCTAAAGGCAAATGCCCTTATCTTGGTAAGAATGGGTGGATCTCACTTTTTGGTTATCATTTGAAGAGAGGGAGCTTATCCAAGGTTTTAGGTTCCTCTCTCTCTCTCACACATACACACTGTGTGTGTACTGTATAGATGTTATTATGTTGCATTGACATTCAAGTTGCTGTCAATTGACAGTTGGAGAAATATGAGTTTGCACGGGACATTATTCTTTCAGGGCTCCAGGTTGATCCTTTTAGGTAAAAATTGTGTATGCTGTTCTTTCTATCAATCACAATAAAGATGTCAAACCTTTAATATCCACAAACGGATTGGTCCAATTATTGCCATTATCATGCCTATTAATGATAATGTGTACTTTTTTCTTTGTCCATGCCTATTTTTGATAATATGTGATTAGAGTCTAATAATTGATTCATTCTTGGAGTTTAAGCTTTTGGTTGACTGGTTTTTAAACATGATATCAAAACCTTTATAAACAAGAGGTCATGAGTTCAAATGTCTCTCCCTCTTTCTTCTAATTAAGTGTGAATTTCTGCACAAGGTAAGGAGTGTCTGTGCTTTGTCCATAGTTTCAGCCCAATGGGCTTGCACGAGAGGGGCCATGTTGGAGTCTAATGTGCGATCCATTCTTGAGCCTGATTCAATGGCTTAAGTTTTTGGGTAGAGTGGTCTCTTTGCATGTATACTTTTCCATCCACCAATTGCTGAGCATTTTGTTAATGTGCAGCAACACCCTTCGAGCATCTCTTCAAAGTTTGGAGAGGAGTGCAACCACTCCAATACAGAGAGGCCACAGGAAGCTAGAATGTAATGATGATTTTGCTTGCACACTCTGTTTGAAGTTACTGTTTGAACCTGTTACAACTCCATGTGGGCATTCTTTCTGTCATGCATGCCTTTTCCAGTCAATGGATCGTGGTCAGTGTTTGCTATTTTCATCATATTTTGGCTGATTATGATGCATATTTTTCATTTTAACTTACACTTGAATCATATATCAGGTAATAAATGCCCATTGTGTCGCACAGTTCTCTTTATTAGTCCTAGAACATGTGCAGTCAGGTCAGTTGCTATTTTCCCTGTCATGTCATTGGAAGACGATTTACTTGCTTATGGGTGCTGTCTGCATTACCATGTTTGCCACCCCTTTTTCAACTCTGATATGCTGCACAAAAGCAAATTTGTAGCTAATAATTTTAGATTTCCTCCTCCCAATAGTCAATCAGAGTTCATGGATAAAGTTTGAGTTTGCTGGCTCTTTCCCCTCCTTTTCTGTCCATGTGTTCAGTGAGTAATTGGTTCCAGCAACAATTGCAAACAGACACCTTCTAAACTTTCACATTGCTAAAGATACCCATATAGCACTTCAGGATTTCTACATTGTACATGGTTTAGTTGTGTAAATATTTTATGATATAATGCTATTTTTTCCTTCTTACCAGTGTGACATTGAAGAATATTATACAAAAGATCTTCCCAGAAGAATATGCAGAAAGGAAGTCTGAGCATGAGAGTTTGACAAACTATGGTGTAGATTTGATCCCTCTTTTTGTCATGGATGCTATCATCCCATGTCAGAAGTTGCGACTCCACATATTTGAACCCCGATACAGACTTATGGTGAGTTACACAGATATTTCCTGTGAAAAATTCAATGTGTTGGTTACATTTTACATCTAAAATGTAAAGTGATGATCTACCCTCTTCTATCAAGGATGATGTCATTAGCTTTTCAAGAATAGAAACTTGGAAATTGTTCTTGATATTAGCAAGGATGCTGATGTGTTGCAAGTTCTCTGGAACTTTTACAGGAGTGGCAGGAAAAACATAAATACTACTTATTGAAAAAGCTTCCCTGGAACTTCCCGTTTTTTTTTTTCTTTTGGTAATTGAGTTTATTAAAATTTTACTGAATCATGGCTTGTATTTGACTGGAACTTTTGTGTATCTTTCCACTCATGAATCTCTTGTATGCAATAGTGCCAAGAGCTCTGGCTCTTTCTTTGCATTGATGCATCCAGACAATAAGAAAGTAATAGTGTTTTTAACCTAGACTCAATCTTTGGAAAGAAGAAAACAATTCCTTAGTGATTATGGTTGATCTATGTCTAGGACTGTATGTTATGTGATGTTATTGAGTTGCCATTCTTCATTTGTCCTTTTCCTTTTTGTTGTTTATTTTTTAAGGCCAGGGAAATTTGTGTGAATCTTTTATTCTTCTTTTCCCTTTTTGTCTTACTTCAACAGGTGAGGAGGATCATGGAAGGAAATCGCCGGATGGGAATGGTAAATTATTGATACTGGTCCTTTTCTACCTGCCTTTTCCCCCTATGCCATATACAGATTTTGGAATTTCTGAGTGCTACTTTTTGTGTGTTTTTTTTTTTTTTAATTTAATGGAAATGTGTAGGTTGTCATTGATTCTACTACAGGCTCAATAGCCGATTTTGCTTGTGAGGTGGAGATCACTAAGTAAGTCTTTGTCTTATACTCTATCCTCTTATTTCATTGCCATCCACTTCTTAATTCCTCTTGTTTAGTAATTTTTTCAACTTCATCCATCATTCGTCTTGCCTCTGAAACAAGTCATTATTTTGTAGGTGTGAGCCACTTCCTGATGGACGATTCTATCTTGAGGTGAAAATGCAAAATTTGTTTGTTGCTTATAAACTGGGGAATATTGTGCTCTTCTTGTCTTCCTTGAAACAAAGAAGGCTTTTTTTCCCACTGAAACTTGGCCATTTATGAAGCTTTATGGAGATTGGCCATAGTTCTTGGGCAGTGGACTATATATTTTGATAAGCATCTGTGCATATGAATTATTCATTACTACTATGATGCTAGATGCAGGAAATATCTCTAAGAACTTGAAAAATTGGGTATTGCTGTTGATGTCTATGTTCTTTTATCCACAATTTTTTATACTATCAAATGTTTAAATCATTAACTTGAGTTCCATTTCTCTTTCCTTATTTGGAGCCTGCTTCTGAAAAACAGCTAGTTGTTCATGTTTATCTTGTCAATTCTGCAATTGCATTGCAATGATTAAGTTGATTCACCTTCATTCTTTTGTTTCTGTGAGCAAAAGATTCAGCAAAAACTCATATATTTAGATTGTTTTAGGCAACTATCTTTTAGGTGCAAGAAAGACCTTGGCTATACTTGTTCTCCTGCCCATTAATTGCAACAAATACTTTATTTCTTTTTGTTCTAATCTTGATAATCGCTTCTTACAATATATGGAAGGACTTGCATGCAAAGTTTAAACAATCGATGCAGCAATGCTATACAAAAGTGTTTTAAAGAAAATGTCACTTAATGAAAACAGTTTCATATTGAAAACCTCTCATATTTCTTTTAGCAGTGTAGCCCCTTTGCTGACATTCTGAGGCTGTCCATTAATAAATGGTGGAATCTATGTAACATACTGGTTCTTGTTTGTGGGATCATAAAATTCAAAGAAATGAGAAATGGACAACAAAAGGAAGCTTTTAATCTCTTTGTGTTAGTGTGTCTATCTTTGCTGAAAGTGGCAATTCCAGTGGTGCACTACTTTGAAAAACTACAATTTTGTGCAGGTAGAAAGTCGTCGTAGATTCCTCATCCTTCGATCATGGGAGCAAGATGGGTGAGTGTGATAATACTTTTAATAACTTCAATTTGCTTCTACATTCCAAGCACTATAATCTGTGCTATTTGTTTTCTAGGTTGGCTTCATGTGTTCCTGTTATATGCAGGTATCGTATGGCAGAGGTTGAGTGGGTGCAGGATGATCTACCAGAACGATTGGAAGAGAGAGAGGAAGTATGCTTAATGGTTTTCTGGTTTCAAATTTCATCTAATGTTCTGTAAAAGGTGTACAAAATTGTACAAGCTTATGTTACTGGGTTTTGGTCTTCAGAGGTCTTTGTGGTTTTAAATGCATTAATCTTTTAGCCTAGATATGCACATTTTGCAGCATGTCGTCCTTTCCCAACATCCAACTGTGGCATGTAAGATTGTAGGAAGATGAAATAACATCAACTTCTGAGCCTTAGGTTACTTGGTTATATCCTTGGGAATTGAGTTCTTGACATTTTCAGTTGCAGGAATTTACAAATAATGCAGCAGAATATGCTCGGTCATGGTTAAGAAGGGTAATGGAAGCTGCTGGACAAGGTAAATCACTTAGCATGAGAATTATTTGCGTAAGTTTCATTTCTTGTTTGGTTTGTTGTCATTTCTTGAATTTCTGTTGCACAACAATGTTATTACCACTTATCTTTCTAGGACATCATTTACCCAGTTGTATGCCTTCAGCTGGATGCATTTCTTTTTTTGGTAAAAAATGGTTTATGACTATAAACATGGATGTTGGGACCATATAAAAACTGTGGATTACATCCTTTTCCCGTCGGAAGGAAAATTTGTATGGGTATGACCCATAGTTTTTTTCTTTTTCTTTGATCTGCAATTTTAATTTCTAGCAAATTTCAATTTTTTTTATTACAAATTTTAAGTGGAAATGACCAACTGTTATGGGTTTTGAAGGAAAAAGGGGAAACTATTTGGTAAACAATGAATTTTTACTCATTTTGAATCTATTCTAAAATCTGGTGTAAGTTTTCTCCTCTTTCAAGCCAGCATGAACTGCAAATTGATATGATGTGCCTTTAGTCTGCCAAAAGTGTGGCTTACATGGACAGATTTTCTGGCACTGTGTTTCTCTGTATGCATTTTGTAATTTGCTCTTTGAAACAAAGTCCAAACTTGCAAACAGATGGAAGAAGGCTGGAAAGACTACTTAATGCCGAATTAATGATGCCCACACCATTGAATCCAGAGAGTTTCAGTTTCTGGGTATGGCTGCTCTTTGCAATTGATTTCTATGCTTTAATCGGAATTTTACTGCAGTGACTTACTTATGGCGGGATACAGTTGGCAACATTATCAGACAGGAGGCCTTGTGAAAGATTGGAGCTCCTACGCTTGAGGAGCACTGCAGAGGTACAAAGTCTATCTGGAAAGGATATTTTTTGTTATTATTACCTGGTCTGGTGGATTGTTGAACAGTGATTTTATGACATGATAGATTCATTCCTCTGTGATGATATATCCATTTGGCGATGTGTTGATAAAAGCACTACTAATTTCATACACTAATTATCTGCAAAATGTAATTTTTTAGTTTGAGTGACCAATAATGAGGACAATAAGAAGCCTCTGTTGCACCTTTGTGCAAAATGTTCTTTGCTGCTAGGTAGTGTAGAAAATGCAGATTGCATGTTTGTTTAGTGTGGTCACTTTCTATGTGATTGTGTACCTTGGATTTCTGAGCTCTCCTAAAATTAGTTCACAGAGATCTCTGTATGGGAGTCTCAATTACGTGTTTATGTCCCACCTGATGCTGGGTTGATTCAATTCTTGGTGATGATAAACCTCACTCCTTGGTTACACTGAGGTGGAGAACATAGCTGATCGCCATGGCCCGACTTGGGGGTTCCTGCTAACCCATATTTCAAACCTTTATTTTATCTGTTTCAGAGGATAAGACGAGGACTGATATTTCTCAGAGCAACGGAACAGGGCTGCAGGATGCAATGATGATAATGCGGAGTTGTAGATTGGATGTTTGGAAGTCAATTTTATTTCAAGTTATCGGAACACAAATTCATCCATAGTAACTATTCTTTGGTCCACATGATGGTGGATGCTTTTTTCGTCAGAATTTTCCAATTATAAAGCAAAGCATATTATGATTTCCTTGTGTGCATGCTCTCTCTGTGTTGTCTGTGGTGCACTGGTGTGTGTTTCTCCATTGGAATCCCAAGTTTTTGGATTACTACATAGGAAAAGATTGGGAAAGAAAGAGCGGCGGCGCCCCGGGTGGGGAGGGAGGTGGGCGCTCTGTTTGGACAAAGCATTGGATGGCTTGGTTGTATTAGCGGTGATATTCAAGGTTGAGTTTGGTTAAAACGAAGAAAGCAAGGCATGGTGGCTAGTGGGTTTCAAGGTGCCAGTCCAACACCAACTCGCTTACGGTTTCGGAACTGGGGTTTGTGGAAGGTGGGCTTTTGGACTATATTGTTTAAAATGGATTTGGGGCTTGGACTAGGCTGCTTTTATTAAATGGGCTTGCAATGAGAATCACGTGCATTGGATTTGGGCTTGGGGATGGGACTTAAGACGACTAGACTTCCAGCATGCGACGAGAATGAAGGATCTTTTTCAGGTTAGAATGAAAATGAGTGCCATTTCGCCTGAGGATGTCCGTAATGAGCTGCACGCCTAGGCGGTTTCCATCCTCTTCAAATCATAGTTGCTGCGTTAAAAGAAAAACACAATTTTGTTGGAGCAAGATCACGTGTTCTTGGATGGTCTAACCCCAAACAAGGGCTTGGCGTTGAAACTCTTCCAAAAAGTTGAAAGAGTTCATGCCTCGTATTCTTACCATTCAAGTTCCCTCTTTACACCAGTATAATCCAGATTTACATTCTCACCTTGTTAGTTAGTAGTGTCCATTTAAGTTTCATGTTTGTGTATATGCAAAATATCACATTAAATACTTTGCTCAATATATATATATATATATATCACATGAAATATGATATTTCCAGTAACTTTCATTACCTGGTCTAGAAGGGATGATGAAGAAATATAACCATATAAATAAGTGGGACGAAGTATCAAAAAGTCGCTAACTTTCCAATTTTGGTTCTACCGCCTGAGTCTACAAAGAATGTTCAAGCTAGCTATTGACAGCTCAAGCAAGCGACATGGGTAAGTAATATATGCCAGATAGAACACTCTTGCAGCAAGTTATCAGCGACTTACTCCACACCACGCTACATTGAATGGCGTGCAAGAGTTTAAGTATACACTTTCATCACCCTCATTGATAATGAAAAGATGAAACAAAAGCAAGGGAAAATTGACAAATCTGTGCGTGCAAATTGATCAACAGATGTGCATGTCAACTATAATCAACTGGACAAGGGCAGGCAAATCTCTTAGAATGCTAGTTGATTGCTATAGAGAATTCATAATAAGTCACTTGGTACATCAATCATAACAAAATCTTCAGGAATAACATAAAAAAAAAATATATATCTTACAAAGGCTTCAGTTCCACAAATGTATGAAATGACATAAAGATTTCACCCTTTCTTGGTTGTGCAATTTTCTTTACTGGCATGTAAATTGCAGGTCCCAAAATTAAGATACGTAACATTAAATAAATGGAAACCGAGAAAAAAGAAAAGGAATATCACTGCATAGGCTGGATTAGAAATTTCCTCCATTGATTACTCAAACAAAGCCTGATGACAAGTTGAAGTCCATAAAAAAAAAAATTAAACCTTTCGTTCTCAAAAGCAGAACCCACATGGCACAGAGAGAAAAATCTTACTTAAAATGTAACCTGGTATCACGTTTAAATGTGTCTTTGACTGACCAATTACATTACCTACAAGTTATTAACACATTGGAATATGTTTCACTCACTTGCTCTTTGATTCAGATTCTTATCTGCTGTTCCCATGAACCGGACGGCGAATATCAACTTTGTCTACATACTCCAATGGAGTTGCAGTCTCATTCCGGATCCTCTTGATCTTGGGGCTCAACAAACCCCTATGCCCAAAGCCATACAACTTAAGCACCTGGTTATCAGCAAAATTAAAAGCCCTCTCCATGCTTCTCAAACATTGTTCAACAGGATAATCCCCATAACTCCCACAAGGCTTGCAACCAACAAAATGAGTCACAAAAGGCCATCTTTCATCACCCAACCCAGGGTGATACTTCTCAATCATCTCCTCGTATCGATCCACCAGTCCGGCCCAATAGCCATGCAAATAATACTGATTCTCAATATAAACCTTATCCATCCACTGATCCTTCTGTGAAAGCAACAAATAAATTAAAGCTGACTGATCATCAGCCTCAAATGCCGGTCTGCCCTTCAAATTTGCAGTCAAAATCTTTCCAGCCTCTTCCCTTATGGGACCTTTAGGACCCATAGGAGCCCAAGAATCCAGCAAATCTAAACTCCACTGGCAATTCCTAAACAAAAAGCTCCCCGTATTCAAGGCAATCCATGACTTCTGCTCGAAAAGCAAATCGGGATAGCCATGAATCACCAAATTATGCTTATCGTACTTGGACAATGGGATCTCGAAAACCATGTCAGTAAACATAGCATCACTATCCATCCACCAAATCCACTCCACTTCAGGGTGTGATAACATCAATCTCCTAATCATAGGCAATTTAGCCCAGTACCCAGCTAGCTCCATATCCAAATGAGCCATATTATAAACAATCTCAATTCCATGAATCCTACAATAATCAATCTTGTTTTTTATTGCCTTTAACAAGTAATGATCTCCTATCGGGTTATCACACGGGCTCGGAGGCGAACCGGTAAGCAGCAGAATCCGAGGTTTATCATTAAAGAAACTGGGGAACTCAGGGTTTTGGTTAAGCCATACCTTGCGTTCCTCGTCCCAGCTATCTATTTTTGGACCCAAAGTGTAAGTGACATTCGGGCTGATATCATGCTCCGATAACTCGTCCGGGTCTGTGGGGTCCTTGTCGGAGCGGATCTCGGCAAGGATCCTGTTGGTCTCTTCGATGAGGTTCTGGTTGACGGCGTCGGCGTCGGAGCTGGTGATGTTGCCGATGCCGATGGTGCCTCGGAGGACGAGGATGGTGACGAAGCCACAGAGGATGGTGATCTTTATGTTATTGAAGGTCTTGTGGATCTGCCTGCCACGGGGCATCATAATTCGGCCTGCTCTGCCGTTGGCCACGTCGGTGCTGTTGGTTTTTGTAGGTAGGCCTCCGCCGCTAGCTCTCTTCTGGGGTATGAAGCTCTCTTGTCCCATTTTTATTTCTCTCCAATTATAGAGAGAGAGAGAGAGAGAGAGAGAGAGAGAGAGAGAGAGAGACCCAATTCTCTTTCTTGCAAATGGGACAGTTGTTTAGCGCATGGATCCCAACTATATTTTAATTTGATGTTTTTGTCTTTGCATTTTTTCTATTTTATTCAACCTAAAAACATTCTGCCTTACACAGAGAGAGAGAGAGAGAGAGAGAGAGAGAGAGAGATTGTTTGGGAATTCAAAACCCTAGAAGGTGGTGGTGGTGATGGTGGATGGGCTGTTCATTGTAGTGAGAATGGTGGCGGTGGCGGTGGCGGTGGCGGTGGCGGTGGCGGCGGCAGCGGCGAAGAGGGAGAGAGATAGAAGAGGGGCATTGGACCACAAGGGTCGTCTTGCTCTTAGTTAGTTGTTCTAAGTTAACCTCTGTTTAAACTAGTAACCAGAGGACAGACGAGATGCAGCTGTCGGATTCTAGAATCTTGTTTTTGCTTTGCGTGTTTTATAATTAAGATTATATCGAGAGAGTCGAAAAAATAATAATAATAATAATAATAAATAAAAGTCATCCTTTTATCTTCACAGTCGTGTCTACTGTGATAAGAGAACGCTTCCTTTTAATTTGATTCGGTAGCGTGTGGGTTCTCCCAAAACCCAGAGGATGTATGTGACGTAACAATCATTGTGGTTCAATGTTATTTATTATTTGGTGTTAGATTTATAGGAACAGTTAAATGAGAAATTTTTTATACTCATGGCAAGATTTTTTATCTTTTTATTTTTTAATTTTTTTGGGGGGTCCAAGCATATGGAGATGGGACCCCCTCTCCACAGGAGATCATCTCGATCACCTTCCTTTGTGTCCAAGTGGCTGAGAAGTAATCCAAATCAATCGAGTCCGCCGGTAACAAATAGGGGCACCTGCAGAGAATAATTTTCTTTCTCAATTTATGTCAGAATCTGTCTGTCTGTCAGTGGACCGCCCAGGGTTTGCTTGCACCAGCTAATTCTAACCGCGTTGATTTTGAGGAATCTGTTCTTTGTTTGGGAGTTTACACTGACAAGGGCAGTTCCCACAGTGAAGGGCTCTCCGTACGTTTTTCCTCTTCTCTTGCGCATTTTCTTTTTGGGTCATACTAGGCCAATGGGCTAGACTTGTCCATGCGCGGTATCCAGCATTGCGTGATTGGTGCTACGCATCATGTGTTTTGTTTCAAGGCACGCGTAACAATTGTGGACTGCCGGCGCCCACCCCTCCTCCCAGAAAAAAAGAGATCAGACTATTTTCCATGCTCCCTCTCTCTCTCTCTCTCTCTCTCTCTCTCTCTTCCCCCGTCTCCGTCTATAATGCCAACACTCAATTGTGCCACGTGTCTATGATTCCATCTAAATACCAAACTGATTTTGGCTCGTTGAAGAATGATTATGCACACGGGTATTGAAATTACGTCGGCTGGACTTTTTCTTAAAAGAGGAATTTTCGGCCGTCAAATAAAAAAAAAAAAAAAAAAAGAGAGAGAGAGAGAGAGAGAGAGAGGGAAATTTAGCCAATGTTGACGTGAATAAGACTAACAACAAAGAGAAATTTAGGAACGGTTTGAGAAAGAGCTCGAGGCGAAGTCTCAGATTGATACGTGGAGACACAGACCTTTAACTGGGTACATCGCGAGAAGTAAATATTACATCAAGACAGTTAATTTGATATGCTATAAACATTGACCATTCAGTTTATATACTGTATTATCATAAAAATTAATTATGAATTATTGATTTTTTTAAATATATGATTTTAATTAATAATATAAATCTATCAATACTTAAAATCATAATATATAATGTGAATTTACGTGCGAAATGTTCGTGGGTTTTGGGCTAACGATGTTGTCTGGGAACTCTGTCCCAAGTCATGCAAGATTTATTAGAGTTTAATAATATAAGATAACGTTAAAAGTGTCAAAACAACAGGTGATCGGATTAGCAAACGTGAAAACCAATGCACCAAACGAGCTGCAATAGAGTTTTACAAACCGTCAATTTCAAGTAGACGGCAGAATTTTTATTCTTCCCTCTTGTTTGTATCTTTCGTTTTGCTGTTTTGCAAACTGTCAATTTCATGTAGATGCAGAAATTTTCTTCTTCTTTGTACCTTTCGTTTTGCTTTTCACCTTTCTCTTAGATGTCTTCTTCACTCGCGCTCGAATCTTGAGTCTCCTAACTGTGGTGAAGTCCTTAAGCCTGACCTCTTCCTTCTCCTTCCTTTTTGGCTTAAAAACCTTGGTTATTGAAGGATCCAAAACCTCCTCCGAGCAGGAAAGATTGACACCCATAGCCATTGCCTCATCCCATAATTCTCTGCCCTTGTCAAAGTTCCCTCCTCTACAAAGTTTTGGGATCAGCACATCATATATAGGTCCATAGCCACCCAATGAGCTTCTCCTCATTCGTTCCAACAACTCGAGAGCATAATTAACGCGCTCAACTCCACAGAGGATGCCAATCAAATCATAGTAAAACTTACGATCTGGTTTTAGACCCTCTTCAAGCATCTCATCCACCATCTTATTGCCCTTACCAAACCTCCCTGACAAATACAAGACTCTTGCAACAAGATAATAACTGACCCAATCCGGAGCACAACCAGACTTTTTCATCAACTCGAGTATCCCGCATGATTCTTTCACTCTTCTTGTCCTTCCAAGACAAGAAAGTAACATGTTATAGCTTATTGAATTTGGCACCATCCTATAAGTTCTCATTTCCATCATCACATTCAAAGCTTCAGGGACCAGTCCTGAAGGATTATGTCTAAGATTTCTCTCGCACAGGCACTTAAGAAAGGTATTATAACAAAACAAATCTGGCATTATTCCCTCTCCCTTCATCTCTTTGATAATCCTTCTTGCTTCCTTAACATTCTTCTGCACTGACCACCCATGCAAGAGGCACCTATAAATGGAGTGCTCCACTCCGGATATCTTATCCTTGTGGTGCCAAACCACCCCTTCTGCCTTCTTAGTATGCCCTTTGGAACAAAGAGCATAGACAATGGCAGTGACGGTAGCACTATCTTGTGGGCACTTGAACTTCTCCAAGTTCTTAAATATGCCCAATGCCTCATCTTCCCTCCCTAGCTTCACCAATGTCTCGGCCACAAGACCAAACGTATGGGCCTCCATCGCTCGGCCCTCCTTCCTCAAGTCTGAAATCAGAATTTCCATTGCTGTATGATCCTTCTTCTCCGTGAAAACCCGAATCGCAAAATTAAAGTCCTCATCTTTCAAACCAAAGTCCACAACTCTACACGACCAAAGGAAAAATCTTAAAAGTCTCCTCGTATGTGCCTCATGTCGGCAAGAATCCAAAACTTGGGTAACGAAAGACGATGTTAGCTGAAGGGTAAATCGGTTTAGACTCGCCTCTAGATCATCTAATCCACCAACGGTGCTCGAAACTACTTTACACAAATCTTGCAGCTCCGGGAGCGGTTGATTATGAGGCAATGCCGAGCAAAGAGAGAAAAAAGCCTTGTTAGACTTGTGGGTATCGATAAATTGGAACAAAAATCCAGTCAATCTGGGTTTCAATAAGCAATTCATGTTCCTCTCAGGCAATTCATCGAACATGTGGTGCATGCCGGAAGAACCCACCAACAAACACTTTTGCAATGGGCCATTCTTCAGCTTCAGCGTCCCCAATTCTTAATTTCTGGGAAATCCATACTAGAAGCACTAGCCAGCCTTGGTTATTGGAGAATCAGAGAAAAAAAGCATATTAAAAAAAAAAGAAAAAAGAAGACAAATACATGAAATGAATTCCGGAACAGCCTCCAAGGCAAAAGTGCGAGATCACGCGCGCTACGAGAGTGTGCTTGGGGCCGGCACTACCATATAAGTGTAATAATTACAACCGAATAAGGGCATTACGGAGATTGAGTTTCGGCACGGACAATGCCGGTTTTTATATATGCCCGAACATAGATTTCACATCTCATGCCAAAATGTAGAACGTGTATGCATATCCACCCTCCCACCGGCTGAGGTTGAGAAACCAAACAGCCTTTAAAAAACCTTTTTTTAAAAAAAAATTTAAATATAAATGATAATAAATTATTTTTAACAAAAATTTATTATGTGTGATAATTAATATAATTATAAAAATATATTTTTTAATAAATAAAAAATATATTTATTATATATATATATATATAGAGAGAGAGAGCTGTTGAGAAAATATAAAGAATAAATAAATCTTATAAATATGAATTGTATCAGTATTGTTTAATTAGATTTATGATATGAACCGAAAAGATCTAAAAAGTACGTTGAAAATTTTCTGAAAATTTTTTATAATAATAATAATTAGAAATTATTATTTTTTAGTTTATTTTCGTTTGGGGTGTGCTTCCTCTTGAGAACAGAGTGGGCAGGAATGGCATTGTATTTTTAAGTTAATAAAGATCAACTTGGACTCGAAAACAAGGCGTCGGCCAATGGCAATGTACCATTAGATTCTGCTTTGGAAACAGACTTTATACATAAAGTTTTTTTTATAAGTAATATAAAAATTATTTATATTTATTCAAATTTATTATCTTTATATAGTTTTTTTTGGAAATGACGTGGCTGTTTCCCAATCTCTACAAAAATATCCAAAGCCCTCCGCTTCCCATCCCACCTTTTACTTTTGCACTTTTCTTTTCTCCCTCTCTCTCTCTCTCTCTTCTCTGTCCTTCCCCCACTCTGCCACGTCCTCACTTTTCTCTAACGTACGTCCAATCGCTCAATCTCGACCCTCCGTTTTCTGCCGCCCACTGTCACCCGGTGCACGCTGACCGCCTCGATATGGATATTATATTGGTTTTAAATGAAAATGGAAAAAGCTCAGAGGCACTGTCACACTGCAAGTGCAAAGGAATAGGTATGATAAAAGCTTGTTGATTGCTTTTTCCCTACCGTCGAATGCTTTGACTGCTGCGTTTGACCTCTGCAGTTCTAACTAATAATTATGGGCACAGAAATTTAAAACCTTTCCTTTTTTTTTTCTTCTTGGGGAACTCGTTGTACGGAAAGTCTGTGATCGAGATCGTAACCCTACTAATTAGTTTCTTAAGCAAGAAGGGGAGGACTTCCATGGAGGTTCTCTAGTGTTTGGCCTTGCTTCGGAGAGTAGGGGGACACAAAGATTGGGCTTTTTGTTTGTTTGTTTGCTTGTTTTTGTTGGGAGTTCAAAAAAGGAGAAGTCTCTTTTGCGGTGGGGACTGGGGAGCCATGGAGGCGAAGGAGCAGAATTTAAACAAGGAGGGAGGTGGTGATGGTGGTAATAGTAAAAGTGGAGATGGGTTCATTGACAGGAGCAAAGTGAGGATTTTGCTGTGTGATACTGATGCCAAGTGCTCTGAGGAGGTTTTCACTCTCCTCTTGAAGTGTTCTTACCAGGGTATGTTTTCATGTAGTTTTGCCCTTTTTTATTGTCTTGGCAAAATTTAGCCTTTTTATCACGCCATGTTGTGTTTGTTTGACCCTTTTTTTTGTTTATTTATTTATTGGCTTTCGGGTGAGGATGGGAAGAAGCTGAGCTAGTCAATGAATTCATCTTGCAGGTGTTTTTGAATGTTGAATAGGATGTGTTTTTGGTCAATTCTTTGCCTTGATCGGCAGTAAATGTTTTAACAAGAAGTGGAATTTTGATTGGCTAGTTCTGATTTTCTTTTTCCTTTTTTTTTTTTTTTTTGTTTGTCACACAATAGGAGTAGTTCGTCCATTCACATGAACCCCATACCCTTCCTTTTAGAATTAGAACCCGAGATCTCAAAGATAGAGATTCAGAGATCTTAATCACTCGGGTGTTCTCTTAAAGATCTCGTACTGATTTTCTTTTGGTCTAGTGAGGCATCAATTGTGAGCTATAGTTCGATAGGAAAGTCACAATGTTGTAGCTTTGTTGAATTTAATTACTAGAAAATCTATATATCGTGTTAAAATGATAATTTTTATCCAACGGAATGTTTAACTGTTGTTGCATTTGTCTTGTTGTGCATAATTTGGTGGAAAAGCTAAATATTTTTGGCTATTTCCTCCTGTTATCCTTGTTTCTATTATTATACTGATCTTCCATCTTGATTGATATGGAAATAATGTTGGTTACATATTATAGTTGTTTCTTTTTGTTATGTATGATGAATAATATATTATGGAAATGAATTTAAGCTAGATGCTGCTAAGAAAAAAGGTTATCAACACAGTATCAGCACCTAAAATGGAGTGGAAAGTCTTTATAGCATTATTTTTAGTGTTTTTTTTTTTTTTTTTGAAGGGGGGGTGGAGGAGGGGGGAATAAGGAGGTTGATCTAGGTTGCTTTGAAGTTTATCTTTTAGAATCTAGAATGAGTTTTTCTGTTTCATTGATGCAACTGTTTGTGCTTTGTGGCTCTTTTTTTGTGACAGCTTTTCAAATGCCTTGGATAATTATAGTAATTTTTTAAGGTTTGATTTTGGCGCATGACCACAACCATTTTTGTTTTTTGAAGAAAATTTAAAAAAAAAAAAATCATCTCTTCTGCATTCTATATGGTTACATCTTCAGTGAGAAGGATTTGTTGTCTGCATTATTTTTTGGTCTTATTTATTTTTGGCTTTATAATTGCCAAAAATTGATATATTTGCTTTCAAGTTAACATGCCACTTGCACCATGATCCTGTGTTTCTTGTTGTTGCAGTTACATCTGTGAGATCAGCAAGGCAGGTAATGGATGCCCTTAATGCCGAGGGACCAGATATTGACATCATACTTACTGAAGTTGACCTTCCAATGAAGAAAGGAATGAAGATGTTGAAGTACATCACACAGGATAAAGAGTTGCGCCGCATTCCTGTTATCAGTAAGCTGTAGTTGTTACACATACATCTTGTCTATCTTGTTATGAAATCCTTCTTCAATGTCTATCCTGATTATTGAAATGATTTTGCCTTGATAAGTGATGTCAGCAAAGGATGAGGTCTCAATTGTTGTCAAGTGCTTGAGATTAGGTGCAGCTGACTATCTTGTGAAGCCCTTACGCACTAATGAGCTGCTGAACCTGTGGACACACATGTGGAGAAGACGGCGAATGGTTTGGTTTGCTTCTCTTACTTAGGCTTTTGACTCTTTGACTACTCCCTTTTCTTACTCTTTGTGTGCATTGAGAATGATATGAATATCAGTTAGGTTCCCCTCTTACTGTTAAAAATTTTTACAAAAGAGAAAAGGAAAATTAGGAAGAAAGAGCAAAAAGAAAAACCAAAAGATCTTAGGTACATAGAATAGGATGAGTTGACATATTTAGGTCCTTGAATCTTGCTGAGAATAATATGCTATATGGACTGGGCATTTTAATAGGATGGAGTAAAACATTATTATATTATATGATGCATCATGTGATGTGAGTGATTTGATGGAGGTGGTTGCTGAAGAATTATTCCACCAGAAGCTTAGTCTATTTGGGGATGTCTTATTATTGTTTTTGTATGAATCTGCAAGAAGCTCTATTTAGCTGAAGCTTAAAGTATTCATGGGTCATAGATACACTGTACATTATGCTAAAACCAAAAATTAATTAGAATAACTGCAGGTAGCATGATGTCAGCTCTAAACCACATTGTAACATGTGCTTTCGACACCCTCTCAAAAATTGTTAATCCAATATTTTAAGCAGTTGGAGATATCAAGTTTGGCTGTCATACTAAATTTTAAAGATGTATCAAAAGGTGCTTTCTTTGCATTTGTCTCTTGGATATTACTGCATTTATCTGCTTAATAAAAACTCTGATGGTGAGTTTATGTACATACAGAGCAAAATAAAGGTATTCATCAATATTTTTGTGTTGGCAGCTTGGATTGGTGGAGAAGAACATCGTGAACTTTGACTTTGATCTGGTGGTATCAGATCCTAGTGATGCTAATACAAACAGCACTACTCTGTTTTCTGATGACACAGATGACAAGTCTCGAAGGAGCACAAATCCAGAAACGGGGATCTCAAATCATCAGGAAGATGAGGTGAGTAGAATATGTATTTCAATGAAGTTGTGATGCAAATTTATGTCTTGTGAAATGATGAATTTCCTACCAGAATGGTCTTTGCCCCACAGGAAATTTAATGCTTTACAATGATTGTTGTAAATATAGACATCTGTGCTATCATTGTTGCACAAATGATAGAACTATGATGGGAAAGGATTCACGTAGCCAACTACAATTAAATTTGGGCAGAGGCTCTTTTCTTCTTGTTGTTGGCAGACAATATATCTACTCTGAAAGTTTAAGATTGACCAGAGTCAAATCTTGAATAGGTTGGCTTGTTAAATGATTGTCAGAAGTTTTGTAAATCTTTACCCAAAGTTATGCTTGGAAATTAATGAAGAGCAATCCAATAAGCAAGATTTGTCTCTCGTGTCATTTTTTGATGGATTAAGCAATCTTCAATGGAGTAAAAGTTAACATTTGTATGTGTATCAGTCTGTTGCTGCTGCTGCTGTTGAGCCTTCACCTGGTGTTACAGATGAGTATCATCCTGATATGCCAGGAATTAGAGACTGCAGAGCAGGTATGCCACTTTTGCATCAGCCAATGGCTGCTAATCATTTTCTGTTTGGCATTTGGGTTATTTTGTTTTCATTGCTGATTGGGTATGAGTTGTGACTATAAATTATCAGTTAGGTATCTGACTGATTTAATCAAACAAATGACATGCTAATGAGGTGATTGGCTGTCATTTTAGATAGTGCAAAATACATTCATGAAACAAGACTTTGTTTTTGTGAATATGTAAGGCCTTGGACAATCAGATATTAAGATTACATTGCCTTAATCTTGTACTGCTGGTTGCCTTTGTTTCCCATACCCATTCAGAGTTCCAACATTTCTTGAGTTTTCATTGTTTATTTTTAAGAGTGCAAAGCAGCTCTCAATCCAAGTCTAATTTCCTGAAGTGATATGCAGGTAAATTGCTATCTGGTCCAAAAAAGATTGAATTGAAGATTGGTGAGTCCTCTGCCTTCTTCACTTATGTTAAATCAAGCACGGTCAAAAATAATTTCCAAGGGGTTGCTCATACTGATGACAAATCTGTACAAAGTTTGACAAATGAAGAGAAACTTCAATTATGTGGCCAGCAAGAGATTAATGATGTTCAAATACATCAAAGTGGAGAGGCCTGGGAGAGCTATTCACAAGACGACTTCCATGGCAGTTCCAGCATCCCTGATTCTCTATCTCTAGAGAGATCTTGCACTCCACCTATGTCAAGGAAGCTTCCTTGCAGAGACTTCAAGGATGAAAATCTTCCTCAGGTTTTTAGGCGTCCAAGAAATGAGTCTCAAATTGAAGCTTCAGGTTTATCTACACAAAATGTTTGTCCATATTATATGTCAGGGGTAGTGAATCAAGTTCTAATGCCATCATCGGCACAGCTATATCAAGAAAACATTAATGAGCTGCAAAGTCAAGCAGCTCCGGCAATGCTTCCTCAATACAATCATCTTCCACAATGTCACCCGCAAATGACTGGGATGGCATCATTCCCATATTACCCAGTTAGTGTATGCTTGCAACCTGGCCAAATGCCTGCTACTCATTCCTGGCAATCATTTGGAAGTTCATCTTCAGCTGATGAAAAACTTAAAAATGTAGATAGAAGGGAGGCAGCATTGATGAAATTCAGACAAAAAAGGAAGGAGCGATGTTTTGATAAGAAGATTAGGTATGTCAAAAGGAAAAAACTAGCTGAAAGAAGGCCTCGTGTTCGGGGGCAGTTTGTGAGGAAGGTAAATGGTGTAAATGTGGATCTTAATGGGCAACCTACGCCCATGGATTACAATGATGACAATGACGAAGAGGATGAGGATGAGGATGAGCATGTATCAAGGGACTCTTTTCCTGATGATGATGATGATGCTTCAGGATTTTAGGTTCAACTTTCTAATTATTGACGTTTCTAATATTTCTTCAATAGTCCTTGCAATTATTAAGCTTTGCTGCTTCCTCTTACTTGCAAGCTGCTCCAAATGCATGTGAATGAGAAGTAATGGTGCTTCATCACTCCTTTGATTGATTGGTTTGTATTGAGTGGTGAATGACTGACATAGCGCTGCACTGAATGCTGAAATTCCTACAATGTCTCAGCCAACTTGAGTGCTTTGGCTCGAGAAACGCATCTGCTGGAGCATTTTCTGAGGCATGCTAACCTGAGATCGCGCACCATGAAACTTGCTCCTGGATTATTCCTGTGGCTTAGATTCATAAATTGGGCCAGGCTACCCTTTCAAATTCGATAGTAAGCTAGAACACCATATTTCCTTGAGAAGATTATGTTCCAAATATTACAGTGAAATGAAAAGTATTTAACCACGTTTTAAGGTTCTGCGTCTACTGTGGTCTATATTAACTTCAAGGGCTTTTCTGCGCAGCTGAAGTATCTCTCTTATTCATAGAAAAAGAACATTGTTGTGATACTCTGCCCCATTGTTCTAAATGAAAATTTGTCACTACCAGTCAGCATTCAGGGGCTCTACGTAAGAGCTTTCTCTCTCAATTAAACTGATTTAACAACTAGCAGTAGCAGTGTGTCATTATAGACAAACCACTCTACATCACACGTATGTTACTCGAATTAGTTGAGGATGATTAAACGTTTTGCTACTAATCGGATCCCGGCATGATTCGTGGCGCGATAGTCGTACGGGTCCAAGGAGAGGTATGCATCCACCTGGGTTCCCGGATTTAACAAGGCACTAAGATGCTCAGGATCAAAGGTATCGAACACAGGCTCCTCTGTCGTTCCGGAATTGGGATCCTGCCTACGTATCTCTGTCTCAGGCTGGGCATTGCCATCCCCGTTTTCTATGGTGGGTATGCTGTTAGAAGAACATAAGAGAAAAAGTTAGGACCAGGCAGAACAGGATGTGCTGTTCTAAAACTCAACGTGGAGAAAAATAGAGTGCATGGACAATCCTTAATTTAATTCCGAAGTTGAAAAATTATGGGTTTTTATTCTATAAACAAGATATGCGAGTAAAATTATTTTATTGTGGCTTAGAAGTCATAATTCAACTCACAAAAAAAAAAAAAAAAAAAAAAACAGAGAGAGAGAGTAAGCTGAGCTTACTTCAATCTCAGTGTAGGTTCACCATATTTTGTGGTCACAACATTGTTCCATTCCGAGGTGCTTACTCCACTGCTCACTGTCCTCGCAACGTCGTCACATTTGTCAAGAACTCTACACAAACTCGAGGACGCACTGACCACAAAACTCAACTTTGGCCTGCCAGCAGTATCTACAAACCCGGAATTTAGGCGTATTCCATACACTACCCTCAAACGAGGACAAAAGAGCTGCAAGGCTGTGCTTCCGTGCGACAATTTCAATTTACGACCCTCAGGACATGCAGAGATGGATTCGATTATGACTTCTTCCGGCTTTAAAAATTGCTCACTCTCTGGTGGGTTTGATTCCTGGGTGATGGATACATAAAATTTTAGTTGCTTAATTGTCACGTAGAAGCCAACGTAAAAAAGTCTTTCAACTGCTAAATATTGGCAGGTACAACTTATCGTGCCACTCAATTCTTACATGCTAAAGTGACAAAGTGACAGATAAAATAAGAGATTTAAAATTGACTTTTTAGATATTACTGGACTTTCGATGGACTCAATCTATCTAATAATTATTTTTCCAACAAACCAGGTTTTGGTTTTACATGCATCACAACTGTTGTCTTGGGTCTGAAAACTGTTTCTCTTAGTTGTCTAAACCAATGGTTTCACATGCATTGGATCAAAATCTATGACTAAATATCAATACCCTCTTAGTAGCCTGGTTAGACATCAGGCTTTGAATCATATGGATGATGTAAAGAAAAAGTCGGGGCGAAATACATATTGAAGGATATACAGCCAAAATGGACTTATAATTATTACCAAGAACAGAACTGTTGCACAACGCCTAAGAATTTCGAGGTTCATGCGAACATCATCTAAGCTCCTGAAAGATCACAGCAAGCAGAAAAACGTCATATTCAATTAAGCAGAGTAAGATCTTTGTTGAACGCCTTTTTATTTTTAAAAGAAATCGTTATACCTATGTGTCTGCTCCCCAAGACCAAAATAGTCTGCAAGACTCTCCAACTGCAAGAAAGAACGCACAAATTACAAGCCTCAAACAAAACTCTAGAGACTTTTTAAGTTTTGATTGGTTTTAAGACATGGAAATTGGAAGTTTTGATGGGTCTAGGAAATCACCACCCTCATGTTACCAGCTCTTGTTCCAAATTCCCGTGTTAGCAATGGAAGTGTGTCAATGATGCCCCGGGGCTTCGGTGGTCGCCTCCCAATCTCCCAGAACGCCTCCTCTAGTAGACGGCAATCAAACTCCTTTATGTTATGTCCCGCCCAAATTCGCCCTATACAATGTGAAAATCATCGCAACAAGATTGCAAAAATATGGTCAAAGATAAAAAAAAAAAAAAAGCGACGATTAAATAGCATGCAATGCATGGAAATCCGTGAAATTGATTGATGGGCATCAAAAGATCATGTACAACATTTTGGTCTGAAGTACTGCTCATCAAATTGACTGCGTGTATTAAAACATTGGTTGAATGCGCGGATTAATTAGGGGGCGTATGTGATAATCATAGCTGCAAACTGATGATGATACCATGTAGGATGAAGTAGACGTCGTCAGCAATCTCGGCAAAGAAGCGGGCGGAGCTAACGGCTTCTTGGGTGATGCCATTGCGGCGTCCGGCGCCCAAGCAGGAGATAAGATAAGGGTCGGTAGGTCTAACCAGGGTGGAGAACGGCCTGAGCACCTCCACCAGCGTCCTCCGCGATACTACTATGGCCCCTATTTCAATAATGGGAGAGCTCCGGCGGCGGCCTCGGTCAGGCGCTGTCTCCTCGCTTTCTACTACAGTTTCCAGGTCGAAGAAGGCAATCTCCGACGAACTGTCGTCGCTAACGTTATGCATCATCATCATCATCATCAATAATTTGCGTAATAAAAATGCTTCTTTAATTACTTTCTCCCAGAAGAAGGAGCCAGTTAAATGGTTGGTTCCTTCCTCTACGTATCTTTGTATGGTTAAGAAAAGACCAGGCTTTCAAAAAGCAGCTGGCCAGGACCTACTTGAACAGGAGGAATCTTTTTGCTTTGCTTCTTCTTCTTCTTCTTTTTGGGTTTAAGCGGACTCTTTAAGCTGTCTCTTTCCGTGCGTTTGCTTTTGCTTTTGTTATTACTTAGTGATGAAGGGAAGAGTATTTCTGACGAATATTCCAGTAGAGGAGATCTGAATTCAACGCTGCTCCTTGTCCATCCACTGTATTAAGAGGAGAAAAAGAAGCAAATTTTTTTTTTTTTTTTCTTTTTGTTTTGATTCTTGATGAGAGAAAAAAGAGGCAAAATAAGAGTTTCAGTCGTCATCTTTGCGAGTTAATTCAACTTCACTGTAATATAAGGATCCACCGCTCAAACACAATAATAGCTCTGAGTGAGTTTCCTACGCAGCAGACCATTGTGATTGCCTCGAATCCAACAGCTAACCTCTACACAACTCGCCGTTCATTGAAGTAAAAGGAGCAATTGGGAACAATTTGGTTGGCATAATGCCAAAATGTATTCATTCGGACATTCATGGAAATCTTTTAGCCATTCTCTGAAAATAGCTAGGAATAATTTCACATGGGCTTTTAGATGGGAAAGGGAAAGGAAAAGGGTCTTACAACAATTTATCTGTTGTGTCCACTCGTTGGTTGGGTTGTGCATTAACGGAACTTAATCCTTGATTCTATCCTTTCCCCCTTGAGCTATGCCTCAATATTCAAAATGACACTATGATTGGTGAACGATCATTTGAGTTTGAAGGAAGTTCTTTGTTGTTGTCAATGGGTTTGATTTTTTTTTCTTGAATTTTCAAGTTTAGCCAAAATTTTTGGTTTAAGCTTCCATGTGCTATCTCTAAAGTAAAAAAGCAATGTTAAATAGCTCAAATAATTTTGAGCTTCTTTTTATAAACGTTGTTCATTGTTACTTTCTAATTTATTTCCATCATCGGGATTTCAAGTAATATTTTTTTGGAATAATTTAGGGAAAATGAGAGTCTGGCAGCTAGGAGAAAATGAAAAACATTACTATGTATTTTTCATAAGCAGATTCTAAATTATTGTCCTCATTCGAGTCCATAATGATTTGTACTTGGTCATCATAAACAAGCTGACCATAAGCCAAGGACAAGGCTGCTGATCTTGGTTGCATTTTCTAATTCTTAACTATTAACAGCATCCAACATATGATACATTCCCCTAACAGCAGATCATTGGATGCTTCAAATTTTCAGCCCAATAAGTAGCCAACATGACCAAGCACATTAGTGACCAGTTGTCATCATTTTTCATTTAATTGGCCTTTTATCAACATCCAGCAATCCTTTCATGCGCCTCCTACTCAGAACACCTGTCAGAACATCTAAGAGCGGACTTCAGGTGTCCACTCTCTTGATAACCTGTTCTCAACAGATTGCATATGAGTTCATTTGGCACAACACCCATCTTGATCATATCAGCATGCAACGTCATCACACCAATCATATCCTTGGCATTTAGATGCCACCGCAACATGGTAGTGTAACTCAATGCATCCAGTCTCATACCATTGCACCTCATATCTGAGAAAAGCCTACAAGCTTTCAAAATTTGTCCATCCTTACAAAAAGCTTGAATCAGAGATGTATAGACCACATGATTTGGCGAACAAAAGCTCCCATCCATTTCACTTATATGATTGCCCTTGAGGCCACCTGTAGCTTTCTCCAAGAATGTGATTGCATCAGAAGTCCTTCCGACTTTGCAAAAGCCATCAACCAAGCAACTAAATGTAAAGACATTAGGGGTGACTCCAGCCTCTAGCATCTGCTCGTAAAGCCAGAGGGCCTCTTTCATGTCACCATTTTTGCAATGCATATCAATCAATGTTGTGAAAGCAACCACATCTGGGACCACACTTTTGATTACCATTTCGGAGTACAAAGCCATGGCCGCTTGTATGTTCCCTACCTTGCTATAACCATGAATCAGGGCTGAAAAGGTAACAACATTTGGTTCAACACCATTTTCTATCATTTGAGAACACAGCTCCAATGCCCTCTCCAAATTGCCTTCCCTACAATATCCATCAATTAGCGAATTATATGTCACAGAGTTTGCACAAATTTCCTCTTGCCTCATTTTCTCCATCATATGATTCGCTTCTTCAACTCTACCCAGATCACAAAACCCCTTGATGAGTATACTGTAAGTGAAAACATCCGGGGACATTTCAAACTTTTTCATCTCCTCAAGCAAATTCATTGCTTCAGAAATATACCCTGCCTTCAAATGCCCATCAATCAAACAATTATACACAATTACATTGGGAAAAGCACAAAACTTTTCCATGTGAGCAAGGAAGCTCCTTGCTGCCAATACTTCACCCGATTTGCAGAGAGTGTCTATCAAGATGCCAAAAGTAACCACATCTGGCCTCAGGCCATTCACAAGCATGTCCCGATACAAGGCAAGGGCTTGTTTCACGTCTGCCATTTTGGAATACCCATCCATCAAAGTGTTATAGGTATAAAGATTTGGTAAAGCCTCAGACTTTCGCATTTCTCTAAACACTCTTTCTGCTACCACCAATTTTCCCTTGCCGCAAAGACCACGGATGATAGACGTGTAAATCACAACAGTCGGTTCAATCTCTTTCTCCCGCATCTCACCAAGTAGACTATTCACCGTTGAAAAATCGCCTTGGCTACAACAGGCATCAACAAGTACACCATAAGTGACAACACTAGGCACCACCCCACGCAAAACCATGTCATTATACAATTCCCACATGGAATCAAACTTACAATTCTTAACCAACCCATTTAAGAGGGGATTGCAAGCCTGAATTGCAGGAGGAGTCCCAATCTTACGGTACACCCAGAAGGCTTCCTCGACAAGGCCCATCTCACAAAGCACAATAATTAGAACCCCGAACACATTTGGACTAAACTTTGAACCCTCCAACTGCTTAAGGGCATTAAAAACCAAAGAATTAACGCGTTGACAATTGCAAGATCGGAGGAGGGCCTGAATCAGCTCTTTTGTCAAGCACTTGGCAGTCGGATACATTCTTGCACCGATTAAAACATTAATTATAGCAGAATATAGGTGAAGATTCTTGATTGGGCTTCTGGGGTTTCGTTTTAGAGCAGAAGTGAAAACTTCAAGTGCTTGGTTCGGGTTTCTGGATTGGAGTATGGTGGCTGTGACATCTGAGGATGAAGAAGACAAAGAGGCAAAATGAGACGTAAAGAATATCACTGATCTGATATTAGCGTAAACCAGAGCTTGCTTTCCAGAGAACAGCTTCAACATTTGCTCTGGTGATAGAAATTTGCACACCTACCTACCTATTGGTTGCTTACGTACTGACATTTCTGCGGCAATCCTTCCGACAAGAACTAGAATTCTTCTGCAAAAACTTCCAAGAGAAAGGCTCGAAACCACGGTGGCAAAGTTTTTTAAACTCGACCCAAATAAAAGGTCTGGTTCTTTAGGTTGTCGGTCTAACCACTGAGTTTGTGGTCGGGCTCGTTATGCTTTTTAAGTATAATTGTTTTACGAAAAAAAAAAAAACAAAACAAAACAAAAATTTTAACAAAAACTATTTCAATCCAGTCGATCTGATTCTCTAGTCGAACCCTTTGTGTCAATCTAGGATAAACATTTTTCTTTTTTCGTTCATTGTGTTATCTAATTTTTCAATTAAATTTATAATTAATTTACCAATTTTTCAGTCTCATTATTAAATTCGATCTGTATTTAAATAATGAGCCTCTGAGACTAAAAATCCCCATGTGAGAGGACATAACTGAAACCAGATCATGGAAAAGCTAGTTCCTCTAAAAACCAAACCGAAACTGCTAATTTCAAAACTAGCCTAAACTGGTCAGTGTAGCGGGGGTCTGTTTGAGATTTTCTTTGTTATCGATTTAGAGAAAGAACGAAAATTTGGATTGGATCGTTCATAATGCTAGTCCGCAAGGCCCATAACAACTGATACGTTTACGAGAAGGGAATGCTATTCTTACAAATCTAACATACTTCCTAAAATGTTGGGCTCTTCATACGGCTTTTGACCATGCAACATGGCTAAATGGCAACATATAGTAAGGCCCAAAACCTGAGCCCTTCACTCTTACCCTTGCCTTGCATTTCTTGTCTCTTGCAAGAATGCCTAGTTACAATGCATTAATTTGGCCATGTTTTCTTCGTTTTCCCTCGGCAGATACTGAGGCTAGACAGCCTCAATCACGGTGACGTAGTCAGATGTAATAACAGAGCGACGGGTGATAAAATTGTCAATCGTTAAGACCCTTCCACCCCCTAGTTTAGCCGCAACCAAAACCGTCCAGTGGAAGACGAGTGTCAATTGTCAATGCCAGGGGAGAGAGGGAAATCAGAGAGGATTGGAAGGATTAATTTGAGCACCTCCCATGAGGTGGATTGATTCACATATGGTGAATCTGCGACCTAGGATTCCGAATAGATGAGGCATCCTCCTTGGATGATTATCGTCCCAAAGATGCACCTGCATGTTTGGAAGAAGACTATGAATGGAGAACTATGATTACATTTGTTGTTACAAGATGCTCGTATAATTGAACCCCGTAATAAATATAGTACAGAAATATGCTCGGCAGCATTCTTACCGCCGCCGGTTTGATCTTTTATTATTCAGCCGTGACACCAGAGAACTCGATCAGAAATGTTACAGCACATTTGACAACAGAGAAGTATTGCATGCTGCTTATCTACCAAGTGAATTTCTGCAAACACACAGATGACCAGCCATGATGAATATTAGGATTAACAGAGTATATTAGAGTTCCTGTTTCACAGCAATCCGGCATATGTGAAGCACAACCTATGTTATGCATATATATGTGTCACGTGGTTTAGTAGCAGAAGTTGAAAAGGATCAATTATAAGAGCACACCAGACATCATATAAACCTATGCAAGATGCTCAAAATTTCAATTAAACAGATGCAAATGATTCTCCATCCCCATTGTTTAATGGACTTTGAAATGGATGTTAATGGCAATTGACTGTAATGCAATCTCTCACTTCTCCGGATATACAATCTATAAACACAATGCCTATGGCTGACTGAGATTGCAGCCCACCATTGAGTTGTTTTTTATTTCTCTTGGTTGCCAGTCACACGTATGGGACTAACTTCAGCTGTTGTGCATAAAAAAAGCTTAAAAACCAATTGTGTTTCATGGCTGATTTAGTTGTGACATCAAAAAACTCCATGCAGAATCACATCTCAAACTTTGAGTGAGAAACCATGACAAGGTGGCGCACATGGGAATGATGGGTAGCTGTATCACACATTTTAATGAACCGTGGCTTCCTGCCAGCTATAAATCACACTGCTACTGCCATTGGCCTCTGGCTGGTTTTGATTCCTTTTATTGTTGCGAGAAATTGTGCCAGAAAATTAACTCATTGCTGAAAGCAAAATGAAATCATTTTACTGATTGTGAATGATCAAGAAATGCTCAGTTTGTCCATACCTTCAGCATAATCCTTAGTCCCAAATACAGCTGAACCAGCAACCATGGCATTAGCACCAGCCTCAATAACCTAGTAGCAACGAAGTCCATCACATCTTACTAATCACAACACATCTAGTCATATATTTTATTTGATACTGAATAGGTGCTTGATAATTTCCATCAAATTCTAAAAAGAATTGAAGCATTTCCCAGTTGGAAAGACACCAAATTTTTGTTCTCCATTTCCCACCCCTAAATCCCTTGTTATGTTAATTGCAATGGTCATTAGAGTAAATTGCCCTCAATGATAGCGAACAAAAGAAACCAAAAGATTTAAAATATTGAAAGCTAAGGAATGGTTTATGCAGGCTTTCTATAGAGCATCATCCAAAAAGTGTCATTTTCTTTAGACTATTATGACTTGCCTTTCAGTTCATATAGAAATGGTCTGAAAATATCCGTATAGACAAATATTTTGTTCAAAAGAAAAAATATGGTAGATACCTTATATGCATTTTTTGGACCAACGCCACCATTCACCATAACCCACGGGTTTACTCTCTGCATATAAAACCACAATTCACAAGCTTTTCAGTCATACAGTGAACAACATATGTAGAAAACAGTGAAGCAAACAGGATGATTACACCTTTTCTGCACACAATCTTCTCAAGTCCGAGACTTTCTTAACTTGACTCTCAATGAATCTCTGCCCACCAAAGCCAGGATTCACTGACATAATTAACACTGGGTCAACAACTGTCAATAACACAAAAGTAATATATAGGTCATCAAAGTACATTCCATCAGCAAAGCAATTGCCAACATAAGATGCAGTACTGATTACCATGTCCATGAAGGATATTCCATCCTTCTTTGTTTTCTCCTTACCGACTAATTTAAGTAAGGGTATAAATCCTTTTCTCATCAATTGAAATCAGAAAGGATCACTCACTCATCGTACTAGCTTTTTGTTTCTCAATTTCAACTAAGACTATACAAAAAATGCCACACATATAATGCATTAAAAAGGCTTCTAATTTTGTCTGTCCACTAATGACAGCCATTGACTACTATACAGAACTAGTGTAATCAAAATTACTCCAGATGTAACTGCAAGGAGCTTTTTATTTAACAAATTCATCCAGTTACATATTTCATGCTCAACTATACCAAAGCTGGAAATGCAGCCATATCCAGTCTGAGACCGTTTGCGGAACACTAAATAGGGCAGGAAGCTCGGGGGCAAGTTCAGATCATAGCAGTCATTTTTTGAGACTTATCCAATTCGTCAAAACCCAAAAAAAGGAGTAAAGATTGAAAAACTCACCATCGAGCACATATTCTATAGTGTTTAGTGGGGTAGCAGGGTTTAAGGCAACTCCAGCTTTAGATCCAAGACCTTTTATCTACTTTGCAAGACAACAGAAAAAGCAGTGAAATGTGAACAACTACTTTAACCAAAATGCCAAAAAAAAAGGGGGGGGGGGTTTGGAAATGAATCTACATAATCAAGTTTAATAAAAATAAGAGAGGAATAAGCATGCCAGTAAGTTCTCTTAGGGTCATACCCAATATACCCCCTAATGGCTTCATACAGCAAACATATAAATATTATCTTACCTTAATGGAAGCAAAGATATTTAGAGTTGCTAATTATGGGTATGCACTATTCCAATTGACATTCAGGTACTGCTTTTATAACATCTGATGAAAGATACTGCTTATCAATTCTTATATCTTATATAATATGCTATAGCAAAGATCAGACCTGATTTAAGGTTCAAAGCAAATGGATTGTAGAAGATTGTTCACAATGAACACTGACTACATCAGCTCCAGCCGTGATAAAATCAGGCACACATTGTTCAGATTCCATGATCATCTGGAGTGTTTAATCTCATGTTAGAAACAGGCTTCCATTGAATTTTGGCCAACAATTGATGAAACTAAGACATAAAAAGAAAAGTACCAACTATACATCCAGAGGAAGATCTGTCACAGGGCACAAGGTATCCACCACAAGAGGTCCAATTGTGATATTTGGAACAAAACAACCATCCATTACATCAGCATGAATCCAATCACAACCTGCCAGTTCTACAGCTTTTACCTATGTCAAATGAAAAGGAGTCTTAATGCCTACAGAATAGTACAATATTGCATGGCAACCGCAGCATTGCCAAGAATGGAAAAGTTAAAATAGAAAGAAAATCAAAACCTTTCAAGATAATGCAGCACTAAACATGTTAAGTCTTCAGACCTAATTTTTCTCCTGCATATCAGATCAACTTGTGTGATGTAGGCAACTAGTTCAAGCAATATTGAAGGTTATCACAAGAAAATGAGAAGCAAAAAGAATTTCCACATCAAATCCTACCAAGACTAGGAGAAAAAAAGGAAACAAAATTAAAGCAGTGTACATATACTAAAATTGAATCAAACTCAAACATGTAAATATCATGGAAAAAGCAGGCCTCCCAGTTTGGTGGAATGAAGGTCAGAAAGTTTCCCCATGGAAAACTCAAACTCTATGCCAAAATGCATATATACCCTGTTTCTGGAAGATTTTACCCAGAATAACAATCAGATTCATCGCTGCTATGCAGCTCTCCCTCACTAATATCTTACAAAATACAAAACCAACCAATCTGAAGTTCATCTTAGAAAACAGCAAGACATGCAAGGCGCATAACTCAACATACCAAACCATTACAGGACAAAATGTAGCCCTCGTCGTTTGACCAACAATATTCACATTCAAACAGAAAATTTTGACCGGCTGACACATCAAAGCCACAAAGCAGCCTCGACTTACTCTCATTAACGACCATAATAACAACATACAGAATCAACTGCCCACAAAATACAAAATGAAAGCAGAATTGCACATAATTCAATAAACCTTTGGGGACTTGGACTGGGACGTCGTAGCAATTCTGAGATGGGTTCAAATGTATACTACTTCCAAGCTTCAAAACACCAACAAATGCAAAGATCCATTAAAATTCAATCAAAAATACGTTGAGAACAACTGAAAAGACAGTACCTTGTCAAGGTAAGCCAACTGGGTTCGGTAAAATGGATCTTTTGGAGCCAAAGGCCCCCTCCAAACCCATTTATTTGAGTTGATGAACACAACGAATCGGTTGACATCTCTCTCTGTGTTATGTAGCGAAAGAAAGAGGGTTTGGTTTGGTTTGGTCTGTTGATTTGGGGGGTGTCCTCCTTTGCCACCACAATTTTCCGCCATGGGAGTCAGACTTAAAAAACTTTCAGAGATATTCAGGAGGGAAATTCTTATGGACGATACGTGTGTCTTGTTGGATTTTCGAAATCTTTTTTTCTTAATCGGCAGTGGCTGGCGCTCTACGCAGCTGACGTGTTTTCTGTATGGGAATTGACCACTGTTTTCCTTTTCTTTTTTTTTTTTTTTTTAAATAAAATCAAAATTGTAGGCCATGTATGTAAGTTGATGCCGGCCATCATTTAATTATTTTATAAAATATTTATCTATTATTTAAATATTATTAAATAAAATAATTTTTTAAATTTTAATTTTAATATTAATATAATTAAAATTTAATACAATACAAAAAAATAATTTTAAAAAATTAAATTTAAATTAATATAAAAATTATTATTTTTAAATAATACATTTAAATTTTTATAATATTAACATGAATTCTTTATTGTGAATTTATCAAATGTAACATAATTATAATAATTTAATCAGGAGGATAACGAGTAAATTGATAAGATGGCAAATGATGTGCGATAAATAATGTTTATGTTATTGTCTTATCCTCATCCGCATCGGGAGACCCTATGAACTACTTGTCTTTAATTGGATTCTCGAATGCAATTTCGTGGCAGGGAAATGATTAATGACCCATTTATATTACAGTGAAAAATTATAGGGCTTTCAATGAATTTTAACTAAATAGAATTGGAGAGACGTCGGATTTAAGTCAGCCAACTGAAGAGAGAGAGAGAGAGAGAGAGAGAGAGAGGGCTACTGAAAATTGACCGTGTATTTGAACATATTCGATGGCAATATGTATTGGCGACGATATTAGTGCACACTTCCTTCCTTGGTTGCCAACAGGGCAAAGCAAAAATGGTGTATTTTGCTATTTTGATTAAATTTAAATTCTCGAGACCATGTAACAAAAGAGATTCACTACAAAATCCTTGTCATAGGTGAAATGCCTTTGAATGCAAGTCCATCTAGCAGCCAGTCGAATCACCTGAGGTCGCACGGCATCCAAGTTCCATCTGCTCGTCGACCACCACGTGGAATGGGTCTCCTTTATGTCCAGGGCTCATACAATGGCGAGCTGGAAAGCTAGATTTATACGTCAAATGTGTCTAACTACCTGTTTTACAGATGTGTATGTGCCCATCACTCCAACGAAAACAGCAATAGCTATGATGAATCCAATTTTCGCAGCTTCAAAACCCCACCTTCGATAAGCATCGAAAATCTTCATATAGCATACGCAAGGCAAAATAATGGAAACTGTCACATTTAGGATTGCTCCAATAAGTGCAACTAGTTGCCCAAAATAAGGAAAGGCCAAGGCAATAATGACTGTGCTAAGCAATAACAGAGTCCTCAGGACGATGCGGATAGGCCTGAGGCTGTAGCGTCTTGGCAATCTGTCTTCTATGGCTTTGGGAATAGGTGATATTATCAGAGCAAACTTAGCAATTGGACCAACGAGAATGGTGTAAATGGCTATCTTCGAGCTAATTTTGTTTGTGGGAAGGTTGAGTGTCACTTGGGGTAGTGCATTTTGGCCAAACATCAAGTAGCCAATGACTGCTATAGATATGTAGCCTAGCGAACTAAGGCCAAAGCTGACGAGTAACACCTGCAACAAAAATGTCCCAAGTTAACCTCAATATGACCATCTCCTCCAACATATAAACACAGGGTGGGATATCTATAAGTGAATGAATGAGCCCAATAAAAATTGGAACCACATATTACTTTATTATGATCTGAAAGTTACATATTGAAGGGGTGAAAGTTTGTGAAAAATAAGAGTGAGTTTGCATAAACAAATGGTGCCTATTTGCCAGAATGAAAATATGCTTAATGTCAATGGACCTGAGGTCCTCCACGATAGACATTTGGAGTCAGGGCACAAAATACACCTTGGAAAACTGGGTTTTATCTTTCATGGAAGAGTATATAGTTGGAAAAACTGGATGAGCTCCATAAGAGAAGGCATATAAGCTAAGAGCGGTGGGTATGCCACTCAATTCAAAGAGCCGGTCTCCCTCACCAGAAAATCCCACTCCATCAACCGCACCAACCCACAATACGGAACAAATGATAACAACGGAAGACAGAACACCACCAGCAGAGACAAAAGAAAGCCAGCTCAAGTCCTTTATCCACATGGAAGGCAAAATGACAAGCCCTGCTATCATTGTAAATAAGCTTTTTCCACCAATGGAATGCCCTCCTACATGGAAACTGACGTTGGGGAACAACTTGTGCAAGTTATCTCCTTCCAGTATCAAGAACCCTATTGGCACTAAATAGACTTCCAGGTACATGAAAGTTGATATTATGAGCTTTCCTTTACGCCCGAATGCCTGCCAGCCGATTTCCACGTAGGATTTTATTGCTGGATTGGCGTCCATGCATCGTTGCAGCAGCAGACCAGTATAGCAGGTCACAACTGCCAATGCGAGCAGAAAAGCAAGGCCTAGCCAGCCAGCTTGTGCGAGTGAATAGGGAATCGTTATTAACCCAATTCCTGGAAGATGGGAAAAAATGAAACCATAATAGTGACAAAGTTACCACTAGCATCGTAAAGATTTCAGCTTTAACAAAACGGAGAAGCCAATGATAAATTCAGACCTGACAAGGCATTCATTAGGTTAAAACAGGACTTTGAAAAGCTTGCCCCTCTCGCTTTAGAGGGTGGGAGCTCCATCTGGCCTTCCATGGCTATTTGTGATTCTGTTTCACTTGAGAATTGCAATAAAGTCAATAAAAAATAAAAAACATAGAGGAGAGAGAAGAAGAGTCCACAAATTTGAGCTTTCATGAAATAGACAAGCATCTAGCATTTTAATGGAATATCAATCAGAATAGCAGTAACTTAAAGTTGGCCAAAAATTCTCAAAATGGTAAGAGTAATCAGAGCAGGAAGAGACTGAATAAAAAGATCAATTTGCTATGTTACTGGAAATTGGCCAAAAACAGTGCATACACATTAAATAACATTGCACTTCTTGAAGTAAAAGTTAAAGAACATGGGTTATACAGCAAGCAAAGTTGATAGGGGAAAGACTTGCTCATCAGTTTTCAATCTAGATTGTACAACTTTAATAACCGAGAGGAATTTCATTTACCCAGCTATTGGCTTACTGCTGAAGGCCTTTTAAGAAGCATGCACAGTGCTTGTGGTCTGTTGGAATTCTGTGCAGTATGCATACATAGGATGGTAGTATATTGGCCTTTTATAATGAGGTTTCCGTGTCTCTCCCTTTCTCGCTTTCTCCATTTTGGCCATCAACAGCGACAAGTCATCTTGGTCTTCACGGCACCTACCAAAAGTCAGTAACGTGGGAATCTTTTGGCGCATTCTTAACTTTGAAAGTCGAGTCTGCCTTTTATTCTTAGTGCCCCGGCCGTTCCCAATGAAAGCAGAGAATATTTGGCACTGCAGTGCCGCCTGAGCCCAGTGGTGTATTGGTTTGTGTAAATATTTGTACTTCAATTTGACTTGATGAAATCCAAAAATTATTCATATAGCATTTAATTTTATTTTTTAATTAATAATATTAAAATATTTTTATTAAAAATTTAATTAAGTTATGGTTTCATTAATTAAAAAAAATTATTTATCATTACATTAATTAAGTACTATAATTTTAAATATAATTCAAATATTAACATATATATTTAATTTAAACTATAAAAGTATATATGTATACAAATAATTTCATTTTTTTTAACACACATATAGAAAAAAATTAATTATTAACTTAAAATTTAACAAATAGACAAGTAATAATAGCAAAATATATAGTTTTAAATATTAAACATTTTCTATTTATCATTAAGAAAGTATTTATTTAATTTATGATTGTCTTTTTTTTTTTTTTTTTTTTTGGTCTTTTTGATCAACCAAGAAGGGGCCGTTGCTTAAGCAAAGGAATTATTCAATTCATTGCCTAAACAATCTTCAGATGAATACTTATATGAGGAATTGAATTATTCATTAGGAATTGCTAATTCTTTTACCCATTAAGAAAGGAGCAAAGGAATAATTGGATTCCTTGCTTAAAGAAGCTTCACATGAATACTTATACAAGGAATTGCTAATTCCTTTAACCATTAAGAATGAAGCAAAGGAATAATTGGATTCCTTGCTTAAAGAAGTCTTTTTTTTTTTTAATTGATTAAATTCATAATCAACCTTATGGGCCGCTAATTTGGTGGATGGAGGGAGAACGAACCATGGGAAAGTTTTGTGGACTTGGTGGCCCAAAGGAAACCAATGCTTTGTGGCCCTCGTGCACATCTGCTGACCAAATAAATGCCCACATTGATATTGGAAATAGGCCTATAATAGAAGCATTGAGAGCCCACGCTCCACACCGATAACAAACACAAAAGGGCGGCGGAGAGTCCCAGCAGGCTAGCCCTTGCTGCAATAAAAGGATAGCAATGAAAATAACAAAATAGGAAAGTGTGTATTCATTGGTCGCCCCATTGACAATCGGGCTATCTTGAAACAGAAAACCCCACGATACACAAAGATTTTCATCAAATATCTAATAGATACTAATTGCACTTTATCAAGGCAAACCCCATCGTTAAATAGACCGCAAGATGGTACATAGGTGCGCAGATCATTCCTAGGGGGCATGCCACGACAATTTCAATTACACAACACATCAATTCATCGTTAAGGAAAAGAGAATTATACGGAGTCCTGAACAAATGGATTTGTTATTAACAAGAGGAGAAAAAACAAAAAACAAAAAAAAAAAAAAAGAAAAAAGAAAAATGATACCAATTTGGTCGTGGCTGAAGAGAATTTCATTTGTAAAAATGAATTTTAAAACAATGATAGGATTAATTTTTTGTATTTATAAAGTTGTCAGATTGAGTTTTAAAAACCATTTTTTTTTTTTTATTTCGAATACAAAAAGAAAACTGATAATTGGGGAAGCTATGTATAACAGAAGCACTATTTAAGGGGAGTGACCAAAATCAATTTGAAAAGAGAATGTCTCATTCTTCTCTACAAATCAATTAGCTGGAAAACAAACTATCAATTCAATCCAAGATTTTGCACATGTAATGGGATTTGCTCATTCTCTAATATTAAAATGGCAAATGGCTTAAATGACACAGAGAACAGAATACGTGCCCAAGAGTTGAAGCTTGACAGCTTGTCCATACATACTTCCCAAATTCCATCCCGTAATTGGCACATAGTTAATGATGCAGGGAGACAAATCGACGACAATATATTTCTTCTGTGCTTTTTGTTGGATGATACAGGCGGGGTCCACGGAACATCGCCAATTCCCATCGATCTAAGCTCCCGGATTCCACCCAAGTGGTTTTGGTGGCCCATGAGGCTAGGCGACAAACGCTTTGCTTGTTTCCTTTCTTGTTGCTTAATTTTCTGTTGAGCGACGTTAGATGCGACATTCAAACAATTCATTTGGCTTCACTTCTTACCCTGACTGTTCATTGCGAGCGTTGAGGTTTGTAAACGATCCCTGATATAGGTTTTAAATTGTATGGGGGCAGTGAGCCTTAGTGTTTACTCTATTATGACCTGATAATTAGAATTTGAGAATAAAATTATATGCATTTGATCTTTCTCTAAAATTTATAAGCGTAGAAATTTTATACACTAAAAGGTCTTTTATTTTGAAACTATCAAATTTTCAGACTTTAGAAAAGATCACATATATCGTATTTTCAGCTCTTTTTAAAAACTTGTTTGTCAAAACAAAATTTTTAATTACATCTTCACTGTGATCTTAGTAGTTTATTAACGGTCATTCTATATATAATTTCTAAGGCTACCAGGCTGTCTTTTGAGACGTTGTAGTAGATGATGGGAGCAAACTTTGCACTTAAAAATGGTGACCAAATCTTTAAGTGGTTAGCTAAAGTAGCACTAGCTGGGCAGAAGTCTATGGCCCTCGTGTAATGCCAGCCAGTCTCGATCCATTCATCCTTTGGACAACCACCAAGAATGGCAATACATGCATAATGGATTTGAACCTCTCTTTTGCTTTTGAACGTAACTTTGTGTTTGATGTGGAAATTGCTAGGAAAGCACGTTGAAGGTAAATAACATGCCATGCCATGCCATGCCACTTTTTTTTTTGGCTTCTAAATAATGTTTTGACTTTTGGGTAATGCTAGAAGTAGTAGTAGTTTTACAACACTTCTTTATTACCTAACAATGTATATAAATTGTAATTGTTTTTATTTTCTTGGCGGAGTCCAAAAATCTTGCTTGGATTGTTAATTGCTTCAACCAATGGTGGTGGATGAAATTCAAAAGTTCCTGAGAATTTGCATCTTGACTTGGCCAAAACATTATGCACGCCAGGCAGAGAGGCGAAGCCGTCACATCAATTAAAGTTGACGTATCCCTACTCGAAAAATACCAACCGAAAGATACTGATGATTAATTTAATGAAATATTCTAAAGGCGATGCTTCTCATGGGACAAGATAGCAATGCATACCCAATTTCACTCACCGTCAAAGGGGTGAGGTTGATACATCCAGGTGCATGCAAAGAACTAAAAGGGATTTTAAACACTACTACACGAGTTCATGCACGGCAACCCAATCGCACTAATTATAGCTAAGATTGAAGATGAAATGGAAAATCTTCATGCACCCGTTGCAGTTGACAAGGAAAACATATCGGGGTGTGCCAAAAACAATAGGTGGTAGGTCATATTCACGCATATTTTGGTTGCATCTACCTTGTGAGCAAAGACAAATTGTCCCGACAACACTGGAATTCTTCGTACCAACGGAGAACCCAAACCTACGATTTTGTTTCTGCTTTTGGTCCCTCTTCTTGACGGAAGGAAATTGCCGTCCGGATTATAAAAATGATACTAGAAAACCCCCTAATTTTCTTGATTCATCCTGGGTTGAAACCCTATTTAGCGGCCACAATTTAGCTTCTACCATCAATGCGCCCCATTAATTTCAGAAGTCGTGCATTGATTTGGACAAAGAGTTGGTGGGGTGCATGTAGTGGGGTAATTCGTGCCATGCGTGGCTTAAAATTGATAGCTAAACGATCAATCGTTTAGTCAATACATGGGCCGTTGACTCAATTGGGAGTTCTCTTTTCAACCGAAAAGGAATATACACGTGTGTGTGTGTGTGTGTGATTATTCGTAAGGACCCAATAGAACTGGCAATCCAACTGTCCAACAATGAGCAGTATATAATTGAGCGTCCAAATTGTAAAGAAAAATCATCCATATTCATTCTTGAAAAAGAAATATAATGAATGGCAAGTGTCCATCTTTCGCTTTCTTGTTCTTCGCTAAAATTCACAACAGAGGTAGGGTGATGGTGTGGTCACACTGAAAACAATAGGGACGCATATTCTTTAAATTACTTTAGTTGATTTTGAGTGAAACATTTTACATTTTTTGAACAATGTTTGTTTAACCATCCATCACGGCCCTCTATCTTTCCTCTCTCTTTTTTTTTTTAATACTTTTAAGGAGAAGATTCGTGCCCAATCTTTTTCTATTTAATATTAGTTGGTGTTAAATATTTGAATACTAAGCATGAACAAACAAATCCTAATTATCAGAACTAACCATTTAATTACCATATTATCAGACCCTGGTGCTGATAACATATTACATGTTAAGGTATAAATAACATATAATTTTGAATATTCACGTATAATATATATATATATTTTGAATATACTCAATTTTGATAAATTTAAATGAATACAAAATTTTATATTATAATTCTATATTTTTATAGTACACTAATATAAAAATAATATATAAAATATAATTTAAAAAATTTTCATGATATATATAATTAAAATTAAGAAAAAAATTAATATTACTTATTTAAGACTTTTTATATATTTATAAATTAAAGATATTAAATATATTATAATTATGAATATTTAATTAAATTTTATGAATTATTGTAAATTTAATTGTAATTAAATAAATATTATTTTAATTATAATTAATTTTTTATAATTCTAAAATTATCTAAAATAAAAAGTAAAAATTAAAGATAAAAAAAAATTTTAATACGAAAAAAATGTTTTTTTAAATTAATTTAATAGATTTTAAGTGAAACATTTTATATTTTTTAGGCAATATTTTTTAAGCATCCATTAGGAGACTTTTAGTTTTTATTTTATTTTATTTTATTTTTGTTTTAAAGGAAAGATCCACGGACCCTTAAATTTTTTTTCCATTTTTTATATTTGTTAGTGTTGATATTTAAATACCAAGCATCCATTGGAGGGAAACAAACAAGTCTTAATTATCAGAACCAACAGTTTAATTACTCTATTGTGGATAATAACACATTCCATGGTAAAGGTGGCAATAATAGATAATTAAAAAGGGATTTTTTAAAAAAAATTTAAAAAAACAAAAAGAACAAAAAGGGAATCGTGGATGTTCCGGCTGGAAATGGTACTGCGAGGATTAGGAACCACGTGGCAATCTATAGCTGGAAAGTCAAAATACCGTCGTCACCTTGGGAGGGTGAGTGACGGCAGCTAAAACCTGACCCGCGTGTCTTGTTAGCTCGGGGAATAGTTGCTGGGACCCATTTGATTACGTGTGAACCGTTAAAAATCCAAAGACTAACCCGCCCCCAGAAATCTGACCTCATCATTGGTGGGGCACACACGCCAGAGGGATCATTTCGTTGAAGTTTGGTCCCTTCTGGTGGGCCCCTACTGTGCAATCTTTTTCTTTTTTCTTAAAAAAAAAACAGTACACATCAAGGGTTATTTTGGACATAATATTATTAAAAAACAGTTTCTGAACACAATATAAAAATGAATTAATGGAGAAAAAAATGAGTTAATGAAAAAAAAAAAATATATATATATATATATTATCTCATTAATTGTGTAATTGCTTCCAATACTGTAATAATAACCAATGAATAGTAATAACAAGGTAGATTGAGAGGCATTAACATTTGCAAATATATGGAGATTAGGTTTCCAAATATAATTACATCACATTATTCTCATTTTGTTTTAATATTCTAATTTAATATCATAACTCAATAATATTTTTAGGAAATTTTTTAGCGAACGTTCAAGTACCCAAAAAGTTTCAGCTGCTTAACGCACATTCATAATGATTGGATGTAGACTTTAGGCGATCATGTGAATTTTTATTTTTAGTCGCCGTAAATATATAATTAGTTTTTACCCAATTATTTAATGCATGTAATAAATTATTTTTAACATATATCAATCGCGTAAAACTTTTTAGATGACCAGTAGGTGGATACGTGAACACCTGCACATTTTTTAGATGGATATTCTCCTTTTTTTTTTTTCGCGTAAATCAATGGGTGTTACCTTTCATTTTTCTAAGGAGGGTTTGAAAAATTTACGCTCAAATAGATCACATCAGATCAAATTGTCCAACTTTAGCCGTATTATTTTTCAGTTTAATATATGTAGGAGATTGAAAAACGTTTTTCTTTTTGTTTTTCTGTTTTCAATAGACATTAGATCAATTCACACTTCCAATCTTAAAGACAAAAAAAAAAAAAAAAAAAAGATTGAGTATCTTATCGTAAGGGAAAATACAACCAATTGTTGGATTAAAGGACCGTACAATATGGTAAGCTAAACAGACAGCTGTACGTGCATTCATATATCAAAAACCTAACTTTAAAGCAGTGATTTAGAGTAAATAACAAAAACGTTATGCAGTCATGATCCTACAAACCTTGGCGAATTAGGCATGAAGTTCTCCGTGATAAGGCTCGCGGATGGATTGGTCAATTCTTTGTCCTTTAGCAGGGAAGCCACAAGTGTCATGGGAGCCAAAGCCTCCAAAACGAAAATGTGGAAATTACTACCCAATGGTTATTCGGCGTACTCTTTTCATATTGGTCTGAGTCTAACTGACAAAAAAAAAAAAATTATGTAGAGCGTGTGATATGGTTCTACACTAATTAATACCTGGAAGATGCATTGGAGAGAGAGAGAGAGAGAGAGAGAGAGGACAAATAAAGAGGTCGAGTTTGTTTTGTTTGAAAGAAAAAACGTGTAAATTGATGCTGCATAAAGGGGGATTTGGTTTCTTGGTTTTATTTTTCTTGATTAGCTAGACACCAACTTCTCCATGAAGACGTGATCCAGGATGAGATGCCTTTGGAGAATTTTTAGGCGCAACAAAAATGTTCGTGAGAGAGACGAAGCTGATCTCCGCTTGCCACATATCGTTAAAGGACCATATCGTGTAGGACTCTCAAACTGGTCGATAACGTTTGGCAACATTTTATCATGTGCCGAAAACTTAACCACCTCATGGTGCAAAGGGCATTTTATAAAAAGGTAAAATAAAAGGAAGGGGGCCAAAAAAGAGATCCGGGGTATTCTTCTTTTTGGCTTAGGCATCATACTTCGAGCGTTACAGCTTGGAAGACGGAATGCATTGCATCATGACGTGAATGGATCCATCCATGGATTGAATGAAAGAGAGCACATTTAAAGAGTATGGAATGAACGAATCAATCAATTAATGCTCATGATAGATTTACTTGAAACGAATGGAGGGAATACAAATAAGGGATTGACAAAGATAAGCATGGTTTTTTATTTTTTATTTTTTTATTTTTATTAAAGTACAATTTGATCCCAAGAATAATGATATAATTATTAATAATTTGTATATTTTGTCCAACAAATTTATTGGGTAAGTCAGTCAGTCAGTTTCTTTCTTTTTTTTTTTTTTTTATTTCTTTTTTTCTCTTATTCACAAGATATTGGCCTATTGGGTAGAGTCCACGGCAACAAATGATAACATATTCACTCAAGAAAAAACAACAAATACTAGCGTATTCAATTGAGTCCCCACATTCAGATATCCAGAATCTAAATGAGACAATGAAACAATGTCAGAATGCAGCTCATAATCTCCAATGATGTAAGAACCTACCAGTTCATAGGCCTTTAGTGCAATTTTTTTTTTTCACGATGAAATGCGAACAGGATCAGTTGGCCACCAACTGAATCTCATATATGACAAGCTTGGCGTCCAGACAATATGAAAAATATCAATGCCAATACAATAACGCGATTGCAACAATTTTAAGCAGAAAACGAGTTGAAAACAGTTCATACTATAGTATTGTAAAAATTCTTACAAAAACTTAATATATATGCTTCACAGTAACTTCTTACAAGATGTAATATATGCTCCACCAGAAGAAAATAGCTGACAGTAATTTCCTTTAAGCCCCTCTAATAGATTCAACAAATCTATGCACAGAATTCCTAGGAGCTCGTCTTCCAATGCAGCCCGCAGAATTTTAATAATTCCAAAAGCTATCATAATTCACTGGTCCAGCTGAGGTAGAAGGTTGTTCTTGATCATTAAAGGGCCTCTTTCCCATCTCGTAGTTTGATATGACAGAAGAGATTTCTGTGTTCATATCATTACTTAATCCTGTTTCTTGAGAGAAACTAATCATCTCCCTCTCTGTTTTCAAACTCTGCTTCATGCTTGACCCTTGATTTTCGATCAAGGCCCTTAAAATGGAGTGATCTGGCAATAGAACTGAACTTGGGTATTGCGGATTTGCTGACACTGGGATGGTCTGAGCAGAGTAGAGAGAATTTGGAAGTGGAATTCCGGGGAAAACATCAGTGGGGTTGGAAGAAACTGGTAAGATATGATTGTTGAAATTGTCAACCATGTCTTGTTGATTTCTTTGAACATCAATGGGATTGGAGAAGCAGGGCACATACATCGGTTCAGCCACCGGCTTAGTCTTGCAATTATAAGGGGAGGAATCCATCAAAGGTGGCAGACCAGAAACAACCATTTCATTACCAATTGAGCCTATCCTAACCAGTCCTGAGATATGCGTTTTCTTTCCACCAGAACTCTTTTGGAACACCCTACCTATCACCCATTCATTCTGCACAAGAAAAAGAAGAAATTCCATTAGAATACATGAAATGAACAGGAGAAAAGCTATGTCAAACAGGGTTAAACTGGGAGATAGAGAGTAGTGTACCTTGGCAGTTTTAGGAAGGTTTTGGGCAGAAAATTTACCCTCCAATCTATATTCATGCATGACCCAGTTGGTTTTTGCTCCTTTAGGAGCTCTTCCCATGTAGAATACGAGGGTCTTTTTCATTCCAACCAAGGATTTCCCTCTATAGATCTCCTTATCTTTTCCTGTGGCTTTCCAGTAACCAGCTTCAGTTGCTCTGTTTGTTCTGAGACCTGTTGGGTATTTTCTGTCCCTCAGACAGAAGAAGTACCATTCTTTCTCTCCCATTTTCGCTTTCCCTGCATCCAAAATAGCCACAGAAATGAAAGCAATAATTAGATCAAATCAAATTCAAAATCATCCGAGGAGGACAAGAACGAGATGAAGATCAATACAAATTCTGATCTTGCCAAAAAACTTACATGGCAATTCCCAAGGTTCAGACTTGTTCAAATCCACATCTCCAATAGCTCTACAGGAGAAGTTGGTATCAAGAACCCTTTTGTGTAAGTAGTCAGAAATAAGCTCCTCATCAGTAGGGTGGAACCGGAATCCGGGAGGCAAATCCATCTGATTATCCTCCTTCACGAGTCCAGGAATGTTTTCCATCCCTTGAAAAGCTTAAACCCTATTCCTTTCTATATTAAAATGCTTAAACCTCGATTACAGAAACTGGCTTTTAATAAATGAGATGAAGAATATGGCAAAAAATTCAGGCCCAATTCCCTTACAAAGACCTGTAAAGCCACCAATTATCAAATGGGTACCGACCGAACAAGTCAAATTCTCTATGTTCACAGAACCTTGCAGAGAAAAACAGAAAGCCAGAAAGGTGTCGGATGGAAAGTGAACTGCTAAGAGCTAGAACAGAAAAAGACTGATTATAAAGCTATGGAAAGTTAGGAAGAAAGTGACAGATTGAGAGGGAGAAAAAACCGGGGGTGGTGGTGGGGGAAGCGATGAAACTAAAAAGGATTGCAAAACCCGAAAATTTGAGAGATGTTAAGAGAAAAGGGACCTACGAGAAACAGAAGCCCCTAAGTACTGGTTTCTTTGGAGAGCCAGAAACGTGTTATGTAAGGCAACCATGGTGCGTTGCTCTCTCTCTCTCTCTCTCTCTCTCTCTCTCTCTCTCTTATTAACTTTTAGGATACAGTAATAAAAGCTCCACATTGCTAATTTGACCAAAGGCGATTCATTCATGTTTCAAGCATGTAAAATTTCATCACAAGTTAATGACCAAAATAATGTTTTCTTAGAACCTGCTAATAAAAATAATTTGGTAATACTTTTTTATTTTTTAAATGTTTAGCAATATATTAATTGTGCTAAGAGTAAAAGAACCTAATTTCACTTATAATGTTAATAAAAAACCTACTAACTTAAATTTTTAGGTTGATATAACATTACATCATATTATTTAACATAATATCAAAACTTGGGTCATGCTTTCTAACTTATACCTAATATCTTTGCCTCTCTCGTTTGTTTAATTTAAATCAATTTAGTCCCCAATATTAATGAGATCTAAGTATATAAATCAATTTCATTATGTCATGTGCTAGTTGAGTCTAATTGTATATAAAAAAAAATGTATATTAAAAATATAAAAGTTTACATTAATAAAGCAAAAAGATCATACCGGGTTTATAATGTCTGTAAGTTCTACTAACTTGAACTTTTCCATGCATGTATAATTTCAAATCATTATTTGACAATTACAAAGAATTGTCATGAAAGTAAGATCCAGTTAGGGATCCTCGACTAACTTCATTGGTGGATGCCTCTACATACTATAATTCTCTAAATTGCATTATATTATTAAGTAGTAAAGAGCGGAAGTAGCCGAGTTTTGTGGAAAAAAACAAAAAACAAAAAACAAAAAACAATATGGGGTCACCCACTTTTTCAATTTTGTTAAAAAGTATAAAGTTTTACATTGTTTAAATACAAAGACGTAATATGATTTAAAATATTTGCGAACCTTTTTACATACAAACTTAAATGTTTGAGTCGGCATGAAGTTTCAAGAAATTATTCATATTTTCTTTTATAAATTTAAATTTTTAAGTACATACGTAGTTTTAAAAAATTATTTAACAGATATATTATTTTATAATTATACGTGGTCTGTGGTCTATGAGCTGACAGCCTAGGCAACATTTAAAAGGCCTTGACAAAAGTTTGCTATGTTGCTTGTGCTCTGGCTCGTTCGTCTAACCACGACTTTAATAGGCCATTCGTGTAAAAACTCAATCGACCCGTTAGTACTCAAATTAAAATTTCATAGGGAAACTTGCATCCACTTGATGAAAACCCATGATTTCTCTGCCTTTGACACCTTCAGCTAGCTAGCATTGACACATCGCTTATCGCTGGCAGAACCACTCTGGGCGGAGATTAGAAAAAAAACAAAAAAAAAAAAAAAAAAGGAAAAATACTTGGAAGCTCGAGATTTTTCATACAAAGGCGACACCTACAACAGCATAACACCACTGTAGATAGACCTCAGATGTAATTTAATAGCGGAGATTTGTGGGGGAGAGAATTGTAAGCCAAGTAGATTTTTGACCCAATTTGTTGAGTAAAGTGGTTATGTGGGCCATAGACATGATGTCATTCTCCACATCATCTGCCACATCAGCTCTAACGCATCTGGGCTAATCTCTAGCCATTGTTAGGTTTCAAGAGTTCCACACCTTGATTGGCCCTTAGTAAAAAATGTCAGTATACTGAATTGACAAAAATTTGAAACATTGGTAACCCCAAATGAAGACTTGATCCCAACCTTTTTTTGGATGCGAAAAAAGGAGTTTTTTTTTTTTTATTTATTTAAAAACAAAAAACAAAATATCCTCATCCCATCAGTGATGGCAGCCACGTGAATGCATGGAAGATCGAGGTAAGACTTATTTGCAATCTTATCTAGAGTTTTTTATATAAACTAAATTTACCGAGATGACCCCGTTTGTCTTCTCTCTTTGTCTTGCCATTCAAAGAGAAGAGAAAAGGCTATAGAATGGGAGATCTATGCTTACTTGTAGGTGATGATAGTGCACAAATTTAAACCTTATATTAATGTTAATCGCCCTTTAACCCTCATCACAAGTGGTCTGAAATTTCACAAAACAAAGCTCGTAGATGCTCATTAACTTTTTCCTACCACCATTATCAACCATCTTAGTCCCGACTAGCTATTTTAAGATTGAATAAAAAAAAAAAAAATTAACCAAACATTCACATTAAAATAACTTGACTTGTAAAAAATATTTTTTAATTTTTTTGAGAAAATAAATTATTTTATGTTGTTTTACTACGAGGCTAAAACTTATCTGATATATCCAATATTCCATGGATGTGTGTGTATACATATATATATATATATATATATAACTTGATTTTTATCACATGTGACTATAAAGAGATGAAAACTCTCTACATTTTCTATCCCTCTCTCTCTCTCTCGCTGCTTTCTCTCTATCATGCTCTCTCTTCCTTCTCTCTTCGGTTGGTCTCCTAAAAATAATATTATTAAGATTTTTTTTTCTTTTTTCAGCTGACCGAATTAAAATTTTTTGTTGGTGTGTCTTCTTGATGTACCAAATGTCGAAAAATAAAAAAAAAAATAAAAAAAACTTTTTTTTTTTTAATTTTTGCAAATAACCCACAACCTATATATCAAAGCATTTTCACGGTTGTTTTTTATTTTAAGCAAATTAATTACAGAAAGAAATCCTAAGGCTAAGCTTTGTCATATATGATCCGACATTGGAGACAAAGTGCTACTTATCGCTTTCTTTTCCCATTTAACTAAGATGTAACTATTTGGAAAAATGTTTTGGCAGCAAGAATTTCCTGCAACGAGACTCAGCTTTCCATTTAAGGCGCCGAGGTCAATTACACGGGCTAACGAGCTCGGCAACCCTACTCACAGTCAACGTTCATATCTCTTACATAGCGTACGGTGACAGCTAGCAATCACAAACAATAATTAATTTTAGAATATATAGTATATTTTTGATAAATATAATATATTTTTCCCGTAATAGAGAACAAGTACATCGGCGCGGGCTCCACACCATCAAAATCGTACCACTTGGCACGTGCTAGGTAATTTTGTAGAAGCTAACCAAGCTTTGGATCAAGCTAATTAAACCAAAGGTTGGATGCAAACCCCAGTCGGTGGTCAGAGATGTGGGGCCCGTTTCTTTTTGTTCCGACGTGCAGGGATGACGAGGAAAACAACGTGGCGCGCGCTGTGGTTGGCTGAAAAGCCAGGGGAACTGAGTTGAGGATTAGCGAAGTCGGCTCTAGTGATCGTGAGCAATTCCAACTTTCAAGATCACCTTGCTTCAAGACTCGAATCATCTTTCATCCGAAATTAGGGTTGACCACCACCATTTCACTGCATAAACCTTTGCAAGTTTCTGGTGATTATGGTTAAGCCAACAAGTTAACAATAAAGAGACTAGTTGAAAAAAAAAACAGAAGGGAAAATAAATGTGCGTGGCCATTTGGTTCATTAGATTCCATGGTTGAAGAAGAGGCCACAATTTTGTTGATCCCGATTTCGAAGAGATTATTATTGACTTGGTAATTTGAAGGCTTACAATAAGTTTGAGGGTTTTAGGGTCGGGAGTTGTACGCACGTAGTATAGAAGTCTTGGTATCTCTGATATTATTCTAAAAAAAATTTATGAGTTGCGCATGATTGAACGTTCTGTGACACTATCAACCGTAAAAATTGTGGTCGTTTCGTTCGTACACGAGGGGATTTGTGAAACATGTGAAGTCAAAAATAATTAGGTTCATGAATAACACGATTCCTCGTAGAACCAATAGTGTTGCGGGTCGGTTTTCATTATGTTCTCAAACACTTAATTGAAACGGACAACCCCTCATCCGGGCATGCCACTTTTTCCAACTTGACATCTGGAATTGGAATTGTTGCATCCATTTGTCCTTGTGTGGGGGCCAAACGTGAGTTTGCAATTCTTTTATCTGGTGTATTACATTTGAAAACTTGATGCAACCCACAAGAGGTGAGCTTAACTTTTAATTGGTCATTAGGCCATGACATCACTTTAACCATTTTTTGTTCAACTAATCGCATATGGTGCTCGAATCCTCCAATCTACACGCAACCAAAATCATAGCAATGATCCCAAAGCATGAAATCGTTTACAATTTCAAATCCTGAAAAGAGGAAGTAGATTTTTCTATAATCTCTATTGAGCTCAACATTTCAAGGTATTGGATGACAACATTCCTCAATAATTGCCATTGGGATAAGAGACGGTGTATGTAGGTTGGAGAAGTTTGCGAAATGAAAGTGATAGTGAAATGGACTATTCATTCCGTACACCAAATCACCCAATAGACTCGGAATCCCCCGTCCCCCCCGCCCCCCCAAATACCTAACTTGCTTGCTAAATCGCTGGTCTGGGATTTGAAAACAATAAAGATTCCATATATTCACCCTTTTTTGTTCTTTTTTTTTTGGCTCTTAGCAGCCCCTTTCGTCCAAATAAAGTATCTTCTCGAAAGCCACCGCCAATTTGCCTATGCATTTTCGGACTCGTGTTGAGCAGTGTCAGTCTTCACACACCCACATGAGTTCAGTGTATATATATATATATACACACACGCAGAGGCACTCATACATGCGTGGAATTTGGATAGGCTGGTTGGAATATTGCTCGTGTTGAAGTCTTTATAAAGGTTTTAGGTGATGCTTTGACAAAGAATCAGCACAGGGGACCGCTTTGTTGCGGGATCAATCCACCGTATAATTTTGAGCCCCAGTTTGGCCCAAATTGAATTGTCAACTTGCAGCTATTGTGGACCACCGGGATTCCTTTAATCATCTCTCTCACATATGTGATTAAAGCCGGCCGAGACTCCTGTTTAGAATTAGAAGTCTTCCGTAAAATCCGAACTTACAAGGTTAGATTCAGAAAGCCTTTGGGGCAGCCGAAAGTCGTACTAGCAAAAACAGTTTATCAACGTGAGAGTTGATACCTTCGTACCAAAAAAAAGAAAGCGACAGGTTGGACACTTTCCCAAAAATAAATTGATATTCCGACCTAACCACTAATGGCTAGTCAGCTCTATGGCAGGAAGCACTACAAAGGGTTGGATCACACACAGACACGCGTGTTCGAACTCGCGAACATGTTGACTAATGGCGCACTCGTTTTGGATAAAGCCAATCACACTAGCATCTAAAACCGACCTCGTTTAAGAGTCAACAAGTAGGTCAATAATTTTGTGCAATTTTTTTCCAGATGGAAATATTACACGAAAAACAGGTTATTGTTATATTAAATACACATATATTTATAAAAATATATATATATATATATATATATATATATATCGTATTACGGTATTATAATCGTCTGTCTTGATGCATAATTAAAATTAATAATAAAGGTTACAAATATACGAATAATGAGTATGATAGTGCCACTTCATCTATGTTTGTTCCATATGGCGTCGATTACCATTCCTAATCGAGTGACAGCCATGAACCCATTTGAGTGGATGCTCTGTTTGAAACAATGATCATGTTAGCGACACCTCGCGTCTTTCGTTAGGTAATAGTCTCATTCACACGTATGGTTTGTTCAGGTAGTCTGAAAAAATTCCTGGCCCAGACTCGGTGGCGTGGAACATCCTTATTGATCGTCATGTTTATCCTGGTCTGCATAAAGAAGCTCCTGACATGTTAAAGAATTGCCGTAGAGCCTAACGAGGAAAAATTAGTTGTGATCTGGCTGCATTTCCTGCACTGGGGGGCATTGGATTTCGGGAGATGGATTCATTCTTGCATTTGCAATGCAAGTCTTGAGAGCATTGTAAAAGTCAAAGATTCACTCATCCATATGCACGCGTAGCGTGGAGCAATTGAAGAAGCATTTCAGATGTTCCATACCATAAACAAGAAGGATATAGATACATGGAATAGCAGGATAGTCGCAATGCAACTTCAGGTAATAGCTTCACAGAAAGTTCTGAGTCAGATTAATCCACTGTATACAACTTGTTCTGAATTTTTGTTAAAAGGAATTATAGATTAGGCACATATCTATTGGCAATCCGATTGTGTAATTCAGCTTTTGATGCCAGGATAAACTTTAATCAAACACATTTGAGATTGGCTCAGTTCACTTGACAATACACCAGGACAAAGTGCTCAAACGAGCAGAATCGTCTGCCAGGTGACTCCCGTAAACTAAGAAGATTTCTTTTGTTTCTTGTCTTCACATTCCTTGATTTCAGCTTGTATCTTTGCTTGCACCCTTTCTTGAAAGCCTGGGTATGGTTCGTATCCACATATTTTTTCAAGAACCTGTAATTGGCCTCCACAATCAGTTAGCATCCAAGTCATTCTTAAATAAGAAAGTAATTCTGAAAATTCAATATAACTGAAAAACACAATGTTACCTCTAGTAATACAAAAAATGGAGCCATCAAAAAGGCTTGAACAAGGTTGTCCAAGAAAGCCGGAGCCCGTTTCTACCAGATATTATTTCAATCAGGAATATGGATTGCTTGGACAAAGAAATAAATCATCTGCATATCTACATGGATGCCTGGTGCTTACCTCAAACATCCCATGGCCTAGAAACTGTCCAGCCCAACAAAACAATTGTGCTGCCAGAACTACCTGGTTTCATGTTTATTGCAACCAATCAGAGTCAAAATCCAAATGAACTCAAAACCATAATCCATGCTATAGTTTTTTAATTTCTGATCTATGTTCCCAAACTAGAGTTGGTAACACTGTTAGGAACATCTCTCTCATTGATGACAAATTTCTTGTGCTATGTAAATATTCTATTCATAAATCCATTTCCATGCAAGTTATGGCCAAGTGAGTCTTCTTTTGTTGCAACTAGTTAAACCAAAAATATGGTCAAGGATCCATGAACATAAAAGCAGTAAGCTGTTACACACATCTGGATTTTCCTACATAATGAAATGGCCATTGTGTTCCAACTGTTTTGTCCTAACCATTTTTACAACTGCCTCAAAAATTTGAACTGAAATCACAATACCCCACTGTTTGTAAATGCAAAACAAAGTCATGTGAATTCAAACCTAAGAAGAAATGTGAAAAGGTGAGACTCATGACCATTTTAGCTTAACGAACATGCAGAGACCCGAATGCTTTCTACAAGTTACTGCCACAAAAACTCCAACCTAACAGGCAATCAAAAACATAAACAACTCCCAGGCCTTTCCTTTTCTTGTTAAAAGCAAACATGGTTCCAACTCCAAATCAGTTTTTCCAACCCCAAGATAACAAACAGTGATGGAAAAACATAAGCAAAAGAGAAGGCATAGGGTTTAGATAAAGGGTTAAGAAAGAGATGGAAATCATAGCTGCATTTTAAGCCAGGAATGGGGATAAAAATCCACCTTCACACCAACAGTGATCAAAACTGGATACATTTTTTTTCTTTTTTTTTTCTCCAAAAACTCTACTGTGACTTGGAGATTAATTTCAAATCACAGAAACAATTTTTTACAGGAAATCAGGGGTGGTACTCTATAGAACCATCAAAGAAAACTACATTTACACATCTCACATTAGGCTGACGCGGTGACCCCTTGCTAAACTAACTGAAAAACCACACTCCATACACATAGATAAAACAGGAATGATTCACGACCGTAACTATGCATGTCCATTTAGTCCGACCAATTGCGTTGGCAGAACACACTATATTATAATATTTCAAACAAGTTTGGCTTTTGAATTTCCTAAAAATTACAGCAACAAATTAAAATGTTCCACTGCATAGTTCATCCAACAAATTGCTGCCAGCCAGACTCCGAGATTACGGATGAAAATTATAAGTGTGGGCCGTATGGTGAAAAAGCAGTTCGTGTTCAAGAATTTAATACCAAAAATTTAATGAGCCGGATCCAGACATCACAAAATGTCAATAATGTTCGATAACAGACATTCTGACCGACCCATTGACGACCCACTCTATTTCCATTACAGCAACAATAACTATGGAGGGGCCAGCTGAGCCCCTCTTGATCTCTGCAACAGCAGTCCACAACACATCGAGTCCGTCAAAATTCAATAGCACTAGCGAACAATAAATGCAAGAATCTATTCCAAATTACTGAAAGAAACAGATTTCACTTTAATTTAATGCTTCCAGGGAGATGAGAAATTTCGAAAACAATATACAACCACCGCAGAACCCAAATGAATAACAGCCAAAACTTCAAAAATTTTTATCATTTTTCTGAGAAAGCAAACAAGCTATCATTTTCCTTCATTTTCCCACACGTTCTTAGCGATCAAACAAAGATAATCTGAGAGAACCAAAAGGTCCAAAACGTACCTTCCAAGCCAATGAAAACCCAAGCCACCCAGAAAGAAAATTGGCACCAATCCAACAAGCGAAGCAAAGAAAAGCAGCCAAGGTCCCGGCTTTCTTGTCAAAACGCACATAAAACAAGGCATAGATCAAAGTAAAAAAGAAGCTAAAATTCAAAGCCAGCCCACCACGATCAAGAGACCCATATTGGGAGATGTCATATATAGATGGTGTGAAGTAGAAGAGCATAAGAGAAGTGAAGAAAATCGGCCACACAAACAAGGTGTGTAACAAAATGTTAACCGGGTTGCGGTGGTATGCCCCATAGAAGGCAAAGTGGGTCTCCAAATCAAAGATTCCTGCTTTCTTGGCCATTCCTGCTTTCTGAAAAGAGAGTTACACTAGAGAGAGATTTTCTAGAAGGAAGTTAGACAGAGCAAGTTAAAATTCGATCGGCTGACCGCAGACCTGGCAACAAGCAAGCAGAGCACGTAGCAATTTTCTTTATTTTTTTAAGGGTTTTGGTCTTTGTAGTTTTCTTTACGAGGTTGGCAGCGTTTTTGGGGTTGCCTTTTGTAAAGCCCATCATTTTAACTTTTTTTTTTTTTTACATTTTTGTTTTTAGGGAAGTTTTTGGTAACCTGTTTGTTTCATTGTTCGGAGAATTGTGTCGATCTACACGGCATTGTATGTGAATCGATTGTCTTTAAAATTGGAAAAGATTATTGGTGGTGGTTAAAATTTATGTGTCAAGCCTTCGATTATTGGCCACAATTTTTGTTAATTAATATTGTGTTCTTGATTTATACAGACGATGATAGTTTTAACTAATAAACAATACGTTACTTTTAATGAATTTTTTATTTTATAAGAAAATGACTTCATTTCATAGATTTTTGTTGTTTCGGCGGATGAGTTAGCACATTGGATACAATTAAAGCATATTTTGTGGTCAAAGATATATATAAAAAGAAAAAGGAAAAATTCTAGTGATTAAATATTTAAATTTTTATTTTAAATATTTTAAATTTTAATTTTTTAAAAAAATTTATAAAAATTAAAAAAAAAAAAAAACTCACAGCTGATGAATTAAAATATATATATATATAAAAAAAAAGGCATTATCTGTATATTGCTTAGAACAAAATTTTGGATTAAAGAGTGCAATTTTGTACAGGCTGCTGCTAAAACACTTTTGGCATTTGATCCAATTTGGGTAAGACATGGCCTTTGATGCCACGCCATATTTGTTCAACCGCCGGTCGGTGGACTAAAAGTTTGCTAGAAGTAGCTGTCAACTATATTCTTTATTTTGCCTGGCAAGAAGGGAAAGTGTGCGTGTGTGTGTGTGTGTGTGTGAGAGAGAGAGAGAGAGAAACACATATATTTTCTTTTTCTTCTGTTCAGAGCTAAATAAGCATTAAACACTAATATTGGCAACAAAAAAAAAAAAAAAAAGGAGGAGAAAAAGAGTGGAAAAATGGGATCCCATCATTAATCAAGTCTATATGCCTTTTTTGACTTCCAAATTCACGGTTTTCACAACTTGGGAGAGATAGCAGAACTCGAGTATACGTTCTATCGTGCCACCACACTCGATTATTAAAATAAAAACTGTCTTATAAATAGCATTATCATTTTTTGGCAGATGTTTAAAACTCGGCTTTTTGACACAATTAGGCCGGCCTCTCAGGATTCAGGCTAAATGGTACCCATTGGGTCTCTAGTGTTAGTTATCACCCCCTGGCACCGTGTTGGGTTGTTTAAGCCCGGCCCTCTTTCCTGAACCATTCGGGTTCGGAGTACATGGCCAGTGGGTGCAGCCTTCGGACCATAGTGAGCCCGAGCATAACGAAGAAGTCGCGCCTGGGAATAGCTCAAAACGTTGGGCCACGCTTGGCCTGGGCATGAATTATCTTTGTCTTCTTTGTAGGTGTTTTTTTTTTTTTTTGGTGAATGGAAAAGTTCATCAATTGCGCCAGAAAACACTGAATGTGCCTTTTTCTTCATAGCAGTTTGCAGAGAATTGAGGACAAATAAATGACCCAAAAAATGAAAAACACACAAAAAAAAAGGGAGAGAGAGAGAGAGAGAGAGAGAGAGAGAGAGAGAAATTCTGATTTGGGGAGCCTTGGGATAGATGCATAATTTAGAGGGCCTTTTGCAAATTCTTCCAAGCAGGGGAAAGAGAGTCCGCTCCAGCAATCGTTTCGCGTGGCAGCGTGGGCAAGTGCCCAAGTCACGAGTAAATAAAAGCTAAAGAAAAGCAGAAGAAAAAGTTGCCGTCAGCAAATTATCCTCAAAACCGGTCAATGAAGGCATCAGAAACTGCCCAAATTTAACAATTAATTAAATAATTTTCTAACACAAACAAATATATATATATATATATATATATATATATAGTAAAGATATTAGTTATAATTTTTGTGAATTCAAATTGAGAATTAACAATTAACATTTCTTTTTATTTAAATAATCATAAGATACAACAATGCAACTCAACTTTAATTTTCTTAACATAGATTAAGTGTGAAAAAACCACCTTAAATTACAATTAAACTGCTCCCTTGGATAGCATTAATTAAATTGATTAAAGCAATAATATATATATATATATATATTAATCTGCTAAATTCATATGTCTTAAGATGACCCCAGCAAAGATCTTTTAATTTGTCACTTTCGTTGCGTCCTTCTCTTTCTCTTCCTCTGGAATTTTGAGAGTGCAAACAAAGTCTTCACCGTCTCTTTCAACTATCAATGCTGGTCAAAGAGCACAAAAACTTATTCATGTTCTACACTTTTTGGAGTTTTGTGTATCTGGGTCGAAAAAAAGATCTCTGATTTCGTTGCAAAACAGGAGACTTTTTCAAACATTTATTTCTTGATCCACGTAAAAGAAAGGGTTTTGGAGGGTTTTTGCTTTTGTAAACCAAAATCGAAACACATAGCCATGGCTTGTTCATTGAACAGTTGTCTGAAGCTTTCTGGTTTCAATGATATTACTCTGAGATCCAGGGTGTTCGGGTTATACCCATATTTTGGTTGCTCAAAAATTGGAGAATCAAAACCAAAAGACTTCCTGGATTTGAAAATTGCAGCTTTTTTTTTTCAGCTCCCTTTCCGTCAGAGCTTGTGTTCGGTGTTGTTGGACCTAAGTCCAAATAAAGAAAGAGGCTTACGTTAGGTTGGTTGCCAGCCAACCAGGCAGCCAGCGTTGAACTAGCTAAAATCCTAACATGAATCTTTAAATTTGAGATTAAGGTTTTGTTTTTGTTGTTGTTGTTGTTGTTGTGATGCAACTTTATTTGGTAATTTTAATTATCTAACTATCTTAAGAACCTTTACAGATCTGTCAGCTAGCTGAATCTAACCGGAATGCAATTTTTTAAAAAGTGAACCATGAGGAGCTCAAGACCAAGTGTCAAGCTCTCCGCGTTCATGTCCTTCCATTCTTCAGGCTCTGCGGGGGTGCAAAGGGTCGTTCATGTAGCTTTAGCTGCACTAATGCAACTGTAAGTAATCGTTCTAAGTCCTTACGTTTCCTGCTATATTTTTTAGTTATTTTACTTGGTTTTTCCTTTTCCTGATTCTGGTTTGATCATTTATGTACAACAGATCAAAAGGCTCAATGATAGTATAGTGCATATCAGTTGAATTTAGCCCCACCGAAGGGCTTAGATGAATCTGAGATACTGAAACTGGCAGCAATGGGTTAACTGCCTGTTGACTTTCCACTACCAGCAATATAGAATTTGTTTATTCGCCTGATACTCCGAGCAACGCCCGTTAACGGTTGGTTGTTGGAGATCCATGGTGTCGACTTAAGTAGCCCTACTTTCATTTGATGCTTTCTTATCAAAAAATGGGCATTCCAAGGTCTTTGTTGTTTTCATTCTTCATTATGAAAGTATTTCATTTTGTGCCATCCCATCTTCTTAGTTTATGCTTTCTACTTATAATAACAGTCTGCTCTTTCTACAGTTCCAAGAGTGGAATTCATGAGTTTCCGGAACGATTGTTCAATGCAAATGAAGATACCCAGGATTAAAAATTTTCCAAATGATTACGGAATTCACGTGGTAACCTGGCTCCTGTCCGCTGGTGTCATTTTGACGTACGATTTTCTTCAGGTTAAACTTGAGTGGCGCCACAACAGCAGCCTGCCTACCACGCACAGGTCCCATATGAGACACTGTAACTGAGTTCGGTAACCCGAATGATATGCGTTTGTCTACATTTAACTGATTCTCCGGTAACATAAATCAGGTTTATTTTTTGGGTCAATTAAACACGTTATTGAATTAAAACACACACGCACACCCGCCAATCGATTAGCAATTGCCAATGTTTGATGGTAAGAATGATCTAAAAGAACCAGGGAAACTTTGCAAATGAAATGTGCTAATGTTCACATCAAAGCAGTTTAACAGCATATGCACACTCCATCAAATACGAATGGCCGGGAAATAATTGATAAGAGGCTCCAGCACCAAGAAACATTCAATTCCCAAAGACCTCAAACAATTTAAGAATGAATATAAAAATTGCAATTGGTGGCAAATCTAACCATTAGTTGAAACCACATTCATGGGCAGACCTGACAGAATCTCTTCTACAGGCTTTTACATGATTCGCATTGAAAATGGAGCAAGCAGAATTATAGGCCTTCATCTTTCATCTGGTTGAGTTACATGAGATGCTATTGGAGCCCAAATTGTCATCAGGCTGCTACAATGCACCATTCAAATCTCCGTTCTTATAAAACAATCATTAGGCCTTCTACTAAAACCATGAAATTCACTAGGCTATGAAAGAAACCCCAAGAAAAAATGACAGTTTTAAGTGTTATTGCCACAGCCAAAAGAGTTCAGAGTCCATCGCATAATAAGATAGACCAATTACGAAAACCAAAAGCTATTATTAAGTTCCAACACCTGGCTACCACACATTTGATAATAACATCATTGATCATGCTAAACACAATGGCAAGATCAGTAGAGATGACAAACAAATTAATAGATGAAAAAGGAAGACCAAACAGAGTAAAAAGCTAAAAAGAATTGCTATGAATGTGAGATGAGAGGAACAAAACAACCAATGAGATTTTAAACCTGACTTCAGCAATATAATAAAGAAACACAACTAAAATAGGGATAACACACATAAAAAAAAGACAAACTTGGTTCACCTGGATGCTGAAGATAAACAGTATATCAAAGGTTTACCTCAAAGGTAGTGGCAATTATATATCATCACATTTTAATTCGATAATAAGTGCATTTTACATGCATCATTAGTAAACTATCTACCAAACCAGCAATGAAAACATGCAAAAATTAAAGGAACAAGGGGCATTGGTCTTAAGGAAACATGATGATTCACCAGATGGGGAAGTGCACCAGCTTACGAAGAAAGAAAGAGAAATCCTCTTTGAGCCAAAAGAGATATGAAATAAAAGGACATTCACAAAGCAGAAAAAGATGAGTTCCAAGCAGGAAACTTCACTCAGATTACACAAATCTTTCAAAACTAAACTTAATGGTATACAATAAACTAAGAAATGAGATTCCTCAATGTGATTTCCAATCACCCTAAATGGTATACAATAAACTAAGAAATAAGATTCCTCAATGTGATTTCCAATCACCCTAAATGGTATACAATAAACTAAGCACTTAAAATTAATATTAAGACTCAAAATTTTAAGACCTAATTTGCAAATCAAGCAAACCAAAAAGACTAAATCAATTCAGAATACTCTTTTGTTCACTTCTGATGCAACAATTGGGACTCAAATACAGCAAGTCCCAATACCCTATTTTAAGCAGCCATCATACTGTACCGAGGGAATTATTTCCACCATAAGGAATTTTGTAAAGCATTATCATCTATATTGCAAGCTTCAAACAGAAAAGGAGACAAAAAAAAAAAGGCTCTTGAAGTATCAACGGAATTGACAAAAGAAACCACCGTATTTTTCCTTTTTTTTTTTTTTAAAAAAAGGATAAAACAAAAAACAAAGGTGAAATCAATGAAAAACGCAATTCAACCAGATAAATACAATGCATCAGAGAGATTCCCATCTTAGACTAAGTCATCATCCTCCGAAGGAGTCGCTGATATCCCTGTCTATTTTATCATAATTTGCATCATATACATGCAAAGTCTAAAACTTAAGGAAAAGAAAAGATTAAAAAAAAAAAAAAAGAGTTTAGAATTTTGCGATATTAATAGCAAAAAGGACAATCAACCCAACCGAACACATACGAGGAACGCGACCCTATTCCATTTGGTTGTTTAAAAATCTGAAATCCCAGATGGTAATCAAAATTCAGAAACACGCAAGACCAAAAACCCATCACAAAAACCTAAACCCCATAAACCCTATTTTGCTTCACTTACACAATCATAGAATCAAATCATAAATGCCTCAGATCAGTTCACAGATAACACAGAAAGCACATCTAATCAACGATGGACACTGTAATATCGCGTTCACCTACAGAAACAAACAACCACACAATACGAAGAAACAAGCACCATATATCTGATCCCAACAAGCAGAGCAATCTTGGTGTACAAAGAAGGGCAAGGTTAGGGTTTTAGCTTCCAAAGAAGCAACGGCTCAGGCTCGACGGGGGTTTATGTTTTTATCTATATATATATATAGACCAGCGAGCGACAGAGAGGACAATTACGGTTCCAGCTCGAGATATATTATAATTTATAACGTTTGGATTTATCTTGGAAAAGAGTTATACGAGATCAATTATTTCAATTAAGTCAAATATACTTTACTAAAATGATGGTCTCGGCCAAAAAAATAGCCCCACATAAAAAAAAAAAGGTGGTTGCCATGCAACTATGTTTTATCAAATTTCAGGGAAATCCACTATATTCCCCACCCCAATGTCAAAAGACGGGGGGCCAGGCGGTAATTCAATCATTGGTCGAGTTTTAATGGCATACAGTGCAAGCAACTTGGACGAAAAATGATGTTGAATCTGATCTTCTGTTCTGATCTAATATACCAATAATGATTGGCTTACTACAATAAACAGGCGACATTCTCTTTTGTTGTAGTTTACTTGTATTTTACATTTACTAATCACACTCCATGTAATTGCGTTTATGTTGTTCTGGGAATTAATTTGGTAGAGCGTACAAGAAAAAAGAGTAATGGGGAAGTAAGTGTAAAAGACGGCAGAAGAAGCATGCAGAAAAGGCAACCAAGGAGAGATTACACAATTCGGGGTGTGGATTAGAAAGATCAGTTCCAAGGAGATAACGCTTTAGATTTAATGGTCAATTCAAAGGTTTTAGGATTCAAATGGACGTGAAAAAAGTTGGAAAAATTAAATTCAGCAAGGTGAAAAAAATTAGAGGACTTCTGGTATCCTTCACCAAATATCTAAAATCTTCCAATTTGGCAAAAAGGACCCCCCACAGTGTCTTTTTCCAGCCCAACAGCAACAAAGAAATAGATACGCAGATACGGACCCAAAAGATAAATGGGATAAACCCCCAGGTGCTCTCGCTGGCCAATCCTAAACCCACAAGCAAATCTCGATCGTTGGATCCACAAAATCAACCATGTCAACCGTGAAATTTTAACAAGGAACAAGAACCACAAATCCTGAGCATTCCTTTGATTGATGCGAAGCGCCGAGTCGAGTCCAAAAGGAATCACATTTTCGACTTACAAAACTACTACAGCCACAATCACCACCACCCAAATTCTCTGAAACCCATTTCATTTCCTTCGCTGGAATTCAGGTGGAGTAGAAAATGGCCACGGTCACAACGCAAGCTTCAGCTGCCGTTTTCGGGCCATGTGCATTGAAATCGAGGTCTCTCAGTGGGTCTCCTAATAAACTGAACGGAGAAGTGTCCGTTAAGCCAATGGCAACTTCGTCTCCTGTTTCTTTCAAAGTTGAGGCCAAGAAAGGCTAGTGGCTGCCGGGTTTGGCCTCTCCAGCTTACCTCAATGGCAGGTAATTACAATCTCAACTTTAACAGAAGCTCTACAGAAACAGTTTACTCTGTTGACCTTATCACTCAAAGTATAAGCCTTTCTCCATAGCCAAACTCTTTTTACATCAGTGGGACAACTTCGATGCTTACATTTGCTAGATTTTACCGTGTGAGACAATCTTAGGCCTGACCAGAAACAACTTAAACTCTTATATTTAATGATTTTTTGTCGTGATTTTTATAATTTTTATGAACCAAAGATACTGAGTTCAATCCATATTGTCATCATGCTTTGTATTAATTGTGAATTTTTACGGTTTAACACACCCAGAATTATGGTTCAAACAATTAACTTGAACTGTGTCGAATGGGCAGTCTCCCAGGGGACAATGGGTTTGACCCTCTGGGGCTGGCCGAGGACCCCGAGAACTTGAGATGGTTTGTTCAGGCTGAGCTCGTCAACGGACGATGGGCTATGTTGGGTGTTACGGGAATGCTATTGCCTGAGGTTTTCACAATGATTGGAATCATTAATGTTCCTGCTTGGTACGATGCTGGCAAAGCAGACTACTTCGCTTCATCATCGACCCTCTTTGTGATAGAGTTCATACTCTTCCATTATGTGGAGATCAGACGGTGGCAAGACATCAAGAACCCTGGATGTGTTAACCAAGATCACACCGTCAATCAATACAGCTTGCCCCCGAATGAATGCAGCTACTCTGGTGGCATTTTCAACCCCCTGAATTTTGCACCCACTCTTGAGGCCAAGGAGAAGGAGGTTGCCAATGGTGAGTAATATCAAAGTACCAGCTGGTCAAATTATGTTTATACCTTTCCTTGCCTAATGGTGCTATTTGTATGCAATTGCAGGGAGACTGGCAATGTTGGCATTCCTCGGATTTGTGGTACAACACAATGTCACCGGCAAGGACCATTTGACAACCTCTTGCAGCACCCATCTGACCCATGGCATAACAGCATTATCCAAACAATGAGGGGTTACTAATCAATTAGGGATTATTGGATTGGGGGGCTGTCCTGTTGGTTTATTTGTAACCATAAGCAAATGGTCTTTGAGTCAGATTTGGGCATCAATGTAAAACACAGAATCTTCAATGTACAGGAGAACTAAGATAGCCTTTATATTACAACTCGTATCAGTTCTTTTTTGTACACAAAGAGATCCTTCTCCACCAAAGACCTAGATATGGAACTACAAGCAGCTTCTAGAAAAAAAATGGTGAAAAGACTACTCATTTCAAACAGAAACTGATTGTTGTTATATTGCTTTCATCTTCTCCTATGATATAGGGCTACAGTGACTAAAGGTGCCACTGAACCTCATTCTTAATACAAGCGATTTTGTAGATGTGATGACCTGTTCATCTCGTATGAATATCAAAGACCACATTGGCTACACAATGGCTGCATGAATATCTTTTGATTTCCTTTCGATTCAGCAAAATGATGTGTAAAATGTTCCCCCAGTAAATGGTTGTGTCGGATACTTTGATTCCTTAAACATGCTTCTTGTGACAGAATCTAATATGTCAATTTGATTGCTGCAAGAAACAAACATGGCCAAAAATGAAGCCAAATAAATTAAGCCTTGATGGGGGGACCGGGCACAAATCAGGCAAGGGTATTCTTTTGGAGTTCACATAACACTAAAACCAATTTGGAAATGTAACAGTCAGTCTAATCAGAGAAAGAAAATGAAAACAAGAGAAATTTTTCACCTGATGATAGCGGGGCCCATCCATCATGGTAATGCTGCAAGGCCCAGATGCCGACATCCAAGCTTGATGCCCATCACAGTACGTAGGTCTAGGTAGTTCAAAGTTGCCATTAACTTGATAGACAGCATGTTTCCCTTGGAAACTCATCTCCATATTTGGCTTCATTTGCCCATTTTCAGGCAAATTTAAGCCATTGAATGGACCATATGAGAATTGCTCACCTAGCTGTGTTGTCAAGCATGCACTGCTACTTAACTCACTCAATCCACTACCTTCTTGTGCCATGTTATCAGCTGATCCTGAATTTCCAATTTCTGCTTGTTTACTGGTGTCAAAGTAACCTGTATAGCATGGAAGGGAAGCATCTGTCGAGCTTTCTATACCTCTGCAGAAAAAGAATGAAACCACAGGATCAAAATAACAAAGAAAACAATCGTTCTATTTTCTATGTAGCCACCAAAAATTAAGAAATTGAACAAAAGAACCCTAGAGGCTTTAAACACACAATTAACACAGTAACACCAAAAAATGCACACTTATTGAGCAAATAGTCAAGTTCATGAAGATTGTTTTCACGCATCAAAGAGGTTGGGATAATGAGTCCAGAGCTAAATAACAGAGGTACAATTACCTGTGTGGAAAAAAGTTTGGCTCATTGCATAACATTATATGTTGATTGCCATTACTTTGAAGCCATGATAATGTTTGGTCTTGCACACCATTAATCATCATAGATAATGGCAATCCACTCTGGAACTGTAATGACAAGTATTAAAATTAATATTTTCCCTACATGGCCAAAGAATTCATTACATGGCTAGTGCATTACCTGGCTAGAGCATTCTAGTGGCAGAAGCTGGTTCTTTGCAAAGTTTTCCTGCAAGAGATGTAATGCATGAATACAGAGTCCATTAATGAGTTTATTATTGGCTGAATACACAAAGGAATGCTTCCCTATGCATGCATCAAACAGGGAGGGTTGGAAATTGGAATGTTTTACATTCAATAATTAAGGAATGTTTAACTAACAGGTGAAGGAAAATTTGAAAGGTAAATGTGGGGATGTGCAGGGTGGTTTCATGTATTATAGACAAAAAATCATTCCAAGGCTCAATCTTTTAAATTCCCAGGACTTCAACCATGTTTCCATACTAGCATAGATCAGAAACGTCTGGTCACAATGTCAGATACCACCACATGAGCATTACCATCAGAAAATAATACCTTGTGCAGACGGATTCGGTTAATTGATTCTCTTAGTGAGTCTTCCATCTGTGTAAGATGTTCCATGCCGTCAATTCTATCTGGACTACTCCAATAGCTGAAAGGATAGCAGGAAATTGTAAGACTATTGCATGTTGATCACCAACAGAAATGAGCCTTGCTACCTACATATTGGCATGCCTGCATATATTGGTTCATCATTTCATACATATGATTTGTATGTGTGCATAAGTGGACATGACACACAAGCCTGCTTGTTCACGTAAATGCACAGCAATGAGCAATGCTAAAATGAAAACCTATAATTGAAGCCAATAAGATAATACCACAACACATTGGATTGAGACTACAGTTTAAATATAGGAAACGGCATGTAACACATTGAAAGCATGTGATCATTCCAATGGAGTAACCTAACTGTTACACCAAGGCTCGCCCTTCAGCAATTAGCAACGTAATAATGGACAAAATCAAGGCTTTCTGCATTGTAATCAATCAAAGACTAATTGCTGTGTACAAAAGGGCAATGAACATAAACTCATGAGCATTTATTAAAAAGCAAAAAACAAATCAGACTCTTCCAAGAAAACAAGGTTATTTGAATTATCCAAACTTATATAACCTTCATGTTATATTGTCACATGCTAGTGACCAAAAAGAGAAAGGAAATAATCTAATGACCCAAGGCTCCAAGTGTGCACCTCAATCTCTTGTGTACTTCTGTAAGTTGATCTTGCAAGAACCTAACTTGTTCGGTCAACTCCTGCCCATTATAAATTACAAAAAATCTTATGCACAGAGAAAGAAATCTAAAATTATCGTGAACAATGGCCTCTTGGTAGTTTACAATCCTTACCTCAACAGTTTGACAGCTGCAAGGAAAAAATAAGCGGAGTTTAGAGCCTTCCCAAGTCATATTCTACTAAACCAAAAGTGCACTAACTTGACTAGACAACCACATACCTTGTACCCAAAAAATCTTGTATATTTACATCATGGTCCAACTTCATAAAGGTTTTCTTCAGTGCCTATATTCTCAGGAAAAACACTAACTGGGTTATATGCATTGAATACAAATGTTTAATGGTCCAATTTACACTAACACCAGAAAACAAGCAATGGAACCAGTAGCAATTTGGAGGGTGGTCAGAACCAATCTTACTTCGAGGCTCTCCACTTTCCTGTCCCAATGACATGGAAAATCAGTTAGCCATGATACCACCAAATTGAATCAATTCATGTGTTTAAAGGTTCAATTTTTCATTCCAAAGTACACACCTTTTAGCTCTTTCTTGTGGTGTTAATTGGGCAAATTTTGCAATAATGCCTTCAATATTGCTGCAAAATTAAAAAGCTTGAGGCATATAGAGGAATTGCTAGGAAAAAAGATATTGAAGATAGATGTTCTGTGTATCAAAGACTCAAGGAGCAAATAAATTACTGAAAGGCACCATGTAAAATTAAGTTTCCTCTTTGTCCATGAAAGTTTCAGTCATGATATGTTCATAATGGAATAGGCGCCATGACAACAAAGAAATGCAGAGAGACAAGCACTAAAAATCCTGGAGCTATCCCTGTACACAAAGAATTGCAGAAAATTTGGAGCATGTTTATACATTGCAGTGCCAAAGGGAGGGTAGCACAGAAAAGAATGCAAAACTATGCAACCAAGTCCATAACCAAAGTAATTATTTCATTTTTTCAAATATATTTTTTTCTTTTTTTCCAACAAAAAAAAAAAAAGGCGCTGATCTCCATTTTCAAAATGGGGCCAAAATTAAGTAGACAAAAGTCTTCAAGAAATGTGTATATTGCCTACCAAAGCAACCATAACTTATATATACCACAATTACAAAAAGAGTGCCTGATTCACAAAATATTTGCTAAACACCAAAATACTACACTGCCAAAATTATACAGATCATGATGCAATATCTGCTTTTCCTTCAATTACCTGCGCTCCCCATGGAATAATGTAGGCTTTCCGGTTGGAGAGAACATGAGAAGTATAATATCTATGTCGCATAATATAGATAATTCCCTAGCTTTCTTCAAGATCCCACTCCTTCGTTTCGAATAGGTCACTTGTCGATTGCTCGTGCTCTCTAACCTCTTTATCTTTAGTTTAACCCTCCCCATCCTGCAATCAATAAGTGGACAGAAAGACCTTTAGAATCCTATAAACCGTCAAAGAACCAATTGGATTCCCCCACTTATCCATTACATAATCACTATGCATTTAGCCACTTACACAATTTAATTGTCAGAAAACAAGCTTCTCCAACTGAAACTGACATCCCAGTCACCAAAATTTGAAAACGAATATGGTCCTTACCAAGTTCACAAACCACAACCCTCAAAAGAAAACAAAGAACACGAGTAAAAGGCACTAGCTCCCATACCAACAACAGTTTCTTGACAAAATACAAAAATACCTACAATGCCCACTTCCAAAAACTACTCATTTTTGAGAAAAAAAAAAAAAAGGAGAACGGAGAGATCTTTATGAAACGAAAAGACTCAGAATTGAGTATACCCAGATAAGAAAACCACCGGGAAATAACAAAAGGAAATCGAATCTTTCAATTTGATCAAAAGAGTATGCCGAAAACAATTGAAACATGGAAAAAGAAAGCACATTTGGAAGGAAGCAAAGCAGGAAATAAATACCAAAAAAAAAAAAAAAGGAGAGAAAGAAAAAGAGCGAGAGGGAGAGAAAAAGAAAGAGAGAAGAAAAGCAAAGGAATTGGAGGTAAGAGAAATATGGAGGGTGTGGGGGTGGAGAGATTAGGATTGCGAAGAAAAGGCTTGCAAATTAGATTCGGTTGCGCGAGGGGACTGCCTGCGATTGCGGTCGTTAATTTGAGCGGGACCAACCAAAAAACCTGAACTTGTTTTTTCGGTTGGTGCAGTGCGTCAGCCACCAGTGTCTGTAATTAAACGCTGGGATGGCATCTCCTGTCCGTTTGCCTTTCGTGTGCCCTTCTGTCTTTCCCATTTCCATTATTGTTTTCTTTATTCTTTTTGTTTTTTTTTTTTTTTTCCCCTTCCCACATACATTCACAAATTTTGTTCTTGGGTTTTATCCTTGTTAATCCACAGTCATCAAAAATAAAAAGAATCTATTTAATTCAAAAATAAAGTCATATGTAAATTTATCATTATTATTTACCATTTTGATAAAATGGATGACACCAAAATATTAGCCGTTTAGATTTCAAAAATTTACTCCAAAACGAATTACGCATATTGTCTTTTTGCATTCCCCAAGTCACTTATTATGTCCCAAAAATTGAAACTCTAATTAGCTATAAACTTTATTTATTGCTAAAGTTGTTACAGTAAGCATTACTACTTCAATTTGTTTTACTCTATGCCAAACATACCAGCATGCTTCCCCTTCCTAACAATTGATTTTCCGTAGTTTGTCATTTTCTACGGACCCAGACAATGGAAGAAAAGCAAGCATTTTATTGGGAAATGGGATTTCTTTTTCTTTTTGAATACAGGATTAATGTTACGACCTAGGCAGGAAACTCAAGACCCAGATAAGGTTATCTTATTGTTTCAGGTAGAGCTCTCTGGTGGTCCCATTATTTTTGTATCTTCACGATCACGCCTGAAACAACACAGCCAGCATCACCTACAAAGAAATAGCAAATCCTAGCATGTCACAAATTAGGAAGGCTCTGAAATCCTACTAGAAAGGAGCACGAAGGATTCAATTGCAAGACAATGATACAGGGACGACTTTGTACTTTGTCGTTGTTCTAAAGTAATTAAAGCATTAATACACAATCACTTCCTTTGATGTCAAACAATTGACCTCAAGGAGATTTTTTTTCAATGCATCTGAAGTGACTCCAATTTCACATCTTTCGGTTATCACAACTAAGTGATAAACTTTGAAAGAATTATGCGGGAACGAGTGCTGCCTGCAAATCCTGCCTGGTCAGTATCTTAGACATTGGGCTGAATTTTGTGTTTGATTGAGCTTCAACAGCTTCCAACCCTGCAGATTGTAAAGTGAACTGGCTTCCAGTTGCCTGGACTGTACGCTCAATGAAATCTGATCTTGACATGTAGTCCTTCATGCAGCATATGAAATCCAAATGGTTCCTTGCCTAGATAGGAGGTAGGTAGAATAATTAGCAGAGAAAAGTAGTGGTTTTAAAAACACAAGATTGAGCTGAATGATAGCCATTTTCAATGTCAACTCAGACAAGCATAAGTAATTGACATGATTGCCTTCTAGAAAGATTTTGATTTAAAGAATAAACTCAGTCGAATGACTACTAGTAGTTCCAGCATATCATTTCAAGACAACTAGAACTGCACATTCCAACATAGAAGTTCCATGTCCAGATTGCATTAAGATGGCTTGAGGTTTTATACATCTGGGGTAAGCCGGGCATCTGACTTTTCCATTCATTTAAATGGCACCTTTGCTAATCTATGTTTTAGCTAATGGCTTGCTGGACAGGTCACAATCTTGTAACAAATGACTGGTACAAAATTTTTTTTGGGGGGGGGGGGGGGAGAACTGCAAAGATTTCTTTTGTTTCATCACAGTCTCCGTTCTGCTTGCTTTAGGAATTGGTGTTGGCATATTGTGAATTGCTACACAAGACCAAACTTAAAAACATTACAAGAGAAGCATTGAGAAACTGTCCACATACCAGTCTATATTTAGGAATCCGTTTTGGAAGTTTTAGGTAAGACATGTTTGCAAACTTGAAATCCCACAAGAATGATGTGTGATGTACCCACCGACTTTTAGTAATGGATTGGGCATTCCCTCCAATTTTATGGTCACCAAATACATAATCTGAAAGTAAGTGGCAACAGGGATAATTTATTATCAGGAAGCTCCATGAACAATAACACCTCAAGAAACAAGGCACAATGAAAACATAAAACCAATGACAAGTATGAAAAAAGCCCAAAAAAAAAAAGAAAAAAGGAGCGAGATGGAACTTTTTTAAGATTAGATGATGCAATCCATGAGCTAGACAATGTATATTAGTTATAACACAGATGTGTCTAGCTATTGAATCCTAACCGAAGCCCAAAGCTTTTGCTGTTCTCCTGGCTTCTGTATGCTGGCAAAGAAGAAGCTACTCTGCCCACAGTATGTTCAAACAAAAACTACTGTCACTTTATTGACACACGTGGATATTGGAAAGAATCTCACAAACTAGAGATATACAAGTTTCTTTCTCAGTAGGCTCAGATGGATAATGAATTAGATGTTCATGTGTCTGACAAATCCCTCCCTCATCTCCTGTACCCAAATCCCAGGGTTTGTCATTCCAAAAGCTAACATCTTACAAATTTTCAGAGAGAACTTTTCAACATGTGGAAGATGGACAAGGGATGGAACCACCCAAAGTAGGCATTCTATTTTCACAGACAAGGTTGGATTTGGACAGTCAAATCATTAAGGATGTTACTTATCTATGGCCGCCAAGCAAAATTTGAGCGAAGTTAAATGACAAGCACTTCATTGAGAGATTGGGATCTTCGTATCTACAACATTAACAGCTTACCTACAAAACAACCAGAGCAGTGCACAGCAGAATGTTTCATTTGAAGAAATCTTCAAGAACTACACCTCATTGCAGGCCTCATTGTCAGATTCTCCATCAGCTATTACCACAGTCCAGTCCAACAAAACATATTTGTAGACTCATTTTTACATGCAGTTTTATTGCATGGACATCAATAGCATTGAAGAATGTCCTAAACTTGTCCTTTTTCCTAATGCATACCATTTTCAATGCAAAAGATCACCAACATACTATAACAAAGGTTTCAAAATTCATACCATTTTCACGAAGACAGAAATCACCAACTCCTTTAAACACCTCATTGTACAAACCACCACTCCAGGTCATGATAGGATGGGGATATAGCGTTAAGCCAGAAACAGCATCCTTGCCACATATGAAACTCACAAATATTGTCCCCTGATCAACAATAACAGTACCACCCCCACTATACCTTCTTATGACAGGGATCCAATCCTTCAACACCATTTTGATTTCAAGAAGCTCAGCAGGTTTCCTGAACATCATTTAACCGTCATCAGTTACCATAATCAATTCAAACATAACAAATGGCAACCCAAGAAAGCAGGCAATGTCAATATGCCATATACTTCTAAAAGCCAAGAAAGTTAAAAGAAAATAGTTAACTGGGAATATCTGCAGGAGGATAGCGGATATTAGTAGATTGCCAAATTCTGGACATTTGGCATTTGGGTGCACGAATTTGCCGGAAAATAGAAAAAGGCCACATAATTTAACTTTGTTTCCACATATCTCTCACATTCTTGATCCTTGATCCCTACCAAACAGACCCTTAAGAATTATCATTCTTGATTATTGAACAATGCTCTGCCACACAGGAGGCACCTAATATTTTTTGGATCTTTTCTTCGCAGCCATTTTAACTGAATCCACCGAATCTTCTGATGTAAAAAGCTTTAAAAAATATGCTTTTAGCAGCAGTTTTAAAGAGGCACGAACACAACACAAACTAAAGCATAAAAGAATTGAAATTTAAGCTGATGCACAGAAAAACCAGGAGAAGAAAGCTACACAAAGAGCCTGTGCATAGAAAAACAAGTTCATATTTTCCAGTAGCAAAAGGAAAAAGAAGAAATAGCGATAATAATTATACCCAGAAACGCCCATGACGATAGTGGGGTCGTCGGTGCCGTCATTAATGATGAGCCAATTGTCAGAAGAGGTGCGCAGCAACTGCTCCTCTATGTTTAGTTGCTGCAGAATTGGTAGGCCTTTGAATCGGACCACGTTCATCACCGGTCTCCCGATGTTCTTGGCCACTGGGATACTCATTGTCGGCTGACAACAACAACAACAACAACAACTACGAGAGGAGCAAATCAGCCACGACCCGCTTCCTGGAGGAAGAAGATGCCACGGTCACTCGCCCACCAATGGGCGGAAGTTAAATGAATCCGAGAGAAAGCAAGAATGATTGAAATACTTGTGGATAATTTCATTCTTACCCCTGAAATATAGTCCTATTCTATTTCTATGACATGTGAACGTGATATTGTGTAGAAAGACAAATCTTTTTCCAATCAATTATGTTTGGCTCCCTTATTCTCCATTCTTTTTCTTTTTCTTTTTCTTTTATTTATTTATTTATTTATTTATTGTTCAACCTTATGGAAGTTCTAATTACATCGTTACCTAAAATGATAATTTAAAAATATTTTATTTTTTTATATGAATAAAATTTAATTTTTTTATTATTGTTAAATTTATATTAAATATGTGATATTAAGTTTAAAATTTATTAATATTATAATTAAGAATTTTATTTAAATTTAATAATATTTAAATAATAATTTTTTTAAAAAAAAATTAAATAAGATATAAAAATAATAAAAATATTTAATATTAATTCATATATATAATAATTTTTATATATACAATAATTTTTTTAATTAAAATAAGAAAAAAATAAAATAATATTAATTACTTGTAATTTTGTTTACTAAAATTAATGACATTAATTTCTAATTAATTGTATCATTAATATTAGTAAAAAATATGAAAATAAAAAATATTATTACTTTATTTGCACATAAAAATATAATTTTTTTTTAAAAAAATAATATATTTATTTTATTTATTATAAATATAATATAATAATAAATTTAAAATTAATAAAAAAATATAATTATTTATTACTTATTATAATAAAAAAATATATAAATAATTAAAATTATTAATTTTTTATTATTTTAAATTAAATATAATTATAATTTATTATTTATATTTTAGATGCATAATTATTTTTTTATATTTATTTTATTTTTATTTATTTTATGGTCTTAAATATTAATTTTTATATTTAATTTTACAAATATTTTTTTATAAATCTCATATCTTTTCTTTTTTTAATATTAGAATACAAGATATTGATAGAGATAATAATTACTGAAAATTTTAAAATAAAGTTCAAGACCCACGCTGAAAATCGGTGTGAATTTTTAGGACTATTGGTGTTTTTATTCTTTTTCCTTGAGTCATTCTTCATGGGCATGCCCAATTCAACATTTTTCGGCTGTGTTGTTTTTAATTGCAATATAATTGATCTTGACATATGTGTGGACTGTTTGTTTTGTTGTGTTGTGTTTTGCATTCGACGCAACATCGGACCTGTAAGGAAAGCAGAAACGTCGTCGTTCTGGTGAGCCATCAAAACAATAAAAGGCGCCGGCAAGGCAACAGAAGCCTCGCCTCTACAAGCCATCCGAAACCCTAATCTGGCGAATACTGCCGGCCAATCTCTCTCAGTCTATCTCTCGTTTTCTCTCTCAGGACGTTGTTCATTCCTCTTCCTAAAATGGTTTCGCTTTGTATATCCTTTTGTTTTTTTCAGTTTTTTTTTTTTTTTTTTTTTTTTAACGCAAAGCGAATCCATTTTAGGAAGGGAATGAACACTGTATCATAGGAAGGGGTGTGCTTATTATTTCCGTTTTTGGAAGCGAAATGAACACTGTTTTATTAACATAGCCCTGCTCAAACGTTCAAAACTGCGTGTTGAATTCGTTCCCATTTCAGGCGAAAAATCCAATCTTTCAATTTCTTGTTTTTTTTTTTTTTCTTTTATTTTTGTTCATTTGGTGTCAATTGTGTTTGTAAAGGTGTTTCTTTTGTCCTCTGTTCTCTTCTTCAAGCTGTTTATTGCTCTTCTTATGGCTGCCAGAATTGAAAACCCATGATTTGTTTAAGGTGCTGCTATGATAAAGCTCTTGTATTTGGGAAAATAGTAAGGGGTTACAGATGGGGGTTGTTGGGGAATGTGTGGTTTTGAGCTGTGTGGATTTAGGGTGGCTCTAGTTGGCTTGTAGATTTTCCGGGATACAATGATTAAATTCAGTTGCTTTAGATTCGGTTCTTTTTATTGGACGATGATTTGGATGTGCTAGGCAGTGGTTTGCTATTCGCTCAAATTGATCAATCTTGGTGGAATTAACCTTGGTAAGATTTTCCGTTAAAATTCCTGGGGCTGAGATCTGTAGACGGTCCTGCTTGCCTTTTTGTCTGGAGGAAATTGAGAGAGATTTAGGAATAGTCAAATGATTTTCATAAACATAAGTTCCAACAAGGCTTGCCGTTGAAAAATTCATGTGTTTGCTTCGGGCCTTTGCATAAGCCATGTGTTTCTTTGTTTTCAACTTCTTGCTTGAATTTTTGAAAAACCTTGAGATGTTTGGTAAATAATGGCAAGTATTAAGATTTCCTTGCCTCTAAACATTCCTGAACTCCATGTAGCTGAGCATAGGTCTGACAACTTTGGCAACATATAGGATTTTCATCCGTGGATCATTGGAAAATGAGCATCCTAGCATCTGCTTGACAAGGTCCTTGACATAGTTGGTTAACTGAGCTTCTTTATTTTCTCTTGAAGTTTTCTTTAACTGTGGTTCTGGTGAATGTGATGCTGTTCAACTTGCTTTCAATGCACCTATTCTCATGGAGCATGTTAATACTGCGTGACTTGTGTACTCTCTTTTTTGCATTAAGTAGAATCAAACAATGCTTTAAGTGTCCATATCTTTTTGAACTTTGTGTTCAGAAGGTTGTTTCCTTTTTATGACACTGCCAGTCTTGCCGTGTAATGAGCCTTCAATCTTTCAGGAATCATTCTTACAAACTAGTTATCATTCAAATTATAATTTTTCAATGTATTGTGCACATGGGCATTACTTGCTTATCTTCTTTTCATGTACTTTTAGATGAACTCGACTTTTCTTTGGCAAGTGATTTTTCTTTGTTTTGAGTTCCTTGACTAAATTTCTGCCTTTTCATTTTAAACCCTTGCTAAAAGTAGGAAATTTTGATATTATTGTTTCCATACAGAGGATGATTGACCAGCATGTGTTTATTTATCTGCCATATTGCTTGTTTCTGCTCGTCAAAAGGATTTCAGATGTACAGATATATGTCTATATTTATACCCAGATCTATAAGTTTGCAAAGAAGTGTGGCAAGTTTTTGAGATGCAATCTCTTGGTTTATTTTGACTGGTTTCACCATATTTTCAAATACCCCTGATATAAAACTTCGGGGAAAACAAGTTAATTGTGTTGCTTGCAAGCCATATTGATGGTTTCTTAGAACATTGGCGCTTGAATAACTCTATTTTCTTTGAGTGCAATTATTGCGGGCAATGATATTACGAGACAGAATGAAGAGCTAATGTTAGTTGAGTTTGTACCTCTTAAAAAGTTAACAAATCTCAATCCACATATTCATTAAATTGGATTGTCATTGCCAGTCATTAGGTCAGAAAAATAATACGTTACATCAGATGTTCTGCTTCTAACCAACTCGTGGTCAGTTATTCCCAGGTCATACCTGGTTCTATTTACTCAGATTTGTAATCCATTTTAAACAGGGTTATGTAGAGCTGATATTGTTTAGAAAGGTACCTACTGCCATGTTTCAGGTATTTGCTGATTTTACTAACCCCCAAAATTTCTTAAGATGGAACAGATCCAGAATAATGAACTGGAGAACGTGATTTATTTATATGATTGCAAGTTGTGACATGGATCTTATTGAACATTCAGCCTATGGCAATGCATGCTGTGCCCAGGATTCAGAGTGTTGCTGAGTTAAATAACCAAGTAGTTGTTTTCATTTCTTGTAAGATGGACTTGGATGAAGATAAAGTAATCCCTGCCTGCTAATTTTTTACACAATGAGTTGGAAGTTTGCGAGCATTGTGTGCAATTCTTTTGTTCCGGCCTGCAGGACAGTAATTACCTGATGTTGCTTGTATGAAGTTGTTGGTCTGCTAAGAATCTTCTTCGTGTAATGGAAGTTGATTTTCCATGGATACTGGAATTTAGAAGACTCCTACTATTTTCATAACGTCATATAATGTTTAACTTAATCTAGGATATAGAAATTATTTATGCCATTTTCTGCTGATGTATGAATTACTGAAATTGTAACTAGACTTCTCGACTCATTTGAAGTCTGCTGTACCTACAAGATTTCATTTTAAGATTCACTCAGCCTTATCGGCTACTTGGTTTGTTGTGTTTGTCAAGACTTCAAAAAAAAAAAAAAAAAAGCTCCACGGCTCTTTTTGGTTAACATCGTGACTGAACCTACACACGCAGTCAGATTATTAGATCAGATGGCTCCAGTATTCTCTGGGGTGCTAGGCTCAACCATTCTTCATTCATTCATCAGGCTGTTGTTTACGTCAATGGTTCAGTGCCCACTACTACTTGCAGAGTGGAAAGGAAGAAAATTTATTCATTTTATTGTTAACAAAGATGACGAATTGTGTTCATCTTGCTCTTTCCTTTTGTAGGAAAGGAAAGCCGCAAATCCGCTCTTTTTCTCTTTGAATTACTCTTCTAGTTAGAAACGTACCTTTTCCGTAAGCTTATCTAACGCTCCTTTTTCTTTTTTAGGCACCAATATATTGAAAATTCAACTCGTTTTCACATGTTCTGAAATACTGACTTTCAGTACTACTAAGACAAACCGGTAAAACACTGCATTTCTAGTTGTACGAGAAGCAACAAACATTACAAGTGAAAGAAACTTGTTTTGGTGTTCCTACGTTGCAGGTTGTATTTTCATGCCATACACGGGTCCCATTAAAGTCATTGCAAAGCATTGGTATCGCCGCCCCCACCCCCATGCCAAAGAAAGCCAAAAGCTACCTTGTTGGGGGGAGGGGGGCTCAATGACATCGAGGACGATAATAATAATAACAATGTGCTTCCACGTTGCCCCGTATTGGTTTGTATGTCACATATGAGTAATATATGATATTACACACGCTAGGACTGTGGGATGATTTTTTTTTTTTTTATCTTTTCGTAAGTAAATCCTTCTTTTAAGTTAAGGCATTAGAAATTTTGATTATGGCAAAGACAAGTTGATGGTGGGAATTCGATTCTGAGGCCCAATCATAAAGCTCTGCTTTTCTAGTCAAAGTTAACCGATGTTAATGGTCATGCCTCCACATGAGGCGACCGTGGTTAGGCCCAAGCCACCGTTAATTTATTTATGGCATGGTCGAGATGGACAATAAGGTTTTTCCTTTCTTTTCCTCTTCGCACTAGATTTCCTCCTGCTGGCAGATTGGACAAACGTTGACCAGGGTCAGTCTCAGCAGAGCCCAAAATACCCTGGTCCCAAACGGAAGAGCCGGACGTTGACCAGATCAGTCGCAAACGGTTGACCCAAAGTACCCTTGTCGCAAACGGAAGGGTTGCGAATAAGGTTCAAGTAAACAGACTAGTGAACAATCTTAACGCATTGAATTTATATATGTTATTTATTTATTTATTAATTTTAATGTTAGATTTTTTAACCATAACTCACATACTCATATTTAAAATCACATTTAAAATCCCAACATTTTTTTCCTTCTGTAATTCATATCATTTGCATTGTCACTCGTTACCTCTGCAATTGCTTTAATAAGAGCTGCGAATGCACAGGCTTGACTATTGGTGTTCCACGAAGATAAAGGATAACGAAGTCAAAATGGTCCACTTTGGGCGTCTGCTTGAAATACTGTGGAATTTATTCTAAGCGATTTTATGTTTCCTTTTTGTTTATTGGGGCGGGCGGGGTGGAATTGGGGTGCACTTGGTGCATGGGTGTCCCAGCAAGTTAAGTACAGCAAGAGGTGTCTGTTTGTAGTGTTACAAGAAGAAAATTGGTTTCTCAAGAAACCTTCCTCTTCATCCTTGGAAACCAGAAATTCATATCCTTTGTTCCTTTGTCTCAGTCAATTAGCTTGCTAATTTGCTCACAATGAGACTGTATTATCTATACAGGATCACAGTGACTGGTGTAATCTCACACCAGTTAGTCCGACATGTTGAATTCAGACCTGCTGTTATGGCCTAGTGTCACCACTTCAAGTTCTCTCGTGGAAGTTGATGGACCGTGACAATGCAGCTGGGTTTGCCCCCAAAACCAGAGATTCTTCCGCCATGTGACTCTTTGCATCACTCTTTGGTTGGAAGGCTATGAATAGTCCTCCCCCACTGAGGGTTTCATTCTTGATTCCGAAAGTTGCCCATACAGAGCTCTTAGATGCTTCACTTGGGTCATCAACCCTTAGAATTTTGGGAACCAAAACACATCCACTTTTTTGCATAGATGGCTCTTCCTCTTCTGAGTCATCTGGTTTAGGCATGTCCCCATCCCTTGAGTGCTTCCCCAGTGTAGAAAAAGTAAGATTGGAACATGGAGCATTCTGGTTTGACAAGGAACAAGATTGAGGAGACAGCATTCCTATGCTCCAAGGGCTCAGAATACTGCAGTTCCAATAAGAAGGGTAGAATGACACAGGAAATCGGGGAGGGCAAAAAGCCAGTGGGGGGAAATATGGCCAAGGAACACCGGGGAGGTATGAGATTGGAGGAGCAAAGCCAATAGCATTTTGCATGCAAGGTTCTTCGAGGAAGGCCGTGCCTCCTTCTGCCGACGAATTAAAAACCATGGAAAAAGTTCTACTTGAGCAATCATCACCATTTTTTTCTCCTCCCATGCAGGAAACTGCAATCCTTTGCTCTTCCGAACCATAGAAACCATTCTGGGTGCCATTCAGAACCTTTTTATTACCAAGATTTGACACAGAAGCCATTGAATTGCAAATTGGCGTATCCAGTCCAAAGCGAAGGACTTTACCATTAGTTTTCATTGCAGGCTGGTGGGTTCCATTATGACCTTCAATATGAGCTGCTTTAAGTGCCTCAGAGATGGCTTTGTGCCGATAACGAGAAGCAGAGTTCTTGTTCTTTCGGCGTCCAGCTCCTACAGGTAAATTCCTTATGGTACCACCAGCAGTCCAGTATCTTTGACAGGCTTTACAAAAATAGCGTGGTTGATCGATGTTGTAGTTGTTGTAGTAACAGAATTTTGAATCCATGCTGTTGCAACGTGGACAAGGAAGTATTGGCTTCTTAATAGTTTTCCTTTGCGAGTTTGTTGCATCATTCTGTTCTTTCTCTGTCTTGGAAGCCTTTGATTTTACAGAATATTTATTGACAGAAGCCTTTTTCCTATTCACTTTAGTTTCCAGTAATGACTCTGGAGCTGAAGGCTCCTCATCCAGCGGTTGAGTATCAGTGCTCTTCACTGCTGCACAACCCTGAGATTTAACTTCTTAAGATTAATTAGCAACATAGTTATCTCGCATGAGCAAAATCATATTTGTGCAAAGAACGAAAATTTATAAAGACATGCTTAATACGCAAGTCGCTCCTACTTTACCAGGATTGGGTTAAGATCATCTATTTTTCTCTTACATTTTGCTAGGAATCTATTGCATGGCATAAACTCATATTCTCACAAGCCTTGCGTAATAGTAAGGTCGACGGAGTATATCATGCCCTTTCCTAGTCTCACGCTACCCGGCCAAGAGGCAAAAGGAAACGAGGTTATTCTGTTAAATATTTAATGTTAATTAAAATTCAGGGATATTTAATTAACATTAAATGCTTAATTATTATTATTAAATAAAAAAAATTTAATGTTAATTACCAATTTTGAATGGTCAATCAACTAGTGCTTCTTGTTTTCAACGGCAGAGGTCCCATTGACAACGAGAAGAATTGAAATTTATCATTTGCTGTCACGGGAAAGTTCTACGAAATCAGACAGTCAATAATCATGCAATAAATCATGGATAGCAAAAAATCCCGTTGGTGAACTGCAACTGTAGTCTAATTCCTTTTTATTTTTATTTTTATTTTTTATTTTTTTGGGACCATGAACTATAATCCAATTTAAAGCACAAGAAGCTGAAATTTAAAATATCAGTACTAAAGAGGAACCATCATCGGGTTGACTGGAAGAGGAAGAGGAGGAATTCACATCGATGAAGAAGTTCCTAAATGGTTGAAGAAGTTTTGTTTTGATTGATCACAAAGAATTCTGAGAAAAATATCGATATTGAATTTAATGCTGAAGCATATCAACTTACTAAGTGTGAAAGAAAAGAATCTAATTGAAGTCAAACTCACGTCTAACCTTAAAACAAAAAAAAAAAAACAAAAAAAAAAGGTATAACTCAATTATGAACCAGAAAATGTCCTGAAAAAGATAATACTCCAGTACTAGCTTTCCAAGCTAAGCAAAGAAAACCAAATCAAATAAAAAGATGTTAAAAAGTGAAGCAACCCATCAATTCTTTTAGGATTCTGAAAATAGGGTCTTCTTCAAATTTGCATACAACAGGCTCCCTATAACACTTAACATGTATCTGTAGCAGTTGAAATATGTACCTTCTCTGCTTCTTCCTCTTCCTCCTCTTCTGCTTCTCTGTCCCAGGAAGGCGAGTCCCCGTCGGAGATAGCTGGAGACTCGCCGACTGCAAGAAGGGAAATTTTCTTCCCGAACAGCTTGATGGCGGGGTCTTTACTGGTACTTTCCTGCATTTGTTTCTAGTTTTCTAGCCAACCAAACAGGGAAGGACTAAAAGGAGGGACAAAAGCGAGGGAGGGAATTCTTGAGTTGGAGCGTGTCTTTGTTGGCCTCGAAAGTACTTTTGGTTTGTCAGCTTCTGATCCATTTAAACGAGGAGTGGATGCCACGTCATCATCTCCGTTTGATTCCGAGGCCTCAAGTTTTCTAGCCTTTTTTATATTTTATTTTCTTCCCTTTTCTCCCGAATTTTCAGTAAGTTTTGGTGCCGCGTCTTGGTCCCAAGTCGGCATCCTGGACTCCCGAGGAGCCAGCGAACTGATCGATCCGTCATCCATAATATAGATTTTGCCATAAAATTTTGAATTTTAGACCTAAGTGTCGGTAATTCTAGTCATAAATGTTAATTTCGTATCTTCATTGTACTAAAGAAAGGTTGATGGGTGTTTATCTTGTAAAAAGAAGGGAAAAAAAAAAAAAAGTTAATGGGGCAGTTCCTTGAATGTTAAAAAGTTGTTGAGTTGATCAAGCAGCGTTTAAGTCGATGGCATATTTGTAGCGTTTAGTGATTACAAAATTTGGTAAGATGCTCTTCTTGTGTCATTTCATTCGTTGGAATTTAATCTCATGGGTTTAAGCATAAGACCGTATGACAACCAATCGGTTTGATTATCACTAAAATTTATGAATTTCGGCAATTTAGCAGTCTCTTTGGGTCCTCCACGAGCCCTTTTTTCTTTTCTTGCTCGTCAGTCGTCACAGATGCCATGAGGTGGCAACGAGATATTGGTACATCGTAAAAGGTAGGAACAACCAGAACCGAAAGGAATGGCAAAGTGCTTGCCTCTTTGCCAATCCTTTCAAAATTAGATGGAAAAAGTCGACGGTTATTGGCCTGCCTTGACGGATTTTCGATTGAACCCATTTTTGTGGATTAAAAAAAAAAAAAAAAAAAGATAGAATTACATTAGAGTCAGATATTAGTCGACGTATAAGTCACACTTATTAATACATGCATATATATATATATATATATATATATATATATTTTTTTTTTTTATTTATTTTTTTTTTGTCAAAAAAAAAAAAATTTTTACTAAACCAACATATTAATTTACCTTGTTTGTCTTCTAACTTACTCTCTCTGCCCATTGGTCCTTTTTCTTGTACATTGATTGCGCCTTCTAATTTGTTTCTTTTGAGTCGACGTGGAAGTTTTCCACACAAAAGAAATACGAAAGAAGGATTTTTCTATGGACAACTAGTGAACTGTTAAGAGACTTGAATTTTCGATTAAGTTTTTTTGGGACATTAAAATTGAAATTCATATTATGTGAAAATTTATGAGATTAGATATTTGAATATCTAACCTGCGGCCGGCCAAATTAGTAAATTTTTTCCGTATTTAAATTTAAATTTATATACTAATATTCATTCTAATTAAATAAAAATTAAAAAAATATATATAATTGATGAGTCTTTGAGATTTTATATGTAAATAGATATAAAAAAAAAATTATACTCAAAATTATTACTGTTTAAAATTATTTTTTTTAATAAAAAAATTAAATTAAAATGATAATAAGTAATTTTCCGTATATAGTGAAATAATAATGTGGGCATAATGTGCACATAAAAGCTTTCCCGGAGGATAATGATAGGACGTAATAAATAGGCCCACAGACCCAATTTTCACCATTCGTGCTGTGTGTGCTTGGTACATAGCCCACAACTAAAACCGAGTTCCGGGCCTTCTGGTTAAATAGACATAGATGAACTAAGAAAAAGAGCAAAAAAAGAAAAACAAAAACGTGACTGCATGCTGATGCTCACTTTGTCTATCTATTACCATAAACTAAAAAGGCTGTGGAACCAAAAAAAAAAAAAGGATGGTTTCATCATCACTAATTACCCTCTGTGTATTTTAATGTGGGTCTCTGTTATTTATGGGCTTCGCATGGGGGGGATCAGTTTCATGGACCGAAAAAGAAGTTTCTGTTCAAGGAAGAGAATAGACCTGAAATTGGGTTTTACGAAAACCATGAAGCCCATATAAATCTCTCTCTCTCTCTCTCTGCTTTCAAAACAGTTTGGAGACTATTGCTTCTATCCACTGAAAAGTGCCGTATGATGGATGGCCCAAAACTTTATGGTTAGGGGGAACAGTCAGTCAAACATTTTCAGAAGGCTTAGTTTCGAGCATAATTTTATTTATTAAGAAATTATAGAAATTATTCAAGAATTATGTAATTATTAGATTTTTTAAAGATTTTTCTGTTTAATCAGATATTTTTTCAATAAATTTTTTAAATTTTAAGTTAGATTATTTTTTTAATAATTAAATAATTTTAGTTATACTTTATTCTAGTACATAAATTTTTTGGTAAAAACGTTGAGTGAACGACCAGAAATTAAATTTCTAAGTGCTACGACGTATAGTAGCTGAAATTGACAACTGCGTTGTATTGGAAGCCACAAAAAATGCCAAGTGCTCTTACTTTTTTTTTGTGAATTGTTCACTCTTCATGGACCTGAGCCATTCATGTCAACTGCTCCTTTCAATTCATTGAACACCCCCTTGATCTCTCTCTCTCACGATAATCTCCACTAGAGCTTGACTTAAATATTTTAGTGCAAGAGCCTCAACACCACCATCCTTTTGTCACACTCCACTGGCATAGTTTGTGCCCCCACAATTTGCTCCCTCCATCTTTGCCCAAAATTTATATGAATTTCCCCTGATGTCCACCACTTGACAACCCTGAAGATCTCACGGTGTTCTCTGACTTATCATCACATTTCGTGTTTTGCTGCAGTTGAAAAAAGAGTCAGGGCCCCACAAAATGCTGTGCTCTTGTCACCCTTCTGACTTTGGCTAAATATGATCGCTCCCTATTGCTTTCTCGCCTACACAGCATCTCAATTTTCCAGAAAGATCTATGATGCAGTTGTATAAATACAGTGCTTTGCTCTAATAGAAGCAGCATATAAAGAAGTCTGTCAATTTGGAAGCTTGCTATAGCAATGGCAGGCAATCTCCTTCGCCTTTTAGTAATCTTTTTGAGCATTTCTCACTTGTTCTGCTTGAATAATGCTGTCCCTCTTACAAGTAAGCCATTGATTTTTCTTTACTTCCTCTTTTTCTGTCTTCTGCAGCTGAAACTTTTCGTTTTTGTCTTGGTAATGTGCAGGACCTGGAAAGTTATGGCGTGTGCCTGATCAAGTCCTTCCAGTTTCAGAGGACAAACACCTGCAGGTACCATCTCCTAACAAATTTTGTAGATATACTAAACATGCAGGCCTCTGTTTCACATACTTGTCACAAAGTCTGATGCTGATATGCTAATAATACCATCTGTGACAGGTAGCTAAAATGAAAAGCTGGGAGGAGCATCTCAATGTTGGTGGTGGCAGGGTGGCTGTGGAGCTAAATGACTACCCGGGTTCCGGAGCCAATAACCGTCATACTCCAAGGCCATAGTTTGGCAGATGAGTTCATTTTTAGTTTTCTAAACAGATGTGCACTTCATAGCACTAGTTACCAATTATTGCTAGGGTGTGGACAATCATAGGCGTGATTTTGACTAGTCACTAAGATAATCAGGAAGTTCTTTATTTGTTCATCTCATGGGAAAGTTTTCAACTTGGTATGGGATATGCTAGACTCAGAAACTAAATGAGGATCAAGGTGGTGATTCTAGTAGTGAACAGATGTACTGAAGATCTCCGATCTTCAACTACATAATTAATGCTCCTAAGCTTGATGCAAATCATTACTACAAGTTTGCAATCTCCAGAATTGATGTACGCTTGTTTGTGCGATATAATAATTTCCATTTTGCAAGTACTTATGGCAGGTTTCATTCTGCAAGTTGCTCACTAATGTTAGGTGAACTGAGAGGGAACTTCTTTCCATTAGTTGAAGAAGATGAAAGCCCTATACAAACCAGAGAAAACCAGTGTCCACCCTACCTTTTGTGAGCATTGATTTAAATGTTTAGATCCTGAAAGGATGAAACATCAATCTTACTTCATATCCAGTGAACCTAGAAGGTAGAGTTCTTCAAGAACTTGATCTGTTATACGATGAAAAAAAGAAATAAAGTTTAAGCCTTTACATGTTTGAATCACAATTCCTTCCTCCCTTTGCTAAAAAGAGAAAAGAACTAACAACAAAAGAATAGTAACCTCTTATACGATGAAAAGGCAACTGTGATTGGACCGCCTTAATTAAAGCCTTTCAAGCGTTCGGTGCCAAACAACCGACTGACCAAGTTCATGAAAAAGTCCACTTTATTTTTTATCCCTTAGTCTCTATAAACATGTAAGGAAAACCAGTACTTGAAAGGCTTTACAGATATTTCAAGGCGATTTTACACGAATTTGATGTTCCAGTGGTGGATGGGAAGGTGGATTGATGAGTTGGTAACCATTCACTTCCTTACCACTATCTTCCCATTGAACTAGGGGGGCTTTATCCAGGTGTTCCCTCATTTGGTCATTTCATGTAAGTGGACAACAAAGAATAATAAATTTGATTAGGAACACCTAATACATAAAAAAAGCTAGCATGTATCTCCAGTTTAAAGTATGCAGATAAAAATACAGATTTAGTCCATGCAAGTGGGAAAAAACACTGGATCAATGAATTAAAACAATACTTGTATAGAAAATCCATTGCCATTGCCAATAGCTGGTGGGAATTACATACAATATATTCTTTCCATAGAGATGATAAAAAATATCAGAAAACAGCTCTTAGGTGCAATCAAACTTATCACAAGCTATCTCTCATGGAGATGGAGCACCAGCTGATGCAGGAGAAGGAGGTTTAACTAAATTTTTTGACATGGTCACCGGCAATCAACTCATTTGCTTTATCTGATGGATGGTATTCATCCCAAAACACATACTTGCTTCTATCCTCGCATAATTTTGATGCCGGAATGCATGTCAGAGTGGGTCGTATTTTTCCAAATGAACAGCATGGAGAGTCTGAGTTGTTGAATCCTACAACCAGAATCCAAAACCAATCATGAGATGAGATGCAGGCAAAAAATGAAAAATTATAATCTATGTTCCTTCGAAAAGAATTAAATTGAAGACACTTCCAGATTCACGCACCATATTTGTTCGGATGGCTGATCACATCGTTAACAAAATCGTAAGAGTCTCCGAATTTGAAGGTTGCATTAGGAAGTGTGCTTGATAAACTGTTCAATAACTTGCTTGCAGCTCGATTAAAGCCAAGAGCTAATTTGTTCGTTCTGTCCTGACACTCCCCATTTGAACTCAAAACCCTCTGGAGTGGAATGCAACCCATTGGTCCTAGCCCAATAGCCACCAAATCTCTTGCCCCCAAGCTGTGAATTACCTGTACAATAGTACCCTCTGATCACAATTCTTAGATGAAAATGACTAGATTCACTATTTTACTATGACCTCTAATGAACTGATCTTACCTTGAGTTGTCTCTCGAGATTTACCATCAAGTACTCCACGAAACTCTCATCATCGTAAGTCCAGTAAGCACTGTAAGTCGGCATCAAATAATTGTTAATGAGGTCGTTGCTGCCAATAGCTACCACATACTTAGCTTCTTGAAAGAACTTCTGCGCTGCTTCTTGGCCAATTTGGTTGACTATCAGTTCTTGTGTTCCTTTATGTAGCTCAATTTGCCTATCGAAAGACAATCTCTGAACCTGCAGATTCTCATGAAGTTCTTTTTACCCTCAATTAGAACTATTACATTACAGGTGCATTGTTGTTGTTAAACAAGTTGAAACAGAAACAAGCAATGGAATTGCCTATGAGGGTGCAAATTTTCTACTTACAAAATAGTTACCAGTGTCATTCAAAATGCACCTCACCGCTCCCAGAGGGCCATATTCGACACCACCTTTTCCCCATCTGCAACGCAATATCTTCTGTCAAAAAGAATGGATCAAGAGATAACAGGTGCACCTTGGCAGATCCTATGTCTTTTGTACTATGGCTGCAAGAGTATTGTTTTATTTGTCATCTCTACCATCAGACTAGATATATAAGCCAATTTCCTATATGTATTTCTATTGGGATAGGGTAATATTGACGTGAAATTGGAAGAGGTGTTACAGTCTTAACATTGACATCGTGCAAACCATATAGTTTGGTAGTATATGGTATGTCTAATGCCTCTTAAAATTTAAATCAGCAACAGTTGCGGCTCATTGGTGGTGAACTCCCAGTAGGTATTTCACATTGCCAGAAATCTCATTCCGTACACACGGCAACTTGCCAATAATCAGATGCTCACACGTGCTAATGGCCCTATAAGCAAAGCAACCACACGCCTCAGAGAAGTTTTTTGATTAGAATAATAATAGCCACTGATCCATCCACAAGAGAAATCGCCCGAAACTTGGGAATCTGCACAATCCAAGTTCTTATGCATATGGGCACTCAATTGGCAACCCTCGAGGGTGATCACACCATCAAATGGCGAGATTACGGCAACCCCCGTCTTCATGTTAATTGGATCACATACGCAAATATGCTATGTATAATGAACATAAAGAGATCTATGTAAGTATATGACTTGGGGTGGGAGTATTTGCGATATCCGAATAGGCGATTCAGTTCTCATTGCAACTGAAGCGAAGAAGAAACATGGTTTAAAAAAGGAAAACTTGGACCCATTGAGACAATTGTTCCAAGACAGATAGTAGAGACTAGCCTGATTGATGATCCAACCCACCTAACACTTTATTCAAGTCTAACTGCAACTACCGCGGCATGGTCGCAACGATCTAACAAACCAAGACAAAAATTTTAGGGGTTGAAACATAAAATTAAGCATAGTTGCCAATTTACGCGTTGACATACAGTCAGTGTGCAGGGTTTGTGTTACCAAACTAGTTGGACAGGTGTTGACCGAAGCTCTCCAAATTATATATACTGTGGAGCTTTTTCTTTTCTTTTTTTTTTTTTCTAAATGACAAACTTTATATAATGCCTTGGATTCCAACTTGAAATTTTTAGTATAGAGATGACTTCAATATCATTGTCATTGAGTTACATTAAATAAAATGTGTAAATTAGAAAAGGGGGTAGTTCTCAAGTTCATCATAAGAGCTGGTGAGAGTTGAGACCGTAAGTCAAATCTGATTTTCGTAATTGTTAGGGTGAGTCCAACTACCCTGACTAACGCTGGGAGAAATAGTTGGGCGTTTATAGTTTAAACCGGGCCGTCCATGGCCGACCCATCTTCTTACTCTGAGCTGCTCTGTTCAGTGGGCCACCAAGCCCATTAGGCCAGTTTTTTTTTTTTAAATAAAATCGATAAATAAATTTAAAAAATGAATGACGACAAAAAATTTTTTGAATAATTTTTGTCTCTTTTGTTTGTCATTTTCCTAACTACAAGACTTTTAATACAGTCTAGTTAGTTAGCAAAGTCGCCTCCTCTCACATCGTGCTTTATTGGCAATCACGCGAGATTAGAGATTTTAAGGAAAAAAAAAAAAAATTCAGAAGAAATGGAATAAATCTCAGCCGCTTAAGCAGAAGAAAGAAAGAAAAGAAACGGGCGGCCAGGATTATGTGAAGGCAAAAGAGAGCATTTTGTGGGACGATTCCTTTTGGCCTCATTTTTCTTGCAAAGAATGTGCGGCGGTGTATTCGGTATACAGAAAGAAATTATTTATTAAAAAAAATGAGCTGTTATAATTTTAAATTAAAATATTATAAAAATATACTGAACATTTTAAAAGATACATTAGATAATTAAAAAATATCATCAATAAATAAAATTTTTATATGAAAAAGAGTTTATTATCAAAATTCTTCATAGAACTTGTTAAATATTTATTTTTTATATTAATATACATTTAATTATATATTATAAAATTATAATTTTAATATATGAATATAATTATTTATATTATGAAAAATTATAATATTAAAATATAAACTATATATTAGATGCATATTTTTTTATTTTTATTTTTATTTTTATTATACAATGAAATAAAATAAATAAAACAAAACAAAATCGTAATTTCCTGATTTCACTAAAAATTTAATTTGATTTTAAAAAATTCAAACCCATAATTTATTAATTTAATTTAAATAACTTCTGCTTTGACCGTCCGAGGCCCTTGGCGGACATTTCTACACTGCTATCTTACTGAAAAATAAAGAAATAAATAACAAAAAAAGTAAAAAATAATTATTATTTCCATTCGACTCTCTTCTCTCTCTACCGTTCAACAGCTCTCTCTCTCTCTCTTTCTGAGGTTTACATCTCGGTCCCTGTTGGAAGGGTTCGTTTGCTCTCTCTGTGGCTCCTTTATGGCTTAGATCTATAAACCTCTCCAGCTTTATGTTTTTTTTTTTCTTTTTTTTTTTTTTTTTCATTTGATTTGGATTTTTTTGTAATTGATTGAGTTGGTCTGTAATTTTATTTTATTTTCTTTCTCTTAGGTTTTCTTGAATATATTTAAAACCTGAAATGCTAAGGAGTTGAGGCTGGCAGGCTGTTCATTTGTTGTTATCTCATGCCAAATTTGAGCGATTGTTTGCTTTTAGTTTCATTTTTTATTCCTTTTTTTTTTTTTGGATTTTCCGTTTTGGACTTTTAAGATTGTGATTGTTTTTTTTTTTATATGCCCATTTCTTGTTCTTTTATGTCTTGGCCGTTAATGTTGTCAAAATTGAATCTTTGCTTCAAGAATTGAGGTTGAATTGGAATTGTGTATTCTTTTTCAAGATAGATGGCGTATGGAGCCTGAGGTTTTTAGATATCCTATTCCTGACAAAAAGAATAGATATTGGAAACTGGAATTTTTTTTGTTTTTTGGGAGGACCCTTTTATAATTTCAGTTTTTTTTTTATTTTTTGTTAATGGAGATTCAGTTTTATGCTGAACTGAATCACCTGTTTATTTTTAAAACCGTAGCACGAATGATATGATTCATCTTGAGTAGGCTTCGAGTGATTAGCAGCTGCAGTTTTATGTTCTCTATGTCCTTAATGCTTGTTGTGCCAGTGATCCTTTTATTTTGTTGCATGTTATTGGATTGTTAACTATTGTTATCTCATATACCTTACTAATATACGTATCCTCTGTGGCTTTTGTATGCTGATTTTATGCAATGAAACCTGATGTGTCATTTTGTTGCACAGAGATGGCTGCAACATCAGCATGTACCTTTTCAATTGGATCAACTATCTCTTTTGGGGTGAAAGCTAGTCAACTTCCACAGACAAAACCCTTAGCTGTAAGGTTCAATTCCTCCCAGAGCTCAATTGCAAGCTTCAGTGGTCTCAAGGTGGCAACATCCCTTAACTGTGAAACAGATTCGTCCTTCTTGGGAAAAGACAGCAGTGCTGCTCTTCAAGGATCGTTTGCACTGGAGGCCCAAAAATCGAGCCGGAGGTTAAAGTATCACCTGAACCCTCAAGCATTGTATAAAGTGGCTGTCCTTGGAGCTGCTGGAGGGATAGGTCAGCCCCTTGCACTACTAGTCAAGATGTCCCCATTGGTTTCATCCTTGCACCTCTATGATATTGCTAATGTTAAGGGAGTTGCTGCTGACCTCAGTCACTGCAACACTCCTTCACAAGTTCTGGATTTCACTGGTGCCTCTGAATTAGCCAATTGTTTAAAAGGTGTAAATGTTGTTGTCATACCTGCTGGAGTTCCAAGAAAGCCTGGTATGACCCGTGATGATCTGTTCAGCATTAATGCCAACATAGTCATGACCTTGGTAGAGGCTGTTGCTGATAACTGCCCTGATGCTTTCATCCACATTATCAGTAATCCAGTCAACTCTACGGTGCCAATTGCTGCTGAAGTCTTGAAGCAAAAGGGTGTTTATGATCCTAAGAAGCTCTTTGGTGTTACTACGCTTGATGTTGTGAGGGCAAACACATTTGTTGCTCAGAAGAAGAATCTCAATCTCATTGATGTGGATGTCCCTGTTGTGGGAGGGCATGCTGGTATTACCATCCTTCCCCTTCTGTCTAAGACAAAACCCTCTGTTAGTTTCACTGATGAGGAAGTGCAGGAACTTACTGTAAGGATCCAGAATGCTGGGACTGAAGTTGTGGAGGCAAAGGCAGGTGCTGGGTCTGCCACCCTGTCAATGGCCTATGCAGCAGCTAGGGTTGTTGAGTCTTCTCTTCGTGCACTGGATGGGGATGGTGATGTATATGAGTGCTCATTTGTGCAGTCAGATCTCACTGATCTCCCATTCTTTGCATCAAGGGTAAAACTTGGAAGGAAAGGGGTTGAAGCTCTCATTCCATCAGACCTTCTGGGGTTGACTGAGTACGAACAAAAGGCACTGGAAGCCCTCAAGCCCGAACTGAAGGCCAGCATTGAGAAGGGTATTGCATTCGCTCAGAAGCAACCAGTGGCTGCATAAATTAAGTTTGTATTTGAAGCCCCAACCAAAGTGAAGTGCAAGCCAATTTTTGTCACGATTCATGGTTGCATCAGCACTTCCAATTTTGTAGAATTTTCATTTCCCTTTGTTATGTTTTGAAGCACCATCTCTAAGACGATAATTGAGGCGGTTATGTTGGTGTTGTAGATTCAGAAATTGCAAACTTTAGCATGAAGAGTTGATTGTTGTTTATGAGATAAACATTGGCCCTGTATTACAAAAATAGTTGAGAGAAGAATTATGAAATTTCTTCCGCCCTCTCTCTGGTTGGTGTTTACTGTTAGCTAATTGCATATCGCATGGAAATGAATGCTGATTTCTTTGCATTGCTTTTTTTTCCTTTTCATGTTTTTTTTTTTTTTTTTAATCAACTTTATCATGTTCTTTTTCTCCCCGTTATAGCCATGGAGGTTTTTTCTCGGCTGCTTTAACTGATCTTGGGAAGAAGGGGCTTTTCAATGCACATCAATCCTAAGTTTAATCAGCTGGGGGTTTGAAAAAACAATCAAAAAATTTAATTAATTGACAAAATCAAGTCAAAGTTTTAACTGATCAAATTAAATTTTATGATAGATTAATTGATTTAAATAATTGATGAATCAATGTCGAGTATTTTCAATGTGCTCAACGGCTTATTTCCTAGAGGGAAATTTTTTTTTTTGGTCCTTTAGTCCCACGAATTAGGATCTTAAATGGTCCAATGACTTGGTAGTTCGAGCAAACCAAGATCGGCACCTAAGGTTCAATAAAAATTAAACGGACAAAGGCTTCAAACTTTGTATAAAAAATTCAAATTTTTTTTGGTACAATAGGTTTCAACTTGTGTTCAATTATATGGCACTCCTGTAAAGGGTGAAATTCGAAACTCGAGAACTATAGCTACATAAATGAAATTTCTAAATATGAATGCCACGGGTATCAAAACAGTTGCCTACCATTTGGTGTGTATGAAGCAAAATTTGGCACCTACGTGCATTGAACAAATAAAGACTTGAGTACCAAAAAATAAATTAATATGGAGGCATAAGCATCAGCAGGTTCATCTGCAAGTCACGAGTCCATCGAACATCTAAAGATGTTTTCAACCCTCATCCCAATTGATATATTTGTCCCAAAATAAGATATTTCGAGTAAGCAGAGAAAGAGAACATAACAACATTTGAATTATATTCATGCTTTGTTTAGTTTCTTAACATTGGATATTAACTACTAACTAGGCCTCTACTCTACAGAGCACCAAGAGACCAAAAACTAGGACAGGCTTAATACAAGGCAAGATAAGAAATGGAGACGAGGCAGCTTAGCTCAAGACTTAAAGATCTACTTAACACATTAAGTTGGATGAAGAGGAGTCGCATAAAAGGAATTTAATCTCCTCATCCTCTTCTTCATCATCATCATCTTCAACCCCAATCTCATCATAAACAGCATTGCTAGCATCTAAACTAGCATTGTTGCATCCACCATTGGAAGACGTTGATTGTCTATTCTTCATCATCATCATCATCTCCATTAACTTCCTCTTCTTGTAATTCGCTTTAAAACATGCTTGCCTCAATCTTTTTGTCTTGCTTTGCAGCTGCATATCAGGCATCTCCTCAAGCAACTTCCTTTCTTTCTCCAGTATCTCTACTGCTTCCCTCATCTTTCCTTCGCTTCCTTCTCCCTCCACTTCCCCCAATTCCTGTAGCCATTCAATTTTAGCTAGTGATTACCGTATGTATACTACCATTTCATGCATTCCCCACATTAAAAAAGATTCATATGCACATATTTGGTATATTTTACATTAGTAAGTACCCGAACATTGCTTATTAGCGTTTGGAGGCTGACAAGCTTCCTGTGAGGCCATCGTCGAATTCCCAATTCTCTGCATCTTTTCTTCAAGAATGTTAACCCCACATTGAGCTCTTTGGCTGCTTGCGTTATAGGCATGTAGAAGTACTGAGATATTGATTTCCTTGTCAAAGCTTTAAATACACTATTATTAAACCTCTCTTCTTCTGATCTGCACTTTTTGGTTTCCTTATTCCTCTCCTCCCTCATGATGTCCGAGCCAGTCTCTTCATGACACAAAGGAAAGAGACTTCTATTGGGCTCAAACAAGAAACCCAGTTCATTCCACACACCATTCCCACAAACATTATTGCCATACAACCAAAGATCCTCTAAAATAAAAGATAAAAAAATATTGAGAAAAACAAAAAGACATCAACTACAGCAGTTTAAAGCATTGAATAATTTAAAAAAAAATTAAAAAAAAAAAAAAAAAAACACCTTGATGAGTTGCACCATGGCTTCCTACAATATCCAGTGATGCATTCAAATCTGGCTCGGTATGGAAACTTTCCACCAACGGAAGGTCATCCAAAAAGCTTTCTTCTACGGAGAAAGCGTGTTGCCAGTACTCCAACGTAAAATCACCACTACCAGTAAATATAATCATAAAATAAAATTAAAAAAATATAAATTAATTAAAAAAAAATCACCAATCATACTCCAGAAAATGAAAATATAGATGTAAAAAGGAAGTTGATATACAAAACCTTCAAAAAAAAAAATACCTGACATGGAAAGAAGGTTGTTGGGTTGCAAACACAACAGGCTCTTCCCCTTTGTTCATCATTACTTTGTCCCTGACGGAAACTCCAAGTGATTGACTTGCCATCTTTCACACACAAACAGCCCTAACCAAGAGTGTATGTGTGTGTGCGCGTGTGTATAAGAGAGAGAGAAAGAAAAGCGATCAGTGAATGAGACAATGGGATTTTGTGAATTGGAAGATGAATCGTGGGAAATGTGTATATATATATATGTGAAACTACGTATAAAAGGAGAGTATTTAATTATGGGAGACTGTGCGCCGTGGTGGATATAACTGGCCGTGCATGAATATTGCGACTTGTTGAAAAATAACTATCATTAATTGGCTAACGTGTGTGCTGCCTTTTTAAACTAAGAGTTACAACACGAATATCTCCATTTATTTGAGAGGGAGCGAGATGATTGGAATGAATTAATTATTTGAACACGTTTTCAAGGAATTTCGAGGATGTGCCGCACGTTGCAATTAATTGGGAGACACAACCATCTTTTAACTACATATGATCCCATGGGGCAGGATTTCTAGTCTATTTGGAAATTATTATCAAAGATTATGCATTTCCAACATCTTTATGTTTTTCTTTTTCTTTATGGCATATATCTAAATAGCAGATTATTGTTTCACATACAATCATACATAACAAAACACAAGCGAATGATTAACCCTATTAAAACACAAATGGAGACAGTCCAATTGAAGTAAATGTTAACTTTGTCGCCAACGATTATATGGGACTAAAGCAAAACTAACACAATGCAGGCACCAATACAAAAGTTTAGGACAACCAATGTAACATAACTCAGGATCTGGGAGTGCTCTGACTTGAAATTTGTTGAGTGCCTTATACCTCCTTTGCATGTTTCGAAGTCAGTGGATCTTAATGCGTTTTAGTTGCGGGAGAGAGTGAGACTGAAAATGAGAATGAGAGTGAGAGAGACGTGCTTTTGCTAAATCTGTTCACTTTGAATTGCTTGGCTTGACTAGCTTACTTCGCTTACATAATTGCTAGATTATTAGAGATTTTTTTTTTTTTTTTTGTTTTTTTAGACAAAATATCTTACTTAGATCTAAATCTTAGACGCATATCTTTACTTATTTCTCAAGTAACCTTTTACAGAAGTAAATATCTAATCAGTATCTAATTCTATACGTTTTTTAGATTCATCTGTTGCAGCTGAGTCTCATCAAATTTGTCTGTCGGGATTGTCTGCTATAGAGGCAGCATATCTAGAATATGTGTTCCTTCCTGTATCTGTCCTTCATCTCAAGTCATCATTTTGTTTGTTGCTACATTTTTGACCAGGCTTAGGGTTCCTTGAATTTAGACTCCAAGGTTCAAGATCATGTTTCAACACATATTTTTGTGTGACAGTTGAAGATAGCAAGACAGGCAAAACAGGTAACCAGTTCTTCGGGGAACTCACGCTGGAAGGGACCTCCTGTCACGAATACAGGGCTGATAAAACCAACAACAAGATAGGTAAATGGTTGTTGAAGAAAATTGTCGTGGGAAAATAAGATGATGTGGCCTGGGATATTCGATAAGCATTGCGTTAAATTCTTCCTATTCCCACTACGGTTACACTTGCATCTATTACAAAACATTAATTAAAAGACTGAATACATGGGGACTTTGCTAAGTGGGCTATTAATGTTAATTAATGATGGTTGTATGGATATCTTTCTCCACATCGATGAATGTCAAATGTCACTAATAATGATAATAATAATAATAATAATTAAAAAATTGAATACCAACGGCCCACGGCTCCATTCGGTTATTGCTCTGCATTTATAAACTTTACGTGGATGATAAAACTTTTAATTATTGCGCGGAAATAGAATTGCCTCTTAACTCTTCTTTGAAAGGAAGAGATGCACTCTGATGCCCAAAAATAAGCCATACTGAAACTCCAGAATGACAGTACGCTTTTTTCACATATTGGAGTGTGATGTGGAACCTTAAAATTCAGATTCAAGTAATATGAGATCTGTGACTTTTATGGTAGACGGATCTCTGAGTCAAATTTAACAGAAGAACAAGTCATCTTGCGGAGAATTCCCGTAGATAAATGTTTAAGTCAAATTAGATGGATTGACAATTGTAACAAAAAAGATCTATAAACTTCCAAAAGGGACATTTAGATCTAAATTTGACAACTTATACAGAAAGTTGGTTTTCAAGAATAAAGTGAAAATATGTGGCCGAAATTCACTACTTCCTTCTGTAAATTTCTGGTGAAAGAATTCCCTATAAAAGATAAGCTAGGGGATGAAACGTAAGATAGGCCAATAAAGCCGAGCAATGAGACAATTCAGGGAAACTTTAATATCTCTCTTACTTTCCCCCAAAATACTCAACATCCAAAACAGACTCAAATCCTACAATTGAACTGGAGCCAACCAAAGTTAAAAAAAAAAAAAAAACAAATGGTAGTCTTGTAAATTTTAAAAGAAATAAAAATAGAGAGAGGGATAACGTACAAGAAAGTAACTGATGGAAAATATTTTTACAGCATTCTTTGAGAGCTTTGATTTTTTTTAAAATTTTTTCCTGCATGTAGGCCACATGTAAATCCTGCTTGTAAGCTACCATTTAGGGCTTTCATTTGATTTGCTACATGGCTGCTAACAGGTTCCAAGCGTGAGAAAACGTTATGATCATCACCTTCTCAAGGCACCAAAAACATAGAATCCTTTTCCAAAAATGCTCACCACAGGCAGGTCACAATGATTATAGCAGCAGCCAACTTTTTTTGTCGTCCTAGTTCCAATAATTATACTTCGAATAATCCAATACGTAAAAAGATAATTTCTCGTTTTTCCCATTCATAGGTGAGATTCAATTAAATTTCAGTTTCCAAACAAATAAAAGCCTATACTATTGGAACTCGGAAATTGCAAAATTTAAATGGCTCTATAATTCAAATGGTACGCGGCTCTAACGCACCAATTGTCTACAATTTAATGGAGGTTTATTGTTCCTTTAGTTTTGGAAATAAATTACTGAAGAGAAGTTACACTCGAAGTCGTGCTGTAATGGGTATTTACTGCCTACGAAACTTGTATCTTTCCATGATTGCAAATAAATGGTAGATACTGGATTACTAGATATTAATCATAAACGTATTATTTTCTTTAATGACTAAATGAGAAAAGTTTGTATTATTAATTATAGTTTAAATAAAAATTTTCCTATAGTTAAGGTCGGTCATCTATTTGTTTTTCACTATGTACTGATATGGTTCCAGAGGGATTGAACTTTCCCGGATATTTAGCGAATGAACTCAAATAAAATATACCTGATGACGAACGCACGGAGCTTAAGACCAGAACATGCATTCAATTCATTTCTTTGCTAGACTGATGATGATGTGATTTTCCTTTTTCTTTTCCAAGTGCACATTCTTGGTGCCCTTGTTTTCTAATGTATATGAACATCTCATGGCTTCATTGCATTTTTAATAAAATATTTTCCCACGTATCAAAAAATTATTTGGCAAATCTAATATTTTCCTATATTGTGTGGGGTCAGAGTGCTTCCGGATAACCATCACGAAAGATAATACGATGGAAGAATTGTGACCCACCAAGCTCTCCAACACTGTGAAGGAGCCGTTTGGTTTAACAGCCAAAATGGGGACAAAAATAGCAGCTTTCCTTGATAGTACATAAGATACAAGAGGTCCTCAAAGACATCCAAGTTCTTCATTTGCCATCTCTGCCGCGGCCCTTTCCTCCTTTTCCTCCATGCCCTTCCCGACCAGTTGGAGACTTGTTGACAACCAATTTTATCTTCGTCATGTCCCCTGAAGTATTTTATCCAAACACTTCCTGAAACCGAAATCATCAACAGAGTCGCCATCCCTAATGAGGATGAAGCATGGACTCTTTCACGTTGGATGATTTTGGAATTGAAAAGCTCGGATCCCACACAACCAATCTTCTTCTCGGGCTCTGAATGGCCATTCTTAAGCAAATCGAGCAACACCATGTGCTCATACTGCACCATAAACCAAAATTCGAGCTTTTCATAAACAAAATTAAGCAACGCAGGGCTTCAATATCAGTCAGCACGCTAACACATACTTGCAGCCACCAATTTGCATAATATAATTCCAATCATGGTTACTACACGTTTTCCACACATGACAATCAATCCAGGCTTAGGCTGGAGTTTGATGACAAATCCTTCTATTTTGGTGTTCGAATGGAAGCTCAAAGCTTAAAATTTCCATCATTCACCATAAGATTGTTTTCTACTCCAAGTCCAAAAATTTATTCCTGACACCAGAAACAGTAGAAATCTTAAAAATCTCGACTAAAACTCAGCCGGTGACGTAGAAGAAACATACGTGAAGGCGCAGAACATGACATGTGGTAATTGCTTTCTGGTCCTGGGAAGCAAAACTTCTATGAATTGCTCCCACTCACAAGCCAAAAAGGGAATAATCGTGTTAAAACATAAATGCATGAACGTTTCAAGAGATGGGAGATGGAGAGATTCTAATTAATTTCAATATCTTAAACAGAGAATCATTTCAACAGCTGAAGCTCAACTACAAGAGGAGATGCAGCAGCTCCAAAAGCAGGGCAAGGTGAACTTGTACCACAACATTAAAACTGTTGCATTTCCATGATAATACAGCACCAACGAGGCATATTCCCATGCCTTCTCCTCCTTCCAACGACTAACCATTAGCCCACCATCATCTAAATACGTACAACACAAAGATGAAATAAAGTTTATAATACACATTAAAATTGTTCCTATATGGACAAAATACAAGTCTGTGAAGACTACTCCCATAATAGTATATGATACCACAACAAAATGCAGCCTCATGCTGTCTGTGAAGACTGTTGGGACCCACGCTGACCCGATCCGACTCCTCCTTTTCTTCCCCATCTTCTCTGCTTTCTTCTCCTCTTCATCTCCCTCTACTTTTCCTTCAACAATCTCCACTCGCTCCTCCTCCACAGGCTTATCCACCTTCTGCTTCTTCAGCGCGTCGCCGTTCTCCTCCTCCGCGTCCTCCTCCTCTCTGTCTCTCGCTTCCCACCGTTCGCCGCCGAGCTCTCCACGATATCCATATCTTCGGCTGCTGACTGCCCCTGCTCCTGCCTCGCGTCGTTGGGTTAGGTTGCCCTGTCCTCCGCCATGCTTTTGTGGAAAAAAAAAAAACAAAAACAAAAAAAATAAAGAAACAGAGGCTACAGACTAAAACCCATGCAGCGGCTTTTACGGCTTAGTGCGTGATTTCGGGTATTCGGTTCTATCCGTCACCGACATTTCGGCAGTCGGATCGATTTAATCTCTATTCGGATCCTGTCTGAATCCACCCTTTTGCCTGGTTATTTCTGGGCCATACTATTTGGGCCACGTTTAGGCTGTACGGATCATAATTCAGCTTAGCCCTGGCCCTGAATTAATGTTCGGATCCTATTTCATCTTGGAGTGAACTTTTTTCCTTGTTTGCAAAATGTTTGGAGAAATTCTAAGTACACCCGTATTTGATGGATTTAACTGGACAGGATCTGTTTTTATACCATATATTCATTAATTTATACCATATTAATATTTTGTATATAATATAGAAATTAATTATATCTATTCATCAATTAAAATTAAATAAATAGTACCGGACTAGAAGTCAATATGGTCGAGCTTGCTTATTATAGCTGAATTGATGTTCTCACAAAATGCGTCATTTAGACACCCCCCCCCCCCAAAAAAAAACAAAAAAAAGAAATTGCTAACAAGCACCGGGAAAATTCAAAGCATGACTTTATTAGTTTCTACAAAATGACATAATTAGTTAGTTTAAGCTTGGACGGGGGTGCTGGCTGCTGGATTCTATTTGCATTTGTCTGATTTGCCATGGATCAAAGCCCCAAACGGCACGTTCAGGCACGACAATAATCATAATACGTGTAGTTTTATGGCCCAAGAATGGTCAAATTCTAATTACAATATAAAATATACTTACAAATTTAAAAAATGTGATTGACTTCTAATTACATGTATTGTTATTATAATTACATAACACACTATCTTAGACAAACAAACCACAATTTTGTATTTAAATTTTTATTTTTTTATTAAGTGAGACTCACTTTCTGGTTTTGGGTATAAAATATTAGGAATTTTTTTTCACTTGTTTATCATCGACTCAGCAATAGAAAATAAATTGTAAAAATTTAACTTAAATATTATTTACAAGTAATAGCATGGTCATCATTAAAAATAATATCTTGCTTGTTGGGACATTGACAAACGTAGAACGCGCAACCGTACGCATTATTACCTAACACGCACAACGTGCGAGAGACGGAGAGAGAGAGAGAGAGAGAGAGAGAGAGAGAGAACTCAGAAGACGTTTTTCTAAAAAGCTCAATCCAAAGTCGCCCGCAAGCGCGTTTTCTTTTAATCACATTCAATCAGGTACTTGTTCGGTTGTACTTCTTCTTCTGTTTATCTCGTCTAGATACATGTGTGTCTCTTCGCCTGAGATATCATTCGTGATTGTTGTTGAGATTTTGCGTTGATGGTCGTCGATTTCTAGGGTTTAGTTTCGGCGATTGAATTTGAATACGGGCTGAGTTTTTGGTTTTTTCCTCTTTTTCTTTTTTTCACAATTTTTGGTTTGGGATTGGTTTCGTACTCGGTCTTGGCCATTGTTTGGTTAGTTGGGGGGATAAAACTGGTGAGAAAATCGTTGGTAAAATGACGTTAATGGGAAATGAAAATTTGGGGTATTTGTTATCTTTTTCGTTAGTGAAAATGTTTGAAATTGGCTATCCGAGACAGCGTTATATGGAATTTAATAGAATCGGATTTTCCATGTTTGGGGCCCCTTCCCCCAAGTTCTTAATTGTTTGAAACGGAATTGGGATTTTGACACCTTCATTCTTGTAGCATTTTTTTTTACCACCAAACAGGCTATTCGAATAAATGGAATTTTTATAGATTTTACCCATTTTATATGAATTGGGGGTTTGATTCTCTGATGATTGTGGTCCGTGTTTGCCTTGCAAAAGAAAAATTGTTTTGGATTGAATCGTGTGTTTAAGCAAGCAATGCTGAATTTTGAATGTTTTTAAAAGTTAATAAGTTGGCTGCTCTTTAGTATTGATTCTTTGTGATATGATAGAAAAGTACAAACTTTGAGATCTTTTATGGTAATTTCTTATCTGTAAATTGTAATCCAAGAAATTATAGCTTGATATCAATGTTTATAAAGCTTATAGCTTTACTTGCACGTGGCTGTACTTAGTTATTATAATGGGGGTTAGGTTGTTGGGTGTCTGGAATTTTTCAGATTATGTTTACAAAGTGATTGGCACATTTTGTTTGTTGACCATACCATAGGTCTGAAAGTTTGAAAACAATGCAAGGAGATAAAGTGACTGGATCTTCTGGGGACTGTTCATCTTCTCACACTGTCAGTGATCCCACTTGTGTTATTGACATCGATGGAGTGGGTGAGCATGGTATATCTGGAGAAGATGAACCACTTATTCAGACAGTTGAATGTCGCATTTGCCAGGAGGAAGATAGCATTAAGAATCTGGAGACCCCATGTGCTTGTAGTGGTAGTCTGAAGGTACTGCTCCCAGCTTTCTACAATATATTTTCGAATACTAAGTACCGGGTCTCTTTATAGCTGTACAATTATCCATTTTGGATATCTTTTAAGCAAAATCCATTTTTCGTTATTCAAGCATATTCCTACTGCATTATTTTAACTGAAATTCTACTGGTGCAGTTAATTATTCTTGACATTGCTCACCCACAAGTACAAGGGGAAATCATCTTTTCAAACTTATTTTTGCATTACCTCTTGTTTTGAGTCATGCTTGAATGACTCTATGTGTGTGAAGTGCTATGAATGTCTGGTGAAATGGGGGATGTGACTTTTTTATCCCCTGTAAAGCCAAATGACTTCAAATTGTTGCTCTTAACTAATACTTTTTGCTTTTTTATTGCCACAATTTGATGGATTGCTCAGTAAGGCTGATAAGTCTTTCCTTTCCAGTTTGCCCATAGGAAATGTGTTCAGCGTTGGTGCAATGAAAAAGGAGATATAACATGTGAAATATGCCACCAGGTAAAGCACAATCTTGCTGCATTTGTTCTTGTGCCCTTTGCTTTTGCGGAGCAAGAAATCAAACAATGATTAAGCTACTTCTTAGGCAAGTGCACATATTTATGGGGATGAGGAACTTGAACTTCACTACAGAGGTGTTTTTTTTCCCTGGTAGAATGCAAATCACTTTGTGGACTTCTTTTTGCATACTTAAGTTTTTTCCTAGAATTATTAAAAATTTATTATAAGTTATCTTACTGTTGTGGTTGATGATTTCAAGTTTTTGTACATAACTTTGTAAAGAAATTATTCTACCTAAAAACTTAAGATGTTAGGTGAAATATAAGATATGGATCATATGTTATACTCTAATACGCACTCTCATGCAAAAGTCCAGCTCACTTGGATTGGAAGTGTGAATAAGTTAGACTCACTTAGGCTTAAAACATGAACAAACTAAAATTTTATAATCAATTCACAATTAGATGTGAGGGTAGTGTGATTCAAACTAATAATTACTTATTCATGAAAACTTTGATACCATGTCAAGAAACCACTCTACCTAAAAGTTCAAGTTATTAGGTGATATCTAAGACATGAATTATGTATTACACTCCAACAAACCTTATTGTCATTTCTTTAGGACAGTCATATTCAAGAATATACTGCACAATGATGGACATAAATTTGCTCCTATTTGTGTAATTTTCTGACATTTCTGGAGATACACATTCATTAAGTATGGGTGTATGTAGGTTTTGGGTGCCTCAATCTCCTTGGGGCATTTCCTTTACTAGCAAATGATGTTTTATACATTTGTCTTTCTTTTTCATTTATTATTATTATTGTTTTAATGGTGATTGGATGTAAACTTGTTTTTGAAACGGTTACCATTCCACTGTCTCTGTTCCTTCCTTTCTCTCCCCCAACCCTGCATCCTATTTGTGGGATAGCAGAAGGAATGGGATTGTATAACTATGGACAAGTTATTTATGGCTGGATTGTCAATTCATCTTTGGATGGCTTGGAAATATCAATTTGAAAAGCATTTTGGCATTAATATTGTTGGTTATAACCATTGCAGTACCTTTAATTTGTATATTGCAATGCTCTGAAAATTTTTGCACCAGAAGAGAAATCATCCTGTAGTGCGCATGCTCAAAGGCAAATGCATTGTATAAACTGGTAGATAGATGATAGTTTGATGCTAAGTGGCATTCATTAGTTTTTCTTTGTGACACAAGGTGCCTATTAGTTGTTTGAGTTCATGTAACAAAGGCCTAGTCCTGTTTATTGGATGTCTAGATAAAATCTGTACTCTTACCTAGATAAAACTCTTTTACTAATTGACAGCCTTACCAACCTGGGTATACTGCACCACCACCTCCACCCCAGCTGGAAGAGAGTGCAATAGATATTGGGTAAGTTTGAATTCTGCATTCATATCTTATGATTTTTGATTAATTATTATGATTGCTAAACCTTGGTATATTTCTGATGGGCACATGTGATGAGGAGTATTATGCATATGTTATAGGATACTTGCTTGAACGAAGATACCTTTCATTATTATCTTTCTTCCAACAGGGAGGGTCGGACTATTGCTGGCACTCCTTTGGATCTTCATGATCCTCGAATTTTGGCAATGGCAGCAGCTGAACGCCATTTTCTGGAGGCCGAGTACGATGAATATGCTGATACAAGTGCTAATGGAGCAGCCTTTTGCCGTTCTGCAGCTTTAATTGTAAGGCCTAATTCTTTTAGATTCTCTAAACTTAGAAGCATGGGAACAGCATATATTTTGTGGTTATTTCTTTTCTCATATTTTTGAATGGGTCCTTTTGATTTGTTTCTTTGTACATTGTAATTTTTGTGCATCTTCTATTCCAGATTATGAGTTATTGTTTTCTCTGCCTTCTGGATGGCAATGGGGACCCACCCCTGCAGGTCCCTGCCCTGACAGGGGGCAGGATTAACACAAGTGAACCAGGGTTTGAGGATCCCTAAATTTTGAAGTAGGGATGGAGGTGGGGTTGAGGATGGTATCCAACATCTCTATCCTTTCCTCCATCCTCTTCCCAATTAGAAATTGACTATTTTACTTTTTGTATAATAATTATATAACATTTTTAAAGAGATAATCGAGACAATTCCTTCTATATAATGATTATTAAATTTATTTTTTTCCACTCCAATTGGTAATTCACTAGTTTATGTTTTATATAATAATTGTATAACATTTTTTAGAGGGATAATTTGGACCATTTTCTACATATTTATTTTTTTAATTAAAATTGGGAGATGGGGTGGGAACAGGATCCCCAATTGCAGATGGGGATGGAGATGGGATCTTGAAACCAATCCTCGCTGGGATTGGGGATGGGGAAGGGTATAGGAGAGGAGAATTGGAGGCAGGGATTGGGATAGCCATCACCGCCCCTTCCCCCTTCCCACTTTGTCAGTCATTTTGATTGATACCAATATGTGATTGTTGGCTGCATTCTTTTGTTGTATACTTGCAGAGTTTGACCTTTCATGCTTCTATTTATTGCAGTTAATGGCTCTGTTACTCCTGAGGCATGCCATGTCTCTTAACAATGCAGATGGAGAGGATGATGCTTCTACGTTTTTCTCTGTATGGAAGACGCTAACATTTTACTTTTCTGGCTGGTATTTATGTGATTGGATTTTTAATTAAATCTGTTTATGCTTGGCAGCTGTTTTTGCTCCGTGCTGCTGGGTTTCTTCTGCCATGTTACATCATGGCCTGGGCCATCAGTATATTGCAGCGACGAAGGCAGAGACAGGTTGTTAAACTACAAATTTCATGCCATTTTTGCTGTTGTTTTGTATGGCCAATAGTGATTTCCCTGTGTGTGTTAGAGTGTTTGTTTCTTCTTGTAGTACATCTTTGTTTATTCTTCTCCGCTGTGATTTTCATTGAATCAGGAAGCAGCAGCGCTTGCTGCCACTGGGGTTGCATTCATGATACAAACAGGCCAACATAGGGGCCTGCACTTCTCCGTAGCACCTGGGCCTGCAGTGACTCCCCATCAAGCAGTAACTCAACACCAAGAACCTCTTCAATAATCAGTCAATCCTTACTGCACTGTTTGAATCGAGGACTTCACCATAAAACCGTGTGTTGTATTGCTTGGCCTACTATTAGGCTTTTATGGAACAATCTCTTTTATCATTCCTTGTTTCCTTCTCTCCCATTTTCCGACATACTTGTTGTATGTAGATAAATCTTAGGTCTCACAGCGGCAATTGTTGTTGCATGAGAAAAATAGGCCAGCATTAGAAAAGTTATGCGCTGGCAAACTTTTCTACACAGGAACATAACCGCTACATATCATTGAACCGTGACTGTGACTTGCAAAATAACGCTTCATGCATGCATGATAGTTCTTGTTGTATAATATTTAGTGCCGCATTCATTCTTATGGCATTGTGTATGTGCTTGTGGTTAATATTTCACTCGCCTACGTGAGGAAATCAAATATGCTCGGTGTTTTCACCTGCGTCAATACACCATTTTGCTTGGGATGATCTAAATCAAAATAATACACTAGTTTGTTCCCAAGCGTGCGCATAGAGTTGATAGGGTGATGTATGGAAGATGCTGGCCATATGGATAAGAAGTATGATGGGTTGGCAGAAATCGATTCACATGGAATAAATGGGAAGAATTTATTTTTTTTCACAAAAAATAAAAAATAAAAAAAGATTTTGGCTATTTAGTTCTGTCCTTTTATTTTTCCTGGAGTCTTGGTTGGTTCAGCACTGATTAAGTTTTTGATTTCTGGTTCGGTTAGAAAAAACCAAAGTTGATGAACCGTAGAAGCCAAACGCTTTTGTCACTACTTCACGCAAAGTTTAATATAATAATTTTTAAACCAGTTTGTGTATGAGATTGCAGCAGGGGTTTTCCTTGTTTTTTTTTTTTTTTTTTTTTCCGCTTTTGGCCATAGGAGTTGGAGGAATTTGCAAGAAGAGAGTTTTGTTTCTGGTATATATTGAATCAGGTTCTAGAAGAGCTTCGAGAGTTCAAATATGATGGTGAAGCATGACGACCTTCCGTCTCATTCAATTTCTTTGATGTCTTTTGCTTTACAATAATGTGCAAAAAGAAAGACGGATACACTTCACAGGAGTATTGACTAGTCCACGTCTTTCATTCTAAAATGATGATCGAGGTCTTTTTCTTTACAGTTCTTTTATGTTTCTTAGTATTATTTCATTAATTCACATTAAATCAGAGTCATTAGCATCACCGTTTCTTGAATCTTTGAACTCATATAGCTTATAAAGGCACAACAGTTTCATGTAAGAAACTTAAAAAGCAGCAGGCTGCTCTTGGAAATTCAATTGGTGAGATACATAGCTAGTCCTCGTGGATAAAAGAGAGAAAATAAAATGAAAACAAAAGTTAAAATAAAAGGAACATATATAGAGGGAACACTCTAACATGAAGAAGCCAAGCCTGATGGTTGTTTCTTTTAAAACTTTGAACGGGGGGACTTGGGGTTGGGCAATCCAAAGAGACACAATAAAGAAAAGCATAAAGGACATCCATTTAGCACAAGGAACAAAGACTGGTGTTTTTTCTTTTTTTTTTTTTTTTTTGGGCTATATGGAGAGAAGAGCTTGGAATTCTAAAGTTGGTTTAGCATAAAGCAAGTGCCTGTTGTTTTTTTTGGGAGAAGCATGTTTTGCTATTCCTCACCATTTTTCCCAAATATCTATACTTTTAAGGGCTTCCTTGCCACAGTGGTAACATCCCCCAAATAAATTTAAAAACAAAGGAAAAAAATGTGGCTGGCTTACACGCCTCTACTTTTGGCAACTAAGCCACTCTGGCTCTTACAATTGTGCTTGTGCCCATAAAATGCATGAAAGCAAGTTATGACTGTATACTGATATGTCAGGTCCTTTTTGCTCTTTTTCAGTTCCAAATCTCCCATCAATTGTCTCTTGATTTTACTCTAGTTTTTGGGCATGCTAAGAATAAAGGGAAAATGGATTACCTTCTGTTATTGTTAGTCCATTTCCTACACAATTTTGGGTAGCCTATAAATGAAACTGCAATTCCCATGTTAAGGCGTGTCTTTTTACTCTCTGTGTAACCCCACAACATCTGATTTGACAATCCAATTTAGGCTGGGCTGGTAGGAGACATTGGATAGCAAACTGGGTGGCATGGTAAGATTCATGTCAGCTTGGTCGGATGATGTGGCAAGTCATTCAAGAATTCGTTTTGTTACGGACTTGGTCTTTGGTTTTGGTAAAAAAGAGCAAGGCAGACGTTAAGGAAATGTGGGGAAACTAAGCTGAAAAAAAAAAAAAAGATACTTATCTTCCCGAGGAAATTGTTCCAACTACAACTTTTTGTTCAAACCTGTCAGAGTCTTGTATTGCTCCTACGGAAGGCTAATGATTGAGGTGAATCTAACAACTGCCCTACATGTTCTGGGCCCTTATTGTGCTTTACAGTTCCTGTCTTGCAAATCCCATAGAAGATAAATCCTCAGACTTGTTCTTACATATATAAGGCATAAGGGACAGTGAAGAAATTGTCTCAGGAACATCAATTCCATTATCATTGATTTCAATAGGAGCTCTTTTCCCTCTTGTTTTCATAGAGTACTTGCAAATATGGCCTTTTGGATTCATAGAGGGATTATTCTTGTTCTTTGTGTTGGAACATTATTTCTTCAACCAGAGAAGGTGTCGGGCATCACAAGCATAGATCTTGCCCTGAGATGGAACCATGGGATGTTGTCATTTGCTCAAAACTCACGCTTGCTAAAGACTGTTGCTCTGGAAGACTTGCAAACAATGGTGAGTCAGGCACCTGTGCCTTCAATGGCGTTTGATCCTACTCAATCCAACAAAAGGACAGTTAGAAGAGGCTCAGATCCTATTCACAACAGGTGCTGAGAAGCTGATGCAGTTATAGACGTGGGAAAAAAAGTTTTATAGCAGAGAAAGTGATGGCTTGAAGCTGTAACTGATGCACGAGAGAGGCATCAGGTCTCTTTGCCTTCTCAGGAGTTTCAGAATTTGGCTTGTTGGGTTGCGAGGTTCTCTTTTGCTTCGTCAAGTGTTTTTTTTTTTTTTTTTTGAGATAGACAACTTCAGCAGAACCCCAACCGGGCGCCTGCATCTCACTCCTATCATATAGAGTTAGGTATTAGCCAATAGCCTAGAACATTGTTGATGAAGATGCTAGCTTTCATACACAACATATAGTGTTTCTCGTAAGTCTCGCCTTCCTTTGTGCTGCTCCTTCTCTATACTTTGGTTGCAGAAATGTACCGTGCCATTGGCAAAATTCAATCTTAATCCCGAACATGGTAGTTTGAAACACTTTACACATTCAGTTTATTTCCCACAATCAAACAGAAAGAATGAATAGGATCAACAACTATTTCATTGGTACTATGTAAAGAGAAACTTGTTGGGGCTAAGTCTGAGAAATGTTATAGACAGGCATAATGAACGGTACAGGGACTAACAAATGAGTTTACAGACTTCTGAAAGAAGATAAGCTTGTAAACTGTCCAAAAACACCAACCTAGTCGAGCATCAATTTGCTCTTATGAAAACCTCAAATCTATGATATCTGTTCTATCCATGAGTGTTTTATCGCAAGTGCTCTTGCCTTCCATTTCATATCCACAGCATTCCAGCCTGGGATGGATAATGATATTCAAAGTGTAGAACAATTTCTTTCAATCTTTCCCACACCTCGGTACTTTTTTTTTGCCTAATTCTACAAAGAAGATTAAGAAGATATTCCACATCAGAAGCATGAACAAATACACAGAATTCTGAGTAGTCTAACGTATCTTCAAATGGCAACTCAGTGTCATCACTTATTAGCACAAAAAAGCAGTGACTAACTATGGCATCAAAGAGGCGGTTTGACGACGAAGGGGTATCACCAGCAATATTTATGTAGAATTTGGATGAGGATATCCCCTGTCCTGCCATCCTGATCCCATTCCTTTGAACTGTGTCCCAAATGCAAAATGTACATTTTTCTCATCTTTGAGAAGGTAATATAGATCTTGGTAAATAACTCCTACTAACTCCGTGCTTGCAAATTCCATGGAGTCTAAAAGAAATAATTCCATCTTCAGTGGCACTGAGCACAACAAAGTTTAGAAGACTACCTTTCTCCTTCTGGGGTTGGATGCTAAAATATCATCGGTCAGCCAGTACTTCAAACTGTGCTCTGAGACTCGGGTTATCAACATTTGGCCATGTCTGATTTTGCTTTCCCTTTCCAACCCAATAACCCAAAGTGAAATTAAGGGGGCAGGTTATACCACACATATACACCTTAAAAGAGAGTTACTTGGATCAATGTTTAACCGGTTAATTGGTTGAACCAATTAAACATTGAATCTCAATGAACCCAAGTAAAGGTAATCAGTAGCAAGGACAGGATTCAATGTTAATCCATTAACTAAAAAAAGTGTCTTCAACAACTATCATCACGTCAACATCCACGGACTCAGACCAAGATTCAAGAAGCTAAATACATCATGATCTTCTTCAAAATTCAACCACTTTAACGTCTCTATAATACTCCAACCTGAGAAACGGCAACTTCTGTCTTATCTCTCAAGAACATGAACTTCCCATCTGGAAACCAGGTGAAAAGCAAGACTCAAACACAGTATCTATCCACTCACACAAGCTCACTCTTTTGTTCATCAGTCGCCGAGTTCAAACAAATACAACAAAACCCAGAAAAAATCTGAAAAAAAAAAAAAAACAAAAGAAAAATTCAAGCTTAAAATATCTCTATGATCATCTGGGTACGCAAGATAAAAGAATTTTCTGAACAGGATCGATTGGGACTTGCAAGAAAATTACCCGATGGACCTGACAGCTAGAGGGGAGGTTCTCTAGATACCACCTTCGGAGACCGTGGAGCACTCAATAGCAGAAATGCTTCATGGTACTGACAAAAGAAAAAGTCTTTGACCAAAAAGTCTCATCATTGTACACGGTTCCTTCCATTCAATCTTATCTATTAATTGGCAACGCTTAGCCTAAAGGTTCGTGTAACCGAGTTGTCTTATTAATTAGATTTTATATTTAGTATTTAATTTAATCGATAATTATATTCTATTTGCTCATTATTAAAGTTTTGAAACGTGAGTAATACTTGAATAGTAAATGTGAGAGTTTGATAGTATAGTATATCAGTGTGTATATATTTTTTTTAATCTAAATTTAAATTTTTGAGATAATGTCATTTTTTTAAATAAAAAATATTATAATTATATATAGATAAATTTTAGATTTAATATACACAATTAAGTGTGGAATACTCATTCGAGGTTATCGCCATTCTTCCAAAATAAATAGCTAATATTCTTACAATATATATGTATATATATTTTTAAAAGAGTAGTAATCGATCAATTTGATAAATTTACCATAAAAACAATGTGCATAACATAAGAATTGTGTGAAAATAAGATTAAAATTTTTGAAATTTTTTTTTATATTTAGATACATAATTGAGCTACAGTTTCCCATATTCGATTTGTGCCTTGTGCTTGAATGATTGCAATGTACAAAATATTCCCTTACGATCGAACCCAAGTTTCCCTGTGTGTGTGTGTGTGTGTGTGTGTGTTTTTATTTTTTTTTTAAAAAATAAATAAATAGATATAGCATCGACAGTTTACATAGAAAAGTATTGCAGTAATTAAAATAGTCGAATTCGTGAGTATAAATTTAATCTTACCCAATATTTTGTGTGAAATTCAAACTTTAGCCCGAGACCATAATCCAAATTTTTTTTCGGATTCCACGCCATGATTGTGATTATGATAATATTGCCGATATGATTGGGCTTCCCGAAAATCGTGCTCATCCAAATGGATTTGGTTGGGTCTGAAATGGATGCTCCGAATAACTTGTGGCAAGGTGGCGGCCACCAAAATGCAGAAGGTTAGCCCAAAACGAAGACGGCCTCTTATTTCTCTTAATGGATCTCAGTCAATTATGCAAATCCAACCTCATTTTTCTTTTTTTTTGAACACAATTATACAAATCCGAAACAGAAAAAATAGCGTCCCATTTCGGAATGGAGCTCGAATTATATACTCACAAAATGGTCTAATATTCTTCTTCTTTATTCAAAGAGATAAACGTTACATGGAAAGGACCATGATAAATTAGGCGAGGACGCTTCCATTTATGACACAGGTTTTAAAAATGCTGTCTAACACGATGGGCCATAATAAATTAGGAAACAGCTGGTCATCTAATTGATGATGACCCACAAAAAGAAATACCTCTGGACCGTAAATTAACACAGTACCATGCCAATAATAACATTCAGGGGGTAAGACGATGGGAGGGGAATGGTTAATCTAGGGGCACTTGGGTCCTCCACGCTTGGTCTTCCAGTTGTTGTAGCAGGGGCACACACTTTTGTTGCCATAGTAGCCAGGAGGGACACACAGGCACTTGGCACAGCATTTTTGACAGAAGAACATGCACGGTTTGTGATATTGTGTCTGGCTGCATCTCCTTGAGCACTGGGACGGGCATTCTGGTTCTCGTTATGACATTCCAATAAAATATCAATTAGCCGTGTGTCATTGACGCAGTCATGATGGAAACCAGCAAAATTTTGGTCCAAATGATATCCTCTGTCCAAAATTATATTTTTGGTGTGCATCGGCTAAGTGAGCATGTCACACTACATCTACCGCTCAATTCTTGAGCCATCTCTAGGCTAGGCATCGTCGAACAAGTTGAGTAGAAATGACCCATAAATGCCATTATTTAGTTCACTAGACAAAGTGTAGGAATAGATCTCAAGAATATTTAAGGTTGCCAATGTCAGTTGCACATGCTGACTCCTTTGCTTGTGGACTGTCGATTTTAACTCTTTGGGGCGCGTTAAACAATTGTTGTGTCTTTCTCATGAACGACGGGTCATTAATCCTTTGCGGTTGCAGAAGCTACCGGTCCAATTAATTAAATTATTTGTGCTTGGAACCAAAAGAGAGAAAGAAAAGGGGGGGGGGGTTCTTTTCTAAGCATACTGAGCAAAAAGAAATGGTAATATAATGCTCAAAGGATGATCATTGGTCACTTACGGTAGCTCTTTAGACTTCCAGGCCCATAATTGCCCTGAAAAGGTCAAGGATGTTTTGTCATTATAAGGTCGGAAGTTAACTTAGCAGACTTTGCAAAAGAGATGCGAAAAATCATCTGGTGATGACCCAGAAAGGAGAAAAGAGAACGAAACACAAAGAAGGGAAAAAACTTGCACTGTCTAAGTGATATTCCCCTGCTTTATTTGCCATGGCCTGCAAAAAAACAAAAAACAAAAAAGGTACGAAATTCACAAGTATGTCAAGCAAAGTCCAGGTAACGGAGTCACCTCTCTATTATCATGAAATTGGTAGAGACATTAGGAAAAATAAGCAGAATGTGTTGAAACTTTACCTTGGTTGCGAACATGGGAAAGGCAAGGAGCGCTAGAAGCAAGAAACATACAAACTTTGCCATTGCCATTCTATTGGGTTGGAAACAGATAATTTTTTGGGGGGGCGCGGCGCTCGGAGAGGAGGGTGGGGGGAGAGAGAGGCTTTTGATTGTGTCTCTGCCTAGGTCGTGTGGGGTGGGGCTTCAGCTTTTTTCTTAGCGTCGAGTGCCAATGTGATGCTGCCTATAAATGGACACATTCGGGGGACAAAGCTGGCCAATGGAATTGACCTCACCCGATCTGTAGCTAGCAAGTTGTTACAGTAGCAAAAAAGCATAAAAAAAGAAAAAAAAAAAAAAGAATTGACTCTTGTTCACGTCATGCTTTCATATATGCCCCCTACAAGATAACCCAAATAATCATTGGTTTATTAAGCATCATAACAAGTTACTGAGTTATTGGTCTATAGTTATTAGTTGTTTTTTTTGTTTTCGGTGGATGAAAGATGAACAAATGTACAGTGTGCATTGATCCGCGTAATTGCTCATAAAGACAGGCTATCGATAACATTTTAATTACGAACTAAAATTTATCATCCATTTCAATTTTCTGGAATAAAATAAGGAACAGCATCTCTTAAGCATTTTAGAATCTTGCAGCAGTCCAATAGAAACACAAGTGATCCGGAGTGGGACATAGCAATTAACACAGCTTTTAGCAACCCAGAAAAGAACAACAATCAACAATTTTTCTCGTTTTCCTGAGCTTGCTTTAAGGCTCTGTTACAAGTACAGTCATAGGATGTATACATAATATCAAACGAAGAATGGACAGAAGTATCATTGATAGAATGATCACCGGCCATTAATGCAACAAAACGCAGAGTAATCAATTGGGGGGTGTACCAGTAACACTGCGAGAAGCAACTGGTGGTGGGTCTCTTCCATAGTAACGAGGGAAGTTATGTGTGTAGGACCTCAATAACCGAAGACGGGAAAATTGGATCACAGTCAGGATGGTCCACCGAAAATTAAAATATAAGTCGATTACAAACACAAAGAAACTTTATCCTGCTTTTATCAACCACAAACCAAATCCCCAAATGACCAACGACTCACACAGACATGCTCATCAAGCTTAGAGGGCAACACAAGATTGGTGACATGGCATGATCACAAGGCAGCAGAGCTAAGTAGGGGGTGTGGTCTTGCAGAGCACTGGATTGGGTCATGAAAGGATAACTGGGGCTCATAATTGAGTAGGGTCTAGGAAAGCAGCCATGTGCACCCACATGAGGGAAGCAAACCAAGCACATGCACGACCCCATCGACTGGCCACCAATGTCAACATTTGTGCACATTCATGTTTTCCATGGCCGCTAAGCCTCGTCTTCACTCTGGTAATGTAAACCACTCACGTCTCCCCATAAGCTAGATATATGTCATTGCCCAATTGTTGTGTAGACTGTAGGGGGTTTGATTATCGGCGTGTCTGAGTTGAATTGTAAAATCAATAGGTTGGATTATCGCATTCTTTGTGCTGTGCCGTGCCTGTCAATAATTAGAAGGAGAAGATTTTGAGTTGATCCCAATGATATCAGCAGTGGCTCCGATCTATACGAGACTTTGGGTTTGAAGCTTTTTTTTTTATTTTTTTTTCCTGGAAAATCATCAAAACTTGACCGGTGGTGAATCTTATGATATTATGCAAGAGGAAGTTAAGCTGATTTCAAAATGAAGGGGAAATAAGGCACTTTGGTCAACGTAAGTGCACCTTTCTGGTGCTACTGTACATTCACTTGCATGGATGGAATTTGCAATTTGCAATTGTTAAACCTACGAAAATAGCAAACTTTCTAAATTTGGCTTTAAACCCACTTCCATATGATCCCAAGTTCTGGTTAGAGTTGAGCACCAGGCGGAGTGTGGGGGATCGTGGCCCTTGTAATTGTATGCTAACGCTCGAAGTTGGATTTTTGGACACGTAATTGTGTCATGTCTATCAAGTTTGACTGTATTCATATAGTATAACTACTTCTTTGTAATTAGCTCAAGTTGGGAGTTGAAAACTATTGTGCAAATAAAGACAGCTTTCTTAGCCGGTCTACAATGCCCCATCATTTACGAGAGTGGGCGGGCATACAAAACAAGAGCTTGAATTTATTCATCGCGTTAACTAAATCAGCGGAAAAATACATACGAAACAATGATTAAAGAATATACACTAACAGATTTTTTAATCTAACTTATCTTTTAGATAAATAAATATAGTAAATACCATATATTAATCAATTTCTTTGCTTCAAACTATTGCGTTATCAAGAGGCATATTATTGAGCCAGAGGCACACATGGTTAACCTGCAAAACCTCTATCGAATCTTAAAGCAGTTGGATCTGAAGGACGAGTGCTTGGAATTGGAACGATGAGAGGAGGAAAAGGGGAATGACAATATGACCTCAACTTTCGCTGTCGTTTTCTTTTCAATGTAGTCTGGACTTAGAAGACCCTATAAGAGCATAATCATTGCTCTAATGTTGATCGTTTAAAAATTAAATTAAACGACATTATGACGAAGATCGAAGTGGGCTTTCATACAAATGGCTCGGCATTCAAGATTTTGCAAGTGGACTCAGCTCCATAAGACTATCTAGATACCAGAATTATGGGGCCGGGCGTAGGTAAATATTATCATTGTTGATTCAACCAAGTGCCATTTTCTCTCTCTTACCATGTAACAAGAGCGCTGCAGCCCAGCTTGAATTGATGGGGGAGTCTAGGAAATACAAATACATGGGAGGGCCAAATACACACACACACACGCGCGCACAAATACATGACTATAAAAATTGTGAGAGCCCCCGTTAAACATAGAAGTTTGTGCCAGACATGGGCCGTTCAACTTTATCCTTGCTGCTTCGGCTTTTTTTGTTTGTTTCGTGGATTACCCTTTTGTCGCTTGGGAGCTGGTATGGGCTAATTCCAGCCCATAAGCCTAGGGAAGTTTAGAACAACTAAGCAAAACGCACACGGCGGCTTACGTGCTGCCACAATTTGGGTCACTAACTGGCTCCAATTCTTCGCACGGTTTCCAACAGAGAAGGTGGCAATATCTGACAGTTTTTTGAAACAGCTTAAAATTATATTCTGCTTGCTTCCAAGGGTCTCTCTCCCGGGGGACATAGTCATTGGTTTTTTTTTAGTGGTCTACATGCCCAATCCCATCCAATACCTCAACTGTCCACATTCATGATCAGTTTGGTTCGTCACGCAAATAATGCATATGGATATGGTCCTTCGTGACTAATTTGAAATTCATGTTAGATTGGAAACTTTGCTTATCCAAATAGACAGACAAGTTTAGCTCAAAATGGTAACCAAGGTTTTAAAATGCAGGTCGAGTGTTGTAATTTCAATTAATTGCAGTTATTGCAACTAGTGTCAACATATAAGATGTGGCCGCGATTAGTGATAATATAGTAGAGTTTCATTATATAGAGATAATACAAATTTATATTATATTATTATGATTTTTTTTATATACATTTATGATTTTATTGTTAATTACAATCATATATATACCAAAAAAAAAAAATCACGATATGACAATTTACACATAATATTTGAGATATGTTAATTTTACTGTAATCATGTAATTTTATTAAGTCAATATTGCAATTAATTGTCATATAGCTGCCATACCATTCACCGAGGCCACAGCTGCATTTGCAAGTCACAACTTCTACCCAACAAGACAAAGCCTAAGATGGACCTTCAATCCAAATTAGCTTGGAAACTAAAGTAATGCATTATGACTGCACGAGATAACAGGAGGACTAGGTGGGATTTGCGTGCCCTCCAACATGCTTAGTTACTCTATGGTTTAAAAGAAAAATACATAGACATGTTTCGGCAGACATGGAAAAGAAAAAGCAAAACAAAGAAAAGGAGAGAGTTCTTTATCATATGGTTCGAGAGAACAATATCCCGACTGAATCCAAGATTTTGAAACAGCAATAAGTCTAATCTATCTTGTCATGCAGATGCAACTAGCACTTTTGCTTGGCAACGTGTCAATCTATATCTTATCATAGACCACATTGCACAAATTAAGGTGCAGTGCAGGCGCTGCAAAATGTACTCTCCATTGTGTAGGCACTAGGTAGGCACTTCCAAGACCAGCTCAAACGACATATTTTAGCAAAAGTTTAAAGAGAGCTTTATAGCCTTGTTAGTCACATAGTTTTGACTGCAAAAGGTCCAAATATATATGTATGTATGTATGTATGTATATTTACTCCTCCTTATGTAGATGAACATTAGGTCATTTTTCACAAACATCAACAACTCGATTATAAAACTTGTTTTATATCACGAGTCACCATCAAAGCCACAAAAGGAACATTCTTTATGATACAAGTTGATGTATATAAAACCCCATGTGTATCCGTGTATATGCAAAGTATTTTTCTGTCTTTATCATGAAGCAATAATATATAACATAAAGGAAACATATCAGAGAACAAGATAAAAAGCATTGTTTCCACTTCAAGTTCATTATTTATATGTCATCTCTGCAATCTTCTTCACTCCGGCTACCCAGAACAAAAGGAATCACATTCTCGAAAGAATAATAATTGTCTGTCATTTGATCTGTAGCGACTTTTGAGTTTGCTATTGAAGAGAATTTTATACCAAAGCGATAACATGATTGGAGATGTGGGCCTTTAAAATTTCTTTTATTCCAGGATACAGATCATGTGGCATATTAATTGGATAAACTATCTCTGTCAGGGAGCCTCTCTAACCTCTTTGGTTGCCAAGAAATCATGGAAAGAAATTAAATAGACAGTCAAGAATCATTTGACTCCCATAAAAGCAAATTGACAGGTATGGCTAGTTTAAAACCTTTCATTTTTTCAAAAAGGTCCTCCTAACAAGCGAATGACAATGATGATAAGCTAATAACTTGAATATCTAATTATGAATTCTGTCATGGTATAGCCAAAACCCACCAAATCACTTGTGAAGAAATGAAAGAAAATGAATTGCTCCAAATTAAGAGAACATAAATTGAAGACTGTGTTTCCACTTTCCCCTTTCTCCCTGGCACAACAACATTTACGACAGTCTGTCAAATTGATGTATTAGATCGCCAAATTCTGTACACAAAGTGACATTTTTTTTTTTTTTTTTTGATAAATGTGCACAAAGGGCTTTTAACGTGTCTATCCACGACTAGAATTGGGTGGAGTATACTCACAAACTACCTCAGTTTCCACCTCCCTTCTATGGAAGTTCCTGTGGCATCCACAAGCAGCACAAGTAAGGGCGTCGTTGGTCCCTTCCTCTCCACTCGCCATGAATTCCCGGCAACCGTCCACGGCGTATCCTCCCATGCTCGCCGCGTGATTCTTCTGGCACTCCCCGTATCGTACGCTTCTCGTCACCGACGACGAAGTGGTTGAAATCCTTCCAGACCCATCTCTTTTTACGACCGCTTGGCGCTTCTTCATTATCATGGAACTTAATTCCTCTTTGTGTTGATAGAAAATGGAAGTTGAATCAGGATGTTCCTATTCAGTTTGCTTGCTCTCATTCAAAAACATGGAGTGAGCTACAAGGGAAGGGGTTGCGTCAATAATGTGTGTTAATGACTATTAACCCTAGCCCTAGCATCTACATTTATAACAAGACTTTAGTGCCATACTACCAGAAAATGTAGGAAAACAATGTCACGTGTATTTGTCTTTTAGTATAGAAAATTTATTATTTTAAACTATATATATATATATATATAATTAAATCTCACAAAAAAATTTTATTTTTTTCTCATCATATAATATTAAGTTAACTTATTTTAGAAGAGTTAAATTCAAAATCTTCTTTTTTTTTTTCCCCCCTTTTCCCTCTTCATTGTTTCGGTTAGGGCAAACATTTCATCGCAATTCATTCTGTCAGCCAATCACAATTTACCACATCACTTTAATTAGCGAAAAGACAGATGAACAAAGTATTTGGCTTTGGCCTACAAAAGATATCTCAACTATTTATATAAGATCCATGTTACACGGCAAAGCAAACGCTGATAAATATAAATACAAACACCTATCAGACCACTCATTTTTAGCTTCTAGTCGGTATAGTATCGTTTTATATAAAAATTACACACACACACATGTGCTCCCAATAATAATGATCTGTGCAACGTAAGCGATGCAATGTGAATAATTACTCTGGACCTAAATTGGAGAATATTTTTGTCCTTACTTAGACTATAGAAACCATAAAGAACGATATTTATTAGGAATGATGTTTCAACTGCCTCTTAAGACCACTGGACCAAGTGATCACAATTTTCCGGGGTTTTTGTGGCCCCTGAGAGGATAAAAGCCACTTTGCTTGTCTGGACTGAAATAATGTTTATTTGTCAGTGATAGCATGACTAATTTCTTCGTCTTTACGGTAGTATTAAATTTTTTTGTGGGTTGGATTGATACTGAAAAAGCAGGTTGCCCATGGCCCCTTCAAACTGTGGCAACAACTCTTGTCTAGTCACATAAGATTCTACTCATAAGATGAACTGCCCCCCATTTTGTATGAATGAGCTAGCTCCCTATGAAAATCAAATATGACTTTCACAAATTTCCCTCATCACCCAGACACTTTTTGGTTTCTGTAGACGTCTAAAATTGGGTCATAAGTCTTAACCACAAATAAATAAATGAAGAAAGATTATTACAATATGGAAGAAATCGAGAGCGATGCACGTGAATTAAGCAAATTTGATCTAGAAATTTTTGCCCACAAATGGACCAAATTAATTTAAATATATACTCCTATTCGAGCAAAAGTCATCTGGATATATTTGTTTGATTTATACTTCTAACATAACTGCTGGGCATATAGCTTAATTGATACATCGATCAAAGCTTCAACATCATATTCATAATGCCTAGGCATGAGAAAAGTGATGAGCCACAAGGACACTTGTGAGTGTCAATAAGAACACGAGCACTGATAGTCACCCAATTGCATAAAATATGTTATCACAACCCTTGGAATAAAGATATTATTCATTATTTATTTAATATTGTCCTGTAAAGATCTTTCTTCCCCAGATGTTAGAAAAATTGTCCGGAGACTTTGGATTTATAATACCTATATATGGGTTGAATGGATGTCCTAATTCGATGAATCTCTAAGTTCAGTTTCATTTTCTTATATTTAATTATGTGAATATTATCAGCATAGTGTCAACTTGAAAGGTAAGTGCTTACTTTTTAGCATAGATTTTCTGTATTTTAATTTCAAGTTAATTGGGCAGAACAATAGGGAAGGGACAAGCATCTTGGAAGTTGGAAATATTCCAAATAGAGAAGACAAAAAGGCAATTAGTCTGATGTTGTACCCTTGCTATTAAAGTTTATTCTGTTTCTAGGTGATCTTCGTCGTTGTACGTTATATTTTATTTTCCCCATTTCTTGATTAACGCAGGTAATTGTCATATGAAAATCGTTGTTTTTGATGTGGCTATTATATATGTGCGCTCGAGACAGGATCTCAAAGCCTGTAGATGTGGTGTTTTGAATAGCCACAGTTGTTTCGATTGTTGGGAAGAATCAACCGAAGGCATTATGTATGAAGTGACGCACAGTTACCGTCTACCCAAAGGGATGTATTGGAGTTGCTGTTACAGGATGTGAAAGCGAGACAGATGACCATCGCATCTTTGGCTGGATTCACGGGTCAAATGCCAATACAGATAACTGTTATTGCCTTGTGTAATTACAGTGATTAGGCGACCGTGACGCCCACTAATTAAGCCCACCAATTATTGGTCTTTGGTTTATTGTGGCAAATTAAGTATTAATTTCAAGTAATTAATTATAAAAATCTAAGGTCTAGTGGTAGAATTACTGAAAACTCTCTTAATTTTAGATTTAAGTTTAGTCTATAACTATGAAGCTAACAAATTGTGACCATGTAGTCAAGAAACTATAGTTGGCTCCCATCACATTCATTTGTGCTTTAATTAAGTCTCATTACGGATGATCCCAATTCCCTGTAGGACTATTGCATCTAGGATTTTATTCATGGAGTACTTCTAACCAGGATTAAAGAATTAAAATGATGAATGTGAAAACGCCTGTAAAATAAAGGAATAACGAGCCTTCCGACAAAACAAAGATATCAGAGGATCGCCTCCAAGGAATACAAACAAATTCTACTCACGGAGCATGAGTTTTCATTCTGCATATTACAAAATGAGATCGTGATGAAGTCAAGCTCAATGACCTGTAGTACACAGTAGATCTATAATTTAGGCACACCTAACAGTGCTTGGACGTTGATTGCAATTGAGGGAAACTTGGAAAATGACATGGAAATGGATGATGATGAGGCGGCTTGCTCCTCACCAACCCTACCCAACACTGTGAGGGAACAGTAGCACAACCTGTGGAGGACCTTTCTATAGCCCCAAAGTGATATTGACTCTGGTTAATTATTAGGCGACTCCACTTAGTGGAAAGCCCCATAAAAGTCTGATTGATGCAACTCAACCTGCCAAATGTTGTAGAATAGACCGAAAACCACCATGCGATGAATTTTTACTTGAAAAAACCACCCAGCCATCCATCTTCTTACCCCCTCAATTTATAATCAAGCCGTCTGCGAAACCAAAGTTTGACTTGCTAGGTAATGAAAGTCTTCTCGACATACGTATCAATTAAGCCCCACCAACAGGTCTCGCATGTAATTGCTGAAGCGAAATCAATTGTGGACAAAATGCTGTATTGGGGAGTCAAAAGGTGCAAGCGATTGAACTAAACTTGAACTAGAAAGGAGGAGGACGGACCATTCGTCCTACATTATGAAACCTCATATAGCAAGTTCAGGTCGGAGAGGGCATTTGTTGCTCAGTTGCTCTGCGCTTAAGAATGAAACTTAAAAACAAGTTTTAAGGTAGCTTAATAGCTAGTTAAGCGTATTGTCCCCAAAAGTGGAGGTTGAATTTCCAGAGAGAGACATACAGAAAACAGGGAGATAATCCCATTACGTAGTCCTACCAATATCTTCCCATCAAATGCTTGATCCACGAAGGAAGGACCAAAGACATCGGGGTCAAACATAAATATATATGATTGTCAAAACCATAGATTTGTGACAATAATATGGCGGGCTGACCACTTGAAATTGCCCTTCCCTGAAATTAATTTTGTTCTCTTTTTGCAGTACTCCATGGACCTGAGCCATTGCGTTAGCGACTAATTTGCAAAGGATAAAGTGAAGACACTATCCTGTTTTCCCTTGTTATTCTTTTCACTTTTCCTCGGTACGATGTCACATACAATATGCTTCTTTCCTTTTGTTAACTTATTTCTATGTGTATTTGTCTACAATTTTATGTATGTCTATGTGCTTCGGCCATGGAAACCAGAGAAGGTTTTCTTTGAAATGGGCTTAACTCTTAGGTTGTCGGCCCCAAGGTGGAGTCTGCCTAAAAGCTATGAGAGGACTATGGACCCGCCCCACCACCAATCATTAGGGACTATTGTTTCCGAAGTTGTGGGCCCATCAGTCTGGGGGTTGCTTATGGGCTTTTAACCTAGAACTAACCCAAAAGAGAAAAACAGAGAGAGAGAGAAAGAGAGTGGCGCGGGGGCCGGGGGTGGGGGGAGGAGGAACAGAAAAGAAACAGAGTCCCACAATTAGTCTTTGGGAACCCACCCAACACTTATCCCACGAGACAAGAGTACGAGACACAACAGTGTGGGGTCCAATTGTCTTTTTGGCATTGAATTTTCCACGCCCATGTGGTTCATCTCCGTTTGAATCCATTCTGGCGAGGAATCATTTCACTAGCTCATCTCAAAACTCGTCTTGCATTCGTTGTTTTTTAATGTCTTTTTATGCCGTTCGAGTTTTGAGTTTTTTTTTTTTTTTAATTCTTGTTTTTCCATTTTGTTCCTCCCTTATTAAGTATTGCATGTGCAATGCGCAATAAGCATTCAGAGATGCATTTGACTTTCCAGTTGCCTTGGTACTTGGGAACATGTTGCTTGGACCGGGCCAGTGCAGGTAGACATGGCCCAAGAGAATTTACCTGGCGCATGTGCATGTGGTATGTCACAAGGTTCATCGGGCCAATTTAAGACAGCCCATTTAAACTGCGAAATGTGTGAATGCAGAACTATGGTACATATAACATGTATGCCTTCTCTCTACCATGGGAATATCACTATTTACAACAGCCTACCATGGGGCTCAGAAGCATCCTGCAACAAGACCCCGTCGGGGTTCAGTGGGCGGAGACAGTGTCCGTGAAGTCTCATTAATTTGTTTTAAGTTTTAGGCTTTGTGCCTCCTTTCTTTGACCAAAAAAAAAAAACATGTATGTCGACATTTGACAAAGAAAAAAATATATACGACACCTCGCTTTCATACGTTTTTCATTAGATGTCGGGGTTGCCGAAAAGGGAACTCTAAATAGGCTTATAGGAGTAAATGGCTCGTCTTTTGTGTTTGATAGCAGTTTCTGCCCTGCCCATGAAAGGTTCTTAGCCATCTTTGTTGGTTTTTGATGACCTAGATTTTTGTTTCAAATTGTGCATCTCTAAATTAACAGATTTTTTTTTTTATCACATTGTTACCTGTTATCCTGGATTATATCTGTTGTGAATGACTACGATGTCGACCGTGAAAAGAGCCAAAGAAAATTGCTTATGAATTGCACAAAATAGAATTTCAACACGCAACATTGGGTTGCATAATACTGATCCCTTATGGTAAAATACCCATTCGTAAAGTTGATAAATAAGTACATATTGTGGTCGGAGTCCATGCAAAAAAAAAAAAGAATTCTTAACATCAGTAATCCGCATTGGTGTAGAGAAGATAAAAGAGCAAAGATAGTGGATACATATTGTAGCAGGCTTATTAGATAGACCTGTTTGTGCTTGTGAACAAGAATGACGTTGGTGAACTCCAGATAAATTGCTTTAATGGGACTAATGTAGGATGCAATTCAATTGAGTAACGCACAATCAAGTCCTTGTACGGCTGAACAAAGATGCAATGCATTTGTAAGGGAGCAAAGGCTTCCCTGATTGTTATTTTTTTTTCCGTTTTGCATCTTGCCTTGTTGTTTTTCCATCTCGTCGCATTTTACATTCTTACTGTCTATGTTAAATTTGTTGTTAATTCAATCTACAGTTTCGTATTAGTAAGTACCAAGGGACAAAAATAGAATAGTGGCAAACAGTAATAACAACGAAAAGGTTATGTTTAGCGACAAAAAAAAAAACAAAAAAATTGTCGTTCTTATAGTGAAGAAAAGAAGTATACATATGTCAAACTTTTGTTGTTGATTTTTTAAATATAATTTATTTATAATTTTATATTATATAATAAATAAAATTCAAATATACAATTAAGTCAGATTGCGTAGTATTGAGACTCGAATCTCAAACACCAAAAGATAAGAAAGATATACGTCAAAGCCTTGTTTTAGTAAATGTGGGATACATAAAATCGTGTGATGTGTTGTCAAACATTTTAGCTATTGGGTTGCAAATTTGGCCCCAGCTCCCAGAGACCACAGAGTATATATTTTTAATGGCAAAAATGTAGGACTCTGGGGTTAAAAATATAAATTTTAAAAACTTCAGAAAATCCTTGAAAATTTGGAAAAAGTGACTTTTTTTTAAAAAATAATAATAATAATATTTAATGCAAAGGATGGGAGATGATAGATCCAAAATGAAACTCACATTGCGTATGCTAAGGTGAAACAATTTTTTTTTATTTTTTTTGGAAGAAAATCATATATACTTGTAATATTCTAATGCATGTTATTCAACTTGCTTGTACTGCCTGATTTTGAAATTGTGCTACAAACTATTTTCATCAAAACATTATAATATATATGAATATTATTCAACTAGAAATTCTCCAATCTATCGTCTCGCAATCTTCGGATGCACCAAACACGGTTGAATTATAGTCAAAATGACCAGAAATATGTCACTTTTGAATCATGCTACAATTTGGATAATTTTTTTTTGCATCAAAACATATACAATATTGGATGTCACTCTTTATCCGACCCAAAATTGATTGAGTTTCAGCCGAATTCACTGGAAACATAATTGTTTTATCTTCAAATTTAAAATTTTTCAAAATTTATTCTAAAGTTAAATGTCCTTTTTCATTTGGGTCCTCGAGCAAGACGTCGCATCCGCCGATGCCTGGCGGTGTCCTTTGTAGTATAGTGATTTTTTTTGGGGTTTTCTTTCTAACGACTCCAGGACGTCTAGTCTGTCGTTGCTTTCGTTCTTCAACATCATATTTATGTTGGTAGATGTTTGGAAGCACTGTATCCAGCAAACTGATTGAGAAAGCTCACTGTACTGGCAGATTAATTCAGTTGCAAGAAGAAAAAGTATGCCGTCCGACTGTAAGGACAATGTGGATTCCAAAATGCTCATGGTTGCTAATGCACTTTCGTGTCAGATATCTATACTAAGAGCACATCCACGAAGCCCTTCCAACACATGGTACACGGGAGGACAGAGTTACTTGTTATCTGATGCATGGTTTGGTTGAAAACTCTCCCTTTGCTCTATCCTCTCCCCCACAGCCCCACCCCCCCCCCCCCCCACCTCTTTTGTTCTGTTTCTGTGTTGTTAGAAGCCCGAAGAACAAAGCAGTTTTTAACACAAGAAAATTCAATCGTCCTTCCTACCAAAGCGGCAAATTATAAATAGTTGTGGGACAATATACGGTCCCATTAATCGTCGTGATTTTAGCAGCACCAACAACCTTTAGTTGTGGACTGTAATTTAAATTCTTTATTCTTAAGCTGGACTGTAAGAAAAATATGTTCTGTTTTCCCTTGTCCTGGAACTAGAGAAGAGAAATGGACTGAAGAACAAGATTTTTAAGTTAAGTAACAGAAAGTATTGTGCTTATAGACAATTGCAGTAAGTATAATTAGTGCGACTGCAATTGCAGTTAATACAGTCGCAATTATGTCTATTATTATGGGAAACGATTCTATGGGGATTATGTAAAGATAAAAGGTCAAAAGGAGTTCCCTTGCACTCATTCTTCAGATACAATACAAGCACCAAATTGTTGACAAAATATGAGAATTCAAGTTAATGCATACTTGGATTCAATGCGAATGCCAACTGCTGCAATCACTTGATGCAACAAACACATGAATGTGTCAGTAGTTGTCATTCGCACCATATCGAGACCCTAGTAAAACACTAGTCATTATATATCATCTTCATAGTGATATTAGCTAAAATTTACACTTCTTGGTTGTTTCCACTGAGGTGGATGCAACCCTTCTGGCTGCTTTGGTCAGAAACAGGTTTCACTAGCTGCACCCCACATTAAGAAAGAAAAAAGGACTTGTAACATTGACAGACTTAGTTTGATTCTTTCTAAAATAACCCAGAACAATCAACAATTGACATATTGACTGGATCTTCTTGACCCTGCGCGGCACCCTCATCAAACAATAGCCATTTCTCCAGTGACGTGAGGGGGAATTGAGTTCCCGGAATTGGCTTGCCTTCATCTTGGAAGAGGCTGGTTTCAGCTGTGATATTTGCATTATCGTCTGCGGACTGAGAGGCGTCAGAGTTGGAGGAATTGAAGCTGAAGAGCGAGTCAAATCCCTCGGGAGTGGCCACACTCTGTGCCCCTTCACTGGAGCTGGAGTGGGCGGCGGCTGCTGTGTTGTTGAATGAAGTTTGAGCGGTATCCGAGTTTCTTTGAGCTGCTGCTGGCTTTGGGGGACTTTTCATCCAGTTTTCGAGCAACTTGGCTATGTTTTCAGCACTTGATGCATAAACAGATGTCTGCGACTGATGTAGTCTATTATCAGTCTCATCAAAAGTATCAGCACTCGAGGGCTTTGAGTTAGACAAGCGGCTTGGTTTGTTGAGGGACAGAGCCTCACAGAGCGCTTGTTTGGCTAGGCGGATGTCTGTTTGAAGCCTTCTCTCCCACTGACCCTTTGGTTGTGACCCGGAGATGCCATCTGTGTTTTGGCTACCTTGGTGCTTTTTGAGCTTCTTTTTCAAGTGGGTGTTCCAGTAATTTTTTATATCATTGTCTGTTCTCTCTGGCAGATATGATGCTATGGCTGACCACCTGCATCCAAACAAAATTCCAATTAGACTATCAGGGGACCACCTACTATTTCTAATTTATCTTGCTTCGAATTCCTTCCTCACAAACAATACAAGAAATCTCTCTCTCTCTCTCTCTCGCGCTCACACACACGCACACACATGCACACAGAGAGAGAAAGAGAGATGTACCTATTGCCCAAAAGCTCTTGGAGGTGGATAATCATCTTCTCTTCATGATCAGTGAAGTTACCGCGCTTAATCCCCGGCCGTAGATAATTAGTCCATCTGAGTCTGCAGCTCTTGCTGCATCTAAGCAAACCTGAAAGACCTCACCAAGCAGATAATTAGTGAAGACAACCATGATTTAAAGCCAAATTAACAACAGAATCCAGTACCAGATACAGAAATTAAACACAGAAAAAGAAAATGGAATCGTGATATGACACAGCCAAGCGGTGCTCAATACAAATATTAAATACACAACTTGAAGAAGTAAGATAGATTGACAACTTTAAGTGAAGTGTACAAAAAGAATGTACCTGTATTAGGAGGGACTGATCTCCAGTTCCCAGGTCCATGTTTTTGAATATAAGATACCAAGATGATATCTTCTTCAGGGTTCCATGGCCCTTTCCTGACCCCTATTTTGTCACAGCAAGGTGGTCTCCCCATAGCCCCCTCTTCTCCTAGCTACAGCTAGTTCCTACTCAACTCAAGTCAACTCAATGGCTGAAAGCCATTTTCTTTCTAGAAATTAATCAAGATTGTCATTGGTAAGGCGTGGTGGTCATGAGGTCTGTGTATGGATTCGGGTATGTCTTTCTTCTTAGGAATGCAGAGACAAGCGCCTTCGGCAAGGATTCAGGTTGTTTCTATATGTCTTTATACGTATATATCGAAGAGGAGACAAAAAGCGTAGGTTTTTATGGGCATCGTGGGGAGGTGACACACCGCATAGGGGAAAACGCTAATTTACTTTTATCCTCTCCAATGTTTGTGTATCACCAATTAAGTGGCTCCCTAGGGGTCACGAAGCAAATTTTCTGCATCAATTTAACCTCTTACTTTTTGCCCTCTTGCTATATATTGAGGAGGCTATTTTCAGAATTCAAACGGCCAATCTTGTGATGTGTGCATGATCTTCTTGATGTGTGCTTTCTTTGTGTGTGTGTGTGTGTGTGTTTTTTTTTTTTTTTTTATCATTCTCTTTGAAATTAGATACTTGCATGTTATAATTTTTGAAATAATTTTATGTTAAAATTATTTATTAATATCTTGATTTATTTTATTTTTTAAAAAAATTATCACCAAAAAAAAAAAAAAAGTAATAGTTTCTAAAGAAAACTACTATTTGTTTTATAGTTCATACCTAAATATTTTTGATCTAGATGAAAATCAAATATCTTTAAGACTCAAAATTAGGTATCTGTTTGATGCAATCCTTGGTGAATATAAATTAATCAATGCACAAATGGACTGAATTGTCAATTGTGGGTCAGTTTTTCAAATTCATCCTAGCTGCACCATCTAATTTAAAAAGAAAGAATATAGGGCGAGGGGAGAAGGGTGTTAAATTCATTAACATTCCTTGTGGTCTAAAGTTTCTTCCTTTTTGTTTTTTTCTTTTTTTCACAATAATCTAATAGTTAAAGAATTTCGTTTATATTATCGAATTTCGAACTAACGTAGTGTGCAGTATGAATCTTGCACAATCCTCTCCGATAAAAAGAAAACAAGAAAAAAAAAAAAAAAAAGGCAAAATGAACAAATAGAACGTCCATGTTTTCTCTCAGGAGATTAGTGAGAGATACATTTACATTTTTCAAGTTCCAATGTCTTATCGTGATAATTTAAGTTAAGATTGAGAAACTTTATATTTTCCCTTTGAAATAGTCAGATTCACTGAACAAGTGGCTGAAAGTGATACTAGGCTTGGGCGGATGGAATATTCCATTTCTTGTCTAGAAATTGTTTACAGAAGAAGAGATATATATATATATATATATTTTTTTTTGGCTAAAAAATAAAAAAGAAAACTATTGACACCAAATGGAAAAACCCATTCAAGGCCTTGAGTTTACTTGAGTAACTTTCAGTCAATAGTCTGCAATCATCAATTGCGGCGACCTCAGTAGGGTTCAATGCTTCCATAAGTCGTGTGCGACTTCAGGTATCAAATAAATTGTAGAAAGCGACTTCAAAGTTGCTATAGCGTGGCCCGTATGAATCCCCAAACGAAAGGTCGCGAGAACATGCTTCAATTTTAATCGTAATGAAGAGGGACATATCGTCCCATTTCAACTCAATCTTTAAACAGATTGGCAATTCACCTATGGGTTATGATAAATTTTTTCCCATGTACATATGGCTTCTTAATTAAAGGATGTGAGACATTTTCGTCGATTTCTTTTTTTTATTTATTTTTTTGTAATTTTTGTTAATAAAACAGAATTTCCTAGAACAACCCATTTTTCAGTTGCGTTATGCTATAAAATTTTTATGATGACATGAATACTGTCGGCGGTGACTCTGTATGCCGTATTGAAATGGAAGTCAATATATATTGGAGTACGATCCTCCTGGCATGAACAAATTAATTACATTGATTAAAAAAGATTGTATTTACAGTTCTAAAATGCATATAAACTGACCGTAAGCTTCTTGGATCCACCCCACGGACATTGAATTTTCACCATGAACCATAAAATAAATGAACAAAAACCTTCTTTTAAATTATACGAATTAATTAATTACATATAATTGTAGTATTAATGTAAGACTAATATATATTTAATTGTGATTTGGAAGTCATATTTTTGAATTATAAAAATGAGTTCCCTGTAAAACTAGAAAGAAATCTACCTACCATTAACAAATGAGTTCCGAATAACAAATGAAAGGCCATATCAAAGTCATCCAAGAATAACAACTGCCGAAGAGAAAAAGTCTGGGGCTTGGGCCTACAACTAAAGTTAGCAATAATTCTGAACTATCCGTCTATATTTTGGCCAACCAGTGATGCAATTGGCGAGAGTTTTTCAAAGTCTTTTCCGTTCTTTAATGCAACCAACTAGTAACTTCCAATTAATAGGAGTATACATCTCTAGCTCAATAGATTCATGACCTTTTGTTTCTTTTTTTTTTCTGGAACTAAAATTGTACGCTCTACTAATGCTCAAACTCAAACAATTACAAGCACTAAAAGATGCCGCAGGTCAAGTCGTTCATGACCTAAGCGAAGGGAAAAGATGATCGCTAGATTAACTTGCAAAGTGATTCAATATTACCTACATACTTGTTTATCATGAAGAACATAAAATGGAGAAAAGATATGGGTTCTAGTTTGAATGCTATTCCCCGCAGCAGGGAACATGGCAAGAAAACAAACATATGTGCAGTTTGAATGCTGCATTGGAAGATTGTGTTGGAAAACAAAGCCTCCCCAACCGTGCATATCCATAAAGTCCATGAACTTGTTAAAGAATGACGCTGACATTTTTTTTTTTATGTAATTGTAGGTCTCTGAACATCAAATCCCAATGGTAATTAATGATTTCAAAGCCACTCACGAGGGTTATCGATCACAATCAAAAGCAAAGGCTAATATAATGGGGATCATTCTAGATTTCGTGATTCGACTCAAATGCAGACACTTTTGACTAACTTGTGTAAGTTTCATTAGGGTATTGATTAGCCGGTTACGATATGATATGGACAGCATAAACGACGGCGCAAACGAATAACGCAGGGAGGTTTCCGTTCACATTCGATCCTGTAATAACAAAATTGTCGCATGGATTATGATACGCATGAATTAATTAATTTTTCACAAGCGAACAAAACTTGATTGTCAGTAAAATTTTCCAAGGAAACACAAATGGATGTAATGTCTGAATTGTCTTTTAGGAACACTCAGGTGGCCAAAAAATTTTTTATAAAAAAAAAAAATTAGATATTTGTATTATTTTATTAATTGTATCCAACTGTTCAATTAGTATTTTTCCTTGTCTAGTTTCTCATTTTCTTCTTTTGGTCCAGGACTTGTGCACGTTCTTGAGGTAAGTAATAAGCTGCCAACAAACGCTTTAATGACAATAGAGAAATGTATCGGTGGTGCAGGCAATAATGCAAAAGATTTGAAGACATAATTCAAAGTACTCAAAAGATGTGGGAATTACTAGTGAGTCTCTGTTACGGTGCCTTCTACGATGACTCTATTTTTAATCAAGATAAACTTTTTTTTTTTTTTTTCTTTTACAACGATTGGATAATTATTTTTTTAAAAAACAAAAGCAACCCAAGTGAACAAAATAAATTGATGTTATTCGGAAACAAAGACATGGAAGAATCAGGTAAAAAGCAGACCAGTTGTTCTGTGTCCTCTGTTACATTCAAGAGTTGAAAAAGATCGGACATTGTTGAACAACGTTGCAATTTATTGGTTCGTGCACCTCCAATTTAATGTATGCACCATTCCTCGCTTCATGAACAATGTGCTAAAACCTTGCAATAAAAGTGGAATCTCATTGCCAAATCGGCCTCCAAATTTCATTTGATCCATACACTTTTCCGTATTGAACCGTGTATGGCGAGACACCAAGACAACAAAGACTTGCACGGATGAGGAAGAGTGACACAGAGTGTGAAGACAATTCCCAACTGGCCTTGTGTTAGGTATAGGTTTGAAAATTGAGTGGTACCGACAGTCGTATCAGACATTATGTTCGGTAGGATCCAGTTAGTTAGGAAATCAAAAAAAACTAAAATCGCAAACATTTTCTTAATTTTATTGATTTGAATGATTTGATCGATAAATTGACTAAAGTTTTACTAAAAAAAATGTATTTAAAAAAATAAAATTATATATGATTATAATTTTTTATTAAGAATACTTAAATATATATTAAATTTTATTTTATTAATATATATTTTTATATAATATAAAAGTATTAATTTTTTTTTAAAAAAAATTAACCCATCAATCTTCCTGCCGAATGACGATCCAAGTCATTTTTAAAAATGCGTCACCAACACCTAGAAAACAAGGAGTTATTTCAATCATGTTGCGCGGACAGGGCGGCTTGCAGCCATATTGGCTGCCAGGTATACAATATCATTGCCACCACGGATGTTATTTGTTTTGTCGGTATTATTAGCGAATTGCTTGGTGACACTTGGCAGCTTCTCTCTTGGTTACGTGTAGGAGCAGAAATAAAAATGATTCACGGCAACACTGCAGTATTTCCTTTTCCTTAACCACGTGGACAGTTCAGACAGATGTATAATCTGCTGGACCCCACTTTCCGACAAACGATTCAATGCGGGGTGATGAATTGGAAAGGTGAGGGTCGGACTTTGGCGAGTTTGACGATGACATCAGTTAGTCCTCAATTTGATGCTACACCTAACTCATTACTTCCCCAAACGAAGGTATTATCATAACCATTTAAAAAAAAAAAAAAAAATCTAATGTATTTATTCATTCAATTAACACACACTTTATATTTAAGTAATTTTTTCTTTTTTAAGTCTAAAAAGAGTTTTTATGCCTATGTATTTTTCTATGTTCATCATTCATAATTATGATCATCATTTTGGTAAATATTCGAATTTATTATTAATTTCATATTTTTAAGACTATTGATTGTGCATTTTCAACCGTTGAATATGTTACCTGACTTCGAACTTGCATACAAGTAGGCGGCTTGCATCAGAATGAGACTCGGTTAAAACAATTAATCCTGTTTTGTCTAACACTCGCTACGTGCATGTTATGGGAACCCCTCGTTGAATATTATAAAAAGCTGCTTACGGAGTGCTGGATGCTGAAGAGCTGATCATGACATTGCTGGTGTTGGACTTGTTTTTTTGCCCACTTGCTGCCTTGCTTATGCCTCCTGGGACTGTTCCCGTGAGAAAATTATGAATGTCAAATCAAGAGACAGAACTTGATTATCTTATCCAAGACGTGGCAGCTTGAGCATCGTTGAAACATATACATATATATAAGTAGGCCCACAATATCATCCTCACCACATAGCATTCTTCAGACCCTGCTTTCCATTAGCTCTGCAAATGGAAGACACTTCTTGTGGCCTGAGAGCACCCGGACTCTCAACAAATTTGCTAGCCCCTTTTGAATGTTTTAATAATTATCAAATTATAACAATAATACATGAATAATAACACAATAAAATATTTATAGAATAAATAATAAATCACTATGATTTAAATTTTGTATAAAATTTAAATTAAATAAAAACACTTAGTAAGTCAATAATTTTAACACAAATTTATTCTTTTTTACTTCATTAAATATGCATTTTAAAGTAATAAAAACCATCATTCATCAAATTTTTAATCCAATTTTTTTTTTTTTTTTTATAGTCTGAAGAGAAGGTCATATAACCTATTTATATGTATATATAAAAAGAGAATACAAGAGACAAGATTCAAATCTTAACTTTTTCTTTTTTTAAAAATACAAGACTTATATATTAACTGTTATAAATAATTAGTCTATTTCAAAATCTTTAATGGCATAGTTCAGGCCTCTACCGTGTGTGTCCATGTACCGTTTTGAGTGCAGGCCCTTAGATTGCACTGATGTCCACTCGCCTCTCCACAATTTGCAGACTATCTAGGCTAAGCTTAACGCACGGTTCGACTGTTGATGATGCGCTCTTGCTATATCCCTACCGAGTAGCCCATTCGAGCAAAGCAGGCAACTCATGCTTGTTAGCCCCATCCAGGCAATGCAATGCAGGCGACCCAGGCTTGTTGTCCTAAACTCTATCGGCCTCCGCCTTGCTCATTTGATTGGGCCTCCTCCTGCCCATCAACCCACTAGTCACGCCATCATTCAAGTGTGGCCTGCATCACATAGGCCTAGGCGTGGCTAATGAGATTTTAATTCAACGGTAAGTAGATTTCTCTCCAAATTAAACCGAATATATTTTGTTTAAATTTTTTGTTAATATTAATTAAAATTTTAAAAATAATAATAAATAAAAAATTAAAAAATTTTAATTGATATATTACAAAACATAAATATAAGTTTAAATTATATAATTTTTTTAAAAAATAATATAATATTATTGTATTTATAAATTAAAAATAAATAAATAAATATATATTTTTATTTTTTTAAAATTTATTATATAAATATTATTAAATTTGTATAAATATTTTTTTTATTCTTTTAATAAATAATATTTTTAATTTATTAAAAAATATTATTAAAATTATTAAAAATTAATAATTAATTTAAATTTATTAATAAAAAATTAATAAAAATTATTAATTAAATTGTTATATGGAGTGATCAATTTATATGACAATTAAAATCTCATAAGCATCAGAAAAAATGAGACATACGTTTATAATGCATATGAGAAGAATACACTGCAAAATAGGATTTTTGTTGGATACATAGGAAAACACAACAAGAAAACACGAGAGAGAGAGAGAGAGAGAAAATGGAGTCGGCCGGGGAGTGGCTAGAAAAAGCATTGGTGGAGTTGTGCAAGAGAGTAGAGACGGCTTTGGATTTGGACAGGGACGTTATCTCCGGCTTAGTCTCCTATTGCGACCTCGCTCAGCCCCTTGACGCCAGGGAATATCTCGATGTACTATCTCTATTTCTCTTTCTCTCTCGGTTTCTTTTCTTTCTCGTTAATGGGAATTCTGTTTTTGTTATAAAGTTTCTTTCTTTCTTGTTAATGGGAATTCTGATTTTGTCATAAAGTTTCTTTCTTTCTTGTTAATAGGAATTGTATTTTTGTTTTAAAGATCAAATCTTTGTTTCACTTATCGTTAGTCCCACTCTGGGTTACTACTATGTTGATTTGGGTTTTGAGATACGTTGCTCTTAATAATTGATTAGTTTTGCAAGCACATTCTGAAGTTTTTTCTGTTCTATGGGTCTGATTTTATCTCTTTTTTGCAGAGTATCATTGGGCAGGAAGCAGGAAAAGATGTGATTGAGGAATATTTGCGGCGTAGAGGTCACTCAGATCTTGGCAGCAGTACATCAGTTGTCCAATCTTCAAAGTACCAGGCCTATGTCAAGCCAGCCACCACAGCAGACAAAGGTTCCGCCTTCAATGGGACCAAGAAACCTTCCAGGGCTACGAAAGAGGCTGCAGCCTCCACTTCTCGAGCTGAGCCAAAAAAGGTTGCAGTTCCCAGTTATCACACAGAAGCAAAAAAGACTGCTGTTTATGGTTATCAAGAGACAACAGTTCCAACAGAGGCCAATAAATTGAGCGACAAAGTAAGCCAAGGTAGTTCCAGGAAGAAGAAAGCTGGGAAAGTCATTTCCCTTGCTGAAGCTGCTAAAGGTTCAATTGTATTCCAACAGGGGAAACCGTGCTCATGCCAAGCTCGTCAGCATAGGCTTGTGAGCAATTGTTTGTCCTGTGGTAAGATTATTTGTGAACAAGAAGGAGAGGGACCTTGTAGTTTCTGCGGTGCTCTTGTGCTAAAGGAAGGTAGTACTTATGCTGGTCTAGAAGAAGGTTTGGCTCCCTTATCCGATGCTGAAGCAGCAGCTGAAGCTTATGCAAAAAGACTCATTGAGTATGACCGGAACTCTGCAGCACGTACCACTGTTATTGATGACCAAAGTGATTACTATGAAATTGAGGGTAACAGCTGGCTTTCAAAGGAGGTACCTCAGTTGTTAACATTATTGCTGTGATTTTGTTGGCATATCTGTGTGTTTGATATGTTCCCCTTTTTTTCCCCTATTTTTTCCATTCAGGAAAAGGAACTTTTAAGAAAGAAACAGGAGGAGATAGAAGAAGCTGAAAGAGTTCAACGAAACAAAGTTGTTGTGACTTTTGATTTGTTGGGCCGAAAGGTATTGATTCTTTACACTATCGCCTACATTCTTTCCCTGATATTTTGTATCATCCTTGTTGCATGATGATCTTTCCACTGCAACTCTTAAGTAATAAGTAGGATGTCACATGAGTATTTCATTTCCTGTTTCCAGGATCATCAAGTTCCTTTGCAACATTTCCTTTCTTGGTTGTTCCTTAGTTCCTGCATTTCACATCTCATGGTCATTTTACATCTTTTACAGAGATTTCTATGTGCTTGTAAAAGAACTGTGCAGGGGTGTTCTTGCACTTTTAATGGTGTTGAATGATGTGCTGACATATTAACATTGCTAATTCAGATGCAAGCATCCAAATCTCATTTTTGTCTCTAAAGCTGCATGAGCAGTTCTTTCTTCTTTTTGGGTTTGTAATGAGTGAAATTTAATGTCCATGTTTTGGTGATTGCATTTTGACAGTCTGCAATACAAATGTTTTGCAGGTCCTAGTGAATCGAGATGAGGTTGCAGAACTAGAATCAGAAAATAGAATATTACGGCCGCCAGATGAAAGAGAGAGGGAAGCCAACAGGATTAAGCCAAACCCAAATCTTAGGATACGACCAATTTTTATTGATCCAGGCCATAGTAAAAGGCCTGCTATGGATAAGAAATCAATCAAGAGCCTTCCTAGTGGTATGTGTTTGGAGATTACTGGGAGGGTGCAGCGTGACAGCAATGAATTGAAACATTTTATGATTGACAACCAGTTGGAAACTACTCCATATGGAAAGCCTTGGCAAGGGCCTTCAGTGAACACGGGTATCTCCATCCAAGATGACAGGGAATGTTCTCTGGGTTATACTTAAGCATGTATTCACTTGCCAATGTTTTGGTTCTCTCTTTTTGTTATTCAGCTGGTAATTGAGCAGCAAAATTTGCATTGGGGTTGTTCTACTCATTTTTTGGGAAAGGGAATTAAGTGAAATTGGATCTTTGAAATTCCTGTTTTCAAAAACAGGGGAATTTTGAACAGTCTGGAATTAGTATGTTGTAAAGTTTAAATCATATGGAAATGCCTAGAGTACAGATTCCATTTGTTTTGTTGGAGATTATTTGTTACTATGTGAACCCACAGAACTGATTTGTTTGCTAAATCTCACAAATTTTGCAGATGAGGTGGGAGTTTTTGCCAACATTTTACCATTAGAAGCATTTTTTGTCTATCCATGTAGTATTGTTCGGTCCCTGTCTTTGTATTTAGTTTGCACTGAAGAAGTATTTGACCAGCTATCTGTCTTCAAGATTGAACTTTGCCACTGAGCAGCTACCAATTAGTGATGAGTCTTGCACATTTCATGTGCTTCTCCATTCTAACTTTAGCAATGTCTATCCCTTTTTACGAATTTTGGGGGAATGCTGCACCTGTAAGGATCACCACCAGTTTAGAGATGAAAAATCCCTACCCATAATTTGCTCATGATTGTTGAGTTGTACCATTGCATCTTCCATGCAATGTCTGTCAGACGTAATGTGATGGTTCTTCTTGTCATCCACTAAAACTAGGGGTCAAGATTGTCCACTTTGGTTTTCCCAGTAATCAGCATCCTCCAATTTTATTCCGTCTTAGTGGCAAGTCTCACCTCTTTTAGATTTCTGATGGTCCATGCAAAGCTATGCTTGTGCTAGCCTTTGCGCTGCAGGTGCTAATCCATCTAAGTTGCACCAAGTGCCATGTTATGCTCAATCCCTTAAAGGAAGAATGGATTGTGTCTGCAAAAACATTGGAAGAGAGAACCTGATCTTCGGCAATAGGTGACCTATTGCATGTTGTTTTTCTGACTTATTTATCCAATATCAGAATGCTTATTATTGCATTGATGCAGAAAAAAATAATCTGTCTATGCATGTCTTTTGATTTAAGTCGTTCAACCAACATTATGTTAAAAGCATTAATATTCATTGTTATTATATGTTCTATTATGCTTTCATCTATGACTCTCATGATATGAGTTTTCTAAATTTCTTCGTCCCATGTTGGGGACAGAGATATGGTACATGGTTAGCATATGGCAGTGTCATGTAAAATATCTTCTCTTCTTATTTATTGAAGGCCCAGCCTGATTGCACAATGGAGGATGAACTCGCTTTCAGACACCCTCTTATCACATGTGCCTTGCAACTTGGTCGAGTGACTTTACCAAATGAGCTATTCCCAAGGCATGAAATTATATTCCAACAAACATTCCCTGCCGTGTAAAAGCAAAACATCAGCAGATGATTTAAAGCTTTTGTTGATCTGCTGAGATTGTTGAGCATGGATAGTTATTCCAAAGGGCAGGCCAACAAGCAACACTGTACCAACACCAACACCAACTAATGTTGTTGGGAAAGAAAGCAGGCAATAGGGCCCCGTCTTCACAACGTGGGAGTACTCACTTGCCTCAACCGGATCCAAAGCTGCTGTAGCCTGTATAAATTCTTGGCTACATCAAAACTGTGTTAAACAGATGACTTTAAGGTGGTCTATGGGCCAGAGTCGAAACTAAAGAGATTAAGGGTTTTTTTTTTTTTTTTTTTCTCGTTAACAGACTCATATTTTATCTTAAAAGTTGAACCCAAAATCTCAAATAATAGATTTTAAATTTTAATTATTAGAATATTTTTGAAAAATAGATTAAAGTTTTATTTGTTTCTATAAACAATATAGTTTCTCGAAATTTGTTCCATTATGTAGGGATGAAATGATAAAGTTGTTCTACAAGTAAGCACTACAGTGGAATCTGCAAGTTTCCGAGAAACTCCATGGGGGCTAAGTAGCATTACGTGATAGACCCAAGAAAGGGTTGAATCTTAAATGGCGAGCCACTTGTCACCATGCTGTCCATTTGGTGAGTAGATCCCAAGTTGTTAGTGGGTTACATGCAAGATGGACATTATTGCCTTATGGGGTGCTGATAATCAAGACTCTGAAAAACCAGGGAAACAACTGTTAGACAATTCACCCAAATAATGAGTCAATTAAGAAATGTGATAAATTTTAAATCAAGACACAAAAGGTTGTAGGACCCCAGATTCCTATGCTACAACCCCCACAAGTCATTCATATAACAGCAGTTGGTTCCCAAGGAAGCCATGTGATCCCAAGTTCTCTCTCAAATAAAAGCTCTGTCGTGTCAAATTCAACCCTACATCTCTTAACTTTCTGAGCTTGTCCTAAACCTAGATTCTGCTGGAACTCCCTGTCATTCAAAAATCTTCTTTTAAAATTTTGTTTCATTCAGTTATCTTGTAAGCTAGTCTGAACCCTCCTTGCCGACCAGCCACTCTGGAGCTATGGACACCGAAAACAGGATTACTGATCTTCGGGATGCCTCATTTTCTTGCTATCTCAACACTGCAGAAGAGAATTTTGTAATCAAGCAGACAGACTCAGTTCAGTTTCCCCATCCTGCCATAGCTTCAAACCAAGAGACTTTTATCCCATTAAGGCTGGAGAGAACTAAGGCTGAAGAGGGTGAAATCAGCGTCTTTTCTGCTGAAAGGTACTTTAACATGAAACTGGATGATGAAATTCCTAGACTTGTTCACACTAATGCAGCCACGCACGTGCATGCGATGGGAAACCGGGTTAAACATGGGCTGCAAATGGAAAGCGTGCCGAGAACTCCGAGTGTAAGTTCTGAAGCAAGTTGGAATAGTCGAATTGCATTGCTAAGGAACTCCCTACGGAACTCAGCTCAGAATAGGCAGAGGAAGCTAAATGAAAACTGGTTTTCTGCTGGTTTTGCCTGCAACGGCACTTGTTCAGACAAAAAATCAGTTTGCATTGATAAAACTGTTGCTCACAAAGGCCTCCATGGAAGAGAGCTTGGGAAAGAAGCCATTCAGGTTCCCCAAAATCCTACCATGCTTGGAAGAAGAAAGCAGCCTCAATTAAAGTTGAAGGGGGAAGGTGATTTCCGCAGCCAAAGAACTGAAAAAATGAGTATTGGTTCAAACAGAGCAGATTATTTTTTGTTGCCTAATGTGAATTCCGGTGTGCAAAGCTTAACACTTGTAAGAGAGGAACAGAAGACCCAAGAAGATGACCCGCGAGAATCACTAGAAGTTTTCGGTTCCCATAAGTTAAAGAAGGAAGACATAGCCAGGAACCTAGAGAGGAAACTATCAGTGCTAACTTGGGACGCCATTCCAAAAGCTAGAAACCTGCCAACAGCTTCAACAACCAGCCAGGTATATGAAGACGCTGAAAGTGATGCCAGTTCAGATCTTTTTGAGATAGAAAGCATATCCAGGATTTTAGACCCAGTTTTTGCAAAGCAAAAATCTGATGGCCTCTCTGCCTGTATGTCCCCGGCAAGCCGATATGAACCAAGTGAGGCCAGCGTAGACTGGAGTGTTGTCACTGCCAGTGCTGCTGATTTCTCAGCTCCTTCTGACCATGATGAAAAGAAACTAGCGGAAAACAGTACAAATTCTGGTTTAATGCCAGCCACCAGAAAAACCCGATCTAATGGCCTATTAAGTTGCAAGAGTCACAAAGCTGTTAAAGTTGCTGAAACTGCATACAAGAGGAATGAAAAGGCCAAGTCCAACCTGCAATAGAATCCAAGTACCGAAGCTACCTTCCCTGTCAGGAAATTACAGGCTGATATTGAGGTGAAAGATTAGAATTCCCATGACAATTTCATGGTTTTTACCATGAGAAAGCTTTACCCTGTGGTCTTCATTTGCATTGACTGCTTTGCACTTGTTGAAGTGCGTGTACAATATAGCCAAAATCTTCATTGTGAAATTTTTACGGCTGAGAATGTTTTTGTCCTAAATACAGAATAACTTTTTGTTTATTGTTATGGGTTTGTTATGTATGCAACTGAAAAGAGCCTACTTTTGTGCGTTGAGCAAAGCTTTTTATCCACACCTTATTTGTCGATCAAATCCACCACACCCCAGAAACAAAAAAAAGTGAACATTGATTTGGTCAGGTGATCAGACCCAAAAGACGCAATAAACCACACGCTGGCCACTCTTGTCCAGCTTATTTCCTTGTTTTGACGTTTGAATACGATGGTACATGCTCTTGTTCTCTTGATTTAGAACTTGGGCGTCACTCAGGTTCTGGAACTTTTATGTGGTAGTTTATCCAAAGTTTACTTCAGCTTGCCATCTTTGCCTCACCACTCAGAAGTGAGACCTGAGAGCCTGCAAATCTGAACTTGGGGGGGTTGGCATGTATCCATTTTAGATCTAAAATGAAGGCCCTAGGAATGGAGACGCTTAGTTTAGAAGGCAACAATATGTACATTTAACCTCAAGTCCCCAACTTTATGCCTCTTTCTGATATGTATACAAGAATCTACCACTAACCCAACAATGATTTATCAGTTCACTAAGACCCTTTAATTCTTTTCTGATAAATAAGGGTAATTGCAGGTAGCAAACTGTGAACCTGAAGATTAAATGAGTTCTGTCTACACTTCTGCACTAGCCACCGAAGACACAACTACCTTCCTTTGATTGAAATAGACAGGATAATGGGAAAGACACCACATGTTCGAGGATTAGTGTTTTTACACTTATCATTTCCATTCCATCAACGAGAAAAAATAAATAAATAATGCATTTTCTCCTTTCCATGGAAAGGATTGTGGAAAAATTCAGTGGTGGATTAATTCTAGTGATGTGACTGCAAAGGAATGTCGTCAACAATGACATGTTCAACTCATGATAGGCGCGTTGATATGCGCAAGAACCAGCCACATTTAATTCCCCAACTATATTTGCAACCAAAGTGGATCCCATGCATAAGTCCCTCTCGTTCTCTTCTCATTCCTTTTCATTCAACAGTGACCAGGTTGGATATTATCGGGGAAACAGAGTGTAAAATAGAACTTCACTCTTTATCCAACAGTAACCAAACAAAAAAAGAAAAGAAGGGTTCTCTCTTCGTGATGATTAGAGACTAATCAATCATCCATCGAAACCAACTTACCACTAAGGTTTATGTGGTTGGTCCAAGTCATTGTTATTATGGCAGTGTTGAATTATGTACATAGAATACATGAATGCGAAGGAGACGCGCTTATATTCTCAATAAACAGGGTAAACCTCACTTCCTAAGCCAATGGCAGGCCTAGATTGTTTTACCTTGAAAGATACAGATGGATGCTAAGGTCAGGCGGCTACGTGGACGGTGTGTGAGGATGGAATGCCAGGAAGTGAAGACAGCTACGGCGTTGCTGCATTGGAATGATGAATAGTTCATTTGATAGAGGCAAAAACTTAACTAGTTATTGACGAAATGAAATTAAACCGTACGTGCCCACAAGTCCAGCTAGCAATGGAAAGTCGTGAAGGTACCAAGTGGAGTAGGGTTGACAAATTGAAACCCTGCCCATGTAATAAAAATTCTTGTCCAAGTGTGACCACTTAGAATTGACGAGCCTTCGATGGCTCACCGGTGCATCCGAAAGAGATGTACACCCATAATAAACATCACAAAATATCAGAACCTAATTTTACAATTAAGACGTTTTAAGTTTAAATTAACTCTCATTTTTATTTTTATTTTTTTTTGTATTTAATTACAAATTTTTAACAAACAAAAAATTCAAAATAAAATTTAGTATATAGATTCAAAGTTTTTAAATGTATAAATGTTAAGTGCGTTGGAGCACAAATTATTAATAACTCTCAAGCAACTTTCGAATTGAGTATCTGTTTAGATAGTGAGAGCGTGTGACGAGACCATTTTCTCTGGTCTATCTAGTTTTGGGGACGACTCTCCTCTTCCCTCATTTTTGGATGGTTCTGACAATGGTTTCTTCCCCGGTGGCTAGAGCGAATCGCGTGCCCGTGAGTGCACAAGCGAACCAAATACCATGGAAACCAAGATGTTTTAGAGGGAAAGTGCACGGCAAAGAATTCATTGGGAAAGAAGGCTTTAGCCAGTCAAAGAAGAGCAATAATAATTTATGAAAAATTTCATAACTGTGCATTAAAACTCAGATTCAATAGACCATTGCTTTAGGAGTATAAAACATGCGGTACTTGTATGTAAATGTTCGCAAGCACACGCTATGCCTATGTCTAGAGGAAGTATAGCGCACAAATATATTGTATTGATCTTTTAAATGAAATCCCCTTCTTTTTAATTTTTATTTTTTATTTTTTATTTTTTAATTTTCACTGGCATTAAACATTTATTTAACTTGAATCAAATTCAAAAAAAATTCCTACATATATGTATTTTAATTTTATTTTATTTTATTTGAAGGGAGAGTTAACTATTCAAATTTCTGTATTTCCATAGACTAGCTCGGCGTCCGACTTTTTGTCATGGGCTGCAAATCTAACTGGAATGTCGTGTTCCCATAAGTTCAATTGTTATGGTTCACGTTATTTGGGCTTTGGTTTTATAAGGCAACATAGCCCATTTGTATTGGGCTTTCTCTTAGCCTCAGGGATCAGCTCTTTTGAAGATTAGGGTTGGCCTCAATTCAAAAATCAATTTATTATTATTTTTTAAATTTATAGGACGGTCAATACTAGAAAAAATCATAAATATTATACTTTTATTTAGATTTTTTATTTTTTATTTTTTATTTCCATGGCTAATCCCTTAAAAATAAGTATCGATCAAATTCATTTTCGTTGAACTAAACTCTCAAGTCCAACAAACAACTGTACAACACTTCCCAAAATGAAAACAAGCACATAATCCAACGACCTGTCCTTCGTTGATTGGCTGATCGTTAAATCTAAGCAACCAAAGCTCCACAACAGATTAAACCTCGCAAAACCCTAACCCTTTTGTCTCTCTCTCTCCCTCTCTCTCTCTCTCTCGTCTTCCCAGACAACACAAGGGTTTAAGCCAATCCCCCCCCCCCTTCCCAGGAAAAGCAACAGACACAGAGAGACAGCCAGAGAGAGAGAGAGAAATAGAGAGAGAGAGAGAGAAATAGAGAGAGAGAGAGAGAGAGAGAGAGAGAGAGAGCATTGTTAGAGTGGCAGAGAAAATGGTTGCAGATAAAGGAAAGAAGTTGAAAGTGGCAGAGAAAAGCGACGAAGAGAACAATCAAATCGATGAACAGCTCGTTCTCTCCATCGAGAAGCTGCAGGAGATCCAAGACGATCTCGACAAGGTACTATCTTTTGTGCGTTTTATCTGTTGCATCTCTTTGTTCATCCTTCTCTTCTTAATTGTTACGAATAGTATTGGCAGCTGAGCCGTTTGTGCTTGCTTTTCCTTGCTAAATTTGATTGAAATTATACAAGGACTACCCATTTAAGTGCTCCAATGAATGAGCTTTCTGTCAAGTCAGTAGAGCTAACTGAAGAGGCATGACTAATGATTTTCTTTGCTTGGCCCTGAACTTCAGTCCTCAGGTTGAATTGGGATATCATGTTGGCCTTGAATTTGTTTTGCTTTTATAGGAATTCAGCCGTTCAAGCTTTTGTAGCTTTTCGGCTTTGTAATTCAGTCCCCGTGATTGATAGCTTGTACGTGCTTTCTTTGCTGGGTTTCTGCTTATTGGCAGCAAGATGCCTGAGTATCATGTTGATTTCTAGTGATGAACTGGTTATTATAATAAGGTTTTCGTTGGATTAGATGCTATTTGGACGTTAGATCAGTGATTTTTATTTTTTTTTACTATTGTTTACTTTATTAATGATATTCTTGCTAGTTAGTTGTGATTTGGTCACTTTCTCAACTCTGTTTATGTTTCCCTGGAATTATTCTTTTTCCCTTGTGTTTTTGAGGTAAATGTTTGATCTGTGCTTGTTTCATGTTTCAATGTCTCTAGATCAACGAAGAGGCGAATGACAAGGTCTTGGAATTAGAGCAGAAATATAATGAGATACGCAAGCCAGTTTATGATAAGAGGAATGAGATTATCAAGTCCATTCCTGATTTCTGGTTAACTGCTGTAAGTGATCCATCCTCCGCCTTTTGCCTAGCACAATTTATTTTGTTTGCTGCTAAAGAATTCCTTTTACAGTGCCTTTACTCTTTGATATTTGCAGTTTTTGAGCCATCCTGTTCTTGGCGCACTACTGATGGAGGAGGATCAGAAGGTTTGGCTTATTTCAGTTATCTGGTTCTATTGTATCTTTTAGGATTCCTTTTGGTCCCTTAAAAGTCAATGATTTTGTTCGTACTTCTTAGTTATGTAGTTTAGTCTCTACTATTTCCATAAACTGAAAGCATGGAAAATTTGCTGTTTTCATCCTTCATTGAATTGTCTTAAATGGCCTTTTCCATGTGGAGTATTATTCGCTTTCGCTTTGTTTCTTGGTAGATATTTAAGCATTTACATTCCCTGGAAGTGGAGGATTTTAAGGATGTCAAGTCTGGCTACTCTATAACATTTGTGAGTGTACTATTTTCTTTTCCCTGCTTTTTTTTTTTTTTTTTTTTTAATTTTTATATTTCCCAATATCAAGTTACTTTCTTGTTCTTGCACATGGTGTACACAAGAAACCCTGGTCTTTGGTGAGTGAATTTTCATTGGATCATTTACTCTAGCTTTTTTTTTTTTCTCCCCTCTTCAGAACTTTGAACCAAACCCATATTTCGAAGATGCAAAACTTACAAAGTCTGTCACCTTCCTAGATGAAGGAACAACAGAAATTACTGCAACAGCAATTAAGTGGAAAGAGGGCATGGTAAATGCTTATGGTACCTGTACTGTTGATGATTTAAGTTGTCCATTTTATTTTGTTGTTGTTATGCATTTAATAGATTTTTTACGATATACAAGGGCCTCCCTAATGGAGTCACTCATGAGAAGAAAGGGAAGAAGAGGCCTTTGGCTGATGAAAGGTTAGTCTCTTCAAATTGTCATGATGGGGCTTCATTTTGTCTTATATCGGGACTCATCTTTTTCTCATCCAAAAAAAATGCTTTTCTTTGTGATTCAAGTAACACCATTAGTTTTTACCTTAAAGAATTTAAATTCTAGTTTGATGATGATTATGCTTTTCATTGGTATTCCAATAAATGAATGGCCTTAGCAAAGTTTTGTATAATGAAGATCAGATATAATTTTCAGAGGCAGCTACTGGTAACCTTTATGATAGCTTCAAAATGGAAAGCAGTTCATTGCATTCCAGCTGAAAAATTATTATGCCGCCCAAATTGCAATTTACAAAAATAATCTTCATTACTTGAAATCAATTTTTGCAAATTTGAGGCTAATGTATATATTCTGTCGTAGAGGTTGTCTTTGCTGTTACAGTGAGATTGACTCCATCATGACAAGTTCAAGTCATGGAACAACCTCACTGCAAAGTAGGGTGGAGTTTGTGGACATTTGAACCTCCCTATATCCTGGATAAGGGTTCCCATGCAGTAGCACATTCCTTACATATATTTGTGTTTTTGTGTTGTAATCCTTCTGAAAATTTTGATCCTTTGATTCAGCTTTTTTAGCTGGTTTAGTAGTACTCAGAAAGACATGATAGAGGAGGCACAGGATGAGGTAAGTTGTATACATATGTGGGCACCATGTTTAGATTTTTATCTAAGCCATGGGGTGTTCTAAATGAGTCCTACTTCTGCTGCTTGTAAAATTTTCTTTCGCAATTGCAGATTGCAGAGATCATCAAGGAGGATTTATGGCAAAATCCACTCTCCTATTTCAACAATGTAATTATTTTCCCCATTTTTTTCTTCCATTTTACATTGAAGTTAAGTTAGGCTTTCCAAGGATTGATAATTACCTTCTCCAATGTAGGATCCTGATGAAGAGGATTCTGATGGGGATGCAGAGGTAAAATTGATGCTTTTAATCATATACTTCATATTTATTTTTACATTCTGGAAGTTCTTTCTTCTGGTATTCAATGCTAATATTGCAGTAAAGGGAATCTGTGTTGTTTCAATCCTTGGTTGGCTGTGCATGCAAAGTCTGATTAAGACTTTGTTCCTTCGTCTGTTAAGTCAACTATCTGGAAGTGGAAATTGGTACATAATTAACGAGTAGAACAATCCATTTTAGGATTGACTATATGATTAGAAAAGTTAGCCCTTCCTTTAACCGCATGCAGACTTTAAACTCTTGTGCAGTTCAGTCTGCCTTCCTTTGCACTGCATAACCGCCAAACTATTGGGACATCCATTCCTATAGGATGGGACAACAAGTTAAAGGACAAGATTGCTTCATATTGTAAAGCAATTATTTCTCAGTCATAATTAAGCAATTTGTGATGGTGGATTTATGGGTATTGAGCCACAGTTTCAGTTTAATATTGAAATATGTTGTGCTGACCTAGTTGCTCCAATTATTTACCGGTAATGATAAAAAATTATTGACTTTTGCGGATATAGTGTGAGGATCTGCCTTTCCTATTTGACGATGGGCTGAAAGTCTTTGTCTGTCATACTTGTGATCTTTCAGATGTGTTGCGCGCACAGTTCTCATTTTCCCAGGACATGAAATGGCATTTTCCTAAACCATGGTCATTATTGCAGCCTTTGAAGGTTCAATGTGGTGCCATTGACTGCCTAGACAGATTTTGAAAAGCTGCATGTATAGATATTGATGGTTAACATTTATACCTGGGATGGCCATGAATATAGGTCATTGGTTTTTATCTTTCCTGGCATATTTAATGAGAATTGCTTGGGCTTACTCATTCTGAAGGATAAAAGAATTGATTATTGATTCTTATTTTATGAGCTTCATTTAATGGCAGGATAGAGACGGTGATGACTCTGAAGAGGATGAGGATGACCAAGATGATGATGTCGAGGATGATGATGATGATGAAGATGACGAGGAATCCGAAGGTTGATCTAGGCATCTGTGGGTTTCTCCTCTCACTTTTCAGTTATCACAGCTTGTGTAAAGTGATCCCTAAGTATTTGCTGGAATGTGGGGTTATAGGGAAGGATAACCGATGTTAACTACAGTGTTTTCTCAACTTTATAAGCAACTGAAATGGTACCAGGTCGCTTGTCGTTCTTGACATCGCATTCAAGGCCTTTCCTGGTCTTGTATTTTTGTTATTTTTCTAGTTTCCTCACAGATAGGAGACTCTGTTGTTTTGGGATCTAAATTTGCTCTCTGCTTCGTGCCAAGGAGAAAGCAGAGTTATATTATTGGTTGGAAGGCTGATATGGGCATCTCCACACGAGATTTTGTGCATGAGTTGGGCTGCGCCGAAGTGCTAGTGGCTTCAAAGTGTGCATTAGTGAATTCGTAAATTATGGCAACAGCTTTTTGGCGCACCATGTTCGGTAGCATTATGCAGTCTGTTGTAGTTTTTTGAGTGTCTTATACCCCGGACGGGGGGTAACGTGGTTTTGTCCTTTTTTCAACCGTACTCTTTTTTGCGCATTTTTGCACTAGAACCTAAGTTTAAGTTGTGTCATGTTTTTGTATTTTAAAAGTAAGCGAGATCCTTGGTCAGATTTTGTCTCGCTTCTCACCTCTAGCGTTCTCTCTCGCTTATCACCCCGTGTTCCTGCCCTTGCTGTTTATCATTTCCCTTCCCGAAAATTGTCTGTCAACCCCACATTTTTTTGGCCTTATATGCATCATAATTGAGACGTGCACTGTTACCAGTCAGCTCATTCGATTATTTTTTCCGTTGTTGGTTGTCTGATATCGCTTTATTTGAAAGGGATGGGACATAGGTCTTTGTTGGAAAGGAAATTATAACAAAAAAAAACACGACAGAATTGGTATCATACTGTTTGATGGGGCGGTCTAAGTTAACTGTGCTCTGTTACGCTGATTGCATGAATGCCTGCTTTGGGAAAACTAGACTGAGAACAGTATGCCTCTTTGGTTTTCTTTTAGTACCCAAATCAATCGGTACACGCGTTTTATTTATCATTTAGGAGAGAGACTGAGACATTAAAAGCGTAAATTGCAACAAGAAAAGGAACAAAAATTTCCTCATTTGGGTAGAAATTGTCAACAACAAAACATCAAAAGTATTCGTCATTCGGGGGTCATAGAGTCATCATAGAGTGAACCCCTTGTCGCTGGGGGGCTCGACCTTCAAATAGAGGATTTTTTCTTTTTTTGTTAAAAAAGAAAATAAAAAAAGAGAGTTTCGATTAAAGATTGGGAGTTTATGACCTTCTGATTTCTAGTCCCCAATCTTTATTCATATAGAATACAGGAATTGCTAGATAAAAAGAAACAATATGAGACAATAGACTCAAGAATGGAAAGAATTCCTATCGTCGACCTCTCACCTTTCCTCGGAGAAGGCAATGAAGGAGGCAGAAAAAAAGCCATAGAAGTCATCAGCAAGGCCTGCTCCGAGTATGGATTCTTCCAAATTGTAAAAACCATGGCGTACCCCCTGACCTGATGCTCAAAGCCCTTGAGCTCTCCAAGGAATTTTTCGACTATCCTGACGAGGAGAAACGCAAGTCCAGTCCAAACCCTGGCGCGTTCCTCCCCGCCGGTTACAACAAGCAACCTGAACCCTCTCCTGACAGGAATGAATACTTCTTGACATTTCCGCCAGGGTCCAGCTTCAACGCGTATCCCGAAAATCCACCTGGGTTCAGGTAAATTCTCCCATCTTTTTAACAAGGATAATAATCTCCTGAACTAGTTTGAAGTCGCCATTTCTTTTAAATGGAGAGGGAGTGGCTGAAGTTTTACATCTTCTGAGCTAGTCTGAGTGAGTCCGAGTCTCTGGCGCATCATAAACCGGGAGGTTTATAGAAATCATTTACATATTTTTTCAGGGAAGTATGGGAAGAGGTGTTCTCAAACTTGGTCAAGACAGGGATGCTTATAGAGAGCATCCTAAACGATTGTCTAGATCTGCCTCCAAACTTATTCAAGGAATTCAACCACGATAGGAGCTGGGACTTCATGTCGGCTCTCCGTTAATTTCCCGGCAACTGACAATGAGAACAACGGTATAACCGCACATGAAGACGGGAATTCCGTCACCTTTGTATTCCAGGACAAAGCTGGAGGCTTGGAAGTTTGCAAAAATGGTGAATGGATTCCGGTAACCCCTATACCGGGCAGAATAGTGGTCAATGTTGGTGACGTCATCCAGGTAACCATGTATTACCTATCTGCTGGAAAACAATGTCAGCCCACTAAAGTATAATTATGATCACTGGTATGTATATTTGTAATCTCATCTTTGTGCATACATAGATTCTCACTACACTCTTGTTTAGACGGTATCATTTCTGCGTGAAAAAATGTGCGTCTATGTATTCTTACACTCCTTTTCTTGGTTTGTTAAATCATGGTTTGAAACCCTGATCTCACCACTAAAGATCCAACAATTAAGTGGCAGAGGCAGGAATTTCTGATAGTCGGCACAAATAAAATGATCGGGGCCTAAGATATGGGTCTTACGTTTATGTTGAATTGTAAAATTAATGTTTTTTTTTTTTATTTCCTGCTAAATAAATTGCAATATGAGCTTTGAAATTACTTGGCGAACTAAGGTGTTGAGCAACAACAAATTGAAAAGCGCAACCCACAGAGTGTTGAGGCCGAAAGGAGAAAGCAGGTACTCGTATGCCTTCTTCTATAATTTGCAGGGAGACAAGCGGATCGAACCATTGCCGCAGTTCGCCAAAGACATTGGAGAGCTACCAATACCAAAGTACAAAGGCTTCTTGTACAGAGAGTACCTCCAGCTGAGACTCAGAAACAAGACCCATCCCCCTTCAAGGCCTGAGGATGTGATCCACATTACCCATTATGCAATCAACCCCTAGGAATCAATAAATTTGTTAAATTAATTGCCTAGACTTTTTTGTTTTTTCTGTTGTACTTCTGCTTATCCTTCCCGGACAGTAAAATTTCAGGCTCTCAGTTTGAAGTTGATGTGATCCCGGGCTATTGGTTGAAACTTTGGTAATATTCACACATTTCTTTTGCTAAAATTTAATTTATAATGGCTTTGATTTGAATAGTTTATGGAACATATTAAAATTTAATACATAATTTATAATTGGGTCTCCATATTGAAGCTCTTGGTTATATTTATTTTTTGTCCTCATTAGCTTATCATTACACTTTCCCCTTGAAAATATATTATTATTATTATTTTTCTTCAACGTTAAGCCACATTGACCACAAGCACCCGTTACCAGATGAAAATATAAATAGCTCACATAATTATGTTTTCCTTTCCTTTTTCAGTCCAAATTGTCAACGTGGGAAGATGAATGTGATTTGATCTATCCCCTTGCAATGGCGTACTCTTTCCCCAGTATTATTAGCATAATTCACCTTGCTGTCTAGTCTACTGCTGTATGTGTTGGGGGTTGATTGAAGGCAGAAAAGAAGTGGGTTGGACGCGTACCCTTGTATGATTGATTCCATGCTTTGTCATCCCCTGCTGACCCTCGTGGGCTCACCAAGTAGCCGCATGTCCTTTGGAGTTGGTGAGTTGTTATATGCAATCAATTTCAATTAGTTTATGAAGTCTGGGTGTGGATTAGTTGTGGTTATTTTATTGAACAGACACAGGTTTCGAGCAACAAATTCAATCACAAACATGATCGTTTTATAAATTTTTTTTTTTAAAAAAAAAAAAGATAAAAAGCACGACATTATTTAAAACACAACCCTTGAATTGATCCTGAACTCAACACGCCGAAGTTGGTCTTGTTCTAACGTCATGAACACAGACAAAATGAGTTTCTTCCTAAATTATTCAAATCCGGGGTTTGGAATTTGATTCCTCTTGATTGCAAGTTAGAAGGTGCAACAAGCCTCCGAGCTTTATGGACTATGGTGCTAGATATTTTGACTCATGGGGTCTACTTTTTTTTTCAACATTTTTGCCCTAAAATTATTTATTTCTATTATTTATTCTTTTCATCAAAAATCTTTTAATATTTTTAATTTAATGTTAGTCAAATTAAAGTAAAAATTAAATTTAAATTGTTAGATTAATTTTAAAAATATATTTATTATTTATTTAAAATTAATATAATTGAAATAATCTGATTCGAAATAACTTAAATTAAATTTATCAAATTCAAATCTACTCTACTCTGTATCATCTATATCATCAGTTTGATATCTCTAATAAACTTTGATGTAAGGATTTAAATTGCAGGTAGTGTAGCGATTTTGCCTGGATTTGAATCTGTTGGAGTTCTATTACGAAGTGCCTCCTAGGCCTTTTGCCAACTCTTTGGATTGTTGTCCGATTAATACCCCCATAGCCCATCGAATATTCATAGCACTTCCGTCCGCATGCCTTCGGGGGAATTAAATCCTCTCAAGATACACACACACACAGCAGCACTAATCTCACCGACTGAGACTAATTGCTGCCATTTTCTTCAAGACTGTGCCTCTTAATAGCGCCAGTGCTTGGAAAATAGTTCAACCAAAAAAAAAAATAATAAAGAAAGCTTGAAAATCAGAAATTCCTTCATAGGGTAAACCGAAAAGTCCAATTCAGGCCCGTTTTCTTTCTCATGGCCCAACTTGGTCTATGTCGAAGCATTAACTACAGTCTCCAAACATAAATAACAGCAAACAATTGCCAATTCCTTACATTTTGCACCCAACAATTTTTATTGACGGAAAAACAAAATATTTATTAGCACTATCATTTTTCGCTTGAATTCACGTCTACCTTAATTTACACCATGTATCTGTTGGCAACTCTACGATTTTTGAGATTAAGCGGTCCATAACTGTGACCCAGCGCATCTGTTCTATAGAATCTATGTTCCCAGATGGCTTCTTGCTTGATAGTCTCTTCCATGCTGAGTTGTCGCTCTCTGATTGGCCTTTTATAGGATGTAGTTCGTCTCAATTTGCTCAACGTGTTGAAAAGACAACGAGTACGACTCCCCTCCACATGAATTCATCATTCCTTAGTAACTATAAGCAGAATGAGCCAATTAAGAGCAAAGAGGGCTTTAACATGGATCCAAAGACCATGGACACCAAAACTCGAACCTCACGTGTTTGCCCGACAGAGCTTATGGCCACTCGATTCTCTTCTGATACGCATAAATCTAAAAAGGGTGGCGTCCTATCCACGTGATGGAGGTCCCGAATGGAAGTGGGACGTTGTCAATTATCATTGGCTAGGCTCACCCAAGCTGGGTGGATCATAGACACTGTATACATACGTGCATATATTAGGAATTGATTAGGGATATCACAACCTGACACAAAGAGTTTAACAGTCATTTTGCATTCTTTTCATGCACACCCAAAATGCAGGGATTTAACAAATATGCGTCGTTAGGTTGCATAGTCGATAATTGTTGTAATCGGACGTAGGATGTCAACAAGTGACCTTGATATAGACTTACAAAAGCGATGACAAACATTTCAATGTTTTTTGTTTTTCTTTTTTGAGTAAAAAAAGAGAAAAAGATATTAAGGACATCTACATTTTTAGTGGACAATTGCCCTCCTTTTTTTTGTGAGGACGAAATAAAGACCTGTGATAGACCAGTAGTATGCACGAAGGAGTTTTCTTTCATTGGGTGTGTTGATGTGACTTAACTTTACTGTTCCTATTCTCCATCCGAGTGGAAAGATTCCACCTGTGCTTACAACTCCTTTCATATTGAATTCATATCAATAATTGTGGAGGGTTATATACTCCAACCAGAAAGTAGACAGTCTCCTTTTTTTTGTGAAGAAAAAATGGCTCCTCCAGCTCCAACAAGGGCAACGGGACCCGACATGGACTTGGACCCCTTAATTAAATTCCATTTCACTTTCCTTTTCCACCTCTGGAAAGTGGCAAGCAGCAAACTTAATTCAATATTTGGGGATTAAAAAAGACACCTATAATATTTAATGAATAGGCAGATTTTATTTTATTTTTTTTATGCGTTAAGGGTAAACCCAAAAAAAAAAAAAAAAAATTCCGAATTGTAAAAAAAATGGAAACAGGAAACTTCGAACGAGGGGTTTAATCGAATTGGTTTTAATCCCAAGGCATCATGTCGACTTTTACCCAGGCCGAGATTCATATGGCTATGCCTAGACTAGACCAGAATCGTTCAAACATTATTTTAAACCTTATGTGACTGACAGTGTATGGGTGGATACCCACTGACTCCAAAACAGTACGTGGCATCGTAATCTGCTTGAAGGCCGCACTGGCTGCCTCTGCCTTTATGTCAATCGATCAATTCACCACCATATATATTATTATATTATAGGGATCCAACTGCAAGGACGGACTGTGCAGACTCCACACGTTTTTCCTTTATTTATTTATTTTTAAAAACTTATAACATGCACGTAATTAAAATAATTTATGCAAACACATGTCAATAATATACATATAACGTTTTTTTTTTTTTTTTAGGCTTTTTGATATTGTATACACATATTTTTAATTCTGATTACACATTTGCACATTATAATAGTTTTTCAAAAAACTGTGGGACCCGCACCCAATGAGTCCCTGGGACCCCCCTTCCTCTCCCGTCCACTGCCATGCAACTTTTTCCTACTATATTATATGCTGGAAGTAGTGCGCGGCGCTGTGCTACTTATAAGCTAAGCTGATGAGCTAAACCATTCTCTAAATCTACGAGGGCAACAACCCACTCCACCACCACAAATTTGCAACGTACCCAAACGGCTATTCCAATGATCACTACTGCCACATTTGACCCCATCTTTCGTATAAATTAGCTTTAGTGCGTTGTGCATCCCGTGAACGGAAAAAAGATTATTATTTTATATTTGTTAAATCGATAATAATGTATAAAAATTTTCTTACTCTCCAATAGGCACGTACACTTTTCTACATATAATAGATATTTAATGCTAATTACACAATTAAATATCTTCTTCTTCTTCATGAACTTTGACTTGGTTGTATGTGTGAGATTTTATTCACACACGGACACAGGTGTGTGATATGAGACTTTGTCCGTGACACGAAAATTGCTCAGCACAGAAACCAAATCGGAAGAGATTTGACGGTCAGTGCGAATATGATGAAATTAAACATCTATTTCATTGATTATAAGGCCAATCTCTTTATGGTCCGTGTCCTGGCGGCTGGATAGAGGGGGAAAAAAAAAGAAAAAACACGGCAACAGTCAAGTTCCAGCCTTTATGAATAGTGCTTTAGTTAAATCACGCTGGAAAACCAGTGTCCGTGAGTAGAAGTGGCAAGGCATTGTGGTCTCAAAAAAACAAGACAGCACTAGCCAATATCTCATCAGCATTCCATTGCAACGAAGGTCCACGGTGCTGTCATGTAGGGACTATTAGTTGGTCCTCACAATAACACAACTCATGGAAAATGTCCACGTCCATGAACATATACCATGGCTTCTGCTGCCTCATCGCTTACGCTGATTCTAGTTTAGGCAAAATTAATTAAGATCGGCATAAAAATTCAATCGAGGTTAAGGTTGGGTTAATCACATGAGGCATTTCCATATGCCGTGGCTGTTAAGGGGCACTCTCGGTCCTTTAAATTTGGCCCACGCATGTAATTTACATGGCCCAGAAGACAACATTTAAGTTTATCATCTGTCGAGGAATGACTGAGGGGCAGAACACCTTGTTGGAGCTACGTGTATGATGATGTATCCTTTGCTAGCTTATATGCCCTATATGCTTGTGTTGTGAAACACACACGCGCACACATGCACACGTGCAAATTAATTAAAGGTCTTTCACATAGCATCAAGAAAAAAAATTGAAAGAAGGACAAGATAGAAAGCAGCTGTCTAAAGAGAAAGAACTTCGTAGTTAATTTCTCGAATATAACTTATATTTATGTTGAAAATCTGTATGTATTTTTAAAAATTGTTGGGTGGTACTCATTGCTCAGGCATATAAAAACCTGCAATACGGATTATAAAAATGTGCACGCCTATCATAGGCCCACCCGGAGGTACTTAATGAAGGAGCTTCATGTAACATGGAAAATGATACATTTCCAATGCGGATCTCTCTGAGACACAGAAAAGCTTTTTCACTTGAATTACTTGAGGAGCTTCACTCACTTGTGAGATGAGGGAGTTACTCTCTGATATGTAATCTACAGACCAATGGATCCCGGAAAAAAAGAAAGGAAAATTGAGGTTTTCTATCAACTCTTCAGGATTAAAAGCTAAATTTGGCAACGGCAAGAAAACAAAGAAGATTAGGTCACGGGGAAACCAGTGAGGACCCCACTACAAAACAACGCATATTTGAAACCTGAATACATTTCGGCATCGGACAATATGAGCAAACTCATTGTGCACAATGCGAATTGCTTTAATTTAATTTGACATCATAGCCCATTAACTATGTTGAAGTAGCTATGAAACGGCATTAAATTGGCCAGACAACCGTTGTTGCCTAGCAAATTTTGATTTTCATCTTTCATAGATATTTATATATCTAATGATTAACGAAGCATAAAAAAGAGAGAGAGAGAGAAAAAAAAAAAAGTAGCTCATCTTTCATAGAAAAACTTTGTCTAATTTATAATGTTTTATGTGCTTTGCTACTTTCAAACTTAACTTTTCAGGTTGATATAAGATTTCATGACGTTATTTCACATGGTATCAAATTTTAGTTTATATTCTCTTGTTATTCCTTCTGTTTTCATCCATTCCACTTGATCAATTTTAAGTAAATTCAGTCTGGTGCAAACGAGGCTTAGGGCTTAGCCCACCCCATGATTCAATTCTAATTTCATTATGTCACATACTAGTTAAACCTGGCATGTATTAAAAGGGTGTGTTAAGATTATAGAGTCTCGCACTGATAGTGTATAAAGACTTAGTATTACTTATAATATTTGTAGGTTTTCACAATCTAATGACATTAACTTTCAGATGGAGAAGATGTTCGACGATATTATTTGATACTCTTTTGTAGGTAACAGGTGGGACTTGTGTTACCTGTTGCATATGTCTCGATATATCAGGGGTGTGAACTGGTTAATTGCTGGTTCCGATACAGTGTGGGGTCTAGGCTCAAGGATTTTACTTGTCAAAACAGTCAAAGAGGATACGGCTTACGTGCATGCTGAAGGAAATCTCCTCAGTGAGGAGCTTTATAACTATGTGTTATAAATGATTGAGTACAATTTACGGACTGATCAAAAACGAAAAGTGACACTTGTACTTAGAGAGTTTTTGGGTCGTGAGGTTCAATCATTAGGCTAAAGTCTTGGTCTTAAAAGGCCTGATCGTTACCATTGTTAGTTCAAAATGATTAATTGACCAATAATTTTTATTTTAGAAAAGAGCCTGTTACTGTATGTGTATATATATTTATACACACATATAGAACAAACATATATTACAGGCAATTAGGCATGCTAAATAAAATGTTATATATGTCTTTTCTTGTGTATATTTTGTGGGGCAAGGCAAACACCAGTGCTAGTCAGTACTTGCAGATAACTTTCATTACATGTTCAGTAGAAAATTAGCAAAATGAACCATAGGTGGGAGTGAATCAATAATTCATAGGAATTAAGAAAGGATGTTTAGTAAATAATATCGAAGCACAATCATGGGCATAAAAATCACCAGGGACTTTTCCTTTGATATTTTGGGATGACAAGCAGCTCATCATTTTCTTGACCGCTAAGACATGTTTTTCTTTTCTTTTTTCCTTTTTTTTTTTTTTTTTTTCATTATGCCTCGTATCTTTTGTAGAAGCAGCATGATAGGAAAAAAAAAAAAAATTAAAAGATTTGTTTCCTTTCAATTGACATGAAACACCTAACCCCTCGTACACTAATAATGAAATTGCAAATTCAAGTTGGGGTTTGAATAAAAATCGTTCCAAAGGTATATTTTGCTTCAAAACTTTGTTTTGGTTTTTACCTTCTGCAGTAGAAAAATTGTTACTCATTCTGTATGCAATTTGCAGGCCATACATTAAATGGTTGATTGTGGCTCCTGCAAGAGAAAAATAGACAGATCAATAACCTACTGTGCAGAGTCAATAGACACAAGACCTTACATTAGAGCATCAAGTCAGTCCACTTTTCCCAAACTTTTTTTTGTCATCTGCTCTAGTCAATTTCAGTTGTTTAATGTGCTTACATAAACCAGAACTAGACTAAATTTTTTTCCAAACTACAAGAGAATACCAACATAATTCCACCAAATAGAAACTTGTTTAAGGCATAATTAAAAAGCACCACAAAAGCCATATTGTGGTCCTTCTTCTGTGTGATTGAGGGGGAGGCAATGAATCAAGGTTAAGAAAAGAAGAACCCTAACCCTAACCCTGGCCAGCCAGAACCCAAAAGGAAATGCAAAAAAAAAAAAAACTAGACTAAACTAGAGAGAGGAACGAGGAATCCCAAAGTCCCCCAACAAAGGTGCAGAACAAAGGCAAAGAGCAAAGGTAAAACGAAATGATTGCTTGAATGAGATGGGACCCACATTGATAACCTTTCCTTTCCAAGTCTCTCAATTTTTTTTGACTTGGGATTGGGACCCACCTCGGCCACCATTGTCTTTATGGATTGAATGATAAAAAGAGCACCTCACGTGGAGTCTGAACCAAAGGGTCTGTCCAACCACAATAAAAAGGAGCCCCAGATTCACGAAAATAAAAATCCAGATTTTTTTTTTTTCTTTCTTTCTTTCCTTTTCTTTTGTTTAAAGAACACAATGACCAAAGACTAAAGAAAGAAAAAAAAAAAAATAATAAATAATGAAAGCCTCTCCCAGCAACAGATCAACAAAGCAATTTCTTTTCTTAAGAAAAAACTGCTTTTTAAAGCTTGCCCCCAAATAATTCCCACTCATTATCTTTGTTGCTTAAAGCTAATGCCCTCTTCCTCTTATCCTCTCTCTCAATAACATCAATTCTCAAGAGGGGAATTCCAAGCGCGACCCAAAAGAGAAAAAGGAGAAACTCCAAAAAAAAAAAAAAAAAGGGGGGGGGTTATCTCCTAATAGATGGCCGTCTACTCTCTATACAAACGAGACCCACAATGAAATTAACTACTCAAGCCTAGCGGCCAGCACTTTCAGAGAGCAACAAAAGAAAAATTAAAAATAAAAACAAATAAAATAAAAGCCATTAGAGAAACCACATATTTCCATGCCATCATGGAGGGAGATGATGATCAGCTCCACCACCACCACCACCACCACCACCACCACCATCACCAACACCGCCACCAACATCAGCGCCCAAATTTCCCATTTCAATTGCTTGAAAAGAAAGAAGACGAGCCCTGTTCATCCCCTTCTCCATACCCTTCTCTCCCAATATCCGCCGAGCCGAACAACAACAACAACAACATAAGCAGCAGCAGCGGCAACGCCAACCGCTCCACCTCCAACCTCCAAATGGTCCCAGAACCTTCTAAAAAGCCCCCTCCTAAACGGGCATCGACCAAAGACCGGCATACGAAAGTCGAAGGACGTGGCCGCAGAATTCGCATGCCAGCTCTCTGCGCTGCTAGGGTTTTCCAGCTCACGCGTGAACTTGGCCACAAGTCTGACGGTGAAACCATCGAGTGGCTGCTTCAACAAGCAGAACCAGCAGTGATCGCCGCCACGGGCACCGGCACAATCCCCGCCAATTTCAGTTCTCTTAACATATCTTTACGTAGTTCTGGCTCCAGCATGTCGGTTCCTTCTCAGCTAAGATCAGCCAGCTTCAGTCCAAACTTTTCTCTTCAACAACGTAGGAGTTTGTTCCCTGGAATTGGCCTCGAAGCCGCGCCGACACCAACGTTTCTAAATTTCCAGTCAAATAATTTGAATGCAGTGCTGCAAGCAAAGCAAGAATTGCGAGACAACTCTTCACTAGAGCTATCGACGGAGACAACAGAAGAGGGCTTGGGCCGGAAGCGAAGGCCTGAGCAAGATCTATCGTCTCAACAGCATCAGATGGGGAACTACTTGCTGCAGTCGAGTTCCGGGGCCATTCCGGCAAGTCACGGTCAGATTCCGGCGAATTTTTGGATGGTTGCGAATTCCGGTAATCAAGCTATGGGTGGCGACCCTATATGGACATTTCCTTCCGTCAATAACAGTGCTTTGTACAGAGGCACCATGTCTAGTGGCTTACATTTTATGAACTTTCCAGCCCCTGTTGCTTTATTGCCAAGCCAGCAACTGGGCTCCAGTAGCATCAGTGGCAGCGGCGCCGGTGGAGGCGGAGGCGGAGGTAATAATAGTGGCATGAGTGAAGGACATTTGAACATGCTCGCCGGATTGAATCCGTACCGGTCTCCCGGCTTGTCGGAATCACAAGCGAGTGGGTCCCACTCACATCACGGCGGCGGTGGCGTTGGTGGAAGCGGCGGTGGCGACGATCGGCATGATGCGGCAAGTCATCACTCATAAGTCATCGTCGTTTTCCCACTTGTGTACGTTTGATGTGTAATGCACGTGAGGCTTGATTTGTTCTTGAATTGGAGTTTTGTTTTTTTTTGTTTTTATAATTTTCTTTTTAAAATTATTCGAAATTTTTTTTGTGTGATTAATTAGAGTTTGAGAGGGAAGACATTATTTAACACAAGCACTCAGTACCATCTGGCTGCTTTTGATCACAAACTCTCACTTTGGGTTCTTTTATTACCACTACAGAGTATCCCATCATCATGACTTGTGCAATTTTTTTTCTTAAAAAAAAAACAAAAGGGAAAAAAAATTGGAAAAAAGATGCTGCTTTGTAATTCATAGATGCTTTAATATTTGATCTTCTTTGTGAAAATGACTTATATATGCTATGGATATGCTACTGTATGCCATATGGCGAGTGCCCTACCAAACTGGCAACTGAATTCCTCTCTCTCTCTCTCTCTCTCTCTCTCTCTGTATATATACATATATTTATATATTTATCTGGGGTGTGGTGAAAAGGCTAAAACTTGAAGGGCTCGTGCAGGGAAAGAGAGGGTATAAAACAGTGTTACTGCATTGTAGTGTAAAAAAACGGCTGCTTTTTTTTTGGGTTTTTTTGGGTGTTTTGTCATTCTGTTTCTAAATCTCTGCCATGAATCACAAGGTTTTTACAGCATCAATGATTAAGATTTTTCAGAGGAGGAGATGGAGGGAGAGTAATAGGACTGTGGGTCCCATGCCTTATCAGTTCCAGATGTTGGCTCAGGGTGTGGGGCCCACGTGATGGGCATCGTCCAAACCAACGCACAACGTCACTGACAAACAGGTGGATCATTCCTCTTTCTCTCTCTTGCCATTTTACAGAGAAGAAGAGAGCAGTTGCCTGCTGGCACCATAAACATCGGTAGTTGGGGTTAATGACCCTACCAATAGATGGCCCCACTAATTTATTAATCTGGACCGTTGGTTCGGTGGGCCACCACTCGACGGGCACATTGAATGATTGGGTCTCGTTGAGAAAAATGTGTAGTCTGCTGGAGGTGTTTACACGAATCATCCCGCAAATCCTGTGTCTCTCTCTCCGGGAAATTCTTGTGTCCCTAAAATAGCATGATTAGACCGTCGACTTAAGACATGCAACAAGCAAAGTGGGAAATCGTTTTTGTTACCGATCAAAAAAGATTTTTCTTATTGGATGATGATAAATAAGAATCAACGTACGTATATTCTATTGGATCGAACCAGGAACATCTTTAATTCCTGGTTGATTTGGGCCCATTAAGTTGTTAATCCACATTGGATTTGGTGATGGATTTTTGGAATTGTACATATTGATTGCAAGAGCCATGTGCATGCATGTTCACTGGAATCTAGCCTGCAGGCCTGGTGGTTAGCCGGTAAGAATCAAGACTTACCCTACACCACCGCATCTAGCTATCTACCCGTTAATGTTGTTTGCGTGTGTGCACCCATGGTGGCATATGAAGAATATGCAACTGCCTTTTCTCTCTTTTTGTTTTTTTTTTTGGCCCCCAGTTGGTTTATTAACAAACTTATTCCATCATAAATTTGATGGAACTCTCATGAATATTGTCCGCTCAATTATATTAATTTGGCTCAACTGACTCAGTAACTCATTCTTTTGTAGTTTTATTTGGGATGATAGCACACTCTTCCACATTGCTCATGTTTGTTTTGTTCATTTAAGTCTTTACTCCTCTTATAATTGTTAATCAATGCTAATTTTCTCGTTTGTTAATAGCGGGATGTCAAAAATAAGAAAAAGAGAGTACTTTACAAAGAGTGTTTTTCTTTTTTATTTAAATGAATTTATACTACCATCCTTGAAATTCAACCTATGACTCGACCCTTTACATTAGGGCCGGTTCTATGTAAAATGAAAAATGACTTACCTAAAAATCCCCCTATGTGAGGGGTACCTTTTATAATGAGACTCCCGACAAGTCTGTTCATTTAAAGTTTATATGTGATTGACACACACAAAAAAAAAAAAAAGTTGTACGTGTGAAGTTCTTGGAATTTAAAACGAAGACCCCAATGCCTGAACTAAAGGTTCATTCACTAATAAATCCAGAAAATTTTCCAATTTCTAACTCAACAAAACTTTAATCTCTAAATTAACTAGAGTTTGATTAAAAAAAATTAGAGTTGATTTTATAAACCCATTTCCCCTTAAAGTTGTTAGTTTACGAAGACCAGAAAAAAAAAAAAGAAGGAAAAAAAAACATAGAGAAGATAATGTGGAGACCATCTCATCTGACTGTAAAGAAGGATCTTTGCAAGCAGCGTTCAGTAGCTGTATGGAGGTGCTGTTAGTAGTCAATACACTACCCTCAGGAGCATGATATCATAATTCAACTGGTGAAAACTACAAATGGATATGGCCAGAGTGTTTAGACATGGGGTGGAGCCATCCCAAAGCTGTGGCTTTGATCTGGTCTATCTTCATTTTCGTTTATTTCTTTATCCTGCCAATGGCTTTCGGATATTCCTCTTCCCCACAGTTGCCCTTCTACTTCCTCCTCCTCCTCTTCTTCTTCTTCAGGTGGGATTTTGATTCCATGTTTCTTTTTTCTTTTTTTGGTTCCTTTTTTCTCTTTGTTGTTTTGTTGGGTAGCTGGGAAAGTTAAAGTTAGAAGCTTTTCTTTTCTTGGTGCATAAAGATAGAAGCTTTGCAAATTGTAATTCATATACCGATGAAGTCATTAGCAATGAATTAATTGTTCTGGGTCTGAATTTCGTGATTGGAGATCCTAACTCAAAAGAGGAAAACCTGTCGTTAAAATGGTTGTGAGATCTTCCTGAGATTGTTCTGTGCTTATTGATCAGAAATTCCTGAGATTGTTCTTTCAGCAGATCACGGTCTGCAACTATATGAAATGGGATTTCAGTTGCAACTTTTGTCAAAGCTGTTGCAGAGGGCCTCTGCTCGTTGAAAATCTTCTTGGATAGAACACTTTTGACTTCCAACTGGCATGCTTTCTGGGGTGCTGAAAGGTTGCTTTCACTGACCTTGCCTTTTTTTCCTTCCCTCTTCTTTATGAGTCATGATCATTTTGATCCTTACACATATTGTTGTTTTCTTTTTTATTCTGCTTCCTTAAAATAACGTATAACTTGACCTTTTATGAACTGCTGGGAAGCAGTTTTTTCCCTCGGCCCCGGCCAATACAGGGACAGTGATATGTAAAACTTCTGGAATCGCCTTTTGTATTGATAATTGGAGGCCTTGCTCACAGTGCCTTGTTGGTTGTTTTCAAATTCAAAATGATGGTAGCTGCTCCATGTGCAATAAACTGTGTGAACTTTCTCCTAGCTGGAGTGTTCATTCTTTGGGAAAACTTAGACAAACTAAGAAAACATAGAAATGGAAAAGAAGTCATTGATTGTATTTCATTACCATGTTGGAATCCCTTTTTCTTTCATTTTTGTGCTTTTGAGCTAGAAAGTGTTGTCTACGACTATTTCTCTCATCAATTTAGTGGTCTGAATAAGCTTTGGCCTTCTTTATTTATTTATTTATTTATTTATTTTGGCTCCTTTGAGCTTAATTTACCATTTGGGCTAAACTTATGTTCAACCACCAGTTTTGTTCATTGTGTCAGTTTGTTATGAATGTTCTATGCAGCTTGCATTTTTATAATTATTGTTATCACTCTCCTTACAGATCTATATCTTAATAAGATAGTTTTTGGTAACTTGAGAGCCACTAGTTGCATAACAAATATGTCTAGGCACATTCAAAATGAAAATGGTGAATTCATTGTTTGAGCTAAGTAACTATGGAAGCACTTAATCACGGCAGTATCCTTATTCTTTTATAGGTGACCTCTCGAAGGGATCCCACATCCATTAGTGCTGATTTAAGAATGGGCACTTCCACGAGCCACAGGAAAGCAACTTGTAAGACTTGCATGAACTCCTCTCTCCTGTTGGACTGATCATTGTATGCTGATGGCATTGCCTAACACATGTGCACTATCTACCTTGGCCGTTTGAGTAAAATCATCGATTCCGTCTTTTTGTTGTGGTTCTTCTGTGACTGATTGCAAATTGCAAATGCCTTCACATTTTAGGAGTACAACCTAAATGGTTAGAGATGGTGATGTAGACTGTTCAGGGATCTATTGACGTTGCATAATAGAATCTGCTTTCGTGCTTTCACCTCATGAATGTCTTATTCAACGTTCTTGCTAGATTATCTGTATGAATTGCTTCTCTTTCTCTAGATCAAAGAGATAAAGGGTATGCTATTTGCAATCAATGAACCCCTAAAGTGCATGGCACTTTATAATTTGCTTTCATTTCTAATGCAGTATAATGCTGCTGCTCTTCATACTTGATTTGCTTTATGATATTCACCTGGAAGCTGTGATCAACCGGGAAACCTGTGCTACATTTTGAGCATGGGGAACGTATGCTCGTTAAGCAAGATCTGTTGTGTCTCCCGTGTTCTCCTTCTTGACTACATCCTTCGAATTGTGCTAATGATGGTTCTCTTTTATCTCTTCACAGGAGCCATCAGATCAACTTCAATTCTCCCGCGAGCTAGTTGCACCCCTAAACAACAAAATTCGCGGATTTCAGGTGTGCTGTTTTACTTTGAGTGCTTTCTATATTAGCAGCAACACCAACCCTCCACACCGAGGGACCTCTCGATAATGGTTCTGGGCCTTCAAATGTCATTTAGGCAGTCGTTTCTGAACTCTGGTATATGGAGAAAGATGAAGTTTTGGCACTAGCATTGGATGGAACAATGAAGGTCCGTTGGTTGCCCACGAAGTTAAAGACTTGTAGTTGCATATACAATTGAAAAAAAAAAGGAAAAAACACAACAGCTGCAGACTTGTATCCTTCTTTTAACTACATATACAGACTACCAGCCATGTAGTTAGTATCTTCACAATGATTTTAGCTTTTAGCATATTCATTACGTGCAACTGCAGAATTGCTCATGTTGTTTATCCTCTACATTCGTTGCTTTGGTGATGTTATTAGCCCGTCAGCAAAGCACAAACCCTGTAAGAATTCACACTGAAATTCAATGAAAGACGTCTATTGGGTGAGATGTCTGCTAATGGATTAGGAAAGACAAGATGAATTGCTCTTCCAAAGAAAGAAGACATTAGAGAGATTTGAGCTTTGAACACGGCGGTGGACATACAAGCGGTGCAAGAATTTCTAATAAATAACTTTGAAGTAGTTGACAATCAATGAAGGAGAAGTATGTACACGATAAATAAGAGAATCAACGTGCGGATGGCACACGCCGCCAACAGCAGAGAGGCAAGCAATTGGCATGCCGCGTTTTGCCTTGGTAGGGGGGTATGTATGCCTTTTCGTGGTTGCCACACTCCTTCCTTGTCCCCAACACTTTGGTTTGTAACAACTAAGACATCGAATTTTAAATCTAAAATTTAAAGTTGAAATAAAACAACTTTTATACACATATTTTAAACAAAATTTATCAACTTGGGCATAATTTTTATAAATAATTCATGATTTAGGCCCGACTCTACCAATAAAATGTGACTTAGTACAACAAAGAATTTATTCATAGTTAATGTGACTCATTTTACAAAAAGCATCGTGGTATAGCGTATATTATTGTATTTGATAAGTGTATAATCATGTGTTTTACACTTGAGAGATATTTTGTACGCAATGAATCTTGATAAATCTTCTCTTTTGTTTCTCGTCATTGTTTTATTCCCATTACAATAGAATTATAAAATCAGAATGAAGGAACATTTAATCTATAATTTATTTGACATTAAAAATATAAATAATAATTTTTATCATGATTTAAATCTCTTGACTTTTATAAAATATGATATATGAAAAAATTAAAAAATCTATATAAAGTTTATAAATATCTCAACTTGTTGAGTTCACATAGTCTATGTCTTGTAAAATTAATTTTCATGTAAGATAACCATAAAAAATAAAAAAAAATTAAAATCATAATATATATATATATATATATATATATATAATTTAAAAACCCACACCCTAAGACCCAACACTTTGACATCAAAAGCCAGTTGAATTAATTAACAACATAAAATTTAATGAAAGCACAACTATGATTCAATATCTTTTTTTTTTTTTTTTTAACGTACTAACTACTACCTATCGACACCATTGAACTAGATTTAAGCATTTTACTTTTAAAAATATTTTATATAAAATAATTTTTATAAACACATAAAACGTCGAACGTTTTTTGGTGTACAAAAGGTGTATTTAACATATAATAATTAGATTGAAGTGACATAGTAATAATATAAAATATAAATTAATAATAATTTATTTTATCTTTAAATAAATAAAATTAAAATATAAAAAAATTATTATATCGTTAAACTAAAATAAAATTATTATATCGCCACGCTGTTTTCTTCGCGCTGCTTCCGTATGGTGGTGCTCCAACAATAATATTTTTAATAGCGTATTGACGTGGGATTGACAAGGGGAAAGCAGACGGCACCCACAAACCAATGTGAAAACGACAACCAAAAGGACAAGAATCCAATCAAGAGGCCACGTGCCGGGCACGCTCGTCCGGATTCAGTTCATCTCGAGGCAGGTGCCGGACACGCTCCGCCCCGCATGCCTCTGCACTCGTGCCACACACGCTCGCTTACTCGTTTTCTTCTTTTCTCGAGATATTGCAGCAAAATGCATTCTTCTTGGTCATGTGCATGTGTCCTAACCTTAACCTTATCCTTAATTTTTCCATACAAATCCCATTAAATGTTTTTTTTTTTTCTCCTTTTGATATTAATTTCATTTTATTTCCTAAAAAGTCCCACAGATTTCTCCACGTTTATAAACTGTTTGAAAGATGTGTTGTTTTTGAGTTGACCCACGCTCGCCCCAGCCTCCCCACTTTTTCTTTCTTTCTGGTTTTCTCTCATTTCTTTGATCTGATCTAGAGGTAATTTTATTAACGTCTATGAATTCTTTTAATCATCTTTTTTGGAGGGGTTTGGAATTTCTGTCTTTTGGGGTATTGTTGCGATATTGGGGATGTTGGTTTATGATTCTGCTTCTGTCTTCCTGCAAAGTTTGTTTGATTTGTTGTATTTTAGGGAGTCTCAGGGATGTTTTCTTTGGTTGCTTAGAAATTGGTGTAAATAAATGTGATGGTCTTGTGATTTTCATTGCCGTGTGGTGGAATTGGATGTTGCAACATCATACTGGTTTTGGCTTGATGCAACTTTTTTATAGTTAAGGGTAAAAATTGAAACACCCATTTGCGACAATTGTGTTTTGTTTGCCTTCTCATTTGTATAACGATGGCAGATCCTTTTCTGGAACCAGGGAATCTGAATTTTGCTTGTGGCTCTTCTAGGGGAATTCTGTGTCCTTGGGGGATCAACTAATCGATACGCGGATGGGTTCAGAGGTTCCTACGCCGGCGGTTGATGACGGGAATGAAACAGTGGAGACAGCGGAAAACAGGTCAGTGTCAGGAAGAATCTTGAGTTTGAGCTCGGTTTTTCTCTGCTGCAACTGGTGGGTTGCATCTGAATGCTCGGAATTGAAGTTGATTAACGACAAATATCATTATCAAAGGGAACGTTCATCTTTATTGAGTATATTTGTTAGCAGACAGTGTTGCATTTCTTGTTGAAACATAATCAGCAATGAAAACACAACTAGGCCACAATCCCAATCCATTGATACATCATGTGAAATATCATTGCTCAAAATTTATGCACCGGAGCTATAGTTCCAACTTGAATGATAGTGTTCAACAGTTTAAACTTTCATGATGGCACAAAATGTTAATAAATTTTTGAAATTATAACCAAAGGAATTTGCTACAACTTTGCCATTCCGGGATGCCCATAGAAAGGGCCTAGTATCATTTGGGCAGCATTTATGGTGTTAGTTTGGCTTAGGTTGTCCTTTACAGATTCTAATCTTGTTATATGTGTTGGCATGATATTTAGCAGATCATGTTTGAACACATTGATCATTCTGTTGAATGGCTTTAGAGCTACAGTCTTTGTCAATTTGGTTGCTGTGGTTGCAAAAAGAGGCATCTAGTTTGAAATGGTTGGCATCATCAGCTTTCATGGCTTAGGGATTGTGTTTGATTGCCCTGTTTGAAGCCGCATCAAGTTCTGGCTTAAATTAGCCTGTCTTGTCTAAATTTTCTGAGTGGATGAGCATGCTATTTTGTAAAAGATTTTCTGAAGTTACTGATGGTTTTCTGTGGCACAGATGTTCTGGGAAGAGCAAGGGGAAAGTTCCTAAAAGAGTACACAAGGCTGAGAGGGAGAAACTAAAGCGAGAGCAGTTGAATGACCTGTTTCTTGATCTTGGCAATGTTCTTGGTAACTGTTATTCTATTCAATGGTGGCCCTGCCCCCAATCTTTTCCATAATTTGGATATGTGAGAAAGGCAGTTATTGGTCCTAGTCTTTGAAGCATGCATTTTAGTTTTCAAGATCTTGAAGATATTTATCTCTCTTTGACATTTTGTTTCACAGAACTGACTCAACCCAACAACGGAAAGGCTTCTATATTGTGTGAAGCTACTCGGACTTTGAAAGAATTGTTTTCTCAGATTGATAGCCTCAAGAAGGACAACGTATCTTTGATGTCTGAATCTAACTATGTAAGGCCCTCAGCATCTTGTTTATATCCTGTTACATCTAAAAGACTCCTCTGTGGTGACATGGCAATCAGTTGAAATTCACCCATGCAAAGTGGGCTTCTTTGAAAAACCAAGAAGGAAATTTACTTGTTGGTTTGATACTTTAGCCTCATGAGCATCAAACTTGTTCCCACTGTGGCCAGGTAGCCATTGAGAGGAATGAACTGGATGAGGAAAAATCTGTCCTTGAATCCGAGGTTGAGAAACTTCAAAGTGCACTGAATGCAAGGGCCGTGCAATCAAAACCTGATTTGAACTTGCCTCCTCCCGAATTTCGGCAACCAGAATTGGCACCACATTTTCCCTGTGAATCTCTTGGATTTCCTGCTGTAGATGCTGCTGCATTTCAGCAACCATCAGCCGTCTTTGTGGTCCCTCTACATCCTGATCTCCACCAAGCTCAATCCGTGCCTTCCTTACCTGTCAGCAAACCGCATGCTAGGTATCCAACAGCCACAGATTCTTGGCCATCTCAAATTCTTGGGGATGGTCTTATTAATAGGGAAGAGGTGCAGTTTAGTGATAGCAATAACGGTATCCGTAACACAGGAAAGTGAGCTTTCCTTGGTTTGGTATACACCTGTCTCGTAATTTTATGTTAGCCTTAGTTTTTTCAATGTCTTGCAAATGTAACCGCAGCTACTCACAGCTGGTTTGCTGACTGCTAAGGTGATTTTGCTGTGTGGGGTGTGGCTGACGGTGCTTGGGGGACATACCAAATTAGTTCTGATTAAACTTGCTCTAGAAAATTACCGGCTACTCTTTTAATTTTCTTTGCTCAATAACGGTGGATATTACATTATAATTGTTTATCTCAACATAAAATCTGTGTTTAACGTGTTTTTTGTTTTGTTTTTTGAAAAAAAAAAAAAAAAAAGAAAGCTTTAATTTGTCTAGTACAACCCGTCAGCTTTTGATACACTTGTCTAATCAGGGTGAGTCCACCCGGTGGTAATGACTTAGATTTAGTTTCTTCGAATTGACATTGACTGGAAAAAAAAAAAAAAAAAAAAGATGATGACTTGTAATTTATTAAAATACAAAAAAATTTGAAACAACTTGAAATTTAAATAATTTACATTGAAAATATCATGAGAATTGATTAATTCAAAATTTAATTGGTGATAACTCATTTAAAAATATTTGAAAGTTGACTAACTCAAATTCATAAAACTTGAAACTCCCAACAGCTCAAACAAATTTAAATCCGAACCAATTAAAAATTTTTATATAGTTTTGCAAATTTCTACAATATCTTTTGATAATTTTATTCTTAATCAAATTAATTATTTTATTATTTGTTTTGGAAACAATTATTTGATATTCTTGGAAGTTAGGAGGCCATGAGTTTTAATTATTAATTAAGACATCTCTTCTACTTCATTAATATCAACGAAGGCTGCCTCTTCATTTTGTAGCTAATACATAGCCCAGGGAGGGAGGGTGGACACTGAAAAGACAATTTGATATACAGATACATAAAATATGGGTTCAACTTTTGGCATGAGGCCCACATGGCCGATGCCCATGAGGCCATGAGTCTAACTTCAGGAATGAGCCCGGCCCGTCTCGCACGTAGCGCGGGGTCAACAAAAGCGAAAGAGCGTTTCTTTTGTGTAAGCTTGGGACCGGATCGATTAGGGTTTTAGGGATGCCGGCCAGCCCTTATAACCTCTCATTCTTCTTTTTATAATAAAAAGGGTATAAGAGAATTCGAAGTGCAGTGGGCGAGAGAGACTCAGAGACCGTGGGGAGTGCAGTGAGAGAAACGGCGCCGTTGGAGTAGAAGAGCAATGGTGCACGTTTCCTTCTACCGTAACTGTATGCTCTCTAATCTCTTTCCCTTTACATTCGTTGTCTTTGTTGTTGTTTTTGTTTTGCTTATATGCGTTTGCCTATTCCTTGTGTCGTCTGATCTGAGATGGGGTGTTGAACATTTGGTGCATTAAGTTATTGGGTGAGTTTTGAAGCTCGAACTCCTTTTGGGGTTGCTGAGAATCTTTAAGAAAATGGGCCTGCGTAAAGTTTCACTACTTGGTTTATATGGTTACGAAAGTTATTTATTTTGATTCGGGAAGGGGATTATTGGAGGGTTGTGTTTTCTTGGAACAAGGAAACATTGGTAGGCATCCTTGATTTGTTTGGAAGATGTGAAAAATTGGTGTTGAAGATTGATAGGCATAGGCGTGCTTTGAATATTGGAGTTTGTATATTGATAAAATGAGAATTCGATGCAAACTTTTTGAAAAGCCTAATAACTAATTTTTGAGTTGGTTTTTCACAAATTTTAAGATTCTTAACAGATTTAAGAATCTGGCTTCATGATTGATTTGACATTCTATTTCTGATTAGCGGACTTTGAATCAATTTAGATGGAAAGACTTTTAAGAAGCCTCGGCGTCCCTATGAGAAGGAGCGGTTGGATGCTGAATTGAAGCTTGTGGGAGAGTATGGTCTGCGATGCAAGAGAGAGCTCTGGAGGGTTCAGTATGCACTGAGCCGCATCCGTAATGCTGCTAGAACACTTTTGACTCTTGATGAAAAGGACCCGCGTCGTATCTTTGAGGGAGAGGCTCTTCTCCGCAGGATGAATCGCTATGGGCTTTTGGACGAGACTCAGAACAAGCTTGATTATGTCTTGGCCTTGACTGTGGAGAATTTCCTTGAGCGACGCCTGCAGACACTTGTATTCAAGTCGGGTATGGCAAAATCTATCCACCATGCTAGAGTGCTCATCAGGCAGAGGCATATCAGGTGAACTTTTTGCTGCCAAATAGGTGTTTTTCCTTCTTCACTTTGACATTTTACTGCAAGATGTTCTTGTGTAATGCCTTTTCCAGCAGTTGGGCCATCTAAGTAGATTCTACACCAGCCTTTGAGTGTTTAGCACTGCTGAAAAAATGATGGGATAATGACTTGACAATAGTAGGTTTATCCACATTTTAAAGTGTTAGTCTTCTGTTGATATGATGCAGTTTTTGTATGTGTTGACAGTAATTGAGGGAGAGTTGATAGCATTGTAACAGTGAGTTTTAAGGTGTTATCGGTTTCAGCTGCTTAGGAGTGAAGAATGAAAATTTTTTGTCATAAAGATGTACATATCTTCTTTTTTCAACAATTTTTTATTATGTGATGCAATTGTAAAGAACGGGATCATTCCATTGTAGAAGCATGTTAATTGGTCCTCATCTTTTTTTTTTAGCTCAATTTGCTGTTAAGCTTGATTTTTTGCTGTGGAGATGTTTATCAAGGAAGGTAAAGCTATTTATCATTCGTGAAAATGGGTAGGCATTGCTTCATATGGTCATGTAACATGATAATTGCCCATTGCCTTCACAAAATTGCTTCTGATATGTACTCTCTTCTTTCGTATATGTGGTTTTGTGCCTAAAATACAGCCAAGTCTCTCTGGTGCTAGCTCTGATGTTTTCTTTATATTGTTTGACCTATTTTTTTCTGCAGAATATACCGTTAGATTGTATAAAACATCTTGTTATCCTGAACATAAATTTTGGCATGGGTCCCGATTGGTTGTCCTGTCTCTTGCATTGGGATGGATTGTGTTATTCTGAACATAAATGTTGGCATGTGTCCTAATTGGTTGTCTTGGTTCTTGTATTAAAATCGAACATCTTTTTAACACTGGAGTTTTGTTTTGCTGCCAGGGTTGGGAGGCAGGTGGTGAACATACCATCTTTCATGGTGAGGGTTGATTCGCAGAAGCACATTGATTTTTCATTAACAAGTCCATTTGGTGGTGGGCGTCCTGGACGAGTGAAGAGAAAGAACCAAAAGGCAGCCGCTAGAAAGACTGCTGGTGGAGATGGAGATGGAGATGAAGAGGACGAGGAATGAGTCATTGGTTTAGATCCCAATTCTAGGAGTTGCATTCCTGGTGTCTCGGCTAGTTTTTAATGTTTACCCACTTATGGAGCTAGTTTTGCCATAATTATGACTGCTGTGATTTTTTGTGTTACGAACAAAAGTCATACATTTGTTTTGTGATGCATGCAGTTCTGTATGTTTGACCTTTGATATGAATTAAATTTTGGAGCAAAACGATGATAAGGTTGCTTGGTTGCTTGTTTGTCAGCGATTTATTTTTTTCAACCATCGAAGGGGTAGGCACATTCTGCTGTAGACCTTTGCAGCTTCAAATGTATGGACTTGGGCCTAGACATTGATGCTAGGCAACAAATTTTGCTCTGGCACTTGAACTTGTTCGTTTTGTTTGGGCCTTTGAATAAGCGGGTATTGGATTAGTTGGTGTCCTTCCATATTGCTTGTTTCATTGCTTTTGTTTTGTTTTTGTTGTGTTTTTTTTTTTTTTTTTTTAAATTGTCAATAAAAATGGGAAAACATATTGGGGGTCACTGCATTTTTTTGTCTAAGCAAACCATTTTTCCCTGTCTAGTGATCAATTCAATGAAAATTTTAATGATATACATGACTTGGGCATATTTTCCGCGCTACCTGATCGCGTTTTCCACCATATATTTAATAGCAGCGCGACGTGCACTTCTCGTGTCGATGCATGATGTGATTACTGTTTTTTTTTTTTTTTTTTTTTTTTTTTTTTTTTTGATTTGGAAGCATGACGTGAAAGTTATGATCAACACATTGTAAATTCGTTGTGGATATTGTAGCTCCAGGCAGAATCGGGGTTGACCGACAGACATTTAACATTGTTAAACAGTGCTGCGACCATTATTTGGCAATGCCAGCAGCATTTGAATCAGGTTCCAGAATTAGCAATATTAAGGTAGAGAACGCAAGCGGTCTGGAACAGTATCAAGCTAATTCTTTATTTCATTTGTTGGTTGGGAGACCATTGGTCTTTTGGAATATAAACGAGATACGTGCTTCTGCTCAAGAAGAGGGCCTTCACAGTTGCTTAGCTTGGGGTAGCGTGCTTTGAATAGTTAATGAACAGTTTTGGCATGGGGCCAGTGGTTTGTGTTGTCTCCCTTGTCGCTTTATTCTTGTCTGCTAGTCCTCACGGGTTGTTTTTCCGTCTTCCTTAGCCCATTATTGCAGTACCATTACCATCAAATGTAGCGTTCAGCGGCAAAGTTGACTGCCATGTTTGAAAGAGGTGTGTGATTACTTAGTTCTTGGGAAGTTACCAAAAATGCTACAGGTGCATCCCTCTAATTCCAAGACAAATTTATACCACTAGATGGCTAAAAAGTGGTATCTCGGCACTTGAAATTCTTACACTGTAGAATCTAGGAAAAAGTGTGGTTTTATCCATGTTTTTTTTATACAGAGGCTGTTCCTATAGTTCAAACCATAATCTTCAAGTCATTAATGGAGTAAATCTTATCGATATATCAAGGCTCATCCTTTCACTTCTACAAGGCAGGATGGTTGTTGCTTGGTAATGCCTGGTTGTTTATGTGGATCGTTAACAGGGTCTACAAGACATTTTAGCTGTTCAAATCTGGCACAAATAAGAGTAAAACGTGCTCTGATATTAATGTATCTCATCATTTAGGACGAATCAAGATTCCCTTGAGGTCTACTTTGCCTTAGAATCCCCTCCTGTTCGGCTGAGCCTGAGCCGTGAAAGCAATGACAAAACAATGGTATGGAATAGATGATCTGCCAACCCAGAGTTTTAGAAGTTATACATACTACACTGATGAAAGTAGAGATTGGCGTTGTGATGGAACTCAATGTTAGAGAGGATCCTTTCTGAAGTGTCCATGGTTACCTGTTATTAAAGTAGGATTTTTGCCACGAGTCCTGCTATGCAGAACAGTTGCAATTTCTTATGTAAGGTAGCAACGTTGGTTTCTGCAAATCAGAAATTTTACAATTACGGAATAAGAACTCAAGAAGGAAATAGATCTCGTTTGTTTTCAGTGGCTTGGCTGAATTTAAGTTGAATTGTTTACTGCTAAATTTTCCTTGCAAAAACATCACCAAGCGATGGAAGTCTATACAAAAGGTGCTTGTTGATTGTTAATTTTAACATACTTGGCATTGATCTTATCGTTCTAGAGGTGGCAAATACAGAACCTTCTAAACCAACGGAGCAGGACAAACTGAATTGATTTTTGAATTACCGTGTCAGGCAATGTAAATCACGAACCAAATTAATGTAAGCCCGCTTGACCATGTGAAGTTACAATTCCTAAGATTTGAGTCCCTCATCTGCTGCAATTGTACAACTACACCTTTGCCTTACTGCCACTGGATCGGACCCTGTACACGAGACACCGTTGGACAAAAATGCAGAGACACCCGTGGAAGCCGACGAAGTTAAAAGACATGCCGGCTTTCAAAACTGATGCGCTATCATTCCGGCTACGTCAAAAAGCATACTGAATTTTTATAAAATTGAAAGGCGTCACGACCAAGAGACAACGTAATTGTCGCGTATAGGCATCATTAGCGTTCGGCAAGTTCAACTTGTTACTAAAATCCTTCCATTATAAAAGCCTTGAACATCCAACCAAATGCAGTGCAATCTAGCTTCTTCGACATTAGAACTTGTGAGCGAGATCTTGCAAAATCTAGCTAGAAATGGCATTTCAGTTAGTTATTCCATCAATCGCTGCCTTAGTATTCTGTACGCTAGCACAAGGTTCTGATGCTGGTGGAATGGAAATCTACTGGGGTCAGAATGGAAATGAGGGAACCATAGCAGAGACTTGTGCTACAGGAAATTATGACACTGTTCACTTGGCTATTCTACCAACTTTTGACAACGGTCGCACTCCCACGATTAACCTTGTCAGTCACTGCAATCCATATAGCAGTGGGTGTACAAGTTTAAGCTCTTACATAAAATCATGTCAAGCCAAGAGGATCAAGGTGATGCTTTCTATTGGTGGAGGTGCTGGTAGCTACTCCTTAGCCTCTGCTGACAATGCTAGGCAAGTGGCCACTTACCTGTGGAACAACTTTCTGGGAGGACATTCTTCATCTCACCCACTTGGCGCAGCTTTCTAGATGGAATTGATGCTGACATTGAAGGAGGAACAAACTTGTATTGGGATGATCTTGCAAGGTACCTTTCAGGTTATAGCAAGAAGGCCAACAAGTGTACTTGACAGCAGCACCCCAGTGTCCATTTCCTGATGCCTGGTGAGGAAATGCGCTGAAGACAGGACTTTTCGACTATGTTTGGGTTTAACTCTACAACAACCCTCCTTGCCAATACACTCCTGGGGATGTCGCCAATCCTGAAGATGCATGGAAGAGATGGACTTCAGACATTCCAGCCACCAAGATTTTCTTGGGTCTGCCAGCATCTCCTGAGGCAGCAGGCAGCAGGTTTGTCCCATTAGCTGATCTAGCCTCTAAAGTGCTTCCTGCAATTAAGAAATCTGCCAAATATGGAGGGGTTATGCTATGGTCCAAATATTGTGTCAATCAAGTGGTTACAGCTCTTCCATCAAGAATGATATCTAAAGCATTTGATTCTTTCAACATCAATTTGTTTGAGAACTCTTGAGCTAGCTTCCTGTTTAAATTCTATATGTGTTTTCTTTTTATCGGATGTCTATGTATGTAATTAATATGCATGCTTTAACAGCTATGTGAATTTTATACGAGAACAGTGTGCAATCTGGGCCGTCTTTATTCTTTGATTTACCAATTACCATGACTTGATTTCAATTAACATGGTGAAGTAGGAGGCCAGCTATTAACTAACATATCCTCCCATGTCATGCAAATATGATTTTAGTAAAAGAGTGACCATAACATTTCCTAAAATTCCCTATCCACAGTGTCAGAATTGGAGCAGTCAGATCTGAAAAAATTGAAAACTGGGTTTAGACCTTTGATAGATATATTACCAGCTCTAAGCTACTGTAGTAGCATTCAAACTCTCAATCTCCTCAGGAGTGATTTTGGAACCCTAGGCCAAGTTGTGAAGGAACCAACCTATTGTTTTTTCAGTCTATTAGGAGATCCATTAGATTGTTAGCTACAATGAGAGTAACTCTCCTAATCTCTATAAATTGCATCCCCTTCTTTCAATTAGAATTTAAAATTTGGAAAATAGAGATCTAAGTTCGAGTTGTCATTTTCGTATGCTATGTCCAATAGCAAGCACGATGTGAATTAGAGTGAACAATTCAGTGAACCAGCTTTATAGCCATATTAATGGTCCTCAATAAAGTACTACTGAAACGAACAGCACTGCACTGCAGGCGTATGGCCAAAACTTAATGCTCAATCATTTAGAATACTACTGTATCTCGACTTTTTGATAACTAGGCGAGCTTGGATTCAACTTCTACAAAACAGTTCAAAGATGCCGACAACTGGTTGAAATGCTACAGTGCATTACTATTACAAAATATTGGCCATCTACATTCCAAATGGTTCCTTCCTGTAAAATTGAACATCAAAATTCACAAAAATCAATCATCAATTTCATTTCTTCTTCCCCTGCTTTCTCTCACCAAATATAAGTAACGAACAAATTCCATCACTTTTGCGTAACCCAAATCAAAATCGCTTTATTTATTTATTTATTTTTTGCCACTCACTTTCCCATATCTCAAAGCAAGAAGTGAGAAGAAGTGGGGGAAAAGGATTTAAAAAAAAAAAAAAAACAAAAAGCTCACTGGTGTAAGCTCGAACCGTTTCCACTCTCGTCGGCGCCGGTGGCTCCCCCTTCCCTTCCCTGTCCTCTCCTCCATCTATACGCAAACTCCACAAAGAAGAACCATAAAAAAAAAAAAAAAACAGAAAAAGGAAAAAATAATTGCCAAAAAGTATCGAGCAACTGGAGCTGTATCAGAGAGAGAAGGCGCAGAAGCGCCGGTCAACCAGAGGAGCTTGGTCAAATTGGAACCGGCGTCGGTAGATAGACAGTGAATGCGACCGAAGATGGAAGCGTAGGCCAGAAGGCCTGAACCGAGGCTGGAGTTGAGGTCGACTAGGGCTTAACGGATCCAAGTCGCGGCCCAGCGACTGCATCTCCGAGACGAGGCTCGGCGCGTGGGCAAGGTCTTATTGAGAGTTGTGAGCAGAGCTTGTCGAGAAACGCGGGAAAGATTTATTTGAGATCTACTCGTTATTTTCCGTGGATTTGTTTCTAACTTCACAAAATTTTTTCTCTAAAATAATAATAATAATAATAATAAAGAACACCCTATTCTTAGATTCTTAGATTTTATATTTTGACACAACTGGCCACAGGCTAACAAATATAAAAATTTATAATCTTAACTTATTATTATTATTATTATTATTATTATTATTATTTTAAATTTAATGCGTAGAGGTAATTGTCTTTTTTTTTTTTTAATTATTAATCTCCGGTTTGTCACTAATGGTCACCATTACTGGTAAAAGGTAAAATTTTGCTTCAATTATTTCCCTTTGTAGACAATATTAATATTAATATATCAACTTGTTAATATAATTTTTCAGTTCATTATAATTTTATTCGGAGTGAAGATCCAATAGCTAACGAGTAAGAACAGTCTCGATGCAACTGCCAAAAGGGTACAACTACAAGTAATTACTTTAGATTAACCCAGAAATGGAAAGATGAAACGAAAATTTACCCTTCATATTTATATCTTTTCAACATTTAAAAAGAATATAGATCACAGGAGCCGTGGACCCTGGCTGCTTTTAACAGATAGCGAGAGAGAGCGAGAGAGAGAGAGAGAGAGAGAGAGAGAGAGAGAGAGACGTTAGCGTAAGCCAAAGCAGCAAGTAAAGTTGTCAGCTTTAGGACACAGAAAGGTGAGCTGTTAGTTTCCAATAAAGTACAATCAAAAGTTTCACGGCAAGTTTTTAGAGCCCCGGAGAAACAACCAACAGCAGCAGAAGCAGCCGCAGGGCTAGACATGTCTTTGTATAATTGAGTGTTGCGGCGTGGCGTGGACTACCCACGTGAGAACCGTAACGGTATTAGCTGTCGTCCGCCGCTCCACTCTCTACAACTCAACTCCAACCCCAAATATTCTCTTTTTTTTTTTTTTTTTTTTTTTGACTAATTTTAAAATTTTTTGATATAATTTTTTCTTTTTCTACCGTTGGGGTGCAACTGTATTTTTCTTGACTGGGACTTGGGGGGGGGGTCCAGCAAAAGATTTGTTCATTTTTATCATGAGGTCGAATGACCAGCGGCATAGCAGAGAGCCAGCCAGCAAGTACATTCATCAAAAAAAGGGCGTTTCTTCCTTGGTCTTGTCTGGCTTGAAAAGATCAAAGATGGTACAATGAAGGGGAATGTAGTCATCCAATCATATTGGCTTATTTGGACATTGTGATTCTTTATGCTTCTTTTTTCTTCAAGCTTCCTTCCTGATAGTAACATATATTTGAGGTATGGTTCTTCTATTTAAAATTGATAATCGGAGATTTGGAGTTAGATGCACCCAAAAAAAAAAAAAGACATGTTAGTGTGTAACATTCCTGATCACTGTTAAGCGTTCTATAAATTAATGGAGTACCAATCATTTTTAGAGAGAAACGAGATCATCTCCTCATTCCTAATTATGATTGTTTATTTTGATTTTGGAGGAGCACAATGAGTTACTCCTTCATTATCACGTGAAAAACCAAAAAGGTTCAGGAGATGGCTTTTCACAGGAAAAGTGTTGTAACTCTGTCCTCAAGAGATGGCGTTTAACAAGTTCCAGAAATACGGTGTTGCGCTTTGCTTTGTTACGAAAGAGAAATGACCAAAAACATTATTTATTGGATTCAGCGTTTACATCCACGCCTATGGAATAGAGAGGACCAAAGCCTATTCTGGAAGACAAGCTTAATAACATTCATGTGTCCCTGCTTTCAGGCACACAAGTCACATCCTAATAACAGCAACCAAGTTCCATTACTGTCGACACACACAGTACAGCCAACAGCGGCCAAAAAAACACTAATTGGGAAATTCCCGTCAATTATTACCTATCTTAATTATCTTCATGATGCGTATTCACACGCAACCGGAATTTGATGGACTATATTCCTTTCTATTCCCCGAGTCCACAACCCTTGTTGTGAAGACATTTTTAATTATCTGGCAGTAAATAATGGAGTTTAGAACGAAAAATTCAGTTCTTTTGTCAGTCAAGAAAGCTTGTCAGCCAACATTTGTTGCTAAAACTCGCAGAGGCCAACTTTGGTTCTCTAACTTGGCAATTATTCAATGCAATGAAGCGGAGATTTTATCCCATTTTTGCATGATAGAAGCCAAATTTTAGTCACCATAGCAAGCCAGATTAGCCTTTTAAGTGTCTCTGTTTGTAGGTAATTCGCAGCCCCATAAGCAATCAATGATTCAGTGCCTGATAGAACAATGATAACTTAGATGAAGAAAAGGAAGAGAAATTTCAGGAAAAAAGATACCTTCCTAGTGTTCTAGACAACATAATATTTGTTAGAACCACAAAAACAGAAAAGGAATCCTTGGAAACTTGATCTAATAGCATTCAACAGGACAGCAAGAGCAAGTCTACTGATCTGTGCCCAACAGAAAGGATTAAAAAACAACTGAATTGGACTGATGAACACAAACAGGAACAGCAAGAGCGGGCCCCTAAGTATTTTGCTTTAGCCGCAGTAAGATGGAATTCATTTGTATAAGATACTTTGAGTTGAACCGTCCGCTCAAATGATCACAGAAGGTGCATGCTTCTTTTTCATGAGGGAAAGATGATTCATTTTAAGTTCCTGATCTGTAATTTTCACCGAGGCGACAGTTTAAGCTCGATAAATTTGAGAATTGACTTGAAGCTGCACTTCTGAATACCTAGGGCCAGGACTAAGGCATGGACAACACCAGCCAGACCAACATGTGCCTTGGATGATGAGGTGAACAAATCATCAAAAGAAACATATACAATGCAAATATTGGAGACAAGAAAAAACTGTAAAGGTACTTCTATTCATCTGTGCAAGTTTTACACTGTTTAACCTTTGAATAGCCCCCAGGATAACAAAACATACAAAAGGAAATTGTTCTATAAAGGATATTATGAAAAACTAATGGAAAGTAAAGGCAAAGTTTTCTCCAGGGATCCCCCTGAACTTGTATCTATGGATCTAAACTAAAATCATAAAATTACCCCAGAAAGGAAGGCAGTCTTTCAACTGTCCAGATCCCATCTCATTGAAAAGCCATGGTTCAAGAGAAAGCACCCCATACACTACACACGGTTTTGCTGTAACTGCATTCCTCAACATCCCATTATGGCACAATTATACACAAAGCTGCCGGAAGAAAGCTTTCTTGCAAGCAGGTTCCACTGTGGGGGACCTTCACTGGGAACCCAAGAGTTAACCTCAATGATTCCTGCACATAGGGTCCTTGGTCCACCTATAACAATTAGCTGATCTCCGCATGCCCGAAATGCCAAACCCCAACCATTCATTGAAGCTGCCTGTTCGGGCAGCCCACCAAGTGTGATCCACACATTCTTTTCTTTGTCATATTTCCTCACTTCCCTTTGTGCATAATCAGCTGCATAGAGTTCATTATTTACAACTGCAATTAAAGGAGGTGCCTCAGCCACAGCAGAAACAGCATTCTCCACAGCTGCTCCATTTCGTGGCGGAAGCATGTCAGGAATCACGAGCCACGTTTTTGTTTTCAAATCGTATACCTCCCCACATGTAAGCACTACATTGTCTCTCCCAATTCCGCCAATAACATAAAACTTTCCATCCATAAAAACCCCAGAAGACATTTTCCTGGCTTTATTCATGCTAGGAATAATGGTCCACGTGCCAGTTTCCGAATTATAAAGCTCTGCTGAGCTCAACACATGGCCCCTTGTGTCGCAACCACCAGCTAGAATTGCAATTTCTCCCAGACTGGCAGATCCAAATAAGCACCTGGGTTGGTGCATTTCCGTGCCAGATGTCCACTTATTCGTTAATATGCTATATCTATAAATAGCATGGGAAGTTATTTCCTTTCCAAAAACGAGCAGTTCGGTACCAACGGCCAACGACTCCTTGTCTGAACACATGAAACATTCATTTGAATTAATTCTTGGCAAAAGCATCCATCTGCAGCGAATAGGATCAAAGGCCTCCCACTCAAGGAGGTTGCAGGAGAAGTACACCCAATGTTCGATGACACCCATTTCCCGCCGCAGCTTATACAGCTGACCACTCTGAACTAGAGACTGGAAGCTTTTATTCAACATGGCAATGATGCCATAATCAGACCTTGAGCACCGGAGGAGACAGCTAATAGACAATTCTCGACCGAGAGCATTGATCAGCTCTGAGTTTGACTGATACTCTGCTTGGTTCTGATCATTTGATCGTCTAGCTTGGGAAAGAGAGAAGATATAATCTCTCTCTTCTTGATGCTGATTTTCTGATGGATCAGTTTTAGCAATAGGAGAAACATGCAAATCCTCCCCTATTTCATTTCTCTCGTGAGCATCTAGCAGCCTGGCTTTTTTTCTTGGTGCAGCATCTTCTCCACTTTCTAACTGGCACTTATTTGACAGCTCAATGCCCTGGAAAGAATTCAAAATCCGGCCGCCCTCTTGATGGCAAGAGATGGGCAAGTCCTTTGCTGCAACCAGATAAGATTCCTCCAACCCCTCCAATGTGTTGCATGAACGCGTCATCCTACCTGAAAATTGGATCTCTTCCTCAAAATGACAAATGCAGAACAAAGATAATCAATAAACAGAAGAATAATGTGTTTTGATTATTTCATATGTTGAGACATTTAAATCCACTTGGCAATGCAACCTTTAAAGGGCATTATTTACATAAGAATCCATGTTTCAAAAATGCATGCAATATAGAATTTCCTGCATAAAACCAAAATAACAGAAAAGTAGCGAAAATAAGAATTAAGGCCCTTAAAGCACCAAAATTTAAGCCAAAATGTTCCTAAACACACACACGAGCGCATGGAAGCAAGCAATGTTACACTTTACGCCACAGCAGATCGAGAAATCAAATTTCCCACTAGCATCGGATTAATGCACAAAAAAAGAACAGTCTGGTAAGCATAAGCGGCATAGCATAGAAAAGGAAACGCAGCTGCGAGCTTTGCAAATGAACAAAACAGTGAAAACAGACAAAAATGAGAAAATGAGAAAATTTGTGCATAACTAAATTGAATTTCCGAACTCATACCAACAGAATAGTTAAGTAGAAACAACATTTTAATCAAGCATACTAGAAATGGAATCAAAATTGGAACAGTTGTACCACAATCAAATTCCAGCACAATCCCCCTCTCCTCTAAACCAAAAAAAGAAAGGAAAGAACTAACCAAAAATAATCTGCTTATAGCCAACATCAAAACTAACCTGAGAAAATGATTGCCCCTGCATGGAAAGCATAATGAAGGACAAAAAAAAAAACAGAAAGAAATCATAAAAGACACCCAACAAAAATAAGACAAACAAAGAAAGACAGTTAAAATGTAGGAAAACAAAACAAGAGACAGAACTAACAAATTGGGCAACAAAGACTCGAGCTTTCCCTGTTCTTCTTGTTCGATTCTCTCAGAGAATCAGAACCCAGTTGCTCTTTTCCTCTCCAGATTCCCCCCTCCCCCGGCAAACCTCTCTCTCTCTCTCTCTCTCTCTCTCTCTGGGTATATTCGCAGAGATGGTAATGTATTTCTTTGGGTTAATGGCAAATGTTGGGTTCGCGTAGTGGGCCTTTTATAAGGTTAAATTAAATAATATATATGTATTTCTTTTTTCTTTTTGAGAGGAAACAAAGAAGAGGGAAGAGGAAGTGGGACCCACGAGAGTAGAGAGAGAGAGCAGGGGGTGGTATCTGCTTGAGTGAAAGTCGCCGTTTGAGAGGGAAACCGAAACCGCCCGCCAACGGCCGTTTCTTGCACGTGTTGCTATTTGAAACATCTCTTGTCTCTCTGCGATTTTATGCTTTCTTGCTGTTAGGAAATTTTTTGGACGTGTGGTAGTAGTAGGAGTGAGTGTGACTGTAAGTTGGCTTTTATTTGCTTTTTCCTCTTTTTAATTTTGCTAATAAAAAATAAAAAATAAAAAAAGTCTGCCTTTCTTAATGGGTTTGTTTGGAAATAGGGGTTAAAATGCGAAATCCCTATTTAACGAACTGTGATATTTTCTACAATATTTTGAACATTCTTGATCACAAAATGAGACCACTAAATTGTCAACCATTGGGCAATATCAACAAATTCTACATGTTTTAGGTACCATGTTAGAGATTATTTTTAAGCAAAAAAAATTGGCCGGCACTTTCATTAACCTATGGTTTACACTCTACACAATTACTTTTTTTGTTTTTTTTGTTTGGTTCACCAAAAATTTACATCAGTTTTACCTTTTATTTTTCTTAATTATCAATCTAGATTATTTTGTAAACAACAAACAGTATTAAGATTGTTACTAATTAAGATACTTGTTCACCTTATAAATAAAATTGAAGCAATTTTTCACATGGTAAAAATGCAAATTTTGAATGAGAGATTATTTTGATGTGTCAAACTCTCTATTTTTTATAATTTATAGTAATTTTATTGAAATTTAAATTTAAATTAGAATTCTCAATTCTTATTTTCTCAAAAAGGTTTCGAGAGAATAGATTTTGAGAAATTAAAAATCGTATGAATGGGAACAAATCGGTAAGATAAATATGTAAATAATTACCTATATTTGAATGGATAAAATATATTTGTATTTATAGGAATTGTAGGATCCATTTTGCTTTCAAGGTTTGGCATTTGCATTTGATTTTTTTTTATTTTTCATTTTTCTTGTGTAAATTCTTAGTGATTAGAAATCGTTTTAGTAAAGCACTTCCAATTTTTTTATTCATATTGGCATTCTTTTTGAATTATACTCTTTTTAGCTTTGCTATTTTAGTGAATACATTTTTCAAATAAGCCTTTTGGTTGTACAAAAGTGTTACTTAAGGAAATTGATAATCCACGGAAAAACATTGTTTCGAACGACAATAGCACACGGATCTAGATATAATGGCATTAACACCATTTATCCAAAATACAAAACACAAATGTGAATTGTATATACTCCATTTCCATTAACGCTTTATTGATAAAAATTGTATGGTGACACTAAATAATATATAATGGGTTTAATTTGAGAATTTATGGCATGCAATGGGGCTAATTAGCAATAGGAAGAAGGGCATTAAAAAGTAAATTCATATTGAAAAAAGAAACAGAAAAATAAAAAAAAAAATTAAACAAAATATTAACAATTGATTTTGAGGATAAAAAAAAAAAAATTACAAAGAAAACATAAATGTTGTTTTCCCGTTGTGGGCTTTCACATTTAACATGTTTTCACCTTAAGGCCAAATTGTTTGTTTCCTTATTTTTACCAAAATCGGAAGAAACAATCGCCTTTGGCCTTCAATACAAATTCACATGATTATGAGATAACTAATTTGGATTTGTTCAACATATTCGTTTCCAATTTGGCTTCCCCTCTCTTCCTTCTAACCTCGCTTTTCGAGACCCTCTCTTCTTCTTTTAAGGGCTGTATTTAATTCGCCACCTTGGCTATGGATTCTACCTATTTATTGCTCGATATGAAACCCCGTCTTCAGCTAAACTTGCTTTTGTTCTTCTTGATACCCCCATGCAGCTTTTCTTTTGGGTTACGACAAGTGAATCAGTTTCATTTATGATGAAAGTTGTGCTCACATGGCATTTATTATACTAAAACAACAAAGAAAACGTGATCACCTTTCATAACCAGAGGAGGAAAAAACAAAAAAAAAAAAAAAAAAGAAAAGAAAAAAGAGAGAAAGAAAGAAAGAGAATGAACATGTGAAGCACCTCAATTATGATGGTATAATGTACTGGGATTTTAAGTACATAGTTTAATATGTAGCCTGATATAAATGATTTTTATAAGATTTAGCCAATGCTTGATGGGTAATGGTCATCCCCATGAGTGATAGCATCCGTTAAACCAGCTAAAAGAAGTAATGTATGAGACGTGGAACTAGACTAACCAAAGAATTAACCAACAACTTTTAGAAGTTTTTTTATAAGACGCATGATATCCAACAGGATACGTGGGATTTGTGATTTTGTCACATCTCGTGCACTCCGTTTCTTTTGAATGAATATGATCTTCGGTGACTCTGTGTTGAGCAGATGAGGAAATTTGGAAAAGATTCTTCGAATTTCATGAAATTCCTTCTGTGTCAACTTTTCGTCAGCACCACCGCCACGAAAAATAACTCAGCAAGTACAACATAATTTTTATTTTCTTGGTCTTCTCGAAAGTTACATGTTAGTAGACTAGTTCTACTTAAGAATTATTGGTAACTTTTTTTTTTTTGTCAAATTTTTGAATACACGATCATAATTAATAATAAAATTATAAATATAAATATAAATATATATAATAACATAATGTAAGTATACGTAATTGACTGTACGCATGAACTCAAAAGAAAAGTAGTCTCATTGAGCATAAAATCCTCACACACACACACGCACACACGGTACTTTGTATTTCTCTAAGCAGCAAATGCTTTTCCTCGTCATCTTTAGGCGTTACAACTCTACACCTCCACCCATATGAATTACCACCAAATAGATTCTTGTACACTTTCTAGGGCTTGGCAGCAACTCTCGCTTCCAAACAGGCACAAACATGCCCACATGTCCTCGTACTCAGCACTCAATAGTCACGTACACAAAAGTCCACCCGCCCTCCCAACGCGCACCGACAGCCTTCATGCTCTATGGGGCTCTACATCTCTTCTCTCTTTCTGCTTGCTTGGCATTTCTCTCGTGTCTCCCTCCCTCTCCCTCTCTCTCTGTGACACACATGCGGGCGGACTCCCTCCATGCACCAAATGGTCTCCATGTCATTGCGAATATATTTCAGCTGGGAGAGCTTGATGATAGAAAAAGCGTTCACACACACACGCGAGCGTTTTGTTTCAGTAATATAAGAGCACACTGATCACACCCTTTGTTTTGTTTCTTATCCTAGACGTCGCGTTCTGGTCTGTCAAAGCTCACAAATTTTAGCCGGTATATTGATTTTTATCAGTCTTAAGTTCTCATTTATCAAAAGCGGAAAAAATGAAACAAAAAGGAAAAAAAAGAAAAGAAAGAAAAGGGCTTTGATTGCAAAATCATTAGAAACGCCCCTGGTAACAATCATACAATAATTTCTTCCAAAAGCACAAAGCTCTGGCCTCATCCTGTGTTGTACCTTATCTTGTCCGGCCTAATTAGGGGTAAGCGCGCATTATCTCTCTCTCTCTCACTCCCAAGCAGGAACGCGTAGCGACACCCTGACATGGTAGTCATTACACCAGCCGATAGCAGTACCAATGAGACTCACAATTTTGTAATCTTATGTTCCGATTGTATGAATTCTTGGGTCCTTCTCAAAAGGCACGACAACATCGCACAACTGAACCCCTAATCTCAGTTCCACTGTTTTGTGTCACGTCAGTTCAAAAAAAAAAAAAACAAAAAAAAAAATTATCAACAAAAATATCGACGACTTGTGTTACTGCCTCTCTCTGTTACATCTTATAACAAGATATAATTATATTTCTTTAATGATTTTTATTATAAGAAATTGCAATTAAATAAATAGTTCTTACTATTTTTAAATTTAAAATTAAAACATAATAAGTTTTACTTAAAAATTTAAATTATAATGAAGAGAAAAATATTGAAACAAATAATCTAAAACTTTGTGGCTTCTCATTTTGTTTTAGCCAAGAAACAACTATTTTTTGCAGCAATTTGGAAGTCATGGCATAGAATCAAATCATTCTGATATCTATACTCGCAGACAAAATATAGATAAAACCATAAACTCAAGATAGTCCAAGCTAAAATTGTAGCTAATGTCGTTCATTTTCTGATGTAGCCCAAAAAAAAAAAAAAAAAAAAATGTAATGCCGTTTCCAGTTAGATTCTTAAATCGAGGGGAAAAAACAGAGACTTATGTCATAGTTTGCCAATTCCATTAACCAACCGATTATTGGATATACGACTTACAAAACAAGCTCTAACAAACACCCCCCCCTCCCCCAAAAAAAGGCTTTTCCATAATTAACTGCTAGTAAAGAAGCTATCTGTTTAGAAATCTCCGTAAGAATCCAAAATCGTAAACTTGTCCAACCACGATTTCAGGTCATGCTGGATAATCTTTAATATGATCAGATGAAAAGAATGGAACCACTTGGTGATCAATTAAGTTCGCAATCCTGTTCAAAATGGACAAAAGAAAAACACGTAGGAATGCACAACCTAGTCAGGTTTTAATGCAATGTTTAATCATTCATTGGTAGTGCTCTACACCACTTATTTCTCTAATCAGGGTTTTATAAAATATTTAGTATCCAATATGGTTGTTACATTAATCTAAACCCTAAAAGGTCATAATCACGCACATTCCTAGATCCAAGGAAGTATGAGAATTTGCACCATCGACTTCATCCTTGCTCCAATCGAAGAGGTGATCACTTGAACTACTCCATGTCTTTTCATTTCACCCAACAAGGTCAATACAATGGAAACTCGCATACAGTACAGTCACAAATGGTTGTTCGCATGGTGGAAAGACTGCTTCGTTATATACGAAGGGTTCAAAAATGGTAGATACTTATATGACTAATGCTTGGACAGGTAGATGGGAAATTTGCTGGCTTCGGACACTGTGGCATGGGTTCTATTTGGACACATCGGGAGTGATTTATAAATCAAAATTTCCTACTTTTCCATATTTTCCACTGAAGCCACCTTATTTAGTACCTAAGTGAAAGTTCATGGAACTGGCGATTGATTTCAAAGGCACAAATAGAATAAAAAAGGAAGGATTCATCGGCATCAATTCTGCATGTGACATATTGAATAGGCCTGAAGTGGCAGAAATGCTAAATATATGGAATGCTCATCTATCATTTTTTTTCTTTTTTTTTTTCTTTTTTGCCTTTTTCCCCTTTAGAAGGGGGTGCTCATCTATCTATGATAGTGCACAAGAGCTTTAATTTGGACAACAGGCATTTTGGGCAACCAAATTCTAATCAGACACGGTGCATGATACCAAATAATTAATCGAAAAAGGAAACAAGGCCAACAATGAATAATGCGGCTGTCTAAAAGCAAGGGATCAAAAAAATTAAAGAATTCTAAATTATGCAGATGATCGTACATAGACTAGAGGGAGTTGAGGGATTACGTTTCATTTGGACTAAGTGGTGGACTGTTCAAAATATGTTATCCTTGAATGTTCATGACTAAGTTGAACTTATGCTTCCAAGCAACTAGACGACCGCGCGAAACCAAAAAGGTACGTCGGAGAGGGATTGTGCTATTGTTGGCTTGTTTAGGCTGGACCTCGCCCGGTTTTGTTGATAATTGAATTCGTTCGATTTCAGAATGAATAAAAAAAAAAAAAAAACTATTTGACTTAACTTTTAAGAACCAAAAAAAAAAAAAAAAACATAAAGTAATAAATCAAAATTTTCCTCCTTTTTTAATTTTTTTTTTAAATAATTGATTACAATTGCTGAAAAAATTATTATTCTCGTTTGTATCTTCCTAACCAATACCCATGTAATAGTCTTTTTTAGAAATTATATTCCTCTTAAGCAAAAATAAATTGATTATGCTTATGCAAAACTTTTGGCCTGGGCCTCCAATACGGGCCAGATTCGACCTCACGGGTTCCTTTCTGGCCCAACTCAAATCTAGGGCCAATTTGTCGTAATCCGCTAGTTGAACATCCTGAAAAATTCTCAGAGAATGTTTGGCATAATGCAATGGAAGAGTTTCTTCTAAAAAAAAAAAAAAAACAAAGATGTAATGGAAGAGTAATGCTAAATATTGCGAAAGGTTTTTACCGAAGTATCTAGGCATGGAAAACTATAAATGAAACGTGCTACGGCTGCCCAACGATGATGTGATGGTGCAATATATTCTGTCATTCGGCGGATTGCGTTGTACGGAAGCATTTCAATTCAGCTTCAACCCAATAAAGTAAAAGGTCGAATAGGGATCTCTTTGTGTGTTTTGGGTTTTCTTTTTGGTTGATTTGGGAACTGATTCCCCACGTAATCTTTCTAGAGCTATTACACAAATTAGCTTGGATCCGAAAAAGGTTCCTCTTGCACATTAATTTTAAAAAAAAAAGAAAATCTGTACCCTTTTTTTTCTTTTTTATCAAAGTAGTGATGGAAAATTGATCCCGCCATAATTTGGAGTTGCCTGCGTAATTTAGAATTTTGGTCAGTACTTGACTAGTGATGCCCAAGTAGCTTCCTTGCTGACAGTACTTAAATCGGATCACAATCTTATCAAACGTAATAAAATGAATCATCGGCAGATATCTCTCATGGGGCTGTACCCAATGCATGTGCTTTGTTGGCAAAACCTTCTCTTTACATTTCTTTTTCTGCTTAGTCGATGAGGCCCATCATTAGATTAGGCCGATCCATCAATTCCTGACCCACCCATGAATTATACTAAAGTAAAGTGTACACAAAAGGAACCCCATATGATTGATCATTGGTTTTTGAATTATTTTCCAGCTTCCCCCCCCCCCCTCGGAGTTGTTTTGTATCAAATATGCCAATCCGTGCTATTAGAAAAAAAAAAAACGCAAATTGAAAATTTTTTTTCAATAAAAATTTCATATGAAAAATAGGTTCTGGTAAGCAAGGGAGAGGGCCTCAATGTTTTCCACGCAGAGAATCATTCCAATTATTTGCTACCAATTTTGGAAACTCAAAAACACTAGATTTAGGCCCACCAACAATCATATCGAAAAACCTGGAGAAGTATATCATGCTTAACTTACTCGCAGGGCATTTTTAGTTGCAGAAAATAAAGAATTGCTGTTATTGCTGCACATATGCTTATCGGGGCATGATACTTGGCTGTGTATGACCGTTTGGAAATGACTAATATTTTTTCCTTTCCAGCAGAGGGAATCAAGCTGTCATTCATCTTGTTGGCGGCCATTGATACAGCCAGTCTTATAGATCTTGGATTTTTGTTACGAGCTTAATTGCAAATTTTGGAAGTCCTGCCAATCGGACATGTTTTGAATATGGACTCGTACTTCAAACCATCACGGTCCCATCTTTGGTTTATTGATGGTGGAGAAAGGTTCCATTACTATGCATATGTATCTGCGTGTGTATGCATGTCGTATGTATATACCTCACATATATTCCCATATTTACTTAAGAAAACATAAACAAAATGGTCTGCGTTAGTCTTTTGAATTTGATGGTTGCTGGTCCAAACAAAAAACAAAAGAAAAAGAAAAAAAAGAATTTGATGGTTAACTCGGATCTCCAAGGCATCCCCCACCAATTTAGCTACAGAATGCAAAGGGGTCTGGCAACCAGCCTCTCCCCCACCGACTTATCTGAACATTATTATTAATAAAGTACAAGAAAAATAGCGCATGCCATATGCTAAGAAGATCAGTCTCTCTCTTTCTTGGGGTGTCTAACGTCTGCACTGCCTCATGTTACAGTTGCTCAGAAAGAAACCAGCCCACCGGATTGGTGAGGATTTAAACCCAAAAAAAAAAAACGAGTCTCCTCTGGCTGTGTGGCAGCAAAGTCGTCGCTGTCCATTAATTGATCAGAGGCATGTGCCTCAAGATGCACGCTGACCACTCCCTCCATCTCTGGGCAGTATCCAATCATTTAAATCCCACATGATCATTTGATACTATACATATATACACCCACGCGCACACATTCTCATCCATCAATCACTCGTGTCTATGATCTACTTGCTTATTAATTTTGTTACAATGGTCGTCATGCACACGTCAAGATCTTGACACTTTCTGATTAGCTAGTTGTCCACCACGTACCACGTGATTCTCAAACGCCTATGAGAGTGAATTCTGCATGGCTACATGGGATATGACGTGTTCATGTCTCTGGATGAAAAAGAATTTAAAAAAGAAAAAATTGGGTTGTGGATGCTGGCTATCTTGAGAAGCATGTAATTAGAAAACAATATCTTGTGAATTTAGCCACACATGTGAACAGTACTTAACTATATTCTAAATCCCTCAGGTTCTCCCCAGTAAATCTGGTTCAGGGACCAATTTTGGGGACTACAAATCTCTAGTATATCAATATGTAAATATGTATTTTTGGAATTGAAAAAAATATTGATATTATTTATGCAGCGATTTTTCATAAATTAAAAAATTTAAAATATTGAAATATATTATAATTATAAAAATTTAATTATAATTGAAGTGATATTATATGAATCAATCAATATAAATTTAATTTTAATTAAATAATAATTAAATTTATTAATATAATCATATTTTAATTGTAATTAAATTTTTATAATTATAAGATTCTTTGATAATGAAAAAATAAAAAAGAAAATCTCTCAAATTCACCCATTTTATCCTTAAAAAAATCACTCTTGAGTTCCTTTAAAATGAAAAAACAATTAATCTAATATTTTTTATTTTCTTAAAAAGAAATAAAAATCTTTTTACTTTTCTTAAAAGAGATTTAAAAGAAAAAATTATCCTAAAATTATTTTTTTAATTATTTATTTTAAATCTAAATTAATAAATAAATTAAATTTAATTAATTCGACAACAATATACTCAAGATGCTTTTACATAATTATTAAAGTGATTTTTGTTCGTTTCTTAAGTATTTGCGAGTTAAATTATTGCAGTCTGCAGACCTACAGACGAATATTCAGCCTTTAAATGCATAATGCATATGATCTGTCTGCCTTGCTGGTGTGGAAAAATAAGAGCCCTAACTCAATAAGGCGTAAGTACACCTAGCCCGAGAGTAACAGCTCTAACAATTATTAGGATTAGACAATATATGTACTGGGAGACTTCAAATCAGCGACTAAAAATATTAATTAATTGGATAACACATTGTACAAACTAAAAAGAATTTTCATGTTCGACGGCCCAGATGGGCCTAATGGTATTCTTGTTGTCTTTTTTCGAAGTTCTCTCAATTTCATATTAAGTACGATGAAATTCTATTGCTTGTTGATCTGAATCTCCAGTTTTCCAACCAATGGAGGGGTCACCGCTCACGTGTTGACTTAAAAATCGTGTAATTAAGTGTGTGTTTTCTGTCAATGATGGATCCATTGGAGGTCTGCGTAGCACATGTATATAATTCAAATGCAGGCTCCTCTTGTTAGCTTCAATGGCACAACCATTGTAACAAAGGATGGCATATGCTTAGAGGAAAATCTACATATAACATCTTGTACTTACGACGTATTTGCTTGCGAGCAAGGTGTTGGAAGGTTAGTATGCATATTTCTACTACATTGCATATATATATATATATATATATGTTTGTGCGCGCGCGCGCGCGCGTGTAGATTAAACTCTACATAAATTAAAGGAAAATCTTCAAAACAAATATACTTAATGACTTTCAAACATACGCACGCAAAGATGTAATGTATCAAAGGATCAGATGGAGCAGTTAAACTCAAGGCACGTAGCAGACCAGAGTAGCAAGGAATACCATACAATAATGCATATTGGTTATTGAATATGCATCTTTGCGGTGGGACCTGGTCGGTGAAACGCTTGGACCTCCGAGTTGCCACGAGGGCCAGTGTCAGTTGGTTGTGGCAAGAACGTGGTGTGCTAGCTTGAGCCTCTGACCAGTTGAAGAGTAGCCCAAAATTTAGCCATCGTTCGGTATTCAAAATGAAAATTAGAATTAATTGCCAATGATAAAAAAAAAAAAAAAGTTTTATTATTGTGTTATTTAGTTGCATTCATTTAAGAAATTGGGATTTGACATTAAAACTTAAAAATAGGGCATGAGAGTCAGGATATAAGATCCAGTCTAGCGTTCCGCCTAATGACAGTGAGATACTCTTTTATTGTTTTGTTTTTTTTGTCTTTTTGTTTTTTTTTTTTTTTTTGGTTTATTTATTTATTTATTTTTATTGGAAGTGCAAAAGAAGCTTTATTAATAAATAGTCCAAAGTGTTTGGAAAACTGTACAACAGCTCCTACAACACATCTAATTCTGAGGTGCAGTAGAAAATGCAGAAAAATCAAACCAAAAACTAATCCTAAATTAGCTTCTAACACAGCCAAAGCAAACCAGAGAAAGCGACAGGACATTACTCAAAGCTCAGGCTTCCTAACATAACGAAACTATATAGCCGAAAAGTAAGAAATTCTCAGCCTTCTAACGTAGGAGCTTGTCATAGGAAAATTACTATTATTATTATTATTATTATTCTACTACATCAGAAAAGTAAGGAAAAAAGAAGGAAGAAATTGCAATTTTATTCAACCAAATATAACCAAAGGTATTGTAGACCTAATTTCATGTGCACGACCAGTGGCGTGAGCATTTTTCATTTGACGATGTACCCCTAATCATAAAATTCACTCTCATATAATTATTAGAAATAAATATATGTATAAAAAAAAAATACTATATATGCGGCCTAGGTGGTAGAGGTTGGTTATTTTAAGGGCATTGATTCCAAATTTGAATGTCAGTCACAACCGTTCAATAAAACTAAACTTACAGTCACATGTTGGGTCCTTATTCCTCCTGTTAAAGATGTTAACTTGCACAGAATTTCTATATAAAGAGACTTAGGGCTAAGTTATTGTAAATCGTCTTGAGGGTTCTAAACACTCAATGAGAGTAGAGACTCTGGTTATAATTGGGTTTTGATTTGTGAGACTTCTCCATCATTGTCCTCTTTGTCTTCTTCCATGCAATTAGCTTTTTCCACCCTCCATCACCCACTACTTGTCTTCTTTCCCCTCTCTCTCTCAAGCACGATCGCCCATAACTTGTCTCTCGAGTCTTGACACCAAATCTCTATCTTTTTGCTCTTTTAAAGTTGTGTAGTCACCCTCTTAGTGAACAGATACCTAATTTATAGTGTGAACTCTGACAATAGTTTCTTCTTCCTTTTTCGCCTGTCCGAACACTCTCTTCTAAGTCCATTAAGCCTTGTTTCTTCTGACATAGATAGTGAAGTACTTTTGGCAATTTTATAAATAACTGTATTAGGAAGATGTCTAGCAGGAGGTCGCGATCAAAGCAATCAGGAAGTTCAAGAATCACAGATGATCAGATCCTTGATCTTGTTGCCAAGTTACAGCAGCTTGTCCCTGAGACTCGCAACAGGCGTTCAGACAAGGTACAACCCGTTTTGTATTTCTCACTACAATTCTCATTTCTCTTTTCCTCCTCTTGGTTAATTTTTTCTTCAATTTTCCTCTGCCTCGTTGGAGGGAGTGCTAGAGTTGTTAAATAGAGGATGCGAATGTGAAAAAACAAATGTGTAGCCCCAACTGTTTGCAAATAGTTGTTGGCAGCCCCTGTTGACCTTGTTTTTCTAAATGCATACATTGTGTACACTAAATGTATTTTGAAAAGTGTCCAAGATATTAGCAAATCAAGTTTGATTTGACATTTCATGGAACTTAGACACAAAAGGCAAGGTAAGGTAAGGTAAAACAGTTTTACATCTGATTCTTTTTTAAAACTTGTGGATGTCTCTTGCACTTCTAACGAAAATATGTAGCCCTAGATCAGACCCACAGCTAGAGCTTTACCTAAATCAACAAATTAACGGGATTTATTTTATTGTTCACATAGGTTTCGCCTGCCAAGGTCTTACAGGAAACGTGCAACTACATACGAAGCCTGAACAAAGAGGTTGACGATCTTAGCGAGCGCCTGTCTGAGCTGCTGGCAACAACTGACACTGCCCAGGCTGCACTGCTTAGGAATTTACTTATGAAATAAATTGAGTTAATTAACTAAGTAGTATTACCTAGAGTTCCCTTGTGTAACTTTGTTCTCTTTTAACTTCGGTTGGTTGCTAATCTCGATATATGCGGTTCGTCTGCATCTGTTGAATGGATGATTATTTATCTCAATTCTCAATTCAATGACTGAAATTATGCCACTTCTCCTGTAGAGGGTTCTTTTTTTTTTTTTTTTTTTTTTTTTATCCTCGGATTTTTAATTTCCTTTGAAAAGGAAAAAATTACGGCTAATTCTTGGATTCAATTAAAAGGAAATATTTACCCTCGGATTATATGAGAACTGCGTTTTCTCTTCAGCTTCCACGTGCACACATATATTTCATAAAAAAGATCTATCATTTGGATTAAGAAAAAAAGAAAAAGAAAAAGTCTATCGTATGAACACACAGTTTTGTGTTTAGGATCTGTTAAGGTTACATAGAAAGTTGAGAACTAAAAGTTCATGAGTCTAATCACACAACTATTCATTTAAGTCATATTAATATGGAGTTTTTCGCTTCTTTTTTTTTTTTTTTTTTCTTTTCTTTTTGGAAAGGGAGACTTTGGTCTATTGTATAACTCGCACATAACTTAGCAAATTTCACCCTTCGAGACCTTAAGCATGCGTCTCTCTCACGTTGAATTTTCACTCGAATTTCACAATCTAAGAGTTCAGAGTACACTCTCTTTTAACCAAACACTTATGTATCAGCATGAGTCACGCAACCATCCATATGCTTATCTATTTAACCTATTTTGTTGATGTTATTTTACTTATCGTTGGTGATGTGAGTCGGATATATAAACAAAATTGACTCATATTCTATAGATAATCTCTTATTTGTAGTAGTAAATGTTGTACATTTTTTGTTTAGCATCAACATTTTAGCAAAATTTAATTTCATTCAGTTCTAAGAATACAAATTAATTCCAGTAATTTAATATTTGAATTTGAATTTAAATTATTATTATTATTATTATTATTATTATTATTATTATTATTATTATAGTGTTTTAAATAAATAACTTGACTTAAATTTTTTTGATTTGTAGGAACACACATAAATAATTGAATGGATTGAGTTTTATCTAATTCTCATCTACATTAGTAAAAATTACGATTTTGTAACGGTGCATTTTTAAGATGTAAAATGCAATGTTTGATGCCATAGAAGAAATTCACGGTCGATATAATTTTGTAAGAAACGAACAAACGGCGCCGTTTATCCAGCCGTTCTATTTCCAATTCCGAAGCCTCCAATCGAAACTTCCCGACCCCATTAATGGCGTTTTGCCTCTTAACTCCAACCTCTGGTGGAAGCTGCTAGCGCGTTAAAATAAAAATAAAAAAATAAATAATAATAATAATAAAAGAGAAATGCAAATCAAAATCGTACAAGGTGGTGGAGTTGGGGGGGATTTGACTTTTGACTTTTGAGTTTGTTGAAGAAGCCAAAAAGATTCGAGGATTGAGAATGGTGCTGGTGTTAGCTATAGGGGATTTGCACATACCCCACAGAGCACCTGATCTGCCTGCAAAATTCAAGTCCATGCTTGCTCCTGGCAAGATCCAGCACATCACTTGCACGGGCAATCTTTGCATCAAAGTAAAGTGCTTGTTTTCTTTCTTAATTTTCACTGGGTTTTCTCTTCTTTTCTATCGCCTTCTCTTTTCCTGTTTTGTGTTTCATTTGATTGCCATTTGAGGGTGATTGATATGGAAACTGTGGTGAAAATGGGGCAAGTTTTGTTTGGGTTTTGCTTTTTCTTGTTTCTCTTTTTATTGGTTTTTCTGCTCCTTTCTGTTTTATCCAATGATCGTTTGGTAACCCATAGGCAAAAACCCAGAAGTCAACTGAGCCTAGGCTGGGTAAAGTCGAGTTCTTGATCTGTTTAGAATTTGGAAAGTTTATGTAGTCAAACAGGGAGGATTGGTTACTTTGTTTTTGTTTTGAGCTTGTTTATCAATATTTAAGGGATTTGCCCATATCTGATCCTCTTATAAATTGTTAATGAATAGGGATTATGTAGAGTTGGTATCAAATGGAGTTTATTTATTTATTTATTTTGGGTTTGTAGGAACTAGGAACTTGAAACTAAGAGTTTAGGTTTCCTTACCACTAGACCTTATGGCTAGTGGCGTATCAAATGGAGCTTGATGTAATAGTTGGGCACTTTGAAAGGCATTTTCTGTTTATGATCAATTTAGACACATTCAACTTTGGCATCAAATAAGTGGTCTTGATTTTGTTGAACTGAATGAATGTTGTAATCTGTTTTTTGGGGAAGTTTTGCTGGATTACAATTTACAAACTTTCTTCTGGGCTGTTCCTTTGGTCTTGTTGTCTACCATGTAAATTCAAAGTGCTGGACTTTCAGCCATCTAATGTAATGCTTTTTAGTTATCAGAATTTTTGGCGGTGGATTTCAATTGTTTAGGCATCTGAGATCTCACTGTCAAAATGATTGCTTACCAAAGGGTTGTACCCTCTTCTTTTGACGCATGTCAACTTGGTATCGAATTGCACAAGGCTGTCTGAACTTTGAACTATTTTCCTATCCTTACTTCTACTGAGTCGCATAACTTGCATTATCTAGATTATACTTCAATGGTAGCTTTTGTAGTTTCTGTCTTTATTCTCATTTTCCACTTGCCACCAATGTTGAGTCATCATCAATCTGATGGTAATTGTGTTCTCTTATATAAGAAGAATTCAGATGGAATGTTTTGTATGTGTTGGTAGTCTCTTTTTCGCTGTAAACTTGTAAGTGAATGTTCTCACATCAGGCGACAAACTTGCAAGTGTCGGTGCCTGTTGCATGTCAAAATTCGTTGTACCTAGCCCCTACTCGGCAAATCTCATCTCCTTTTGCCTATATAAAACAAGGAAGAACGTTGTGATAAGCCAATTTGCAAGTTTAGTGTTTATAGCTGGCCCACATGATAATTGGCAAAGTAGTCAGGCTTCATGGGATTATTGTCAACACTTCTTCATTTCTAAATGAAAGTAAGCAAGCTATGTAGAACTGTATTCATTCAAAGTTGGTATGATGCAAATGCCTATCCCTTTGTGCATTTGATAGGCTTGCCACATATATGGTGCCTACTTCGTTGTCCTTTCCTTTGTCCCCCCTCCCTCTTCTTTCCCTTGCTCCACATAGTACATCAATTTTCTGACATTTAGGTGTTTGAATGCTACGATGGAAATGACTGAGCCATAGGATTAAATAGATTTGAGAATGGGTGTAAGAAAAGTTCCTTTTGATGACCTATGTTGTGTTGTAGGGATATTTGTATGATCTGATAGATTGTGTAAAGCACATCACCTTCAATGATGATGCTTTAGGTTCCATGTTTTATTAACTGTCTTAAAGGCACTAGCTAAGACATAGCAATAAATATTTAGATATATTCTGATTTGCTGACTGAGAAATATTAATTGTGCAGGAAGTTCATGATTACTTGAAGACCATTTGTCCTGACTTGCATATTACTCGAGGTGAATATGATGAGGAGACACGATATCCAGAGACCAAAACACTAACTATTGGTCAATTCAAGTTGGGATTATGCCACGGTCACCAGGTTGGTTTCCTTTTTATCTTGTTATTGTTTAAGCTTTACTTCCCTCATTTTCTGTTTCCCATGAAAAATCCGTCTTTTCGGACATCTGTGGAGTTAGTTGCAAATCTTGTGGCCAATTGGAGTGGGTTGGTTCCAGAATGCATAATGGCTAATGATATGTCTTAATGAAATTTGGCACCAGAAAGGCATTGTTTTCCTTTATTATATTTCCCCTTTTCTTTCACTTTTTTTAATAACACAACCACTGCTGTGTCTTGTTCTACAAAAGGCCAATGTGCACCTGGAATATTGTTATTATAATTGTTTCCCTTTTTTGCTACTTGCCAGAAAATTTTTCTTACAGCTCATCCTCTATAGCTGTTAACATTCTGTCAACAAGTCAATGATTTTTTTTCTTTTCATGCATATTGTTTTCATCATTATATTTCCTGCAGTAATGATTAGTTTCAATGTGGATTCCCATTTTTGAGGTTATTCCATGGGGAGACTTGGATTCGCTAGCAATGCTCCAGCGGCAGCTGGATGTGGACATACTTGTCACAGGCCATACACATCAGTTCACAGCTTACAAACACGAGGGGGGTGTTGTTATAAACCCCGGGTCTGCCACTGGTGCATACAGCGCCATTAACTATGATGTCAATCCTAGTTTTGTCCTCATGGACATCGATGGCCTACGTGTTGTGGTGTATGTTTACGAACTCATTGATGGGGAGGTCAAAGTTGACAAAATTGATTTTAAGAAGACAGCTGCAACAACTCACTCTGTTCCTTGAAATGTAGCTTTTGCTTTGGTCTTAGTGGCTTCGTCCTCACAAACTCAAAATCTATTCATCTGTTCCGTCCTTGTTCATTCTATGTGTATGTCCGAGTTGTGAAAGCTTGTGGTTGAATTTTGATTATTACGCAAGGATAATTGAATAGGTTTTATTTTTTTATTTTTTTATTTTTATAGATTTGATAGCTTGAATTGGGTGTAATGTCGAAGGGAGGCACGGGAGGCCCTTTTAAGATTTGATCATATATGCTATGCTATGAATTACAGATTTGCATCGTCTGTTCTTGGGTCTGAATGGATCAAGGTTCTTGGTTTGCTAACGAGACAGATGACTTGCCATGATACTCAACATAGAATAGACGCTTGTGTTCTGGGTGCATAAGAACAATCTTTGGATGGATTAATTAAAAAAAGCAACAACCCAAACATATGGCAGTACTGACCGAAACATGTAGAGAAAGGACTCTTTATCTAAGGTCACCACAAAGTCTGATGACAACAACTGACAATAAAGAATAATAATGATACTTACTTCACGACCTCCGTAAACCAGCAGCGCGCTCGCCTTTAACACTCTTATAAATCTATGAATCCTATTCTTCTCATCTATTCAATCTCAAACCTACACAAGGGACACGCTCCGCTAATCTCAAGCCAATCACAAATGCACTGACTATGATACAGATGGTAACAAGGCATTCGAGTTGCTTCTGACCCGTTCGAAATCTCTTCCAAACAAATGGTACAGTTACTTGCAGAGCCTGCAGCTCTTACTCTCTCCAATGCCTCAATGGATGATTTACTTGCGGGTACTAGATTTAACTCCTCATCGTCATCATCTTCATCGTCTTCATCATCAGTTTCGTCACTTCCATCATTAGAAACATCCCTTGGCGGACCATCAATGTCGCTTCCATCGCTAGAAACATCCCTTGGCGGAAGATCAATGCGGGAGCCATAATTATAGACATCCCTTGGCCGGAGATCAATGTCGCTGCCATATTTATAAACATCCCTTGGCGGGAGATCAATGCATCTTCCATAATTATAAACATCCCTCGGCGGAAGATCAATGTGGCTTCCATAATTATAAACATCCCCTGGGGGAAGATCTATGATTCTTCCATAATTATAAACATCCATTGGCGGCAGATCAATGTTGCTTCCATAATAATAACCATCCTTTGGCGGAAGATCAATGTTGCTTCCATAATTATAAAAATTCCATGGCGGAATATCAATGTAGGCTCTCAGGTGAGGAAACTTGTGACCCAAGTAGCGTTCATCTTGCACCCTCTGGAGAGCATCATCAGGTATCCTTTCAATCAAGAATGGCCGAACAGGAATTTCTGATACCATAAGACAAAAACGCATGGCTGATCTGGAGCTTTCTTCTTCAGAGACCAACTCTTCACATCTAAGTAGCAACTTAGACACAACGGTGTAGCACTGTGAGTCATAAAGATGCAACTCATCATCATGATCTCCATCTTCTTGTTCCTGCAATGCTAAACGTGACCTGTAGTGCATGAACTTGGCCACAACCTCAAGGCAGAGCACATTGCAGGGGAAAGAATCATCGTCATCTTCTTCTTCTTCTTCAATCTTGTCAACTGGGGTTAGACGGCAACGGATTTAATAGTCTTCTGTGGACATCAGTGCCAAGAGTTTTGGTTCCTAAAAAACACAGGAGGCTAGGTTTTGTGTGTGTACCTCAAACTGAATAAGAAAAAATCTCCCACAAGGTAACAGTAGGTTATTGTGCAGGAACCGGATATCAAGTTGAACACTACTACTTAACGACAATTATTCGCCTAGGCATTATAGGAGAGTAGTAAAGTAATTTTAATTACTTACAACTTCTGTAGCAAAAGAGATGTGATCAGTCCACAATTCTCGTACATAGAAGCAAAAGTTCTTTGAAACCTACAAAAAATGATTTATGGTCTTTCTCTAAAGGTCTGCCTCCTACCAAGTCCATGGCTTTTACATGAAACCAGTGATTTCTTGATGAGTTATAATTTTTCCTTGATTCCAGATAGAAACCCATATCCTCAATCTACCAAGGGATCATTTGAAGTTATCAAGATTCTATTTTAATCTTTAAGTACGAAGCAATTGAGGAAACATTAAAACACCTCACAATAAGTATGAAAGACCCATTGATTCACAATAAAACCAATATAAAACACCTCACAGTCTTGGGTAAGATTCTCTGGGTAGGCAGATCAGTTTCTTCAACATGTTATCCGGACACAATAAGACCAATATAGAACACCTCACAGTCTTGGGTAAGATTCTCTGGGCAGGCAGATCAGTTTCTTCCACATGATATCAGGACAAATAGTAAATATTCAAAACAGAAAAATGTAATTCAAATCCCTCAAATTGGTAATAACAAAGATGAATTCTCTGGTGATGTAACGACTAAGGCAAAGCTAATTATTCATCCAATTAATCCAAAAAGAAAACCGATAACCTAAAACTACCATGTTCTTGAAGAAATCTACTCAGCCGTGAACCTATAAAGCATCACATGCTCATAAGTCTCTCCAGGGTTGACAACCTGGGAAGGGAAATTAGGGTGATTAACAGAGTCAGGGAACCCTTGAGTCTCCAGGCAAAGTCCAGCATGTTGATGATAAACAAATCCGCCTTTCCCCTTAACCTGATGCAATTGATTCCCACTGTAGAACTGCACCCCAGGCTTGTTAGTCCACAGCTCCAGTTTCCTACCAGATACAGGCTCCTGAACCACTGCAGCCCTCTTCAGATGGCTGGAATCAGAACCGTCTAATGCATAGTTGATGTCATATCCATCAGGTAGCTGATTGAACATGGCATCAATCGTGTGGGGTTGGAGGAAATCATACGCTGTGCCTTTCACGGGGACAATTTTTCCAGTGGGAATGAGTTCATCATCCACTGGAGTGATTGCTGACCCAAAAATTTGGACAATGTTAGAAAGGATGTTGCCACTGGTGTGACCACCAAGATTCCAGTAAGCATGGAAAGCCAGGTTCACTGGAGTAGCCTTGTTAAGGGGCTTGGCTAACATTTTCACACCCAGCTTGTTGGTGCCAATCAGCATGTATGTCACCGAGACAGAAACACTACCAGGAAACCCTGCAGAGAAATCCATTGTGCAGAATCACTAGTAAGGTCCCATTTTTCCATAAAAACACACATTGCAATGCTGTCCCAGTTCATGATTAATGCTCAAACAAAGGAATAATAATAATAATAATAATAATGACTTAATTAAACAGAACCGAGCGAGAATCTTTAAGTAATTTTCATGTAATTGTATGTACCTGCCTCGCCATCAAAGCTATCATAGATGAATGTTATGTGGCTGTTCTTCTTGTAATTGTATACATTCCATATGACATCACTATAGCCCTTGGGGCCGCCTGATCATGGCAAGACACAAGGACATGTATTGTCAACTTCAAAAGGACATTGAATAGAAAAAAAAAAAGGAACAAGTTGGATAAAAATATGTACCATGTAAAGTGTTCTTCCCTTCATTAGGAAGCAACTGATAAAGGGTCCCATTTAAACTGAATTGAGCCCCTCCAATTCTGTTGGCAACACGTCCAACAAGAGCTCCAAAATATGTTCCGTCATTCTGCCAGCGCAAAGGCTTAATGTTATTTTATCCAACAAGCATGAATATTGACTATTGAGTCTTCTTAACGAATGCCGATTCTGGTTTGGTTACTGGTGAATTTGCGTGTGTTCTTTAGGATTACTTGTTTTTTCTTGGTTGGTCTCCCCTCCTATACAAGGCTCCTCTGATGTTGGGCCTAAATTACACCATTTAATCACACAACTGGACTCTCACAAATCCCTCTTAGGATGCCTCTTGAAGCATATCAAGATCAGGAATTGTGTTGTTGAAAACAGGAAGAGAATGTTGTTCATAAAAAAAAAAAAAAAAAACAAAAAACGAAGAGAGATGAGAGTGAAATGAGTTGGACCTTATACTCGTCGATTGAATTATATCCAAGAACAACATCGTCCAACTTCCCTGGATGGTGAATTTTGAACATAGAGGTGAAAACATTGAAAATAACCACACAAACACTTCACACTAGTAACTTCACATCTGAACTAATATAATCGAATAATACGCGCGCGCGCATGATATATCAATTTTTTTCTTAGCAAACGGACAGAGAGAGAGAGAGAGGATACCGTTTTTATCTGGGATGACAAAAGAAAGCAAAATTGCACCATAATTAGTAAACTTGGCAGTAATTCCACCTTTCTTCAATACATATACTCCGATATCTGTCTGTGCTCGACTGCCATTGTAATTGGCCAGCAACAAGCAGGCTAACAAAAGAAAGCAAGCAAGAGAAGAAGCCATGTTCGTAGACCACTCAAATCAATGGAATTATCAGGAGGGCGTCTCACCAAAACTCCCTAATAACAACATGTATATATAGAGAGGTTGGTTTGGTTGGATTATAGTGTAAATAACGTTTCATATACTGACTAGATAATGTAAATCTGTCGGATAAGAGAGAAAATAGCTAAAATCTGATAGTGTTTCATCGGCAGAATGGTCTCACGGTTAGTCGATACTGGATAGGAAGGATCTCCATCAAATCTGGCAGACGATAACAATTCAGTCAAAGCTTCTTGTTGTTGTTACTAACAAGCTTTTAGTTAGCTAAAATCTAATAAGCTTTTTGCTCTTTCACTTGTTTTCAGTTTTTGTTTTTTCCTAAAATAACTTGAAAGGCTTCACATCATACCTTCCATAGTGCCACATTTTTTGCCAAATCCCTAGGAAAAGCCTCCCGTAACGATTTCCACATAGAAAATCTCGAGATTAATCAGAGACCCATGTGCAGACACCAATCCCAGTCGCACAAGTAATGGAATCTAATGTAATCCTTAATTTTGGTAGAAAAAGAAATGTAACGCATGAAAAAGCTCTTGTTTTACTCCTGAACGTGCCTGTACGATTATATGTACAAAGAAAAGAAAATACCCTTAGAAAACATTTTTAAAAATCGAAGTATCAGAAACCAGAGTAACCTGTAGGCTAAAGGAATTCGACAACACGAAGGAAGACCAGTGGTTATTAATACATGTAGAAAAGGAAAATAGCAAATGGATTGTAACTACTGAAGCATTATCAACACATAGGTGGGACCACGAACTGACAACGTTGTGGATTGGCTATGCCGCTGCTGCGTTGGCAACTTTGATGAAAACATCCTCCAAGGTGGTGTCAGACAGACCCCAAGCAAAAACTGGGAATCTGTCTTTGGCAACCTCAACTGCATGAAACACGTCTGCAATTCTAACCTCACCTTTTGGGATCTCAAATTTCTGAGTTCCGAAAGTATGGTACGTCCTTTCTGCATTAGGGGACAGTTGACGAACCATGCTTGCCACCTCTTCCTCATGATCAACTTGTGTAGTCATTGTAAACACGTATGTTCCTCCATATCTAGCCTTCAGCTGTCACACAGTAAGCAAAGGCAATCTTTTTGAAATTTGACTAAAAGCAAACAGAAAAGGCCTTTGGCAGCTCAACTGATATGCAACTAGTTTGTAAAGGAAATTTAGCTGCTAGATACATTACAAATGCAAATAGTTTGCCCAAATGACTCTAAACATTAAGAACATCAAATGCAATGAACACGATGCCAATGATAACAATATGGCTGTAGAAGCAGACATGCAATTAAGAGGTTGCATGGCAAAGAAGAGTACAATTTGGGGGTTAAAGTTAGATTATTATTAATTTTTTTAATGCTAGAATTAATGTTATGCCAATCATTTTAGTTTGCTGATTTGGGATATTTCATAGAATCTTATAAAAATAAACTTACCTCCTTGGGGTTCCCTATGCATTGCAAGCTGCCATCAACAAATATACCTAATCGATCACAAAGGGCCTCTGCCTCTTCCATCGAGTGTGCTGAAGAAATGTACACCAGTGAAATCATTTCAAAGATCATAGGTTTGGCTGTGTATACAGACCCATATTTTGGTGGGTGGGTTGGGGGGAGGAGGGGGAGAGCATACTTGTCAGAACAATGGCACGATCTTGCTTTGCACGCTTGACAACAGTCCATAAGTTGCTTCTTGACGCTGGATCTAACCCAGTACTGGGTTCATCCATATAAACAACCTTGAAAAAAAAAAAAAAAGTAACATTTAGGGGCCATAAAGAGTTGAAGGGAATATACTAGAGTTTCCATGAACAGCTATGCATAACAAAGTACTTTGGGATCCCCAATCAATGATATTGCAACACTTAGCCTCCTCTTCATGCCTCCACTGTACTTCCCTACTTGTTTGTCAGCAACCCCGCCATTAAATAGGTTAACACTCTTGAGAGATTCTTCCACAGCCTAAAAAGAAGGGACCAGAAAACAAAACTCAAAATTAGTCCCACTAGACAAGTGTACTAAATAAATCAGTCCACATTCCATTTAACAAACTGGTCTATCCTCTCCAATGCAAATTTAAGCTTTCACTATGCAGTACATCCATGTGCTCCTAAATTTAGAACAAATTAAATCCCTTTATGGACTGTCAGCTTAATGTAATTTATCTTTCTTTTGTCTGTACATGGAATTCTAAACCCCAACTTGCATTTAGTGAATAGCCTTATATAGGCACTAAAATTAAGAAATAACAGAAAGAAGTGGTGTGTGCAAAGATTTTTTCATTTAAAACCACAACCAGAAATTGCTCGAAGATATCAGTTGACTAACACAATGGACAATCTAAAGTCAAACATAATGACTTACTGCTGTCAAGGCAGAACCCTTTAGGTTCTTGAGTCGACCATAAAATAGCAAATGCTCCCTTCCAGTTAGTGTTTCCCAGAGCAGGCTAAGAGTACCACAAAAAGCAACACAGTTACAAAGAAGTTGGCAACTAAGGTTGATGATGGAATTGTACTCTTCAATGGACAACAATGCACGATTAAAGTCAAGCTTACTCGTGCTGTGGGCATACACCCATACTGGTATAAATCCAATCCATTTGAGTCCTCAGGTCCAGATCCTGAACAAATGCTGTCCCCGAGGTTGGCTTTGTGAGCCCAATCATCTAATTAGTAGAACAAATTGATAAGTATGCATGGAAATGCAAACACTGAAGTAACATTGAGTTTACAAGAAAGGTTTAAAAACCTATAAAATTGAATTCCTGTCAAGCAGATATATCAGAAAAAAGACTTGAGAAGGACATAATGCAGAAGCAGCTATAAAGCAGAAAAGGAGAGTCCCAAAAAAGTATATGACCTAAATAAAGATATGTTATTCTATGCAACATGCTGGAAGGGATGACTGTATCCAAGCAAAACCACCAAACCATCCTAACAGCTGAAATTTCCACAGAATATTTGCCAGTTTCAGTATAGGTCAGGATGTAATCTTAACCACTTGAAACAGAAGCCTTTTCCAATGGAAAAAAATTCTTTTCTCATCATATTTTCTGAAATAATGTCAGATGTCAAAAGGGAACTGATATACTGACCATACTAATGAAAGAGGTCTTCCCAGCACCATTAGGACCAAGCATACCAAAGCATTCTGCTCGAGGCAGAGCCAGAGACAATCCTTTAACTGCAAATTTCTCAGGGTTTCCATCCCTTCCTGGATAGACCTTTTTAAGATTGTCACAGATGATCGCATGACCTGTTTTTGGTTCCAGCAGCAACTGCTCAACTTTTTCCCTCTGCATCAGGGGCAAAAGGGGCTTGATGAAATTTTTAAGTGGATGACTCAAAATAGATAATTGAAGTGAGATTTTGGAAAGACCAAACTGCCATGTTCTAGAAACACATGCAAATATTACCAAAGCTACAACACTGCAATGATTAGTGGAACACAACTCACAAGCATTACTACCTGAAAATTTTTTGGTTGAACCCACATTTTTAGCCATGCTTTTCAAAAATGAGAGAATAGTTGTGGCACAAGAAAAGATGAATCAAAATTAGAACGTAAGGAAACATTACCTCCTGAGTGACATCAGGTTTATCCATATCAACAACAACTTTGGATCCTGTCCTTGCCAAACTAAGCTTCTGTATGGATGATGGACTTTCTTTCCTAAAGTTTGTCAAGAAAAATAGAGGACTTTTCGCAGATGATAAAACCAGGTCCATATAGTATGCACCAAAAAGCACCACCAACCATTCCACAAACATAATGATCAAGACATCCTTCATCCCATTTTCTGGATCATTCAAGTGTATCCACTGCATCCCATGAGTTCCCATCAGATTCCCCATGAAGGAATACTGTCCAAACTCGTATAATCCACGATATAGAGAAAAACCAGGATATAACTCCAGAACAATGACCCAACTTCCTGTAAATACAGAAATAAGTGTCATCATGCGCGAAGCTCAAGGAAAGCTGCATAACCCCAAGAATATACAAACCCCAGTAAAAGATTTTCAAACTGACGGCCAGAGTCAGCAACTGCAAGAAAAGTAAGCTTGTAAAGCAAAACAGGATAGACTTTGCAAGTATGCAGAAGCCACTGCTAATATCTTAAGGTCAATCAAACCACAAAAACCACAACACAGCTGATAGACTTCACGAGTATGGGGAAGCCACTGCTAATATCTTAAGGTCAATCAAACCACAAAAACCAACAACACAGCCTTGATCTCAAATTTTCAAAGAGAGCCAGGGTCGGCAACCACAAAACTTCTTAAATAGATAATCAGAACCCTTGCCAAATCTGTTAATATGTCAGATTCAGGGAAAACCACTACATGATAAAAATAGAAGCCCTGAGATTGAACATTGAGCCACCTTCTCACGGAAGCTTTTATTATTAGCTCAGAAAACCAGTAGAAGCAGTTTCAAAGAAACAATTCCAAGACTAAAAAATGTGCAAACAAATGGAAGAACAGAATTTTAATTTTGCAAATTGTTCAACTTACTTGGGAATGATGGATCTTCAAGGAAACTCTGAAAAAGAAAGCCGCCTAAGAGCCCAGTTCCAAAGACACATATATAGCCTACAACTATAGCCATCAAGATTCAACATTACTCACTAGAAAATTAAGCTTATTATATAGAAATAAATATCCACTAACAATGAAACAAACATTAACTTTCATACCTGTAGCAGTCTTAACGTTTGAAAAGAATGCAGCAGCCATAAATGCACCAGAAATTTGGAGGTTTACATAGATAAAGTAAAACACGAACTGGATGCTGTAGTCATTCAGCTTGAAGAATTTCAATCCTGCACTTTAGCTACGTGAGTAACTCAAAACAAGGGGCAAACCAAAAAAAGAAACAATCGATGACTGGTGTTTTACCCATAACAGAGCCAAATATCACAAAAACAAGCATGTACATCAAGGATATGGCAAGAAAATATGCATAAGAAATCATCCAATAGGGCCCATCGCCAAGCCCATGCATTTTCATCATGATCCTCAGTTTTTGTTGTTTCTCATAAACCAGTGATGTCAGTGCCACCTGCACCAAAATTCATAAGTTGGAGATCAAGCAACTTGAAAGAAAAGACTTTGCATGGACAACTTCTTCATCATATGTCCAACAACAATTAGGTAGCTTAACTATGGCTACACAATCTCTAACTTGGTGTCAGAAGAATGTAGAAATATAATCCATGAGCAAATATGGTTCCAAAATTTAAAGAATTTTGACATAATAATCATATTAAGAAGCCAAATTTTATATGAAAATTTTTTAATGAAACTCCCCAAAAGGGTATCTCATTTAAGTTTACTTTCAAAAATAACTGGACATTGTTGGAAGGAAAACCAAGGAATAAGGATTGATCAATCAAATTTCACTATCACCAGGCACATGTTCATAAAAATCAGTTTGTTCCATCCAGCCATACTCCATTCATAATGTATTTTTTTTCACTATTCACCGAAGATTGTAATTGCCTGATCTGTCCTTGCTGACTACCTAATGCCAAGCTAGCATCTGGTGCCAGGAAGCGATCAGCATGCAGACATTGCAAGAAAGAAATAACAAACATACTGATTTCTTAATTAGATTCTTGGTAAGAACAAATACCATAATCTTCTGCTACAGTGGCCTTTAAGGTATGCAGCCCCTTTCAACTTAAGAAAAATTCACAAACCAAGGAAAATTTTCCACCAAAATGCAAGGCTAGAAATAGATTGCCAATGAAGAACGTTCTTGTGCTTACAGGGAATAGCTGTAGGACAACCCATGTAAAGAAAAGCGTGCCAAGAAGAGATGCAATATCCAGTTTTGTTTCACTAGCAGGTTTAGGCATTTCTTTGACAAATTCAAATACCATTTGTGTACCAGGTCCTCGCAAAAACTCCAAGTAAGCATTAGACACCTGTGAACATAGTAAGTATATATCATAAAGTTCAAAATGAAATGAGGAAACGACCCAAACAAGTTAACAAGTAAAACCAAAAAAAAAAAAAATCACTCTTTTTTTAACAAATGATACAGAACATAAACCCAGAAAGGAAGAAAATAGTAAATGATTAAGGGCATGGATAAAATACAAACACTTAAAAATATTAATAGAGATGTGTAATCAAAGGGTGATAGAACATCCACAGAATATGGGCTCTACCGCATGATGTGAGACCTAGAAGATTTGATGGTAAACTGCCATTGAAAAAATAGGAAAATGTCGACTAGAGGAATGATCTACCAACTTCTCATTAGAAACATAAGCCTACTGTATAAATCAACATAAGGCAATCAGCAATTCACCAAGAAACAAAAAGAAAAACAAAAACTAAAGTAAACAAAGAGCAGAATTTATGAAAAATTAGTAAAGAACAGAGCTGGGCATGAATGCTGACCAGTTTTAACAATTGAAATTAGTTACGACAACTCTGAATATAGTAAAAGTCCAGTGCAACAAATACTAAGAGTCAAGCCTAAAAGCGTAGCAACTAGATAAAGTTGACAGATTGAAATGCAAATTTTATGTGTATAAATTCATTGATATACCAGATTCACCGAGAGTGGTATCCTGAGCAAACGAGGTGGACTAGCACGTTTATCCTTATAGGTCGAATTGTACCAGATGTTTACATTTAGATTTCTCCCAGTAGAGTTTAAGAAATCGTAGGCTGCAGAAAGATGAAATCATTAGTATTCCACAATGGAATACTAATTTGAACAGGCAAGGCAATTAATACGAATCAGAAAGGACAACCTGCAAGTATCTCATTAATCTTCCTGTCTGAATTCCCTCGGTGATAACCTTCATATAACTCTTTATTCACATCAGAAGGACTATTGCGCCAGACATGTATGCCTTCAACACATTTTATCTCTATATACAGGGACAGCAAGTAACAGTAAATAGTTGAGAATGTCACACGCAGATAATCTTGGACAATTAGTAAACTTGATGTCAAGGATGAATTAGTCACAGATAACTGCTCATGTGCTTCATGTGTGGCATTGTTCATATACTAAGTAAACTATCAATACTATTTTTCTTCATCTCATTCTGTTCTTGGGTATATTAGCTATTTTTTAGTGTGCATGCTTCGATATTTATGGTTATGAACTTAGCACCAAACTCTGGATACTATTAGTGACCAAAAAATGTGTTTGGTTTCTGCACATAACAAAAGATTAAAAAGATTTTCAAAGATGGAAACCCCCAACTGAACAAATCATAGAAAAGATTCAGATAGAAAATATTTTCATAAAAGGAAGCCTCCAACAAGTAACAGATAATAACAAAGATTCGGACAGAAATGCTACTAGGTAAGCAATGTGCTAAAAGTTGATTATGACTTTAACTGAATGAAAATTAAAAGGAGTTTTTATGCATGTTTCTAAACATAGAAGTTTGTAATTAATTTTTTCATCTCTACATGTTCAACATCCTAAATATAGCATTTCTATCCATGCAAAGACAAATCTACTAATGGATTCATGTCCAAGAACCAAAGCCCTAAAGCATATATTACTTAACACTGCAAAGGATGTTACTTATACAACAATATATTCATACCTTTTGTGAATTCGATTGATGAGAATTTAAAGGGCTTAGAGACAGTAGAATTTGAAGCACATTTGCGTTGAACATTATACAAAGGATCAGTTCCAGAGAAACCAGGTTCTATAAAATTATCTTGGGCAGGCTGAGTCTCTGTACCCTGTGACATTTTGGAAAGACAAATTGCCACCAATGAAGATGTAAGCAAGTACCTTACAACAGTATACTTTCAATACCTCCAAAAAGTAAGGAATGAAGTGGGATAGCAATGTGAATGTAAAACAACTTACTAGAACATTGGATGAATTAAGAGGGATAGAAGTTGGGACCATGTTACCTGCCAAAACTGGTAATAATAACACATTGAAGTTAAAACACAAATGGAACTAGGCTACATATAGGTGAAGTAAACAAGATCAAGAAAGAAATAAGACTGATAAATTAAGACAAACACACAGACTGAGAGAGAGAGAGAGAGAGAGAGAGAGAGAGAGATATACTTTCTCCAAGTGATTGATTACTTCCTGTCACCAGTATAGTTACAGGGCAGGAACCAGTCCTCCTACATGATTCGTTTGGCAAGTCCGCAAATACACTTGTTTTCACGGCACGATACTCAGGAGATGGCACTTGTAAAAGGGGAGGCCACTCCGGGGGACTAGGAATTGGACAGTTAGAAGCTTGATCCGAATTGGAGAATTGCAGTCCACAGACCTCTGTACAACTTCCATTGTCATTTGTTTTAACACAATCACAACCACACTTACCAACTGACTTGCTGAGTTGACCGTCAACAACAATTTGAAGGACCTTGAGCAGCACACAGAGCACCACTGGAAAGAAAATGAGCCGGCAATTTGTCTTGCCATTTCTTTTCTGCAACAAAAAAAAAAAAAAAAAAAAAAAAGGATAAGAAACATGGTAGTGAGAAAGAGTGCTGTTGTATGTTACTTGTGGCAGCACAGTGAAATGGCATGCCTAACATTAACCAATAACATGGCGCCAGTTACAAAAGGTTTGTCTATTAACAAGTTCACAAAGGATATCAACGAAATCAAGCTTAAATCACAAGGAGCTCATTTCATACCAATCTTTTTCATTCACAAGCAAGCATAACCAGAGAAGAAATTCAATTATAAAATTTCCCAGAATCCAATAAAATAAGTCTCCTAATCTATAAAAGCAAGAAAAGCATCCGTGGAAACCAAATCAAACCAAACGACAGGGGCGAACAGAAAAGGGTAATCTAGTCTGACTTCTCAAATGACTACTAACATCCTGACTTGAGGAGAGTTGGCCTCAAACAAACGCCAAATAGAGGTTGCAAGCAATAAACAAATTATCCCATAACCAGTAACCCGAAATCAGTATAATTTACTCCAAGAAACACAATCAAGAAAATCAGTATAATTTACTGCAAGAAAAAAGAATCAAGAACAGAATTCATTAAGGAGAGAAAAAAACCAAAAAAGAAAAGAAAAGAATAGAAAAGAAAGGAAATAATTCCCATAAAACAAAAAACAAACAAACAAACAACATGTCCAAGAAAAGAAATAAAGTATTAAAAAAAAAGAGAGAGAAATTTGATTATTGAATTTTCTTTTGTCTGCAGTTGTTGGATGAATGATCGTTGAATTACATAGAAAAAGGAGAAGACAAGAGAAATAGAGAGACCTGATAGGTTAAGTTCTTCCGAAACAATGCATTGGCCTGAGTTCCGAAAGATGAAGGACGATGCGATGACGTATCCGCCATGGATGTGCGTGCCTTTAAAGCCCCAAATGAATTTCAATTTCCCCCCCCCTCCTCCTCCTCCTTCTTCTTCTCTCTCTCCCCTGTTTTCGTTTTGAACACTTAGGACATGGTGGTTGCTATGAAGTAACTGGGACAGGTTGAGTGCAGCTATTTATGGTGTTGTGTCTGCCTGGGAGGTTAAAAAGGAAAACGCCAAAACCAGAAATGGCATGCGAAATCCAAAATTGACGCTTTTGCCATTTACGTTCATGTCGCTAACGTTCGAAAAAAATGGCACGTTTTTGGCTCCGAGGGAGCGGTGAGCGACTTTCTTTTATGCCAAAAATGCCCTTCATTAAATGTCTCTAATGCTTCCCACGTCCACGCGTTTTTTCTTTTTTTATTCTTTTTTCGTAAGTGTCATGGTTCGATCGAATTTCAGCTGAGTACTTTGGATTTTGTTTTTCGGTTTTTTAACAAAAAGTCAAATCCCAATGGTTGGTTGGACTGTCAGTCAAAGATCCATCCATTTGGATATCTTGACTAATGAATTTACAGAATCACACAACGACCAGCCATCTCATCCAATCTTTGATTCCTTGGGTCGATTGGTTTCACAAGAAGTGAAATTTGTGGATCAATATCTGAAAAAGTTTCTAATTACAAGTCACCGGGAAGGTGCCTCGGAACATCGTTTTGAAATTTATAATGTAATGGCCTAATGGGTAAGAAAAGGCATATCTGGCAAGTTACTGTATATGATCAATCTTTTTGTCTTCTTGCCACTTAGCATTTTCCCATGTACCCCACAAAAAGAAAAAACTCTCGAGATCAAACACACCAGTGCGATGGTCCCCTTTCGTGGAATAAAGGGCAGCAGTCTGTCCTTGGAACAAAGCTATTAGGCATGCCTGTCTTTTGGCTCTGTTCAACTGATAATCCAAAAATTTTATAAAATTATGAACGATGAAATGAACTCGAACAAGTTGTGCGTGCGACTAATTTTAATCTTTAAATTAATTGGCAAAATGCGATTTACTGTGCTTGCTCTTGTACGATGAAGACGGTGGATACTTTGCATAAGGAAGATACAGGAAATTGCATTATCATTACTGCGATGCAAAACTTTTAGATAAAAAGAAATGGCAGGCAACTAGTAATTCCGTAATGTGAACCCCAAGTTACTATAATACACATAAGTGTTTTCAATTCAAAATTGATGTAGTTGGGATGATATTTTTATTATTGGTATTAGATATAAATGCTCAATTAATAATCCGATGTGACATTTCTTATAAATACCCACCTGTCTCCTTTTCTTGGATGTTAATAAGATATTTGGAGTTAGTAAACAGTTGTATATTAGTGATGGGTATGGGGACACTTTGCATCGCTATGAACCGCTGGCATCAATCGCGCGTTAATGACGACTTAGAATAGAGAAAAGTAATGGGAAAATTATAGGAAGTAGCCGTGATACTTCCAGTGTTGACCGTATGCCATTATTATTATTATTATTATTTCATTAAAAAGGCATACAAATTTACCATTCTTTTTTTAAGAATAAAATTTTTTAAAATAAATATTTAAATTTTTTAACTACAAGAATGTATTTTGAAGAATTATAATACTATATTTTAAAAATAATAATAAATAATCATGTAATTACATATTAAATTTCTCTTATTTTTACAATAATATTTTATATCAAGGACATTAAAATATCATTGATTCCAAATTATAAGGTTGAGATTTAATTATGAAGCAGTTATATAAATGATTATTTAAGAGTTGTTTTGGAATAGTTAGATCTCGATATTAATTTTGTTTCCAAAACCAAGTGTTTAAATGTACACATATATTAAGAAAGAAAACATGTATGAAACCCTAGTCGTACAAAAAAAAAAAAAAAGGGGGGCATAAATAGGATTCAAACACTTCTTCTTTGATCAACTTTAACATAAGTTTCAATCCAAACAGTTTGAAGGGAAAATGGTGCTCAACGCTATTGAATTAATTAAATTAAAAAAAAAATCTCAAACACGGATATAGATACACTGGCATAACATGGATTATATATATTCTTTCGGTCTTTTGAATATCAACACAAAAAATAAGAAACAAATATTTATATGTCAGCCTGCTGTAATTGAACTCCCCTTATGCTTAAAATCAAAGGATTATTCCTTGAGGCTTAAGTAACAGAACGAGAAAGTCAAAAAAAAAAAAAAAGGATTCTTGGATGCATTTTTCTAATGCTCGAAGTAGTTGACCTTAGAGATCAAAAGATGTTGACAACAGAGATAAATCGTAATACATGCACGCGGTGAAGACAGAAGTTAGTCTTTAGGATCTCGCTGACTAGATGAAAAGACCAAAAAACGGTACTTCGTAGATAGTTACAAATTCTATAGTAATAAAATGCATGTCACATACTTGGCCAAGAAGCTTCTTTCTCTCTCTCTCTCTTTTCAACGGTATTAGTCAATAAACAAGAGAAATGAGAATGACGAAATCGCCTAGTTTTCGTGTCACATTGTCAAAAGAAACAAGGGAAAAGCAAAACCAAGGAAAGTAGAGAAATTTTTATGAATTATCTTCTCAACAGGTCCCACAGGACCGTGATGATGGTTGATGGGGTGATTACTTGACACGATTACAATAATGAATGATTGTGCTACCTATGGTATAAGTAAATAACCAATTAGACATTTGACTCGAGAAATTTCCGTTGGTTGTGTCATTTTTTTTTTTTTATTCAAACAATCTGTTAACCCAATCAAATTAATTGAGTTGATTTTTAATTAAAATAGTAAGTTACCTTTGTTTTTCTCACCATAAATTATTATAAAATTTGCATCATCAAAATTCATGATAACGTATTAATTATATTAATTAATATTCTAAATTCAATCTCATTTACATATTTGTTGAACTAATATTTAACCGTTGGTCTAAAATTTAATTCACATTAAATACATTAGGTAATCAATTTATAGCTTTTTAATTACATTAATATGTAGTTTAAATTGATACTAACTTATGGATGTTATTTAACCTTTTTGATTTTTTTTTTTTTAATCTCGCTTTTGTAATATACATAAAAATAATTGTTCAAAATTTCTAAATTAAAAGCTTTGATATCCTTACCCTTTTTAGTGCATATCATTAATGTCTAAAATATCTCAAAAAGGCAACAAATTTAGAATTTTAGCTCGACTATTGTGCTAAAATATCTCAAAAAGGCAACAAATTTAGAATTTTAGCTCGACTATTATGCTTACTCAGAGGTGGCAAGAAAGGGAAGTGAAAAGTTAGAGAGATGTAATATGCATATATAATTATATTAATATCATTTATTAGATAATATATTTGGTGATAATAAAAAAATATTAACTTGATCGGGTCAAATATTAACTCCTTAGTTAAACCCCTGACCCAACTTCTTATCTAAGTTGAATTTATTAACTATGATTTATGTAAGTTTGGTAAAATTCTTCTCATAATTCTTTAATTCTTGAAAAAGATTTTTCGCATTTTCATTACAAATGTCATAATCCAACATTACTTTGTTTGATACAAAATTGTTTCGTCAACCCAATTGGTGAATTGGACCAGTTGAATTCTAACATTTGAATTTGGAAAGGGACAACTCTGTTGTTCTGCCTGTTTTCCGATCAGTTTCTGTGGGTAATGAGATCCATATCCGGTCAACGAATAAAAAACAATTTTTAGTAAAAACAATTGGATGAGAGTTTACCAGGACACAATTAATTACATTATCTGTTAATTCTATTTATAAATTTAGGAAAATCTTGGTGTACAGCTTTGACTAAGCACTGTATTCCCCGGTTTGCCCTTCGTCCAGCGCCAGTTATTTTAGCAAATGATGCTCCAACTATTGATGACGTCATCCTCTCCCTTACACGAAAGTAAATATAAATTTATTATAATTGTGTTAATTTTAATTAATATATTATTTAAAAAATAATAATTTATTATGATTAATAATAATAATAAATACGTGTTGATTTTTGTGTTTTTTAAAAATTTTTACAATTAAAATATTAATTTTTATTTAAATATGACCAGAAGAGCAATTCGTAGGAAACGTACTTCTAACTGCTACCTGCCATCTGCCACCCTCCCACCTGCCAGCTGCTACGAAAGTACAATAGCATTCAATGCCTCAGGACCATCGAGCAAACACGAAAGCCGAAAATACTAAAATTATTCCTGCCGTGTTGTTAAATAAACAACTCGAATTAAAAACAGAAAATATTTATTTATTTTATCGCCCCTGCTCGATCAAGTAAATTCGTCCAAGAGCGCGCCCTTATTAAGGCCCCCAGTGTTCTTCACACTAAACCCAACAAAACAAAACAGCCAATTAAAAATTTTTTTTTTTTAGAAAAGGAGGTAACAGAGGAAAGGAAAGAAGAAAGAAGGTGAAAAAATGGAATTGAAAAGAGAAGTGGGACTGCTGTGGCAGCAATTCAAGGCACTGTTGGTCAAGAACCTGCTGCTTTCATGGAGGAACAAGCGCGCCACTTTCCTCCAGCTCTTCGCTTCACTCGTCTTCATCCTCCTCCTCTTCTGTATCGACAGGGCCACCAGGTCAATGAACTACGGCACCACTGCTTACAAGTCCGTCACCGACCCGCTGGTTTCCTTCTACCCTTCCATTCCTCCTTGCGAGGACAAGTTGTACATCAAGTTCCCTTGCTTTGACTTCCTATGGAGCGGAAACGACAGCTTTCGTGTCCGTAATATTGTTCGTTCCATCATGGCCAATAACCCCGGCAGGGCGATTCCCTCAAGCAAGGTACTAGCCAATAGAAATTTTAAGAATTTCTCGTTCTTCAATTATTGCGCCTCCCTTTTCGATTATCATGGGCATGGAGCCTTAAATGAAAATATCCGTATACACAATACACGTGAAAATTCACTAGGGTGGTCCACTCATGCCTAACGGTTTTAAATTTTTTTGTGGGGCCCAATTTGTTGAAATTTACAACGTAGACTCTTATACGGCTGTATATTTTTATTTTTGAAGTTACAAAAAAAAAAAAAATTATAAAGAGCAAACCTCGCGAGCCTAAGACTGCTTCCTAGGCCCACTGATGCCTATTTTGTTATTTTCTTTGTGGGGCCCAAGTTCTTGAAATTTACAATTTACTACACACTCAGACTCTTAAATACGGCTGTATATTTTTATTTTTGAAGTTAAAAAAAATATATATATATGAAGAGCAAACCTCATTTGATTGTATGCAGGTTATGTCATTCACAACCAAAGAGGAAGTCGATGAGTGGATCTTAAATAATCAGAATCGGGTCCCTGGAGCTCTGCATTTCAGGGAAACAAATGCTACTTTCATCAGCTATGGCTTACAGATTAATTCTACAGTAGCTACCAAGCGGGGGCATTTTGAAGATCCTACTTTTAAGTTTCAGATTCCCTTTCAGGTCGCAGCAGAGCGTGAGATTGCCCGGTCTGTTATTGGAGGTACTGAAATTTTGGTTTTTTAGTTGTGTAGACATTTTAGTAAGAGTCAGGCATGTCACCGGAAAAACTGTTTTCTTTTTCTATATCTACGTGGTTCTATTTTGATTTTTTGTTTGTCACCGTGGCTTTGGTGATATTCAGATTCAAACTTTGGCTGGGTCGTCGGATTTAAAGAATTTGCGCATCCTGCAAGGGAAACGTTCTCTGCATTGTCCACAATTGGACCAGCTTTTTTCCTTGCATTCGCCATGTTTGGATTTGTATTGCAAATAAGTTCGTTGGTCGCAGAGAAAGAGCTCAGGCTTCGCCAGGTCCTGACTTTCTATTGTCTGAAAATATATAGGATAAGAATGTTGGTCTGTTGGTGAATCTCTTTATAGTCATGCTCCTTTCTAGTTATTTATTATATATTTTTTTAATGTCCTTCTACAGTCAATGAGTATGATGGGCCTTTACGAATCTGCATATTGGCTCTCTTGGATCACATGGGAGGGAATTCTTTCCCTGGTTTCGTCGCTCCTCCTTATTCTTTTTGGAATGATGTTTCAGTTTGACTTTTTCAAGAAAAACAATTTTGCAGTCGTGTTCCTCGTCTTCTTTCTTTTCCAGCTCTGTATGGTGAGACCACTTTCCGCATTCCTTGCTTGACATTAAAATAGCTTATGCTTGCTAATAGTAACCCTTTCTGACTTATTCACTCTTGCTTATGCTAGACCGGTCTTGCATTCATGCTGTCAGCCTTCGTTAGCAAGTCAACTTCGGCCAATACTGTGGGGTTCTCCTTGTTCATTATTGGCTTTTTAACTCAGGCAAGATTCACCACCATACACAATGAATAAGTCTGTTTTAGAAACACAATGAATGGATCTGTTTTAGAAACCAGCTTCATAACAATAACCATTAGCAAGGGACATTTAGGGTCCCTTGTAATAGAAAAACACCAGGAAACTCATTTGACTCATCCATCCCACACAAGCCAGACAAACTAATCATGTTTGAGGAAGCCACTGGCCTTCTTCGGCTTTTAAAAACACGAGGATGTTGTCACCGGTGACCAGGTTATGGTTTTTGCACCCCTTTCCCTTGGGGAAGTGCACTTGAGTGCCTTTTCTTATTCTTTTTCTAATAGTTACTTATGGCATAGTCTTTATTATATAATGAGAGTGGGTTGCGTTGTCCTGCCATCGATCAACTCATAATTTTACTAATTTTAACCTAAAGTATTTCTGACCAATTGCCTCTTCATCAATAAAGGTCAAATTAATAATAAGCCTCGGCAGATTCTATTGAAAGTCGCTTATTTACATGGAAGCAAATGTCTGATAGAGACTAATTTTGATGATACGCATTAATTGATTGATTCCATAATCATGAATGTAATGGTTCAAACTTGAGTACATCTTTTGGTCGTACCCTTTCTATAGAGGTTTGTAGGTTGCTTTGGAGCAAGAACTTTGTGTTCCCTTATGATTGTAACAATCCACATTTATCTTGACTGCAGATTGTTACCCTTGTTGGCTTCCCATATAAAAAACAATTTTCTCGTATTATACGGAATGTCTGGTCCTTGTACCCGCCGAATCTTCTTGCGGCAGCTGTGGATTTACTGGTTCAGGCAACTGCTACTCCCGAAGATGTTGGAATTAGCTGGAGCAGGCGGGACAAGTGCTCCCTTGATGATACAGAATGTGTAATTACAATTGTACGTGAACACTTTTAAACTTTCTCGGAAACTCCAACAGACATGCATGCACCTGGACAACCCCACTCCCTTTTTAAGCACTTAAACACCGAAAATTTTCACCCATATGCTCTCCTCTTCTCCTTTCTGTTTTCCGTTGTTTTGTTTCTAAAATTTCTTCTTCATCCACTCCAGTTAGACTTACTTATGATCATTCAAGCTTTTAAACTCATTTTTTCTTGACAGAATGATGTTTACATATGGCTCATCAGCACATTCTTTGTCTGGCTTGTTTTGGCAATCTACTTTGATAATGTAATCCCCAATGCATCTGGTGTCAGAAAATCAGTGTTTTACTTCTTGATGCCTGGGTATTGGACTGGGAAAGGTGGAAACAAGGTGGAAGGTAATTGAGATTCCAATTCAATTGATGCCTCATAGGCCCACTCAGTAGCTAATCCTTTCTCTTTGTAGAGGGTGGCATTTGTAGTTGCTCTGCTTCAGTTTCAGAACAAGAGCATACTATTCCAGATGATGAAGATGTCCTTGAAGAGGAAAGCATTATTAAAAAAGATGCAAGAGAAGGCACAATTGATCCAAGTGTTGCAGTTCAGATACGTGGACTTGTGAAAACATATGCTGGGACCCGGGACATTGGTTGCGGTAAATGCAAAAAGACCTCACCTTTCCATGCTCTTAAGGTAAGCAATGAATTTTCGTCTTTGCTGCCAGAGCAGGTTGACAGGGTAAAAGGGGTTTTCTATTTTTTTTTATCTTACGTCTCCCCCCGCTCTTGCAAGTGGACCACCAAATTGTGGTCCCTCATGAGAACTTACTGCAAAGAAGATCCAACTGAATCGCCCTTTCTTTTTATTTGATAGACGTGTGCTGATTACTAGGCGTAACATTTTTCCGTGATGGATGAATTTATGTGCTTTCTCAGGGTTTATGGATGAATTTCTCAGAGGATCAGTTATTTTGTCTGCTTGGACCCAACGGTGCTGGTAAAACAACAGCAATCAATTGCTTGACTGGCATTACACCAGTGACAAGTGGAGATGGTAAAGTTGCTTATTTCTTTTCCTTGATCAATCACAATTGCATCACAAAAGTGACTTTCATCCATAAAAAATGCATTGGAAACTTGACTAGCTGCTTCCATGACAGCTTTGATTTATGGATATTCCATTAGAAGCTCTGTTGGCATGTCAAAAATCCGAAGACTTATAGGAGTTTGTCCTCAGGTGATCTCTCTCCCTCTCTACCTCAATGAGCACATGTGTGCTCATTTGCATGGTGCTTTCTTTAAGTGGTAGCATGCGAGCATGTTTGTTTGTGCTTGAATTTGCACATGCTTTACAGTTTGCAAGCTTGACGGTGCCCACATCTGATTGCTAATAGATTATAAAGACTGACTTTTGTGTCATATCCCAGTTTGATATCCTTTGGGATGCATTGTCTGGTCAGGAGCACATCAATCTCTTCGCTAGTATTAAAGGCCTACCACCAGCCTCAATCGATATGGTATGCAACTGGCGAATGTGGAAAGGATTCATGATTATAATTCTCTCAAGATTGAAAGGGGTTTATCCAGTGATACATAGATGTTACCGTTGCAGATAAACTATTTCAGAAAAGAATTACCATTTCATACCATCCATTCTATCTTGCAGGTTGCTCAGGACCTACTAGAAAAGGTAAAGCTCACCGACTCAGCAAGAGTTAGAACAAGGAGCTATAGTGGAGGAATGAAACGCCGCCTCAGTGTTGCAATAGCCCTTATTGGGGACCCAAGATTAGTCATCCTTGATGAACCAGTAAGAAGATTAGACCTCTTTGAACACAGATATTTCCATTGGTCTGTTTGGACAAATGAGCTGTTTCTCTCACATTAACTTTTTAATTTGCAGACCACTGGCATGGATCCAATATCAAGAAGGCATGTCTGGGATATAATACAGGATGCAAAGAAAGGACGCGCCATTGTTTTGACAACACATTCAATGGAAGAAGCTGACATTCTAAGTGACCGTATAGGAATTATGGCCAAGGGTAGGCTCCGATGCATTGGAACATCAATCAGGCTGAAGTCAAAGTTCGGGACTGGTTTTGTTACTAATGTGAGCTTTGCTGAATCCACCGACAGACAAACTCCACCATATAGCCCTGTGGAGCCTGCCATTGCCGTTGATCGTGAGCCTGTAAAGCAGTTTTTTAAACAGGTAAGTTTGATGAATGCCATGGAATTATACAACATATTTACCTGCACTGCATTAAGTTTTGATTTGCATAATCTCTTGGCAGCATTTGGAAGTAACCCCTTTTGATGAGACCATATCGTTCCTGACTTACGTCATTCCTCACAATAAAGAGAGCCTCTTAACGGTAAGAATCTCTGAATTCATTTTTGCTACCTCCAGTTTGGAATTGATGACTTGCAGATTTCAAAATGTCACCCTGAAAGCAGGTTAGAAGTGTTGGAATTATGACATTTTGGCAAGCCATTGAGAACTGCATTTACACAAGTGTCTACAATATATCTTACTGGATCAGTCAAAGCACAAGAGTTTTACCTTCTGCACATTACTCTTTTTCATTATTTGCAGAAACTAATTGAAAGACGATAATTATAATGTGTGTGATCAATGAAAAACAAAATCGAAATATTTCTGTATCGAAAGACTGAGCAGATTTGAAACTTAAGGCTATTTGTTTATGATTGTTTCTCATCTTTTTTTCTCCTCATTTTTCATTGGCAATTAAAACATTCAAACAGTTTTTTTTCGCGGAACTCGAGGAAAGACAAGGAGAATTTAGTATATCAGACATTCAACTTGGCCTGGCAACGCTCGAAGAGGTTTTCCTGAACATTGCCAAAACGGCAGAGTTAGAAAATGCTGCTGCCGAGGGGCGCTTGGTTACTCTAACTCTAACTTCCGGAGCATCAGTTGAGGTAACCATAATTTCAAACCCGGTTTTGCTCCTGTTACTTGCATGACAAGTTACTGAACAGGGGGAGAAAATTGCAACAAAAGAAAGATTTTTAACTGTTATGCATCTCTCTATGCGTACAATCGTAATGCAGGTACCTGTAGGAGCTAGATTTATAGGCATCCCCGGAACGGAAACCGCCGAGAATCCAAGAGGGAGCATGGTTGAAGTGTATTGGGAGCAAGACGATGCCGGCGCTCTCTGCATTTCAGGGCACTCAAGGGAAATGCCTATTCCTCCTAGCGTCCAGCCATTGACTTCCGCAGCGCCGCCTCCCGGCAGAAACATTTTCGGCCAAAGGAGAGGACTGGTTCATGGAGTAGTGATAGACCCCAATGAGATTCCTAATTCTAGCAGTTCTCGACGATACATTCCCCCGTGAAATATCTGTATTCATTCTTTTATACGGCACATTTGTTTAGCAACAACAATTAGTATGTAATATTCCTGTGGTGACATTCTTGTTAACAATATATTGATTTTATTTCTCACATTATATAAATAAAATAAGGGAAATAAATTTAATATATCCGTTTGGATTCACAACCAACATTTTACTATATAAAAAAAAAAAAAAATGGAGTGCTTGTTATATTTACGTTTCTTTTTTAGCACAACATATTTATCATCTAAAACAGTATTTTATTATTATTATTTTAGTTAGATCTTATTTTAAATTTTTATTTTTTTTTCTTACATGTAGCATTCAGTTAACTTAACTCACTTTTTATGTGAATCAAATCATAAATCTTTTTAACTTTGAAACAAATAATAATTAGTCTATTGTGTTAATTATTATTTATAAAAATTTAAAATAATTACAAAAATATAATTATAAATATCTCAAAAAAATTAAATTATCTTTAATTTATTAAGAAAAAATTGTTTTCAAACTGGTTTTCAAATTTGTGTTTGTTGCATTGGCTTTTTTTTTATTACAATGTTGGTGCTAAAAATTTTTGCCAGGTAATTTACAAATGGCTAGAACTAAAACAGTTAATTTTTCTTTTAGCTATTTACATAAATTTTATTAATGACTGTTAATCATAAATCTTATTTCTAAAAATAAAAAAATAAAAAATTTCGTGAATACAAAAAACAATAGATATAATTAGGTACAATTTATTAAATAATACAAGTTTTTTTCTTACCTTTTTTTTTTTTTCTCCCCTTTTCACACATTATTTGTACTATTATAATGGTATCTATATTATTTTAATAATTATATGAAATTGGAGTTTATTCTTGTGCGCAACAAGTGTTTCCTTAACGTCGGATTAATTTATTGATTTTTATATTTAGATCTAACTGTTCAAATGTTATCTGCTTGACTGTATCTTTGTCTTGCTCGCCGTATCCCCCGGAACTGCACGTTATTGTTATATTTTAAAATGAATAGTAGTATTATGCGATGTAAATTTTGCCATAGAATGACAGCAAGGAACGTCGTTGTTAAATGTTATGGGAATTCAATCTCAAATTGAATGAGTGGGCTGGCGGGACAGCTAACGTATCTTCCAAAGAGAGTACTCCCAACCTTTTTAAACGGAAACAATTTAACTTCACGCCGATAAGAGCAAATCCAAAACATCTCGGAAAGGAATCTTACCTGATAATGGTATCGCAACTCTCATTTGCATTAATTACAAAAAAAAAAAAAACAAAAATGGCGTCAATTCAGTTTTACAAAACGCGTTAGTTTAATTTACAGGCATCGAAACCTCCATTTATGAATATACTGCGACGTAGTGTGGACAAAAAACAAAAAAAGAGAGAGAGAGAGAGGATGGAATTGCAGAGAGGTATTGGGCTGGCATGGCAGCAATTCGGGGCGCTGTTGAGGAAGAACGCGTTGCTGTCGTGGAGGAACAAAGCGGCGACGTTTGTGCGGCTGTTCTCGTCGCTGTTCTTCCTCTTACTGCTTTTCATCGTTCAGAAGTCGGCGGACTCCACGGCGAGCAACGACGGGGTCACGAATCCCAAGGTTTTCGCCCCGCCTCCTATCGCGGACTGCGACCGTCTGATGCTGAGAAAGCCATGCTTCGACTTCGTCTGGAGCGGAAACGGCAGCGCTAAACTCACCCGCATTGCTTCCGCCATAATGGCTAACAACCCTGGCAGGTCCATTCCCTCCTCCAAGGTATCGTTTTACCCCGTAGTTTCGAGGCACGGGCGTAAAGGATTGGTTTCCCACTCCTTATCGTTTAGGTTCCGCTATAAAATTTTCCCGAAGGAAGGAAATTGAATTAATATTGTCGCCAGTAATACGTTAACCACCGTTAATGATGATTAGTGACGGTGGTGATTTTTGGTTCCCTTGATTTTACGAGTTCTTGATTTAATTTCTTGATCTGGCACTTAATCGTGTGTGTGTGTGTTTTATTTTTTTGTTCGATTTGCTTTTTTTTTATTTTCGTGTGTAAAGATTCTAATGGGTGTTTGTTCTACTGCTTGAATGACTCAAGGACAAAAAATTTTGTAAGTCAAATCACTTGAATGCAGGTCAAATCATTCAGAACAAAAGATGAAACAGAGGCTTGGCTTTATGGCAATCAAATGCATTGCTCTGGAGCTCTACATTTTGTAGAAATGAATTCCTCCGTAATCAGCTACGGTATACAGACAAATTCTACTGGAGCTCAATCTTCATCCTCAAGGGGATCTTCATATCGACGGGAAGATACCCAATTTAAATTTCAAATTCCGCTTCAGATTGCGGCAGAGCGTGAAATTGCTCGGTCTCTTATCGGAGGTAGGAATTGGGAAATACTTGTTTTGCTCGTGTGCTTTTGGCAGAGATTTTTGGCGTGCATAAAATATCTCGCGTCTCTTTTGATATAATTTACTAATCCGTGATTCTGGAGATTCAGTTCCAAATTTTAGCTGGATTGTCGGATTAAAGGAATTTTCACAGCCTGCTGAAGAGGGTAAAACAAGTTTTTCTGCAATGAATGACGTGGGAACCATCTTTATCCTTGCATTTGCCATGTTTGGGTTTGTAATGCAAATTAGTTCAGTGGTAATGGAGAAGGAGCTCAGACTTCGCGAGGTTTGACTCTCAGCTGTCTTGACTTCTTTAGAATTCTAATTGCTGGCCCTTTACTGAACCCTCCATGTTTTCACTACGGGGCAATTACTAAATAATGTTGGTTGGTTTCCACTTGCAGGCAATGAGTATGATGGGGCTTTATGAGTCTGCCTACTGGTTCTCATGGATCACCTGGGAAGGAATCTTCGTGCTAATTTCATCACTTCTCATAGTACTCTTTGGAATGATGTTTCAATTTGACTTTTTCAAGAAGAACAGTTTTCCGGTTCTATTTCTTGTGTTTTATCTTTTCCAGCTAAATATGGTAAGGCCGCATCCTGTGTTCCTTGCTTGTAATTGATCAGCGTTGTGCTTGATTATATTAACTCTTCCCTTGTTTTGTTTTTTTATTTTTGGTAACTTCGATGCAAGACTGGGTTTGCCTTCCTGGTTTCAGCCTTCCTAAGCAAGTCAACTTCAGCATCGTCAGTGGGGTTTTTAGTATTTCTTATTAGCTGTGGGACTCAGGTAACGTCTCATACTAGGCATACAGAATAAGCAGTTCTTTGAATATAATGCACCCAAGGTTCAAAATGCTTTAATTCTGAACCAGACAGAACACCAGTGCCATCACACTTAAGGCTCTCCCTCATCTTCTCAATCTTTCTGTGATCTTAATGCAGAAATTGTTGATGAAAAATCTGCCTCTTGACATTGCACTCACAATTTCACAATTACCGCACAGATTTTGGCTTCATTCTATCTCTGTTTACAAGAAATGATACATTTTTCCAGTTTAATCAAAGTCTTCTCTTCATTTTTCTCTTCATTTATAGAAACTGATGAAATAAAATTAATTTCATGCTTACATGAATCATTTTCTTTTTCCTTTCGACCATGGATTGACAACAAGATTTTTTCTAAACACTGTAGGAAAAATTTGCTTATTTCCAACTTTCCAGTACAATGCAGTTCTCATTTTATCATTGCAGGCAACTAACGAACGGATTTCTGAGAATGAACACACCATTGTTAGAAGAATTTGGTCAATGTTTCCACCCAATCTTCTTGCCACAGCCATGAATCATCTCGCAGAGGCAACAGCCACCCCTCTAGATGTTGGAATCAGCTGGAGTAGACGAGCTGCTTGTCCTCCAGATTGGGAAAACTGTAAAATGACAATTGTAAGCTAACATTTTAATTTTTAGGGCACTGCCATAAAGAAATTGCACACAATGGACAGCAGGTTGCATCATTCCTTGCTTTGAGAAGTCCATTTACCATTAATTTATATATGGAAATAGTGCTTCCCTTTCATTTCTCTATTATGGCTCTTTCTATTATTCTCTGCCATTGAAATTAAGCTAAATTTTTTCTGTTTGTTCTGTTTATAACTTTTGACAGAATGATGTGTACCTGTGGCTCAGTGCTACGTTCTGTGTTTGGATTGTTTTCGCAATCTACTTCGACAATATAATGCCAAATGCATATGGCATGAGAAAACATATCTTTTATTTCTTAAATCTCAAATATTGGATAGGGAGGGGTGGGAACAAAGCTGAAGGTAATGGAAATTCCAGTTCATTCATTGGTTCGTAGATCCCTCGTTAGCTAAACTTTTTGACCTTAAATTTTTCCATTTTTCTTCAAAGAGGGTAGCATCTGCCGTTGCAATGGCTCAACAATGCAACCGGAGTATATTGCCCCGGAGGATGAAGATGTGCTTGAAGAGGAAAACACTGTCAAACAAGAAACAAGTGAGGGCACACTCAACCCAAATGTTGCAGTTCAGATTCGTGGACTGGTGAAGACATATGCTGGAGCTAGAAAATATGGTTGCTGTAAATGTAAGAAGACTCCACCATATCATGCTATTAAGGTCAGTCGCATATTCTATGGTTATATTGACAAACATTAGAGGATGCTTCTGTGATACTGACCTAGCAATTGTATCTTTTTTCCCTGATCATTTTTCTATTTCTCCTTTATATTCATCCCAATTTCCTATACAAGGCAGGAAATATGAAATGGAAGAGTTTTATGTAATATATAATATTGAACATTATGCATGTGATTGATGGCTTTTATCTAGCTGGATTGCTGTTCAGCAGCCAAATTGGCCATGTTCATCTATGGAAAAACAATTTAGATATTCTTCTTGCACTTTTTTATGAGCAAAAAATAACATATAATTTTTAGCCGGCGGCTACCCTTTCTTCTTCATGGCTAACAGAAAAAAGAAGATGGATGATTGTTTCAGCGTTATGATGGTGGGAATTCATGTATTAACTGTAGGGCTTGTGGATTAATTTTGCGAAGGATCAGTTATTTTGTCTTCTTGGACCCAATGGTGCGGGAAAAACTACGGCAATTAATTGCTTGATTGGATTAACACCTGTGACTTGCGGAGACGGTGGGATATTCACTTCTTATCCTTTTTTATCAGCCTATTCACAGAGGAATTATTATTAAAAGGGAAAAAAAAGGCAGAAACATAAAAGGGTAACACACTGCTTTTTTAACAGCTTTGATTTATGGATATTCAATTTGTAGCTCCACGGGAATGTCAAACATTCGAAGGCTTATAGGTGTCTGCCCCCAAGTAAGCCTCTCCTCCACCCCTTGTTTCGGTCCATTATACCTAGTACATAACCATATGCTGACTGGTCGCAACTAAATTTGCTTACATTTTCACGTATGCATGTTTTTGTGCTTGTTTAGATGCTTGTTTTTGACTGCATGTTTCCAACACCATGTAAGCATGATGACGCGTGTACTGGCTGTCAAGTCTGTAGCCACTGAATTTTGCATCTTGTCATAGGGTGACATTCTTTGGGATAACTTGTCCGGTCAAGAGCATCTCTACCTTTTTGCTAGCATCAAAGGCATACCCCATGCTTCAATCACTTCGGTAGGTGCGGCACATATCTGTAAAGGAAGGAGTATCCTTGTTTTTTTCTAACCATAATTTGAGGTCACCGTGCTTTGACCAGCTCTATTTATGATTCATGGTGTTCAAAGATGTTCTATAATAAGTAATTTTTTTCTACTTATTTAGGTTGCCCAGGAGTTATTGGCAAAGGTAAGACTTGCTGGTGAAGCAAAAGTGAGATCCCAGAGTTATAGTGGAGGAATGAAGCGTCGCCTGAGTGTTGCAATAGCCCTTATTGGTGATCCAAAGTTAATTGTTCTCGATGAACCTGTATGAAGAACAGAATTCCTCAAATATATGTGTAGTTTGATTTATTTACAAAGCAGGTTGGTTACTGAATTCTTTCTCTGATGGGTAGACTACTGGCATGGATCCGATATCACGAAGGCATGTATGGGATGTAATACAAGACGCGAAGAAAGGTCGATCCATTATTCTTACAACACATTCAATGGAAGAAGCAGATGTTCTAAGTGATCGCATAGGAATAATGGCCAAGGGTAGGCTCAGATGCATTGGAACCTCCATCAGGTTGAAGTCAAAGTTTGGGACAGGCTTTATCACTAATGTGAGCTTCATGGAAGTCACTAAGGGAGAAGGTTCTCAGTTCGGGTCTGCAGATCATTTAATCCATCAGAAGGCTGTGAAGCAGTATTTTAAAAATGTATGTAAGAGTAAACGAGCATTTCAATGGTTTATTCAGATTGCAGAGGCTTAATAATTTGTTTTGTTTTTTTGGCACAGAAATTGGATATAATGCCAGCAGAGGAGACAACATCATTTGTGAGTTTTGTCATTCCTCGCAATAGAGAGAGCGCTCTAACTGTGAGTCCTTCTGAATTGCCTACTTGGCCTTCTTTCCCCGGAACCGTATTGCTTGCCTGAAACAGTCAAGAAATTTTACCCTTTATACTTTGCTTTCTTGCAAATTTCTGAATTAATAGATCCATGCTGCTCATTGTTTTCTTTTGGAAGCTTTTACCCTACCTACTTTGTATTCATCGGTCTCTAGAATCTCACGACAGGAAGTTTTTGGAGAGCTCGAAGATAGGAAAAGAGAATTTGATATAGCTGACATTCAACTTAGCCTTGCAACTATTGAGGAAGTTTTCTTAAATATTGCAAAACAAGCCGAAGTGGAGAGTGCTATTGCAGAAAACAAGCTGGTAACCCTGACCTTAACTTCCGGGGCCTCAGTACAGGTTTGTACAATATGCTGTGCTCTGTGATATGCAAATACGTTTCACTGCTGGAAAGTGAGAAAAATTGATCAAAAAGCTAACTGATTCGGTTTCTCTGGTTCTAATGAAAATACAGATACTTGTTGGAGCTAGATTTGTTGGAATCCCAGGAACAGAGTCTTTGGAGAATCCTAGAGGCATTATGGTTGAAGTATACTGGGAACAAGATGGTTCTGGTGCCCTCTGCATTTCTGGCCACTCTGCAGAAATGCCTGTTCCAACTAATCTTGATGTTCAATCCATGAATTCTGCAGCCCCACCTTCCCGCCTAAGGGAAGGAAGAGAGGACCCACTTATGGAATTGTAATCAACGTTGAGTCAAATTAGTCTCATCATATGGCCCAGAAGATTCTATGTTGATTCCTTTTTCCTGCACATTTGTTTATACTCTATCAGAAAGACACGGTAGGCTCATTAATTTTGGTACATCCACTGGTATTTGCTTTAGTTGAATCAATGCTTGGGGTTTCAATAGTAGGAATGGCTTCATGGAAATATTCAGACTTGCTGAAACCCTCTGAACCACGCAATTAGGATTACCTCCATCAAAAGCATCAAATTATATCTTCTGCAAATTCAAATGCAAAGGAACTATTCCTCCCAACTGTTGAAATCTCAAGAGAACAGATGTTATAGTGCCCAAACTTATTATCAGGTGCACAAAGCCATCATGCTATAAAGGAATAAACAAGTGCCCCACACGAATTGAAGGAATGAAAAAAAAAAATGCTTACAGACTTAGGAAATAAGAGTAATGAGGATAATGGAAGGACAATATAGACAACCAGAAATCAAATCAAAACCATGCATAAATGTGTGATTGTAGCATAACAAAAATTCAAAACCTATAATGTATATTCACTCGCGAACAAGCAGAAGTAGGACTCAGGAGTCAACAAGCCTCAAGCATTAGAACAAGTTTCCAGTTTTACAACATAATCTTATACCAGTGACACAGGAAGCAACTGCCATTAGAACCCAGACTCCTGAAAAACCACGGCTCAACTGAATTACCTCCTCCACTCCAGCTGGATTCCTTTTGCTGCAAAATCAAGCAATAGCTGACACTGTGTTAAAACATTAAAAATATGACTGAGGATAACTAAGATAAGACCCTCCTAGACTACCTATAAAGTGAGATTCAGTAAAAAGGTTACCTTCACCATAAAACCTGGTTCATTTGAAAGCAACTCATGTAAAAACAAGAATCAGTATCTTAAATACAAGTTAACATTTTTTTACCATTTCCATCTCTCGAAGCCAACAGTGACCTGTCACTTTTGTTCCCCACTTTAGTACCAGAATTAACTGCTCTCTGTGTCCTCGGTGACTGTGAACTAACTTTGCTTGTAGCAGAAGATGGCAGAGAATGACGCCGGGTAATGTTATTCTTCTCAGATCCATTCTGACTAAACCTTGGGGAGCCTTGCAATCTCAGCTTTGCCTTAGCAGATTCAGTTGTGGCCATATAGCTTGGGAGCATTGGACTACTCTGCAACCCATTCTCTGTATGTTCTTGCTTTGATGCGCTAGAAGTTTTCCGGCCAGATTTCTGATTTTCATCGCTGTTTGGATCCTCTTTATGACCTAAATCACCATTTGTCACAGGACCATCCTCATCCTTCCCACCACTCTCCACTGAAGGCTTTGATTCAAAAAATGCTTCACCACACTGTGGTTCTTCTGATGTCTCATTGTTTTCTAATGGTTCTGGGATTGTATGAACATTTGGTAAATCAAGTGTTGCCAAGGTTGGCATGTTCTCTGCCAAATCAGCTTGTTTGGAGGTTACCAAGGTGCTTTCTTTCCTCAATTTCTCAGCTGAATTACTCATGCTCTGTCCTGATATATTATCACCCGCAGCACGCGATACCTTTTCCATGCTTGGCTTTTGCTTCTCAATTTCTACCTCTGACTGAACAGAGTTTTCCATTATTGGGTTATGAACCTTTCTCAAGTTACGTTTTACTTTTTCAAGCTCATTTTGTGGACTTTCCTGGGCTGTATCAACTGGTTGGCTGGAAACTTTCCTGAAATTACGCTTGGGTTTCTCAAACTCAGAGGCTGCCTGCACCAAGTTGTTGTCATCATTTGTAGCTGTAACCCGGCGAACACTGCGCTTAGGCCTACCAGTTTCAGCATCCACCATTTGGCCATTACCATGCTTCCTCTGCAATTTGGCATACGGAAGTTTCTTAGGTTGTGGAACTGGTTTCCAGAAGTTCGAGGCTGACCAGCGTCCTAACCAGCTTGGGACTGAATTTGGTTCCATAGAATCATAATAGAGGCGCAAGGGCATCACAGTGGGTGATGAGACAAGAAGCTGAAGAAACAAACCCAGGAGAGAACCATGAAAAATGTGCAACATGTTTTCAAATAGGATTATGGATGCCACAAAAATTCCTGTTGAAAGGGCTAACTACATTAAATCTCCACATGACAAAAGGCTATCCATTATAATATCATTGAGCAGTCATTGCCACTTAATCTGATGAGAACAAATTAAGGTGTTCCCCAAAACCTTGTGAGTGATGGTGTCATTATAATATGACAACCTATGTATTGAAAAGAATTGCTTAAATACCACAAATTTTCTGATGTAACAAATTTCAAGATATCATGGAAGTTTGACCAGTCAAGTTTCCTCTTGATTCATGTCTCCTCTCCCAATAATTCATTCAAAGAAGACTCACCAGTTCCACAAAATATTCAAGCAAAATTTTCCTTCTAAATATATACCACCATCACAACTGGGTGGTGCACATAAGCTGGGACAAGGCTTTGCATGTTATTGTGCGCATTAGTTGGCCACTGTGGAATATAAATAATATGAAAGCCCATGCAATGAATAGATCATACCTTGCGGACAAAAGCATTTCCTGACATCTTTGATATTTGGATGGACAAGCTAACCCCATAAGAATTGACAAGCTTGCTATCCTGAAAGTGAAAGAAACTGTGAATTGATGGAAAAGCTGCAACATGAAAGCCATCAACTAGTTTGTTTGCGTGGTTAAAATATGCAAATCCACAAGAAATTATGGGACAAGTTATTATATAAAGACTAGAATAAACACTGAAGTTCACCAACACAAACTTGCCAATTTATTAGGTGCTGGGCCACCAAACAATTTTTAGGGGCCTGGGACCAGCCCAGTAATATTTACTCATATGCACTAAAAATATATCACTCAGATCTGCTATGCAAAAAAATCAAAGTCTAACCAAATGAGGGGAAACAAGGAAAAAATTTCTTCCTCTTAGGGTATAATGAAACATGATGCATGATTAACAGAGGACTGATATGATTCCTCAAGAACTTACCTTTGTCTTCACATGAACACATTTTTTATAAATCTCTTGCCCGATATCTGAGCTCCTAATCTTTCTTCCTCGAGCAAGTGCCTGCAATTTGATGATTCCCATCACACAGCACAAGGTCACAACAGCTTGTCTTCTAACCAAGTGCCCACGAATGAGTGCTTGTAGCCTTATTATGCCTTTAAGGGCCTTAAATGCTCGCCGAGCCTTCACAAAACATACAGACATCAGTGCATATATAACTTCCACAAGATAAGTTCGATGTAATAGAATATCATAAAAAAATTATTACAAAGGAGATACAATGCTCAAGCATGCAGTGTTTATGGTTCTTTTCTTTTCCCAACATTGATACTGGGGAAATAATATCACTAACTTCAACATTGTGATTCCGCAAGAGGACCAGAGGGAAAACATTAATGAGGAAAAATTACGTTGACTATCCTAAGAATTAATCTGGGTAACTTCTCAACCAAAAAGATATAATCTACAGAAGACAAATTTTGGTAAAGAATATAAATTTGAAAATTAAAGCAAAAACAAGTACCACTAAATTCAGTGAGTGTATGCATTAACTCTTCAGGAAAATGCCCAAATACTCACTGATAATTGGATTTGCATGTCTAACCAGCAGACAAGAATTTAAAAGAGTAGGGATTACCAAGTAACCCCTAAAAGCGGCTTGCACCAGTTGTGCAGCTTCCTCTAGCCTTAGTTTTTCAGGATCAGATGGCATGTCCTGTGTTAAGGATCCTTGTAAATTTTCATCTTCATATGTTTGGTCCTCATGTGGTAAGTTCTCAGTTTCCTTGTTCTCAAGTTCGGATATCCTTTCAGCTCTATCAGTGGTGTTGAGGGAGGAATGTGAGACCACAGAAGGAAACAAGGTAGGATTAATTTCTGATGCTTTGGCAGCAACTGTCTTCTCATTACCGAATTTCTACACAGAAATATTGTTAAAATCAGAATAAGTACATAGCGCACAGCTACATGACAATAGTAAAAGTGTGCTTGTGTCATTAAAATAGTAGATCAAAATAAGGAAGAAAAGAACAAACCAAACATATTGGAAATGATATTATATTAAGTATACCGGGTACAAATTTAATGAGAATGACTTTGAGAGGTGACAAAGAAGAAAAAAAAAAGAGAAAGAAAGAGCAACAAAATTCCCAGTTATACTTTTAGGATTGAACTATCAGCTAGGCAAGCAGTCAGCAACACATGTTGCATAAAACTTGTTTGAGTACAACAGTTTTCTATGACACCAGGAAATTAATTTACCACCCAACAATAAGATGGGGATGGGATGAGTTCTGAAAAAGAAGTTCTGTCTGCTTAACTGATTTTGGAATTTTAGTTGAATAGATCATTTAAGACTTGGGTATTTTCAAATGGTTGCCATCAACTTTGAAACAGTTATGTTAGAATTACCTGCTTTCCTTTTACAGTGTTAGATTTGGATGACTTCTTTCCAAATAGGACATTCTTGATCCATCTTGCTGGTGATTTTCCCATTGCTAGAGGAGCAAGGATAGCAACCCCAAACCCACTACCTGCATTGTTCAATTCACCAACAATTCAAACAGACATAGACTAAAAAACTAAAAAAAAAAAATGTAAATCTACCCAATTCAGAAAAATACAATGAGATGTGCCAAACATCATGAAATCAATATGCCCATCTGAACCCCAAGGACTACTCCCAATAAAAAAAAAAAAAAAAAACATTTTGAGTGGCAGTTATTCAGTGTTATAAGCCAATCACTAAAAAATGCCCCCATGCACACCTTTATTTATTATTCAGCAGAAATTTCACAGAACCATGACACTATACCTAAAAGAGAATCAAAATAAATAAACCAGCTAACAAAGGGGCAATTAAAAAAAAAAAAAAGAAGAGAGAGAGGGAGAGAGAAAATAAAAGCAGGGAAAAATTGGTGAAAGGGAAGAAAGCAGAGATCTGGTCCAACAACATAGCCAGTAAGCAGACTTAAACTGCTTAAAATTAAATTTAACTGCTTCCTGTCTAAAGCATGCAAATGGAATTGGATTTGCATCAGATCTGTTATTTACCTTACCAATGCTGTACCCAACAGACCCAAATCTACCATTCCTGCACCTCAATTAGCCAAACCAAAAACCAAAAAAAAAAAAAAAAAAAAAAGGAAAAACACAAAATTTTAAGGAAAAAGCATCTTCTAACAAAAAGCAAATTTATATCAAAAACAGATACATAGTGAGAGAGAGAGAGATAAAGAGAAAGAGGGAGAGATAAAGAGAGAGAGAGAGAGTACCATGAATGAGTGAGAGAGTGAGATTTCAAATGAAGAAAATGTCTTGTGTGGAAGTGTGTGATCTGCTGCCCACACCAGAGCTTGCTTCCTCTCTCTCTTCCTCTCTCTCTCTCTCTGCTATGTAGTCTGGACCCAGAAAAAAAAATTATTCCTCCAAAATTTTTTGAAATTTAAAGGATAAAAATAAGAGCTAATTATCTCCTGCAATCGAGCTCGTTTTAGTTTTCTAAATCCACCCGTTATGTCGCTTCAATTGAGGCCGGGATTGAGTTTCTTTTTCGTGATGTGATGTAAGAGGTGATGGACTGTTGATGGTTAGATGTAAGTGGGAGAGAGAAATTTACCGTGGAAGTGAGTGCAGGGAATGTTTGTTTTTTTTTGTTTTTTCTTGGCTTTAAATTTGAAAGCAGTCGGGTAGGGTTAGTACCCGAGTGCAGTTACTTCGGGAGCAAGGGTAGTCAGCTTCTTCTTTACTAATTACGCATTGGTTGAGATGACGCTTATGCCCTCAATCCCCGGAGTTTCATGTTCCACGCGCTGGGAAAGATCGCGCAACATCTGAGACCGTCCAGAAGTGACGGCGGCTTAAAGGAAACCGCGATGGATGGCGCGTCCCGAAAGCGTCATCTGCTGTGGTGGGTGGGGTGGCGCTGCTGGTGCATGGATTCCACGTCGTGAAACGCGGGTGGAGAACGTGATCACCTATTTTTATTTAAAAAATCAAAATCACCTTGCATTAGTATTAAAAAATATATATATAATCTGATGAATAACCTAACCTATATTTTATTATTAATTTAAATTTAAATTATTTTATTATCGTATGTCTTGACAAATTTAAAATTTTAATTGAAATGTGAGATTTAATTTTAGATTAATTAATATTAAAATTAAATATAAAAAATTTATGTAAATTTAAAATAATTTAAATGAGAAATCTTTCTTATTAACAATTTAAATGAGATTGTTAATGGATAATTTAAATCCCGGTCGACGGACAAAATTTCAAGCATACATTGAGTCTCTCTTTCCATTTCTTGGGCCACCACACCCACAACTAGGCGGGTTAGCTTTAGATTCAAACAGCTACTTCTCTTTCAACACCCACCCCCTCCCCCCACCCAGAAAAAAGAGAGAGAGAGAAAATCGACGACAATCCTGTCTGTCTCTTAACAGCAATGAATAGGCCGTGATCCATTGAAGCATAGCCCGAAAAAATTTAAGGGCCAGGAAAAACGAACAGGAAGAATCAAGAAGAGGAGGAGGCCCCAATAGGCCTCACATCATCATCATCTTTATCATTATATTCGACATTTCCTCCAATCGCAACCGTCAAAAGGCAGTTTCTGTTCAACAACGGCCACAAGCTCTTTTTTTTTTTTTAAATTCAAATTTCGAAAGAGAATCGATGGACTTTCTTGATGACAAAGCCAAAAAAGCGATGGGTCCCATGAAGCTCCCCCCCCCCCACCCCCGGCCATCCTGTCCAAGCCCCTCCCCAGCACGCACACACTCCTGTTCTTCCTGCCGATGTACAATTTTGTCGTTCCACTCCCTCGTTCTGCCGGCCACGTGTATGCAGTTGCCAGGTGTCGAAATCAGAGCGATTAAGAAGCTAAGATTCGCGTCCAAAGCGGAGAGAGAGAGGTTTTTAGCAGTGTTACGGTGTTTTTTTTGAGTTACAAACTTTCCCGCCTAAAACGGCAAAAGTGTAGAAATGAACAACGGCGCCGTTTGAATAAAATAAGGAAAATCCTCATTTTTCTTCCCTCTCTCTCCTGATTACATTTCAATTGTACTTATAAAGATCCCCCTTCCAATCTCGGTGTCTCTCCGTCTCACACGTACAATTACAATTACAACATAGGATTCGTGTCCTTTCAGTTTGCTGGGAAGCCAAACAATCACACATACACACGGCAGAGGAAAGAGAGGTTTGGTTGTTGTCTGTCTGTTTGGTCAATTCTCATGGAAGAGACTGTGAAAGAGCAGCAACGGCAACAACAAGAACCTGCTGTTGTTTCTGGTACGCAACCCCTTGTATCTGTATCTGTGACTCTGTGTGTGTGTGTGTGTGTGTGTGAGCGCGCGTTTTTTCACTTTTTTTTTTTGTAGTTGATGTGTTTGGTACATTGGTGATGTTGGTTGTTAATTGATTTTAAAAGGGAAGTCGAAGCTACGGTATCCGTTGAGATCCGCATACAAATCGAAGGAAGAAGAGAAGACGGCGGCGGTGGGTGGCTTGTCAAGTTCTTCTTCTTCATCTAGGAGGTAATAATTTTCTCGTAAAGTATTTTCTCGATTGCCATACATGAGGAACATGGAGGAGGGACTAGGAGAAATGGATCTGCAATTAAGATTGTTATTACAGTTCCAGGTTTCAGTGTTTGATTTTTCTTACATCATAGGGTCTGTTGGGTTTCATTGGGAGAAACTTTATTCCTTGAATCGAAAGTTTGGAACTTTGGACTTTCTCTGTTTGCAACATTCAGTTATTGAATGACCATATTCACCTATGAAACTGAGGCCGTAGTTGATGCTGATTTAGTTACATGTAATTGAGTTTATATTTCCAATTTTGGGGTTTTACTGCAACTTTCCTTGACTAGAATCACAAGCTACATTCAAAGGAAAATGAGCCATAAATCTGGAAAGAAATAGTTCATTCGCCCAGAATAATCGACTTGTTTCCCATCCAATATTATATACTCATATATTTATGAAAAAAAAAAAAAAAAAAATTCTTACAAGGCCTGCACTGATTGTCTTGTTTTGTGTGGCGTACTTTATCTTTTAGGAGAACGCCTACATCGGCAGTGAGCAAAAGTGTGGGAGTTCTTGATCTCTCTGCCAATGACAGGCCTGGAAAGCCCCCCAGAAGGCTCTCTATTCCTGCAAAGTCCGTGGCCAGTCCGGTTCCAACAATCGCTGGGAACATAACTCCAATTCCCGAGGCTAGAACAAAGAGATCCAACCATGGTCAAGCTAAAAGTGAAACGCCTCTCTCTGAAGTCTCCAGACCATCGAGCCGAAAGAGGTTCAACACGGTTTCTTCAGCTTCCTATTGGATATCGCAAATTAAGCTCTCTGAATCGGCTGCTAAGCACTCAATTTCACTTGGTTTCTTCAAACTGGCTTTAGAAGCTGGATGTGAGGTATGGAAGCTTTGTGCATTAGCATACAGCATAGTTAAGAATTCCTCTATGTTTTGAATGAATTGTACTCTTTTCACTAACTATAACTAGTCATCGTGGAATATCCATTGTTAATGGCTTCATATGGATAATGTTAGATATGTCGATAATCTGTGCTTTTTGGTGTCGTTTTTCTTTGTGACCACCATCAATCCCAGCCACTTGGACGTATGCGGGATGAGCTTAAGTCATATGTGCATCGTCATGAACTCAGTGAAATTGGGGAAACTGTGAAAGAACTACTAGAAAGTTATGATATCTCAGACAATCAACAGCAGGTCCAGGTCTCTGAGACCTGTTTTCATGTGCCAGAAGATGGAACCCGGTCATCAGATGATGAAGTACACAGCTCCTCTTGCACAATGGGAACTAGGAAATTGAGACCCAGGTCCTTGAATGTTCATAGCACTCAAGTCTCTGCAGTTGCAGAATCAACCAAGAAAGAGACTATTCAGAAGAGTACTATTGGAACCAGGTCAAGGGGACCTTCAAACAAGGGAGCGGCCACCGCAAGATCTACTCCAGACGCTGGGGTGCACAAGTCAGAGAAGAAACCCCAGAAGCCAACGAAGCAAGAAGCTGGTAAGGAAAATGACAGGATCAAAAGGCAGGGAAAGAAATCTGCTCCTGAAACAGGCAAGTGCACAAATTGATTCTCTTTCACTCCATCTTCTCCTTCATCCTGAAATGAATGCCTGTAATTTGAACAATTGATGGTTCATCTATAGGTCCAGTCAGTCCTTCTGCTGCTGTGGTAGATGCACCCGAGGTGGACAAAGAAAATGTGGTAAAATTCTTATCGTAGACAGATTGAATTTTCATATTCTGTACCCAATAGAATGGCTTATTGATGAAGGAGTCATCATGCTTTTAGTAGACTTAACATAGTAACGTCCATGGTGTGGATGTTGCAGTTAATAAAGTATGCTCTGCAGTTAGGATCAATTTCCTCAATAAAAAATTCAGGCTTATCAGATGTTTTTTTTTTTTTTTTTTTTTCAGGTTGCTTTTCCTACCGAAGAGATCAATCTAACTGAAGTCATGTGAGCAAAGATTTTGTGGCAATATATCTGAAAGATATCTTACATGTGTTGGGCTTGTCTTCGGTATTTTTCTTAAGTGGAGGCGTTTGCTTAGCATTGAAAAAGTTTAAGATAAATTTGCTCAGAGTCTGGTGTGAGACTTCCATTAATTTTCAGTAATTGCATTTCAGAGTGGGATTTGTCTGTCTAATACTTCAAATACTGGTGTTCTTGATACCTTATTTTGTGTTTATTGTGTTTTCATTTGGATATAGGTTCTTTATTTAGTTGGGTAACCTTGTTGCATGCTTTGCAGATCAGTATGCATGTTGCAGTTATGATTTCCAAGCAATATTCTATTTTACCCTTCCCAGGCCCAAGCGTGGTGGTCTTAACTCCATCATGCTGTTGTCAGATGCAACTATGCAATAAACCCAATCAGCTAGTAAGTCATGGAATGGGCTTCCAAACCCAATCGTGGCATATACCACGCTTACTAGATCCACTACGGTGCCATCGCCCATCCTGACCAGTAGAGACAATAAAATTGCAATACAGTTCACATTACCATAATTGATCCGCATGGAATCAATCACAACTTCAACTTTTATAGCAAATCTAGCGGTTCCATGATAATTCAATGCAAAATGTCACACAAATGACTATTTTACACAAGCCTCATGCTGGATAAGTCAAATGAGAAACAAAGCAGCCCTAGCATTAATAAAATACAGAGAAACATTATGCAACACAAGAACAAAGTAGATAATTTTGGATCTGGATTTGGATTGTTAAAGTGGGCATGTTCCTCAGCACATGCCTTGAAACCTCCATCAATACTTGGACTTTCATTTCCAGATCACCAAGGCTGGTTAGTCTGCTGTCCAGCTCTGCTCCACAATTTCTCTAACTCTACGGTTGTACTCGCGCTTGTTTTCGCTAAACATCCGAGCTGCTTCAGAATTTGCAGGAGAATTGGGGTTGGGGTCACAGAGCAATGACTGCAAGCATTCAACACATAGCCTTGATCATAATGCAGATCATTCATACAGGCAACCCACCAATAAAAAAACATATTATTGTTGCTAGGCTATTATCAGCACTCAGTATTTAAGCAACCATCACAAAAACATAGCTAAAATATTAATGTACACAATTCTGTTAATGGTTATGATTATTATTACCTAAAATGATAAAAAATCGGAGTCTTGGACACAATCCATCATCTTGAAGCAGCAGAGTGAAATTATTGCATGCTGTAAACCATGACCATATAGGTCATAGAACATCCATGAATAATAGCATGTCTCATAAAAGTATTTTAGTCCAAAAAGTGATGCTTGTTTCTCTTTTAAGTATTTAAATCTCTACATCAGCCCAGTAATATGGTATCAGAGAAATCAGTGGCAACACAGGCTTGTAGTTCCAAATTTTGTACTTGCTAACTAAGGTTCAGACAATCAATATTGCCTTTGCTCGGTAAATATACAGTGGTATTCAGGAATTTAAGTTCAAACCACACTGATGTGCAATAAAGAATAGGCCAAAAAATTTTGCTTCATAAAAGGTTCAGTTCTTGTGGATCTATTCCCCAAATATTTCACCGTCCAAAAAAACAAAATCAGAACTTTTAAAATTTAGCAGTACAAGGATGTGCTCCATACTACCTGAATAGACGTGAGTATAGCTGCAACATCATATATAGGGCTCCACTGATTCTGAAGAATATCCAAACAGATGCTTCCATCTGCATAAACTGTCAAGCCCATATGAAACTTCAGCTTGAAATAGTAACTGGAGCAATAACCAATATAATGTGCCTATAGTTACTACTTCCTATTCCAACTTACTGTTAGGGTGAAACATTCTGGAAACAAATCGCACTGTTGGGGGTTTGTTTGGATAATCTTCTGTGAACTGAAGAGTCAACTTGAATGTGCCTGAAAAACTCGAGATAATTTTCCATGTAGATTATAAATTCTGAAAATGAACTTGGTAGTTAAAAATTTATTAAAATGCATTCACCCAAAAAAAAAAAAAGATCAGTTATTGGCACATATAGATTTTGTGGAGAAGGAGAAGTGAGTGGAGAATGGACAAACACTACAGTCTGTTAATGCTTAGGAGACAAAATATTGACATCTGTCATTGAAAATCAGCTAAAAAACCAAACTAAGCAATAACCTTTGACCCATAAGCAGATAATCTAAAGTAATTAGACAATGAACATATCAAGGCGACGAAGCAATGGACACATGAACTTGAGAGAATAAAATCCAATACTTGCTTGAGTTCTGCTCAAAATCAATTACAAACTTGAGATACCTTAGTGAGATCATCCACAGCATGTTTCAAAATGCCTAAGGTCAGCATGATTTATTCATGACCTTCAAATAAGCTTTAGCTCAAGCATGACCCTCAAATTTGACCTAATGCCCAATTGAAGTTACTATTAATCTTTTTTTTTTTTTCTTCCACATGATACTTTAGCTGAAGTTCTAAGAAGGACACTTTTTCTTAATCCTCCCATACATTGCCAACTTACATGAACACAGACAGAAACATACAGTACATAATCCTTGAGACTAACTAAGCTGATCAGCACAATGATAGGACTTGGTTGGGAACAGTAACAAACTTAAATTTATTTCTAACCTTTGTTAGACTGCTGCATTTGCACTAAAGCACACTTAAAACTCAAATCAAATTAGTTTACAGAGCTAGATATTGCCTAGCACAAGCTCTTACTCTTATGTTTCTCTCACAGAATCACGAATATACTTCATTTCCGGAACTCAAAATGCTAAAGAATCCACCAATTTCTAAGGCTTATGAAAACGGAAAAAATTGCTCAAAGTTACCTATAGTCAGAATGGTGAAAGACATTCCATAAGGGAGAAAAAAGAAATTCCATTGCACATGGTATAGAGACCTTTGGTTACAACAATTTTAGTTAATACAATATTTCCATCCACTTGGGCCATTTCTATGTTGACCAGGAAAAGTGAAACAGCTTCATATACTAATCCAATTAAAAACACTGCAGAAAGAAAAAAAAAAACACATCCAAAAGTGCTCCTAAAAGCAAAAAAAGCATATGCATATCCAATTCACTCATTTGGCGCATCCTTTCTTCAAGCACAAGCTTTAGAACAAGTATTACTCACCTCCATCCCATGGAGTATCATCAGGACTGCAATTTAGGCCAAGAAAGGGCTTATAAGTTATAATCTGGTATGCAGTCAAACCGAAGGAAAGCAATCAAGGCATTTATTTTTAAACTTACCCAAAAATAACAGCATTCCAAAGCATTATATTGTTGTCCTGTGGTGCGCCACTGATCCCTGCAGGTGGGTCTTGCTGCAGCCTCTTAAAGTCCCTCATCAATCTTTTCTTTGCAGGCGTTGACATGGCCACCACCTACAAATGCCAACCATCGAATTTTTAAACAACCGAGCAAGAAGGCCAGGTGAAGTTGTCATTTGCCAAATTTTAACTTCAGCTACCAATTACACCAAGCCTTCTTATTTCACATCCATTTAAAAGATACAAGCTTTCAAAATATCAATCCAGCATTAAACACATCCATACACTCAGTAGCGTTATCAGAGACCTAGTAATCCCGAAAAAACACACGCACAAATACCAAAAAAAAAAAAAAAAGAAAGAAATCCAAGAAACCTCGAACGAAAAAAATGGTTTTCGAGTTACGAATCGCAGAATTTCAATCATTAATCTCACAATTCAACAACTGCATTAGAACCCTCAAACCTAGAGATCCAATCAACCAAGGCAGCAAGATTTCCATGTCTTCCCAACTATCAAACGGATCTAAACAACAGCTGAAATTACCTCAAATCGCTTAATTGAGACAATCGGAAATTGCTCTAGGAAGATTCAGTGAGACTGGAGAGAGAGAGGGGGAGGGGGAAAGCTAGGGTTTAAGCTGAGTCAAGCTGATTTCGATTGAATTACAGGTAATCGAATCAAGAAAACATTAAAGAAAAATTATAATAAAAGCAAAGAACAAAGATCAAGATCGAGACTTCGAATGGAAAGGAGATGAATGAGAGAGGATCTCTAAGAAAAAGAAGAAGAAACTTCTAATTCTAGAGAGAGAGAGAAAAAGAGAGAGAGGAAAATGAAGCAGAGACGGCTCGTCCCGTGCCCACTTCTCTTTCTGCGGTATGGCGCGTGTGCGTCAGATGAGACGGAGGTATAGAGAGAGCCAATGGAAAATCACTTCGTATTTTGAGTATCTAAAAAGTTAAATATTTTTTATTATATTATTATTGTATTATGATTTTGATAGAAAAATAGTTGGAAGCCAGGGGGCCAAAAAGTCATAGGCCCTAATTATTTTTCAAAATCTCTTTTAAAAAAAAAAAAAAAAAAAAAAGAGGCTGGAAGAAAGGCGCCGACGAGGAATTTGGCTCCTCGAGGAAAAGGGACCCAGTGTCTCGCGGGACCCTTTTGAAAAATAAAAATTTGCAACCCTTTCAAGAGTCACGATAGTGTGATTAAGTTTCGGGGATAGCGATGCCCACTCATTTATTCCGTCTCATCCCCGTCTCCACGTACGTTCCATCGCTTGTCAATATCCCATCCCTATATATGTATATTCCACGCGAGTTTGTCGACAACACAATTCAACGTTAAGAATTAAGAACATATTATATAACCTTTATATTTTTATTTTTTTTGATAAATAAAATAAGTGGCATCTTATAAGTTCATTAGAAAAGATCAAAGACGAAAAAAATCTCAGGATCCACGGAAAATGAAATTAAAATTTGCATGTATTTGTAGACAAACGGTCATGGAATATAGTCTCATTCTATAAAACCTAGGTTGCCACGCGCCTAGGGTGACTTCAATATCTAAACTTTGTGTTGATTACCCAGATGAAATGTTGTAAACAGAAAAGTTTATTTAAAAAAAAAAAACAAAAAAAAATTACATGGGTGTCAGTTTTCACAATAATGCCTTATAGTTTTTATGAATAGCTACATCATCATGCCTATAATTAAAAGACAAAAAAATAATCAATGAAGAAAGCACCGAATTAAACATTCTTTTGCTTAGTTTCTGTCACCATCTCGCTGCACAGTCTCTTATATGTATGATACAGGCTGACTATAAAACATGACCAAAATGAAAACAAGAACATTATTCAAATTTGAAATCTTTTAAGTTCCGTGGTGATCTCTGTTGTTTCCGGGAGAGGCAGACGCACCTTCAGGAGCAGAAAATGATAATGAAGGTGTCATGAATACCAAACTTCCAGGCTGAGAATTGCTTGAAGTAGCCTTGTTTATATAGCTTGATGCACATGCATTGCCTTTAGGGCTTGTCAGGTAGCTACTAGCTACAGGAAACTGCTCAGCCCACTTCAACTTCCGTGCAAAATTTTCCCCACTTCCCAGATTTGCACCGCCGCCACCAGCACCGCTCCTACCAGCACTGCTAGTGCTAATGAGAGATGTGAGGGCGGTTGCTAAGGCAGATTGGAAACTTGGGTCTGCTGTGATTGCCTTGGTTGCGGCAGCAATAGTATCTGGCGGCAAGGGAAGCTGGTGAGGAGAATTCTTTTGCAAATACGACTGATAAACGGTGCTATCTATAGATTGTCTTCCAAGATCTAAGCTTCCAAGTAGGTTCCTGTTGTAGTTTTGGGAAGTACCGCTGCCATAACTAGGGAACACGCTGCCCCAAGACATCGTGCTTGATTCAGAAGAACCAAAGTTAAGACTACTTGTGAAAGGGAGTTTTGGAACGGGAAGATAGCTGCTTGAAGAAAATCTATTGAAGGGAGAGGGAGAGGAAGAGGAAGGTGGGCTTGAAGTGAGGTCAAGAGTGATGGTAGGGTACGAAAGCGATGAAGCCAGAGAAGGGTTTTGTATGTGGAATGGCTTATTAGTAAATTTTGAGCTATCGGATAGATAAAACTTCAATCCATGGAGAGTGGAGGCAGTGGTGTTGGCTGATGGGTTTGAGCCAGTTAGGGAGCAGGATGATGATAACGAGCCAGATAATAGCATGGAAGCAGCTGCAGAAGTTGTATTAGCCATTGCCGTGGCTGAAACTGGAAGTGGGTGGTTGTGTGTTCCTTCGTAAGTGCTTATCAAGATGGACATATCATCAGCACATCTTTGCACCTGAAATGTCCACGATTGTAAATTTGTAAGAGTAATAAATTATAAAACGACTTTCACGCAAGTTCGAGTTGCTAGCATGGCCTCATGCACCTAGGCTCATTTTCTTGCTAGGATTAGAGGTCAGTATTTGACATATCGGATTCTAAAACTGAGATCATGCGCGTAATACACATACAATCTCAATTTCACCCTTAGCTTAGCTAACCAAATAAAGAAAGAAGTAATTTGGAATTTGAAAATTGTTACATTTGCATGGATTGAGATGGCTTTATACAGTGTGATACCTGTTTCCTTACTGGGCACGATGGCCCAACAGTGCAACGATAGTATGCTCGAGGGCATGGATTTCCTTTTGCAATCTTCTGTCCATATTTCCTCCATTGGCATCCGTCATTCATCTTTATAAATTAGAAAAGGCTTGTCAGCTTAAAAAAGCACTAATATGGACACACGCATATATATGGAATTTCAAGTCAATATTAAATCTGAAAATACTAACAGTGGGGGTATTGCATCTAGCTCTCACAGAAACCCTAGCTTTCTTGACGGGGTTCTGTTCCAGGGCTTCATCACATCCACTCCTTGTTGTCTTCAGAGCCTTACTGGGCGGCAAAGTCTCGCAGGATTCCTCCTTTGCTTCTTCAGAGCTGTTTAGAGGGCTTTGCTTTTCACTTATGTCAGACTCAGACACATCAAACTTGCAATCTAGTCCAAGCGACAACCCTTTCTTGACTTGCTCATCATCTGCCCCTTTGCCAGAGATTTCACCATTCGTTGTTCCGTTATCCTTTTTGGGATCTCTTGAAAGTCCAAGGCTCAGGGAAACAAGGTCGTGTTCTTCTAAGGCTTGATGGTTGTTGGCTGTATTTGTAGATTTCTTTGTTTGTTCTTGTGGAAAAATATCATAGAATTGCATCTGAAGGGCCTGGTAATTCTTCATTATCTGGTCTAAGTACATCTTTAGCCTTTGGTTTTCTTCTCTTGCTTCGCCCATTTCGGCTCGTGCGGATTCAAGCTGAGCATCCTGCTCATGGAAACCAAAGAATAGTAAACTTGCTTAAATTCCTTATCAAGAGAAAAGAAGAACCTGTCGATAACTTCGGACTTGCTAAATCACAAGAAAGCTAGCCTACTGACCTGTTCCGTTTGGCTTGAAGAAGGTGCTTTTGGATCAGTTTCCATAGTGGATCTGTCCTCCTTAGCAGCTACCTGTTCAAGCATATATGCTTATTGGTTACAGGATACACGAGAATGGACAAAATTGTTGCATATATAATTGATTGAATGTCTTTTTATGAAGTGATGGAGGATTTCAATGGCATCCAAAAAAAAACAAAACAAAAAACAAAAAAAAAAAACAAAAAGACCTATATAATCTTGTTAGATTAATTATTAGAGCCAACTCAATGATTAAGACCTTAGGACTAATAAACCGCCTGTTAATGACTGTTTGATAAGTAGATCTTTCCTAATACCCTCTTGTTATCTTAATCTTACACAGAAAAAGAAAAAAAAAAATCTCTTGTTTCCAGTTGGAAACCATTTTCAACCAGTCATTTGCTTCTGTTAATGAAAATATCTACCGATGATGTTGATGTTAATGTCTTAATAGCTAACATCCTTTTGGGTATGTGTTCTAGTTTCTTCTTCAAAGATCCAGTAACTCAGCAAGAAGAGGAGATTGATTCTTTCATTGGAAACCCACATCTCAACACACGAGGTAAACAAAAAAATAAAATTTAATTGTCTTGTTGGCTTCGGATCCAATTATTTACAACAAAAAAACTAGGAGTATCTTTAGCGATATATAAACAACCGATCGAAAAAACAACATGATATATTATGCTAAAAAACAAAGGATTAAACCATATATGTTATCTGTAGAGACTTTAGTTGTTTTTGCTGAAAACTCCAGACAAGCAAACAAAAACACTTCAAACAAGATGATACAAGACCCTTTTGTACATTAAAACCAAAAGCTTTCTTTATCTAAATCCAATAAGAAAGAATGAACGAATTTTAACAAAAAAATAAAAATAAATAGAACAGAAGAAAAGAGACAGATGAGATTATTAGTCAAGGCCCCACCTTAGCGACAACCACTTCTTTGCAGGCGCCTTCGTCGCCACCAGCAGGGTCAACAGACCGCCTCTCATCCCTCACGACATCTCCACGACCAGATCTTCTAATGATATCCTCCATTTCTTTTCTCTTCTATTTTCTTTGCCTTCTGCTTTCAAACCTTCATCTCAATATAATCAGAGACCCCTCCTTTCTTATATACAAGCAGCATGCAGTATTTGACCTTTTATTTCAAAGCCATGACCTTTCCTGGAAAGGACAAAAGTATTGTCAACGCCCGATTCCAATTGCATGAAGGTTTTAGCGTTGGACGAAAAATTGGAAGAATTCAACTTGGACCACTAAATATTATTTAAGACAATATGCATACGCAGGGAGAGAGGAAAAGAAAAAACAAATGAGAGACCGGTTCGAGCCGCAATGCTCGGAGCCCACCGATCTTTGAAGTTTCGTGCGTCCCGTGAAAAAGTCACAAACCAGCACATGGTCAAAGTTTTGCTATTTGTACTGTAACCCTTCGGAGACTGGAGTTTCTAGCTGTGCCTGTTAAAAGTGAAGGTCTACGCGGTTAATGTTGGGGTCAGATATTAGCTAAAGAATGAACGCAAGCTGGCTCGCGCGTACAAACGACTTTCTGCATTGGACCCTGCTACGTGTGCCGTGGGAGATCAGGGCAGACGGGATGGGGCCAGCGGAGTACTATTTATTTTTTTATTTGAAATATATGTGAGGTATAAATAGAAAAAGATAAATATATAAATAATATATGATATATGATATATATAGTATGATATAGTATTTTTATTAATTATATGTATATTTTTATAATTTTCATACACGTTTTACAAGATTATATATACATCACATTTAAAGGAAAAAAAAATTAAAAACACGCAGAATTCGCATCCTTTTGGCACCCACCATGTTTGTAGTGTCTGTCCCCCCCCCCATCTTGTACCTGTATTTTTTTCTTTCAGTATTTCTCAATGGAGGACTTCAAAAGTTAATTACGTCAACCAATTAATAGAGTTAGGAAAAACAATTTTTTTTTTTTCTCTGATGACGAGAAATCGTGAATACAACCAAAATTCTTACTTGAAACTTAAAATATAACTTAAAAAATTTAAATCTTAAATTGAGAGTATAATTAACACAATTTTTAGTTAGTGAAAATAACAATATTTGTAATAAATATATATAAAATTTTCTCTAATTAAGGTGTTACAACAACGCTATATTATACCAACTCGATTTAATACTTTTAAGTTATATATAAGAATTTTTAAATTTAAATGTCAAATTTAAGAGTTTGAATATCTCTTTCACCAAACTTAAAAGATATTAAAATACAATATTAGACTTTATTTTTTTTTTCTTCTCTTGACGTTAAAAAACACCGCTAAGTCTTGTTATTATATGTCTTTTTCCAACACCGCGAGGAGGATTTGGATCAACAATTTTTCATCCTTCATGTATTTAAATTGGCAGGAGCCGCTGATGGAATGCAAATTCAACTAAGACTTCGTTTAAAATAATGTCTGAAAAGTATCTCATTATCGGTTAAGAAAAAATTTAATGTTCTGTGATAGCGACCTGATCTCTTTTGACTTCCCTTTCTCACTGAGGGTTCATATACATGAACATATTTACCGTTATGACGGTCACTCTTGTGAATCATATAACGTCATTTGCCTTTATCAAATGTTACCATTATTTTAATTTTTATATGCAATTAATTAATTAATTGTTACTAGTCGCATGGTCGGTGGAGAGTATTTACTCCATAAAATTTTTTGTTCTTTGCGTTCAATGTGTGGAAATTCTTTAAATCAAAGATCGGAGAAAAGCATTTCAATACGTAAATATGCATCTTTCTTGTCAATTCTATATTGCTACGTCCATGAGATTAACATTAGTTGATGGATTGTGAATCTTGAGCTTGAAATATTGCAACTGATTTTATGTACGATACCAGTTGGGTAGAATTATGGTAAATTTTTTTAAAAAAAAAAATTTCGAGATATAGAGAAGACGCCAAATCTATATATATATATATATAACAAATCATTTTATTTCCTTCTCTCAACGGTTATTTTGTATTATATATCAAATATTTTATATTACATGAATTTTTGTTAATGTCATATAAAATATTATATATATATATAATCCTTTTGCATTTTTGTGTTTACGTAATCTACCCTTCAAAAAATTATCAACTTGCGTTTCTGTTTTCCACATATACTAAAAACACCTACCAGGCAGCAGCCCAAAAGGCGGCCGACGCCTAATAATGGGTTTTTATCCATCTTCTGATGGGAAATTTGACGAAAGTTTAGAATTATAACGAAATTATATGCTAGAATTTTATCTGTGATATTTTAAAAATTGTGAGTTAAAATGAAACGTACACAAATAGTCAGAAATTGTTAATCTTATCGATAGGACGGGGATAAATAAATAAATAAATAAAAGAATCAATGGGCTCCATTTTTAAAGTTTCAACGTCTTTGTCAAATTCAAAGGGAGAGGTTACCAGAAACTTGGACAGTTGATGATCTTTTTGACCTAAATTTTTGTTTCTTACAGAAAGACTTTCGTACTCTTACAAGACTTCCCTAACGTAACCATGCTAACCCGCCTCAAAAAGAGACTTCTTGTCCAATGCACCAGAGCCTACGTAGAATTTGCTTTCCTTTCCGGCCAACCATGCGGCTGACATGCTTTCACATTGACAAAGCAATTCATAAATCCAAAAAAAAAAAAAGGAAGACGCTAATTACGGAATGCAATTTCAACCGACACTTACAGTTAATATTATTATTTATTAGTTTTATAATTGTAACCCGCGATTTGAATTGCGCCTCTTGTATCTCGTTCACAAATCTCACGTTCTCCTAATTGAACTCTTCATAAATTAATACAAGATATCAGTATTTGCTGAGATGGCTTTTAACACAAAAAAAATGAAACAGAGATCTCTGTCTTTTTCTTTTATTATTATTATTATTATTATTTTTTAATGTACGATCTGAAATAAATGCTTTTATTCTTCTGTCACAGAAAAAAATCAAAACATTTTCTGAAATTAATGTTAAGCTTTGAACTTATATTTAATTTTGCACCTGAAAATGTATAAATCTCTCAAAGAAACATAGTTGGCTTGAGAATTTGAAATTTCTGCCGTCCATTAAGTTTATTTTCTTTGTCACACTTTTCTATTTCATTATTTAAAAAAAAAAAAAAACGTAAGCATACTCACAGGAAGTGCTTATGCAGAAGGCCTTGTGAAACTCTCCCCACGTACAATTAACAAAACCCCCAAAAACATGTCCAGGAATCCTTCACCTATGTTGACACCTGTATCACAACGCAGACATCAACTGGACAACGCGCCCAACCCACGAGACATTTCCTCGAACATAACCACAAGTTGAACTGTTTCGAGTAAGTTGCTGGGATATATGATATTTGTTTGTTATTGACTTGGCATTTTTTTCCCCCCTTATCCCAAGAACGAGTGATACATGAATGCACGCCTATGGCTTTAATAAATCTGCAAGAAAGACAGACGTAGCTCTTTCGATATTTATTTAAAGTTTCACATCTCTGATAGATCAATGCTTCTTTTATACGTCATTCTTTGAGTTCAATACTTTATATATATATATATATATGTAAGAATATGCCACATATCATTTGTAGGTGTTATAGGTTAATTGCTTATAACTTCATCCTGAGTAGCTATGGGAATTCGTGTTGGAGGGATTATTGGAGCGCCACTTTATCACAGGACTATATCAACCAAATGAAACAGTGAACAATCTATCTTATGAGATTTTATAATTTTTTTTTTTTTACTATCTCAAATTTTTGGCAAACATGATACAATTCATTTATTGTTTTGATTATTATATATTGATCGAATTGGGTTCCTCTATTTTTTTTTTTTTTTTCCTTGTTCTAAAGATTCGGTGAAAAACTCGGTTTTCAACAGGCCATATTCAATCCTACTAAATCCTACTGCGTTGGACAAAGAACAAACTCACATTTAAAAAATAGCGTGAACTCCGAACTTTTGCTATATTCATTAGTAAAATAAATATGTGAATTATAATTATCCTATTGAATTAATTCAGTTGTTCGGAAATCGGCCGTGCATTGGATCAAAAGGCTTTAAATTTGGTTTTACTGATAAGAAAAATTCACTCACGTTACAACGTTGTATCGCCGATTAGATATACATTGTGGGCGTCTTCTCAATTCAACGGCAGGAGCTAAAGCTGGAATTTTGACAAGAAAGGCCCTTCTGCTTTTTATAATTAATATTCTATCTTCATTATTTTCTAATAAACCTATCTTGCTCTTCAAACAAACTGTTCAACAGTATCTTGTCCCACGTCCGTAAAATACAAATTTCTATTAACTTTAACTTTTAGGTAGGTTTGCGGTTGTAAAATGTTAGTTAATATGATATTAGAATTTGTTTCATCATCTTATTTGTACTTGTCACTTGGTAGTGCCGGTGGGTATCATAGTATTTGAAGTTCATCTATTCAGTTCAATTTTTTTATTATGTAATGTATTAATCTGATCTAATATATATCATAAAATATAAAAATTTGATATAATTTATAATAAATATGAACTTTTCTATAAATGAACTTGAGTTTTCAATTTTTAAGGTAATATTTGACATGAAATCAAAAAGTTTAATATGTATACAGGCTTTTTGTTTTCAAAATTAGAATTCATATTTTATGAAAATTTGAGGGAGTTGGGGTTTGATCCCTCGACATCTCCCCATAAACTTTGCTCCTTGTAGACAACTAAGTTAACTTGTTTGCTTGACTATATAATTATTTATCATAAATAACCAAGTTTTTTCTTTCTTTTATTTTCTCATTTAAGCTAGTATGCATGATTTGTGAATGCCCTTGGTTTAGCTTAGTCTTACCACATTTGCCATAAGACCTATGATTGAATTTCCACTTGTACACTTTGTGATAGAACTTAGAAAGTTGAAATGGAAGCGCACCTCTGATGACTTATAAGGCTTCTTATTCAAGAATGAAAAATGAAAAGTAACCCCAGTTTGTTGAGTGAGTGAAGAGCAAACTTGTGGTAAATCTTTTAGAATCATTTCGGCTGGATTAGCTAGCTAACACAGGAAGTTAGGTGGCCAATCTATTTTCTGTCCTAAAAAAATTATGAAAATTGGGAATGACAGCCTAATCAATTTAGAAATTACCTTAGAGTGTTTGTCAGCTGTTACTCTGTAAGTTGAGGTGATGCAGCTTGCTCGCTCGTTGAGTGCTTGAGTTAAGGGACCACAACATTTGTTAGAATTGATTTTATATATTTTCCTTTCTAACCTGTGAATATCAATCTTATGTTTTCCAATCTTTTTTTGAAAAAAAAAAAAAAAAAAAAAAAACTTCTCCTGTATATTTTTTATGTGGACATCCCATTATGTCGTTGTCAAATATTTGAAGCCACTTGTAATTAATTGGCCATCCTTATAACATGGAGATGTAGGTTCGCTGACTTGTCTGCATATTAATATTGACCAAGATCAATTTGTCTTATTTTTAGACGATTATTTCCTACGCGTCCGTACGACTTGTCATAGAGGTCACATCCAGAGAGTGTCAAGATTATCTTCGAGTTGTATATCTAGGTTGGCTTCAAGCAAAACCTTAAACAATACAGTAGACGGGTGTCATTAACACGAAAGCCGGTCGATGGAAAATTGTAATTATTTCCGTCTTTTAGAATGGAATGAATTGATGACATAAAAATATGGCTGTCCGTGGGACATGTTCAACGTAGCTAATTAAGTTCAACTCAATCCCAAGTCAACCTGTTAGGTTATTGCTAATGAATCTGCACATCAAAACTATGATCTAAACAGTTGCAACTTGATATTTGTTTAATTTGCATTAGACCAAGTTTAACCTGTGAGAAGAAATGGCTGACGCAATGTCTCTGTTTTCAATGGCTACTTTGCTATTAAATGTATAAAATAAAACGTATGATCATCGACTTCAAATAATAATGATAGGTTTATATTGCTTTAAGTTTCAAACATTTAATCACTTTTTGTTAACTTTTTTATTCGTACATCCCTTTTTGTTTTTATTAATATACTACTTATAGATTATTTTATTTATTTATTAAATCATAAATCATATAAAATATATGATAATAAATTTTAAATAATAATAAATTAATATTATTATATGTTATGTCAGAATTAATAATTTTAAATATTTAGTTACTTTTTGTTAATTTTTCACTTTTATATTTGTTAATATATTGATTGCTTGTAAACTCTTTTCCTTTCATTACATCGTAAGTCATGCAGATAAAATAACCTTTTGCTTTTGCATAAATCCCCAGATTCTTTCTTTTGAGAATTTGCACATAAATTTTAGATTTTCAACTAGGGGCATCTTGCAAAGCGCAGATAGAAAGAATTTGTGTTCTTCCCCGTAATGCAGCAATGGAGGGTCGTTGTAATTCAGTTGATCGGGCACGTGCTTATGTCTTACGACAACTCCCAAAAGGACAGAGCTTAAGATCTGGGTTAAGGACTTCTCCTGGCCCATGGGCCCAGATGGGGCCTGACGGTAGCAGTCGATCGTTCGCTATAAGTCATCCCACAGTCTGTGTATTGTCCATTATCAATCAATCTATGGGAATGTTAATCAAATGATCAAGTAGTGTTATAATAATTTTTAACTGAACAGGAAAAATTTTAATGATTTACCGTACTCTGAAGTGAGTGAATTCTTGACATCTCCAGAAAAACAAAAAAAAAAAAAAGGTCTAACACTTACATTTTGTTGGATTGTGTCGGATTGTTAATCGAACAACAGCAACGATGAAATTATACAATAAATGTACTACCAATGGAACTTGGATTATTTGTTCAAATAAAACATGGAACTTCCACCAAAACAAAACAAAAAAGTGCAGTATTTCAATATCAAAATACCTGTTAATGTGACAAATAAGTCAGTGGGGTGAAATTTAAGTAAATTATTTTAAATTTTAATTTATCTAAATTTTAAATATTTTAAAATATTGATTAATTAAATTTTAAATCATTTTAATTATTAATTTAATCAGTTTCGAGTTTATTAAATTTAGAATCATATGAATCTTAAATTCTAAGTTATGAAATTCAAGTTAATTATATTTTAAATACATTAAATTTTAATTTTATTGAATTTATGTGTATTACGTTTTAGGTATTTTAAATTTTAATCTTGCATTATTTGAATTTAAGATTTTACAAATTCAGATTAATCAAATTTTAGGATATTTAGTTGTGATTTATGTTGATTTTAAGTGTTTTTTTTTTTTTTTTTGGATGAATAAGAATTAGGCCGCATTGGGGTAGTTTGAGTTTAAAACTTCTTGAAAAAGTGTTATATTCCTTTACAACGGTCGAATCACAGCCTTTTTTTTTTTTTTTTAATATCCGACACATTTATTTATTTATTAGTCATCCAGTTCATCTCAAAAACAAAATAAAAAAATAAAAAATAAAAAATAAAATAAAAGGATAATTCCTCGTGACCATAAATGCAGCCTGAAATAGTGACGTTTATTACTCATTCAGTCATTCTTATCGTTTTCCAGCCTTGCTCATTTGTGAGCAACCCCGCACTTTAAGTCTACCTTAAAGTGCGCACAAATCTTCTACTCCAAAATGCTACAGTGAAAGTAAGGCACAGCATGATTCATGAACCGTCACCATCATTTTCACAAGATTCCTAAATCACAACAGAAAATCTTTGATCAGTTATTGGGATTCTGAGGCAACAAAATTGCCAAAAAGCATATAAAAATAACCTCAAAAACTGACGATGAAAGTGGCATTGAAACCTTTGCTGTCTGTTCTTGGCAACCAGTAGAATTCAAAAAAGGAAATAAAAGAGAGTTGCTTTTGTGATTCAAACCCATAGTGGGTATTGAGGACTGTTCCTGTTGTTTGCTGTTCTATTCGCCACACAATTATGTATAAATTTCTGGGTTGCAGAGAAATGAGAGCGAGAGCCCCCCAACAGGCTATAGCTTGGCTTGCTTCATTCAATCTCTCAAGGTACGTTCTTTTGTGTCCTTTTCAATCAATCGGATTGCTTCTGAGGTGGGTTCTGTGATATGAAGCCTGTTTGATAACTAATTAAAGTAGTTTATTGAGGCTGCCCTCTTGATAACTCTTATCAAATTTCATGGGTCAGATTTTTCTGGGTCAATTTTGCATTTTGATTCGGAGAAATGCTTGTGACTTGTGCTGTCCTAGGTTAATTTTTTCCCTACCGGGAAATATATCTTCTGTTGCAAAGGACAAATAATCGCTTGTTTCAGGTTAATCTATGCTGGTTTGTCTTTTTTTTTTTTTTTGAATTATTTTCAGTATTTATTGTGCATAATGTGGTGGTTTTTATTCTTATAATCTGTTTGGCTACTAATGATGCTGTTCGTCTCTGTGCAGGAGATCTACTCATTCGTTGCCTTTTTCAACGGTGGAGGTTGAAGAAATATCGGGTTCTCAATCTGCAGAAGTACACAACCTGGGTACTGGCAGTATCTCAGCTGCATTTATTACTTAGTAGTGCCTTGCTTCTAATAAATGTGACATATTTGAACTGTCGAACTAGGAGCTAGTTTATCTCGGTGAGAACGGGCTTGAACCCCCACACTCTCTTCTTTTTTGAACTCTAAAAGTTAGTGTAGAGGAAGTAGTTTTTAGATGGAAATCGAAGAAAATGGGAATCAACTTCTTTTTTATTCTCCTGGAGGAAATTGGTTGAACTCGTACATGTTTATCAGTTGAAGCTTAAATTTTGTGCACTCAATGGTATAGAACTTCATGATGCTTCACTAAACTTGAGCTCGAGTTTGTCAGAGAGGTTGCATTTCAAGGATCCTCACAATCAACTGATATTTGAAGGTTAAATATAGAATATCTTTACTTTTAGTGCAGGGCAAATGGATGGGATCTTCACACTGGGATACAATTGTGGATCCTTTAAATGGAGAGCCATTCATTAGAGTTGCTAATGTAGACGAAACAGGAATTCAGGTATATACTTGTAATACTCTGTGTGATAGACAAAACAGGAATTCATTAGACTTAAAATTTTTTTAGAACACAGCGTGTGTTCTTGCCAAATTAGTTAAGGAAAATTCTCAAATATAGGCATGTTCTTCTGCCATCTGATGTTAGTGCAATTACCCAAAACAATAATTATTATATGTGAATGTACATGAATTAGAACTCAATTTTGCAAACTGTTGGACGAATTATGCAGCCATTTGTGGAGAGCTTGTCCAACTGCCCTAAGCATGGACTGCACAATCCCTTTAAGTCACCTGAAAGGTTTTTGTTGCCTTTCCATTTCTCCCTCTAATTTTTCTTTTTTAATTTCTTTGTTGTTTTTGTTATTGCTTTGCTCCTCATTGGAATATCGTTGCTTTTAAATTGCGAAGTGATAGGTTATACATTGATAATTCATCAGCTCGCCTCTGTATGGATTGAAATAGAATTTGATCGATGCTGTATGCAGATATCTATTATATGGAGACATATCTGCAAGAGCTGCTCACATGCTTGCTCTGCCAAAGGTAACGCTTTCTATTTGCAAGGATGACAATTTTCTTTCATCTCATCGTGTTGTCAAATTAAGATTTATCAGTGCTTTTTATGGTCTTTGTAGATTGTTAACATTCGATGCTATAATTTTTTTATGAATTTTCAGGTTTCTGATTACTTCACCAGGTTAATACAAAGGGTTGCTCCAAAGAGTTACCAGCAAGCTCTTGGTGAAGTTCAAGTCACTCAAAAATTTTTGGAGAATTTCTCTGGTGATCAGGTAGATCAAGATAGCTCTACTTGTTCATGTCTAATTTTGTTTCCAAGGGGAATGAATAATTGCTGCATCGATGCCTAAAATGGTTAGTAGGCTATATTCAAGTTGGACCTACTCCATTTTGAATCAATGATGTCACTTACTCTATTGAAATTATGCACCATTTTGTAACTGAGGAATAAAGCCTCAGCCCTCAAAAAAAGTAAATGGGTTGTGTTGTCAAATGAAGAATTATAAGATTTGCTCTCTCACAATTTTCTAAAGAAAATTTCTTTTAAATTTCCAAATTTCTCTCACATTCCATTGCATACCTGGCAGGTTCGTTTCCTGGCAAGATCTTTTGCAGCACCTGGAAATCATCTTGGACAGCAAAGTAATGGTTTGCGATGGCCTTATGGTCCTGTAAGTACTTCCTCTATGGCATTTCTGTTGATAATTAAGTAGGAGGAGAATGATTTTTCATTTGCTGAGAAAAGTAAGAAGATGGTTCTTTCACTCTGTAAAAATTGTGAGTTTCAAATGAGAGTTCTTTTATGCATTACAGGCTGTAGTCAAAGAGTAATATCTATGCTAAAGTCTTTGTTTATTCAATTTGTTGGACTATTGGAACAAGGAGATGATTTTTAGTGGTTGTAATGCTTGAGCCAAAGGTAAATAACGGGGGACTGTAGAGTTACTAATTTGCAGCTCTGCGATAGGCTGATAGTCTGATTGGTCAAATCCAATTGAGCTTTGATTTAGTTCATGTCACTCAAGTATGTAATTGGACATGCCTCTTCGTCAATTGTTTACTTGTTAACACTATTTTTGAAAACGCAACTTGCTCCCCAAGTATGCACACACAAGCTATGTTATGTCAGTGTTTACATATCTAAAAGAATTCTTATGCAGGTTGCAATCATTACCCCCTTCAATTTCCCACTGGAGATTCCTGTGTTGCAGTTGATGGGCGCATTATACATGGGCAACAAACCCATTTTGAAAGTTGATGGCAAGGTGAGATAGTGGGAGTTATTTTTGGTGCTGTCAGCGGCACAAAGTTCTAGTCTTTGTTGCTACAATGGTATACTTAGACAACAATATTAGTATTTTTTGTTGCATTGATGAGATGTATCCTAAATTGTTCTTAAAGGATATTATCATAACCATTTAGGAAGCAGATTAAAACTATAGGATTAGGGGATTACAAAAGCAATCTATTTTCCTAAGAAGCATAAGTATCTTTGTATGTTGAATGAGCAAGAAGCTGATGATAATAATGATTAGTAGGCATTACTCTGGCTAACCTACTCACTTCATAATAATTGAGCTAATATTGATTCTACATTTTCCTTTTATTTTACGATTTTGCATCCTATTCTTTTTTTTTTTTTTTTCAGTCAGTGGGTAAGCCTGTAAAGTTTGATTTTGACATGTTTTGTTCTGTCAATGAATTTCACAGGTTTGCATTGTTATGGAACAAATGATGAGGCTGCTTCATTATTGTGGTTTGCCTGCAGAAGATGTTGATTTCATAAACTCTGATGGGAAGACAATGAACAAGCTTCTATTAGAGGTTGGTTCTGTGGGATGCCCTTTTCTTAGTATCAGTTTTATCAGAGACATAATATTGACAGATTGTCAGTTGCTTGCTATCTTAGTTTTTGTATGCTCAACTTTTGACTCATTTTCTCATAAATAAGGTGGGTTCATTAATTATATCAGCCTTTCTTCTGCCCTCATCTGTTGTTGTGTCATAGATGAAATGTTGTCATAAATAAACTTGAAGAACCTCTTAAAGATTCTGGTTGTCTTGTCAACAATATGTTTTCTTCTTGGACCATATGGTAGCATAGTGATGTTAATAGCAGTGGGTGGAAGATGATGATAATTGGGTGCAATTGTACAAATAATTATCATGATGAAAATAGCAACTGCAAGATAGTGTTGCTTGTTGATGGCAATAAGGGTAAATATAAGTTTGTGATGATAACTGGTATGGATGGGTCTTTAAAGAAACTGGAGGTTTGAATAATTGATTTCATGTTACCTTTGTAGGCAAATCCACGGATGACCCTCTTCACTGGTAGCTCAAGAGTTGCAGAAAAGTTGGCTGTTGACTTAAGGGGTCGTATAAAGCTAGAAGATGCAGGATTTGACTGGAAAGTTCTAGGACCTGATGTTAATGAGGTATTGGTGGCTGCACGGAATAAATTTAGATACAAGTACTTCTCTTTGTCAATCAAAGCTGTTAAATCGCTTCATTTTTTGGTTATGAAATGACAGGTGGACTATGTTGCCTGGGTTTGTGACCAAGATGCTTATGCATGTAGTGGTCAGAAGTGTTCTGCACAATCAATTCTATTCATGCATGAGGTTAGCTGTACCTGTGTTTTTTCTAGTATGCTATTTGTGCAAATTTATATCAGGAGGCTGAAAATTTGTAAACTTGTTTCTTTTCTTTCTTATTAAGGTGTTTGTATTCCATTGCAGAGTTGGTCTGGTACTTCACTTATATCTAAGATGAAGGAGCTTGCTGAGAGAAGAAAGTTAGAAGATCTAACTATTGGCCCTGTTCTTACTGTAAGTGTGAATCATAGTCGTACCACCAGAATGATGCTCTTCACTTGATATGTGTGAAGTGACTTTTCTTTTATAGTCTTTTTTTTTCCCCTCAAAATTGTTTGACAATTGAGCTTAGCTTTTGATAATGCTTACCTTAAGTCAGTTTCTCTTGCTAATCTTACTTTTCTGTTCTGTCACGGCAGTTTACAACTGAAGCAATGCTAGACCACATGAATAAATTGCTTCAGATATCAGGATCAAAGCTACTCTTTGGCGGCAAACCTCTGACAAAGCATTCTATTCCATCAATCTATGGTGCTATAAAACCAACTGCCATATATGTTCCTCTTGAAGAAATGGTGAAGGTTGTCAATTTTGAGCTTGTAACAAGAGAAATATTTGGACCGTTCCAGGTAAATAGTTGCTTTACTTCTTTTATTGTTTACTTTGGGTGGCAGAATTTTATCAAACTTCATTGCACTCGCAATGCTTACTTTGTTTGGTCAGATAATTTTCTGCTTTCCTTGTAAACTGGATGCCTTATTGAAATTGTCTCCATAGTTCCATTGAACTTTTTATGTTAGCTAGACCATGTAATAACTTGCAGATCAGGAATTCTGTTTTAGTTGGAAGGAACAAACCATCTCCTATGATTTTACTGCAGTCTTTTTCCAGGTTACAAATCATTGCTATAAGACTTTAGCCTTAGCCTTATGGGTGACGGACATATCATAAGTGAGTTGAAACATAAAGGCTTCTCAAAATATTATAACCCTTTGGTCGATGAGAAGGCTTGAGCAATATGTAGCAACTATGGATATGAATCTGCGAATAGAAGCATTATAATTACCTGTTGAATTGTTGTGTGACAATGATCTCAAAAGCTTGTATATGAGATATATCCGGGAGATTCTGTTTTATCTTGTGCCACCTAATGAGATATGTATCAATTATTGTGTTGAATTTTTTCCAGATTGTTACAGAGTACAAGAAAGATCAACTTCCAATAGTTTTGGGCATTCTTGAGAGAATGCATGCACATCTAACAGCTGCTGTGGTTTCAAATGATCCTCTATTTCTGCAGGCAATGCTCAGAATCTTATTTTCCCTTATTTCATGGAGGTTCAGTTGTCAAAGAAAAGTGAGAACATTTGTTTCTTTATTGTGACAACCTAGTACAAACTGCTCTGCTGATATTGGAATAGCAGACTACCTATAATGTTCTAAAATTTCGATCTACCATTGCTTGGATTCTTTTAGCTCCTATCCTTTTCTTGTTCTTTCCTTTTTCTTAGGTGAGAAAATGCACATAGCTTTTCATTGCACAATATGGACCTTGCCTTCCAGGCAACACAGAGCAGTCTTGAATAATTTACATTACAATATGATTCTACGTTGATTTAGAGAAGTTTGTTTATTGAGTAAAGTAAGCTTGCAGGAAGTTATTGGAAAATCAGTAAATGGGACAACATATGCTGGATTGAGAGCAAGAACAACCGGAGCTCCCCAGAATCACTGGTAAGTAAAAGGTCACAAGAGCTTACTTACAAGAGCAAGCTGTGTAGGTTGCTTATTTGTGTCAAATAAAAATGGTGTGTGACAGGTTTGGACCAGCTGGAGACCCCAGAGGTGCAGGGATTGGAACCCCAGAAGCCATAAAACTTGTCTGGTCTTGCCATAGAGAGATAATATATGATTTTGGTCCCTTGCCAAAGCACTGGGAAATTCCACCAGCTACTTGAGGAAGTGAGTTTATCAGGGAAAAAAAACACAAGTGTTTCATGTTTGTGCTGCAAAAGAGCCAGAAAAGGCATTCCCATTGGGAAATAACATCAGCAAGCAGAATTTCCTTTATGTTTTAGGAATTAAACAATAAGAATTTAAAATAAGAATATTGTGTTGTCGCATTGTCCTGATTTGCCTTTGCCATCGAGAGCCTATATGTCATTGAATGTTAATGTTCCATGAAGCTAATATGTATATGCTTCTAAACACTGGCAGGAATGCAAAGACCCCTAAATTTGGAATCCATATCTGGGATAAGAGTCCCCACATTATTAAATTTTCATGATTTTGTGACATCATATGTTCTAGCTATGATTGTTAAAGATAAAAAAAAAAAAAAGAAAAGAGGTCTGATCTGCTTTGTATAAGCATTAAACATGCCCTGGAACTTGGATTGTCTGACCTGCTTTGCATTGTGAAGTATTTTAGGTGTTGGCGTATATTTTAGTCTTGCAGCTCTGGCCTATTATGGTTCACCTTCGTTTCCTAGTGGGTGGGAAAAAACTAAGTCCTTGTGGGCAAATATCTTGCGGGGAGTTTTATATTATTGTATTCTTGACTGCTATACTGCAAAAGAAAAACAGCCTTCCTTCATATTTCATGCTGTAAATTAAAGGAAAAAACCTCTCACGGTTCACCTTCATTTCCTAGTGGGTGGGAAAAAACTAAGTCCTTGTGGGCAAATATCTTGTGGGGAGTTTTATATTATTGTATTCTTGACTGCTATACTGCAAAAGAAAAACAGCCTTCCTTCATATTTCATGCTGTAAATTAAAGGAAAAAACTTCTCACCAAGAGCAGCCCTAGAAGAACAGAAGAAATATTGTGCCCATTACCTACAATTTTGTGATCTTCCACAAATTTTGCTGAATGATATGTTCTTTATTGTCCAACCACCTCCCTCCATACAATGCTAGAAGCAAAGACTACATTGCTTTGATTCCATCGGATTCTTCTGGCCACCTAGGACTGCCATTAAATTGAAAACATACAGGCAGCCTCTTGCTACATGGTACATAATGAAGTACCTTCCTCAACTCAGTCCTCAATCTCATCAAAATCCTTCCATAAGCATAAAAACCCGGCTTTGTAATGTCAGTGGAAGTCTAGATACAGCTTCTTGGATTTCCTGGGAAACACAACAGTACAAATAGGTTAATACTTATTTTGTTACAAGACAAGATAAACAAGTTAGCACTACCAAATGAATCTTAAAAAAATAATAATAATTTACACTATTCACATGATATAAATCAATACAAGGCTCATGACTCCATAAATCCGATCACTCAATAACAAATCCCTGCTCAAATGTAGAAGATCCAATGAAAAAACCCTGATAATGGAAACCAGGTACTCCTATGAACAAAATGACATCCTCTGACCACAAGTTGATACCAAGATGCATGGATTATGCTTTAAAATCTTTAGAAGAAAAGCCATGAAAGATAAACACATAGTTGAATGAGTCATTGGTTAGACTACATAAACAACACTTACTAAATTATAGGCTCTTAGCCCCTTTTTCCTTTTCAAAATGAAATAATTCATTAATCATGAATATGGCAGATAATATAGAAACTTATGAGCCATGAGAAACATACCTCAGCTGTGTAACGAGCAGAAAAATGAATCAAAAGGATTGCCTTGTTCTCAAATTTGTCTGCATACTTAACTATCTGATGCATCCAAATGTAGAACAATCAAATAACCACAGAATATACAAACTGGAGGGTCATGTAAAGGCATAGGAAACTATACCTCTGATAGATGAGTATGGCCATAATCTCGTGCATGCTCCACTGTTACTGTGTCTTCAACAAAGGTGCTCTGCATGTAACAGACTATCAGTAAGCCATTTATGCAACCATACTGGTTGAATGTAGATGGCACCTTATGGAAGAAGCTGAACATATGCCTTCCAGAAGAAATGGCATACCAGACCAGACTTGAAATGCAAATAGCTCACAAAGCCCAAATCAGACACCTATTTATAACTAAAAAGGGGGAGGAAAGCATCTATTCTTTCCCTCTAATTGCCAAAGCTACAGTCAGCTATATTTTTTTTAATGAATTTTCACAGTGGTGAATCCAGTTCAGGATGTTTTGCAACTAAAAGGAAAGAAATTGTTTGCAAAAGGGGTATCAGAACAAATAAATGGAAGGAACCAAGCAAACAGCAGGTACAGTGGGCATAAATAGTCAGTCAGCCAACATATTTTGAGACAAATACATGAAAAAAGAAGCAACGAAAGAGATGCACCTCCATAACAAGAATCCTGGCCCTCAAAGCATCTACATTGCTTTTGTCAATTATGAAGTCAGACATAGTATCACCCGTAAAGGCAACCTCGGGCATAGTCACCGTATGGGTAATCTGCCAACAATTAATCCGACCTCATTATGTACAAGGAAATATGGTCAAGGCACATAAAACAACAAATATAGAATGTAAATTTCCAGATGGAAAGACAATCTCTCTCTTTCTGTCTCCTCAAATGAAATACAAGAACACATGGCGCTTAGATTGGGTTAAAGTATTTCCAAGCAATGTTTTAAAATTAAGAAAGTTTGCTGGCTCTAATGAAAAGTTTTTTGGTCTGGAAACTTTGTTCAAAAGTGATAGCTAGGACAATTTAAATTGAGTATGGCTGTCATCATTGTAATTGTACATGAATGAAGGAAATCACGTGTAATTTGATTCAGTCAAATGACTGAGAACCCACAGTCTATTCTAACGCCTATGCTCCTCCAATTCCAAATGGAGAGACATTGAAAAAGAATAACATGTCATTATAAGTAATGCAAGTTCAAAAAGATTAGTAATCAACCATTTGAAGTGAAAGAAAGAAAGAAAACAATCTCAAACCAGACAAAAAAACTATTTATATTGCTGCCTGTAAAGACACACCTCCACACCTAGTGACTTCAAGTTCTTGATATCATTTGCAGTAAAGCCAAGGTATTCCTGTTTTAGTTTGTGTCTCACAGAGTAGACCACATAGCCCTACATATACCAAATTGTGTGCCAATCAGCAGTTTACAAATCATCCATGCAAATGAAAGAAGATTACTCCGAAACCAATAGGCTTACCTGGCTTGGCACTTCATGGTACGTCCTGAATGCTTTTACTTTAAGGTCTTTCCGCAAGTAAAACTCCTCGCCTGAAAGTTACAGATTGAAAGTTGTATGTGATTGTAAATCACTGGAGGCTGAAATAAGCTCGCAGGAAGTAAGGACATAAGACATTACCCACACTGAGACCAATCAGATTATGCTTCAGCTCTGACCCATCCAATTTCCTATGCACCATAAAAAGCTCTTCCACAGTTTCTTTGATGGAAGTTGGCACAACAATTGTTGGAGGCTTCATTCGGTACAAGCCACGCGTTGCAACATACATGGGCAGTCCTCCCTGACAGAATAGAATCGTGTCATTAAATGGCATATCAACACTAGCAAAGATTGACACAAAACACAAGAACAGGCTGTGCAACTCATAGTGGCAGACACCAAAATCATCCCGCTTTAAACTCAACACTAAATTACTCTGATCAATCCCACATTTGCCCCAGTCTTCAGCAACCAAACAACAACTATCGCACCACAACAATCATATACCAAACATCCTATGAAATTGCAAATAAAAAAAACAAAACAAACCAAAATCCTCCTATCTTTTGAGTAAGTTTTCCAGACACCCCGAACAATACAAAACAAAACAAAATCGAAAAAAGAGAAAGGGAGAGATGACAAATGAGAATAGAAGGAGAGCAACGGACAATGTGATCCATGTGAGCGTGGGAGATAAAGAGGAAGTCCTGAGAGATAGCGCGTTGTGGGCATCGGCCAATATCAAAAGCCAAATTGAGAGTTGGGAAAATAACGCAAGTTTCGTGCCCTCCAATCGACAAGCCTTCTACTGGGCACCCTTCTATCATCAATTTTCCTTTCCCTTTCTTTTCTTCTTCTCCTTTTTCTTTGCTTGATCCTCCTCCTCCTCCTCTTCCTCCTCCTCCTAAAGTCTCTTGCTTTTCTTTCGCTGGAATCGAGCTTTCCCCTTTCTCTTGTTGCTGCTTCGATTCCATCTATACGCAACTCAACAGAATAAGATCATACTACAATGAGTTAGAACCCGCCGCATAGAAGGGTATTTGATTTAATTTCTGATAAAAATAATAACAATTCTTCTTTTCTTGGATCTGGATTTACTGATTGGCTCCCAAGAAAATTTGGCAGAAAATCACAGCTTTCCTCATTGCCGTTGGAAAAGGTTTTGACCTTTGACCTCTGCTAGGGGCTTTCTGGTCTTTTCAGTCTCTTTTTATTCAAAAAAAAAACATTTCTTTCAATTTTACGTATATGATCCATTACAAATTAAAATATAAATATAAATATAAATATTGCCGCTTGATACGGTAGGCTTCATTGTTGAAAAACAAGATTCAAGAAAATTGACAGAGGAGGCTAAGTCCAACTCAGAAGTTTGGATCATGGGCCATCAATGGCGGCCAATGCCTGCAGCTTACGGTAACATCTGCCCTATTTGCTCAATGTCTCATTTCCCATTCTGTCCTCCTCCTCCTCCTCATCTTCTTCCTCCTCCTCCTCCTTACCACCACCACCCCTTTCCTTCCTTCAATCAAAACCCTAGATTCCCTCCGCCGCCCCAATATTCCCTGCCCCCGGACCCTTATCTTGCAGACGGATGGCAACGGAACCCCAATCCAGATTACAGGGATTATGGCAACGACTATAACGCAAGTAATAATGGTTACTTGGATCGGAGCTACAAGAGGCCTAGGGTTGAAGAGATGGGGTCCGGTGCGCATCCGGGGAGGGTATTGTGCGATGACGAGCGAAGATTGAAGCTGATTCGCGATCATGGTGGCGCTGGCGGTTTGGGTAATGCAGAGATGAATGGTCCGCGGAATGACGGGAGTGATATGTACTGCCCTTTTCAGCCGGACGGTTCATATCAACCGACAGCACCCGATGAATCGTATTCGCACAGTGTCAATTATCCGAATTCGCAACAAAATCCATACGGAATGTCGCAGTATATGAGGCCGCGGCCTGATTATCATGCATCGGAATCGTTTGTGGATCCGAGGGAGGTAACCGAAACTAATCGGGGACCCAATATGCATCGAGTGGGACAGTATGGTGCATTGAATTCGAATGAAGAGAGAGTGTTTATGGGTCATCTTCCTCCTCCACCGCCTCCTCTGCCAGTTTCGCCACCACCTCCTCCTCCTCCTCCTCCGTTGGAACACCCTCAGTCAGAGTTCAGTGCTTACTCTTCGCCACCAAAATCATCCTTTTCTTTGTTTCCCGTTCCTATTAGCTCCACAGAAAACAATCCTTACTTGCATAATAAGTCTCTGTCACATGTGTCGACAAGCCTTCTTTCTGAGGTATTGGTTAGTTTGTATCTGTATTTGCTTGTTTTAGAGGTGCTTGGCTTTTTGTTAAAAGTTAAATCTCTTGACCTTCTTGTTCAAGGAACAGAAAATGTCCTTGAGGCAGTACCCGGGAGAGGACCAATCATTTTTGCCAAAACAATTATCTCCGGATAAGCCTTCGGTTGTTGATGCTTCCTGTTTGTTTAAGAAACCTCATCGAGCCAACCGCCCTGATCATATTGTTATAATTCTTCGAGGGCTTCCAGGTAGCTTGTTTGATCCTTTTGTATCTTTGCAATTTCTGGGCTCGAATTTGGGGGGAAAATGTATTCATTTTTCTCCTTGAATTTAAGCGAAATACAATGGGAAGCAAATCTGCTGTTCATTATGAATTATGCGTCTAGTTTGGTCCTAAATTGGTGAGATTGTTTCAATAGGTAGCGTTTAGCCTTTAGAACTGAATTCTTCTTTCTAGCTGCCAATAAGTTGAGGACAATGATGTGCTTCATGAAATGTGGCTGAAGAAGAATCAGGGGTGCCTTTTGCTTAGCCATACTTTATTTGATATGCTTGTAGGTAGTGGTAAGAGCTACTTAGCGAAGATAATGCGTGACCTTGAGGTTGAAAGTGGCAGAAATGCCCCAAGAATTCATTCTATGGATGACTATTTCATGACTGAAGTTGAAAAGGTTTGTTAGTGGTTTTTGTTTTCAACAGAGAAGCACATAAAATTGTTAAATTTCATTCATACTCCATGTTTGTGAACATTGAAATTTCTGATTTTGGATTGCATGCTAATTAAAATGCTAACAAATGTTGTCTTATACATCAAAAGGTTGAGGAGGGTGATGTATCAAAATCATTGAGCTCGGTAAGAGGCAAGAAACCAATGGTGAAGAAGGTCATGGAGTATTTTTATGAGCCTGAAATGGAGGAGGTAACACTGACAATAACATGGGTGCTGACCATTAGTTCTTAGTGTGCATGCTGTTGTAACATCCATCTTAACACCCAAGAAATTTCCTGGGAGAGGTTATGGCATAAAGTGTATGGTCTCAATTATTGTATTTTTTATATGCTCTGAGAGTGCTGCCAGTTATCTAGCATGCACTCAAACGTAGGTTATTGGGCTAAGTCCTTATCTTTTGTCCAAAACTCATTTTCCATTAGCATTGTCATTCTCTTTCCTACCGTTTTACTTTTTTCTTCCCCTTGATTCCAAAGTTTTCCTCATATTTATTACAAAATTCAGGTTCTCATAATTTTTCTTTTTCTACTGTTGAATTTAGGCTTCTTGCTACAGTTTTGTTCTGCAATAGTTATACTCTTTGATACTTCTGCTGGAATGAGACTTCTGCAAGGCTTTGTATGTGCTCTTTATTCTTTCTGTTATTTTCTTAAATTTAGTTTTTGTTGAATCTTTATGTTAGGTTTATCGAGATAGCATGTTGAAAGCTTTCAAAAAGACATTGGAGGAGGGAATTTTCACGTTTGTAATCGGTATGCATAAGTTTTGGAATTATAATTTAATTTATGATATAGTTGTTTTAAACTTAACTCATTCTTCTTTTTATATTATAGCTGTTATAAGGATGTTGCATTCAGGAGATATTCAGTCCTTTGAAAATGGAGTTAGTTCCAGTTTATGGTTGCACTTTTGTGCCTTGCTTTGTGACATGGTTTTTTTGTGTTTTCATGACATGATTTTGCTTTTGCTTGATTTGTTTCACTTTAGCTAGTTGACGCACTGTGTCAATTACCAACTCACTCTAAATTGTGGTCATAAATTACTGGGTAGAATGAAAATATCAAGATATCTTTATTTATTTTACATCCATATGCATCCAATCATCTGTGACACAGTTTTTTTCAGTTTTGTTTAAAATTTTTCATCTCTTCGAAGTAAAGTGTAAAGCACTGGCTTAAATTGTTAAGAAGTTGCCATGGCTTGCCAAGTCATCGAACAGCTTAAAATCTAGTCTGATTATAGATATAGTGGTGATGCAGTGCTCGTGCACTGCTTTCATATTAACTAACTACAGATGCAGTTTATGTTCGGCAATTGACCCTTTTGTGCTGGTATGTTGCCTCATCTTAGTGGATGACCGCAATCTGCGGGTAGCTGATTTTGCTCAGTTTTGGGCAATTGCAAAGGTATACCACCTTTCTCTCTTCTTCAGAACATCTACGACTATATGTGTTCCTTTTTCCAATTTCCTGGGATTATGTTAAGGGCTTCAGGCCATCGTCACTCATGGAGTCTTTGTAGTCGGCTGCAAATTGTGTGAAAATGATTTGGGTTTTTTCCCCCTTACTTTTTGTCACTTATTTTTCTCTTCCTAATATTTTGGGAGGTGCACCCTCTCCAAGTTGACTTCTGAGGTCAAGGCTCAGCCTCTTAACATACAGTTCATTATATCTTCTTTTACAACAATTTTTAGTAGCACCATATCTGCTATATTCTGCATCCTTGGATTCATAGTTATATCACCATGAAACTATAATTTAGTAGACCACTCTATTAATAATGTGAATACTGAGCTAAAACAGAATGCAAGTACATTTGTTGGATAGATTAAAAAGGTTGTCTCCATCGACCATCTACCTTCCATTGCCTGGTTTTAGTTGTTTTCTTTTGTGAGCTTATATCAAAAACTACCATTAGATGTTAGAAGTCCTTGGGTTGGATATTAAAGTGTACAGTTATTGCTTGCAACAAAATGGTCAGTGTCTTTGAGTTATACATTCATATACAAACTGTCCTATTCAGATAGGCTGCTTTAGGATGTTGGCATTTGTTGTATTAGCAGAGTTTAATGGCTGCTATCAGTAATTACCAATCACCTTGGCAATGACTGAAATTTTTTTCCTTGTTTTCTATAAACATCATGTGAAAGCATTTTATTTCTCCCTGTTTTTAGGCATCCTTTAGTTATCCACTTGTTGCTTTTGGATGAACTGTTATTATGTTGTAAAATTATTAATAGCAATGGGCTAGTTAGATTGCCAATGATATTGAGTCATATACATCTTATTATGAGGTTGGACTGCACATTTGCCTCCATGTCATCTCTTAACCTCGATGTTTTGTGGGCATTGGCTAGTTCCTTATTAGCTATGGTTAGCCCCAACATTTCGTTCACCACTCTCTTATGTTGCCTAATCTTTGGCCAACAGCTATCTTATGTTTAAAATTTTGCATGTAATTATTTTTCTATAATTCAATTGGATTGTGATTAATTTGCTTTTAAGTTGGTTTTTGAATGTACAGTTTTACATATGCTTGCCCAATTTGATTGGTGAAGTTTTTGCCTAGTATCTGTGTAACAACAGCTTCAGAGATTACCAGTCTTTTAATTGATAATATCTCCTTTTAAATAGAACCTTTGATGAGTCAATCATACAAATTGATGATAGTTGGTGAATGCAAACAATTGAGAGCCAATTTTCATTATCAGTTGCATATACTATGTCCAAGTTTCAGGTTGTTTGGGAGGTCTTGTCACTGAATATTGTGAACTTGTTTGTCATGTAATCAGAAAGAAATTTGTTCAGTTCTTGATACATTGCTAAAGCTCTCATTCATTTCACTTCGACTCAAATTTCCTTACTTGTTTTGAACATGCAAGATTTGTCATGGTTTTGTTTGACTATAATAGGCATTGGGTTCTGAAAACTAGTGTCTTACTCTAGTTTTTTAGGGAATGGAAAGGGAACTCTAAAGGCATGATAAATGAGATGACTGAAATTTTTTTTGGTTTTTGGCCATTTAAAGAACCATTTTCCTCTTTTGTTGAGCGTTACTTATGTGCTGTTGTTGATGATGAATGCCACCTTTTTGGCTAGCTATCTATTACTTGCTTTGTTCAATGCTCACTGGTTCTTATCACCTTTTGCAGAGATCGGGCTATGAAGTTTACATATCAGAAGCTACATATAGTGACCCTGTGGTAAGTGTATAATAATTTTGTTCTATGGATGGGAATGAGATTTCTCATAAACTTCTGGAATATGTGTGATTTGTCATCCAGACAGATGGTTTTGATATTATATTCTCTTTGACGTCAAAGGTGCAACTAATGTATGAGAAGAGGAAATTGCTTTGTTTACACTGTTGTTGACATGTAAATAAGCTTCAATAAAAAGCACCAAGGCAGTATAACTCACCTATGAAAAAAAAGAGCAATTTTCTTAATATTGATTTAATTAATGCCTTGCTTTCGAAAGATATTTAGCTTATATTTGGCAGAAGATCCATGCCATGGCCAGAACATAACAATGATAATTCTGTGGAATTTCAGGGATGTGCAGCTAGGAACATTCATGGTTTTACCTTAGATGAAATAGAGAAGATGGCTTCTCAATGGGAAGATGTGCCACCATTATATCTGCGGCTGGACATCAAGGTTTGTCACGCCTAACATCAAAATTTTTTTAGTTTTAATCATAAATAGTTCAGCTCAAAATAATCTATCAGAAAGAGATGTGCACGATGCTTAGCTCATGTGAAATTGAGCAAAATCTCTGTGATTCTTAGTCAAGGATCATTGGCCTTTTATGTGGTGCTTCTACATGCCATAAGATTCAACTAGAAACCTTTTTCCAACTGATGATGATTTACATAAATGAGTATTAATGCCATTGTTTTGCATGCATGGCAGTCATTATTTCATGGGGATGACCTGATGAAAAGTGCAATTCAAGAGGTAATTTTATTTTGCATTATGCCTTGGCTCTTTGTAGAAGCAGAAATAGCATAAAGTTTTTAGTCTGGTTTCTTTATGAATGCCATCTCTAACATGATTGTTGTTATGGGCTCCTGTGATTGATATTTATTGGGTAGAGCTATATGCAGTAATGACTCATTGCTCATGTTTATGTGGCTTGTCGTCTAGTAACGCAATTTGATGATAGTTTTTGAGCATTAGGACTCATATAAAATGGTTCTGTGTAAAAATAAATTTTCGAGTTCTTTATAATTCATTGTTAATTTTCTCTTTGTTTTTTGTTTTTTCTCAATTTTACCATGGAGATTTGAGCATGGCTTGGTCTCTACAATAAACATTCTCTTCCCATAGTGTTTATTGCTGATTACACCTGTGGTTTGCCATCTCTTCATAAGAATGGATGGCAGATAAGAATGGCTAAATGGTTGATTTATAATTTTCTTCTCTGAAGATTTCATGTAGTTATCATTGTCACCTTGTAATCTGAGCTTGAGCTGAATTGCATCAAATAGACTCTATTTGTTATTCCACATTGGTTATGTTACCAGTGAGAACTCTGGATATGGTATTTCGTTGGATTTGACCTCTTTTGTTTTGTCAAACTGCCAGGTTGATATGGACACTGAAGATGGGAGCTTTGATATTGACCCATCTAGATTGCAGGAAAGCAAGCCAGAAGACACCAATGACCATTCTGTGGAAGATGATGCAGCTCATGGTAAATAATACATTTGCATTCTGAATTGAGCCTCATGGTATATTTTGGTCATCTGGTTTTCATACTTACATACAGTAATTGCAGTTGGTGTTGAGTTTTGTTGATTTGGTTTGCCCATGTGAATGAATGCAGATACAACTCATCTTTCTTTTTATTATTTCTGATAAATTGCAGAACAGAAAAGCACAGACACAAAAACTTTGCTATTTTACCTAAGCTCTTACTGCTGTAGTTGGGCGAATTTCTGCCTTTGTCAGGTCATAACATTAACCTGAGGGGGGATTCCAAACCCTCCCAAGAGTATGTATCTTCTGCATAATTTAGTCAACAGGTCTCAAGCATAATGGCTTTTTCATATAATCCAAAATAGTAGCCTGTGTGAAGTCATAATAGTAGCCCAGAGATTGAATTTTAAGGTGTTGGATGTTCTGCCAGGGATTTGGCTGCTATCCTTGTATCAGTGTTTTGTGCAATATGCCTTCTCATTTGAATCTGTTGACAAGTCCATTTATAAGACCCATCTTTTCCAAGTTTTGGTTATTTTTTACACATTAAGAGTATGTTTGTTGTTTCTAATTTCTCATTTTAAACTTTTAATTCCTTTAGAAAACAGGGAAAAAAGATGGGATGCTGAAGAGGATCATCCTGGAGGTGAAGTGATAGAGTTGGGTAAAAGTAAGTGGTCAGATGATTTAGATGAAGATAAAAAGAAAGGATCTGAAAATGTGAAGGGTAACTCACATGCTCTTTCGGGATTGATTCAAGCATATAAAAAACGACGAAAATTTGTTCATTGGAGTGACCAGGTAAGTGTTTTATGCAGTGCATTCAATGTGTTATGTTGAAGGCTGATGTGAATCCTTCACCTGCTCTATGCTTTGGCTATACCAAGCTTCTTATAGTTGTTCTCTTGTGAATACTTCTCGAAGGGTGCCAATACTGGATTTTCTATAGGTGCATCAAAGAAAGCAAATATATTGTCCTTAGTGATTGGACCAGGTGCTGGATACAACTTGGTAAGCTGTCCATCTTGGTTGCTTTTTCATTGTTAGAATATATACATTGTCAACGAGCAAATGTCTGTGTAATTAAATATTTTGGCATACGATCCTCCTTGTCTGCTGAAAATTGTGTTGTTGTGCTCCACATTGTTTTTTATCCTTCATTCTTTGTATCTGTTGCTATTTTTCCTATTGATCAGCTATTCAAAAATTTTTCTTTTAACTTTCTCATTTGATTCATCCAAGATGTAGATGAAATAATACACAAGTGACACCTTATGTGCACACACAAGCAAGGACATCAACAAAGCAAAAGCTGAGAATAATGCTTTAGCTGGTGTTCTTAACAAGCTAACCCTTAATTTGCTGTTATGTGCTTCCTACACTTGCAGAAGTCTAATCCATTACGTGAAGAAGAAAGCAAAACACTGGCCCACAACATTGGCAAGTCAAGCCGGCAGAGCATATTCCAAGAGCAACTCAGAGCTGAGCGTGAGTCTTTCAAAGCTGTTTTCGATAGAAGGAGACAGCGTATTGGTGGATTTGATTTGGATGAGGAATAATCATAGGAGACAAGAAAATTTTTCAGTTTGAGAAAGGAAGGATGCTTCTGTACACATTTTTCCAAACTGGAAATAAGAAACATTTACTTTCCAGAGCTTTCGGTTACGACTATGATTGACAATGGGAATTTTGATTTTGTTATGTTGTAACAACCTTGGGTAAATTTTGATTAAGCAATCAGAATCTGAGCCTTTTCTTGGCCTTCGCTCTCTCATGGCAAGTACTGCTGCATAACGCCACTGGCATGCCCATTTAGTGGACTCGAACCTAGTAAATGCAGTACATCCGTCCAAGCTCCCTGGAGCAAAATCAGTTCATCTGTACTGCCAACTCAGGCACTCTCTCTAACAAAGTTATGCTTATTATGGTTCTTTCTATTGTTGTTTAGCTCTTTTGCTTTATCTCTCTCACTGCAAGCCGAGGGATTCACAAGTACACCCTGTGTAATGTTTGAAAAGAGATAACTACTACTCGTGTTCGATATTAATAAAACCCGAACCGGTTGCCAAGGAGACCCAATCCAAGAGTTTCTGATGGGACCAAAGAGATCCGTAAATTCCCAGCAGTTCAATCTCCTGCATCGACCATGTACACCCTCGATTCGGCTCTCTGGGTTGAAAGCCAATCCGCCACTTAAAGCCTCCGGGATTTTACGTCTCAAGGTAAAGTTTTCAGCTTCGGTCCTACGTGTAGATACCGAGTCTTGTTATCTTATCTGAAATGAAGTAATGGGGAGTTCAAATATTGGGGAAGAAATGGGATTGCGCCACGTGGTTGGTTGCATTCAATCCTGTGCTCAACAGGGATCCCTGCTTGATTTATCCTGCTGTGTTTCTGGAACACTGTCGTATGGGGCATATGGCGTGAGAAGAGACGGAGAACTTCCTGCCTTATATTCCACTAAAGAAAAGAACTTTAACTGGAGAAAAGGAGGAAAAATAATATGTTGGGGAAATTCTGAATTTACACGGCATATCTACCAGCTATTCCACAAAAAAGTGCCCTAAGCATTCACATATTTGTATTAGCAATTGACTAAAAAAGGGTAGGCAATTAAGATTTCATACCAGCACACGATGCGGCTAAGCATGAAAAGCTGATGCTGCGACTTCAAGACCACATGCAACAAAAGACCAGGCCGACGTTGGGGGTTTTGACAACCAACCTTAGAATCTCGTGGCTACACGCATAATTCTCGCAGCAAACAAATGCAGCCCATACTTTGGATTAGATGGAATACGGTACAATCTTAAGACCAAATATGGAACGAGATTATGGTATAAATGTTCAAACATTTGACGGATAGAAAAGATGTCAGAACCAAGTCAATAAAACAGAAAATCTGTGCTGCACCTAAATTATTAAGTATGGGAGAGACAGCAGACAAAGAGAAAAATGAGATTGAGAAGAAAGACAAGGAAAACCACAAGGTCGATAAGAAGGAAGAGAATGGAGGAGATCTGGGGAAAGACAAGAAGAAGAAGAAGAAGAAAGACAAGGAATGTGAAGGTAAGGAGGATAAAGAAGATGGGGCTGGAAAAGAGAAGAAGAAAAAGAACCATGAAGACAAGAATGATCCAACAAAGCTGAGGGCCAAGCTCGAAAAGATTGATGCCAAGATGCAAGCACTGAATCAAAAGAAAGAGGAAATTCTCAAACTCCTCCAGGAAGTTGAGAAGACTGCTACGCAACCAAACGCTTGAGCCATTTATTTCCTGCTGCTGTAAGTGATCAAGAAATCAGATCTTCAGCATCAAATTAAGAAATCAGTGTGCATGCTGATACCTGTATAATGTAATTACAAGTACATATAGTACCTAATTTAGCATCTAGTTATATTTAAAAAGATGTACATAAACATTATTAATAAAAAGTTTCTTTATAAAAGTAAAAGTAAAAATAAATTTGTTTATATATATGCTATTTTTAAAAATTTTACAATATAAGAGTCTTGTATTTTAAAACTTTTTAATTTAAAAATATATATATGTAAAAAAGAAAAATTATAAATAAAATTCATTAATTTCAAAATTAAGAGTCAAATTGCATTGGAATAGATTGCGAAACATGCCAAAAGAAACAAAGAAAGGACATTGAACGGACATGCTTTGGCAACCAGCTTGATGACTTATGTGAGGAACGAAGCCTGGTCCGGAACCAATGCACTACTACTTGAACACAAGAATTGCATTGATTACGGACCAAGCTTTATTCCAAACATTGCAATCGATCATCGCCCCACCATACAAGCACCCTGGCCTAGACTTCATTGGCAAGCCTTGTTTAGATAGCAAAATGTATTCAAAAAAAGAAAAAAAAAATACAAAGAAATTTTGTTACATGCCCGGGTTCTATGCACTGGCTTAGACCAGTCCTTAAATGCCTTTTGTGAGCTAGTAAGTGATGGAATTGTACTTCTCCACTACTTTAGCTTTTCCATTAAGGAGCAAGATTCACAGCATGTGCATCTTTAATGTTTACTAGGATACATGATGTCGCGCATAACGATAATAGGAGTTCATGATGACTTGGTTGTATCTATATCTTAAATTACATTGTACATGTATACGCTTAATTTAAATCTTCTCAACATCATCACTCATTTATACACTCTTGTAGGTATCTACGTGCACAAATATATAATGTTGGTGTGCCACTAATGTCACCTTGATTGGAAAAGAGATGATTAGAATAGAGAAATATTAGGCTTGAATGCGTCCGTCATCTAGAGATATTGGGCCATAGAATCAAACAAGATAAAATTGTCAGGAAGAAAATTAATGAGAAAGCCATCTTGAAAGAGACAAAACCCTCTGGTCTCACACAATTTCTTTTTTCTTTTTTCCCTCATCCTCTAATTTTGTTGAAATGTCCATGTTAATTAACGTTAAAAAAGAGGGAAGGCACCACATTTTCGAGTAGAGATGCCTCGGATATGCTTTTGACTTATAACGTGTAATGACAATATGAACATATTCTTCATCAATTTCTCTCTGGTGCCAGCCAAGACCAGTGGTGTTGCTTTCAGGTCAAAGTACCATTTTCTCAAATGTTAGTGATGACATATCAGCTAACGATTATAGCTAAACCCCTGCAGAAAAAGACCATTGCTGTGCGTCGGGGCCAACGATTGAGCTTGAAGGGTTCTTGGAAATTTCATTTTAACTAATGTGTTCTGTGTCTGTTATTAGTACACGAGGAAACTTCCTCTTTGTCTGTGATATGCATTGTAAAATATATTTTCTTCCCGTCAACTAAGACCACATTTTGATAGAAAATTAAGTTTTGACATTGGTTCAAATATTGTTCTTGGGAATAAATGAGCAAGTGTCCTGGTTTATACTTTGATCTTGGCAAGAAAGCCAGAGGTTTACCATCTTCTGCTCTTTTTTGCTTCTTTATTTTATTAATTTCTTCTAATCTTGTTGCCTTTTCTAGTTTTCTTGATATGTACTTGAATACCTATTCTTCATTTTCTTAGATCTTCTCTACAAAGATTATGCCCCGCAACCGCCCTCTCATTTCCATTACCAGTATTTCAAGTGGAATTTTGATCTCTCCTGTGAAAGTAAATTTATCTCCTCCTCCCTTTGCAGCTTAATTATGGCGAGAACATCAATTTATTTTTGGATGTAATAAAAAAAATGACATGTTGATCTTTAATGAGTGTTTGCAGGTCCAGAGATTTTGCCAGGACTGACTACTCTTTTCAGATTTATAATTCCTGATTCTTCCAACGTAATATAATTCTGCCAACTACTCGTCTCAATATCTTTGATACCAATGCGACTGAATGGAATTTGGACTTCTGATGATCGTCTCTGCTTGTTCTACAGGTGGAACTGAGATTCTTGCGAGACTACTTTGGGATTACTACAGGCTTTGGAATGAAGGCGTATCAACAAGGATCCCTCAAGGGAAATGGATACCACCCTTTTTTAAGTTTCTCAGGGGTAGTAGGAAGCGCTTTTTCCTCCCTTGGGGCGGGATTTGCCTACGACACAGAAACGAAGACATTCGACGAATTCAGTGCTGCTTTAAGCTTCAATAGCAATTTCATAATCAGTTCCTTGAACCTGTGAGCAAGCCAAAAAGACCAATCCAGTACATAGGGAAAAACATTATACCTTTTTCTTGAAGTATTGGGTTTATTTGACAGTTAGCATTGTTAAATGCTCTGTTTGATCCGACAAGCCTTTCTTCTCTGTGTGTGTGTGTGCAGGGATGACAACCTTGACACCCTGAAGGCTTCCTTTTACCGTGAATTGAACTCGCTCACCAGGACAGCCATTGCAGTAGAGATGAAGCATAATTTTTCATCAAAAGGAAAAACTGACATTGCAATTGGCATGCAACATGCCCTGTTTCCGTTTGCATTGATAAAAGCTCGGATAAACAATCAGGCCAAACTGGGTGCATTCATCCAGTTAGAATTGCGGCAGAAGCTGCTATTAGCCATGAGTGGGGAGGTGGATTGCAGGGCAGCAAACAAGATTTCTAAGGTCGGATTTTCCTTGGCTCTCAGGCCTTAAAGCAGGCCATCAACGCGAGCCTCCTCCACCTGGAAACGCCCTTTTTTATAGATAAATAAAAATTCATCTTTTTGAGTACATAAAATTTAGCGGAGGGAGCCTGTTATAAAATTTTGGAGATGCGGGGTATCGATCCCGTAGCTTTCGCATGCTAAAAGAATGCTCTACCATCTGAGCTACATCCCCTTCTGTTGAAAGTTGCAAATCTTACATAATAAAATACTATTATTTTTTACAACGAATCTCAGTGATTGAAATTTTGATGAAAGGCTTCAATAACATTTTAATAAAATTAATCAGGCTCATTCTCAGGAAAAAAAAAAAGGAAAAAAGATGTTGCTAATTCGAGCTGTGTTGTTGAGTGTGAGAATCTCCTGGAGAAAAGGGAACAAAAAAATAAAAATGAAAGAAGAAGCCTACCTACAATGCAATCACCATCCTATGTTTCATGGCACACTGGTGGGAACAACTCTGTAGCAGGGAGTTAGCTTTCACATGAAATAAGGATAATGCGGTTGAAGCATAGGTTGTGTTTGGTATTCGGATTTCCAATTTGCACAGCTTGGTTAAACATGGACAAGGAAACGTCAGAAGTGAGAACCAGAAAGTGCAGCTTCGTCTTACGGATGCATCCCTAAAGAAGGTTCGTCAACTAGAAAGTAGTACTCACAATTCACAGTTCTATCCCATATATATATGTTGAATTTATATTATTTTATAAATTAAATTGTTACACTGAATTTATAAAATGACAAGTTTTATAATATTTAATGGGCAACTATTATAGAGCCAAGGATGCCCAGGGACCACATTTTTATTTATATTTTTGAGAAACAATTATTTTCAAAATTGAAGGTCTTAAACTTAAAATTGAGTCAAAGTTAATTAATAAAAAGAACCAAAAACAAAAAAACAACCTCATAGTTTTGGTCTCGGTATGTTCTTAGACAAGAACCTAATTTGGCTAAACTTGCTTTATTCGATGTTTTTTTGTTTAACGGATTTCTTTCTTTGGCCCTCTACAGCAGAACAAAAATGTTTTATACTGTGTAAAAGAGAAAAAAAAAAAAAAAACAAAGAAAGAAAAGAAATTCATTTGTTCAATTATTTTTCCCTCTAAGATGCATGTGTTGTGACGATAATGTGCTGAATCTCCCTAATGCAGTAATTTGAGCTCCTAATTTGCTGTTACAATCACTAAATGTCTCGCTTTTGCTTGTTTCGATGTGAAGTTAGACTACAGAAATACTGGTGTCCACATTCCAGAGGAATAGGGTGTAGCGTGTCGTGTGTAACTTAATATTATAGGCATTTGTGCGCTGAAGTGCAAAGAGGCAAGCGAGTTGGTTTAGAAAAAAAGGCTAAATAGATAAAACGTGTTAAAGGATCCTCCATTGTTGATATGGACATGACCACAAGCGCACATGAGCCTGAACTTGTGTGGTCACGATACATAGAACCCATGTACGTAGAGTAGTTGGTGGTTATACAAAGGCGCTGAATTGATATGATGATAAGAAATCATAGGCTGGGGGCACGAATACAACACTAGTTGACACATGCATCGCGCTTTTTGTGGTCCAGTGTTGCCAGGGCAAGACTCCATCCTTTGACCGGCGGATGGAACCTCAAGATTAACTCCAAGTGGTTAGGTTGTAAGGTTTTGAAACCAATACTTCTCAAAATTTTAGTCCTCACAACTTGACCAACCCTTAGAGTTACTCCAATTCCTTCATTTGTTTTTTTTTTTCTTTTCTCTTTTTTGTTGCTTTAGGGATGAGATTAGGCATCATTGCGGAAGTTTTTAGCCTGATGGCCTTTTGTGGAAGCTCTTTATGCTAAACCTTGAACATGGGTTTGGTTTAGGTTGAGGCAAATGGTGGAACTATTTTAATTACCCAACTTAACATTCTTTGCGACGGGCCTCATCAAGCCAGAGACTAAAAGATAGAAAGAACTAAATTGGAAAGCAATAATGGGAGCTTTCGGGTAAAAAGGGCTGACACTTGCAGTACCAAGAAGTGGAAAACGAGCTGATTGCCAGATTACGGTACAACTAACGCCCCCCATGTGTCGATCGAGTTGAAAGTTAAAAAATGAAAAAATAAAAAATAAAAAATATACATATACTAAGTGGTTTAAATTGTGACATCTTGGTTGTCCACTTGCTCATTTATTATAAAGATTTCAAATCAATCACAAACCATTCATTGGTCACCTTACGGCCGGAGGCCATGGATCCAGAGTTGGGTTCATCAGAAGCCGTTGATCTTGAAACATTGCATTTGTCACTTAACAAAACATCGGCCCTTATTTGTTCCACAAAAACATACGACTCTTCTCAGGACAAAAAGAAAAGCATTGATATTCTCAGCACTACTTTATTTAAAAAATTATTGGTTAACATACAAAATTCACTTACAAGATAATTTGCAAATTCCAGATGTTAGAGCTAAAATTGGGCTTTGCATTTAATAAAATGTGGAAAATCCAAGGCTGACAAACATTTCCCTCGTTAATCCAATTGTGTTCACTTGGGTCATCGTAAACCAAATCTATGCAGTAGTAGCAGAAGCTAACCTGTGGGAGATCCTTTCTCACTATACCCACAGAGACCAACCAGTAGGGCCCAAAGTCACATCAGCGCGGAGGTATTATGATCAAATCATTATAAATAATTAATTTTTATATTATACATAAAATATTAATATTATATTATATATAATATAAAAATTAATTTTATTTACTCAATTTTACTATTCTTGCGTTCATTTACTTTAAAAATAATAATAATAAAAAATTACATTTTGAAAATTCTCTGACGAGTCATGAAGCTAATTTTTCCTTTCACAATGAATGAAAACGAACCTCACCAGAAATCATGAAAGAAAGGGGGAGGGGCCATGTTTGTAAGTACAGGGGTTACTATGGACAGATCTCTCTGTGTCTGTCTCTCAAATGGGCCCACCTGCTGAAACTAGACTTGTTATCAAACTTGCAACTTCTGCTTCTTCAGAAAGGAGACTCTGTCTCTCCCTGTCTCCCTCCCAACTTCAACTCTCAAGTCTCTGACGGTAGCCTCCGCCTGACATCTCCTAAGAGAACAATCAGATCCCATCTCCCTTCTCCTCTCTCTCTGTTCTCTCCCAGTGAAAGAACAGACTTTCTTGCTGCTGATTGGTGATGGGTGTGATCTCGTGTCAGTGCTCTCACGCTTCGTTTATCACCGAGATCATTATTACCAGCTTTTTTCGCCATAAGTCTTAGACAAGTTAGAACAAACCCCAAAAACCATTAAGTTAGAAGTCGGTAACCGTCTGATTGGTTGACCAGAGCTGCGACGGCAGCTTGATTGACTTTGTATCGGCAGGATCTATTTTCCTTAAAGCATGGCGGGTGGCGCTGCTGGTTCGAATTTGTCTGTTTTGCTTCAAAATCAAAGAGGATCTTGTGGTGCTTCTCAGCCTCCTCAATCTTTTTTCCTTTCTTACGGGTCTTCTCAGCCTTTTTTTGGTACTCTCTCACTGTCTAGGAGACAGTTTATGGATCGGATACATATTTGCAGTTGACGATGCTGAATTTTCATGTGAATTAGTGTTTTCCAAACCGCTGATTTTCCGAAGGATGCATCTTAGTGGAAAAGCTAGATGCTTTTCATCCATCTGCCATATGGGTGGCCCCATTCTTTCATTTCCTTTTTTCTTTTCCTTGTCTCTCAAGAGGGAAAATTGGGAATTTTACATTTGAATGTTACTTTGACTTACAAGCTAGTTTCATCTTGAGCTTGACTTAGTTTGAGTGGATCATTGCTGTATATAGTCTTAGTTATTGACTTTGTATTCTTCACTAAGATGTGATTTTCATTTGCTTGAGGGGTCATACAAGCTCTGGTTTTGGATCTCGATTGGCATTCTTTATGTCTACTCTGTAACGTAATGATGTGGATTCGATTGGTGGTCTTCTAGATCTTCGTTACTTAATTGACCACTATATAATTGGGATCTCGCTAGTTTACTTGTTTGTGATGTTTATTATAAGAAGTAACTGATAGATTTTATTCAAATTGAAATCTATGTGAGGGCCTCATGTAAGTGCCAGAGATATGGGATATACTAACTTGCGTAATTAGTGCTTGTGATAGGTCAAAAGACGGCCCTCTTATGATAGTGTTTGTCATTTTTTAGGCTCAAAGTCCATGCTTAGCTTCGAGGATATTCATCAAGCAAATGGATTGCCCTGGCCTTTTTTCAACTCATCTGGTAAGGAAGAGTATGGAGACGATGATTTTGACGGGTATTTTCATCAACCCGAAAAAAAGAGGAGACTTACTGTTAGTCAAGTCCAATTTCTGGAGAAAAGTTTTGAGGTTGAGAACAAACTGGAACCTGAAAGGAAAATCCAGCTTTCGAAGGACCTTGGTCTGCAGCCTCGGCAGATCGCCATATGGTTTCAGAACCGCCGGGCAAGATGGAAGACAAAACAAATGGAGAAGGATTATGACGTGTTGCAAGCGAGCTATGACAACCTCAAGGCTGACTATGACAGTCTTCTTGAAGAGAAGGATAAACTTAAAGCTGAGGTATTTGTTTAGTGTCTACTGCTGAATTTTGGGTTTTAGCTTTGGAGTGGTGGTGTAATTGTTCCAATTTTTTTGACAGGTTGATTTCCTATCAAATAAGCTGCTTCTGAAGCAGAAAGAGAATGGAAACTCAGAATCATCTGATAAGGACACCATGTCTCAAGAACTGTCTGAAAAACAGATAGGTGATTCAGCTTCTGAGAATGAAGAATCCAAATTATCGATCTTGGTCTGTGAACAGGAAGATACTAGCTCAGCAAAAAGCGATATTTTTGACTTTGAAAGCCCACACTATGCCGAAGGCATTCGCTGTCCTGTAATAGAGGCCAGTGATTCTTCCTATGTTTTCAAACCAGCCCAATCAGATCTATCGCAAGATGAACATGACAATTTGGGCAAGAACCTGCTGCCTTCCTGTGTCTTTCCAAAACTGGAATATGTTAATTACTTGGACTCAACTGCAAGTTTCGAAGATAATGCCTTCTGGCCCTGGTCATACTAAGTTACTCTTATCGGTATATACATCTTTCTTGTGCTTGTCTGTCTTTGTTTAAAGCGCGGTAGGACCAATTGCAAAAATTGTAATAAATGCAATTGAATGTTACCCCAATCAAAAATGGGGTGCTGTGTTTTGATGGTTGGAACTTATTGTGTCCCCCTTGTGGTATTGTTCTTATTGGTGGTTTTGCTTTCGGTAGCTCGTCCGGGTAACTTTTCTGTACCAAATTGTAAATTAAATAATATGTGGTCGTTCCCTAGAATTCAGTTCAGAACATGATGTACACCATGCTATTGGTATGGCTCAGAAAATTTGTTCTTTGATTGCTGCTTTCAGTTATAAAAATGCAACTCTTACATGGAATCTTCTCCCCGTTTGCTTAGTCACTTTCAGGATCTTAAGTTGGAACTTGTTCATGGACGCCTGGAAAGGCTGTAAGCTTGTAGTGGTTGATGTGTTCCATATGTTTCTTCCCATTTTAGTTGTTAAAGCCCTGGAAACACAATTAAGTTCACTTTTTATTTCATATCACCAATGAGTACATCCTTAAAAGGTTTTCTACTTAAGTTAACATTGTTGAATCAATTATCCTATTAATCGAATACCGGAAATTTTTTATTTCTTTCTTCTTAAATTTGGATATTTTTTATCTCAGTTTTACGTAAGATTTCTTCAACTGCTCAAGCTTTTCATAAAATATTATTTTTTTTATAATTCTTATTTTCAAATACTAATAAATGCATAAAAATTGAATTCAAGAAAAAATTTCTCATATAAATATTAAATTTTATTTATTTTTTTAAATCTCAGTTACTACGGTAAAAGAATTTCAAGATCCTGGTCACTGCCCTTTTAGCCAAGGAGAGAGTTGAGATTTGAATTGGACCTTTTTCTGTTCTCCCCTTTCATATGGACGCTGACTTTTCTGAAAGACTAAAAGAAAAAAAGAATCTCCAGATGCATCTTGATAACTTGCCTGACGTCAAATCAGATATGGCCATTAATATACTGCCAAGTGTCCTACGCCGAGTCCAGGGGTTTTTCCAGGTTTCTCTTACCAACCATCTACTGCGACGTCAAAGCCTGAATGGATGGACTTCTGACATATCCTTCCACGTGTATGGCTACGATCTCCTCAACCCCTGGACGGTCAAATCAAATACAGCGACCCGTTTTGATGCTTACCATCTTGTCAGAGGCACCACCGATTGGGACGTCGACGGAGTAACGTGGCATTGTAGTAGGCAAAAAGTAATTGGCGGATGTTCAGGGTCAAGATAAAACCACAAAGTATGGGGCCACCAAAATATTTGGTGGGCCTCATTTCAGAGAAAGAAGCGATCATGATGGTGACATCAATGCCATATGTCCCGTTAGCTTTTCTCGTACAGTTCTGTTCTCTGGCCCCACATTACACGTGCTGTTCAGATGGAATATCGATGCCCTGCACTTTATAATTAAGATCCAATCGAAAAGATAAGAGAGAAGAGGAGCCATCATGATGAGGAGACCAGGGCCACCTGTCCAATGGGCTTTTCTAGCGATGATGCACACGTGTACGGCTCAAAGTTCTGTGGTTCGACCGTACACGTGCTGTTCAGATGGATATGGATGACCTGGGCTTTTTAAATATGACTCAATGAAAAAAAAAAAAACAAAAAAAGAATTAAGTCAACACAATTAAATAAAAAATATGGTAAATATAAAAAATTATTAATTATGTTTTTTTAATATAAATAAATAAAATTTAAATTAAAAATTATTTTAATATTTGCTTATGATGATGATGATGATGCATCTTAACTAATGGAACTACGGGGAGTTGTACGCAGAAGAGTTGCGTTAGAGGAGATGAGAAAAACAAATATTTTCCGAGTAGAGCAGAGAAAAAGTTAGGATTTGCAGGAAAAGATGAAAGGCAGGGGGTGGACTTCGGGCAGGATGAAGAACAAAGCTTCCTAATAATATAAATGGTTTTATGGGTCGGAACGTGGGGTTGTGTTAGGTTGTTCACTTCATTTCTTTTCCCATTTTTTGATAAGGAAAAAAAAAAAAATGTAGGTCCTGGATCGAAGGCCATCGGGCTCCAACTCCAACTTTACCCATTGAGTTAAAGTCAATCAAAAGCAGGCTGTAAAAATTTTCCATAAATTTTGAGCATGACCGTTGTAATTAATTTATAAAATTCATTGCATAGATTTTGGATTATAATATTTTTAAAAGATATTTTTTGGTGTCACGCAAACTTTTTGAGAAAAATTACATTTTACACCTTTTATATTGAACCAGTAACATTTGCATATCTCATTTTAAAACTGTAATATTTTAGATACTATGGTGCAAATAAGGTAACATTTAACACATTTTGGTAAGTAAAGTTTGAGAATATCGGCATGAGCCGACAAATATTTCCCTAAATAAACAAGTAACAAGTGATATTCTCTTCCACGAGAACAAGATGGCGCAATTCTGAAGTAATTCTGAAGCTATACTTAACACTCGAAATCACCGCATGGGCTTAAAAAATAACTGGAAATGGAACTATTAAGTCTACCACACTGCTTGAACTTTCATACTAAAAAAATAAAAGAGGTATGAGGTACTTAATAAAGGCTTGCCCGAAATCCCTTTCCTTGTCAGAAAAGTCTAACTTGAATAAGCACTTTCTTTTTTCGTTGTTGTAAAATTCTGTACAACAAAATTGCACCCCAGTTCTTTGTTATTTCACAGAGAAATTTATGTGCTTATCATTTTATTTAATGAAAGACCAAATATGCTTGCAATAAGACGATCCAAGGTACATATGCAAAGAGAATTTCGTTCTTTGTATTGTAGGTATTAGTCTCCCTGATTTCTTGATAAGCGAACTGCCTTGTGGTCGCATGCCTGTTTCTTTGCATCATCATGCTTCCACGCACCCAAAATCATGTCAATTTTACTCTCTGTGGACTTCCCTTGAGAGAAAACTTAAACTTGGATTAAGTTGCTTGAGAGTTATTATGGTTAAGCTAACATCAACCGCCAACTGCTGTGCAATCCAGGTGGTTTACAGAAGCGCAGACAAACCTGGAATTGTTGGCATTTGCTTGTGCACTAAAATTTGACATTGTCCTTCAAGTAAAAAACTATCTCCTGCTGCAACATTGAAAAGAAAAGGAATGACTTTTGTGAGAAATCTGTCATCGAGCATGAGTTTAATGAATGGCAATCAATGCAGTAACAACGGTTTAAAAGAAAAAAAAGACAAAACAAAAACAAAACCAAAATGACATCTGAAATGAGAAATGCGGTAAGTATTGCCCTTTAGATGATCAGATGATATCATAAATTAAAACATTTCCAATTTTGGAATCTCCCACAAGATAGTTGCCACCATTGTGAAATCAATGTTGAAATGTGCTTAGCTTGTCCAGTCTTTATTGGCTTCAATGGGAATTCCACCAAAGTGCATTTTAGAGTTTCACACTCAATTGCTGACAAGTTTGCAGTTACTAACTTGCCAATAAGAAATAGTGGCCACAGAGGCAACCATACAACGGATTCTAGAACATCGATTCAAGCTTTGACAGAAGATTAAAGGAAAGCCAAGTACTTACAAGCAAAGAAAGGATAATGCATCCAGTAGCTCCAGGAAACAAAGCATACCAAAAGTTAAGGTGGTGAAACTTCGCTCCATCAATGAATAGAAGTGGCAAGCTTGCAGCTTCATATGGGTTCACATCACTTGCATTTTAGTATCGGATACAGGAATGAAATCAATCTCATTGTCAGCTTGTCTAGACAGTTGAAGTCTATATATAGTACCTGGGGGATGGGTGGCACGTGTGTAGATCATGAACGCTATGGATGCAGCAAGAGCAGTGCTCCTGGCAAGCCAACCAGGACCAAAAATCGAGAATGCCAGAACACCAATAGCTGCGCAACCAATCTGAGCCATGAACATATTGTACCTCTGCAAAGGTTCAGGACAGTTCTATCATACAACCAATTACTTCCGCCTCAAAGCAGTGAAGATCAAGCATGACTATAGAGCTATCATCGGCAAGGAAACTCTGCATAACATAAGATCTCAATAACTGTATTCCTCGCTTTAATTCAACAAACTACACTTTAAACAAACAAGGGACAATTTCTCTTGTAAAAATCGTAGAAGCCACCTTTACATAGTCAACTAAATCCATCCCACATATTTTTAATTAATTTGATTTAGATGCACCCTGCATTGCGCCAAAAAAGGACAGTTGGTTCGTGAACTTATGTGGACAGAGCCTAATGTTGTAACCATATCCAGCTACATCCATAAGTTGATTAGATTATACCATGATTTGCAATCAGCTGCACTACGAGGCAGGGGGAGAATTGGACAATTGAGGAGCTAGCCAGCACAACCGCTTCTTTCATAAATTGATACAGCGGTAAACAAGAACAAGAGAGGAAATGGCCGGAAAGTGTACCCGGGCAGCAGGGGAGGAAGGGGTGGCAAAGAGTACAGCAGAAACAGCTCCCAAAGGCGCAATTGTAATCGACATCCCTTTTGGAGCTAGTATTTGATCCATCTTTCCCAGTATTGCCATTGCCGCAAATGCTCCTGTTTACATTAATCAATTTTCAGGCAATCAAACCAAGAAGGAAAAAAAAAAAATGGTAAAAATCTTCAAGCAGACACACGCACACACTGGGACCTGCAGAAGGCCACAGGATCTCGCTGAGAGATGGCGCAGGAGAACTCTTTTCCGGTTTCCAGGCGTCCCAGAGAGGCGCAGCCACATTGCTTGATGCCACAACAACACTAAGTTTTTTACTCCTTGTAAAGCTTCCTTCTTTAATCCTAGAATTTATACCCAGATATCTTTTCAAATTTTTCTTCCTGTTTTCAACTTGAATACTAAGCAAAAATGGAGAATTCGATGGAAAACCGCAATGCAAACATGCTTGTGAAATCAGTGATGAGGGTCTCATGCAGATGCAGTTTTGATGATAGTCATGAACTCTAGTCGTCATCTGCATGCCCATTTCTCAGACCAACCCGATTCCCCTTTTTTTCGATAATTCAAGTCCCTTCCTTTCTTCCACTCACTCTTCGTTTGTCAATTTTCTGTGATTACAAGCACTTCTTCTCATCGTTGACTTTTAGATTAATTATTCCATTTTCTATTATCCTCAGCCGGCCATGATTTCATACTAGCGATTTTGTTGCCTCAACGGCTATATATATAAAAAATAGAGGTGGCTGGGGATGGAAAGGGGATGCGCGGCCGTTAAGAATCGTGAAATGGTGGGCTTTGGGATGTCGAAAGGGCATTGGACGAGGATCAAGGGTCACTGCCCCCACTTATTTTTAGCACCCAATCCAGTGCTGAAATGACAATTTTTGTCGCCGATTACATTTTTGAGGTTTTTTAACGACTATGGATGGAGTCTTGGATTTTACGACTAGAGCACAGAAGGGCAGAGGCAAAGTTGCATTTGAAATGTTCAATTTTGAGCATGACATAAAAAAAAAAAAAAAAATCCAATGTGTGGCTTGTATTATTTTTTCTCTTTTTGTTGTGTGTCATCACATTATTATATATAGTTTATCGCAAAAGCCCAAGGAAGTTAGAGGTTTAAGTTAATGGTTTGCCGTGTTTTTGTATGGTGTTTGCTAAGATAACTTTTGCTTTTACAGGCCAAAAAATTTGGGAAGTGATTAAGTTCAATCTTGGGAGCAAAGGAGGCCAACCATTGAGCCATGGGATGTGAGGCAGTTTAAATCAAAAAGAAATATCCCAAATGCCAATCGAGTCCAACCCTCCAAATGCATTTAAATGCGAGATTTTTTTTTAAAAAAAAAAAAAAAAACAGAGAGCTTGAAGATGTAAAAGCATCGCCACAGGAGAAAGTTGAGGCCCAAGGGTGGTGGCCCAATATTCTGAATCAGACTACGCGGAATCCGCCGTCGACCGCCAGGTCAAGCCCGGTGACCAACTCAGAGTCACAAGACGCAAAAAACAACACGGCATCCGCCACGTGTCTCGCCTCAACACAGTACACTTCATGTTCTTGGATTGCTCGAACAGACTCTAGACTACCTCCACGCTCTTCCCTTGCGCGTGAAGTGTCATTGGCGTTGCCAGGCCGGACGGTGAAACGCAGTTCGCCCTGACCCCAAGCTGCATGCTGGCCGACCTAACATAGCCCCAGCACTGCATGCTTTGACATATAATAATAGCCAATCGACTTTGTACCACCATGTCTAGCAGCCACGCTACCCGTACACACTATGCTTCCTCTCACGCACCTTTCCACTATCGCACGCGCTGCGCGCTTGACGCTTGTAGCCATTCCGCCCACGGTAAACTGCAAGTAAATCGTCAAATGTTGAGAGCTCGGAATTGTAGGCTAAGCTTTGAGTTAATTTATGTATATATAAAATTATTTTAATTTTATTATTTTATAAATAAATATAATAAAATTTGTAATTTTAATATAAAATATAAAATTTTAAAATATATTTATTTTTTTCTAATTGCACGTGCTCTTCCTCGGAAACATCAAGGTGCACGTAGCTACACTTGTTTGCACCAATTGATTCGGCTACTTGTCGTCCCAGATCATCTTGGATGTCGGCGATAACCACCATAAACGCCCCGTGATCGGCAAAAAGACCGGCAACGGTCTCCCCTATTCCGCTTGCGCCGCCTGTGATTATTGCAACTTTGCCCGCTAACTTCCTGCCATTGGGCATGGTAGATTCTGCCATTAAAATTGTAACTTGTACCCCTGAGATAGAATGAAGACAAAATGGCCTGGGCACTACAGAAGATAAAGCTGATGGTAATGTTTATAGCGTCCGAATTTTGTTTTTGTGCGAAATGGCACAGCACAAATGGGTGAAATGTGGCCCATGTACTGCTCATTAGGGACTCACAGATTGGACCCTTCCGACCTTATAAATATCCTAATTTTCTGAGGACTATGATACTCTAATTCTGTCTATATATTAACTTGTCTCACTTAATTCTATGGTCGATTAAGAAGCTAGGCATTGGGGTATCAATGTCGGCATCACAGCCTAACACTACACACTCCATAGCTCTCTCTATTTTTGTGGGTACTCATATCAGCCCCATGCACATCAACGCCAAAGATGCCCCTTTTTTGTTTTTTTAAATATACATATTTATATAGAGTTAAATTCAAGTCTGTGCCCATTTCAGTTCTGGCGGAAACAGATTAATCACGTTATCGAATATTACATTCTCTCCAACTACTATCACAGAGATTGTGCTACATGTGGCGTAATTATTCATGCATCTTGGGTTTCAGTCTTGGGGCCCCTTTCATTCTCTTGCTCAATTATGGAGCTAGACTTTTGTTACAGCAGATTGATGTCGTCTCTGTTGACCATTGGTCTACGTTCCACAATGGAGGCTATTTTTTGTGCGTTTCTGTCTCTGTGGGTGTGAACACGTGAAGTGTGCGTAGACCAGCAATCTTCACGAGAGTCCAATCCTTGCACCGAAAATAGCAGATCACTGGCTTACAAGTGGCAAATTTGAAGTTGAACTCTCATTTGGATTTTGTCAATTAATAGGCGTAGACACCGTTGTCCGTTTAGCTGACTTCAGCGTTCACGGCTAGATTCTTCTTGATGGGAAACGTCAATTCCCGAAGCAATGTGGCTTCTTCATAACCGTCCTCTGGATACTCTCAGTTTTGGGCATATGGCCTCTCAAATTCTTAAATCATATTAAAAGGTAAACCAGATTCAAAATTGTCGAGTGTTTAATGTGTGATTTACTTTTCATTCTCACCCAACATACTGATTTGTTAGAGACTTCATGGTCAAGAGGTCATAATTTCAAGATTTTTGGTAGAATGATTTATTGACAAAAACATATAACTCTTCCTACTTTCCTACTTACATCGTGAAGAATTGAGAATGTTGTTGGAATTACAGTGATTAGTGCTGTTCAATTACTGTTTTTCTTTCTTCTTTTTTTTTTTTTTAAATTGGAATTAGTTTGGTCAATTGCATTAAGTTTGGAAAAAAAAGAAGGTGAATCCTTGTTTTAAGGAGATTTATGGAAATATTAATTTTGACCTTATTCTCATGCATGTAAAGTGTATCTTTTATATCTTATATAAGATGAGAGCTACTGGGGGAGGGAATATATAAAAAATTAATTTTAAATTTTTTATAATTAAATTTTAATTTTTTATATTTTTATTTAAATTTTATATTTTTAAAATTTATTTCAAATCAGACTTTTTAATAAAAAATAATTAAAATTATTAAAAATTATATATTAATTAAATAAAAATGATTAACAACTTAATTTTTTTATCTAAAAATTATGATTTATAATAAATTTTTAAAAATATATAATATTTAAATTTTAAAAATTAACAACTCAATTTTCCAAGGCCAAGAAAAGCTTCCGGAATATATGTAAGCATAAAAACACATAATTCGAGAGGCAAATTTCATGCTCCTAGTAAAGTTTCGTTGCTTCACGCTTTGCATGCTTCCACTAGAAAGCTTCTTCAGCATATCATTTAACACTCCGTCCGGGGGCTCTAGCAATCACACTATTCATTCACAGAGAACACAAATTCGTCAGAAGGAAGCCTGTAATTTTGCATAACGTCTCTTTGACATTTATTGGTGTTAGGATAAGACCAAGAAACGGTGTAAATTACCGTTAAATGATGAGGAAGGACGAGAATGCTGTTGATGATGAGCCTAAGGTGAACTACAGAGGAATAAAAGCCATGCCCTTCATCATAGGTAGGTGGCTGTAAAGAATTCTGATGTTCTTTTGATTCTATCGCTTTTTTCCACTTGATTTTTGCTAATTTTTGAGTTTGATTGGAAAAACAAACTGCAGGAAATGAGACTTTTGAGAAGCTGGGGACTACAGGCACCTTATCCAACCTCTTGGTCTATCTTACCAGTGTCTTCAACATGAAAAACATCACCGCTGCAACTCTTATCAACGTTTTCAATGGCACAACCAACTTTGCTCCTTTGATAGGAGCATTCCTCTGTGACACCTACTTTGGCCGCTACAAGACTTTGGCATTTGCTTCTATAGCATCTTTTGTGGTACAAATACAATTATTTAGAAGCATGCCTAGCCGCAGACTGCAATATTCAGTTTGAATTCTCAGTTGCTTTCCGTATTTGGTTGCAGGGGATGCTGCTACTGACGCTAACAGCTGCAATCTCCAAGCTGCATCCTTCACATTGCGGAGCAGCAGATGCCAACAACTGCCCAGAACCAACCCCGTGGCAGATGGCATTTCTACTAGGTGGGCTAGGATTTCTGGTAATTGGGGCTGGTGGCATTAGGCCATGTAACTTGGCCTTTGGAGCAGACCAATTCAATCCCGAAACTGTGTCCGGAAAGAGAGGAGTAGCTAGCTTCTTCAATTGGTACTATTTCACCTTCACTTTTGCCATGATGATTTCCTTAACGGCCATAGTGTATGTGCAGTCAGACGTAAGCTGGGCTTTGGGTTTAGGGATCCCTGCACTTATGATGTTCTTGTCATGTGTACTATTCTTCATGGGCTCCAAGATTTATGTGAGAGTGAAACCAGATGGCAGTGCATTGACAAATGCAGTGCGGGTTATAGCAGCTGCAATGAAGAAACGAAAAATAAAGTTGCCAGACCAACCATGGATTTCACTGTTTAACCACATTCCAGCTAGATCTATCAACTCCAAGCTCTTTTACACTGATCAATTTAGGTAAACGACTTCCAATGCCCTTTGTTCAATCGGTTTACATTTTTTTACTCTTCATTGCACATAGGTAGATTTCACATAACAGACAGGGAATTTGTACAATGATGGCATGAAACAATCATGGCACTGGTAATTAGCCAAAAAAGTATTATCCAATCCAAGAAAAGAAGGCCAATTAGTATACATGGGCTATGAAGTGAAATTATGATGATAAGTAGCTTTTCATTTCAATCAGATTTCTGACTCAGATTAAGTAGCCATAGTGACTGTTTGTCAGATTTCTAAGCAAGGCTGCAATCATAACCCCAGAAGACCAAATCAACCCAGATGGATCGGCAGCCACATCCTGGAGACTTTGCAGCATCCAACAAGTGGAGGAAGTGAAATGCTTGATGAGAGTAATACCCATATGGTCTACAACTCTTATGTACTTCGTTGCTTTAATCCAACAGCATACCTATATAGTCTTTCAGGCACTTCAATCCGATAGACGTTTTGGCAATACTAATTTCAAGATTCCAGCCGCGTCTTACTCCATATTCTCCATGCTTAGCCTCACTGTCTGGATTCTTATCTATGATCGCGCCATCGTTCGTTGGCTTCGAAGGTTCACTAACAAAGAAGACGGCATCACAGTCCTCCAGAAGATGGGAGTTGGCTTGGTTCTTGGCATATTCACCATGCTTTTGTCTGCCATAGTTGAAGAAAGAAGAAGAGCTTTAGCTTTGTCTCATCCAATTGGGTTCGACTCAAAAAGACGTGCTATTTCTTCTTTGTCAGGATTCTGGTTAGTACCACAGCTGACACTAATAGGAATTGCAGAAGCATTCACAGTTATAGCACAAATTGAATTCTACTACAAGCAATTTCCTGAGAACATGAGAAGCATCGGCGGATCGCTATCTTTCCTCGGGGTTGGAGTGTCTAACTACATCAGCGGTTTCTTGATATCCATAGTTCACAAGAAGACTAAAGGGGGTGCAACAGGAGACTGGTTGCCTGAGGACCTTAACAAGGGAAGATTGGACTACTTCTATTACTTGGTTGCAGCACTTGGTGTCATCAATATGGGATATTTCATAACGTGCGCAAAATGGTACAGGTACAAAAGGAGTAGTAATGACAGTGCCCCTGAAGTTGGCATGGAGAATTTGCAGTCTCAGAAGCCTCCCGCTTGAAACAAGTCATTTAAGTGCACAAGACTGTAACATGGCACATGACAAAAGCTGTACAACAACGAAGTAGCCAATGCAATATCTAAAATCTAAGTAGACAGCCAGCAAGGCTTTTACCCGCCGCACACTTCCCATCTAAGGCCTGTTACCTCAAAATAAAACTAGTTGTCGTGAGGATTAATATACCTATATAATTTTAATTTTATACAAATAAAAAAAAATATAACACAAATTTCAAAAATTATTATTTAAATATTATAAAATATTTACATAATAAGTCAAACACAACATTAACTACAACATGACCCACTGACAAAGCAAATGGGAAAATGCGAAACATAAGACAGCTTGCACGTTAGTACTCGAGTCAGACGGTTAGACTTTTCAACCAAATGGACGTTAAAAGTCCAAATTCCCTTTGTTTTTCCTCCCAGAAGCAAGTTCACCGTACTACTCGAAGGAAAATTTTAAAATAATAATAATATTATTAACAACATCAACACCATTAAAATTGAAATTAAGTAAAACTAAAAATAAAATGCCGCCGGCGGTGCTACTGCCACTGGTCCTCCGCCTTCTCCGCCCGTGGATGCTCAGTGGCAATCGCAGCAAGAAAGAGGCGGCGAAGAAGGAAGAGGATGAGTTAGTGGATAAAGCGCCAAGGTCGATGGATATAATCACTGCTTTCTTCCGATAACCCTAATCCCACTGTAATTCCCGCGATTGCTGCCATCCTCGAGAGTCGGGAAACTCCGTGTGTTCTCTCTTTTCTTCTGTCCATTTGCTCCCTTTTCTTTTCACCTTCTTCTATACTTCTAAAATTTTCTTTGTTAGTTCCCGGGCGAATACTGCAATTTCGACATTTTGGCGATACACAACCCAAAAATTAATTATTAATTATTGAGATAAGCCTTACAAATTAAGATCTTAAATGAACGAATGGCGTTATAACTTCTATCTCGAAGCTGTAAGAATCTTCTGGCAATATTTTTCTCTTCCTCCGAAAGATAAGGGTTCCATGGTAATTTCTGAGATTTTGGGTGGGTCTTGAAAAGATATTTTAAAGATTTTTTTATTTCAGTTTGCTTAATTGCAATTTTAGTGCTATTAATTTCCTCTTTTTTTTTTTATTTATAATTTTACTTGAAATATGTAAAGTGGATCATTTGACCCAAAGCTCTCATCATGCAAACGTGATCCTAATGTAAAATTTATTTAGTGTGCACGTTGAGTCCCACGCTTACGCTTTACATTCCCAACACGACACGTTAGTAAACCTAACACAAACGTTTTGTTATTAAAAAATTTTATGCAATTTAAATTAATAATTTTTAAAAATCAAGTTAATTTTGTACCCAAAAAAATAGTATTATATTTGTTTAGCAAAATAAATAAAATAAATATATGAATAAAAAATATTTAATAAAAATAAAATAATATTAAATTAAATATTAAAATATTTTAATTTAATTGTTTTTTAATAATAATTTTTTATTTGTTTTTTTTAGTTCCTCGGCATCTCATTTCCATTGAGTCCAACGCCACAAAACTCGCCGGGACGTCGAGTTAAACTTGACAGCTGTTAGGAGTTCTGACAAAAGCGAGTCAACTGAACTGTGAGGGCTCGTGGACCATGTAAACACTGACTAAAGGATTGCGCAGACCGAGCGGCGCATGTCACTTGCTTTCCACGGGGATTGACCGACAGAGAAAGAGAGGAAATAGAAAAATTTTTTTATTTTATTTTTTAAAAATATAAGTTAAATTAATTTAATGTTATATGAAAACAAAAATTTTAAATATAAATTTAATTAAAAGAGATATATATGATCTGAGTAGACAAATTTGTTATATTTAAAATAAATAAATAAGTGTAGTAAATAACGTAACCCTCTTACTTTTGTGTTTTCAACATCTTGGTTTCATTGACTCTTGCTCACAATTATGCCTTGGATTACGTAGAAACAACTTTGTCTTGAAGGTGGACTGGAAAAATAAGAGTTTACCACTAATTGGTCAACAGTCGTCCCAACAGAGGAGCCGAGAAAAACGTGAATGGTCCCTCCAAGAAAGATATTTTGTGAGAGAAATGACAAGTGCTGCCAATCAGGAAGGCTGAAAGCAACAATGGAGCTGGTAAAGTTTGGAGGGATTGGCCACTAACTTTAGATTTTTCATTTTAAATCTAAGATTTGATATATTTTTTTCATGTATTTTATACAAAAGAAAAAAGAAAAGTTGAGGGACGTGATTTCAACCTGTCACAAAAGAAAATTGTAGGAATAAGAATTCCTCTTTTCACATTAAATAAGAGAACACCCAGGCAAGGGAAGGAAGTAACGGGGAGTGAGAAAAAAAGGCATGCTGAAGATAGAGAAGGAAGCCATGGAGCAGAATGGGAAAGAAAGTACACAAAAGAATCAGAAAGATAGCATGGGAAAGAGTGATGATCACCAGATCTCAACTGACAAGCCTAAGGTTAACTACAGAGGATGGAAAGCCATGCCATTTATCATAGGTATGGATGTGATAAGAATGTTTGTTGATCTTTTTGACTCGGACCTTGTTTTCTTTCACCCCCAACACTTGAACAAAGTGACCCTCTCTTTTTTGGGTGGACTTTTGGGTATGTTTATATGTTGATTGTGAGTGAACGCTTTCAGGGAATGAGACTTTCGAGAAGCTAGGAACCATTGGAACTTCGTCCAACCTGTTGATATACCTGACTTCTGTTTTCAACATGAAGAGCATTACTGCTGCAACTATCATCAACATCTTCCATGGTACCAGCAATTTTGGTACTCTGATTGGAGCCTATCTCTCTGACACCTACTTTGGACGCTACAAGACTCTGGGATTCTCTACATGTGCCTCTTTTCTGGTACACCTTCATGCTTCAGCATCTGCAATTTTGCCTCTCTATTTTTCATGTATACCACATACAGAAATTGAGCCAAAGAACTGGATTTTATGTGGTTGGTTTATAAACTAACATGTAACGATATAATGATGTTGACCTTCAAGAGTAGATATAAACAATAGAACATGGGTCATTTGTGTTTTCCAAAATTGAGCTCTGAGATGTTCGTTGGCTACTAGAACAATCAGCATCCAAAATTGCAAATTCCTGTTTAAGATCGCTGGATAATGGAAGGACCTTAATATTTGTTCTGTTTCTCAATTTTACGTGAAGGGGTTGCTTGTCATACAACTAACAGCAGCAATCTCCAAGTTGCATCCTCCTCACTGTGCAAAAGAGAGTAGCGCATGCAAAGGGCCAACGGCAGGTCAAATGGCATTTCTGGTGGCAGGGTTTGGACTAATGATAATTGGTGCTGGGGGTATCCGGCCATGTAATTTAGCATTCGGAGCAGATCAGTTTAACCCTGAAACAGAATCTGGGAAGAGGGGTGTAAATAGCTTCTTCAATTGGTACTTTTTCACTTTCACTTTTGCCAAGATGGTTTCCCTGACACTCATTGTTTATGTGCAAGCCAATGTCAGTTGGGCCATAGGTTTGGGAATCCCGCCGATTCTGATGCTTATTGCTTGTGTTCTGTACTTTGTGGGTTCAAGAATATATGTCAAAGTGAAAGCCACTGGCAGCCCAATGAATAGTGTTGCACAGGTGATTGTGGTTGCAATCAAGAAAAGGCGGTTAAAGGCTGTTCAGCAACCTTGGCTCTCCCTTTATAATTTTATTCCTTCCAATTCCATCAACAGCAAGCTTTCTTATACTGACCAATTCAGGTAGCCCAATTGCAAGTATTGTTTAGAATCTAAAGAATAACTTGCTGTAGTCATTGATATCTGAGTGCTGCTTATGTTACAGATTCCTTGACAAGGCAGCAATCATAACTCCTCAAGACCAAATAAACCCAAATGGATCACCAGCCGATCAATGGAAACTTTGCAGCTTGCAGCAAGTTGAAGAAGTGAAATGCTTGTTCAGAGTGTTTCCAATATGTATAGCAGCTGTCCTATACTATGTTGCTATAGTCCAACAGAACACATATGCAGTCTTCCAAGCTCTTCAATCTGATAGACGCCTTGGAAATAGCAACTTCAAGATCCCAGCTGCAACATATGTTGTGTTTATGATGCTAAGTTCAACTATCTTCATACCAATATATGACCGAGTCCTGGTCCCGTTTTTCAGAAAGATTACGGGAAAAGAAGGCGGCATTACAATGCTTCAAAGAGTAGGCATTGGCATAGGAATCTCAGTTATGACAATGGTAGTTTCTGCCTTGGTTGAAGACCAGCGAAGGACTACAGCACTTAGCAAACCAACAATAGGGATTGAGCCAAGAAAAGGTGCCATTTCATCGATGTCAGCCCTATGGCTGATCCCCCAGCTTGCACTAGCAGGATTAACCGAGGCATTCGCCTCAATAGGCCTCTTGGAATTCTACTACAAGCAGTTCCCGGAGAACATGAGAAGCATTGCAGGGTCTCTTTTCTATTGTGGCTTAGCAGGTTCGAATTACTTAAGCACCTTACTAATAGCAATAGTTCACAAAGCCACAAGGAGAGCAGCAAGTGGAAATTGGTTGTCGGAAGATCTTAACAAGGGACGACTGGCTTACTACTACTATATGATTGCTGCCTTGGGGGTTATAAACTTAGGCTACTTTTTATTATGCTCAAGGTGGTACAAGTACAAAGGCAATGGGGCCAAGGTGGTTGAAATCAACTTAGAAGTGAAAGAATCAAGAGAGCCTTAGCTTGATCATAGTGTTTCTTAGAAGATTCAATTCATTTGCTCAGCAAGTCTTTTGAGTTCCTATCTTGGCAAAAATGCTGTGAGCGTAATAAATATGACAAAATATCCATGTGTAGTTAATGAAAGATTGAATAGAAGACCATCTCTATGAACATTAGTATGGCTGCTGGAAACTCTCCTACATTGAAATTAAAGGGTTTGTAAGTTACAAGCAAATAGATATTGTCAAGCCGCTGCTGTTCTCAATTTAAAAAAAAAAAAAAAACTAAGTTGGTAGCCAGCAAGGGCCGGGAACTACCTGAAGGGTTCCTAATGGCATTAGAAATTTCCTCATTTTATTGCTTTCAACAACGAAGTTCGTAGTCAGCACACCCACATACCAACTAAGAAACCGGACCATATCCAATCAAAACATGGAAAGGCCCAGAAAACATCAACCGAGGCATTAAAAAACCCATTAAGAAAACGATATTGGCTATGAGACGGAAAACGCCAGAAGTATCCGTTCCACAACTGGAACTAAGAGATAACAAGTCTCGGCAACATTCAGACCGTGTAGGCTTGTTGAATAGTATCAATGTCAAGGCCTTTCAATCTCATCACCGATTCCACATGCCCCTTCAGGGTATGAAGTTCCCTCAACCTGAAAACACGTACAAATGAATCAGAAAGAGACAACTTATATTTAACGCAGGCCACAGTGCTGACAAAAAACTTCACCGAGGCGAATGGCAACAGATGTGTTAAGATGAATCCAGAAAACTACAGGACTTTTCATATCTCCTGAAAGGCTTAAATCTTTTCTGCATGTGACTGACATTATTTCTAGAGCAAGAAGAGAAATATCTTGTATCTTGTACTAGCAAAGTAATTTGGAATTTCATGATTACATTATTAGCCATTTACCACAGTTCTCACTTTTCTTCAAGCAGATTATAATACAAACCATAACTAAAACAACTAGCAGAGGCAAAGAATGTATCCAGCTGAGATGACTGATTTCTAATTTTGCATTCTACCTTGCAATTTCAGCTCTCCTTTTTGCTTCTTCAGCCATCTGATTGAGTTCTGTGAAATGAGTATGCTCAGTGAACATCTTTGTGTCTGGTGGTTGCAACCCATGCAGGGTTCTCTGTGCATGTGCCCACTGAAGTTCCCGTTGTTCCTTCCCAAAGTCCTTTTGCCTTGTGAAAGCAATCTGCAAGACAAAGAAAAGTCATCCTCAAAGCAAAAGATAAACAAGTGTACACTCAAACCACACAAGCACATGGAGCTAAATGGGGGAACGTTATCCTCAGAAAAGTAATTGCTGCTCATACCCTTGCTCAATAACAAGATCCCAGGCTCTTCCACTTGAAGTGTATCGCATAAAGAACTTGATGAAGTCTAGTGGTATGTAGAAGATTATGTTACATAGCCAAATGACACCAGCCCAACCCCAACCAATTCCTTCAATGGCAGCAAATCTCCAGTTTGCATAGACTGCAATCACAGTAGCAATCTGCACAAAATCAAAGGTCAAGGTTAGTGTTTCTTTCAAATTGCTCAAGAAGTTCAAACCAGAAATAGATAGGCAACATGCTCACCAACTGAGCAATCACAAAAGCTACCACAAGTAACAATCCAGGACGTTCCACATAAGACCAACTTCGGGATCGAGTCACAAATATAAGGGCTTGACTGATAATGCTCACTTGCAAGTAGATTGCTGATGCAAGCTTACGGAAGTCATCATGGGCTGTTTTCTCCAAGGTTGATACACCAAACACCCTCTGACAAATTAGGTAGCCAGGAAAATTGATTGAGTAGTTTGTCAACAGGTTCAACAGTTACACTTAAAATAAACCAATCACTCCTGGCTTTACAGATACTCCAGGAAATAATTAGCAGAGCCTTACATGAGACCCAAAGTTTCTCAAACAAATTAGGTAGCCAGGAAAATTGATTGAGTAGTTTGTCAACAGGTTCAACAGTTACACTTAAAATAAACCAATCACTCGTGGCTTTACAGATACTCCAGGAAATAATTAGCAGAGCCTTACATGAGACCCAAAGTTTCTCAAAACTATTATGCCCCCACCACGCATTTTAAAGAGAGACGTGTGCAAAAATAGAAACACAGAACACAGAAAGAAACAAAAGAGGAAAGCTTAAGTTGCTATGCTACAAGCACAAGATATTGTTGATTATCAAAGGCAACTTCATAAAATAATAAAGTCAGTAATGTCATCTTACTGGGAAGAAGTCTGTTTTATACGCGGCCCAAAAGAATATGACTGTCATCATTGCCAGGTAACTACCAAGAATGATCCCAGTCACAAAAATCTCAGATAGCTTCCAGCTGTCGGGCATAGGAGATGGCTTTACTCTATCCTTTGATATAGTCATAATGGTACCTGAAATCACATGAGGCTAATATTTACTAAGGTTTCAATGAAAGACAAAACACCTATGCTCTGCAAGAAACAAGGAAAATTTTACGAGTCATAACCAGTAGTACAACAGAAAAAGATACTCTTACGTGGAAATTATGATACATGCTAGCAACAAGCCAAAGAAAACATAAAACTGGAGAAGAGAAGGAACTTAATCCTGATTTCCTAGGTTTCACTAAACCAAACTTCAATTTCTGCTGATTAGTACCAATACTTCCCCAGTTTTTCAGTAATTTGAACCGTCCTTTAGCCAAAAGTTTTTACCTTCTTTTTTTTTTTTTTGGCTGTCAAATGGATTTCCATCAGCCAAAAGTTTTCACCTTTCCCAGCAAACCTATGTTCATGTTTCCAGGTTGTTGGGATTGATGAATATCAGAGAGAAAGGAGGGGGGCCATAAGTGGAAGAAAAATATAACGAACCGTCATTGAGAACGGCAATGATAAGCACAATGAAAGGCGGAAAGTCAAAATTCCATATGAGGGTCAGCAGCATAAAACCAAGCTGTCAACAAGCAAACATGTCAAGAAAAAAAAATCCAGTGAAATTATGGTCATACAGCATTCAATCGCAAGGTTGCATACAAGCTAAAAGATCAATCACTGCAAAGCAAGCATGCACAGAGGGGTGTGTGTGCATGTGGAGGAGAGAGAGAGCATCTAGCCTACCACAATACGAATTGTAATAGAGACAGCATAGACCTGCATAAGGGAAAGGAAAAGATACGAAAATTAATACATTAAATAGTTCCATTGACAACAACTCTTCAACCTAAGCAGTGTAAATGCTTGCATTGATATAATAGTTAGTTTTATCATCAAATTTTTTAATTAAAAAATTATTATTATTAATTATTTTATTTAATATTTATTTTTTATTATTTTTAAATTAATAAATAAAATTATATTTATAAATATCTTATAATTTTTAAAATTAAATAATTAATAATATTATTAAAATATCTGTTAAGTGTATATACTTATAATATTTTAAAATTTTTAAAATTAAATAATTAATAATATTATCAAAATTTTAGTTTATTAGAAGTTGATCCCCTTGAAAAAATTATTAGAAGCCGAATCTCTCGAAACAATTATTGGAGATTAATCATTTCAAAAAGATCAATCCTATCCCTTTTTCTTATTTCAAATTTTCAAATCTCAATCTCTATTTTAAATCTCTAATATTAGATTCTCAACACTTAATATTATTAGGAATTCTGTTTTAATTCCATCCACTACCACCAAAAAAAATATCATTAGTGGACAGTTTTACGTTATATTTTCACACAATTTATTTGATTCTAATACTAAAATATCTCAAATTGAAAAATTATTATCTCACATATAAGAATTTTTTAAGTAGATCGAATAAGCAGTTCTTTTTATAATACAAAATCAATTAAGAGACAATATTGAAAAAAAATTCATAACAATTCATCAAATATCTATCATCTTAAAATATCAAAATTAATTTGAATAACTGATCAATCGATCTAAAAATTGGTTGATGAAAATTTTCATTAAAAGATTTATTCTTAACATTTAATATAAAATTAAAACTCATTTCTTACGAACAAAAGTAGTTATTATCTCATTTACTCACCTATATGAAAAGAGATCGAGTGTTAAAATTTATCATTTAATTGATAAAAAAATTAGTAAATTTATTGAAATTGACAAAACTAAAAAGACAAAATATCACACTGTAAAAGTCAAAAATTTTAATAATAATATTAATTTAAAGTATGATATTAATAAAAATTTTAGTGATAATATGTTGAAACAAAATTAAATTAAATTAATCTCAAACCTAAAATTTAACTGGTTTTACGGTAAGCCAATAATTGCTGCAGGTCAGATTACCCGAATCTAGTCAACGGAAACTTAATTGGACTGGTAAGTTGGGTGGCCAAACGAGGCAATCAGATTCAACGACCCATTTCCGGTTGGACCGAAACTGGTGAACCGGCCGGGTCAACCATACCAACCAAACAGACCCTTTTTAGGTGCTATGTGTATTGACTTATTTATCCTCATGATTTAATCAGATGGTCTCTTTCTTTCCCATCGTCTCATCTTTCTACTGCTCGTTAGCCTAACAGCTATTGACGGCCGTCCTTCCAGAGTCTCTTCTCCAACGCTTGTACCCGCCGATCCGAGAGGAGGGAAAATTTCTGTTTGGCCGCCGAGAAAATAAGCAGAAACGAAAGGAAAATAGTAATTAAAGGTAATAATGATGAAGTCTTATTCTTCTCCTTCCCCTTCTACTTCTCCCTCCAATAGAATCAACATCGCCGCGAGTGCTCAAAGGCTCGATGTAGATAATCGGATTTCCCTCCACTACTATTTTCGGATCGCCGATAATATCCTCAAACAGGTTTATACTCCAATTAATTAATTAATTAATTAATTGATCATTTATTTATTTCTTAACCTCAGTAGTTATAAGTTCTCAATGTGAGTCTTAGGGTTTTGCGGGTATTGCAGCGAGTAATTTTTTTGATTTTGTTGTGGTTGTTGATATTTTTGGCACGCGCTTCTCTTACAATTGCAATCTTATTGATAATTTATAGCTGCCTGAAATTTTTCATAAAAATGTTTAGTGGTGATACATTTTTCTTTACTGGTGGTAACATGCGCTATGGTGAATTACAGTGGGATTTTTTTGGATGGTAATTTACTTTGATGTCCAATGCTTGCTTGAGTAATAAGTTTTACATTTTTTGTGTTAAGAAATTAGAAATGTTTGGTTTAGCTTGGTGGTGAATTGATAGTGGAGGTGAATGCCTGTGGTTGGTTCATTTCTTAAGCAATGCATGTGGCTATGTTGTGTTTTTTCACGATTGCAGTATAACGTTTAACTTTGAGGGACACCAACTGATTCTGAGTAAGAACTTAGGAATGCAAAAATAAGCTATGTGAAATATGGTGCTGCCAACTAATGAACAAGTGAAAGACGGTAGTCATCAATTTCAATATAGTTTTATGGTTATGTATAAATAAGTCTTGAAGACATTGTCTAGTTATTTTTGATACCACAGATAGGTAAATTTTGAAATGATTGTATGCTTTTGCCTGGCTTTTCTTAGCAGTTTAATTATCAATTATCAATTGACAAATTTTTTTTTTCCTTTTTTTTTTCTTTTATCCAAATGAAAATTGAGCTCAAAAAAATGAAGGGATCAGAAAAAATCTCACCTTGTTGGGTTAGGTTGGCTTAGTTACTGGATCCTTCATTACTTTTTGCAGCCATTGAATAATTTGTTTATCAGTTGGCAGTATACTGGACCAGCCTTGAAGGAGAAGCTTGTTTTGATAGTCATAACCCATTACATGTGTCCTAGTGGCGATGTCTTGGGATGTCTCTATGTACAGATCGTCATGGTAACTTGATTCAGACATTTGGGATGAGTAACAATACCGTTGCTGGTATTAGTTGGGGTCTTCAGGGGTTAAATTTTATTCATTTAGTGGATAATGAAATATTCTACTGTGTCAACTTACTAAAGAAAAAGGTTCTACTATGGCATATGAAGATCTGCACTGCTTCCTACTTTGGTGCAGTAATAATTGGGATTGCCTGCACTAGAATGATTCAGATGGATATTTTCTTCCTAGAATTTATGGTTTTTCTCACCACTGTCTGGGATTTTCCACATTATTTGATTATTTGTTTATGCTTGCTTGGTCCCAGGGAAACATCTAAATAATACAGTACCCTAAATTTCTTATTCGTTTTAATGTTCAATTATTAATGGTTGGCATGAAGTTAGAGGTGCATTTTCCAATTTCTTTTTCTAGATTATAATGCCTTTATTGTTATGACCAACTGGTGTTTTTTTTTTTTTTTTTTTGTTCTTGCATGTATTGCAAAACCTGGCCTTTGTAGCACTTTAATGCTGGGCTCATGTATCTCTGTTGCATGAGTAATGTATTTGATATAGCCTTTACTGTTTCCTTGTGCATTAAAAAGAGGACATTGTTTTACAAATTGATATTAAGAGAGCAATTTGTTTCCACTGGAAAATGATATATGTAATGTTTTGGCCTCTTTGCATCTTTGGTACAAGGCTTTTACAATTGATATTGCTGTTTTGCTTGGAAAAAACTGAGTTATATCTCTTGAAGCCCCATTACAAGATGTGATTCTGTGGACTATGTTTACTTGGTGCCTTTATCCTTGTTGCTTCTTTGGAAAGTGCTCTTTTGTTCTAAGAAAATATGAATGTTGATTGCTAATACTTCTTTGTCGGTTCAGGCTGACATATTTCGAGAAGAGAAGAATATCATAGACCTCTATATTATGCTTTTAAGGTTTTCAAGGTAAGCTTAAGAGCTGTTGATCTTAATCTCTTCCTTGTTGATCTTAATCTCTTCCTTGTAATTTAATGGGGTAATGAAGGCACATCTGCCTGCAAGTTATTGCTGAATGGTTTCAGTGTTGCATGAAAAATGTGTAATATTACAGAAAGTCTTATAAGAAGCCCCTCTTGTGATATTTTCCCCCTACTTTTATGCTAAAATACATTGCTGAAACTGTTTTACTTTTGCTTCAGTTTGGTGTCAGAAACAATACCATGCCATCGAGATTATAAAGCATCCTTGCCAAGCAAAAACTTATATTTGAAAAAGGTAAAGTCACCTTCATTTCTTTTCTATACTGGCTTTTTGTTCATACAGAGTTTGGCTTCTATTGATGTTAGATTCTTGTTGCAGAGATTATTGAGTGCACTAAGCGAGCTAGAGGAGTTGAAACCGGCAGTTCAACATAAGATCAATGAGTTAAATAGAAAACATACACATCAGATTGACAGATTTGGTTATGATCATCCAAATGGTTCATTAGAGTGGCCTCCTGTTAGAAAGAAATCATCTGTTAGCTATGATGTGGCAAAGGTAATGTTGGTGATTTATACTGCTGGTTGTGAGAGTGAAATATTGTTTCAACCTTTTGTCACTAGTTGTGAGTTCTCCATGTTATTCTTTTCTATGTCTGACAGGCAGTGAGATCAGCTGCACGACAACCTATGTATCAAGTTTCACAACCTCAGCAATTTTCCCATGCTAGGCCTTTGGAAGAACAATTCCGCAGAATGTAAGTAGTATTTTAACAAATACTTGCTAGCCAGTTCACATACTTTTCCTAAACTCCCTCCCCCAATCCTTATAAAAAAAAAACTAATCATTGGAAGTGGATTCTTTATGCTGGGAAGTTTATTCTTATTAATTTTTGGGCTCAACTAAAAATTAATTTTACAGATGAGCTTGCCAGGAGTCCTGAGCATTGGATTTTATGAGCATGAAAATGCTAACTGAGACAACAGAGTTTAAATAAAGGCCATTGAATGAGCTTATAGATTTTTAGTTGAATGTATTTGGCTCATTCTGTTTGCAGTGCTTTTAAATATGTCAGATTTTTTACGAATTCTAATGCAGTGAAATGAGGAGGTGAATTTGTTTTGAGCTCTGCTGTCCTTAATTGTCTTTACTTGTTTGCTTGTTCCATATAGGTCTTTAACTTTTCCACGCCCAAAGGAGGAGACACTCTCTAGACAGTCTATCTTGGGTCCAACTGGGCTTTATGGGCACTGGCAGCCACCTAGGATTGATAAAGGGGTATGGAGTTATTTGTTTCCACCTGTTTTTTATTCATTCATGGAGACTCATGCTGACCTATTCAATGTGAACTTCTTGTGAATGTAGGTCCAATATCCAAGCACCATAGAGCTGACTCCTGTTGAAATCCCAAGGTTAGACTTTATATAGACTTTGAAATTATATATTATATGTCCTTCTGGGTAGTTCTGAGATAGACTTATTTTTCAATGCATAACTTGACTTGATAGAAGCTTCATGTATTAGTAGTTGTTCATTGGAAGAAGTCTTGTACACTTAGACATTATTTTATTTCCTTTTTGTGAAAACAGTCTACAGCAGTCTCTGGAAAATGGATTTGCAGTGAGAAAAGAACCTGCTGGTGCTGAAAGTGATGGCCCACAGCAGTCCATAGGAGATATACATACTGTAAAGTCAGAATGTGGGGATTTAGAATATGAAAGATCAAGTGTTGAGAATGTAGGGTTTTGAGATTAGGGATTTGAAATAGGGATTGAAATTTGGGAATTTGAAATAAGAAAAAGGGATAGGAATAATGATCGCTTCGAGGAGATCGGCCTCCAATGATTTTTTCAAGAGAATCAGTTTCTAATAAATTAAACGCTCTGATAATATTATTAATTACTTAATTTCAAAAACTGTAAGACATTATAATTATATAAATTTAACAAATCACTACTACGAATATAATCTACTATTACAGATATAATTCTGTCAATTAATTCAGAAATAATAAAACACAAATATTAAATAAAATAATTAATAATAATAATTTCTTAATTAGAAAGATTTTATCATTCTCTCGTTTTCCAAATTAGGCTTATTCTTAAAACTTGTGTCAATCAACTTTTTTTTCTTTTAGTTTAACTTTCTTTCACGAAATTTTTTTCTAAAAGTTTGTCTCAATTAATGACTTTTTTTTTTAATCTCACATTTTTCTATGAAATTTTTTCTATATGATAATTAAATGTTGTATTATTTATAATACAATAATTTCTTTTTGAAAAATGTTATAAAATATCAATTGTAACTTGTACATTGAGTTTATTATATATTTTCAAAGGAATAAGTTGTTCCATTAACTTTTTATCTAAGAACTCATTAGTTTTGTTTAATTTAATCATAATAACTTACTCTTCCTTGAAAAATTTAACAATTTTTACAGATTTTTTTGAATAATTCATCAATTTTTATGAATAACAAATTATAATATTCAGTTAAAAATATAATAAGTTTATTAAAATTTTTGTCATTCATAATTTTATATTCTAAATTGATGTTATCACCAAAATCTTAGTCTTTCACAACTTCTAACTCTAAATTAATATCATCACTAAAATTTGTCTTTCACAGCATCATATTTTGAATCGATATCATCAGCAAAATTTTTGTCGGCACCATGCTTTGAATCGGTATCATCATTAAAGTCTTTGTCAGCGTCATACTTTGTCTCTTTAGCTTTCTCAACCTCAGTAGGTTTACTAATTTCTTTAGCAATTGGGTGATGGATTTTAACACCCAACCTCTCTTTATATAGGTGAGCAAATGAGATATCAGCTACCATTGTCTTTGGGGAACAAGTTTTAACTTCACATGAAATGTCAAAAATAAGTCTTTCAATGAAGGTTTCCACCAATTGCCTTTCCAACCAATCATTAGATTCGTTGATCAATCATTCAAATCAATTCTGATATTTTAGGACAGTGGATGTCTGACAAATTGTTGTAAACTCTCCTTCAATATTATCTCTTAATCGATTCTGTACTATAGTAAGAACTGCTTGTTCGATCCTCTTAAAAGAGTTTTGTATGTGAGATAATGATTTTTTCATTTGAGATATTTTAGCATCAAAATCGAATAAATTGTGTGAAAACATGATGTAAGACTGCCAACATAAGCCTTAAGGACAAGGCTAATTTGAAGAGTGGGAGAATAATGAGATCTTTCTAGTTAGGAAATTATTATTATTAATTATTTTATTTAATATTTATTTTTTATTATTTTTGAATTAATAGGCGTGAAGTCTATATACTTGTAATACCCTACGACTTTTGGAACTAAGTAATTAATAATATTAACAGAGTTTTTAACTTATTGGAGGCTGATCCTCTCGAAGCGATCATTGGAGGCTGATCCCCTTGAAGAGATCAATTTTATCTTTTTTTCTTATTTCAAATTTCCAAATCTCAATTCCTATTTTAAATCTCTAAATCCTAAAATCCTAAGTTCTCAACATCTGGTATCAGAGCAGTATTCTTAGAGATTTTGTTTTTATTCCATCCACCACCAAAAAAAAAAAAAAAAATCACTAGTTGGCAGTCTTATATCATGTTTTCATACAGTTTATCCGATTTTGATACTATAATATCTCGAATTGAAAAATCATTATCTCATATGCAAGAATCTTTTAAGCGGATCAAATAGGTAGTTCTTTTTATAGTATAGAATCAATCAAGAGACAATATTAAAGGAGAGCTAACAACAATTTATCAAACATCTATCATCTTAAAATATCAACCAACTGATCAACCGATCTAAAGATTGGTTAGAAAGACAATTGGTGGAAACCTTCATTAAAGGACTTATTCCTGACATTCGATATAAAGTTAAAACTCATTCCCCACGGATGATGGTAGCTACTATCTCCTTTACTCGCATATATGAAGAGAGGTTGGGTGTTAAAATTCATCACCCAATTGCTAAAGAAATTAGTAAACCTATTGAGGTTAAGAAAGTTAAAGAGACAAGGCATCACGCTGTGGAAGATAAAGATTTTGGTGATGATACTGATTCAAAGCATAGTGCCAACAAAGATTTTGATAATGATATCGATTCAAAGTATGACGAGAAGACAAAAATTCTAGTGATGACATTAATTTAAAGTTAGAAGTGGTGAAAAGTCAGGATTTTGGTGATGACATCAACTTAAAGTATGAAATTATGGATGACAAAGATTCTGGTAAACTTATTATACATTTGACTGAATATTATAATTTGTCATTCATTAAAATTAATGAATCATTTAAAAAATTTGTGAAAATTGTTAAATTTTTCAAGAAAGAATAAGTTATTATAATTGAATTAAATATAACTAATGAGTTCATGAATGAAAAACTGACCAAATAATTTATTTCTTTAAAATTGTATAATAAATTCAATATACAAGTTATAATTGATATTTTATAATATTTTTTAAAGAGAAATTATTATATTAAAACTAATATAGTATTCAATTATCATATGAGAAGAGATTAAAAAATATCGTTGACCGTGACAAACTTTTAGAAGACCTCCCATAAAAAAGGTCAATCTTTTATTTTTTAGCATTTACCCCTAAAAAAATAAAAAATTAAAAGTCATTATCTAACAACTAAAGCAAATGCAACTGATGCGCACATGCTTTTGCAACCCATTGTTTTCAGCTGCACGGACAATGTAAATCTTGATGCATTCTAACACAAAAAAAGAACAAGAAAGATCTGCCACAGTAATAAGATTTTATATTTATAGATGCTCATACCTTATTCCCCAATTCCGTGCCGTTAGGCGCCACTGCTACTAGCTTGAAGGCTTTGCTTTGCATCAATTGGAGTTGCTATTTGACTACAAATGCCACTAGAAAAGAGACTGAAAACCTATCATTTTTATATCCCAAGTAGGGCCGCATTTAATATTCTTGTTTAACAAGAGAGAGATAGAAAGGGAGAAAAAAAAACAAACAAAAACAAAAATGACAATGAAGCATATGATTTTTCGAGGGAAAAGGGAACCTCCCCTCCATTATTGCGTGTCCATTGCAATACCTGCCATCTTTTCACTGCTCATTTCTTCTATTTTGGTAGGTTTGGATTAAATGATGTAGAGAAATAGAAATGCCATTCATGTATGTGATATGCGGCTAGCTTTTTGTTTGGGGGTTCATCCAGCTTTGGCAGAACGCCTCTCATCCAAAACCAGAATTTTAGATTTTCTACTATGGATAATGAGAAAGCAGCGGGCTCTAATGAAATTGAGGACATACAACTTCTTGAGTGTCAGAGGGCAAGAACAGCGAAAAATGACCTACCCAGCAGGATGGTGATTAACATAGATGAAAAGGTTTCACCATATAAGAAAGCCTAACATCATGATAGAAAACCGCAAATACACCTGTGTGCAAGAAAATTTGAAGGGAAAAAAAAAAAAAAAAAGGGTTGTATTGCATCTTAAACAAAGCAATACAAAGATATCTATAATTCCAAGTATCAAGAACACGATCAATTTGCTTCATCATTCCTTCGCGAAAAGAATACCAAGAATCCAATATATATAGCATCCAAATCTTTGTGAAGGCAAGAAATAGCCCACTGTTACAGGTCAAATTTGCCTAAAAGTTGCCTTCAGTTGGGCTTAAGCTGTGCCTAACCTCCTTACTGATGGTATTCATCTTATGAGAAGTAATCCAATTGCAGGATACACATGATCCCTAATTCACCCATTGACCCTGGGAAGACTTCCTAGGATTCACCTTCTATAAAAGAATGCATACATGCGCCAGATACACTGAAACAGACATTAAGTCCCTCCTGCTTGAACCAATTAACCATCATGAAACTCCCCCCAAAACTCTTCTTAGCTCAGATTTCTGTTCTGCAGTCAGCCTTGATGGATAAATGACATCAATCTTCATTCTCAAATTTCCTTCCTTTCCAGGTTCTTTTGAAAATGGCATTCCTTCATTTGACACAACTACCTCAGCACCAGGCTTGACAATATCTGTAAGTGGGATCATACAATTCCTTGCATCCACAGTAGTCAAATCAATGGTCTTACCAGTAAGGGCCTCCAGCAGTGTTATCTGCTGGTTGACCACCAGATCATTACCCACCCTCTTGTACACAGCATGTGGTTTTTCATCTACCACAAAAATAAGATCTGTGGAAATAACACCAGTTTCCTGTTACCTTTTTCATGGAATGTAATCTTTGTGCCTTTCTTCCAACCAGGTTTTATCTCGATGGTCAGTATCTCTTCAAGGGTCCAGACCTTGCTGCACAGAAGTGTTAATATGTCAAATCAAAGGCAGAGACCAAAAGCTAGTTGGAATCAATACACCCTGAATCAAAGAAATTTGATGCACCCATAATGTCAAAAACTATGCACTGAGTCTTTCTATTTATAGCCACAAATCTCACCTCTCAGGAAACCCATAAGCACTTGCAATGATCTGCAAAAGCTTTCATAATTTACTCCACAAAACTCACTTCTCTAAGATTAACAAAACAGGACAATGGGAAATACTTGTATGCACAGGCCTCTTAGTCTGCAAGTAAAAAAGCAAAGAAAACAACAAATAACTTGCCAAAAGTCATGAAAACCAGATAGATCACCTATCTATGTTTAATTTATGATCACCTATCTATGTTTAATTTATGCTCGTTACTTCAGTTGACATGGCAAGAACAAGTGTATGGTAGCAATCCTTCTTTTTGTAATTTCTACTTATTTAGGTATGCTAAATTTGCCCCTTCATTAAGAGAAAAAATTCTTTTTAATCCAGTCAAGAGAAAAGTTGCTTTGACACCTCTTGCTGTTAATTGATACAATTAAATGTACTGTGGACCAAGCTTTGCCATGATACAAGTAATAATGCAGCAATCAATTAAGATATGCACTTGTGCCCAGTGCTTGATTTCATCATCTGTCAAAGAACGACGGTTGTTCTCAGCTTTAGTTTACAGTCAGTTAACTTCTTTCAGACAAGTGATACCAGCTGGCTCTGGGGCTGGTCATCTCCAACCCAAACACACTTCAGCAACAGTAGATCAGCAACTAGAAAGACAAATTAATATCCTATCTCAGGTCCGCACATTGTGTTGATGCCCTTCACTCACCTCAACATACAAGCAAGAATTCCAGAGCTATAGCTAGTAGAGACACTAAGGTTGCTTGCCAAAGATGAAAAATAATCATGGTTCAAAGCCAAAAAGAAAGAGAAAATAATGAGAAGAGGCAACCTGGTGCACCATCTTGTTGTTGTCCCTCAAGTTCCTTATTCGCCCCCTCACCAAATGCTTTCACATAGTTATTCAAAATGTTAAGATTAGTTTTCATCATCTTTGTATCTATTGAAATCTTGATATAGTTGAGAAGATGGAGATGGTATTCAAACATATAGTTAAGTCTTCAAATAGTTATTCTGGCAATTACTTTATCACTTGTTCATTCCCAATTTAGCCTGAAAGAGAACGGTCTTTCCCATCGTAACCTACATAAGCCATCACCATACCTTCTATGTGTGTGTAACTTCACTACTTTTTCAAATGCCATCTAGTTTCTCTAACATGGACAACTGACTTCATATATGGTATAACACACTATAAAATGTCTGCACGCATATATAATGATCTTTCACATCAAAATAACAGAGTTATCATAAGTGCTGATGGTCAGTGCAGGGACCAAATGCAAGAAATAACTTCAGGTTTGCCACCTGCCTCCAGCACAATTAGCCAGCATCATAATGACTTCAATTTGGATGAAGTGCAACCAAACCCACTTTGCAATTGCCATGACCAGAACACATAATCCTAGAGAAACTACACTTGTGACTGATGTATAAAAGTCTTGAGGATCAGTTATCTTAACATTCTGAAGTCAGCAGTGACCATGGTTGGGAGATACTCATACAAAGTAATTCGCATATGCATAAGCAAAATATAACTCTTATTCTTCACAGACAGCAACATTGACCACAATTCAAGCTGATTCTCCATAAAAGCCAAAATCGATAAAAATCAACAGGCTTTAAGCAAAATGGATGTTTCTTAAAGGAAGCAGAAACAGCACATACCTAGAAGCATCATAGACGTTCCTCGAAATCCGCATATTCTTCTTAGCATCCTTATACAGATCTTCCAAGCGACACATCAAGACATTCTCAATAGCCGCCACCTTCTTCACCTCTCCTCCATTACTATAATAATTACAATTACTCTTAAAATACCCCCGTCTGTGATTTCCGCCGCCAGTGCTGCTCTCCGATCCGAAAAACTCCTCGTATATATCCTCGGCGTCCCTGGGCTTCAACCTGAAGAACGGGTTCGGGTGCAGCCTTTGGTAATAGTGCCTGTTATTATAACTCGAAGTCGACGCAGACAATGAAGGCGGAGGCTGCTGCGGGAACTGCCCAGATTTCAAGGCCTCCTCGCCAGAGAGGTCATAGATCTGGCGCTTCTGGGGATCGCTGAGGAAGTCGAAGGCCCCGGAGATTTGCTTGAACTTGGCCTCAGCCTCCGCCATCCTCGCCGACGGGTTCTTGTCAGGGTGCCATATTATGACCAGCCGCTTGTACGGCTTCTTCAAGTCATCCTCGCTCGCGTTTCGATTCACCTTCGGTATATTGTAGTAATCCAAGCCCATTCCTGGAAATTCCTTTCCCTCTCCGTGCGACGGCAGAGGATTGGCAGCCGCCGGAGAGTGGCAACGAAAGATGGTGGCTAAAATAGATCGGGGAGAGGGGGAGGAATCCGACCGTTATGCAAGACTGGCGGGGCGGGTGGAGCGGAAACAGCCCAGCGGCCAGATTCTTGTGTGGGTGCTACTGCACTTTATGCGGGGAACACCATGATTTTTATATGTTTCGTGCATTCTTCCTTGGGGAGGATGTTTAGTGGGCCCAACTAATGTTAAATTAGCCCAAATTTCCAAGCCTTCGTAAATTTTAAGAGGATTATAGATTGGGTTAAGCCCAATAATCTAATAGATCCAATTGGAGCAAGAGTCCAACTGGACATAAAAACAACGAAACGTACGAACAGAGCAGACCCACAAAATGTTACACTAATATTAAACAAGAAAAAATTCCAAGACCGACAGCTCGGAGTAGCTGGTCAACCCATTTTGTCTCAAGAGGCAAGAGTTCGTTCTTTTCCATCTCCTCCTCCATATTCGGTGGCAGCAGGTGCCCTCCTACTTCTAGAATCCTTGGAATTCTTGAGTTCACGTGTTCAGTGGGAAATGCGGTCGAGTTTGTGGAAAACAATTGCCTAGATATTTGTTACCATTGGTTCGTTCAATAAAATTGACTGGGTCATTGGACCAGACTCCGTGTCTAACAAACAGAAAGCTGCATGGCTTGGAATAGATGCCATTCAAAGTCTCATCCCAAGACTTTTTTTTTTAAGCAACTTTTGACTGCAAAAATGTACAAATGCAGAAAGGGATCTTAGCAACCTTGCCATGATTCCTGAACTTGGTACGTTGCCTCTTAGATCCTCTGCGAAGCTAAAGCCTACCATTAAACATTTACCTCAAAGTTCACGTAATAAACTCCAATAACAATAATAATAATAATATAAATCATCTAATACCTTTGGCAAGACAAATATGCAGCAAATTTTAGATCTAGTGTTGAAAACTGCCATATCTTGCAGCACTGAAGCTGAAGGCCATGAGCCCGTAAGTAACTCTCCGGTGCATGCCCTGAAAGTCCATCCGGCTGAACTCCAAGAATATTGACTATAACAACTCCTAAATCTTCCATTTTGTCTGAATCATCAAGCTGGATGTTCTTGTATTGAGTATATTGATTGTAGGACAGAAATGATCAGCGAGCACAAGAAGAAGAAGATCACAATTACTGCAGTTTAGACAGCAACAGTTTGTCCGGTCAGCCCATCATGGAGCTGCAAGGAACCATCTTTCATCAAGCTAAGGCTTAGACTCTTGAATCTCTCCCTTGAATACTGTCGAGACGCCTTTCTCCAATCTGTTCCAGTTTTCATCATCGCAACAAACTCCACGTAACTAATGTGACCATCCTGTAATACACCAGAAAAGAAAAAAAAAAAAAAAAAAGGCTATAAATGAAGAAAAGGCACAAAGTTAAGAAAAAATGTGTGCTTCTAGACTGGTACTTGTAACTTGTTACAAAAACATGCTGGGGCTCAAAGACCATACCTTGTCAGTGTCCACTTCACGCATGATGTCATTCAGCACATCATTATCAGTTTCCCCGGATTCATCTGCTAAGGCCTCACGCAGCTCATCCAACCCAATGTAACCACTGCCATCCTTGTCAAAAAACATAAATGCTTTGCGGAAATGTTCGTCGTTCTCAATCTTCTGCAAGTGGATTGTCACTGCAACAAACTCTCCATAGTCCAGTACTCCATTCCCATCAACATCAGCCTAAACAAAACACAAAATGTAGCATTTCACAAGACTTCAGCTTCAACCAGCAAAGCTGTCAACTTATAAGAGCTCAGATATACAGTGATGGGTAGTGAGATGGAAAATTACAAGGAGAGTAGTTTACCACTTCCATTAACATCTTTATCTCTGGTTCACCCAACTGAGAACCAACTTTACAAAGACCAGCCTTTAGTTCATCATATGTTACTTTGCCATCATTGTCAGTATCCATCAAACTAAACATATCTCTGATTACTTCTACCTCCTCAACCGTCAAGTGTTCTGCAATTACCTACAGAATTTAATCGAACAAAGTTTAGTTAGCTGTACTGAATTGAATTTCATGTCACAGATATAGTAGTCAGAATCTGAAAAGGTAACTACACATAAACAAAATGAAAGATGCTTGCCCGCAAGGCCTTCTTCTTGAATCTATTCATCACAGAGAATTGCTTTAGCCTTGTCCTCACAATGTCTCCTAATGGAACGTTTGGAGCTTTCTTTGCATTTTGCAACCAGGGATGCCCTATCAACAAAAGGAAATAAAAGCACAAAGTCAGTGTAACCTTGTATGAACAATGCTTGAAGAATTTTGAAAAGGAAGCACTCATAAATTCAGTGAATTCTCTCCAGAGACCAAGAATAATGTTTTTGACATAATATGGAATGTACATGTGCAGGTAATCATTATGATTTTTTTCAATATGGCAAAGGTATCTTGTCAGCGACAAGGACATACATCAATGCTACTTCTAGGTACAATCACCTATTTCTAAAACCAAATTGCTGGGAGAGTAGCAAAGTTGACTGCTTCCAAATGGCCAAACATGAACTTAGGTACCAAAGGGGGACTGTTGGCTCCATTAGAGCAATAGTCGGTTACTCTTCATAATTTAAAGTTGTAATTGTCTGTCAGATAGACTTTCCTAAATAAATGAAGTTGCCATCCAAAGTGAAACTTGCCTACATAATTCAGTGCAAGAATGTCAACCAAGTCCGAATTTAGTCACACAAAGTCATGGGGAACTTACCAAGCACCTGCTGAGCAGTCAAGCGCTTCTTGGCATCTGGCTCTAACATCTGCTGAACAAGACTCTTTGCACTCCCTGAAATCTGAGGCCATGGCTCCCTCTTAAAATCAATCACCCCCCTCAAAACCGCCAGAGCAACACCCTGCTCAGTCTCTGAACAAAACAATAGGAAGAAAGCAACCTTAAATCCAATTCAGTGCAATCTCTAGTAAATATGTGAATGAACAGTAAGATTGACGAGTTAGGAAGAGTACCTGCCCAAAATGGAGGAACCCCACATAATAAAATGTAAACTATCACTCCAGCACTCCACACGTCAACCTCAGGCCCATAATTCCTCTTTAACACTTCAGGTGCCATGTAGTATGGACTCCCCACGATCTCTGTAAATTTCTCTCCTGCCACACAAAATTCAGAGCTTGAAATTAGCTCAAAAACAGGATAAAACCAAGGAGAGAAGAAAGGGATAAGACATTCCACCAACCAAAAGTAAGCAACAAACTAAAATTCTGAACTCAAAAACTTGATCAGACAAATAAATGGAAAATCCAGAAACAGTGTCAGTAAAGCAAGATGACATCTCCTCATAATCAAAATTATCAAAGAAAGTACCGAATATTAATATAATAATAATAATAACAACAACAACAACAACATACACACACACACAATCTCGCAAAAACACAGGCAATCGTCCAGCTCAAAACTCATATTTCAACATATCCGTAACTCAAAAGACTCAACCCCCACCCTAAAACACAGGGAAGAAGAGAGAAAGATAGAACTTTGAATCCAAAACCTGCAAGTACGCACCTGGCTTAAAAAACACCGAAAGGCCAAAATCAATAGCCTTGAGCGCAGAATTCTCCTTCTTATTAGCAAACAAAAAGTTCTCAGGCTTCAGGTCCCTATGCATCACGCCATTCTCATGGCACATCCTAACAACCTCCGCTATAGTCCTGGCCACGGCGGCGGCGGCCCTCTCGCTGTAATGCCCTCTGGCCACAATCCTATCGAACAGCTCACCTCCCTCGCATAACTCCATGACCAAGTGGACGTTCTCGTAGTCCTCGTAAGTGTCCTTCAATTTCACCACGTTGGGGTGGTCCAACAGCGTGGACATGATCGCCACCTCTCTTCTCACGTCCTCTATGTCAACGGCCGTTCGCAGTTTCCGCTTTGAAATGGACTTACAGGCCACCGCCCCTTTGGTCTCGCGGTCCGTGCACAGGTACGTGATGCCGAACTCCCCGCGGCCGAGCTCCCGGCCGAGGATGTACTTGTCGCCGATTCGCGTCCGGTGGCTCAGCGGAACCACGTCTTTCAGAACCCGGATCGGGCCGGACCCCGGGAATCGTACCGAGTCATCGGAATATAGGCCTGGTTTTGCTTTCCCCTCCTTGGGCTTCTCTTTGCGTGGTCGGGGATGGTGGTCGGTACTGTGCGTTTTGGAGTCCACAATGGCGTCCGGTCTCACGCAGGCGTTGCAGTTTCCCATAGTCTAGTACTCTTTCTTATAAAGATTGTCGATGTTAGACTGAGGCTTCGTCGGGCGGCAACGCGGAGGAGCTTGGGCGGAGACGGGTGTAAGGGGATGCATGAAGGGAAAACGCGGATTCAGTAGAGAAAAGCAAAGAGCATTTTGAAAATCCTGTGTTATTAATTATGTTCATGGAAATGTCAACTCAAATTGCTTTATTATCTACTAATCATGACGTTAGTTAAGAAAGATAACAATGGTTTAATTAGTGTAAGTTTGAGCTAATCATGGTGGGTGTGGGTATGGAATTTCTCCCCATTGCAGGAAACGATTTTCTTGGAGTTGGAGATACGGCAGCCAAGAGACAACCGGCAACTATCTACTGTACAAAGTGGAAAAACAAAATCGCCTGTTGGAATTGGTCAAACTTTTTTTTAACCCAATTTTTTTCTTTTTTTCTTTTTTTATATTCCAAAAAAAATAAAGTTACATTTGCTGGTATTTTTTTTTTCTTTTTTGTCTGTAACCTTGAAGAGCAAAGGTTAGATTAATTTAAGTTAATTTAGTGTATCGGGACTAATGACATATGTTTTTAGGTTGGAAGAGCAAATAAGTAAAGTCACCAGTCATTTAAATTAATTGGTAGCCTATTAATTATAACTATTAATTATATTTTTTTTAATATTTCAATCACAAATATACATTTAATATGTCTGATAATACAATAATGTGTTGATCAATATAATAAATAGAGGTAAAAGAATAATAGGCAAAGTTTTGAGTTTGACTCTTCGTTAGTGTCTTCAATAAAATTAAATATATATTATAAATATATACAAATGTATGAATAATTAATTTTCGGCTAAATTTATGAAGTATGTTGCTCCAGTGATCGTTAGTGTTAGGAGGCCGGTTCATTGTCCAAGTATGTAAAAAGCATAATTTTTTCTCTTTTACAGGTCGGGGGAATAACACTTTTATTTTTTTTTTTTTGGATAAAAAAAAATCTCTAAACTAAATGAAAACAAAATTAAGAATAAATTAGTCAATCAAACCAAATCCCCTATCATCTTGAAGTTGAAGGTTCGTGACCAGTTTCCAAGAGAGTACCGTCTTCTTATTGCATCAAGAAACTCTAAGAAATATTAATTTTTGTATAAATTTGCACTAATTGTGTTGGACATTATTTTTGTTGTTTAATTGGGATTTGTTTGTCTACCGACCAATGGCATGATTGAGCAATAATAATTCTTCTTGGTTTTATTTATTTATTTATTTAACCAATACTCGCATGGAGGGAAAAATTATTATAGTTTGAAGTTGACATAAATGAAACTTCTACCCCTTGCCCACTCTCCTGGGTCTGGATACAACGAGCTATTGGATTAGTTGTAAAATCATTCCCAGCAAAATAGTGTTAACAACTCCCCGTTGACTTTTCTTAGACCTGATCGAAACCATTACACTTCAAAAAAAATTTATGATGTTATTTTCCTCTTTTGCTGCTTCTTATACGACAGAACCGGAAGGGCAGATGGCAGGGCCAATTAATGGGACAGACAATATTCAACAGTCAATATGAACAAAAAATATGAGACTTCTTTGGCTTAAAAAAAAAAAAAAAGAAACGCTACCTTGTTATAAATAAAGTCTTCCTTCCCCGTACCCCACCTCCCTTGACCCGATGGCAAAAAACAAAAGCACGAGAATTGTGTAAATAACATGACAAAATGGTATTGATCTAAAGTTTGGTCTGTCGAGGGTGCTGTCCTCAATTCCTCATAATAAGATGAGCATTAGGCTTTAAGCTACCTTGAGGTGTCCATCCAAAATGACGGTCTCATGTGGCTAAAGATACAATGCCTTTTTTGATCATCACTTGCCAGAGTTTATTATTTAAGAAAAAACAGTAGAATATTATATTAGGCAAACATACAAATGCAATGGAATTGCAAAAGGGCATTCGAGAAGGTTAGGTCCTTGGAACACCATTGAGTGTACCTTAGTCCTGATGTATACTTAAGCAAGGCCATCCTAAGATTCAATTGTACTACAGTAGGATAGAAAGAAATTCTCCAACAATATACAATTTTTTTCTTAAAAAAAAAAAAATCACTAATAGCAATAATATAATAAATAATACAGTTAATTTTTAACGTTTAATTTTATTTATTTATATCATCTAATAAAATATAATTGATTCATATATTTTTTATTATAATATTACTCCCTATGTGTTACTTTTTTTTTTTCTTTCTTTTCAAACACCTTGCTTTCCTCTATTTTAGAGGCAGGTTAATGAACTATTTAATTTTAAACATGATGAGAGTCCATATTTAATTTTTTGTCCCTATTGACGCAGGCAGTGCAGCAATGGCTGGCATATTTTCAGCTTCCCGTGTTTCACGGAGAATGACAATTCCGGGTGTTCTGCAGGACGTGGGAAACCTCTTAATAGGTAGCTGCTCCAATCTTATGTTGAGCGCATGCATTTACTGCAAGTAATTTATGGTATCGTTCTCTCATTGTCGCATTTAGGGACAAATTCTAAGCGGTATTTTGGTATTAATGGGTAGTAATTTATGGCATCTGATGCCATTTTGTCTGTCTGGTTGCTGCGGTGCAAACAGCAGGAAGCCATATTTGCTATCGTTGCCGATGTTTTCATGTTTTTTTTTTTTTTTTTTTTTCTGGACAGAGACTACGGATCGAAGGATAAATTTAAATTTAAGAATTTATAAGATTCTATTACAGTACGCTTTGTAATTAATGATTTTACGTTTAGTTTTTATTTGTTATCTAGTTGAAGTGGAAGGCAGGACACTTTTTGTAAGAGGAGTTTGATATTTGAACTTCAAACCCCACGTTAAATTTTAAATCTGGTTTTTCTAACCAAAACTCGAACTGAGTTGGTCATTTGTGCTTCAGCCTTCCATGTGGGCTTCACAAATGCATGCGGGACGCTAAAATTCTTTTGGGCCCCGAAGACCCAAGCTTACCTGTGTTGCCCAATCAAATTATCGAGTGCTAAACCAGAGCAGAACGATCGAGAGGCAGATAAACTGCTAATGTATGGGCGCGTTGACAGACTGGTGGAAGAAAGTTTGCGACATAATTTTCTGTGGAACCTCAGGTAGCCCAACTGCACTTATCTGCCAAAGCCCAAACTATTAGGGTGGCAAATGAGCCATTACAGGGCTGCAGCGTCTGCCAAGGCATTATCATGATTCTGTTTCTTGTAATGTGCACCTTTTGCAAGGACCTTTGAAATCAATCGAAATTATGGACGATTCTTTTTTATGTTTTTCAGTCAAAAAAAAAAAAATATTTAGAGTGTGTCGATTATTATAATTGAAAGTTAAAGTTAAAATAAACTCATTGTTATTTTTATCTTTTAAAAAAAAATCATTATTTAAGAATCATTAACTGAAAATTTTTTTTTATTATAAATCTAAAATTTTATTATTATGTATCTAAATATTTGTACTTATTTTTTATTAAGATGGAGATCAATGCAAAATTTAAATTTGCATTAATATGAAAAAATGTATATATCAAATTATTATCTTAAATAGTAAATTATTGATGATTTCAGACTCTTTTTTTTTATTATTTTTTAAAATGACGTTCAAACATTTTTGGGGCTTACATCATTTCCCCATTAGTTTTCTGTCCAATGAAATGGCCTGGCCTGGTAGGCTTTTTCGGTAGTGGTTTCAAAACAGTCAAATCGTGAAGCTGGAAAATCAAGTTATGTATATATGTGGATAAATGGACCCCCACATGTAGATTTACTCTGTCCCACGGGGTGGGTCTGTTTCACACGGGCGATCGGATGCACGGGATCCATTTTCCTCTTGACATCAAATAAATAAGATAGGAGAGCTCCCACAAAGAAAAGGCAAAAATAAAAACTTGCACAAGAAGGGGGACACGAGCAGTCAGAATGGTTAATATCTTGTCCTAAATATGTTCCTTTATTTTTCAACTTTTTGTCATCCCATAGAATAAAAATTAACTTATGCATGTATGAAACTTTTTTAAGCATCAAACATTTTATAGGGCTTTTTTAAAAGAGAAATAAATTACTTCAAAATCACGAAAATTCTTGTTTAGTTTTATGAATTGACAATAAGACCTTTGTAATGTTATATTACAAGTTTTTTTTTTTTTTTTTAATTATAAGCAATATCTTAGATTTGTAAAAGATTAACTATATTTTAATATTATTTTAATTATGTATCAAGCTTGTACTATACATAAATAATAAGTCCAAACGGACATTATAAAATATAAACTATTCAGCCTAATGTAAATATTAATTTCCCATCATCGTTCATTTTATAAGTAATTTAGTGTTGAATAAAAAACATAATATATATTTCTACATAATGTCAATTCTTTGAGTTTGCCACATTAGATGAATTAAATTAAAATGAATAAAAATAATAAAAAAAGAATTTATAATTTTAATAATGTCTAAATACATTATAAATTTATATAATAGAGTTTTTATGTGACTTTAATGTGATATCGCATAATTGTGCATCAAATCCTTCGGTCAATTGATAAGAGATATTAATTGCGAAATTATGTTTGTAATTTATGGGAATCACAATGGAGAATCCAACAGTATCATTAAATATTTATTTTAAATAAAGAAATGTGAGCTCCATTTTTTTGGTGTACTAAAGTCTCTCGCCTTAAGGCTAAACAATCATTAAAAATACGCGTAAATTTTTGTTATTAATTAATTCTGTTAGGACTCGAAAGCCTGGCATCAACCATTATCATAACCAACTAAAATATGATAGACATTACCATGTGCGGCCTCATTATAATAAAAGTTTTCAAAACTAATCACAATTAACATTTAACACAACGCTTAATTGATAATATATAATAATAATAATAATATTTGGGCCTAATTATACAATTATATATAAATTGAAAATCCCCTTTAATTATCAATTTTTCTTCCTCTCTCCGATCAAACCTCGCCCTCTTCCCCCGGGGTAGGCGCCTGTCTGTCACTTACAGCCCTTCTATCACTCTTCGACTCTTTACCTAGATTTTATCGCCAATCGCTCCTCCGTCTCCGCTGGCCGTCACTGGCAGCGAGTCCTGTGAAATCCTCGCCGCTCTCATTGACATCTGTTACAAATCTAGAAGTAAGTCGGTCTTCATCTTTCTTGTAAAACACACCAACACGCACATACGTGTGTGTATTTATATGCATGAGAATTCGATTGCCGTGACGGAGCCTGTAATTTATGGGGCATAAGAAGCGCGCCGCCACTCCTCGCTCCAAACACCCTCCGCCGCCTGAGTCGACGGCCCCGGCGACGGCGACGGCGACGGCGGTCGATAAAGCCGAGCCGTCGCCAAATCTTGGTAAACTCCCTCTTGTGAAGATCGAGTCGTCCGCATCTGCTGAATCAGATAGTTCGTCTCAATCGGCGATTAAGTTGGAATGCGAGCGGGCGCTGACGGCGCTCCGCCGCGGCAACCACACCAAAGCAATCCGGCTCATGAAGGAATCGTGTTCTCGCTATGGGGATAACTCCCCGCACGCAGCCCTAATCTACCGCGTGCAAGGCACGGTGTGCGTCAAGGTGGCCTCGATAATCGATGACGCCAACGCCAAACAGCGGCATTTGAAGAACGCGATTGACTCTGCCCGTAGAGCAGCGGAACTGTCTCCGAACTCCATAGAATTCTTGCATTTCTATGCAAATTTGATCTATGAGGCGGCGAATGAAGGGAAGGAGTATGAGGAAGTCATGAGGGAGTGTGACCGTGGATTGGAGATTGAGAATCCGGTGGATCCTGCGAAGGAGAGCTTGCAAGACGAGAGCCAGCAGAAGATAACCACCAGAGAAGCGAGGATTGCTCACATGCAGAGTGAGCTGAGGAGCTTGAAGCAGAAAGCCAGCATTGCTTCAATTTCTACTTGGATGAAGAATTTAGGGACAGGGGAAGAGATTAGGTTGATTCCTCTACGGAGACCCACTGAGGATCCAATGGAGGTTAGGTTAGTGCAAACTAGGAGGCCAAATGAAATTAAAAAGGCCACGAAGACAACTGAAGAGAGAAGGAAAGAGATTGAAGTTAGGGTTGCTGCTGCCAGACTTTTGCAGCAGAAATCAGAGACAAGTTTTGTACAAACCGAGGGAGAGAGGAATGAGAAAGGAGGAGAGGTACTGAGTGGGACTGACAAGAGAGGAGAGAGGAGAAAGTATGGGGGCAATGCAAGGAAGCAAGGAAGTAACATAGTAAGGAAGAATTGCATATTGTCCTATTGGAATTCCATGAGCATGGATATGCAGAAGGATTTGTTGAAAATTGGGGTCAATGATTTGAAGGATTATTTTGGGTTGTCAAAGAATGGATTGGCAAGAGAAGTCTTGAATGAGGCATTGGCATTTGCAGAGGAGAATAAAACATGGAGATTCTGGATGTGCTGTAGATGCACGGAGAAGTTTGCAGATTCAGAGAGTCATATACATCATGTTGTGCAAGAACACATGGAGAACCTTATGCCAAAAATGGAGGCAGTTCTGCCTCAGAATGTTGACAATGAATGGATTGGGATGATTCTTAATTGTTCCTGGAAACCATTGGATATCTCCTCTATGATTAAGATTGTAGGCAATGAAGGGAAATGTCGGGATGTTGAACCTGTTGATGGTATTTACCAAGGGAATCTAAATGAGGAGTGTGATGATTGCTTTAAAGATGCATGGGATTCTTCTCCAGAGAAGGAAAATATGAGGGATAGTTTTGATGATTGTACTGCAGGGACGAATGACACTGATGCGGCTTCCATTATTGAGTTTAAAGAATGTGATGGGAACCTGGCATCTATGGCATATTCTTTTGACCACTGGCCATCTTCAGAGGATTCTGAGCGTGTAAAGCTCCTTGACAGAATTCATTCTCTATTTGAGTCACTTATTAGGCATAAATATCTTGCTGCAAGCCATCTTAATAAGGTGTTACAATTTACGATGGATGAACTGCAGACTATTGCTTCTGGTTCTCGGCTTATGAACCATGGCGTGGATCAGTCACCTATGTGCATTTGCTTTCTAGGAGCACCCCAGCTGAGAAAGATCCTGGAATTCTTGCAGGAACTGTCGCATTCATGTGGTTTAGGGAGATATTCTGACAAAAGCAGTGCACCGGATGATCCAAATAGTGGTGGTGCTCTGGGTATTGATTTTAAAGAGAAAATTATGCTTAATGGCGATGCTTCATATATCTACGTGCATGACCATATATTGTCATCCAAGTGTACTTCTAGCACATGTCCTGACGATGCTGCCACAACAATTTTTTCCAATGTTGGTTGTGGGAATGTGGCTCTACCTGATGCAGATTCTTTGTTATCATGGATATTTGCAGGCCTGTCAAGTTGTGAGCAACTTCAATCATGGATGCATGCAAAAGAAGAGAAAATGCATAAAGGAATGGAGATACTACAGACACTTGAGAAAGAATTCTACCACTTGCAGGGCCTTTGTGAAAGGAAATGTGAGCATTTAAGCTATGAAGAAGCATTGCAGGTTTTGGAAGATCTCTGCCTTGAAGGAGGTAAGAAGAGAGAGATGATCACAGACTCTGTTAATGGAATATACATGGATATTCTTAGAAAGCGGAAAGATGAGCTTTCTGTGAATGGAAGTCATGCTTTGCCAATTGGCAGTAGGTTTGAGTTAGATGCCATATCAAATGTATTAAAAGAAGCAGATTCTCTGAACGTCAACCAATATGGATATGAGGATGCTTATGGTGGTACAACTTCTCAGTTGTGTGACCTGGAATCTGGTGATCTAAATAATTGGGGAACTAAGGATTGTTTTCATCAAATGGACACTTGCATAGAAGTTGCAATCCAGAAACAAAAGGAACAGTTATCAGTTGAGGTCAGTGTACTGATATAGATTCACTTGTGTGTAAAATAGACACTTTTTTATCGTTGTTTTTCTAACTTGTTTAATAATGCAGCTCAGCAAAATTGATGCCCGAATAATGCGAAATGTTACGGAGATGCAGCAGTTGGAACACAAACTTGAGCCTGTTTCTGCTTATGACTATCAGCTGATTTTGTTACCTCTACTGAAATCATACATGAGGGTTTGTTTTGGCCTATCCATATTCTTTTGTGGTGCTACTCACATTTCTTGTACCTTGTTTGATTATCTCTTTTATTGATTTCCCTTGTGCTGGTGCAGGCACATTTGGAGGATCTAGCTGAGAAGGATGCCACAGAGAAGTCTGATGCTGCGAGGGAAGCATTTCTAGCGGAACTTGCACTAGATTCTAAGAAGTGTGCTCGAGGAGGAAGTGATAATTCACGAAATGCACAGGAGAGGACAAAAGATAAGAAAAAGAACAAAGAATACAGGAAAACCAAGGATTCTAAGGTTTCAATTTGTTGTTCTTGTTTGCTTCTCTTACTGGGGCTAGCAAAATTCATGATCCATGACACCAATTTAATGTTTTCTTTGATTTCAGGCTACTGTTGGCAGTGAGCACCATTCACTTGACAATGTGACAACTGGGCAGGGGTATGTCTGCCTTTGGTTTAACTTTTTCTCTTCTACATCTTTTTTCACAAAGTGTTGACCATATCAATATATTTTGCATGCCTGTATTATGAAATAAACAAGGGCATAGCCTGCTGTTGATGTATGCTTGAATGGTTCTTCCTGTAGTTCATTTCCAGTTGCATCTGATGGTGACCACCTAGGTCCTGGGCCTATTCTTCCTGCAACTGGTGAGGACTTGGAGCAAGAGGAGGAAGAATTTCGACGTAAAATTGAGCTTGAAGCTGAGGAAAGAAAGCTTGAAGAAACTCTAGAATATCAAAGACAAATTGAGAATGAGGCTAAACTAAGGCACCTTGCTGAGCAACAAAGCAAGAAATCCTATCAAGCAGTTCCGGAGATGGTGGCTGGGGGAATGAATGATGCTTACATGAAGCCTAATTCTGCTGAAGCCCATGTACACTTGCCATTGGTAAGTTTTAGATATTTGAGGCACTCTCTTTTGATACAACACAATTAGAGAGATATTTTTGCTGTCAATTTTCTAGTTATTTTTGGTAGAATATACGTTTGTGAAATTAGCATGGAAAAGTATGCTAAGAGGATTTTATTTCTTTCTGTTGGAGGGCTAAGGAACTGTATGAACTTATCCTTTCAGGAACCAGTGGCCCCCAATAATGGGTTCTGTAAGAATTTAGAAGGGAGACCTATCATAACTGCAAATGGTGCAGTGATACCAGGAGCCCAAATGTTTGGTGGTGTCCAACAGACAAAAATATACCCAGGTCAGTGTCATTTAATGTTGGCTCTGAATGTGGTTGGGCTTGATCTTACTCATTCAAATTAATTTGGTTATCTTAATTTTACAGGGCTACCTGATGGGGGAACTATAGACAGCAGCCTTTTGCCTTCTGATAGACGGATGGGACGAAGAAGTAGGCGGCAGAAGAATTCCGGTAGATCTGTTGATGGAAAACATCAACAGATGTCATCTGAAAAGGAGAATATTGAGGTTGGAAATGGTATGTGTTTTTGAATAATTGTGAATGTATCTGAAGTGCTGAACTGTTGTTATTTCATTAACTGTGCATCATCATCATATTCTTTTGGCCTTTTTTTATGATTTTATTGTGCTAGTATGTTCCATATTGTTCTTCCCACTTGAGGGTGGTTACAAGGAATATGCAAATGGTTTTCAAACAATATTCCTTGAGCCATTCTATGGTCAGTTTCCTAGAAGTTGAAATTGATTTGTCATGGTGTTCTATATGTGGAACCAGTTCCTTGTGGATTGGAAGATACTGCAAATAAAACATTGAGACAGTTGCAAGTTGAGGAGGAAGATGAGGAAAGGTTTCAGGCTGATCTTAAAAGGGCCGTATGTCAAAGCCTTGGTATGTTCTTTGATTATCAATTTTTGTAAACTTGATGATTGTGCTGTGAAACTGGACATTGACTAAATGGTGTGCAGGGAAACAAGATTGATTATCTTGATTTGATGACCCTTTTTCCAATTAGATATGCGAAAATATAACTTTGCCTTTTATAATTCATTGGAGGTCTGGAGTTTGTGACTTCTTACTGTAGGGGCCTGAAAAAAAAGGGTGTCCTAATGCACAAGGCCCCAAATTGTGGAGTTTGGGGAAGAGTCAAATATACTTAGCCTTATTCTTGTTTTCACAAAGAGGCTATTTACATGACTCGAACTTGTAACCTTCAGGTCACAATGGAGTAACTTCACTGTTATAGTAGGGGCCTGTGCCTTGTTGTATTGTTGCAATTGATTCCATACTGAATTAATAATCTCTTCATACTTCAGTTTTTCAAAATACCTCATACCATTGTATTTGGGAACTTGTAGAACTTGCATAAGAAGGATGCAACAATGAGGCATTTGTGTTTTCAAGGGAGCTTGTTTTATATTTATGGCTTGAAGATCCTCTCATTTGGCCTTGGATAACTTTTTGGTGCCAGTCTTAGATTTTTATGTTTTGTCAGTATTATTGCATTTTCCGTACATACATTTTACTATTTGGTGCACCTAGAGTGAACAACAAAGAGAAGATGGAAAATGATACTTTTTAGGAAGTGGGAATTGCCTGGGCCAATTAGGCCATTGATGTAGGACAACTAGGACAGATTTATATTTGATAGAATTTAGGTGTAAAGTTCATTAGAGTCTGGAAAATTGAGCTTTTAGGGTATAAAGTAAGCATCACACTCCAGATAAAAATACCAATAGACAAAAACTCAATTCGTTATTCTCTGCTCTTAAAAAATGCTAGATAAGCACCTATATATGGGGATTCTTCACACTACTAATTCTTGTTGAATATTGGCTCCTTAATGAATTCAGTATAAAAAAAATATATTCCTTTTTTTTTTGGGTCAAGTTAAAAAATCTATTCTAACAAGCAAAGCTAACAAACACTTAGAGATTCAACGTTCAGGTCCCACCTTCACCTATCAAAGAAAGGGATGCTAGAAACTAAATAAGACTCGTAAGTTTCCCAAACGATGAAAACCTAACTGTCTAAAATTATGAAAATGCCTTCCTCTGCTAGAATTGCAGGTAAATGGAATGAGCCTCTAAATTGGCTGTTTGATGCCTTCATCAAGGTCTTTTTAACCAACCTGGTTAAAGAACATGGTGTTCCATTTACACCTTGTATCCCTCTTTACTAATAACCACCAATGACTGCCATCCATGAGGCCTGATCAAGTGAATTCTCTCCATTTATTTCATGCACATTTTGATATGTTTATGCGCTTGATTTTCATTTTGTTTAATTACTGTTAATGGTGCCTTGCCACTTCCTTATACCAATTAATTAGATGTGGTTGAAATATGACAGGTTGCATTTGTCTGCATATGAATACATAAACAGGCATCTCAGCCATTTATGTTTTTGTTTCTTTGATCCTTAAAGTACCTTAGGAGTATTGGTAATTTTGTTCATGTAATTTGTTAATGTCTAGACACTTTTCAAGCAAATCACAACATGCCCTTGATTTCAAGTGTGAAGACATCACAACAGATACCTCAGGAGGTTAATAACTTGGCCGTTTTGCCAAACAAAGTCACATTTGGAAGTGTGAATGGAACTGATGTGTTTGGCACAGGCTTGAAGAATGATGTTGGTGAATACAATTGCTTTCTGAATGTTATTATACAGGTATATGCTATATGATGTGGTTCTCGAAATAGTTATATTGCTTATATTTCTGTTTCTCCTACTAATGGTTTCCAGCCTGTTTTGTTTGTTTTTATTTGTATAACTTCAGTCCTTATGGCATCTAAGATGTTTTCGAGATGAGTTTTTAAGAAGATCAACATCAGAGCATGGCCATGTTGGGGATCCGTGTGTTGTCTGTGCATTATACGATATATTTACTGCTCTGAGCATTGCATCCATGGATATGCGAAGAGAAGCTGTTGCCCCCACATCTCTCAGGATAGCGTTGAGCAATTTGTATCCAGATAGCAATTTTTTCCAGGAGGTAATATTGTAAGAACCTGTGTATGTACTCCTTGAGTTTTGTTTTCAGAAATTTATTTGTGAGGATCTTCATTTGAAACATTATGCCTAAGATAATAGTAATTGGCAGGCTCAGATGAATGATGCATCTGAAGTATTGGCGGTGATATTTGATTGCCTTCATCAAGCATTTATTTCCGGGTCAAGCGTTTCTGATTCTGAATCAGTAGAAAGTACTTGTGTGGGGTCATGGGATTGTAAAAACGATGCTTGTATAGTCCATACTCTCTTTGGAATGGATATTTTTGAACGAATGAATTGCTACACATGTGGTTTGGAGTCCAGACATTTAAAGTACACTTCCTTCTTTCATAATATAAATGCCAGCGCCCTTCGAACAATGAAGGTATGTGCTGCCTATACAATTCTTAATGCAATGAATTTTTTGATAAGCCTTAGTGTGATGAATATTTACTGCGATTAGATCTTGTGTATGCTTCACTAAGAAATATTTTATTGTATTCCAGAATGTGTTGCCATTCAGCTCATTTCTGCCAAAATTTTCGCTAATTTATGTTTTGGCTCTTAATCTGTCCTCCATCATCTTTCAGGTCATGTGTGCTGAAAGCTCTTTTGATGAGCTTTTAAACCTTGTGGAGATGAATCATCAGTTAGTTTGTGATACCGAGAATGGTGGTTGTGGGAAGCCCAACTACATCCACCACATTCTGTCAACTCCTCCACAAGTTTTTATAACAGGTGACTTGTCTGACCAACAAGAGCTTATTGCATTGTGCTTAGGTGATGTACTCTTGTTGGCCTTTAAGTGCAATATTTGAACTGAGGCATTTTCTGTTCTGCAGTTCTAGGCTGGCAGAATACATGTGAAAGTGCTGATGATATAGCAGCCACATTAGCAGCTCTAAGTACTGATATTGATATCAGTGTTCTCTACCGTGGTCTGGATCCAAAGAACTTGCATTGCTTGGTTTCAGTGGTATGTGTGCTTCAATTGCCATAGTTACATTGTTTGACCATATACATTGATCTTGAAAGCTTTACCTGGTGTAAGTTGGGGAGCTTTTGGGTCATCTTGTCAATAACTGTAATACACTTTTAGTGATTTTAAGCCCCTACTTTGGTGACAACCAAGAGGGAGAAATTAAAACAAGTGCATTGGGATGTCAACAAGTAACTAACCTTCAATTATGAAAAGCTGCAAGGTGAGCACACCATAATTAATTGGACAGAATGCCCTGGCAATCTCAAAGAGTGTACTTTTTAATCACACATTCAACATTTTGTCTGGAAAATGTGAAGCCAAAAAGTTTTTTGACATGCTTGCTGGAAACCTCTTTCTCTTTTGATTTTTTGGTGGTGGTGGGGAAAAGGAAGTTTGGGGTTGGCATAAGCAACTTTTTTCTTTTCCTGCTCAACATGTGCTGCCTCCATGGTATCCCAGATCATATCTGGTTTTCTGATTGACTAACTGCTAATGGAGTGCCAATTGTTCATGTTGTCTTTGTCGCTATTTCTCATGTTACTTTAACATACATTCAGGTTTGCTATTATGGGAAACATTACCATTGCTTTGCCTACAGTCATGAGCACGAACAGTGGATTATGTATGATGACAAAACTGTCAAGGTAAATCCTCACAAATCATGTCTTCCTTTTTATGCTTTGGTTTCCAGTGTTACAATTTGCATTTGATATCTAGGTTATCGGTAACTGGGCTGATGTTGTTACCATGTGTGAGAGAGGACACTTGCAACCTCAGGTTCTTTTCTTTGAAGCTGCAAATTAGATATTTTGGTGGATTTACTTGAATTAATTACCACTCTACAGAGCTTGAAGTTCAGCATGTTTTGGCACTCAACCAATGGAACATCAAAAGGTGTCATTTTAGTGATGCCTTGTGGCTTTACCGTGATATAACTCAAACAGTAAAACTTGCAGCATGGTTCTGAAGGACATTAAATTTTCATATAGAGCAATGTGCAATACGAAATCATTAATTTTGATATAACAGCTGGGAGATCTTGTAGGAAAAACTTGGTCTTTTGGGGAAGAATGGTGTATCAACAGAAAATTTCTGTTAACTTGAAGAACTTGGTCACTAGAAAAGCCTGAAAGGGTAGTTTTTGGCGCCTATGCATCTGATATTTTTGCCAGAGTAATTGGGATTCTGTCCATAGAATTTTCCCATTTCTTCTGCCGGATCTTTCCAATAAGTTGGTTTTATTTTGAAAAAGGAGCTAGAATAGTTGCTTGGTTGTGGATGCATTGAAGGTTATTATGCAGTAGTTATATGGTGGCAACCTGCTCCCTGTTGTTGCTAGGAGATAGCAGTTGTAAGTGACAGAGAATGTAGTGTTTAGATACAAACTTTTGGCTAGATTGGCCTTTTTCTTTGAAAATATTATTCCCCTTTTAACAGATTCTGTATAGTCATGGTTGCCCTTTGGATACTGGACTCCAATCCAGAAGGGTTATCGATAGGCATTTTATATTTGCATATTCTCCTTTTTTGGATACAGTGCTGCTTGCCAATTGCATAATACTTAATTGTATAGCTGTCGTGTTAAAAGTTTGGTAGATGCAGCATCTGTATGCTGGGGCTGTAATCTAGGAATCTTTTTGGCGCCTTGCACTTCGTTTCCCCTTTATTTAAGCATGATTGTTTCGAGTTCCCAGCACAAGGACTCTCACTCTGTTCTTTGCATTCATTGGGTGTTATTTCTGGCAATTTAATACTCTGTATTCATGGTGCTGTAAGAGCTTCATTTGCTGTCCCATTATTTCCTAGTCTCTCTCTTTTGTATTGTTCAACGTTTTGATGGGGAAAATGCTGCATCCAAATTGAATGGGGGACTTCATATATATTTGTAAATGTCGTGTGGGGCTTTTATTCATTTTGAGGAGGAAAACTGGCAACTGTCGAAATTGCATCAAACATATTTGGGTGTCGACCAACGATTAAGAAAATACGTAAGACATGCGATAATCTGTTTGTTGGAATCATAAATCCAGCTCGGTTATTATCAAATGGGAAGTGTCCGCCCAGAGCCAACATCGTTTAAGTACACTGCTCCTGTGATAATGTGTTATTCCGCACCAACGCCTAGGATCAGTTCCCAAGGTTTGATTATAACAACAACAACAACAACCAATCTCTAGTTCCGAATTTATTGGGATTAGTGAATCTCTCGGTGGGAAATAATTGTCAAACAGCTAAACACAGGGGAGAGATGATGAGCTCAAAATAAAAAGTAAATTTGGTCAAGTGGAAATAGGGCCGCGTGCAGAGTACTTAAAAGGCAATGTAACATAAAATATGGGTGACGCTTGGACTGGATGGTGTGGCCACGAAGTGGCCCAACAAAATCTGACTCTCTAGGCTTGCAACATTTGTCCTCTCAAGGGTCAAGGTACTTGAAATATTAAAAAATAATAAAAAAAAGGCAACATCACACCACCAAAATCTTTCTCTTTTCTATCTCTCTATTCAAATCTTCAATAATCCTCTGTTTTACTCAGTCTCTTTTCAAATCCAGCAAATCCGCTCGGATCAGACTTGTTCCGCACAACAATGTTTTACCCATTTTATTTTCTAAAACAATGACAACAACACTCTCCTCTCTCTCTCTCTCTCTCTCCATCGTTCTCTCTCTCATTCTCATATTTCCCTCAAATCATTCTCCTTTATCTATTTGTTTTTGTACTACACGAACAGCGGCAACACATTTGCGCTTGTTGGCTTTCAAAATAGTCCTTATTATCAGTTTGGGGAATCAAAGCGGTTCTCATGAGATTCGGATGCTAAAAACATGACCTTAAAAGGTGGCACAAGCCAAGCTTGCGCTGCGTGCAAGTACCAAAGGAGGAAGTGCACCCCAGAGTGTCTCTTGGCACCTCACTTTCCTTCTGACCGGCCCAAGATGTTTCAAAATGCTCACAAGTTATTTGGTGTAAGCAACATTGTTAAGATACTCAAGAGCGTTGATGTTTCTCAAAAGGCAGATGCAATGACTTCCATAATCTGCCAAGCCAACATTCGTGACAGGTACCCTGTTCACGGTTGCCTAGGCTTTATCCATCAACTGCGATACCAGATTTGGCAGTCTGAAGAAGAGCTTCGTGCAGTTCTTTCGCAGCTTGAGATGTACAGGCAGAATCATCATCATAAGCAGCAGCAGCAGCAGAAGAATCAGATTTCCTGTATGACCGATGACGTGCCCTCACAGCTAGAACTAGGCATGGCGCCTCCTAGCAATGCCATTCCTCTTTTTGCTCATCTGACTCCCCAGACAACTCATTACAATGCTGTGCCTGCCTTGCCTATTGCACAACAGCAATCCCACTCTAATAACAGCTACGTGGTGGGTTACAGCTCCATTTGCTCTGATTCCAAGGACAATGCTGGCAATTCTCCGTGGGTTCAGCATGCATACGCTATTAACAGTAACACCAATTCGATGCCGATACAGTCTCACTCAGTTGCCACACAGACACTACCTGTCCAACAAGAAGTTGTTCAAGATTATGATGAGATGCACCCATTTTTTGATGCTATTGATGACAGGCAATCGTATATTGATCCTAAGGAGGCCTATGATTCGAGGTACAAGTTTTGATTCATTACTCTGTTTGTGTTGGTCTGTTGTCCAGACTATTAGGATGCTACTGAATTGTTTGGTCATATCTCTGACTCATCAACTCTGCTCTATATTTGAAGTTACAGGCTTAACTTGTTTAGAAGGAAATACTTCAAGCTAGTTATAAGCATTTTCCTAGGTAGTTGACAGAAGCCATTGGTCATGTTGCTTTCATTTCCTATTGATTAATATCCGGATTCCTGACCTGGCTATTAATTTGTTGCAGCTCTGAGGAATCACTTAAGGACACAACCCAATCCATGGAGTATGTTGCTGAGAATGAATTGAAGAGTGCTGCTGCACGCTTCAGTCTTACAGGTGTCAATTGATGATCAATAAGCTAGATCATCCATCGACTCGTTGCACAGAGTCACTGCAAATTCCAGCTTTCGCAGCCCGATTCATCAGGAAGGTGGAGGGAACAACTCTTTATTATTTCAAATCTGGTGTTGTCTTTCCCTTAACTGATATTACAGAGGAAAATCCTACAATTTTGTTATCCTAGTGTCCTTTTACCTTGCTTACTGCTAGTAAAATTTTGAACATCTGCAGCTTATTGTAGTATCAATTATGCTTTCTTAAGTTCACATGATTATTAATATGTAGCTGGAGTTTCTTTTGGATGGCCTGGGCCCTGATCAAATTTTGCTTATTTGTAAAGTACAAATCAAGGCAGGAAAATCACCCAGTTTCCGCTCGTGCAAAGGAGTCCTTCCATCTGTCCCGCATGTGCTATATAACTTTGTACTGTTCCAGGGTGTAAGTAGGCTGGTGCTCGGGTATGTAGAGTATCCGATAAACAGGTTGTAGTTACAGGACCATGTGCATAGGTAACAAGAAATTTTCAATGTTTAGCTTATCGAGGAAATGTGTTCTGGCTCGGATTGGAGATGCAAGGTCCTCTTCAACCTTCCAGCAACGTTTCGGCATCAGCACTCAATCTCGTGAAAGCCAAGGAAATAGCAAATTGCAAAAAGCTTAATCCTGATAAATTGTGTTGGGGTTTAAATGATAACCTTAAAAGCAATATCAGAGTTTGCAGATATTAAACCTCCAACATTAAGACATGGAAATATGGATTTCCACATTTTTGTCCTACAGCAAAGACGTTACTGACATTCTTGAATTTCATAAAAAAAAGAGGACGTTACTGCTTTGGAGCAACTCTTAGAAGCCTAATATTGTACGAGCCACAGTACGAACATTTGTGATAAAGCCAGTGAAAAGGAGCAGCTCCTTTCTTCTCACAATCATTGCATAAAATCACCTGCAACCCTTGGACAGATTAACTAAATTTACATTTGGCAGGACCATAAAAAAAAAAAAAGGTCAAGAGCATCATCAACCTGAGTTTTGCCAGAATATTCTTCTGGAGTTTTCTCTTCAGCCAACAATGCATCCAGCATCTTAAAGTACACCTGGAAGACATTCTAACTGTTGAAGGCTTCAAGCAAACTATCGGCATTGAATGGAACTAAGCTAAACAATACCGTATCAAACACCGGAAACAAAAATTCAATCATAACGGCAACTGAATTGGCGGAAAACATGTAACAACTGACCTCCATGTCTTCAAGTGACTTGCTACGGATTGGGCAGGTGTAGTAAGTATATTTGTAGTCCTAGAAGCATTACCAAAACAACCAGTAACATGGCATAAACTGAAGGAAAGTGAAGGAAATTGAGGTATTGAAATGTGTCACAAGACAAAATTTTGAAACACAAAATCAGAGAGAGATAAAGTTGCAGAGAACTTAAATTTTTCATTCAATCTTAGCTCCTTATGTAGGAGAGAGTGAAATAGTACGAACAAGGCTTTTTGAGCATGCAAATCACTGGTAACAGCTTCTGATCTCCTAGCTTCTCTTACAAAAAACACAAAGCTCAATGTCTACTTTTTGTTTTTCACACTTGCTTAAACAAAAATTGCAGCCTAATCAAAGACTAACTTAGCTGATTCAAACACTAGTATAGGAAATTTCAGATTACAAGAAAATATGGCCACATTGATTCTCAAGTCTCTGCAATTCTAGTGTCTTCAAACTTCAACTAACTTTTGAAACTTTGGAGGTAAACTCAACTGAACTAGAGCTGGAGGTCTTGGCTGAACTTGCAGTTCTCATAACTTGATCTCCATGCTCTTAAATGGCGTTCCAACATACACATATGTAAAATCTCAAGGAAGATAAAAGGAAAGATATTAGAGTCAGGTACCTGAAAACAGGTAGAGTGCATCAAATGACCACAAGGAAGGGCTTTCACTGGAGTGTTGGATGTGAATATGTATTCATGACAAATTGGACCATTGTCCTCCAAGCACTTTTCTCTGCATACATGCAGCAAAAGGGACCATGACATACAGGCATTACAATTCATGCAATGGAAGTAGTCGATGCCCAATCCCTTTCCCACTCGACAAAGGTTACAGTAAGGGCAGTGGTAGATTTCCCTGACACAGATGTTTGATGGTTAAAAACAAAAAATATATATTAAGAAGCATGGTGTTAAGCTCATCTAGACTGCTGCAAATGCAAAATGCAACACAAGGAAAGACTGTGAAAGAAAAGTTGGTGTAAAGTTACTTTCCATCCATTATTGTCTCACCTTTCATCATCAAACAATTTGCAGATCCTGCAATAATATCTTGCCATTGATAAATTATTGCAGGAGACAGTTGAGCATTTCTGACCAATGAGCTGAATAACCAAGCACTTCATGCACATCATCTTTGTAATAGCTCTCCTGAAAAGTATTAGATGTAGAAAGAAAAGAGGAAAAAATGTTAAGAAAAGAGAGTCAGGAAATAAAAGATGAAGTGGAAGGGAAGTTTCTCCAGTGTTGTTCCACCTATCTGTTGAATGCTCAGCGTCCTCATCGTGGCAACGTATGCACGTCTAAAGCTGGTTGCAACAGGCAGTGACCGGCTTACAGATTCTTTTGTAATGTTTGCAGCCCAATATTAGTTTGACAGGATCCCTATAAGATGGATGCTGGCCTTGAATTTCTTGCCTATCATTTGGATTGGTTGCTTCTGCATGAGACTTTTGTCATTGAAGAATCCAACGGCTGGAACAGCAATGATGCTACTGTCATACAAGTAGTGCAGAGCAGATATACAGGCATCACAAAAAGAGAGACTCTGCAAAATGCATTGATCCTGTTGTGCATGCCCACGTAAGTAAATATTTTAAAGTTACAAAATTATTTGGCCAAGATAGAAAGCTTTGATGTAATTCCAATGATCCACTATGTAGCAAAAGCAAGTGCATCATATTGTGGTTTGGTACCATTTTCCAGGTGCTAAGGCTAGAATTTTGGTAAGTGAAAATTTCATTTCATAAAGGAAAGCTAAGGGTCCCCGAGCGCCCACCCCCCCACCCCTTCAAGAGTTGAGACAAAGATCATCAGGCTAAAGCATGATGACTAGAAGGAGCAAAAATTGGCCAACACTTTATGATGTTAATAATCTATCTTGACAATATTCTTTTGAAGAACAAAAGATTTTGATTCTCATAGCACCATATTTCCAATAATAAGAGATTCTTGAGACCAACCTCATTAGAAGGTTCTGTATCAAATATGACTTCTTTTGGGAATCTAGGGATGAGTCACTCGATACTTTTCTAACTGCAGCCTCCAGATTCTCTTGACTCAGTGTAAGAAGGTGCTCACAATGCCTGGACTCCAAAGTTGATTGAGTTTGTTGATTTTTTGTTTTATCTATCTCATATGTGACTTTGGCCACTTCATGGCCTCTCTTGTAGTTATCCTTACTAAGCAGCTTTCCATATCCAGAAATTCATTAGTTTCTTTATCTTCATTAAAAACCTTTTTCTTTTCGTCCAAATTGCACTTTCCTAACATTTCAGTATCTTGTTGCAAAATTGGAAGGCCTTTGTCGCCAGGGATCTCACCTTCTTTATCAAGAACATCTTTAGACAAATATTTTGAGACAAACTCAAGAGGATCTACAATACAAGATGTATTCAACTCCTCTGCCACAAGAGCTATATCATAGCATTCCCACCATTCTCTCAACCATTCCTCAAACATTGTATTCTTTGTGACCTTATGCCATAAGGACATCATGGCATTCTGCTCATCTAGTTTCAAAATATCTGCATAGCCAGGATATCATATCCTGTACAGTTTCTGCTCTAGATCTGCCTAGCATGTTTCCTATGACCTTTTCTTGCTCCTGGGCAGAGAAATATTCTTTAAAGACAGTCAAAAGTTCAATTTCTTCACAGTGAATATGGTCAAAAAGCAATTTCTGAATTGCTTTGCATTCCTTGTGAAGTTTCTTACACAGCTGAATACGATCCCCCATCACCTCATCCTGCATGTTTGGACCAACATCAGAAACTGAATTCCACAATTTTGACAGCTCATCTAAGATGAATGAAATTTCATTGAAGTGTTTGGCTTCAAACTTGTGATCAATGGCATAGGAGCTGCTAATATTTTGAAACTTTTCCTTCACTTCCAGAGCTGGAAACACAATTTCATCCTCTACTTCACTATGGAATTTACGTTGAGACTGCAGGAGATAGAAGTGCTGGCAGACTTCCATGAGGAGCTCAAAATTTTCAGCCAATTTTGCTGAACTGAGAACTAGGGAATCCAAATCTCTCTTGAGAGCCTTATGGAAGAAAAAATGAAGTCTATTGGTAATGGTTCCTTGACAATGGAATTTATGGAACTCACTGCTCCAGGAACTTTAGTAATAGGTTGCAAAGTTTCCATCATCCCAGGGAATAATATTTGCAGAGTTATTTCACTAGAGCACGATGTCTCAAAGACATCTTCTCTATGGAAGCCAGAACAAGACATTAACTGCTTGCCCTTGTTAGCAGAGACAGGCTCTGCTTTTGTAGGGCTGGATTCCTCATATTGCATTATTCGTTCAAGCAGGAAAGAACATTTGCTCTTGAATATTTTCTGCAGATAAATCCCAAAATTTTCAACAGGGTTTGAATAACCATTTCTAAACCACTCAAGTAAAAGAGGTCCCAAAGATTTATTGGCTAAAAGATCTCCCAGGTTTATGCTGTGAAGAATCAACTTGGAATCATTTTTGGATAAATGTGCTGCAAAACAAGTAATTGAGCATCGTAGCAATCCTATTGGCATCATGTGAAGGCTCGTGTACAGAATGTGGTACAGTGTTGGAATGCTGCAGTTGTTGCTAATAAAGGGGAAAACCTAATGAATAGTGAAACATGTTTAAATGATAATGTGGCAGACATTTTGTATTCACTGATCACAGCTTATTGAAATTCAAGTCTTCTGCACCTTTTACCAGACAACAAAATATACTAAAACCAAACTACCTCTGTTTCTTGAAAGTGAAACTCTTTACCAGTTGCAGTCGCAAGATTCCCTAGTTCCAGGCAAAGCTTCTCCACAAACTTCCACAAAGGCAAACTATTCTGATCATTACAGTGTAGAAACCAGTGTAGATTTTCAATACAGCTTTCCAGGGAGGCCTGTTCTGCAGATGAAGTGGACCAGTGGTTGTTTCCGAGTTCAATGCAAATGGGATATAAGAATGTCTTCAACGCTTTGCTATAAACCACAAACATCTTATCAGAGATACGAAATAGACTGAATGATTTAAAAATGATGAGAGAAGAAGAGACAGATATTTGGAGACTGGAAAATAATATAAAGAGAATTTACTTGGAATGTCCATCAAAAACAAGTGCTTCAGCAGCCACATCAATCACCTGTAGAAGACAATGACATCAGCAAGAAACTTCACCCTTACAACTATTGAATCTATGTCTAGGAAACAGATTGAGCCTCGTATTTGATGCAACTCTTCAAGAATTTCATTCAATTCTTTTTGGATTGCACCATGCCAGAGATGAAGATGGTTAACTGGACTGTTCCCAACATCTGTTTGGACACAATATTGCTTCTTCCATTGCCAATTTTCTCCCAAAGATTGCTCAGAGGAGTGAGGTTCTGGTTTGTTTTTCCTTCTTGCAGATTCATTGTGAGATCCTTTCCAATCTTGTTGAGATTCCATGAAAAACATTGGTAGTCCCTGTGAAGCCAAGAAACGAGCACCTTCAAAAAGAAATCGTAGTAGTTACAATCAGAGAGTTGATTCAAAGTAGGCTGCAGATGTAGTTGTGTGTACCTGTTGCAGCAAGCTTTCACTGGGCATAATATTTCTCATACAATATGTAACATCATCTCGCTTTTCAGGACAAATGAAGGACATCATCCACTGCAAAAGAGCTTCTAGCAGGATTACAGGAACATTGCAAATGAACTGCTGCACAAGCAAAGCCTGTTCCTTGGGAGAGAAATTCTGCGTAAGCAATGGAAAAACCTGCACCCCTTGCATAGATGCACACAATCATTGCTGTGTATTTGGTATTAAGAACAGGCATTTGGACTCCACAATGATATACAGTATGAAATAGCACCTTAACTGTCTAAAATCATCTAGAAAAGGAACAAATGAGTACCTGCTGTTCTTCTATCAGCATGTGGTGGCAAATGGAGGACTGCATGGTGCCGATGCTAAGTACAAGTTCTTGCGATAGCTTTCCATAATTTTGATTTCCCACCATCAAGATGTTTAGGCAATGGAAAAGAGAGTCAAAAAGCTCATCTATGCTTTTATGTTCAATTGAATATGTACCTGCTATATTTTTAACATGGACATCTAATGCTGAAAAAATAACCTGCCACAAGAGAACAGTTTGAATCATGAACCATATATCTCGACAACAAAGAAATTAAAGAATGAAAATCCAAAGTTGATAACATTGTTGATATTAAGGATTATCCTAATATTAGTTCTCAAACACAGAACAAGTTGCAGATTGCTTACACATATAAAAACAACTTGGATAGAAGTACACTTCATACAGGATACCCCACTGGAATAGCTATGTCAACATGAAGTCCGAGAAACAAACGAAATATTCTAAATTATCAATCATTGCAACATAACAGGTCTATTCTTCACTGACCGCAGATACAATTGATTTGTTAATTGTTGACGAGATGACACAGGTCCTGACTAGCATCACAATTGGCATTGTCTAAAATTCTTAAGTTTTTTGATCATCTAACCTAACAAACCAAGCACAAGGAGACATGGCCACACTAGTTGATGCTTCCAAATGTTTTGAATGATGAAGGTTTCTAAGGAATAACTGGAATTGCATTTCTACTCGGAGAAAAAAAAAAATGTTCGCTAAAACTAATATGTTGCTCTACTACGAATTCTAATCCATGAAAAGATCAAGTATCGAAAGTTACCAAATATTATCCGTCATCTAACTTTTTGGTTGCTAAGAAAATTCATAAACAGGTGACAAAATTGAACCCAATCAGCCATAATTCTCCATCTGGCTCGCCAAAGCGTTTTTCTTAGTTTCATCGCTTTTTAAAATAAGGAACTGGCAGAAGGAAAGTTCAAGTTAAAATTGCGCTAATTGAACTGAATGGAAATTGACTTGGTGTCATGGTTCGGGACTTAAATTTTCTTCCATTTTCTCGGCAACTATAAAGGTACACAAAACGAAATTTTCTTTTAAGATTTTGCCTGACCTCATCTTCAGCGGTGCAATGATACTTGTGCGCAAGTTTGAGGAAATCGAGTCTTCGATGGAGCTCAAGCACAAGATCCCGTCCGCAGGATCCACTCTCTGACGTCATAACCGCCAGCCGGAGAAGGTCGGCGATCACCGCGCGCAGTGCCTTGTGGAAACATACGAGAAAGAGTACGGGAGCGTCCTGGAGCCGGACATCGGAGAAAGGTTCCGCCGCCTCCACAGAACGCAGCGCTGCTGGCGGCAATCCCTCCTTGTCCGGCCGACATTTCGGAGATTCGGCGGCGCCGCCCATGCGATCGCGGAAAAACCACAGTGAACGGCGGGAGAGCCGGAAAGAAGAGAGAGGCTTTGCATTGAGATGAGATGGACATGGATTTAACGGTCTGATCAACGTGTTCTGTGAGTGTTTGGGCTTTGTTTTCTCTCTCTGTTTTGATTTGAAAGCAACATTTTAAAATTTAAATTATATATATATATTTGCTGTTTCAAAGCGTGACGAGGACGCCGTACCCAATGGCCAACGGTGACGCCCAGCCATTGCCGCGCCTTTGTATTTTTTGGGGGTTGACGATGGAATTTCTGGCGCGCCCTTGTTTATTTTAAATTTTTACGCGGAAACAAGAAAACCGAAATAGACATTATTTTTACAAATTTTGAACGGCATATTAATTAGTGAACTTTGTGCATCCTAACCTTATTAAGATTTAATTTTTAGAGGTACTTGGACTCTTCAAATGTAAATTTCAAACCATAATCTTGATTAATATCTTTGAAAATATTTTGTAATTATAAATGTTATTTGCCTTCTAATTTAAATATTAAGTTAATTTATTATTTTAAAAGTCTAAAATATTTTATATTTATCTTAAATATGTTATTAAACCTTTCTAACTCCTTTTATATATATATATATATATATATATATATATATTATTTTTTAATTTTTATATTTTTAAAAATTAAATAAATTAGATAAATAAATAACGAGAATTATTTTTTTTTTTAGTTATTTTATAAAATTAAATTGATAGTTTAAATTTTATTTTCCTAAAAATAAAGTTAAAACTATCTCTCTTCAGAATGTCTTGAATTGTAATTTAAGTAGACCATATGTTTTCCCAAGCACATACCTATAAAATTGTTTATTACTTGTAATTTTTGTGGTTAGATTTTTAAAACAATTTATCTTAATGAACTTGCCACTAGATAATCTAATTAAACCTTTCCAATTAAAAGCAAACAATTGATTCGGTAAGAACTAGAATAACAAAGTTTTGATGAAGCACAAGAAATGTAAATATCTATTTTAAAGTCTAGTATTTAAAATTATAACAAAGACACGTCAGATTCATAAAACAAAATGAGTGGGGCGAGTTTGTTTTAAACTCGCAGCCCAGCATTCTTGATTAAAAAAAAAACCCAGCCATCGTGTCGCTACTCGTGCATGTGTGGTTCTTGTCCGCGTCATGCACGTGCTCTCCTTCTGCCTCCGCGTGCCTTGTCCCTCGGCTCCACGTGTCCTACTTCCCCACCAGTTACCGAATTGGCAACATTAATATTGGCTTTTTCCGTTGTTAACGGCAAAATTTACTAATAGGTTGACTTAAATTTTAAACTTTAAAATTTAAATTTAAGATTTAATTTTTATTTATTACCCAAAAATAGAATAAAATAAAAAAGGGTACTCGACTCGAATGTGATTTTAGCCAGCTTGTGGTCGCTGCATGCTCTTAAGCGTCCAATTGTCTATGTCAAGAAACATTCCGTCTCGGGCCGGTGACAAAGATTTTAGGCGTGTTGTCTTCATTTGTACAAACAATTGCCCCCGCCTAACGCAATGAACAAATTAAAATATTATTATTATTATTTTAAAAATTAAAATATTATTCTAAATTAAAAACTACAGCCTTTTCGTAACATTGTTATGCCACTGTGGTCAAATTATGTATCTGACCTTTTTCCAGGCCAAATTTTATGTTAGATTAGAGATGGTACTGCTGTTTTCCGTTTCCATTAATATATAACAATTTAATTCTTGTGAATTACTGTCGCGGTTACGTGATACATCACAATTACATGCTTATCTCCTGTCTCTATAATTTGAGGCTAATAAAACTGTTTATCTGGGCTTTTTGACTCTATCACTTTAGAATTTCCACCAAACAAGGAACCGTGAACTTTATTTAAAAAAGAAAAGAAAAGATTCATTAACTTAGAAAGAATTTAAATTATGTTTTCTAAATTGCCAAAGCACTTCTAGTAGACGTGGTTGATTGATCCAATTCTATAGCACCGCACTCAATTCAATGACCCAGCAAAGCAAGACAAATCAAATCAGGGCGCTCTAGCCCCGGGCAAATTTTTTTTTTTTTTTTTAATCTTTTTTCCTCAAAGTGGATCGTGGGCTTGTTAACTGGAGCAGGCCTAAGTCTCAGTCCATTGATGTCTTTTCTGCTCATTATGTTTCTTGTTATTACTCCCGGAGTTCCGCGTCCCGCCCTGGTTTCTAGTTTGTGTAATACATTGTGTTTTGCAATTAGATCCCATAGTATTAATTAAGTGGGTGCATGTATTATAGAGGTTAATAATGCAGAATAATTGCAACCAGTTCTAATCCAACAAAAAGAAAAAGAAAAAAATTGCAACCTCTAATTGGGGATCAATGGCAAATAATGAGAGGGCAAAGGGATGTTGGTTGGGAAAATAAAAAGGATCGACACTTGGAGTAGACCCGTTCAATGCTTGACCCGGGCAAACTGGATTGTAGTCAAATTTGGTCAAATTTAACTCAAGATCTAAGCCCAATTAGACACCAGTTTTATGAGAAGCTCTTTGTTGAATAATAATAATAATAATAATAATAATAAATCACAACAATAATTATTTCTTCTTGGTAATTTTGAGGGCGGATTGGATTACTTTGATGCCCCTTTTTATTGGTCGAAAAAATTGAAAAAAAAAAAATAATAAGGACAGGAAATTGCACTGGTATCCCCCATTAAGTGGAAGGGCGTTTCATCATTTTCATCCATTAGACACCAGAGTGACTTAAAATGCAGCGCATTATGACCAAAAAATAAACACCCAAAAATAAAACCAGGGTCAACTGTAATGAATCCAACTCCTTCTCAATTGGCTTTCTTCGCTCTGCTGTCGTTCTTTTTCTCCCCCCCCCCCCCCCAACGCTTCGCTTCTTTGGGTCTCCTATTTTCAACTCAAAACGAAAATAAAAATAAAATAAAATAAAAGTTAAATTAAAAAAAAAAAAAAGAAAATGAAGAAAACCTGTAGATGTAGAAATTAGGGCTATGTGAATTCAATGATGGTTTGGACCTCTCGGTCCTCCATCTCTCTGTTTTGTTGTTGCCTATATGTTTCTGAGTCGCAGGTAAAAAAAGGAAAAGGAAGATAAAGGCAATTGGGTTCAATTTAGTTTTGCTGCTTCTTCAATGCAAACGCTTGATCCTCTACATGTAATACCACATTAGCTGCCCTAAACCCTCTCGATCTCGCCATGTCCCGCGAAGATCTTTCCTCTCCACCGACCTTGCAGGCTGACGGCCCTAAACCCGGAAATGACACGGCGTCGGAGCAAAACGAAGACAGCGGAACGCCAACGCCGGTGCCCGCACCAACAATGAACAGAAGCAATAGGCCGTCGCGAGCTTGCACAATCCGCACGGCGGCGAGGCTTCAAGCGGCGCAGCAGCAGGCGGCAATGGAGCGGAAGCAGAAACCGAAGAGGGAGCAGCAGCAGCACCACCACTATCAGCAGCGAGGCGATGAATCGCTGCAGCAGGTGAAAGAGCAATGCAGCGGTGGAAGTACCACGATCGTGACGCCGCTGGTGGGGATGCCTTCGGAGCCAGCGCAGTGGCCGAGGTGGAACCTCCGCTCCACTTGGGAATTAGCTTCAATACTCAATTTCTTGCATGTGAGCGGTTTTTGCTTCCTGAAAAAGCTGTGGACTTTGATCGTTTTGAATTCTCTGCTTTTGGGTTTTTAGGGCTTAAGAATTTTTGCTTTTGGTCTTTTTGCCACATTGCAGGTTTTTAGGCGTCTATTGAATATACAGGTCGAGTTCTCGGCCGAGGAGTTTGAGACCGCTTTGATTGCACCTAACGATACCTTAGGGGATATACATATGCCTTTGCTAAAGGTTGGTGCTTTTTTAGAAATTTTGCGCTTTCATGATGTGTGAACAGATAATTTCTTACTCAGAAGCTCTCTGTGTTTCTTTTGAGTGGGAGTGCACTATGAAATTGTCCAGGAAGTGTGTTCGCTGATGGCTAGTGCAACTTGGATTTGGAGAATTAGCAGATGTTATAATGTTAGTAACATGCAAGTATTTGAGGGAATGTTGTTTACATGTACTTACTAGTTTTGAGCTTTTTTCCAGGGTTTGGTCTGATAAACCATTTTAACCTTATCTGATTAAATGACTATTTTTCTGGAGTAGAAAAGAAACATGACTTATCATTATTGGAATGATGGTAGATTATTGATGAATGAACTTAAGACAATGTGAGCTTGTGGAGTTCCTATTCTGATTGTTGTTCTGAAGGAATTGGCGGAGGAATTGATTTTTCTTGGGGGTATGCAAAATTTTCAGTTGGTGTGACTTTTATGTTGGCTGTGACATATCAGTTGCATTTTGCTTTCTAATGTCGTGTAGTCTTTGAAAGGAGTAAAGGAGCCAAAAGGTAGCTTTGTCATGAAGCTGTAATTCTGAAGTTTTGTTTTTCACTTGCAAATGGTCTGTCCTCCTTTGTTGGTCATCTTTTGTTTCTGTCTTAGGGTTAGATTTGTGTGTAGAAGACAATTCTGTCCTGCTATTTTATTTTTGAATTGATGTTGCATGTTTGAGAGTTTCAAAAAGGAATTTTGCATAGTGGAAGAAAACTAGTATAAATCTGTGATTAAATTTTAGCAATTATTCGCAAGTTGCATTCACTGTTGATGAAATGCATGCTTGAGCTGATGGAAAGATGTTGTGTTGGTGTTCAAAATTATCACATCAACCCTTTTCTTTTTCTTTTTCTTTGATGGTGAGGTGAAGGAATGCATTATGTTTCCTGAAAAGCTTTCCATGTTTTTTGGGCTGGCAGTTTGGCTAATATGTCAACAGTCTATTCACTTCTACACATAAAACCTGTAACTCTTGGTCTTGTCAAAACAAATGCCGCATGCTATTGCAGTTACTATTATTTATTGTTTTGCTCTCCATCTTATTATAGGCAATCCCACCAGTTACACGCATGGCTCTTACACGGGATACCTGGATTACTGTTTTGTGTAGAAAATTGAGAGGCTGGTGGCATTGGGTAAGAGCTGCTTTTTTACAACAGTTAACTCTATATAGTCCCTTTTTGTGCATGTTTTGATAACATGATTCTTTACTATTGCAGGTTGCAGATGGGGAACTTCCTATTGTTGCTTCACGTGGGTGGGTAGCTTTGCACCTTTGGATACTGGCAAACATGAATTTTTGTGTATATCTTATGTCTATTGTGGCCTTAATCATAGAGTGGAGATTGAAGTATATAAAACACTTGATCCTAGAGTCCGTGTGGTGATCTTGAAAGCTCTATGTGACATTCGAGTTGAGGTAGATCTTTAAGAGATGGTGCTTTCCTTTGTGTCTTAATGTGTCTGCGTACAATTCTGAAATTGATTTGAAATTTGGCAAATGAATTCAATAATATTTCTAATAACTTTCCTATGTATATTTTGCAGCAAGAAGATATTCGGAATTACATTGATAACTCCCTTAAGCATGGCATTCAACTTTCATTGTTTCGTAAAGAATGTATTGGAGGTGATTCTCAGGGTATCAGTTACTGGTAATATTGATCTCCTTAATATTCGATGCTGTGATTGTTATTCCTTCAAATACTTGCCATCAAAGGTGATGTTTAGGACCTATATGTGTGTGGTTTTGCAATAATTGCTGTTTCCATTTAGTGTAAAGTTTATCGTGTGTGTGTGTGTTTTTTTTTTTTTTTTAATTTTTTGGGTTTCAGGTATGAAGATGATCCAATAAATGGTTATCGGCTATACCGGGAGATAAGAAAGGTTGAGGCTAAGAAAGCAAAAGCAAAGGGTTCCCAAATCCTTCCTAGTACAACATACCATTGGGAAACTGTGGCAACAAATTATGAAGAATTTCAAGATGTTTCTGTAAGTTGGTCAAATGGCATTTCAATATGTATTTTTGTCATTTTGTAGGCAGTGTTATGCATAGTTTTATTTTTGTATCTAGGCCTTTTTGGTATCTTATATAATAAGGCCAGTGAGGTTAGTTGCATTATCGATGTGTGTGCTGCTTTATGAAGACAACATTCATGATTCTAGGTTCACTTATGTAATGCATATTCTTCACGTAATTGGTTGTATGCAAATGCTAGCATGATTTTGTGTGTGGAAATGTGCTTGGGTGTGTAAATATGTACACAGGTGATTTTTGAAGGAGCTCTGTGCTATCCATCTTGTCATTCAAAGTTGCAAGTTGCTGCTTGGATATGTAAATTGGAAATTCTGACCTAAAGATGTACACAAAATCCTGGATGCTAAGAAAGTTACATATGATGGGGAAGATTGACCACTATGTATAATCTTATAGCAATTGTGCTGTAATTAAGTTTTTGAAAAAACCATGCTTAGTCTCTCTTCTTCAGAAGTGTTGGTTTCTAGTGGCAGGTGGATCTTGGGTAAGGCTATTGGAAGACATTGTCCATTGCATTGTGTGATGCCACAATTTTTGTTTAACCTTGGGCGGAAAACAAGGTGGGGATAGAAATCTGTCCTGTTTCTAAAGAACTGATTGAAAACATTCTAGTATTGAAAGCCTTAAAGGATTGCAATGTTATGAGCATATTTGCATAAGGATATAAGCATGGACTGATATAAGCATTGAATGAGAACTGATTGAAAACATGGACATATTATTTGTTTTGCTGGATAAGTCGCTATGCACAGTTTAGATGACTAGTTAAACCTTTTGGGGAATATGGTAGTATTGTGGGGAACTGGTTCTTTACCTGCTGGTGGCGATAAAGAAGCCCTAAGTGGCCATTTATGCACTGTGCACTAGATGTAGCGATTGGTTTTGCTGCCAGTTAGCACATATACATACATTCCTTTCTTGTTTTGTACTCTTCCTCATTTCAGATCGTCCATATACTGCAGGAAAAGCTTTTTACAAGTAAAAGTAGAACAGAAGCTTCATTAGGAAAGAAGTTAAAGGATGACATGCTTCCTGAGATTGAGAAGGTTCACAAGGTACTCAAACTTGCTTGCTGTCTGGAATTTCTTGCTTAGTGTCAGTAACTGCGATAGAATATGGTCTTCCTTTCCTGATTGAAATCGCTTAAAATTTTGTTCTATTATGGAATCAAATCATATTGTGGTTTGCTTTTTCTGGTTTTGCTCAGCGGAAAGAGAGGTTGCTGAAAAAGCAGCATAGGCAGGCTCTGCTTCTTAATAACTTGCTGGTCATGGATGGTCTTGCTGCAGGACGCTCCCTTCGTGACAGAAAACCTGTTACTTACACTTTTGGTGAGAGATAGATAACAGTCAGCAAGTATTTACTATGACCAAATAAAGTCCATATTTGATTCCACTGTTGTGCTTTGTTATGAAACAGTTGTACAGCTTATGAGCTTGTTATTATTGGTTGTTTTCACGATAATTATGTAATTTGATTCCTATGTCAAATGATTTCACAGATGATTATGACCGGTCAATCAATGAAGCTATCAAAATAACCAAGTACAATATTCTTATGCCTTTTGGATACTTTTTCTTTTCCGGAGATGCACTTTGTCCTCCCCTTATGGTATTCAATTGCAGAGATCTTTCTTTTGTAATTCCTTTCAACATTTTCAGGCAGAAACCACCTTCCCCAGAGCCTCTCCAAAGAAGAGAAGGTGTTCCAAGGCCTGAAGTTTCTACAAATGGTAGATGGAGCAGTCCTTCACTTGCCTTTCAACATGGTACCTTCAGCATGCCTCTCCCAAATTCGCTTGATTATGATTGCATTGGTGAAGAGCATGGTCCTGAACCTTTGGACAGAAGGTAAGATAAGTTTTCTTCATGTGTCAGCTCCTGCGTTGCCTCAAAGGGCATAGATCTGAACCATTGGACCTTAACCATTTGGTGCACAATGGTTGCAGTGACAGGCAAAGACAGAGGCCACAACAGTACCCAGCAAAAGAGTATGTTGAAGCTGTTTCGGATAATGAGGCAGACTTTGGCAGTGATGATGATATAGTTGGAGAGGCTGTATATGATGAGGAATACCTGAGGCAACATAAACAAAGGAGGAAGCTGTCTAGCAGCTCAGAAGGGGATGAGGAGTACCAGTGGGATGAAGAAAATGGGGAAGATGACGAAGAGGAAGAAGAAGAGGAGGAGGATTCTTTAGGTGTCAGTGGGGAGAGTGATGAACCCCAAAAATTTAGGAAATTGCCAGGCCGTACTGGGAGAGAAACTAAATTAAGATCTGCTGACAAACTCCAACCACCTCTAAGGCGTAGCAAAAGGGCAACTCGAAATCAGATTAATTACCGGCAATATGAGTTATCAGAATCAGGAACGGAGTCAATAAAACTCCAGAAATCAAATGCATCTGATGAACATTCTGACGCAAGTGAGAATGCAGATTATTCAGTCCCAACTCAAGATTATGATGGCATTGATGATGAACAAGATATGAAAGTTGATCAGCCTGCCGAAGGTTTTGCTGAAACAGCAGAGAAAGAGCAAAATCATCTACCTCAAAAATCAAGTAGCCCAGACCAAGATGAAGGTGACGGGGTGAGAAAAAGACGATTTCTTGATCTAAATGAACTTGCCCCAGGTTGTGGTTTTGGCGATGGCCCAAATGCAATGAAAAAAGATGAAGATGGATGATTTTTGAGCTGCTCTTTCTGCTGGAAAACAAGGTTTCTTGTTTTCTCGCAGGAAAGCTGAATGTAAGATAACAAAAGGCTATACACAGTGTGATAAGATGGTGGGGGAAATAACGTCCCAGTTCATCCATGGTGTAACTTACGCAACTATCTTGATGCAATTCCTTAGGGATTTGCTGGAGGGAGCAACCTGATGCTGAGAGTTGTGTAGATTAGACAGTCATTTTTCAGTAGGCCTACATTCATAGAAAACTGAAATCAGTGAATGAGAATTCATTGAGAGTTCTCTTTCTCATCCATTTAATGTACAATAACCTAACTCATAATGTAGTGGAAATATATGGGTTTTGTGTATCCTGGCCCTGTAGTGTACTCCTAGGCATGATCATGACAAATCTTCTGCCATCTTAGAATTTGAGTTAGTTGAGTCAGTCAAGAAATTGATGAGCTCCGGCTGTTCTCTCTATGTAGTGGATTGTTTTCCCCTAATTAATTAGCATTTTGGTTTACGTATCTTATCTTATTGCCCCCGATTTTGATGGGAATGCACGCAGCTTCACTTCTCGTGTGTGGTCAAGTTGGGTTCAAGTTTCTTGACTTATCTTGTGTAGTCAAGTTGGGTTCTAGTGTACTTGATAAAATTGATTGTGCTGTTCGTGTGTTCAACTGTTATATTTTCAGCTGGGAATGGATTTAACATATGTTTCTGGAAATTCTACATGATAATAGCCCTCCTTCCAAGGTTGGACCACAGAAAAAGTGTTTGTTGCAAATTAATACAAGTGGGATTGGTGGTTCCCACAGGCTGTGTTGCCATTCTCTTGCGGATGAACGATATCTTTTCTGACATTAGACTCTCCAGTCTTATGGGTTGCTGCTTCATTCTCTGCTTCTTTCCTTGATGATTCTTCCCTGGCTGTCCCTTTGTCTGCTGCCGGTGCTTCTATCTTGGCCTTGGTAGCTGCTGCTTCCATTTCAGCCTTGGCAACTGCGGCTTCTTTTGTTTCTTTTGCTTCGCGGAGTGATTGAATCAAGCGTGAAAGGCACACCTCTGCATTGTCCAGTGGCGTTTTGGGCATGAGGTTCTCAGCAACATCTGCAGGTGTGATCTTGGCCTCCTTCATTAACCCTGCAATTGTCTCAAACATGGCATGTGCTTCAAGCTTTAGGTAATTCCTGGCAAGTACTTCAAATGCCTCGAAGCTGCAGTAAGATAGTTCAATGTGCTTGTCCATCCTTCCTCTTCTTATGAGAGCAGGATCAAGCTTCTCCACATAATTAGTAGTGAAGACAATGAGCCTTTCGCCTCCGGAAGCAGACCATAACCCATCAATGAAATTCAAAAGCCCTGAGAGTGTCACTTTGCTGGTTGCCTCCTCTTTAGGTTCTCTGCGACAAGTTTCCTTTTCTGGCTTCTCATCATCTGCAGATTTCTCTGCTTTCTTCTTCCTTTGGCCAGTAAGATCAAGGGAACAGTCAATGTCTTCAATCACAATAATCGATTTACTTGTAGTTTCAATCAAAAGCCTCCTTAACTCTGTATTGTCTTTCACAGCTGTCAGCTCCAGATCATAAACGTCATAGTTCAACAAGTTAGCCATTGCAGCAATCATCGTAGACTTGCCGGTACCTGGTGGTCCATAAAGAAGATAGCCTCTCTTCCAAGTCTTCCCAATTCTGGCATAGAACTCCCTGCTATTGCTAAAGGTCACAAGATCTTCAACGATCTCTTGCTTCTTCTCTGGCTCCAATGCCATGGTCTCAAACGTGGCAGGATGGTCAAACACTATATGGCTCCACATAGTCTGCTTGTAGACTGGTGACCTATATCCAGGACTATTGGTGTAAAGCTTTCTTTGCCTCCTTTTAACCCTTATTTCCTTACCTTCCCTCAGCACATGCTGCAAGTAATTCTCCATAATGATCTCCCTATACTTCTTATGAAAGCTGAGCCTGTAATATCTCCTCTCCGGCTGAGGATACATAGATTGTGTAGTTGGCGCCACCACTTTGCTTGAGACCCACAAAATTTTAACACCCTGGAATTCATCAGTCACTCTCTCATGCTCTTCCATGCTGAACACCAGGTTGCAGCTACCTTTTCCCATCTCTGCTTTGAGCCTTTTGGCACACTTGGATGAGTTAGCACTGAGGTATGCCTCAACAGCAGCATAGGCCTCACTTCGCTTGAACCGATCCCCAGTGTACTCGTGGATTGAAATCTTGATGTATGGATTGAAGAAGCCCATGATCCTGTGTGTGTATCTCTCAAAATACCGCCGGACGTCGTACGGACAGTATTGGCGGAACATAGCCCAGAAGAACATGAGACTGGCAACGGTTGAGCCCATTGTCGCCCACATCTCTGCCATCGTTTGAGGTACTCGCGCCATCATTGCCTTCTGGTGTTTTGCTTGATTTCTTGCTCTCTAGTCCTTTTTCCTCCCTTTTCTTTCTGTATGCAAAATGGGTTTTATGATATTGCGGTTCTTGCTTTCTTGTTCCTGCTTAATCCATAGGCTAATGCAGGGAGACCATTATTGTGTTATCCCCAGGCTAATTTCCTTTATATAAAGTGAGTTGTCGGCAGGTAGGTGCGTAACGAGAAAAGGATTAGTGGTTGCCAACAAACAATGCATTTTTCACACCTTGGACACACATCTCGTACACAATTGGAGGTGCCTTTTGGGGTCATTTTATTTTAACTAATTGCCCGGACGTTAGTCAGAAAAACTTAACAAGCACGAGAATTGCTTGGCTAATAGCAAAGGGAGGGAGTGACATTGTGTTCTTGGCACGGCGAACGAAAAAAATGGTTGGCGATCTATTGAGCTTGAATTGTTGAGGCATACGAGTCCACACATCTTATTATCATGATTCCTTATAATTATTTGTATATTTATAATCTTTTTAATTCATCGTTATAATTAATAGCGTGGACGAATAGATAATATATCTAATGCCAATCATAGTAATAATAGTAATAGTGACTTGTGGGTATGCCAAATTGTGTTCTGGAGTCGGAGAAATCTTGGACGGGCTCGGGTATCCACGGGGTGTCTTTCCCACCCTCCGGCCCTTTCTCGGGGGTGTAACTAATATTCTATGCAATAAAAGCTGAGCTCATCCAGCCGTTTCGCTTTAGCGAGGTTCCGACTTGAGCCTTGCCCGGAAAGTGGCATGAGTGGAGAGATGCTTTTTTCCAACGAGAAAGAGGAGGGCAGAGCTTGGGGATAACAGACTCGATCAGCAATCCTTCCCGCCCTGGTCACAACTATGGAATAAATAAATAAATGGGTAAAGCATGTTACATACAATTAGAAAATTCTTAAACAAACATCGTCCATAACCACCAACACAAAAAATAAAATTGTTATATCGCTAAAAAAACAAAGATGGCAATTTTATGAGATACAAATCAAACTCATCCCCATTGTAATTAACAGTGTGGACGAATAGATATCTATCTAACGGTAATAACAATAACAATAATAATAATAATAATAATATAGCGCGGACTTGTAGTTCTGACAAATTGTGGTTATGGAGATGCAAAATGCAGTGCGTGGACTTGTAGTTGTGCCAAATCATGGAGATGGACAAATTTTTTGACGGGCTCTGGCATGCGCACGGTGTCTTTTCCTCCTGCCGTACTATTATTCTGTAGAATAAATAAATAAATGGGTAAAACGTGTTACATAAAATTAGAAAATTCTTAAATAATCATAATCCGTAACTACCGACACAAAAAAATAAAGTTGTTGTATCCCTGAAAAAAAGCAAAGATGGCAATTTTATGAATACAAATCAAACTCGTCATAATTTTATTGTGCACGTCAATAATTGTGTGATGAAGTGAGTTCACTTCAAAATCTCTCCGTGAAAGTTCCATGATTTTCTGTCCTGTTACAAAAAAAAAAAAAAAAAAAAAAGGGATTTGGGTACTTCTCCTTTTCTTGGCCTGAGAAAGTGGGACCTTCTGTTTCCTATCCACGGTAGTAATTATCCAAAAGAATGAATGCGTTCCTCGTCATTTTAGTGCAACGAAGAGTCAAAGAATGGCACATAAATTGGGAGGTGGGGGCCAAGCTAAGGGGAAATTTCGGGTGATTCGCCCCTTCGGGTACTCTTACAATTCCAACGTGTACCTCACTTGAGTGTGTACCCAACTCACTTTGTACAATCTTTTATATACTTTGACGTGACACATAATACTGTTTAATCTACAAATGATTTAATGGGCTAGTGCTCACTGTCGAACTTAAAAATATCAAAGAGACCAGGAAATTTGTGGTCACGGGGGACGATCTTTGACTTGGTCTCTTTCACGGTCCGTTTAAAAGAAGCCGAATAGTCCCATCGCATCCCATCTCTCGACTTGTTCAATGTTTGTGGGCATTATTATTATTATTATGTTGTTCTTTTGTTAGATATAAAATCCAGCAAAATGGTCCGAGTCATTGGTTGAACCGACGTCATTGCCTACACTCGCTGGTATTCTTGGTTAGTTAAATGAAACCGGTCGTTAATTGAATCCAGTAGTCAGTAAAAAAGATCAAGAGGCTTAGCTTTAAGTACTTCCCTCTCAGCGCTAAGCATTACTCGATACCTAACATCAAGTGTTCATGTTGTCTAACATCCACTGCTACAGTTTCGAGGTAGAAGAGAGATGTTTATTGCTTCTAGTCTCAATTGAAGACCGATTGCAGAGATAAATACAGATGGGAAACTGGGAAGGAGAGTACCGGGAGGGGGGGCCAGAGCAAAATGGATGGGCCCAAATGTGAAAGGGAAAAGAATGAATGAATTTGAAGGAGCACTCTGTATAACTGGCAAAATATACAATGTTATGATTACAAAAATTCTCTCCTGCAATTGTTCTATCATTAGCCCTCGAGATGATTACCCCAACCTCTGCGATCATCATCCTGTCTCCTGGCGCTCGTGTTGCCTAACCTCCTGATTGTCATACCATGTTCCAGTCCTGAAGCCCTGGGGGTTTCGTGATTGTCATCTCATGTTGCAGCATTGAGGCCTTCCCAACTTCTGCAATTTCTCCCAAAGGCAAATCATCTGCCTTGGGGACTGGTAATGTGCCGTGTAATAACCTTCAATGCACCCAAACTGGCAGAACTTCAAGCTATGTTCATATTCCACAGGTCTTGAGCGATTAAACTGCTCCACCCACATTCCCATACTTACATCTTCCATCTTGAAGAGCTGCATAAAGGACAAAATCCAAATTAATTTACATTGCAGTAGGGAGAGAGATGGAGCAGCAAATTCTATCCAAATTCACTTTTAGTCTAAACCACTAACTACTAGACCTTGGCTACATGTCTGCTTAATTCCTTCTTGGTGATGATGACTGTTTATCAAACCTTGTTGAAAAGATAGGCAGGAAAAATCCCATGCTATGGGAATGCTTTCCATGGATGATTATGAGGCACCATCAGTAAATACTACTGCTGTTAGCCTTTCAAGGTTTGCGTCCTGGGTTGTTACTTCATGTATTCAGAGTTCCTTGTTAGTAGCAATGTGTTTGTGTTTAGCTAACCTTGGCAAAGAGACCAAAATTAGCAATGGCAGCAGCAAATTACTTACCCTTAATCTATGTCTCTCAAACTCAGAAACAATGAAGTGAGCAATGTCAGATGACAAAATGTAGCCTGGACCATTTGCATAGGGCGGATAATCTTCTTCTGGCCACTCCTAAAACCATCATTACCAAATGGAAGCAAAGGCAAGAAAATGTCAACATAATAAGCTAAGCCATAAATTTAATGAGTTCATCATGAGCTAGTTACACAAGAAAGAAATCAAATCCAAAGGAATCAAGCAGCAATTCCATTTAAGAACCAGATCTACCCCATGGTTAATAATCACAAATTGCTGTTCTCTTAGCTCTAGTCAGCATATGGCAGAAACACAAGCTATGGAGCAATTTCCAGAGAGATTGTGTGTGTGTGTGTGCACAGGTGATGCAATCCTTCATTATCAAGCATGAACTTCTTCATCATTATAAGATCAATTGTTGACTTTTAGCAACACACTCCAACATCAACCCAAAACTCCCAAATTTATTCGTTTTTCCCATCTCTCCTTATGCAATGAAGGGAAACCCAGGGGTGGCTGGCAGGGGGAGTTGGGTTTCCTTTTTGAGCAATGCAACCCAAAACCCACATATCTAGAAAGCTGGCATTAATGTGAGCTTCCAGAACCATTACACTTAAACAGGGACATAGCATTCCTGTAAGAACTTAACACTAGATTTCTAGGCACTGTATGAACCAACCCGATGGCATGCATAAAGCTGAACTGTTGTCTCAACAAAGACACAAAGGTAAAATCCACTTAATAAAGCATGAAATTATAGATTTCAACCGTACCTCATATGTCACTGCCCATTTACCATATCGCAAGGGCTTATGGTAGTAATTTATGTTCCCAATATACAAGCTTCTACCCATTGGAACATTTTTCACTTTGTTAATAACTGCATCCACTCTTATAAATGTGTCATCGTCACCCTTCATAATATACTTTGCACGCACTGTACGAACCTGTGAGCCAAAGCCATTACATTCAACAATCAAGATTAATGCCAGAAGATCATGAGAATCCTTCAATAATGTTAGATGGTATGGTCACTCACCCCATATTCACAGATGGCAACAGTTTTTAACACCACTAGGTCATAATTATCCATATACGGCACTATAACAATGTCACCAAAAAATTCTGCTTCCTTCTTCAACTCCAAATTCACTTCTTTGCGATCATGCTGTCCACACATCAATTCAACAGATTTCAGCAACTCCAACTCAAAGTGTTTGTGTTAAGCAATAACCATCAAAGGTGTCAGTGCCAATAACCACGTACCAGGGCAACAAAGAAACGAGCTACTACATTTGAAGATCTAATAAGGCTATGCTGCATCCAAGACTTCCTCACAGCCATCCGCTCAGCAAAATGGTTACCAGCAGAAAGAATCCCAATGAAAAGCTCAACAGATCCTTCAGGAAGATGTAGTGTTCTCCATCTGCTAGACATCTCTAGATGCCTCTGAGGATCAGAACTAGGGTGTGTCGCAGGTAGTGAAGCAGCAAACACAGAGTGAACATCAATGTCCCCGTTCAAAGTGAGCCCAGTGGCATCATCCAGGGTAAACCCCTGGAAATGATAACAAATTCAATTAAACAGAATAGTGAATCCATGTCAATGACACCAAATTCAATCAAAAAGAAGACATATAATCATAAGGTCCATATGCTGGAGAACTTTACTCACAGTTCGATAAGGAAATGAGGTGACATGCCTCCCGTTAACATTAACATGGTAACCCTCCAAACCAGCGCTAAGAGTGAGAACAAATAACTTTTCCTCAGCAAATGGGAATGGCCAGTCAAATGCCACCTTCTTTGTCCTCCCAATCAGCCTGTTCAACCACCATGTTGCCTTTGACCCCTCAGAATGGTCATCATCATCACGTATCCACTTCTCACATTTCACCTGGTCATCAACTGCAGCAAATATAGAGAATTACCCATTCAAAAAGAAGGGAAAAAAAAATCATTGGCAGTCATTTCAGCTACTTTTAGGACAAATTAAAAAAAGAAAAAAAAATCAATAATATTAATAACCATGAACAAAGAAATCCTATGCATTCTTTAATAAGTTTTTGCACTAAACTGAGGAAAAGTAAGAGAAGAGATGGGCTCAAACCTTGTCATGTACCACCCCAACCCTAAACACTCTTGGGACACTAAATCTAGCCAAGTATACCACTTCAATTCACGGCCCTCAGCATCCAAAGTTCAAGAGAATAATAGTTCTCCTGTCTCTTAATATTGAGTCAAAACAAATAAATTTAAATGCTTTTGGTAACTAATTGAAAGAAAATGGCTTTATTCCCAGTTGCTTTCTTCTCTACCAAATGTAACAGCAAGAAAGCAAAAATAAAACTTTTTATATCTAGAGATTTGTTACCAAGTAGTCCAATACTGTAACTTGGAGATGCCAAGTCTAAACTTACCTTTCAATTTAAAGCAACGCCACTAGAGTAGAATCACTTACCTTTCAGACATTCAAATTGAAAGAATAAACTTCATTCACAAGTTTAAAGAATTAGGAAGCCAATAACACTAGATTGAACCACAACATGCCCTCTATTATGTACAAGAAGCCTACTCCATACAGCGATAATAAATCATCACTTCAAACTTCATTTGTAGGAACAAAGCTTCATGTTCCAACTTTGTGATCCAGACCACAAAAAAATAGAGTCCGATATAGGTCCAGGGCAAGTGACTTCACAACAACAACACCAACAGATGTCATATGAACATCAATTTACGAAACTGACTATCACATATGCTACCCAACTCCAACTAAAAAAGTTAGTAATATCAGGTTCCCTGTCACATTACGTATAACTCACACTTTCTCTACAATCAACTATGAAAAAACTTAAGACCAAACAAACAAACACTATCCGCCTAATGCCCATCAAATGCTAAGAACTCACCAGTCTCCTCGTCTGCCTTAGACTTCCAGCCGTCACACCTCAAAGCAGTCCCCCACTGCATCCTATAACAAGTGTTCTGCTCAATCACCGGCCGTCCACTCCAATCCCCTTTCAATCTTGGATTGAAATGGAATATCCTCGGCGGTTCCTCACCGTCCACGGTCTTCAAACCCTGTAGCTCCATCATAAACTGGGACACCATCACCGGTTCTCCTTCTTTCACCAACGATATCTTCGGCTCGTTCTCTGCGTGAGCCCCTCTCGGCTTCCCGACCACCGTTATGTGCGAGCCCAACGTCAGCCCACACGGCAACTCCAGCATCTTTCCTTGCTTCAAAAACTCCGACCCAGATACCGAAACCGAGTACGGGCACTCGTCGGATGATCCGTTCGCCGGCTTTTTAACGTCCACGGGCCGGACCCGACCCGATTCAATCTCTGTCCACAGCTTCCTTCCAACTTCCCAAGCGATCTTGGCAGTCTTATGGAGCCCCACGGATCCGCCCTTCGCATTCGGATCAAGAGTTTTCGGGTCGAACCCCAAAGTGGACACAAAATTTGTGTCGGTTCGCGAGGAACCGGGTTGGGAATAAGCGGGCTCGGCCGACTTCTCGGACACCCAAAGAAGGGGCCGAGATGGGGCGTCCCGGTCTTGCAAATCCTCTTCGCTTTGAAGCATAGAAAGGCGAGTGATGGTTTCCTGAGAGACGCCACCGAAACCAGTGCTGAAAACAAGAGGGATTTCCAGAGTAACAAGAAGCATATACAACAACCCAGCACCAATCAAGATTTGAATCGATCTTTGCCTGCTTAAAGACACCAACTTGTCGAATCTGTCCAGTTTCGCATCCGATTTCCCTCTCTTCATCCCGAAAATCTCTACAGAATTCGAACCCCACAATCCAAAACGATTAAAATGTTCCAATTGGACCTTCGGTAAAGAGCTTGTGAGGAAAAAGCCAAAGGAAGAACGTAGGACACAAGAAGAGAACTGGGGTAGTGTATGGGTTGCTCTGTTCTTGGTCGGTCAGTTACAAATTTTCTGGCACGTTTTAAACTTTCCGGGAAAGAGAGGGAGAGAGAGAGAGAGAGAGAGAGAGACCGTAGGACTTTTATTTTTCTTGGCAATATCCAAGTTTTTAATGTTTATTTGCGATTATGTATTTAGAGTAAATGTAAATATACAATTAACAGTAAGGATCAACGGACATTTAAAAACGAAAAATTACTTTTTTTTTGGAGTAAAATTAAAAAGAACAGAGAGAGAGGGACGTAAAAGGAAGCCAATTCAAGTCTTGACTGCCAGTGGTAAGAACGTTAAACTTCAGTCAAACACATATTTGTATCATTTATATCTGTTATTTCTATATTTTAAAACTTTTTTCCATTATCATTCTAACAATAAGTGGCTTCTTGCGCAATTAGACCTGATGAGTCTTGGTTTATCCATACTTTGTCATATAATCAACTCAATATAATCATTATTAAAAATTTTATTATTCTATATATGTTTGGCTAAAAAATCAAATATTTCTTCAATCTTCGCTTGAAAAAGCAAAAATAAGAAAACAAAAAAAAAAAAAGAAGGAAAGTGGAGAAACATGGACGAAGGCACGCTTCCACGGAAAAATCATTATTTTGTTAGTAATTAATTCATTGATAATTAGAATGAAACGAAAGAAACAAGAAGTATTTATTTGTCTTCTCGTCCTTATAAACAAAATTTTAAGAATTAAATTTAAATTTTAAAATTTTAATTAATATGATTAAAATTAAGTTGATAAATTTAATTTTTTAATATTTTATAAATAAAAAATTAATATATAAAAATAATTATGTATAAAAATTAAATATAATAAAATTAATTTTTTAATGTCAAAAAATATTTAAAAATTTTATAATAATTAAAATAAATAAAAATTAAATATATTATAAAATGTATACATTTTAATATTTAATAATAATAATAATATAATTATAATAAAAATAATATTTTTAATTTTTTAATAAAAAAAATTATTTCTTCAAATAAACAAAAATATTAAAATAAATATTTTTAAATTAAATTAAATTCATTAATTCTTAAGTAAATTCATCAATTTATTAATTGTCATACTAATTTTTAATTTCATCAATTTTAAAAGAAAATTAAACCAAATCATTAACATATTCTTAATTTTTTTCAATTGAATCAATCAGTATTCTTAAAACACTAACTGGGAGAGGTCTCTCTTTTTTTTTTTTTTTTTTTATTAAATCGCGGTTGATAGCGAGTCATAGCAGAGAAGCTTATTAAGTATTATATTATATTAATATTTTATATATAATATAAGATATCTTATGTATAATATAAAAATTAATTGCATTTAGACTTCGATTGTCTTTTTATGCCTGCGCTGCTACGCTTACTCCTCGTATTAAGTGTACATCTCAGGTAGCTACATTACAAACAGGTGGTTCTTTCGTACTTTGCCACTCTCTAACTTTTGCTATGTCTCTTTATTATATTATCGTATAATTTCTTTACTTAATTAATTGAAGGCTTCCCTTTCCCCACAAATGAAAGGAAGAGAAAGAAACAGAGGAGATTTAGGTCGCTCAACTAGAACGGTTCGAAAAGAAAAAGTCAATGGCAAACCTCATTTAATTGACGTTTGCTAAATGTCAACAATATTTCTATTTTACTAAAATTTTTGCAACAAATAACGTGATTTTCCATATATGAATAAACTTTTTTTTTTTTCACGGGGCGTTGGTTTTTGCATGTGTCATTGCAAACACAACAGTGAAACTCCGGAACATTACTGAACATCTACCCTTCAATAAAACTTAATTAAGTACATTTTGCTAAAATCTAGAAGAAGAAAAAAAATAAAAAGTTGAACTTGTCCTTATAAAATTCACTGAAAAATGTCCTCACATTAATGTTCTTGGGGTACCGAGGACGTTTCAGAACGAGTCATCGGGCTTGACGATTAACGTTCAAGGTGCATGGAATAACCAAAGAGGGGATACTCAAAGGCCTTGTTTTTGCAGATTGTTTAAAAGACAAAAAAAAAGGTTAGTTAATTAACACTTATTGAAATAGATGGGATAATAAAAAAAATAAAGTTATAAATAAAAAAATATAAATATAAATATATTTTACTGTATTCTATTGTGTTTACGTGTAAACCATCACTGTTTTCCTAACTGAGTTAGTTGGATAGTTGGCGCGAAAATTTTACAAAGGGCTGCAACAACAAAAATTAGAGTGGACACGTCTCGATTTTGAGGTTGATAACCTCCGAACGGCGTTGACATTGATTTGAATTGGAAATTTTCACACTAGTACTTCCTAGCACCCTTTGTCATTGGCCAGCTGTCTTGCGGCGAAGTAAATCCAACACTACGGAACTGCCTTTTATTCTCAGGAACCCGGGTGCGGTTTCTTTACAAGCAACCTGATGCATTGCATCCGGAAAGGGGAAACTGTGGATCATTGTAAAGGAAAAGGCAGGATGCATTTCTTTTTTTTTTTGGGGGGGTTGGTGCCTAATAATACAGTTAATGGGAAAGGTAGGCGTCCGTATAAGTGTAATTTTTCTTTTTCGGTTTGGTAACTTTTATTTTGAGAAGGGAAGAGCCACATTGAGGAAGAAAACAATTGGACTAAACGAGTCTGTCGAAGGATACATAGAATCGGCCTATCATGACTTATTATGTCGCATGCATCTACCAGACACATCCATCCCAATGTAAGATTTTCCATGTTTGTGGACCATCACACGAAGCATAATAGGCTCTACTTTTTTCTTCCAACTTCGGATCATATGTGAATTATGCGATGGGACACATCTTCATGTGGAACTGTCCACTCAGAGCGATTAGCTTTTTCAGTTTTCAAAGCAACATTGGATTTCTCAGTAGCCGATGTCAAACATTTCGCTTTTACAGAGTTAAGATTGGATGCTTAATAAAAGGAGCCTAGTGCTCTTTGCACTAAAAATGTTTGTCGTTCACATGATAGTTATTAAAATAATATGAGCCTTACAAACAATTTTATTTTTTGTTTGTTTTTGGCCCATGATAGTTGATGGGGGAGGGAAAACGCAGGACGAAATATATCATTTGGAATCCCACTTTAGTGGAATTGCTCCAAGTTATGCAGCCAGCCCACACGGTTATGATAGCAATTAGCAAATAAGATGTAAGAAGGCCTTCCATTACCATCAACATCATTAGTCAAGTAAAACATTACGATTTGACTTTTATCTTTCTTAAATCCTCTTAGTAACATGTCCCATTAAACACTCTGTTAACTTTCTTGTTTTCTTTGCCTCTTTTTAATAAGATGAATATCATAGAAATAGCCGTCGGGGTTTGGTTATTACTGTTGGATGGGTCGAGCTGCCAAAGGGCTGTGGTTTGGACATTCCTGTCATCCCCGAAGACCGAAGATTTTTCAATCCGAGAGAATAGACTTGGTATCAGGTATGTCCCCCGTGTTGTCCGCCGTCTCTAAAAAGAACAGGTACATTAGTTAACATCAATAAGATCAGCAATAATATAACCTTAACAATGATGTTTCTGTTTTGGAGTTGCATGGCATTGTTTTCTTAGTTCACAACTAGAAGGTATTATATTCTATAATTGCTTCTAATGGTTGGCATTACGCAAAAGGTAAATTGCTCTCGCCACCGCCATGACGGCTTTGGCGAGTCTTTTGTGGAAAGCACCTCTGGGAGAATCATTTTAATAATTTGTTTCAAATGTCGTAAGGAAAGGATATGATATGGTATCCAAGTCACTCCCGATGTTGGAACAACTGTCAATTTCTGCATTAAACAATCCCATTGGCATCGTTTAACGTGAGGGCTACTCTGGAAGTCCCCGAATTTGAAACCCATGTCTTTGCCCTTGCCCATGACAAAGAAAGAGGGCTGTAGGAGCAACCTACCCATTCGACTATTGGATTGACGACGGCAATCACAGGCACATTTGCCCATTACGTCTCACTTATCAGATCAGCCCGTGGCATCTGATTCGAGACCTATACACTACTAGGGAATACAATGTAGGAAAGTTGGGCTTGCCATACAAGCCGTAAGCCCATAAGAGATCTTCAGCAGATCCAACTCATTGTTGATTCACGATTTCCGGCACTCAGTGATTGGGTGTTTTCATTTCTAGAGAACCAGCCCACTGAGCTTGAAAAATGTGCCATAAAACAAAAAAAAAAAAGGCAAAGGGTAGCACAGTGCCTAAGGCATATGGGAGGAAATTAGAGCAAGTGTCGATGAGAGGATTCACTTGATGGATCCTTTTTTTTTTTTTCGGCTAGAGCGGCGTATGCTGTAGCACTATCTTCGTATCGATACAATTATGAGATTCTTTGTTTTATGTTTGAACGTACTAGGTGCTTTCTATGACACGTGACTCGTGGGCACCTCATTTAAGGTATAGTTTTATCCCTTCTAACTGTTGTCACGTTTGTAATTATTTTGATGAAAACTTATTACATCCCTTTTGAGATTATAAATAATTATTTATTTATAGTTATTTTCATTTAGACTATTCTGATAATTTTTTTTATTATTATTAATTTCTTTGATTAACTATACTTTAATTTATATACAAATCATAGATCTATGGTAGATGATTAGCCTATGACTTTTGGTGGATCGGGGAATGCTGTACTCATGTGCAAATTCTTACGTGATAACTCAACTAACTTGAATTACTTCATTGCCTTTGTGGCATGCATTTAAGTTAATTGGGCAGTAACCACATCTTAGATTTGAAAGTCAAGCTAGGTACTAATAAGACATCTCATGGTGATTTAGTTGCTACGAGTGTAAGAAGAGTCATCAGAGATCAACGTAGTCGATGGATGATAGGTTTTGTCTAGAACAGTAGTGAGTGATCAACCTTTACTGCAAAACTTGAGGAATATTTACGGGTTTAGAACTTGCTTGGCCGTATGGATTTTGCGACGTATAATTGGAAGCGGACTCTGAAGTAGTATTATTATAAAGTTTGTTCAAAATGGTCTACCTTATCCAAGTAACATACAAATCTTATTTATAATTGTTACGGTATATTTCAAAAGAATTAAAAAATTATTTATACCTATATTCATTGTGAAGAAAACAAAATAACAGACTATATGCTTTTATTGGGTATAAAAATATATATTATCAATGATCTCCAACAAAACTTAGTAGGGTCTATTCGTAAGGTGGCCGGGGGGGGGGGGGAAATCGGGAAGGAAGGGATGCCTTTAAAGATACGTTGATGTGCACAACAATCGGGTCCCACATTGGCAATATGTGCATTAAAGAACGACAAGTCGTTGAAGACTATGGTGCGAAAAATCCAATAAAAACAGAACCTCGGCGAACCTCCGCCACGGCATACAATTTTTGCAGGGAAAAATGGTGGCGATCTCGTTGTACCGAGGGAACCTCCACAGGGTCCCAGACGTGCCTCGTCGATGGTTAATGCCAACTCCCAAAATATCTCTCAAGCACTTCAGATCCCTCTTGAACAGCCGCTCAAAGGCCCTCTCTCGCTTCTACTCAGCCGCCGCGGCGGCGGCCACCGCTTCAAACCCTATTTCCGACGACAACGGGACTCCAAGTCAGCCTCCACCGTTTCCGGAGAAGAAATTTGTGGAGCTTGAAGAAGAAAGGGATACTAAGGTTGGAGCTACCGTCGAGGTTAAGGATCAGGTAGGGTTGGGAGCTGGTGGTGGGGATTGCCCCGCGAAATCAAGTGTCGTGTCCGATTCGTTGCCTGCCGAGAAGCATGACGACGGGAATTTGCGGATTTCGCAGGTTGAGAAGCCGCTTGAGTCGGTTGACCCGAATCCGGAGGTATTAAACTGCGAGCTATGCATATTTTTAGGTGAATTGATATCCAGTTCATGATTTTTCTTTTGTTACTTTTTAGAACACTGGAAAGGCTGATGAGTTGAATGATAAAGAGAAAAGGAAAAGGGAAATAGAGGAGAAATTGCATGTTTTGAATGAAAGAAAGCATAATCTAGTACAAGTGCTGAAGCAGGTAAGCATTTCTTTTTTATTTTTTTCATTAAATGTTTATGCTTCCCTTGTAAGGCTCAAATGTTTCGTAATTATTGTTCGGATGTAAATATTTGCTCTCTACTGCTTTTGACCTCATAGTTTCTCATCGCTTTTGAAAGCAACTGAGGAGCTTGGTATATTGGTGTTTGTGTGACAGATATTGAATGCAGAGGAGGAACTAAAGAGACGCAATGCTACACAAGGCATGGCAAACCGGCCTTCTGTTCCACTTCAAGTGGATGTTACGAATGATTCCATGTCAATGATGAGGAATGTAATTCCTAGGACAGGCTCGGAGACAAATCTTGGAGGTGACATGGAAGGGGGAGAGGCTGATGATGTTTCAAATCACAATATTCATTCTCGTCATATACATCGAATGAGCAGTACATCTCCATCTCCATCATCTGAATCTCCTCATAGAAGGCCTCCCTACTTTCAGCACAATTTGGTATTATGTTTACACTAAAGTTTATTCCATGTTTCTTATATGCGTGCAGTCCATTTGGTTCATATCCTTTTCTTTTTTCCTGTCCAATAATCTAGGCTGAATTCTTGCCTAATATAAACACCAGACAAAAGAGACCAGGTACCTGTCTTAGGGTGTTTAAAACTAAGGTTTGTGTTTGAATGGCAGTTCAAGTTGATTGTTTAGTTGATAATCTCGAACTCTGTTTTTGAGCTAACCTTTTCATTGGCCATGCTTTTGGTTATTTAAAAGCATTTCATTTGAAATCACATGAAAATGTACTGATCATGTTACCATGGCTTGCACAAGAAGGTATTCTTGGGTTGCTCACAACAAGTACGTGGTATGTGTTCCTATAAAGTCAAAAGTTAGTTATTTTTTTCATAACTTTGGTAGAGGGTAAAAGGGACTTGATTGTACAGTCTGATAAAGAGTAGGAAGAAGATTTGAGATTGGTGTATTAGTATCTGAGAAGGCCTTCATGATTGCACATTATGTGTGGATTTTATGGATGACCTGCAGTAACCAATATATCTTTACTACAGTGTCAATGACACGGTCAGGTTTCCTTTAAGTTGGTTATCTGCTTCATTTTACACTTGCTGATGTGCAGAACGTTGCTTATCATATATTATCTAAGATTTGGATGAAGATGCATAAGAAATTTTGGAGGTTTGCATTAGCCTTTTTGAATGATACTACTACTTTTTGGTTCAATTGCTTGCAGGTTCTACACCCATCTCGATCAAATTTGGGGACAAATGGTAGTCCCTCACGCTTTGCTCCAACAGGGCACCAGGGCCATTCTGCAAATCTGCCCACGGTATCTGTTTCAGGAACAAATTGCATTGCTTCTTCCCCTTCCCCGGCTGGATCTGGTGGCACTTCAGCTTTTAGAGATGCACGACACCCAAGTCCATGGAATTAGAGGCTGGGCCTCTAAGAGTGGGTTCCTTCTGGAAGTTAGTTATTGTTTCCTGGTTGAACAGTGAGCATGTTGAGCTTCTGCAGTTATCATTCTCTTGGCTGTACATAATCCGATTTGAACCTTCAAAATTGGCACATTTACGGGAGAGAACTGTAGTAGTTTGCTAGACTGTTAAGTTAATGACAAGTGCGAGTGGTTGACGTGTCATCGGCTGAATCTTTGATTCGGTAAAATGATATAAAAATAATTTAGACGCGCCACCTCGTGAAACCAAGAAGGCGCTGGCGCGTCATCCCATCTAATCAAATTTTTTTATAGGCTGATTTTCACATAGCCTTAATGCTAGAACGCGCCATGCACATTTATTAGATTCAATGACTACTTAGCTTGACCGGGAGGCACTTGGTTAAGGTTACCTCCACCTTGACCTCAATAAAAGAACAGGTGTTTGTGCATTTTATTGGCATATATTATAACAAACCAACCACTTCACTTGAAGGAATTTTTAATCGCCATGGGAAGCTAGTGTAGGACTGAGGAATGAGGAAAGAGGAAAGAAAAGGGAAACTGAGTGTGTGTGTGTGTGTGTGTGTATAATATTTTTTTTCAGGGTTAAGGAATGGAGATTTATTGATTGAAAAATTCCGGAACATGTTTTCAACTCATCGCGGGATGCGGAAAGCTTGTAGAAAGATACCTGGTAATGTCTTGTAATTTTGTGAGATATTCTACTTGCCATTCACGCCCCATCCTTATGTTTTGTTTGGTAAGTGTATGTGAAACAGTGAAAGGAACTTCACTGTCTTCCTTCGGAAGGCAATTTTAAACTTTGGCTTTTTCATTAATTTCCACCTCAATTTTGAACCGTGGGGTTTTTTCTTTATTCGAAAAAAAAAAGAGAAGAGTGATGAATCGCAAGGGGCTATTTAGGTGCTCTGCTTGAATGAAAAATTATTAAAAATTAGAAATTGCGGGCTTTGATCTGATAGGAATGTTTTTGGTGTCTAATTAAGCAAATTGGATTCGGTGCAATGAGGAAGCAAACTCGAGCAAGGACGAACAATTTGCTCTTGATCATTACACCGAGAGTCGTTAATTTCATATGAAGATTTTATAAATGAAATGTTGACTTTGTCGCGGGTTAAGTGCCCCCGTGTGGATGGATCAATTTGTGATTCCGATTCACGAATGCCTTTCTCACCTATTGTTTTCAACCAACCGTGTTATATTAGATGTACGCGATTAATTGTTGGATGAGTCTGATTAAAAGTTAGACAAATGCATGGCACGAGACTTCCCAAACTAAAAATTGTGTGAGCATGTTACAACTTAAAACAGTTTCTCATACTTTTTTCTTTTTTTTTTTCATATCAACTCCTCGCAGTTAACGGAAATAAAGATACAACTGAATTCGTTCCATCAAAAGTTGATCGAACTTTTTGGCAGATTTTGATCAGAGTCGCCATCCTTCTTAACCAATTTTTTGGGTCATTTCGTTTTTAGGACTTTCTGTTAATTATCCGCTACGTGGTTTTTCCTTCCATTGACGTGGGCAAACATTGGTTTCGTTGCTTGGCTTAAGCTATTGTAATGAGAAGGGCGAGATAATTACCTGGTGAACTTGATTTCTCACAACTAAGCTCCAACAAACACCAAAGAAACTGAAAAAAGGTGGGGGGGGGGTCCTTTGTAATGAGCTATGTATATATATGTCTCTGTATTTGGTAAAAAAATTATCAATTTTCTTTATATTAATAAAAAAAAAATCTAATTTTATCTTTACACACTTGCAGATTTAGGATAATTGCATCCAGAGATTTCGTTCATTTAAGCATATTTAGCGTGTTTACAAAATGTCTCTATTATCGTTTTGCTAAAAGATAATGAGGCACTTTTTTAAAGATTTTTCAATTAGACCTAATTATCCAAAGATTACAAGTACAGTGGCTTGATTGGACATTTTGTAAGAATAAGAATGTTGTTGACAATTTTTGCAAAGTACAGTAACCCAAATATAATTTTTGCCAGGAAAAAATAAAAAAGTCTATTTTTCACGTGTGTAATACCCATTTAGGATAGGAACCAGAGAGGAGTAGCCAGTCCCATCAACTAGGCCACCATGCGGAGGCAAAGCTTTGAAAGAGGAAAGAGGACTATTTTTCACGTGTCTAAAACCCCAATTAGGAACTCAAAAGAGGTGCTGGAAGTGGAGTTGTTATTTCGGAATGTAGCGACCAACAATAGAACAACGGTGACTAACTTGTCACTGGCAAAGATGTAGAGCCACGTGAAGGCTGAAACCCCAAATTTGGCATGGAGAAAGGAGGCTTTCCAGAGATTGACTGCGGTTGCTCGGCCAAGATGCATTCTTTTTGCTAGGCAAGGCAGGCTGCGATTAGTGACATTGCCTGGTCACCCTAAACCTCTATTTTAACAATAACAAAGAGAGGCGGGGAGAGAGAGAGAGAGATGACACCAAGCCAAAAAAAAACAAATTAATAATGGCGGTCTGCAACAACTTTGTGTTTAAGGATAGCATCAAGCCCCTTGTGTCCAGAAATCGCTCTTCAGTGAATCCCTCTCCTTTTCACAAACACGGCAAGCATCTTTTCCTCACGCCACGACTTAAGTCCATCAAAAGAACGTAAAATATTAAATTGACTAGAGATGAACTTAAGACGTGTAGTGTATGGTACGTCAAGGATACAAATTCTAAAATTTTATGGACTTTTTTCTTTTTTTCGTATTTGGGTTTTCCATCTCCGACGGTTTGGATGAGAATAAATTTCACGAGTTTGATATTTTATTTACAAAGAATTGAGTTTTTCTTGTACTAAAAGAGAGGTTTAAGGGTTATTGTCAAGCCAAAAAAAAACTTCTAGTAATGCTTGCTTATATAAATAAAACAAATACGGAGTCCCTCTCCATGGGTTCAAATTTGAGGAAGAGAGTTCGAGAAGTCATAATCTCTCTCTCTCTCTTCGTTTCTTTCAGTTTAAGAGTGATTGGGGTTATTTATTATCATGAAAACGAATTTAACTCAACTGAAAGCACTGTGTTATCCTCTAATTAGATGCACAAATGCATGAACTCTACTAATAAACAAGCTGGGGGCAATGGATTCTAGGCACACTCGAGCAAATTTTGGACTCTGGCGTGAATGGCGATTGACCGTCTCAGGCAATTTTGAACTTGAAAACGATATAATCATAATTAACCGCCTAGTGTTTGATGATCATTTCCAATTTTAGATCAACATTATCCGTAATTATTATTCTGTCCCCAGAAGGGCATTGCCATTTTCGGAGTGCCAGCTGCTCGCATTCCCCACGAAAGTGATTGACTTAACTTCACTAGATATCGCGAGTCAGCTATCCAATAATTCTTCGTGTATTATTTTTTTTTTTCCATTTAGTTTTTCGATTAAATTGTACGAATTACTAAAAAAGAAGATATTTTTTTTTCTTTAGTATTTTTATTTTGTTAAATTAGATTTTCTCGCACAAGTTAAAAAATAATTAAATTTATTCCGCTATATTATATTCTTCTACAGGTATGCTAAATTTCATATTTATGTTAAATTATTCGCTTAAGATTAAATATAAAAAGTCCAAAGCAATTCATCTCTGTCGAAAAAAAAAAAAAAAAAGACAAAGAGAAATGAGAACAAAAGTCACTTCCATCCATAGTTCTGCCTTCGGCTACTCTCTCTCTCGTCACTGTTTAAATAGAGCCCACAAGCTCACTAAACCTTCCAGCTCACTCGCTGGCTTGCAAAGTAATGCCCGACTCCAAAAATCTCTGAATTTGGATCCCAAGTTTCGAATCCGGAGCTAAGCTGGTGGAGTTAGTTATGGATCCTCCATTGAGAAGCGAGGCGGCCTTCTCTGCGCTGGCCAACCCGTCCTCCTCTTACACTCTGGGGGAGATTTGGCCTTTGGGACCAATTGATGGTGGCAATGGTGGGTTGGGCCCCCGAATGGGCAAATTGGTTGGTGCCAGCGGGTTTGGAGAGAGCGACGGGTCCCCGGTGGAATCGACGGTGATGGAGCCGAGTGCCGGCGGAAACGGAAGGAAGAGGCGAGACTTCAGCCCCGAGGATGAGTCGTCTAAGATGGTTTCCACTACTAGCAGCGGCGGCAATGAATTGGCAAGTTTCTTTTATTTCTTCTTTTTTTTTTTTTGAAGCAGCTAGGTTGCTGAGAATGTGGTAGTAGTAAGGGAAAATGGGAAAATTTTATTATTTGGGAATTTTCTGTTTTTCTGTTGGTTTAACTTCAAGTTGGATTGAGTGAAACTCAAGCAACAGAAAAGGAAAGGAGAATTTTGGGTGTCACCGTTTTATCTTGCCGCCTTTCCTTCAAGAAATAGAAGGATCCAGTAAAGTTTAGAATTTTGCATTCTTAATTGCAAATTTTAGGTACTGAATTTGGGCCTTTTGCTTTATTTTCTTGGAATTTGGTCATTTTTCTTAATTGAGACTTGTATCTTTGATCTGTATAGTTTCTTGAATCAATACTGTTTGTAATTTCTTTTCATATATTGGGAGTGAAGGGTTCTGATTATTATTTTGAGGCATGCAATTTCAGCTTATAAAGTTAAGATGGGAGAAGCCAAAAACATAGAAGTTTTAAATTGAAAGTGATTGTGTGTTTTACCTGGACACTGCTTTATGTTCACGCCTATTTCTCACTTGGTTTATCCTGTATCTACTGCAGAGTGACTCCAATGGTAAGAGGATGAAAATATCGGGATCCAGAAATGAAAATGGTAATTTAAAAGCTGAAATGGAATCTGGTTCTGCAACCAATAATAAGTCAGTTGAACCAACCAACAAACCATCTGAACCACCTAAGCAAGACTATATTCACGTGAGAGCAAGACGGGGTCAAGCAACAGACAGCCACAGTCTAGCTGAGAGAGTAATTTACTTTAGTCTCTCTGATTTGCTATTTTGAATGATCTCTTAATCCCTGAAATAGTGCACAATCTACAGATAGTCTTGGATCAGGTCGATATTGAGTATTGATATATTAATTGTCAATTTTATTGTCTTGTAATTGCCCATTGACCTCAAGGGCAATTGCAAAGCATTGTTCAATTCATTATTCAACCCTTTGTTTACCACGCTTTCTTTGTTTGGCAGGCTAGGAGAGAAAAGATAAGTGAGAGGATGAAGATACTACAAGATTTGGTTCCTGGGTGTAATAAGGTACTTATTATCTTCCTGGATTTATTTTTCTTTTATTACCATGAAAGCATGCTCTGCAAAATTTAGCTGTGGAAGGACATAGGAGGAACTGCTTGCCTTTTCTGTGTTATGGTTCATTGGTCACTTTTTATGATTTATACTGGTTGATAACAAGCACAAGTGAACATCCTCAAAGTTTGCTACATTTCTAATTTGCTTTCACTAGATGTAGATATTCTCCTTACACATAGGATTGGTGTCTCGTTCTTGGAATCAGGTTATTGGTAAAGCATTTGTCCTTGATGAGATAATTAATTACATCCAGTCACTGCAGCAACAGGTTGAGGTATGATTCTTGTCTTTGCACATCTATTGCTGCGCTTTGAGAATAGTTTCTTTGTTATTCTGCTGAACCTGAGCCCAGATCTATGCTTTTCAAAATTGATTTTTGTAGTTCCTGTCAATGAAGCTAGAAGCAATTAATTCAAGAATGAACTTGCACCCCCCTTCAGTTGCAAGTTTCCCTCCAAAAGATGTAAGTTAGTGTATACTGATTGTTTCATTGAACTTATTTTGTTGCAGAACTATTTCCTATTGTAACCCAAATGGTGAATTGTCTTCTCTGATTCCATGTAATGTTAAATGCTTAGAAAACAAAGACATTATGGGTGCTGCCAATGGAACTTTCAGTCAGTAATTTTTGTCAAATTTAGCTAACAACATAATTTAGATCCTTGGGATATATTGCTTTATTGAACATAATTGTAGATCTACTGCATTGGTTGATTCAATATGTCTAGATTCTGCTTTCCTCTAGGTAGATGAACAAGTTTACCAGCAGCCCCATGCACGAGGATAGTAGGGTATTACTAGAATGTGGATTAGAAACCTGTGATTCTGAGAGTTTGCAGAACTTCTCCAGATGAAAATTCTTCTTGTGTTCTCAACCATATGATCTTTTTGCAGGTTGGCACACAACCATTTGAGGTCAGTGGAATGATATTTGGTCCAGAAGCAGCAAGAGAATATGCTCAAGGATCACAAGCCGACTGGTTGCATATGCAGGTAGGTGGGAGTTTTGAACGAGGAGCATAGTGAATGGGCTAGAATTGTTCTTTGGCTCCATCATTTGGACATTGGCTTCTGTTAGCGGTGCAGAAATCTGTTACCGAATGTATTCCGGTATTGATGTTGTAGTTCCATATCATTGTTAGAAGATGCTTCTGATGTTCGTTAGTTTCTCAGAAAATCTGCTAGAGTCAATTCTTTAGTAAGAACTGTACTAAAGGGTTTGTAATTTCCAAGTATATTTTCTATCTGCTTTTAGGATACCTTTAATAATAGGTGCAAATCAATCTATTGGATTCTGGTGATATTGACAAAATAAAACCACTTGTTGGCGTCATATGTGAGTTACGAAGTTGAAATGAAGACGCGTAAACGACATGAAATAAGTAAGTATTTTGTGGAAGAAGGGTAAGCTTATTAGTTGCAATGGATAGTGGAAAAGAAGAAAGTGGTCAATGGAATTTCTTTCTTTTTACTTGATATTTCTTTAATAACACACTTGTGTCTGATACAATTCCAAATTCTGTATCAGCAAACCATGTATCTTGTGTTGCTAACTGAATACACAACGGAATTTAAAAGAAAAGTAGAAGAAGGGGATGATTGTAGCCATTGTAGGCACAGCAAATATGCTTGTAATTTGTAACTGAATAACAAATGGCCACAATAACCAGACATTTGAAATGTACTGTAGAAAGTTGGGGGAAGCAAAATAAGCAGAAGCAAACATTAAATCACCCCCTACTTGGAAGGCCTTGGTTAACACGTCATTGGAAATCGGGAGAATGAAGCAAAGAGAGTCACTAGTGTCACCACGGCCCAGGAAAGTGACTGTTGAAAGCTGTGAAGAGAATGGCCCTCCCTTGTCCAACATGCAGTTGGAAGTGAACAAGACCCCCAGTAACAACAAACATCTGCCCCACTGTCTAGACCTTGGAGTGAAACACATTGCCAGCAGTCACAAATCCAACCAGTAGCTTCCCTCAGATACCCACACTGGTTTCAGGTTGGGATTGCAAGCAATTGTGCTTGTCCTCAGTAGTTAATAAATGTGACTTCTCACCTAATCAAATATTAAGACAGCAGTAACCTGCAAATTAGAAAAGTGGTGGTTCTTATGTAATGGCGGTACTTTTCTTGCCAGTATCTGCAAATTTATGGAATCCGATGTCTATATATTCTTGGCTGCTCCAAAGAGCCAAAACACAAAATAATTAGCTGGTTTGGTCCAACATTATTAGCTGACAGATTTGTTCAGCAGATGACACAGATCTAAACACATCCAAGATCACCAGTGCTGTGATGTTGTGTAACAACAACTTAAAAGCACTTTCCACAAACAAAGCAAATAAGCATCAAGAAAGATCCTATATTAAAATGATTTCCATATTTCAGGTTTATTACTTCCACTCGACCAATATGCATCTGGCAAATGTGTTTCACTTCAGGCAACCACTCCTACAGCCCCAACAGCGGGCTCCCAGGACAATGTATCATGCCTCTCAAATACAAATCAGAGTCAGAAACTTCATCTGTTTTGACAGCATAAGCCTTGAAGTCTGAAACGTGCAAAAAATTCATGTATTACACTGATCAAATTAATGGTCAACCAAATTGCAATTTCTAACAATTAAAAAGGCATCTGGGTGTGCTCTTGAGGTCCAACATCAAATCTGCATTCTGCATGTATGATCATAATCATAAAACTAGAAAGATAACCAAAACTCAAAGAATAATGAAAGATTTATCATGTTAAAAACCTCTCTAATGCAGCTTGGCTGATAGGAATCACTCCAGATGGAGACACAAGAGCATCCACTGGTACATCATCCACAGTTACTGCTATGACTCCATCATCCATTATTTGTAGGGAGTATGAAAGGGCAACTGCAAAACAAATGCAAAGTTGTCTCAATGGGATGCAAAAAATTACCTGACCCAATTGCAATGGACAGAGTCAAGTATTTTACAGCATCCTTGGAAGAGACAAAAAGAAAGTATATACCAAGAAGTGGCTGCCTCCAATTCCTTTCCTTTGCAAGACATTGGTACTTCCTCAGCAATGTGTCATAATACCTATTGATGTTTTATTCCGAATTGAATACAACCAAAGATAAAATTGAATGCTCAAACTGTAGTCAGAGAATTGATTGAAAAACCCAAAAAAAAAAGACAAAAATGGTACGACAAAGAGCAAATGCGCCTGAACAATTGTGCCCATGCACATGCACATCTTTAAGAAAAATTCTCTAGATAATTACTTTTAGGGAAAAGAATAGAAAGCTTATGGCTAAAATAGTAGACGCACCCTCCACCACGGCCCAATCGTCTTCCAGTTCGGTCAAATGCAAGTCCTGACAACATGGAAGGACAAAAGTAATCCACAGCAGTTCATTGGAAAATCCCATGGACATTTAAGTAAGAAAGACTTGAAACATTTCATTCATTTATTTAATTTTCCATGCTTGTTTACTTTACTTTGTGGGAGGAAAGTGGAAAATAAAATATTTACCTGGCAAGATGAACAAATCAACAGGGTCATTAGCATGCATTACTGCACCAAGACAAATTTTTATTATGATTAGCTTTAGAGATGTATTAAACAAATATATTTTAACAAATATGAAATTATACAGAAATGCTAGAATGACAATACATAGTAACCATGGAAAAAAAAACGTGTTTTGTATGAGAGAGATGGTAATGCAAATATCTGGTCTATATTTAGGCAAAGGAAGAATGGAAATCATGGCTCAAGTTTATGGAAGCTAAGAAACCTCAAACTGACAGGAAAACTCTTCTCAACCCCCAGCCAAAAAGGAGAATTCTGTGCAACTTTTTTCATAACTGTTTCTTGCAATGCCACCAACAAGGAAAAATTAGCATATGTAGATATGTCATCAATATCACCCAGGAAGGTGCAAAACATTCCCACATGGCTTTTTTTCCCTTTTCTTTTTTTTTATTTCAGTTATGACCAATCATCCCCAGTTTTCAACTGGTTCATCTCCTCAATTGGGGGAGCAAGTAACAAAACCTATTAGCTGGTACAAAACACAATTGCAGAACAAGCAGCCAACATGAAGGAGAACCTTAACCATTAGCTTCCAGATATGAATGTTGTCAGCTTATCATGTTACTCACCAAACTGCAAGTTCTTGCTCTTTTTATTGTTAGTCCTTGCATTAGATATGCATTTACAAAGGTAACTGGCTACATGCCAAGAATTAGTAGCACAAATGCCATCTGGGCGTACCAGCAATCACAACAGTTCGCATTTACCACAGCATCCAACCAAAGGAAGAAAAAACTGCATACTAGCAACAATGTCCGGGCCTTTCTTCTTCTAGTTTTGCCTTTGATAAAAAAATGAACAATTCCTGTCTATTAACTCACCATCTTCCCGTAGATTCCCATCACGATCTACCAGAGCTGGTTCTAAGATATCCATGGAGTTGGCGATTAGATCGTCCAAACATGAAATGTTAAGCATTCGCATATTGCTATTCCTGTCCTCCACGCGCGGTACATACAGCTTCTTTGCAATCTGGGTACCGCCATCTGGAGTTGCAAAGCAACATATCAAAAAATCACTACCCACAACCATTAAAATACAACAAAACACTACTCGAGCAAAGCAAGTAACAAATAGAGAAATACAGGCCGACCCTTATTGGAAAGATATCAACTTTTCGAGTAAAAAACGAGAAAGGACGTACCTTTTGATGGGTTTTGGAGAATTTCAGAAAGCAATCTTGAGGTGTCAACTTCACGCAGAGCACTGCAGCTTATATAGGCACACAGTCTCTGACTGGATTTGAACCATGAAGCCTCCAAAACAAGATTCTGGATTGCATCATCTGACAAAAACAAGAAGGAAAAAAATTAAGGAAATCATTAACATGGTAAAGAATGGGGTAATGGGTTGTGATTTAGGTTGCTTTATTTTGCTGGATACCTTCTTTTGACCGAAGAGAAGGGTCCATGGACCTGAGTGCTTTGCGGACTCTGGATCGGAGGATCCGTTTCTGCTTGAATATCTCGTCCAGCTGCGTCGTCTTTGTTGGGTCTTGGTTTCTGCTGTCGTTGCTCATGGCGAAGAAACGTCGGCGACGGCAGTGCTTGGCCGAGTGCTGGCGGGTGGGTAAACGGGTCGGCTGCGGCAATGCAAAAAGGGGCCTGGCTTTGCTCCAGTTGACCGGGAAGCTTGTGTAAATGTGCGGGAAAGAGAACTGCGGGTTTACCGCTTGTCTATACCCAGCTAACCTCCACATCGAACATTTCCCTTTTAAATCCTTCTCCTCTTTTGCAAAGGTCCATTGACCGAAATCAAATCAATCTACAGTAATGTGATCCAAGACTATTCATTAATCTCAGTTAAGGATAGATGACACCCACCCCGTTTTAGTTTAACGGTAAGGACATGTGTAATTTAGGTTAACTCTAGTTAGTTCATGGGAATAGATGAATCCAATCTTGTAAGTGGTGTAAAAATGTAATTTTTTCTTATCAGAAGATTATGAGTACCATTCAATTTTACTTGTGATAAGGATTTAATTTTTCTTTTTTCTTTTTTAACTCATTATCTGTAAATTCCTCCAATAAAATCTGTATTAGAAAATTCTTGACCTTGCTGGTTTAGATCCCTGGTTAAGCTGATATGTGGAAGTGCATATTCAGATTTTGCATTTGTACTGGCAAATTGCTGTGTTGCAAGTATTTTTGTTTGCCATTTCAAGTTTGACATGACTTTTTTATGTGCTGCTGTCTCCCAATTGATATTTGGTTACTCTCATCAATCCTTTCTAGTGTGTATAACGAGATAGTAGACTTGGGATGGCTCAGCTGAATTATTATTTGCCAAATAGAAAGTCCTGGATATGTCGAAACGTGGGCAAGGTTACAGGATTGAGTATGTCAATTTGTCAATTACTTGGAAAAATGAATCTGTTCATGGTGATGAGGTAGCTAACATGTGATGCTTTTTGCATCCGTCTTTTGGAAACTGGTCCAAATAATTTCTCCATTTTTCTAAGGACCAGACCATTCTGGACACTCGTGGGTGCAGAAAAGGCTGAGTGAAAGAAAATAGTACCGACTACAGTCATGTTATTTGTATTCAAAAAGCACATTTAGAAAAGACACAATACTGATAGAAAATTTATCCATGGAAGGAATTAAAAAAGAGAACTCCTTGATTCAGTTTGGCAAAAAGATACAAATATGTTTCAAGCTAATCCAGTATGTTGGGGCTATAACCCTTGTCACCAGCGAATATGCTTCCTCATCCCTCTCTACCCTCTTCATCATTATCCTATGGCACCTTCCTGAAAAACAGAGGCATGCCAGTCAGAAGAACAGGCCTGCAAACATGAAAGAATTAGCACGCAGGACTAAAGTGCAGTACATGTAACCTTAAAAGCACCTGTCTTCCTGCTCTATCAATCTAGTCTCTGCCTCAGCTGACGGTAGGATTCACTAGATTACATTAGTTGCAGTTGCTGCCTCCATAACAAAGGTAAATATTCAAGATGCAGTTGATGTGTGTCGTATGTTTACATGATTTTTTTGATGCAAAAATGTGAGTGGTGAAATGTGAAACCATAAAAAGGCAACCAAGACCACGAATTGGTGTAGATTATAACGACAAGTTTGCATCAAGAGGTCAACCTATAGGCGTTCGTCGCAGTTTTTTTCATTGTCTCTTTGACTACAATATAACAGTATTCCAAGTAAAGCAGTACAATTGGTTGCCTAGGAACTTGCAGGACAGAAAAGTTCACAGGAATCTCCTGCAGGCTGCAGGTTTCAGATTCTTGCTCGGGTATTATGGTGATAGGCAATTTTGCTTAAAAAAGGGGCCAAAACAAATGGCTAAACCAATTTCCAATGTAGCTGAGAACAGGACAAATATTTTCACCAACTTGGGAGAGATGGCAGATCCTGTACCAGACCAACACTCTCTCTGGGGGAAATGGAGTGAACGAACCACATCAAGGAGTGATTTGTGAGCTTGGTAAACACTGAGTCCAGAAAATCATGCAACATCCTTGAATATGTAGCAGCAAATGATCATGTTCATAGACAAATCGCCAAATTACAAAATTCAACCTCTTTCCACAATAAAAGAAGGTAGTGATGTTGGACAGCTCCATGAAGCTTTAAAACCAGAATTTCAATAACCCACGGCATGCAGCAATCATATGTACATCCTAACAAGAAAAAGAAAAACTGCACAGGCAAAAGGATGCAAGATCAGTGACAAGAAGCATGGACTCTCCGGGCATTTGCAAATTAAAATTCACGCTTGAAGTAAAGCAAGCCAGTGCATATCCCTGTCTCTCGCTCTTTCTCACACACACACTCTTTCTTTTCCTCTCAACTCTGTCGAGTTTGATGAGTAGGCGAGAAGATTACCAAGAAGATGATTAGAATGAGAATAAAGCATTGTGATTGTCATTAAAAGGCATCTGTGATCAAGTGAGCAAGCTTCTGAATATTGACAGATATCTCTGTCAAAAGTGTTCCTTTTTGATTGTCATCCTGGAGTGCAAAATCCAAATGCTTTGCGAATCCACTGTCAGCTTCGAGTACCTTAACCCCCTCATGAAGATGTGACAAATATCTTGCTAACTTGGCTTTGCTTTCTTGTCCTGTAGTCATAGAAAACGAGGAAAATTTGTGTATTGAAATGGAATATCACGTTCCAATCTTATAAATGTTAACGATAGAATTATGCATGTTACCTGTCTCTTCTTCCACGTTGTTGACATTGTTAGAGCTAGACTGTGAGTCAGGAGTCCCGTCATTTGACGAAACATCAATTTTCTTAACCAAATTTTTTAACCCACCAAGATTACGGAATTTATTGCTCTGGAAACTTCTTTGGGATTTGAATGTGGCCGCTGCATTTCCATCCTGCAAAGTTGAAGATAGTTCACCGTTTGTAACTTTTTCTCCATTATTCAGATTTTCCGCAGAACTAAATGCTGAACTGACATAATCAGATCCTTCGGTATAGGATGAGTAAGCATGTGATTTCAGTTCCTGGTATTCCTCATCGTCACTTAAGTCACCATATTTTATCCTATAAGCCTCAAGTTCATCCTCTAAAGCCTTGATTTCTTCCTCCCTCTTGGAAAGCATGTCCTTTGTTGATTGTAAGGCTTCCTGGTCATATTCTGCCTGCTCTTCCATCATTCTTTGATACTGCAATGCCTCCATCTGTACTGCCGCCTTTTCTGTTTGCAGACGGGTGATCATGGCCATAGCTTCGTTTGCTGCAACAGCGGAGGCACTTCTTTCCTCATCTAGTTCCATGTACAATGCCATCAGTGACTTCCGATCCAGACGAACCTGCCTTTTCAAATGGGTCAAAATGGAGTCACTATCTGCTTCATTTGCTGTGTTCCCTTCTGTTGACTCAGATGCAAATTCTGTCTTTTCCAGTGGCGATTTCCTTAGCAACCTAGGAGCCCATCGAGGACTGGCATTGGCAGAATCTGTTAGAGGTATTCCGAAAAACTTGTTTCCTCTGATAAAAGTAGGTGTCCTTTCTTCATTCACATCCTCAGTTTCTGTCAACCGGGGCATCGTGGCAGCTTTGACATCTTCCCTTACTGCCAAACAAAATCCATCCACTACTTCAATGATATTGTTCAAAAAGAAGAAATTGTTCTCTGCTACATGCAACGTATCAAAAATCTCTTTGCCAATGTTGCCAAAATTTGAAAAGAATAAGTTATTGTAGGTATTGATGGCAATCTGGACAGTAGAACGAAATATTTGCAAAGTAAACGCTACATTCAGGACATTGAAGAAGCCCAACTGAAGTGTAATAGATGGGAAAATAAAAGGAATCATGTTCAATACTCACATCGTTTAGCAAGATGATCCGGGTTTGATGCATCCTCATCCTCACGAGGCTCAGGCTCATTATCAGAAAACTTGAGCTCCGTGTATCCTATGTGAGGCAAGTCCATATTGCGGGGCTCCTCATTCCTCAAAGCTGCAAATGGTGCTCTTGGAGAAGGTGCAGGTGCTTGTGAAAGCAGTCCTGATTTCTTTCTCCTTGAACGGGACTTCTCCTTCAATGGCGCCCCACAACAGGAACAAAAGTGAAGGCTGCTTTTCTCAACCTGCACGGTGTCATTCAACCTTCCGGTAGGCAATGTCAAATGAACCTCTTGGTCATCATCAACAAACATTTCAATGTCCTTATGCAATATCCCCACAAGTGCCTTGTAAGTATGACAATCAGATTCTTTCTCGGTAGCAAAAGAAAGAAGGCACGCCTCGCACAATTTCTTTATATCAGAAAGCTTCTTGTGGGTGTGACAATAAGCCAGACTTGAAACATCCTTCTTGTGACTTTCGCATATCGAGTCGTTGTAATAGAAGTCAGCTTTTCTATGAACAAGAACATGATCAATCCTTGTACAGAGCAAACAAGGGATCTTCAATTCAAAGAACTTGGCAAACTCATTGGCAAAGAATGCAAGAAACCCATCAATGAATAGTACAAATATCAAGACCCATTCAAGCACTGCATAAATCAAGAAATGTGGGAATTTTCCCAGTTCTTGTTCCACATAACTTTTAAACGATCTCTTTGCCATTTTCACTTTTGCAGTCAGAAACAATAAAAAAATAAAAATAAAAAAAAAAAAACTGAGGATGTATATATGTGTGTTTGGTGAAGGATAGAAAAAGGCTCTTTAAGGGTCGCGAGATAACAAGATCATGAACTTGGCAATGGAGACCCAGATCATGATCTCTCTCTCTCTCTCTCTCCCTCGATTGTGTGAGGGAGGAAGCGAGGAGAATATGTTTTGGAGTTTCGAGTTTCAAATTTTGGGTGGTCATTTTCACTTTGGCCATTGTTAGAAAAAGAATTTTGTCGGGGGATTGAGGATGGTTATGCAGACCAGGTACCTGAAATAACGGTTTATCAAACACTGCTCAACGGACAAGTCCGTCAAAACGCTGTCGTTTATGCAGAGTAATGCTATTTCGACCCCTTTTTTTTAATGATTATTTTTCCCTTTTCCACTTTGGAGTTGCCGCTTTGGATTGGAGCTTGTGAAAGCAAAACAACTGCGCATCTGCCGTCTGTAGCCTTAACGTTTAAATTCATTTTTTTTCTAACAGAGAACATAAAAAAAAAAAAAAACAAAAAACAAAAAAACAAAGCAGAATTATTCAAACTCAAACACAAAATCAAGAAATTTTAATAAACGAATCTCAACTATTTATACTACTAGATCGAAAAGTTTATCCTTTTTTTTTTTTTTTTTTGCCCAAAGCTATATCTAATGTCTTAGATTCTATAAGATTCTTGGTAATTAAGTGTAATTAATTATTAAATGTAAATTAAAAATCTGATATATAAAATTCCAAAGAAATATACCAAAATATATTTTGTAATTTTCAAGTAATAACATATATACAATAAGTTTTGCCTAACATATTGTCTAGTTGTTGTTTATTTTTGGTGAGTAAAATGAATGTAAGATGCTCACCATTTCCTTAGAGACAAATTGAGTTAAATTTATATTGTATTGTAAATTGAGTTGTATGTTCAATTTGCATAAAAATAAAATTTATAATATTTAATGAAAATTATTAATTATTTTTAAAATTGTATATGATCAGACGAGAATATAAATTTTATGATTATATAATATAAATGAAAATTTTTAATTATTAAATTATAAATAATGGTTCTATTTGTTGCCTGTGATTAAAAGAGAAGAAAAAACGGCACGTAAGATATAGATTAAGGGTACAGAAAATGCCATTTTCTGAATTGGTCAAGAGACCAGGAGTAGGACTCACGATTTAAAACGGTTCACATCAGATGTATCTCGTCCAAAAGTCCAACTCAGATTTTCTCCGGTTTCGATCAATCCCCGCCGTGCGGTCCAAACGAAACGAACCCAATCGATCTAATCACGTGCCGCGCGTCGGATCATCTATTTTAATCCGCGTTCATCTGGGATGGACCAAGTTTCCAAACATCAGCATATCATTTAATCAGACGGCTCGAAAATATTCAGCCCCGATAAAAAATCCAAAAAAAGAAAAAAGGAAAAGCAAAACAACGTCTTCACCGCAGAGAGAGGGGGGGGGGGGCGCCAAAAATCCCGGTAATCAAAAGAAGCGTTTCTTGTCACAGAAAGCAACAATCCAATCCAATCCAATCCTTTAC